>HG995384.1:21250000-22500000 GCA_905333075.3 Atethmia centrago
CTTAGAAAAACGTATTAGAATTGGAACATTGTGAGCTTGAATTAACATAGCCATAGTAAAGATCAAGCAGATTAATAAATAACTGAAGATTTGATAAGAAATTCGAAAAATCAACTGACCTATATGTCGTTTTCCATGGAAGTAACTGTTTCTTAATAAACATTTATGATTTATAAGCTTACATTTGCTAAAACATGTAAAAAAACAAATTAATTACAATAACTTGACTGTATTTTAAAGAACAATACTTATCTGTCTAGAAAGAGATTGAACCCTCAACTTATAAGAAATTTAATAAAAGAGTTTTACGATTTATCATTTATTTGAATAAAAAATAAAATACAACACAAATCAACAGCTTTATCATTAGGTTATGATACTTTATATCAATTTTTTTGACCAAGAATTAATACAAAGTAACCATCTGGCTGACTCATCACTTAACCTATTTCTATGTTTTCTAATTACTAATGATGCTTTAGAAAATAACCTCTCAGCAGGTACTGAAGTTGCAGGTATTGAGAGAAAATCACGGGCCATTTTCGATAAAATCGGATACTCTGTCTCATGCGTCCTCCACCAATCTAAAATGTCTTCCGAGCTGGCAGTTCTTGGTTTTCTCAGGTACTCCTCCAACTCGTCTATCACTAAGCCTTGAAGACAAGATCCAGATGACGTCGAGGGACATTCATAGAGTTTATCAAAGTCTATTACGTCTTCATCTTCATCACATACTTTATTTTCTTTTTCTGGTAATTCCAGAGATTTGTTCAGTGAGTGTAGACTTTTATATTCTTCATAAAGTTCATTGAACTTGCGCAGACTTTCTGTTTTAAGTTGCTTCCCCCACATTGTCAGGTCAAAAGTCTGAGCCTTATGCCTTGGGTCTAAAATTAAAGAAGTACAATAAATCCAGTTGCTCTTCTTGTAATGTTTAAGCATTTTGTCTCGAGCTGCTTGGAAAGCTAGAATGAGCCTTTCATCCACTTCAGATCGATTAGGTTTCTCATCTAAATGGTTTACCATGGATTCAATTTTATCTAGCAAGAGATTGAATGATACAATGACTAGCGGTAATGTAACATATTTGTCTCCACCAAGTTTTGTACTTAAAAGTTTAAAGTTTATTAGAAATTTATGTAATTTTTCGAGTACCTGCCATTCATTAGCTGTGATTTGAAAATCATTTAATTCGGTGACAGAACTGCACAATATGTCAATGCCCGCTCTCACTTTTAAACCAAATCCAATCATATCATGTGTGGAATTCCATCTCGTTGGACAGTCAAGAATGGCATTTAGATTTGATGGCACGCCAGCTGCTTCACAAGCAGACTGAAACTTCTTCTTCACTATCTCACTTCTTTTTATTTTACTGGAAATACTGCGTAACTTTGTTACAGATGTACGCGAGTCAGCAATATTTGGTGCAGATTCTTCATCTTCCTCATCCTCAGTTTCGTCTGCATAGTCTTCGTACTGCTGATCTTGCGCGTTAGTGTCAGACTCACAGTGTAATGCTAAGGTCTTTAATAAATCTTGTACACCAAGGTTTAAAATGTGAGCAAAGCACCGGAAATGTTGATTGTCTGAATCAAAGTGTGGCGGCAGCTGTTTGCCCAGTTCATACATAAATTTGGTATTTGCAGTTGCGTTGTCGACCGTGATACCTTGTATTTTATCAATTATGCCATATTCCAATAAACATTCATGGAAAATCGTTGCAATATCTTCCCCAGTATGTCGACCGCGTGATGGTATAAAATCAAGAACTACAGATTGATACTTCCATTCGTTGTCTATATAATGAATAGTAACCCCGTAGTAACTCCTACTAGCAATTGACGTCCACCCATCAATGGTAAAAGACATTTTAGATGATAATTGTTGAAGTCGTTCCTTGAGATTCAATTGGAGCTCTTCAAATCGCTCTTTGACTTTCCTTCTAAGTGTAGACCTTTTAGGAAACACCATATTAGGGCAAATACGTCGAAAATATACTTGTGTAGCTTCGTCATCGAAAAATGAGAAGGGAAGATATTTTTTCACCACCCAATCAACTGTAGCTGTCGTGATGTTGTCACTGCTGTTTTCCGACTGAAACAAAACAATAAATCTTGTGTTATTATTTAAAACATACTAGGTTTGAGCGTATAAGAGGAGGAGGTTTGTTGTTGTTAAATCGAGAAAATCGTTAAATTGATATTTGTTATATTAAGGTTGCACTGTACTGTAATTTACCAAAATAAAGTACATAGTTGTTACTGGCCGATTAAATGAAAATATGGGTGTTTATAAAAAATATTTAAGACGATAATTACATACTTAATATGTCGCACCCCTAGATGAAAACACCACTAACTCAAAAATACTTACGTAAGTTAATGGCGTTTTTGAAAGTATCGCATGAATAGCTACGCGGAGTTAAAATTCTTTTAACTGTTAAAAAAATATTCTTACCTGTCCACTTCTTCCAGCGGTTACTAAAAAGCTTGTGATATCTCCACTTAATTTTGGTTTAACAGGAAGAAATATTTCTGATTCCTTTTTGTGGAAAGATATTAGATGTTTCCTTAAGCCTGAAGTGTTTCTGTTTTTCATTTTTATTTCAATCTTTTTATGTTGGCACAATTTACAGAAGGCAGTTTGGGATGCATGAATTATTTCGAAAAACTCCTCAAATTTGCTTTTGGGTCTTTTAGATCTGTGACTCAAACTCTCGTTACTCGGACTAGAATAATTTGAATCTTCGTCACTCATATTAAATTGTACACGTGATACGTTTTTAGAAAACAACGAGAATTAGTAAAAACAATTATAAAGTTAGACTCGAAGCACAGCTCAATTGGAAATGACTGGAATTAAAATAATTCCTTTATTTATAGTACGTTTCCTTGCTTTCTACCGCGCCGCCTCGCCACGTGCCGGCTCTATGAAAAGGATGCCGCCGCAAATCAAACAATGCCGCGTGCGGCGTACAAACACACACTAAATATTACCTACTTGTACAGACGCGACGCGTGAATAAAATAGAATTAGTGCCAATCACTATTCTTTACATATAAGTGAATGTTTTGGCGTACATCTATACTAATATTATAAAGCTGAAGAGTTCGTTTGTATGTTTGATGACAGAAGTTTTAAAATAAATAAATAAGTCCTGAACGTCACTATACCTCCAAAGTTACTATTCCTCGTGGACGAAGTCGCGGGCACAGCTAGTAAATACTTACTCTCATCATCTCTCTCAGAGATATTCGGGCTGGTAAGTAATACAAAACTCTTATCGCAGGCTTTTTATTTTATTAGTAGGTAAGTACCTACGCTTTTTATATTATTTTATTAGTTTTGTAGAATTTTTTTACACGTTTCAAGTATATTTAAAAGTGGCTACAATATTTATTAAACGGGTGATATTTGAACACTTTTTTGCTATTTTTTCTTGTAAAAACTTAAGAAATATAATGACTAAATGTACAATAATAGTACCTAAGTAATTAGTTTAAAACCATATAAGTAATCAATATTATAATATATACTTACTAGAATGAATTAATATGACATCTACTACCTATCCTTACCATTTTATCCTAATCATAATACTACTTGCGTGATCAGTATAATGTATTCATTTTCATTCTAAGCACTCTGAAACTTATTTATTCTTTGGAACACCTGTAGGTACTCTTAAAAAAATTCGAAATTATTTTGCATGAGTATACCTACGCCCTATGGCGGCAATCAAATAGTGTCACAAATGTTATGATTTCGGCGTGGCGGCAACGATTGTTTTAGATTTCAAAAGAAGCCGCCGGCGCGTGTATCATAACCATGTACTATCGGCCAATCTTCCGCATGCTCACCTCTAAGGCGATAATCGTATAGCACGGCTCACGACTCGATCGCCCGATGCAAGCGTTTTGGCCAATGGGATGCATGAAGCGTATTTTAGCCGTGTTTGTATTAAGGCGCTGACAAGACCCAATTGACCAAAATAGGCTTTACTTAAGAAAAAAAATTGCCAAATCTGTATAGCTTGTGGTAGCGGAAAAAATATATGTTAATTTTGAACATATTTCCCAGAACTTGGTTGTTACCGAAACACGTTTTGAAAAAAAAATCTCGATACAAACTAACGTTAAACTAAGCTCTTACCTTGAGTTCTAATTCAAAATATCTGCATTAAATATCAACATACGTTACGTATTTAATTAATAACAAGAACGTCTTATTTGAATGCAGAACTTGGTTGTTTTTTATTTTCGATCACTCAACTCAATTTTTAGTAAATAGAGAATTGCTTCATATTTTGCAATAAATTGCAAGCGTTGTGTCATCGCGCTTCTCTTTCTTTTCTATGCAATCTGACAATGACCGCCGTTTAGGTGTTGTCAGCGTCTTAATGTAATTATGTATAGTGTGTGTGACAGTCACACTAGGCGCGTGCTATGCTCACTTGTTTGTAAGACATTTTTTTAATGGGCACGGCCAGCGAGAGCGCTTTATGAATTGTTATTGTTGACAAGAAGTAACTTCGTACTAATATCTTCCGTTTGGTTTAGAAAATGTATTATTGGTATTGCTATACGCGTACCCTAAAAAAACTTTATTTAGCATTTTTGTTTACCACTTTGCCAAATTACAGCTTTCTAGTAAGAGTCTGTGAGCTAAGCCGGGGACAGACAGACAGACAGACGGTCATGGCGAAACTATAAGAGTTCCTTGTTGACTACGGAACCCTAAAACGAAGCAAGTTACGTAGTTTTGTTAGAAATTGTCATTTGCTATCTCTTTCTTTTATTGCTGTTTTGATTAAAATAGCACAATTACTTACAGTAGTATTTGAACCATTACTTGGCGCAGTTTATACAATGTTATCAGATTTTTTTATTATTGCTGTCGCAACTTTTGCAACTGCAATAAAAATAAGTTCATTATCTAAGCACCATTGTTATTCAGTGGGAACGTCAGAACATCTGGTTAAACAATAGATCGGCTTTATAGAACGGCCATAAAATACGGTCGCAAAAAATTACGAAATATTTCTTCAACACACTTGCTTGTAAAGTGACTCAGAAATTCAGCTTATTATATAGAAGTATTTTTACTTTACATTTCTTTTTTCAATATACGCAGTTTTTTTCCAAAAACAATGAATATTTTTGAGAAAAAAAAAATCGTTACATCAGATAAATCAATCATCAAAATTATCATCATTTCATAAAATTATATATTTTTCACTACATATTAACCTTAATTTGCTTATTCAAAACATTATTTTGTTTATTATATTTTTTATATAGGCTGTTTAGCGGTTTTTCCAGCGCCTTTATTTACACCTGCGTCGCGCGGGATAAACAAAACAAGCGCGGTATTTTCCAGAAATACTTGTTAACGTTTTCATTGTGTGGTTAATTATTATCAAAAATGTTGACTTCAATTAGGAAAGAAGAGCGAAGAGCAACGCGTAGATTTAACCCCCCGGAAATACTAATCTAGGCACGAAACGCTAGTGACAGCCTGTTGCCTGCAAAATCTAGAGAGAAATACCTAGCGGCGTACGAAACTAATAACAATACCAGTCTCTTTTTTTCCTCTCAAGTTGAAAACCGTCGTATGAAACGCGCACACACTCGACTCCCTTATCGCGCTCGCTCGCCCTCGGCTCGCGCGAATAATACCGGCTCGTGCAGTGAGTAACCAACATACCACACATATTTATATTTTTTGTTACACGCCCTATACTCACACAAATTCATATTGTCTCTAATTGGACGAAACCAGGAAGGGGTGTGGTTTGTCACTAGCTGCGCTTGCCGCAGAAATATTTTCTAAAGTGAGCATGCTTAAGTTTTGCCAATAGTACTTCCGAAAAGCGGCAAATTTCTTTGAGAAGTAAGTACAAAACCTTTGATGCCGCATTATCAAAGTGCCGATGGTTAAAACATAACTATGCATGCACTCAGTTTGATTTTAATAGATATTTTTTTATTCGCTATGTTTATGGTATTAGTCGTAATGCGCATAGGTCCAGTTTTTCATATTCTTTGATACAGTTTTTTGCGTCTCATAGAATTCCTAAGCGTACCTACCTATACACCGAACTGTTACACCTAACTACTCAGTGAAATAGCGCTAAGTCCTAGCTGCAAGACGCAAGAGTCTTGCAGGCTATGTCTTGTTCTTGCTCAAGTCTTGCACGGTCAGTCTTGGTCTTGGTCTTGCTAAAAATACGCGGTCTTGTTCTTGGTCTTGGTCTTGCAAAAACGCAAGAACAAGACCAAGACTGCAAGACCAAGACTGAATTTGGGCAACACTAGTTCCAATAATCTGAACTTCGGCATACAACATCCAAGTCGTTTACTTTCCGAACAAGAGGGTGGGAGGATTTGGTAATGACTCTAGTCCAAAATCTTGATGCTAGATACTGTCTTCGTAAGGCCAGCGGCGGTTCTGCGCACTCCACCTGCAATGCGTTAATTGGTGAGGACTTCATACAACCCGATATGATCCGTAGGCACTTAGCCTGAATTCTGTCCAACCTTGTCAAAGCACCTTTGTTGCAGGGAATTAAAAGAAAAGATCCGTAGTCCAGAACACTCCGAATTAAGGCATTGTATACAAGTTTCATAGTGTAAGGATGTGCACCCCACCAGACACCGGCGAGAACTTTTAATACGGGAATAGTTCGTTCGCATCTATTCACTAAATAATTTAGGTGATGTAAACCAGTCAATTTGGAATCTAAATAAACGCCTAAAAATTTTACTTTTGAAGAAACCGGTATACAATGCCCTTGGATGCCCACAGAAATTTGTGGGATCAGCCTTCTGCGGGAAAACACAACTACAGCACTTTTAGGGGCAGACAAACTTAGACCGTGGGATTTTAGCCATTGGTTTAGAGAGGCCAGGGATACGCGGAGCGATGATGCAGCGTCGCTAACTGAGTTGTTTATCACATATAAGGCTAAGTCATCAGCATACTGGAGAATTTGACAATCGTTATTGATGCATGAACCGATATCAGCTGTATACAAATTGTATAGTAAGGGACTAAGAACAGAGCCTTGTGGTAGGCCCTTCCATGACATCCTGACGTCAAATTCCTCACCTGGAACTCTCAAAACCAAAGACCGAGACATAAGCAAACTACAAATGCACTGAACCATTCTATCCGGTATTCTCAGCTGTTGCAATTTTTGCCTGAGAATGGGAAGAAGGACATTGTCATAAGCAGAGGAAATGTCTAAAAAGGCAGCGACTACGGATTCATTTCTCGAAAACGCTGAGCGTATATCTGCAACCAAAACCCCAACACTATCCATGGTACTGAGTCCCTTTCTAAAGCCAAATTGAGACCCAGGAAGTAGATCTCTGGATTCTACTATAAATTCTAGTCGGATCTTTACTAAGTGTTCTAATAATTTTGCAAGAACTGATGACAAAGCGATTGGTCGGAAGCTGTTTGGGTCATCAGCGTGTTTGCCAGGTTTTAAAATAGGTATGATAATTTGAGTTTTCCACTGATCGGGTACCCAGCCATGTGTGTAAGAAAAATTTAAAATATCTAAAAAATATTTTTTTGCTCTATGACCTGCGTGTGACATAAAGGAATAGACAATACCGTCTACACCGGGGGCAGAGTCATGAACATGGTTTAAAACAGAGTTAAGCTCCTGAATAGAAAATGGTGCATCCAAAGGATCCTCTGAAGAAATGAGAGACGGCTGATTATGTTCTGCTTCCGATGGAACATACGGAGGAGCCAGTTTATCAAAGAACTGCTCAGCAGTCTCTCGAGGGATGGGAGAAGAAATTGCAGGGGAACATCCAGATCTAAAACGATTAATCTTCTTCCATACAACCGATAAAGGGGTGGAGGGGGACAGAGAGCCGCAAAAGTCAGCCCAACCAGCACGTTTCTTCCTTCGCAGCAATCTTTTAGATTTGGCGAGGATCCTATTAAAAGCTATTAGGTTATCGCTAACCATCGCTCCATTATACACCATTTCAGCATCATCCCTTTCCCTTATGGCTATTGTGCATTCCTGATCCCACCATGGAGGGGGAGGAATCCGCCCACGTGCTGAGTTTTTAATAGGGAAGCATGAGTCTGCACTAGCTGTTATGGCAGAAATGAGGTTATTATAACAGTCTGCCACATGAAGGGGACCAAGAGGATTAAAATCATGGGACATTAAATTTGGAAGTGAATCAATTTTGTCCTCCAATAATGAGGAATATCTTGACCAATCAGGATTAGACAAATTATACCTCATGAGTGGAGGGCTCGATTTTTCCAGGAAAGTTTTATCAGCCAAAGATATGATGATTGGATAGTGGTCACTGCCATGTGACAAACTGGTACACTCCCAATGACACGACGCTGCGATATCCAGTGTGCAAAAGGTGAGATCAACACAACTCTTATGCTGACCAGGAAGAGACCTACGGGTTGGGCAACCATTGTTTAAAATACACAGGTTAAGATCATCCAAGACTTCTACTAAACCTTCCCCAAAAGAGTCACAACGTTCAGAGCCCCACCTAAAGTGATGGCAGTTGAAGTCCCCCATAACAAGTACAGGGCCTACTATGTTTTCCAATGTACATTTTAAAATCGGAAGGAAACTTTGATGAGGGTGAGCAATATAAACAGATAAGAGGGTTATACCCTCTACCCTACCAGCCACAATGCTAATATCATCACCAAGTGAAGGCAAAGATACAGACACAAGTGGAACACGATTGTTCACGCAGAGAGCCGACCCGCCATAGCCATCAGATCGGTCGCATCTGAGAATATTAAAGGAAGGTAAGCGGAAACTAAGACTCGGAACTAGCCAAGTCTCAGCAAGGGAACAAGCTAAAGGTTTGTATTTGTTCAGAAGGAATGTGAGCTCATGCTTCTTATGGCACACGCTCCTCACATTCCATTGAAGGAACACAAACCGAGCCATTATTATGGGATGAGAGTGAATTAATAAGTGAAGAAGCAACGTTGGACGGTAATTGAATTTTATTGGTTGAAGACATTAAAGTTAACAGGAGTTTAATAAGTAGTTCAATTATTGAAGACATGTTTTCAGGAGATTCTGTTAGTTGATTATTGAGGGCACAGCCATTAGACTGAGAAGATTGGGGAGTGCTAATCAGCTGCTGATGAGCTGTTTTATTATAAGAGGGAGAAAGGGGAGCATGGGTTTTTGGCTTAAGAAATACAGTTTTGCGATATGACTGAGTCTGTAATTTAGCAGTGTCTGCATAGCTGCGAGTAGAAGTGGGAACAGTTTTACTTGCTTCTGAATATGAAATTACTTTCTCAGCCATAATTGTTTTAATTGTCCTCTGCCTACTGTACTCCGGACAGGCCCTGCTATTAGCAAAGTGGCTTCCAGAGCACAACACGCAGAAGGCTTCACTCTCAGCAATTCTACAACCATCACCGGGGTGATCATTGCCACATTTGCTGCAACGGGGTTTGGAACGACAAAGAGATTCTACGTGACGGCAACTACAAATCGGCAACACTTGCGGCATTGAATGGTGGGGTAAACATACTGTTCTACAGTTAATGCTGTGTAAAAACAGAAAATTCGTTTCGGTAAAACTTGGCCATCAAATGTGATGACACAAGTTTCAGTGGGCCTGTATTCAGTTAAACCGTCTTTGTTAACCTTTCTGTTCAATCGCCTTACTTTTAGTATTGGGCCACAGCCTACTGGAACTTTTAAAAATGACAGAACTTCCTCTTCTGAGAACTCAGTAGGAATGCCACTTACAACACCCATACGGGTTATATTAAAAGACGGAATTACAGCCTCATATAAATAAGTCCCTAAAATGTTATTAGAAATAAAGGCGTTTGCATCCTGAGGGGATGCAAACTCAACTGAAACGCGGTTTCTACCTACTCGCTTCACTGAAGAAATATTAGAAATATTTTGGTTTGCCAAAAAGCGTCCGAATGAAATTGGATGTAGGGTAGTTGGAGAATTTGTTTGGGCTTCCTGACGGGAAACATGAACGATAAAAGGTCCTTTATCTGTTACTGAGTACCTAACACGACCTATATGGGTTCTCGGTTGTTTTGTTGGACGATTGGATACATCTTCGTTACCGGGACGTTTACGGATGTTAGACTAAGGTGAGAGGATTTGGGACTCCAGATTACAGACCACATCTGCAAACTGGCTTAATGGGTTGGGTGTGGGGCTTTGGTTAAACTGGAAAAAACCGGTTAAGGGGGTTGTAGGGGTATCATCAGGGGGGTCAGGGGGTTTATTCTTATCCATATTCATATTGAATATGGATAATGATGACCAATATCAGAATATAAACAAACACAAAACAAACCTGGTAGCAGATAACAACGGTACAGCACAAAGACAAACACAATAACAAGTCACAGTAAACACAATATCACCGAAAAACAACAAATTCTAAACACACGTGTTACCCAAAAGCACACTGTGGCGAGAATGTTTCGATAGTTATGATGAGATATTACCTTCGGACTTGATGGAGTGATCAATCAATCAATCTTTATTTGTGAACATAAGTACAAAAAGGTGTCATTTATACATTTTAGCTGATCTGTATGTTCGGCCAATAATCGGCATACAAATATAATATTAGTAAGCAGGTTATTTTTACTATCATAATTAATAAAGTCTAGGATAAAAGAAATGTAGCAATTGAAAAATGTCATGAGCCGCATAAAATAAAGTAATTGAATTATTTTATTAATTATTTAGAATGTCAAAGAAAATTAAGTTTAGTCATAATTTGTCATTTAAAAAGTCTTCAATCGAGTATTACGTCTTTTCAATTAGAAATAGGAACAACTTTCTTTTAAAATGGCTGACAGTTTCCTCACTTCTGATACACTTTGGCAATTTATTGTATATTTTTGGAGCCATTACGAAAATACTGTTCTTGTATAAAGCAGTTTTAGATCCAACAGTTTGTAGCCGGTCAGCTCGACGCTGACTACCTACTCGGTCAAATTTATACATATTATTTTTGATGAACATCGATGTCTGGTATATGTACAATGAAGGCACTGTTAAAATTTTCATACTTTTAAAATATTGTTTACAGCTGTCAGTGGTTTGCAAGTTACAGATCGCTCTAATACACATTTTCTGACAGTTAAACACCATATCTTTACCCGAGGCGTTTCCCCAAAACATAATGAAATATCTTAAAGTGACCTGAAGGTGTACTTCAGTGACTGCTACTGGAACTCGTGGACCAGTAGAACTAGTGGTGCCGAGTTTGGGCTCGTTTTGATAGTTATGATGAGACCTTACCTCCGGATCTGATGGTGTGACCTGAAGGTGTAGTTCGGTGACTCCTACTGGAAGTCGTCGACCAGTAGAAATAGGGGTGCCGAGTTTGGGCTCGTTTTGATAGTTATGATGAGACCTTACCAACGGACTTGATGGAGTGACCTGAAGGTGTACTTCGGTGTCTGCTACTGGAACTCGTGGACCAGTAGAACTAGGGGTGCGGAGTTTGGGCTCATTTTGATAGTTATTATGAGACCTTACCAACGGACTTGATGGAGTGACCTGAAGACGTACTTCGGTGTCTGCTACTGGAACTCGTGGACCAGTAGAACTAGGGGTGCGGAGTTTGGGCCCATTTTCATAGTAATGATGAGACCTTACCTACGGTCTTGATGGAGTGACCTTAGGGTGTACTTCGGTATCTGCTACTGGAACTCGTGGACCAGTAGAACTAGGGGTGCCGAGTTTGGGCTCATTTTGATAGCTGTGATGAGACCTTACCTCCGGACTTGATGGTGTGACCTGAAGGTGTACTTCGGTGACACCTACTGGAAGTCGTCGACCAGTAGAACTAGGGGTGTCGAGTTTGGGCTCGTTTTGATAGTTATGATGAGACCTTACCCACGGACTTGATGGAGTGACCTGAAGGTGTACTTCGGTGTCTGCTAATGGAACTCGTGGACCAGTAGAACTAGGGGTGCGGAGTTTGGGCTCATTTTGATAGTAATGATGAGACCTTACCTTCGGTCTTGATGGAGTAACCTGGAAGTGTACTTCAGTTACTGCTACTGGAACTCGTCGACCAGTAGAACTAGGTGTGCCGAGTTTGGGCTGGTTTTGTTAGTTATGATGAGACCTTACCAACGGAATTGATGGAGTGACCTGAAGATGTACTTCGGTGTCGGCTAATGGAACTCGTGGACAAGTAGAACTAGGGGTGCGGAGTTTGGGCTCATTTTGATAGTAATGATGAGACCTTACCTTCGGTCTTGATGGAGTGACCTTAGGGTGTACTTCGGTGTCTGCTACTGGAACTCGTGGACCAGTAGAACTAGGGGTGCCGAGTTTGGGCTCGTTTTGATAGTTATGATGAGACCTTACCAACGGACTTGATGGAGTGACCTGAAGATGTACTTCGGTGTCTGCTACTGGAACTCATGGACCAGTAGAACTAGGAGTGCCGAGTTTGGGCTCATTTTGATAGCTGTGATGAGACCTTACCTCCGAACTTGATGGTGTGACCTGAAGGTGTACTTCGGTGTCTGCTACTGGAACTCGTGGACCAGTAGAACTAGGGGTGCCTTGTTTGGGCTCGTTTTGATAGTTATGATGAGACCTTACCAACGGACTTGATGGTGTGATCTGAAGGTGTACTTCGGTGACTGCTAGTGGAACTCGTCGACCAGTAGAACTAGGGGTGCGGAGTTTGGACTCGTTTTGATAGTTTTGACGAGACCTTACCTACGGACTTGATGGAGTGACCTGAAGGTGTACTTCAGTTACTGCTACTGGAACTCGTCGACGAATGGAACTAGGTGTGCTGAGATTGGGCTCGTTTTGATAGTTATGATGAGACCCTTCCTCCGACCTTGATGGTGTGACCTGAAGGTGTACTTCGGTGACTGCTAAATTATTTTTGCATACAATTATATACATTTTTTTTGAACAGACAGCTGTGCTGCTGGGGATTTTGTTGCGCCACTTCTTCTTGCCAGCTAAAGCGTTTGGGAGACTGTCTTATGTAATGTTTACGTTCGAAAAGTTCTGATTCTCAGCCTAATTTGAATAAATGACTTTTGATTTTGATTTAATTAATATTTCCTATTCATGTATGGACACATTTATTACATACTAGCTTTACCCAGCCCGGCTTCGCACAAATAGCGCTAAGTATCTCAACTTAACCTACCTATCTATCTACCCTACCTAACAACCTTATCCTACCTACCTACCCTACCTACTTACCCTCCCTACCTACCTACCTACCCTACCTACCTAGTACCTACCCTACCTACCTAGTACCTACCCTACTTACCTACCTACCTACCTACCCTACCCTACCTACCTACCTACCCTACCTGCCTACCCTACCTACATACCTACCCTACCTACCTACCCTACCCTACCTACCTACCCTATCTACCTACCCCACCTACCTACCTACCCTAGCTACCAACCCTACCTACCAACCCTACATACCTACTTACCTACCCTACTCTACCTACCTACCTACCCGCCTAGCTAATCAGACAGGATAGTCCTCACCATCTGAAACGTATGGTTACCCTACGAAATAGAATAGAATAGAATAGAATACTCTTTATTATGTACACCATAAAAATTACAGATACAAATGTTGAAATTTTACAAGGGGTGACACAATGGGCGGTCTTATCGCTAAAAGCGATCTTTTACAGACAACCGAAATTACGTGCCATTACGAGCTATGCGTCACCCCCCGCGACCCCGCAACTGTCATCAGGACTACATAGGTACCTACTTATTTCTCCTAAATACAAATTACTCAGTAATCTAGCTAGGAGAGCAGCGATTCATCCAACGATTCGATGTACCTACCTACACCATGTTATACGAGTAGTAATGCATACTTTTTAAGTCCCTCGTGTACTACAAAATCTTTATGTATCAGAATGATATATTATTATTATATTGTTGGTCAAAATATAATTGCAAGATTTGACGTAAAAAAATAGGTAGGCATACATTAGTGTTCCATAAATCATGTGAAGTTGAATGTTAAAAGCTTGTAAAGTATACAGGGTGGAATTTTGTAATGCCACCTGGAGGGAAAGTACTCTTAATACTGCAGATAGAAAGTTTTACTCAAAGGAAACATTCCTTTATAGAAAGCAAACTGCATTCAAAGATTTTCGAAAATTCTCTTCTCCCACACCCGGGAATCGAACCGGCTAAAATCTGAAAAAATTATACCCTGTACTTTTATTGCATCGATCGTTAGGGTCAATTATAAGGATGAAATCTCTCTAACAAACATAAATTAAATGAAAGGAAAACCAGGAAATCTTAAATTAATTTAATTATTTACAAAAAATGGTAAACTAACTAATTAGTTGCTCGAAATGGGCTCCATTCTCTTGGATACACAAATTTATTCTTTTACGAATTCATTTCTAGTAACCTTTAATAAAGTGTTGTGGTGAATAATCGTATTCTGAACTTCAACTCTCAACTCGTTGTCATTCGCATAAGATTTCATGTAAATTTGATTTTTTACATATCCCCACAAAAAAAAATGTAATGGGGTGAGATCTGGCGATCTCGCAGGCCATCTGATTGTGCCGTTTGTACCAATCCAGGTATTAAAATGGTTATTAATGTAGGCAGTAGTGATTCTGCTGTTATGTGCTGGAGCACCATCTTGCTGTAGAAGTATTTGGTTTCGCTCTTCCTCGGGGAAACCATTTAACTCGTTTCTTAAGAGATCCAGTATTTCAATATACTTGACAGTGTTTAAATGACCTTCGTACACGTGGACTAACACTACATTATTTCTCATAATTCCGCACCAAACGTTGAAAGAAAATCTTACTTGATTGTTAGTTTCATGAACACGAACAGGATTCACTCGAGACCAATAATGGTTATTGCGGCGATTGTACATGTCATTATTGCTGAAGTTGGTTTCGTCAGACCATACAATGTTACTCAAAAAAATAGGGTTTCGGTCAATTTCTCCAAGCATGTTTTCACAAAATTGTAATCGTCTGTCACGATCCCCAATATGCAATTTTTGCACCAACCCACCTTCACGATAGCATTTATACTTATACTTTTTCAGCACTTTAAGTACGCGAGTGTGGGTTGTTCCTAATTCATCGGCAGCATCTCTACTTGAAGCCTTTGGAAATGATTCAAAGTATGTTAAAACATCTAGTTCAAAATCGAAATAGTTTTGCTGAATAGTTTGCCGTCTCTTCTTGAAACCACCCGTATTCTTTAAATTTTCTACCATTCTTTTCAATACGAACCGAGTTGGTGCCTGTCGGTCTTGATATCTCTCTCCATACCACCGCAGAGCTAGATTCACGTTTTTGTTATTTAAAAAATAAGCTTCCATTAAATCAAACTGTTCTTGATAAGCCATTTTCACCGTGAGACAAAATGTGAAATGAGTTGTAAAAACAATCAAATGTGAATAACAACTATGACAATCTAATTTTCAAATTTTAATCTAACATTCCATATTTAAATTACCTCATACACGCAGCTACGAGTATGTCGCAAAGGAGTCTGCATTACAAAAGATGGATGTTAGTTTAAAGAGCTTTAACTTGACTCATTGAATTTGTAACTTCAGATTTCCTGGTTTTCCTTTCATTTAATTTATCATGTTTGTTAGAGAGATTTCATCCTTATAATTGACCCTAACGATCGATGCAATAAAAGTACAGGGTATAATTTTTTCAGATTTTAGCCGGTTCGATTCCCGGGTGTGGGAGAAGAGAATTTTCGAAAATCTTTGAATGCAGTTTGCTTTCTATTCAAAAATAAAGGAATGTTTCCTTTGAGTAAAATTTTCTATCTGCAGTATTAAGAGTACTTTCCCTCCAGGTGGCATTACAAAATTCCAGCCTGTATAATTCAAATTAAAAAAAAAACTATTAACGGAAACTGAAATCTAGCCTCCAAGACGAATAGGAAGGCACATTTTTGTCGACGTAATTAAGGATTTTGGCTTATTGTACGAGGGTGACGCTGAAAGTTCTTAGAAAATCAAAAACTGAACAAACTAGCAAGTTATTAGTTTTATTATATCTTTTCAAAATAGTGTCCATTTACATCAATAGGTACATCGCTGCATCCGATGGATCCACTGAGAAAAGCACTTCGGCTGCACTGCAGCTTTACGCACTCGTCTCGCGTAGGGGTCTCTTCAGCGGGAAGGTACTTATGGGTCACCGAGGCCCCCGCAACACAGGCAACAGGAAGGAATACGGGTGGGTTTTAGTCAGTAAGAGTCTGACACACCCTCCCGCTCCGCCCAGAGCGGGAGAAGTTATTTGATGATTTCCCACCCTCAAAAAAAAAAAAAAAAAGGGGTCTCTTCAACGGCATTTTGAAACGCAGCCACTGCTTCCTCGGCGTCCATAAAACGTTTTCCTCGAAGTTTTTCTTTTATTTTCTGTAATAAATAAAAATCGCAATAGCGAGGTCGGGGCTATAGGGTGACCCAGTACTTCCACGTCTGACGTCGCCAAGTAGTCGATTGTTTGCTTGGCGGTGTGCGATGAGGCGTTGTCGTGGTGAAGGAGGATCCTACTGCGAGGTCGTTTCTCCCGAACTTTTTCCAAGACAAGTGGCAAAGAATTGTTAGTGTACCGTGTGTGTGTGTGCGTTGTGTGTGCAGTAACTGTTTTTCTATCCTCTAAAACAATTGTTGCGTACTGACCTGTCCTTCCGAAAAACGAGGCCACCATCTTTTTCCCACGCTTCGACCTCTTCACTTTAGTTGGCAACTCCTCGGAAGGAAACACCCAGACAGCAGACTGGCTCTTAGTTTCAGGATCATAACAATAAATCCAGCTTTCGTCACCCGTAAGTATGTCGAACATAGCACCGTTAAATCTTTGAACCATTTCACGACACCAGTCAACACGACGGAGTTTTTGAGCCTCTGTCAAATTATGAGGTATGTATCCACCGGGCACAAAGCTTCCTGACCGCTAAATGTTCATGGAGGATTTTGTGCACTTGACTCGTACCGATGCCTAAACTTGTCCGAATCTGCTGATAAGTCACTCTTTTTCTTTTGTCAGTCTCTGTCATAACGCCGCACAACACTGATGTTATCTTCAGTCGTCGCCGTAGAAGGCCGTCCCTCACGCATATTATCGGTGAGATTAGTGCAACCACGTTTAAACTCATTAAACCAGTTGTAAACAGTGGCACGAGATGGGGCTTCATTGTGAAAGGCCAATCGAAGTCTATCATAACTTTCTTGTTGACTTAAATGACATAGAGAGTCATAAAAGATCATTGTATGAAAAATTTCTCGCGTTAAATTCATGCTGACGCGACACAGACAATTTTCAATTTGCCGCCAAGTCGTAAACAAAATATGACAAATGAATAAAATACATACACAATAATATTGGCATGGTTCCATTTTCAAAATTTGAACTGTTTTTTTATTATATCATTTAGAAGTGGCCAGTTCTAAAAACTTTCAGTGGTGCTCTCGTACAGATGTTCTATGTCACGAAGTCCGTTTGGCTATGAATGTTGTCAAGCGTGCACATGCACATTGTTTTTGTGTGCGTAACCTCGAGAGCGCTCAGTGCAGTGTTGCCATCCATACGAGGTTTCTCGTACATGTACGAGATTTAGTGGTTCTGGTACGAGGTACGAGCTTACATCCATCCTCGTACGATTTTGTACGAGATTCGTTGATAAAAGTCATATTTTGGAACGCGCCTCTGATTATACGAAATTAATGAATGGTGTGTACGTACGAAACGTTTAATTTAATTAATTTTACTTGTTTTGTTTCTATTAGATATAAAGTTAACGTAGAAAATATGTCTATGTTAAATTCCACTCTACTCCACGTCCACTATAGTACCTAGGTACAGTTCGGATACTACATACAGTATCCAAAGCAAAATTCCGGTTGTATGCATCTTATCACAACACACGGGCTGAACGACTACCGACGTAATCTACAAAGAAAGCCGATATGCAGCAATGGCTCAGGGATAAGGGTATAGCATTTGATGAATCTCTTCTTAAATTGGAATTGTACGATACAATAAAGCCCAACACGTAATCTACAAGATTGACGATTTTATAAAAAGCAAGGGTTTTGATGTCTTACGCCTTCCCCTTATCACCCAGAATTAAATGCGATTGAAAATATTTGGGGGATCGTTAAAAATTATGTCGCATCTAAAAATATCGAGCAAAACATGACGAATACGGAAAGACTGATCAATGAAAGTTTGGGCCAAGTTAGCAGTGAAACGTGGCAAAAAACTTGTGCTCATGTTGAAAAAATTGAAAAAGACTACTTGAAATATTTTGATCTCGATTTTGAATTTATAATCAATGTACAAGATGATTCTGACGACAGCAAAACGGAATCGGAAATTTTTCTGATAGTGATTGAAAATACTGAATAGTCCTACTTGTTTCGTTTCCATTCTGTAACACCAATGCTTAATTAAATGCCTATATATTCTTAATATTTTTGTATTTATTGCAACCTAATCTAATTTATTTACAAAATGTATATACTTTTAAAACCAAAATTTTATTTAGATTATTAAATCTCGACTTGAATATATATCAGATTTTTTTGCTAACGTTACCTACTTTTACACACACAAGCGCGCTTGTCGGGATACGTCACTACTACAATCAAAGCCGAACGGACTTCGTGAAATAGAATATCTGTACGAATACGATTTTAATGATTCCGGGCCATTGGATTTATTTTGTAATTTAAACTTCAAGGTTGAAGTCCTAACATAACCTTACATTGTAATAATGTTTAGTTGCGAAAATGGGGGTGGGGGGAGGGGCGACAAATTTAGTGTTTGCCCCCGTGCCCCGGGTGGCAGAAATGCACGCTACGCCACTGCCGCGGGGCGCAGCTACTAGACTATTCAATAGCTTGCATTGGAGGGGCTTACCTGAGGCGTTAGGCGCTTCTTACTCTTAGCCAAAATTAACTTTGCTAGCGGCATGGTCGAAGCTCATAATCCTGATCTGTAATCCATAAGAAAACCCGGTCTTATGAAACACCTGAAGCAATACGTGTGAAGCAATGGTCGTCCTTAGTATGTAAAGGTGAAAAACCAACCATCCTGATACTCCCTCTGAACTCGACTGGAGTGAACCAATTTGCCATTCTTTATTTTGTTTCCAGACTATATTCGCGGGGGGCGCGGTCAGCACGTGGCTTCTGAGCGAAGCGCTAGCAGGCTGGCTGATGGTGGGGATGGCCATGCTACCCATCGCCCTCGTCATGATCGTGTATGGAATCTTCAAGTGCAGAGTCAGAGTAAGTCATGTGCTCGCTACTCTTCAGCAGCCCAGAATGACACGATGCAAGCACGCGTAGTTTACATCGTGGCGATACGTCGATGGTCAAAGTTAAGCAGTCTAATATTGTATAAACATAGTTGTGTTTCGAAAAATAACATGTTTTGTTTTGTTTCAGAATATTGTCCGAGACGGAAAATAATTGTTTTAGAAAAAAATCAACGTTTATATTTTTGATGTTGAATGATAAAATGAAACATTGAAATCAGAATGACATCTTATTTTATTCACAAAATTTTTCATAACACCAATTTGTTACCAAAATAAAGGATTATTTTATAATTAGTCATACACACATATCCACATAACAACTTAGAAAGCTGATCATAATAGATAATGCATTACGTTTTTGTCTTTTTTTAAAGTGCACATTATCTATTATAACCAACAGGAGTATTTTTTACACAATAATTCAGTTGTTGGTTAAATAAAAACGTTAAATCAGCTTCGCTAGATTGGGGAAAAAACACTCCTTCTATTAATACAGCCTTGGATCTTATTTCTAAAATTAACCGTAACTTAAATAATGAACTTCTCATATAAAAATAATAATGATAAGCATTACTACATACATCTTTTAAAAAGTTTACAATCTAAGTAGATAGACCGCCAAGTGTTCATTGTAAAGTACTGTTTCTTTGTATTTTTGACTATTGTTTTGTGTTCATCATAAGAATTTACAGAAGTAAATAATGTATAGCAACAGTAACGATATTATATTCTTCGATAAATATAATTTGACGGGGACTAGATGAGCAGTATGAAACAAAATTACACTTGTTTACAACACATACGAGGACATATTTATAACAAAAAATATTTGGCTTTAATCAAATTTTGAATCACGATATTTGGAAATCAAAATTGTTCGAATTTACTCATCTTTTGAAATTACAAACTCTGGGGCATGCTGGCCTGGCCTGGATCAAACACATGTGATTTAAAAAATAGTAACACAAAAGGAAAAACAACTGGTACCGTAAAACGGGGTGAATAGAAATGCAGGGGTGAATCGGGACGAAACTTTAAAATGAATTTTTACGTTGAAATAATACAGTTTGCCGCCAACAAGGAAAGTTCGTCGTTAATTATTATACAATAAACACATTAGAGCCCTTTTTGGCAACAAATTATATTATTTCAACGTTAAAATTCATTTTAAAGTTTCGTCCCGATTCACCCCTGCATTTCTATTCACCCCGTTTTACTGTATGTGATATAATTTAATGCAAGAATCAGAATCACTTATCATAAACTGTTATGACCTCGGCCTGCCGGGACTTGTTTCATCAATCTATTATTTTAAAATAACTCCATTCTATTTTTACAAATAATTTGATTCTTAGTCTATTTTGACGGCATACACGTGACACTGGATATAACCTAGAAATTCTAGGCCTTATGATGGGTTAATATGGAAGTCAAAGTATTCGCGTTCTCAATGTAACAAACACGTTGGATCCATTTTATGGTTATAAAATTTTATCGATAAAAAACAAAGATACATCATAATATTTACAAATCATTTTATGATAAAATTGAATATAAGCTTTAGTATGTTAAAATTTTCGTTTGTTGCGTACCTGACAAATAACATGTATTATTATTAGATCTTTTGAAGAAAATAATAGGCCAATTATTACAACGGAGTTGATGTTTACATGGCGGCTATAAACGTAATCTTCGATTGTAGACTTTCAGTTGGCCTAAAACAAGTATTTAGATAATGTTTGGACAGATAGATAATAAATCTTTTTGTATTCGATGTCATTGAAAACGCGGTATACTCGGCTGCCCACATACATGTGGCGTGTTAAATGAAGGCGAACCTTTATTTCGATTTGCATCCGCAAGGATAAAACGTTCGTGTATGGTAGGAGTGCAAACTGTAGGCACTCTTTTGACACGTTCAGGCCGCCGGATAGTAGACACCAGGCCAGCTCGGAAGTGTGTAGTATAAACGTGGAAGCTTCCACAATTCTCCAGTTTACCAGTATATTGGATCTCAAGGTGGCCAACAGACTATTCCAAAACATCGTTTATGCTACATTCAGAGAGCCGATCATCATACATAACATTATTCTTTATGGCCTTAAAACTGAAAAACTCTTGTTGCAGCGTTTTATCACTGAGGAAAATGTACAGAAGTCTTACATCTTATGAGAAAAGATTTATTATTACTGTCAAACATTATTAACCTATTGACCGCCACGTCAAAAAAGCAAAAACGTGCCCTCGGCGCCAAGCTACGAATTATTCCTTTGAATCTGTCATGTAGTCGTGACCGTGGCGTGCTGGGCACATTTTGGTCTGTCATCTATACATGACTGTGGCGGTCAAAAGGTTAAAGATGAAAGTATACTAGCATGGTCGTGACGTACTCAATGAACCCAGTTCACTCCATGTTAGCCTGTGGAAGTGTTTCATATTACCATACTATTTCAAAGGATCTTGGTGTTTTGGCTTGTTGCATTTCGAGAAGAAAAACATAAAATATGCTGCTTACTGCTGTAAATAAAACTAGTTAAAAAGTAGTTCGATTTCACTCACAACTATTTTGATCTGTTATTAAATTACAAACTATCATGAGGAACGTTCACTAATTGATTAAACTCTTTAAACTAATATACATAATGCAACAATTTTACATTCTATCATCTATACTGATTAGTATACCATAGTAATGATGTATTTCGTTTGCGATGTGTGATTGATGTCAAGATTTACATAAACAAAATGAACATGTGGCTACTGGCGTTGGGCACACTAACCAACAACTATGTCACAGCCAACTAAGTGTTTCAGTCACTAGAGAACCGCTAGCTACAGTACATGCGCTACGTACGTCAGGATCGTGCATCAGTATCGTTAGTTTTCGTCAGACATGTTTCTATTGTTTATGCAATAAACCTGAATCCATTATGTGCTCAACTGAGATGCGACATTACATGAGGTTTTACTTTCAATTACGATTAAGTTAGTTATCATTCAATAAATACGCAACACAGACACTTAACTAAAAGGCAGCGTTTGTTATTATAAAATCTTACTAGCTATGTGTGCTTGTGTTCACATCCTAATAAAAACATAAATAACAGACATTCGGGGACCCTGCGCTCAGTCTTACGCATAAAAGATTCCACCACATTCACTGGAGGACATTGCTAGTACATACCATTTTATGTTAAGGCTTATTATATGTAATACATCAAAATCTAATTATAAACCTTTTAGTATGTTACAGGTATCACTAGCTACATAATAGCTAAATTAATATAATCTAACAAAAACTCTACAACAATGCCTCCAACATAAACTTTCAAGGTGTCAATGTACTGTTGTAGCATTATTCCTATTTTGCACCAACTGAACAAAAACTAAACTGAAGCATACAAACACAAGCAGTAACTTCAGCAATACTTCACACTCGATAAATAAATATCGCTAAAACGAGAGGAACAGATTTTTTATAAACTAATAGAAAATAATATTAACTTGTGCAAGTAAAAATGCTGTGGGTTTGTAGACCAGCGGCGTGTCCGCTGTGTCCATAGAGATGGGCTACTGATTGTTCTATTAGAAATATATAGATGAATAAATTCGTGTTATTCTTATTGAACATTTAATGTAATCTTTATGTACAATTGCAAGCACCTGCATCAATATTATTTTGTAATTCGTGCCGTGTGCTAAATACGCGATAAATTACAAAAGGACAGTCGTGCGAATGGATTCGAGGGTTCCGCCTCTTTATCAAGATAATATGTAGGCTAACTGTGCCATTTAACACCATGAACTAAGTCGCGTGACTGACGCATATTTATTTTATCGACACGAACATTTGTAATAATATCTCTTTCTTTTAAGCGATTTATTGATATTTTTGCAAAATGTCAGTTTTCTTTAAAGACATTACCGATCATAAAAACGAAAGGATATTTTGACTAGTTCATAAACAAATAATTGAATAAAATACCAATATCTGCTAAAAGAGAATATTCAGGAACAGTTGAATGTCAATGAAGCTTTGCTCCTAATGTTGTTTAGTAAAAGTTATAGGAACTGATTCATTTAAAATATAGGAACATTTGGAGCACATTAAATCTCTAAGGATTCACTGGTATACTTGCTGTGTTACGGCTGCCGCTAGTCAGCGTGACCGACCTGCTTCGAGAACATTCTCACGACCGTCCCGCACATAGCTTACCACTCGACGTAACTCCGCCGGCAGCAGTATTCGCGTCAACTACCTTCAGTAACCGCTAACTACACTAATACCTACCCACAATCCAAAATAAACGAATAAACAACAACCAAGTTATACATACAAAAAGCTTAGCAAGTTAGTTTATAACTCTGTTTTAGAAACTATCATACAAAACTAAACCTATTTCGTTTTCATTATAGTAATAGTTAAATTGACTAATTATAAGATTAAATACTCCTTCGTTATAATTTGGACACAACTGAAGTGCATTTTAAGATATCATTTTAACGCCTAAATAGTGTTGGCTTCTTATTATGATTATAACACTAAGTAGAAAAGCTAGAATAGCAGCAATTTTAAATAATATCCATACTTTTTGGTCAATTTCGTAATATTAGCATTCAGATACCTAATAAGGCATGATGTATTGCCTTCATAATTTTAAGGAAATTTACATCCGAACTCGTAATAATTCCCAAACAACAACAATATGAGTGAGATCAAAATGGTTCATTATCAATTTACAATAATAAATGGATAGCGTAGCTATTAATAAAATTGTAATATCAAACTAGCTAATCAACTCTAAAGCAATTCACTTCATTAACATACAAAAATCAATTCAGATATTTAAAACTAGTGGACACTAACATAATCATAGCACTTGTGGCTATCTCACACACGTCAATTGAGACACATTTTAAATGTTAATTTATTGACAAAACAACGAATACGTAAATTTTAACATATCTAAAGCCCCACCTACACAGTGCAAGTTTCTGGAACATTCAAGAGCAATAATCGCAGATCATAAAGCACATTCAATTATTGCCATTCAAGAATTGCATGCAAGTGTTTACCCGCGTGCGATTCCCATAAAATGGCATACAAGAATTGAATGCTAGTTTTGGATTTCAATAATTGCATTATTGGCAAATATTGAATGCAAGTTTTACCTTGTCTAAATAGTGTTGACCATCCTTGTACAATTGATTTAAGTATTGCCCGTATTTACGCTGCCAAATATTTTATTCAATTTATTGAACATTTTTTTTATTAACACACCCTTATTTACCGCTCCCATGCAAAATTTTCAAGCCAGAATTGAATATGATTTTATTGTGTGCTGTTTTATGCCAGTTTTTAACGTTAACTAACGTGCCCGTATCGTGCAACAATTGTACGTGTTGTTTAGACGGTGCCAGTCAATTATTGCTTCAATTGTATGGTACATGGCCACAGACAATAAACTTGCACCATGTAAATTGGGCTTAACAGTCAGCCAGTTTGATTGCAAAATTAGGCTGGCACTCGGACAACACGCCAGATATGACAGAGTTAAACCATTGTATTGGGTTATCAAGAATGCCATCCTTATTCTCAAAATTTTCAAACAGAAAAAATAGACCTCCATGAATTTGAATAATATTAAAAACAGACATTCCCCACAACATACCAACGGCGAGATAATAATATAATCTATTTATATTTAACACTTATATTGTTATAACAATATCTATACAATAGTGTGTACAAGTAAACAATCTGCTGTAATCGTCCTCAAGCACTCCGTTATCACAAGAATCATAGGGCACATATCACTCACTGCTGTAGTCAGTCCGTCCAAGCACCGATACCATTAACATTGCCAGCGTTAATACTCCACATCTCCTTAATTTATCACTTAATGCTAAACTAAATTAAATAATTCAAGTTACATATTTTTCCTTCGCGTACACTTTCGCCAGTCGCAAAATACCAGCATCTACAATGTCTTATTAATACTTATGTATTTTTTCAATAGACATACTGGTATATTTGGGACTAATATCACATCTTTTAACGGCTTTGTACTATCTAACAGCTGATTACATCAATTTAGCGTTCGACATTCTTGAACTAAACAGAAATAATATGTATCATGAATTCAGTATTAGATATCCTACAATGTTTTTTTTACATTTTTTATAATTTATAAACACCACAATTCCATATTGTCGAGGAGAAAAATTACAAATAGACACTAAGAAAAGAGGGGGCACATCTTATGCCGCGAAAGTAGCGTTAAGTCCGATCGAGCGCAAACATGCTGACACTTCCGCACTTAACTGCCGGCCTCCTCTCTTCGGACGTACTAAATATACTATTTACATCGACCATGCTCGTAAACTATTTAAATTAATTTTACAATCGTTCAATCGCGGATTCGAAGTCTCTTACTATATATTACAGCGCCACCACCGGACCGGGTCCGTCGAACGGAGCCTCATTTGTACTTTGAAACGACAAAAAAAATAACTCACACTCAGATCTAGTCAGGGCCCGTGAGCGTCGATAATATCCACCGGGAGAAGTGCACGGGGCACAGGTACACGCGCACCTCGGGGGCGAGCCGGTCCAGCGGCGGCGGCGCCTCCAGCTCCACGTGCAGCGTGCGCCGCAGCAGCAGGCGGTGCGGCGCCGCGCCGCCCGCGCACACCGACTCGCTCCACGCCGCGCGCGCGCACGACACGCGCGACACCAGCAGCTGCACGTCCAGCGGCCGCAGCGCGCGCGCGGGCGGGGGCGCGCGCGGGGGCGAGGGCGCGCGCGGGGGCGGGGGCGCGCGCGGGGGCGAGGGCGCGCGCGGGGGCGGGGGCGCGCGCGCGGGCGAGGGCGCGCGCGGCGGCGCGGGTGGGGGCGAGTCTCACTCGGGCTTGCCGGGCGCGCGGTGCGGCGGCAGCGTGTCGTGGCGCCGGTACATCAGCAGGTAGGGCATGCGCGGCGGCTTGGGCTTCAGCACGGCCGAGTCGCTCACCTGCGTTACCGTAGAGTCGTCGTACCTGCACAGTGAACACATGAGTCAGCAAGCTTACTTTGTGCCTCGACGCCCATCTAGGTCTTTCAGTTTCCTCAGTAAAGTTTGTCCACACTTGCCGTGATTTTGATCACGATTGGAGACGAAAAATAATGACATCATAGTGGAATCGACATGAAATATGATCACAATATTCTCGGAGTATTTATTTTACGAGGGGCTTGTGGCTAAGTAATAACAGCCGCAGAGTCGACCGATCAGGTTAAGCTACGCTTGCCGCGGTTGGTCCGTGGATGGGTGACCATCTTTACATACCAAGACCCCTCCGTGCCTCGGAAAGCACGTTAAGCCGTTGGTCCCGGCTGTCATTTGTAGATCTTTGACAGTCGTTACGGGTCGTCAGAAGCTCGAAAGTCTGACAACCAGTCTTACCAAGGGGTATTAAGTTACCCAGTAACTGGGTTGTTGAGGTTAGATAGGCAGTCACTCCATGTAAAATACTGGTATTCAGCTGTATCCGGTAAGACTGGAAGCTGACCCCAACATAGTTGGGAAAAAGCTAGGCAGATGATGATGAGTTTTTATTTTACCTTATCCAGCCCACTTGTCCGTGGAATGTGTCTGTGAGGTAGTGTCCCTTCACTGCCTCCACACCCTCGTGGTACACCACAGCAAACAGTTTGTACACGCGCTGCTTCGACGTGTACTTTAGCTTAGAAGACATTATTTCTGAAATAAGAATAGTAATGACATTGTTAGTGCTGTTACAAAATATACATATTTGTAAAATTAATTATTTTGAGTTTACTCAGTTAATATTGTCCACAAGTATTTGACATAATAATGTCGTTCAGAGACGAAAAATAAGTACATCATTGTGAATGTTAAACCACCAGCAAGGTTCCATAACCTAATTCATCAAGAGACAAGGTTCCACAACCTAATTCATCAAGAGACAAAAACAATGAAAGACATACTTGGATCAATTTTCAAGTCAATCGGGAAGTCAATATTCTTGACGATCTTGGCGGTGTGTCCGTCGGCGTCGAGTTGGAAGCACTTGAGGTGCAGCAACAACACCACCGGCAACTGTTCCAGTGACAGCTGCTGCCACGCGTCGCTCACGCCTTCGAGAGTATCCTTACCAGCCAACAGCTCTAAAGCATCTTTCACACTGTTCGCACGCTGAAATTATAGTTATAAAAAGTTTTAGTGATGTATTGTGGCGATGTTGAAAAGTTGAATTTGTTATGTAATTTACTCAGCCAATGCTGTCAACATTGTAGTGATTGTTATCACTCTCGGAGACGAAAAATAAGGTACCATCATTGTAATAAATTTAAACAAATTAATAGGCTTATTATCTTGGTTTATTTGGCGCAGCCGTGGGTGCTGTGGGACACACACAATATATTAAAATTTAATTGTATTTTAGCTGGACAGCTTTATTCAAGAAAGTGAATAGGTCAGGCAGAAGGCCAAAGAACAAATATTAAAGTATAAGAAAATATTAAGAAATTCAATAAGAGAGAAGAAAGTGTGAAATAAATATCAAGGGAATTTAGTAACTCTGCCCTTACAAAGTCACAAAAGTATAGCTAATAGAACGAACATGTGGAAAAAAAAACATTGACCATTTAATATTGTAAATTATTATGTGCTTAAAAAACATTATTTCTTTGTCTTCACATGATGTGAGTTTATTATAATTTTAACGACTATGGGAATTGTAGGTAGACTACAATTCGTTAAAGTGTATGTGAGAACTGACCTCGATATCCAGCTGCAGCGTAAAGAAGGGCTGCACGGCGTCGGTGACGTCGTGGTGCGCGGCGCGGTGCAGGCGCAGGCGCGTGCGGCCGCGGAAGATGTCGGCCACGGGCGTGCGGCGCGCGGCCCAGCGCCGCTCCACGGCGCCGCGGTTGCGCGGGCCCATCACCTTCCACTCGTCGTCCTCCGCCGCCGCCAGCGCCAGCTCGGCCGCCGTGGGTGCGGCGGCCGCACGGGCCTCTTCAGGCTCCACTAATTTTATCAGCTAGAAATAATATATATAACATTATGCCTGTATTCCTTAAAGGGTTATGCAGAATAAGATTTCGGCAGATGGCAAACAAACGATACCTTACTTTTGAGGGTGGCAGCATGTACTGATTAAGTACTTGATATATAGTTTCTAATAAGGGAAGCAGCAATAATTATTCAATAATTATAGAAATAAAATTGTACAATTTCATCAATAAGCGCACCAACCAATCCTCTCAAAGACGTGACTACTG
Organism: Atethmia centrago; assembly: GCA_905333075.3. Taxonomy (NCBI): domain Eukaryota; kingdom Metazoa; phylum Arthropoda; class Insecta; order Lepidoptera; family Noctuidae; genus Atethmia; species Atethmia centrago. Next base: position 21,278,662 of record HG995384.1, read on the forward strand.
GGTCCTACTCGACTCACCTCCAGCATCTCGTCGTTGAGCGAGTTGAGGAGACAGCCGAGGAACTCCTCGGCGTCCTCCTGCCTGCCCTCCTGCGAGCCGGGGAAGGGCCGCAGCGCGCGCAGCACGCGCTGGCCCGCGCCGCCCTCGAGCGGCGGGCCGGCCGGCACGGCGGGCGCGCCCCCCGCCGCGGCGCCGCGCCCGGCCCGCGCGGCCGGCGCCAGCGGGCTGAACTCGTAGCATAGCTCCACCCTGAATGTATCACACGTTTATTAACAATCGGCCTCTAAACTTACTTGTGCATTGGAGTTTCTTGCCCATTCTTCTCCATAGGAAACTGCAAATTGGAACTAGCAACTTTACTTGGACTTGACCTCAATTGCATTCAATAACTTGACAATTCACAGCAAAATAATATTACCATGCTAAAAATGATAGTGTTGCGGTGAACGAATTTGCGAAAAGAATAATTGCTTAGAATTTGAATAAATCTCAAATGATGTGATGATATTCGAACACTGCCATCATTCATAAAAATATGTAAGGCAATACAAGACACTAACATTACAATACTTACAAGGAATCAATAACAGGCGTGCTAGACTTGCCGCGACGCGTCTGATACGGCAGTGCCTTCAGCATGTTGTAGAATGGCGGGCAAGCGATAAGCGCTTGTAGGATTGCGTTCACGTAGCAGTAGTTAGAACGGTTGGTGAGCCCGCGCGGCAGCAGTGACACTGGGCGGTTGTCCAGCTGGTACTTTGATAGGAATTCTGCACAAAAATTTCACAAAATTAATTATTTAGTCATACATCTTTGACATAATATTCCTCTATACGAAATTCCGCCTGGTTTGTATTTTCGGCCAAATACCGTAAAGGTTTTTGTTTGACGATTGGTTCTTTTTTGGTAAAAGTAAAAGAAATGCAGTGTATGGATGCTTTTCCACCAGAAATGTGCTTTGCTGCGTTGCTATGGATTCGTTTGATATCCACCAATCATATTCATTGGTCCACATAAAGCATAGCAACGGTGGAAACGGGTTCAACTAAGCTATATTTTTTATACGGAAGGATGCGTTTGATATAGAGCGCCTCGATGTGATTTAGAACTTTTCTTATATCTGGAGTACTAAAACAAGACGTGGAACTCACCTCCCATCCTGTATGAGTTGGGGTCATCGCTGAAGGGCGAGGGCTGCACGGGCGCGGCGGGGCTGGGCTCCTTGCTGACGGGCACGTCACGTGCCTCGGGCGCCGGCGCCGCACGCGCGCCTCCCGCCGTCGCGTTCACTGACGTCTTCTCAGAATACGACACGGCGGTCGACGCAGCGGTGCGCGGCGTCGGGGAACTCTTCTCGATTATCGTCGCCTGCAGTGGCGACGCGTCGAAGGGCGGCACTTTGGCGACCGGCTTTTGTACATTGGGCGGTACAGGAGGCGCAGCCATCGTGGGAGTGGGCTGCTCCTCAGGCGGGGGAACTACGGGGGCGAGTGCGAGCACGGGCACGGGAGCGGGCGCAGCCGCGCCGCTTGTCTTGTTGGAGAACAGGCTAGCCCACGACTTGCCGGGCGCGGGCTGCGGCTGCGGCAGCACGGGCGGCGGCGCGGGCTCGCCGCGGTTGCGCGGCGTGGGCGGCGGGGGGAAGTCCGACGCGGTGGGCGCGGGCGGCGGGGGCTGCGGGGCCGGGGGGGGCTCGGGTGCGGCTGCTCCTTTCCGCGAGTGACCGAACGGCGCTTTGTTCGTCACGATGAGCGGCGGACCGGCCGCGTGCAATGTAATAGAGATCGGCATCGGTGCCTTGCTGGGCGGCAGCGGAGGTTCGCGTTTAACGTGCTCGACTACGGGTGCGTTCCTATCAGAATTCTCATTGTTTTCGTTGGACGGGGAGCGGTTAGTAGGTCCGTCCCGCTTTTGTCTGCTGCCGAAAGGCGCCTTAGGTGTGGATGCGGCTTGTTGCACGGGGACTACGGTCTGGGGGACGACAGGCTTAGTCGGCTGTTTACCGCCCGAGAATGGCGCCGCGGGACCCTTAGTTGGTTTTGTTACCGCGGGCTGAATCTTATTTGTGGGAATCTGATTGGTAGGGGGTGCGGACGACGTAGGGAATTTATTTGCTGGAGATTGCGCAGCAATCGGCGCTTCGGGTTTCGAGTCTGTAGCATTCCACGTCTTTGTGACTTCAGTCTTCGGTGCAATTTTTTCGACTGGGGATAGCTTCGCTTGGGCGGTATCGGGCATTCGGTCTGACTGTTTTGGACTGCCAGGACCCTTCCCAATTTTTAGGTCCTTCATAGGCAACGACTCCACGGATCCCACCGACGCTGATGCGGTCGGCGGCGGGGGCATGGGTTTTTGTTCCTGACTCTTGTCTTGCGGCATATAGGTTTTGTTCTGACTTTGTCCTTGCACGAAGTTCTTGGCGTGCACGTTAAACTGGTGCGGCGTAGTCTGCGGCGGCGGCTGCGGCTGCATGGGCACGGGCGGCGGGTGCGGCGGGGGCGGCAGGTACATGGGCGGCATGTACTCCACGCCGCCCTCCACGGGCGGCCCGTAGGGCGGCGCGGCGTAGTGCGCCGCGCTGGCGTAGTACGCGTCCACGGCCTCCTGCTCCATGACGACCTCCTGTGGATAGTCATCGGGGCCCTTTTCGGGCTCGCCTTCCACGGGCATGGGGTAGTCGGGGTAGTAGGGCGGGTAGGCGTAGGGCCCGTACACGAGCGGCTGGTACACGGGCAGGTGGTAGAGCGGCGCGCCCTGCGCCTGCGCGGCGGGGTAGTACTGCGGGTACTGCAGGTAGTAGGGCGGCGGCTGCGGCGGGCTGGCGGGCCGCTTGCCGCGCCGGTCGCGCCGCTGCGTGCGCGCCGCGCGTTCGGCGGGCGCGGGCGGGTACTGCGGCTGCGGCTGGTAGTACTGCCCCATGTAGCCGTGCACGTTGACGTTGGCCGTGACCTGGCTCACGTACACGTTGGGCGGCGCCACGGGCCACTGGTGGTGGTGCGGCGGCGGGTAGGCGGGCGGCGGCTGCGCGTAGGGCGGCGGCGGCGCGTGCGGGGCGGCGCGCGCCGGCGAGTGGGGCGCCATCTCGCACTCGCCGCCCGACAGGCTGTCCACGCTGCTCGACACGGTCCCGGCGCCCGCCGTGCTTGATGAACACGATGACGGATCTAAGGCGCCATAGTGCACATTAGTAAAGCCATGGTCTACTTTCACAAAATAATCAAAATTTTAAAATAACTGCATTGTAAAATAAATAATTAGAGTGCAGTCTTTACCTATAATAGGTTCGTTCCAGCCACCGGCGAGTGTGTTCGCCGAGATGTCAGGTATCCGCTCGTACAGGGCGCACTGCAGTCTGTTCAATTCCGCGTCCTTCACATCAGATAAGTCTAGGAACTCATAGTCCTGAAACACGCCATAGATATTAATACAGAACTTGAAGTATTCCCGTGACATCTCATCCAATTCCACGGTTATGTAAGATTTCTTACATACAATAAATACAAGACTAACAACTACAAATTAAAAAGTAAAGGTAGGTCACTTTCCATACTAAGTAGGCCGTGCTGAAGAGCTTCTATTCCGTCGCCTTGTCACCATTTTATTCTATATAGTAAAACTCAGTTTACACATTTCTATGTGGATTATGACCAAACCATTCCAGATCCCGGAGATCTGAAATTACTTTACAATTCATTAGCATTCAGCAAACTGACGAAAATTAAGAATATGATTGTGCTTTTTCATGTTAATTTATTTGGAAGTGTTGTTTTATATTAATATTATAAAACATCATGTTTCAGAATGTGTGCATATTGATTATTTAATGGTAATTATACAACTTAACTTGCAAGAACCAACCATCATACCTTATACAGAACCGAGGTGAGAGTGATGCGATAAAACCAAGAATTTGTTGTCACTTTTACTATTCAATCACTTTTAGTTTAAGAAAAAAGGGCACTTCTAGTAAAGTAGTGAGTGGTAGTGCAACACCAAATATAAAACTTAAATTCAGAATCTTCAACAAACATAGAAATAAAAAAAAATACCTATTTTTTTTATTTTACTAGTGGTCTCGAGTATCAATTTAAACTACACAATGTTATGCACAGTCCTTTTTTTAATTCATCTGAGTGCACTGTTGAGTAAGTGGCAATGAATGCTAACATTCTGAATTCAAGTATAGTATGGATAGAGACCCCCTTTCGAGTTAGTGTTTATAGAAGGTAAAAAAGGTATAAAAAAGGTTATGTATTTTCCGAAATAAAGATCTGAGAATCATGATCATTGGAAAAAGACAGCTCTGTCGTCAATGAAGCGTGAGCGAAGATAAACGCTAGCACTATTGTTATAGTACGCGTCAAACTTAATGGCGGCTCTGAAGTGCGCTACTCGCTGCCCAGTGTCACACCCGCTGACACATGAATTCGTTACTGCGCAGCGACTCGCCTCATGTTCCGAGCCACCATAAAGTTTGGATCGGAATGTACACTCTGTTGTATGTATAATATAAAACCGGTCAAGTGCGTGTGAGGCCACGCACAATTAAGGGTTCCGTAGGGGAATGAATTTATCCCAAGAACAAACTTAACGTAGTTGAAAAGCATGTTCCCCCATACAATCCAACTACAAATGTAAGTTTGTACACACAATATTGAGAGATTTACCAAGTTATTTTCACACCACAGACTTGTTATAGGTTTTCTTGTAATTGTATAAGTGAAGAACTATTTTCTGTATATTTTTCAAAAATTTTGTGTCAGTAGTTTCAGTGAAGGGGTTGTTAAATTTTCTTAAATAACTTACTAGCTGTTTATTTCAAAATCATAAAATAATATATTTGAGACTCTCACAAACAGACCTTTCATTTGATTTAACACACGGCACAGTTCGCAAACTTATTTTTTAAATTTTCTAGTTTGCCTCTTATAAATTAAAAACATTTATTTACGATACATGTCTGTGTTTGGGTTACAGAAATTCGTATGTGTACCAAATTTCAACTTAATTGCTCCAGTAGATTTGGAGCAAATAGGCTGTGATAGGACAGACAGACACGCAAGTGATCCTATAAGAGTGACGTTTTTTATTTTTGAGATACGGAACCCTAATAATACAATTAGTCTTTAGGAAAAGTGGCAATCTATGGAAAATTTACTTTAAGAAAATTTTACATGGATTACCACTTTGAATCAGTCAATGGCTATTTCTGCACATTGCGTCAGTCAGTTTGATTCAAACCTAATAGGGTATGATTTTATTCTCAATATATTTTAACTGCTAACAGAACTACTTTAAATAAAGAATTGTTGCTTGATCACGTCAACACAAATGGTTCCAATTTCCAACATTTGAGTTCTCATATCCATTATTCAATTATCAACAATGGCGACGCGACGGCAAGGCACCTAACAGGTCAAGATTGTATTTACAAGGAGAAGAAAAGACCATTGTAATATATAATCCCACAATTTCTATCTCTTACACTGTCAAGCCATATGTGATTTGATTAGATGTCTTACTGGAGGATGCAAACCTTGAATTTTATTGTTTCTATTCGCAAACAATGACTGACATTTTGTTAATTTAAGCCCTGTTTGCACTACAACTAAAACTTTTTGTTTCATTATTGTTTTGGATTCTTGTGCCCAGAGCTGGGCTTAAAACTACATACGCACTGTGCATATCCCGCAATACAACGACCAGTTCAGTCGGCACAAAGTGCGAAACTACATAAATTGGACCAGTCATTTGTTATTACACTTGTTCGTGGACAAGGCAGTGTCAAAGGTCATGCTTGCAAAGTAACTAACTCAATTCATTGATAGACTTGCATAGTGACTGCTTGGCAGTGTCCTCAGTGTTGAGTTAGCAATAAGGGCATTACAACTTAATTATCGTCGGCTTATTGCAAGAACTCATTAACTGCAAAAAATCATTAAATACGTTTTTATCTTTATTGGACTCCTTTTGACACATGCAAAAACTCACTAATTTCTATCTAGTCTAGATATAAATTAGTGAGTTTTTGCATTTAGTAGAATGTGTCAAAAGGAGTCCAATAAAGATAAAAACGTATTTAATGATTGTTTGCAGTTAATGAGTTCTTGCAATAAGCCGACGTTATGGTTATAAATTAATAATATTCGGAACATACAGTATTTATAAAAACATTATAATCACCTTTTGTTTTGTTTTTTAACGTAGTCTTTAATGGACTAAGTTACCATGAAAAGTATTGAATAAGTCGTTGGAGGCAATTGCATAATAAATCAAAGTTGTGAAATGAAAATAAAAATGAACATGATGAAGCTATGATTGAATAAGTAGACTACAAAAGTAATTGTCATGCATGCTTAGCTACTAAATAAGTTCATAAATGATGATTACAATCAACTCACTAAAAACCAGTACACTCTGCTTAGTTGGTCTCATTTCAGACAATAGAACATGCATACAAATATAACAAGTAACTGAAAAATATTCTTTCTTTCAGTGAGCAAACATTGAACATAAATATTTTTTAAGTTTTTTTTTTTTACTTTTCTCTTCATCAGAAGCATGAAGTTAAAGTCGTCCTTCATGGTGGAATGAAACCACTTTCTCCTGTATGTTGCTAACAGTGGGGACATAACCCCACAATGTGGTAGCACCTCCTTGTGTTGTTCAATGTAAAAGTATTTCAAGTTATTTGTTTTAGGGTACCAACATGACTTAAGAAAATGCCTTTATTATGAACAGGAATAACTATACATAAAATGTCCTACTTAGAACATGCATGTTTAAAATACAAACCTCGAAATTATAAATACAAAGCATCATGAAACCTCAGAGATAGTTTTATCGACTAAGTACACTATAGTTGTCATAGTATTTTTAAACAACTTCAAGAAAGGAGGAGGTTCTATGTTGTATTTTTTTTGTACCTTCTTTAATATTCAATTCGTCAATTGTTCTTCTCAATCATTAATTGTTTTTTCATTTGGTAGAGGAACCTTACATGGCTTATACATTTTATTAACTTTGCTTGAGTAATTTTTGAGTTAGCTTCAATAATGCATATTTTTCCCACTTGGTCGATGTGGATGATGTTATATGAAAAAAAGTTTAACCTTTCGACTACCACAGTCATGTATAAATGACAGACCAAAATGTGCCCAGCACGCCACGGTCACGACTACATGACAGATTTTAAGGAATAATTCGTAGTTTCGCGCCGAGGGCACGTTTTTGCTTTTTTGACATGACGGTCAATAGGTTAATCATAGCCACTTGATACAAAAAAGAAAATAGTGACAATACTTAATTTCCATACCAAAAATATTTGTGTAATACGTTTTCTAAGAACAGAAGAATACTTAAGCAATCACTTGAGGTGAGTAGGCAGTATTTTAAACTGAAGTAATTAATAATGCAAACAGTGGTCCTCAGAATTTTGATATTAAATTTAGACATTACTGTCAATAAACTCGAACAATGAATATCGAAGTAGCCAATATTTTATCATCTTCTTATAAAAAATACTTGTATTTGTCAAGTTTTGTGTGTAACACAAAAAATTGAAGACTATCCAACTTTTGAGTTAGAAATTGGTGAATTTGTTAAATTATTTATGCTAGTCATCATCTGCCTAGCCTTTTCCTATATATTATGCTAGTATGGTAATTTACAAAACCCCATAGCACCTTTTTAAAATGAGAAACAGAATGCAACCACAATATTCAATTATTAAACCTTTATTGAGATAAACATTCACTCATTTCACTACATCAGTCTAAAACTACAATAAACCATCACTACTATTGATGATAAACAACTTGCTTTTGAATTTTCTGAAATATAAATATTTCGACAGGTTGGGACTTCATGAATAAAATAACTGTGGACGTAATGCATAAATCATTCATAGGTTATATGGGCCTTTCTCTACTAACTGGAAACTTGTCTATTGACAGTTGTCCCAACCCTATTTTTCTAGAAAATTATAAATATAATATGTTAAGTCGATAGATAGTTATAATATAAATACATATAAACAAGAAACCATTGTAATTTTCCTTTATTTTTCGAATTATAGGCAATTTTGTAAAAAAATGCGGCAGAGGACTGTTTTGCCACCCAGAGGACTGTTCTTTCCACCCAGAGAACATTTTATATTAATGTTTATATGAAGTTAAACACAATATTAATTATTAAATGTAATCAAATAAATTATCTTCTTTATTGAATACTGTATCAGAATTTAAATACTTATATTTATCAGGAACAAATTGCGATTATAGCTCTCTAAGTAACGAATTAAAATAATAATAATATAATCAAAATTAAGCTTAGGTACTAAGAATCAGCCTTGTTTACTTATCAATGCAGACTTATTTCTCAAAAACAGGTACAGGTATATTAAAATAATAAAATAAGTTTGGCAACTTCTTTAATACTTGGTCATAGGACACATCAGAAACATAATTTTCATCGACTCTGAATGTGTGTCCTTTGTCATCACAAATTTTTAAGAAGGTTAATGTTAGTTCGCCTTCTTCCGTGTCTATCTTATTGATTGCTGCAGCATAACAATATTCAGTGTTTCTTACTAGAAATTTAACGAAGACGTAATCACCGATGGTGTAATTCTGTTGGTTGATTGGACTAGGTCCAGCCAGTGCAGCGTCGTCGCCGGTCTCCATTGTGGAATCCTGTGAGTTGTCCATGTTTTCACTTTCAGAGTCTGTGTAAATATCATCTGTGTTAAGTTTTGTCTTGTTTTTGTACTGTAACACTCCTAAATTGAAATGCTGGCACTCGTCTTCACAAGTGCAACTTAAACTTTTCATTATGAGTTTAGCGGCACTTGGAGCTGATTCCAGAGGACTTTTTAATATTCTCTCTTTTTACAGGGTCATTTTTTAGCCGTTGATATCTTAATCTTTCTGCAATTATTTTCTGCTCTTTTATTTCTTCTTTGGTTTTAGGTTTCTTCTTTGGTGGCATTGCGGCAATACTAAAAGAATAAAACATACTTTCAATATTTAAAAAAAAACCGTAAGGGTTTAAAAACAGGTAGTTAGTAGGTACATATTATTTTATATTCCAAAATCCATAATAATAGAAAACAAAAGACCTGAATTAGCGTGTAATGTAATGCAGGCCAATGTAAGAAAGAAAGAGGCTATCGACAAGCAGTAGGTTAGTGCAGACTATAAAGAATATTAGTAAAATACACGGACGTCAAATAAAACAGTCCTCTGTCACATTGAACAGTCCTCTGTGTAATAAATTTCCAGAGGACTGTTGCACAGAGGACTGTTATTTTTACGTAAAAAATGTCATACCACGTATCAGTTTAAATATTACTTCATAACGCAGAAACAGCTATAAATTATCACACTAAGCAATTTATTTGTTTAATAAATAAAATTATAACACATAAAACACCGTAAAATAGACTTACCAGAGGAATGTTCACTCAACACTACAGAGACGTGGCTCCCACACAGACGCGGAGTTGTAACTGCGCAAATTGGCGGCGACTTATTTAGCATGGCGACCAAGCAAATTTCACACTGTTAACGTTCGGTTTCAAGGTAAATGTTACCACAATAGTGTTTAATATTGTTGTGGCGCGATATTCAAATTGTGACAGAGGACTGTTAAAAAATGTATGGACAAAATTCGAACACTAGTGTTTAGTGCTAAAAAAATCTCTAAAATTATAATTGTTTTTTGTTCACATGCATTCAATATTCTTTGTTTTTATAGAGTTATAAGATTTTACATTTTTAAATACAACTAATAAAAACCAAACCGAATCATACTCGATCCGGAATTAGGACATAACAGAGGACTGTTTTTAGTGGCTTTTAGACCGAATTTATGAAATGATTATGATTCTAAATATTGATTAAACTTGGCTCCTTAAATAACAGGTTATATATAATGTGTTTTAATAAATAAAACTATGCATTAATATAGCCAAAGTAAAAAAAAAATGCTTGGACCATGATTTTCCTGTTAGTAGAGAAAGGCCCATATAACTATTGCTAATTATGATATATTAAAGTTTAACACGAAATATAAGTTTTATTGACAACACAGACAAATACAAGTTTCTGACGCTAATTGTTTTTACTTGACTAATTATTAATACTAGTAGTTCTAAACTGTCAGTGGTAGTTCACAACAAGTAAATCATTGGACAAGAAAGTTTACCTGGTCAACAGTTACATTCTGAAGAAACTCATTGCATCAACTTGACTGGCTACCAGACAGTTTTTAAAGAAAAGGTAACCTTGAGTTTCGGTGCGAATGTACAGAAATGACAACCCGTTTGAACGTTGGACTTCATTACGGCTTGTCAAATTTTTAGGTTATAATTATATGATTCGGGACTTTACAGAGTCGTTAAATGTACAGAAGCTAATCATAGCAAACAATGAGTACATCAAATACTACACGATTATCTACCATGCAAATATTATAATATGCAATAGCTTCCGTACCGACTAAACAACAACAAATCCATAGCACATGTGGTTCTTCAAGTCATGAAATGAAATGCAAAAGTGAAAATGACATACCGATTACTGAACCAATAATTGTCGAATTGACTTCCATTGGAATTCCTTTCGACTAAAGCATGATTTTCAGCGTCTTATTTTCTCTTGTACTAACGGAAAGCTGCAAAATATGCGGAACATTTGGAGGACTATAAGATGGCGTAACAACGCTCAGTTGCCGGGTGCCATCCGAGTATTGACAAATCAACATATTGGTGATTCTTATTGCGTAAACCCGAAACTGGACACTATCTATTTATCAAAAACTATTGGCACTTACCTCCCACGTGCATACAATGTCTGGAAAGAGATATTTTTTCTAATGTAATGGCCAGTTTCAATATCACCAAAACAAGAAACAAAAGCCAAACAAATGTTTATGTAAATGTACTGCAAATATGATATCCTTACCGTTTTCATCAAATCCATGGCCTTTTAAAGAACACCATCACGAAATTTAACACCGTCAATATTTTATATACAGCAGCGGCGTTGAAGAAAAATATCTTAGAACGGGATCAACGTCGAGGCCATGCACTCTCCCAACACATAACAGGATGTGACAAAACGCGCGCCATTTTTAACTAGCCATTTGGTAACCAATAGGATTTCAGTATCTCAACCAGAGACAAAAAGTGATTTGTCCGTAGTGTTGTCGCACTTGTTCGGATATACGCCATTGTAAATCAGAGACAATAGTGTTTTTTAATGTCCATAGTAATATTCATAGCTCCAATCTGAAAATCGTAATAAAAAGGAAGTATCGGTACATCCGTGGTGGAATTCAAATATTACTAATTAGGGTCAACACACACTTCCCCGCGCCCGCAAGAGCCGGTAAAGGCCCAGCCAATTTGCGCCCCTGACACTTCTGCACTGAAAGCACGGATTTCTACTTGCTGGATCCGCAGTGGTAGCCCGCGTAATTCAAATTTCCTTACCTTGTTGCAATCATTAAAATCATTAATACGTGTCTCTAAGTCTTATAATTCCGTAAATACATATTTGTTATGGTCGTGAATCATGTTTTGATCAAGATTCAACCTGACACTGACCTGCAAATTGCAAAAATGTAAGAAAATTTGAATTTCGCGGGCTACAACTGCAGATCCACCATAAATCGTCCTTGAAGTTGGTGGGCTACGGGGCTACACCTGTAACTAGAGTTGCCAACATTGTTTTATATCAAAAATAATATCTTCGAAGCCATTGCCTGTAAAAATATAATAGATAGCGAAAAATAAAAAATATATAATAAGTATATTTCAAAAAAAAAAATTTATCACATTTATTCAAAAAGAGCTATTTTATTCTTCGTAAACGGAGACTCAAACAGCTCTCTAATCCCTAGGGACTAAAATTGATTTGAATTGGAATGTGGATATTGTTAGTAAAAGTTCCAATCACCAAAGAGATCAATCACGAACATTGTATGAGAGGAGTTTCAAAAATAAATATGGTACCTACAATGCTCATTTTGGCGTGTCCCTCAAGTTCATGTTTTTGTTTTCCTAAAATAGGTACCTACATTATTATATGCTGATTTATTATGTAACTTGTGATAGGTACAACTATTTTACTTGGTGGTTGTTACTTCAGGTACGGTAACATATAGATGGACCGAAAAAGTAACAAAATCGACAACTTAAAGATAGTTTCACATGGCATTTTTATCATGGCATGATTAAAATTCTTTATCTTAATAAGTGAAAAGTTCGAATGGTCGTGCTAATATTGTTTTTTTTTAAATTACTTGTGTTTTGAGTATGTTTAAGTTCTTACTATAAGTATTTTATTTTTATAGAGATTTACTAATGATATTATTTTAATCTCGAGTCTAGACCTAAGAAAACGGTGTTTTTAAAAAAAAAACTGACTTTATGACCAATGTTGATTAATTATAAATAAGTAGTTATGGATCTCCTACGTAGAATTTAATTTAGAATAAGCTAGATTTTTACAGGTTCATTATAAAAAAGTTAAACAAGTGTTGAATGCGTGTCTAAAAATCTTTTAGTGATTTTATAATAGAAGTTTAGACACGGAACGATTAACACATCATGATTATTTTTTTTGTAATATCGCTGGTAATAATTAATATAAAAAACCAGGTGCAATGTTTCTTTCGTATTGAGGTCATGTAAACTGTGCTTTACAATTTTGTTACCGGTCGGTTTGGTTACTGTCCCTAATTTTTTTTTGGAGTTCGAAGGATTTTCTAATAAATTTCTTCTCTTTTACAAATATACTGGGCCTAAGTTCAAAGTAACAAATATTTTGAGTTTTTATTGTATTCTTGGTACGTTTTTGCCCATTTTAAACTTACAGCATAAAAAAAACAAATATGGTTTTGGACCCTACGGTAACAAAACCGAAAGAAAATAATATTTTTTGAAGAGATTAGATATTTTCTCTTCTTAATTGATTCGTGTAGTAATACAAAAAAAAACTGTATTTATCCAATAAATTAATTGGAGTTATAGAATTTATCATAGTTTTATTTAAATTTGACTTTAAGTACGGTACCAAAACTGACACCAAATTGTCACCTTACTCTCGCATTTTATTAATTTTTGCATTAAATATTATTTTAATTTAAGAAAAATATTAATTCTATTAATCTAAAGAGTATAAACAATAAAATGCAGTTCTTCAATATACCCTACTGTTGAGTTATATTTTATACTCATATTTGTTAGGTGTTTGTTGTGTTGTTAGTTGTACCGTATTTTTGAAACTCCTCATGAACTAAACTAACCAATGTATGATAAAGTAAACAGCGCGCAAGCCAAATACAAAACAAGTTTGTGAAAAATAAAAAACGCGCGAAATACATTCCGCCTTCGTTCGTAATTGTAATTTTAGTAGTAATAAAATTGTTAGGATGCACTTCCTTGTTCAAATAAAAACATAGCCTCTAAATATTTGTATGTTATGTCTTATTGTTCCTAATTGCATGTAAATAAATTAACAGGTATTCTTATTGATGAGTTGCACTTGCTTATTTTCGCATAGAAGGTTATAAAAAGTAGTGTTCACCTCGGGAGCAACACTATATTAAGCTCAAGTGACGTACCTACTTTGAATCTCTCGCTGCGTTCAGGATTTTTCTTAGAATCTCTCGCTACGCTCGGGATTCTGCTCTAGAATACTTCGCTTCGTTCCGGATTCAAAGAAACACTCTCGCCTTTAAATAATTGTTTGCTCTCTGGGCAAACAATTATATAAAGGCGAGAGTGTTTCTCTACTATTATTCTTTAAATACCTACATATATTTTGCTACTATGAACCTTTACTTACAGGTTTTTTTTTAAACGTGTTCTGAAGATAACTCGTTTTACACTATACTTACCTAAATTGAAGTTTACAAAATAGGTTCCATTAATTCAGCTTTTAAGATATTAATTAGAATACCTTGCAATATTTTGCATTCTGCATCTCGCATTGAAATAAAAATATAGAAGTTAAGAAGTTAAAAATCTTACATATATAATATATATATATATATATGTTAAAAATCTCAAAATGTAGTACCTACCTACCTAAGGTGGGTACTACATTTTTAGATTATTAAATTATACTTAGTATAGTTAGTATGGAGGTGTACAAGAGGTGATATTGAACTAACGATGATACATTTGTTGTAGTATTATTATAAAACGTACTGTAAATTACTTTTTAGGTGTTTGTTGTTTGTATTTAAGGCGCTGACAAGACCCAATTGACCAAAATTGGCTTCTCCTAAGAAACAAAATTGCCAAATCTGTATAGTTTGTGGTAGCGGAAAAAATATATGTTAATTTTGAACATATTTCCCAGAACTTGGTTGTTCTCGATACAAACTAACGTTAAACTAACATCTTACCTTGAGTTCTAATCCAAAATATCTGTATTAAATATCAACATACGTTACATATTTAATTAATAACAAGAACGTCTTATTTCTATGCAGAACTTGGTTGTTTTTTATTTTCGATTACTCAACTCAATTTTGAGTAAATAGATAATTGCTTCATAATTTGCAATAAATTACAAGCGTTGTGTCATCGCGCTTCTCTTTCTTTTCTATGCAATCTGACAGTGACCGCGGTTTAGGTGTTGTCAGCGTCCTATGGTTTTTTCATGTACCTAGGTTTATTGTTTTAGTCACTTTTTAGATGGTGGGTAACTTGATCGATTTCTGTCATGTGGACAAATACAAAGATGGCTGTTGGAGGATAACGACGTTCATGACATTTTGAGCGAAAGTGAGGAAGAAGGAGGATTCGCGGAAAAAAGAGGCCCCCGTGGATTTCCTCACCGTTCTGATACGGAACAAGATGCTGAAGAGGACGATGATGAAGACGAAGACGTGCCTCTTTCGACTTTGGCTTCCTACGAGTCTCGTAATGGTACTAATGGTACTAATAGAGTAAGTTTCCACCGCCCACTTTAAGAACTAGATCTCAAAACATTTTAATACTCCAGGCCCAATAAGTGTAGCAAAACACGCTAAAAAGTAATTGGTAATAAATTATTCTGTTGAACAGAGTAATTTATTACCAATTACTTTGATGATTGGTTCAATTTGATGATTAGAAACCAAGATTATGATAAATAATTCGTTCCTAAATGACAATAAGACTAAGAGATCGCAAACCTTCCTTAATATAGTTGTGTTTTAAGAAGTTTGTTTATGTTTTAAATTATAATTATGAAGCTAAATTTAGTTGATTGTAAGTATGGGCTATTATGATAAAAAAAAAATGTTTAATAATTATATATTGTGTTTTACTTATTTTCTGTCAGAGTTATGGAATTAATTGACTTCTAAGCGCACGCGCGCACGCGCGCTCTATGAGTAAGTATTTATGGGCGCGTGCACTCTAGTGTTATCTATGATAGGTAGTAATGGCAATTAATGCGATTTCGAGAAAAAAAAGCGCGGGAATCATCGAATTTGGCGGGCGTGATTTTTCTTTCGTTTTCTTTTTTAAATTAAAAAACACTTAAGATTGGAGATAAGTTGTGTAAATATATGTAGATATTCATTAGATTAGTTAATTTTATTGTTTGTGTATATTGTACTTCATATTTAGGGTAAGTTTTTTGTATTTTATCTTTTTCTGGTCACAATGGACAACGAACCGCCTGATCCGGGGGGCACAGTCCCCTCGGTCGGGCATAATATAACCATCTACGAATCCAGTATGGATTCGTAGATGGTTCATCCATAACCAGATCGGAGCGGAAAAGGACTAGAGCTCCACGTAAAGTGTGCAAAAATTGCAATAAAAAAAGGCGAAATAGTCACTCTCACACTACAACAGAAATAAATAAAGGAGCACAGTGTCATTGCGACAATGACTCAGCCACTAGTTCAAAAATAGCATCAGACGTACCGGTTCATTCAATTTTAGTTCATCAAGAAACAACCTTCGCCCCAATCACGTAACACACCAATTGTCTCCTCACAAAGAAAAACCGTATTTCTTAAACCTCGGTATCCCCCAAAAACAACTAAGGGGTATGACCGGGCAGCTCATCAAGCATTAATCACTAATGATGTTTCTGTGTCAGGGAATGGTGTTGCATTCCAAAATAAAACAACAAATAATAATGAGAGCCAAATTTTTAATTTAATAATTATGCTTATTAATACTTTATCTAAAAATAATAATATTGAACCGTCCAACGTTGCTACTTTAATTGATACTCTGTCTAACTTATTTAACCTTAATCATAATGGATCTAAATCTACCCAAGATTGTCCAGTGGAACAGTCGCAGCATTGTGAATAAAAAATCTGATCTGTCCTACATATTGAACAAATACGATCCCTTTGCAGTCGCTCTCTGTGAGACATGGCTTAAACCAGGGTTTTCTTTTAGAATTCCTGGCTATGCGTGTCTAAGAACAGACAGAAGCGATGGGTATGGCGGTGTCGCCATACTTATTAAAAATAACTTGTCTTTTCAATCTTTTCCTCTTCCAAGTCTCAGTGACGAAATATCTGCTGTCGCTGCTATTGTAAATAAAATCTGTTTAGTATGTATATTGTTAGCAGAATAGTGATGTCACAACCGTCAAGAGGAGGGGATAGCAGCTAGTCGCCGCCGCGCGCCTTTATAAGTCGCGGCACGCTCATTTTGGAACAACTTTTTCGTGCAGTGAACTTGCT
The DNA here is from genome assembly GCA_905333075.3 of Atethmia centrago. Classification (NCBI taxonomy): domain Eukaryota; kingdom Metazoa; phylum Arthropoda; class Insecta; order Lepidoptera; family Noctuidae; genus Atethmia; species Atethmia centrago. The sequence continues at coordinate 21,295,375 of HG995384.1, forward strand.
TAGGGAAACCTATGCCCGTTTGGATAGCCAATTCTGCCTTTTCTAATTTTGTTCGTTCATAATTATGTCGGTTTGATTTTAACTTTAATTTGTAAATTTTTCAATAATAAAAACTAACAGTTATTTTCAAACATTCTTTTTTTAATTTATTTAGTTCTGTTCTGCTAAGATCAGAAGTGGGATACGGCTCTCACGTGCCCTGTTCCGTTTCGCTTTTTGAACTAAGGCAGTTTGGCCATTCAATTTGAAAAAAAAAAGTAACGGTAAAACGTTAAAACCTATTTATTGAATACGGCGGGTGTGTAAGTGGTAATTTTAAGTGGTAAAGTATACGTTGGTAAAATCTGGTGAGTACGTTCCGATTTGTTTACCAAAAACGATAGTGTGTTTTCGAACACATGTTTAACGTAGCTTTGTAGCTTGCTTGATCATTTCATTTTTTAGTTTGCCTACCCTAAAGTTAATAATTGGCTGTTTATTTCGATTGTTTTGTTCAGCGAGCTATTAAAGTACTCTTTACTACCCTTGTGCGTTAGTTAAAGCGTAAATATGTCTAACAATAGCTGTAAAAGAAGTCGTTCTAAGAACCGTGATTTGCATTCTGATAATCATGATGAGAATTCTAGTCGACATAACTCACGTTCTAGACATACCCGAAAACGACGTAGGTCTTCTAACCGTGTTTTAACTGAACAGATGCAACAAATACTGGAACGGCTGACATCATTGGAGGAACAACGCCATACGCCCCCGCGGTCACGTCCACGTGAGCCGAGTGCTGGTGCATCCCCAACGACGCCGCCGCGTCTGCAGGAACCAGCTGCGACTGCGGCAGGGCGTAGAAGGTCACGCGCAGCGTGTCGGGAGTCAGTACCTGCATCCTCGCCGGGTCTTTCCGCCAGCGCTGCTGATCGTGATGCTGGCGCGGCCGAACGCATAATCGAGGCTATTCGGTCAATCAACACGACGGTGAGATCTAACCAATCTTATTATATTTCTAACTTCGATCCGAGCATTAACGACATCGACACCTGGTGCGAGGAAGTAGATCGTGCTAAGGTTTTAAATTATTGGAATGATAATGAGTGCCTATCTCGCATTGGGAATTGTCTGAAGGGTGAGGCTAGGACTTGGCTTAACGAATGGGTTAGCAATGACCGCAGTTGGAGCAATTTTAAGAAGGAGTTTAAGCCCTTGTGTCCTAGGAAGCCGGATATTGCAAATATTTTATACGAAGTCATGAACACTGATTCTGACAAATACCCCACATATGCTGATTATGCTCGCCGGTCGCTGCTAAAATTACGCATAGTTAGAGGGCTGAGCGATGAGCTAATTTCAGCAATAGTGATACGAGGTGTCACAGATCCGCAAATCCGTGCTTCAGCAACTAACGCGAAATTGATGCCGAATGAATTAGTAGAATTCTTTTCGATATATGTTAAATCTAATACGCTAGTTCATAATAAGAAATCTAACTGTACCTCACGTAACGATAATAACTGCTCAAAATCAAATGTTACAAGTACTCGCAAACGGCAATTTAATGATGGTAAATGCTTTTTGTGTGGCCAAAGTGGCCATAAACAGTCTAACTGTACTAAAAAACCTAAACCTAATTCGAGTAAAACCAATGGTGATGACAATGATCAAAAAAATCGTTCTGCTCATACTTCACATAAACCCGTACCATGTATGATGTTATGACATGTACTTCGTCATCTACACGGGTCCCGATTAACACCCTTTTAACCGGTCAAAATTTGAAAAAATTACTGGATTTGATTGATGAATTTTCCTATTTTTTTATTACTGGTACTGCGACTTCCACTGTTAATACGGGCAGTATGACAATTAAATTAAATAGTAGCACGCCGGTTATCTACAGGCCGTACCGACTTTCATATCCCGAGATTTTGAAAGTTCGTGAAATTATTAAAGACCTTCTTAAAAAAAATATTATCCGGGAGTCTGAATCGGAGTACGCGAGTCCTATCCTGTTAGTAAAAAAGAAGGATGGATCCGATCGCATGTGTGTCGATTATCGCAAATTAAATGAGATCACTGTTAAGGATCGATTCCCATTACCGCTGATCGACGACCACATTGATCGATTAGGCAAACATAAATATTTCATTAGTCTTGACATGGCCACAGGGTTTCACCAAATACCATTGGATAATGACTCTATACCGCTCACAGGATTCGTTACACCAGAGGGTCATTTTGAGTATTTAAAAATGCCATATGGTTTGGCAAATGCGCCTGTTGTCTATCAGCGAATAATATCAAAAACTCTTTCTCGACACTTGGAATCTGGTGAAGTCCTGGTGTACATCGATGACGTGCTTATAATGAGTCACACAATAGACGAGGGTCTATCAACCCTTCGTAAGGTTCTTCTGACTTTGACAAATTCCGGTTTTTCTCTCAACCTTAAGAAATGCTCTTTCCTATCGACTAAGATAGAATACTTAGGACGTACCATAAGTCAAGGTCAGGTACAGCCGAGTGAAGGGAAAGTACAAGCTTTGGTTGAGGCACCTATTCCAAAAACCGTAAAACAAGTTCGTCAATTTCTTGGCCTAGCAAGTTACTTTCGTCGCTATATAGCTAGTTTTGCAACCAAGACTGCCCCTATTACAAAATTAACGCGAAAGGGTGTACCTTTTGTCTGGGGTGCCGAGCAAGAAGAAGCGCGGCAAGATATAATTTCACTGCTTACAAGTGAACCTGTGTTAGCCATTTACGATCCTGATTTACCTATCGAAGTCCACACGGACGCAAGTTCGATTGGCTATGGTGCAGTGCTTCTTCAGGCTCATGACAAAGGATACAAACGGGCTGTCAGCTATTTTAGTAAGCGAACTCAAGGTGCCGAGCCAAGGTACCATTCCTACGAGCTCGAGACCTTGGCTGTCGTTAAAGCCTTGCAGCATTATAGACACTATTTGGTTGGTGTTAATTTCACAGTCATAACCGACTGTAATGCACTAAAAGCTACACAGCAAAAGAAAGACCTGGTGCCACGTGTAGCCAGATGGTGGATATATTTGCAGGACTTCAATTTTACGCTAGAATACCGTAAGGGTACTTGTATGTCGCACGCTGACTATTTGAGCCGAAATCCCGTGAACGTTTGCGAAGAACGCCGACATCACAACTGGGCTCAAATAGCGCAGGCTGCTGACGAAGAGACTCAACAACTTCTTAATAAACTGACGGACGGACAATTGGACACTAGACATTATACTCGAAAGAATGACTTGCTCTATTACAAGTATACTCCATTGGGAGAAGAACCCCGACTTTTATGTTTTGTGCCCAAGGGTCACAGACTCAGTTTGCTCAGAATTTTTCACGATGAGCATGACCATCCTGGAGTTGATAAAACATTAGAACTCATCAGAAGACATTTTTGGTTCCCTTCTCTTAAATCATTTGTTCAAAAATACGTGAGTCACTGTCTTATCTGTATTACGCATAAAAAGGTCCCCAGAGCTCCTCATCAAATTATACATTCGTGGGAAAAACCGGGTAGCCCGTTTGAGGTTATACATGCAGATGCGTTAGGTCCGTTACCTCAGTCTAATGGTTATAAGTACGTGTTAATTGTTGTAGATGCATTTTCTAAATATTGCCTTTTATACCCTATGTTTGGTCAAGATGCTAACGAATTAAAAAAAATATTTACCAATGTAATCTCTCTATTTGGCGCTCCAAAATTAATTGTAGCAGACCGCGGCCGTATGTTCCAGAGCTCAGAGTTTACGAGATTTGTAACAGAATTTGGCATTGACATGCACCTCATTACCCCTGAGATGCATCATTCCAACGGGCAGGTTGAGCGTTATTGTCGAACGCTATTAAACATGATCCGCATAGAGTGCAATCACCGGCAAAACGAATGGTCAGATGTTATGTGGCGATTGCAGCTTATTTTGAACATAACAAAACAAAGAACCACTAAGATATCTCCCTTAAATCTTCTAGTAGGTATCGAAGCGGCTACACCGCTCATACGACATCTGGTCAGAGATGTTGCCCTAGAGAACTCTCATCCGAACCGCGAAGCGTTGAGAGTGATGCAAAGACAAAGGGCTTCAGAACGTTTAAAGGCTAATCAAAAACAGCAAGACGCCACTGTTAACACTGACCGCAGAACTCCTCGAGTATTTGAAATTAACTCATTTGTTTTTGTTAAAAAACAGGCACAAGCGACTGGCAAGCTCGACTCGGGCATGCGCGGGCCGTACCGTGTGGTCAAGGCGCTTCCCCATGGTCGATACGAGCTGCAACTGCTGGCGGGCTCGTATGGAAAGGCGACCCAGGCTGCGGCAGAGTTTATGGTGCCGTGGCGAGGGGAATGGACTCCTGACATATGTGCATCCTTCTTCGAAGGTATTCCGTGCTACGCTTGCTGATAAGCTAACGTCGTGCCTATGTCATGCAAGTGTAGAGGCCATGTGGTATGCTAACGTCGTGCCTATGCCACATGGGCCGTGTGGTATGCGAACGTCGTGCCTATGCCACATGGAGATACGAGAGATATGCTAACGTCGTGCCTATGTCTCTTACGGTGAACGTGGTTCACGACAGGTCGATGTGTCCCCAGTAGAACCGGAGTCCCGATCTTAATGTAAAACTTAAGAGTGATGGTGCAGTTGAGTTGTCTGCAGCGGTTCAATTGCATTATTACAATCAACTTAATTTCTGAAAAATTAATTTCCACAAATTGTGTGTCGTTTTTCAGAATCAAAAAATTAACTAGCTGTTTCAACTATGTTCCCAGATGCAGACTGTAATGATGACGACACGGAGTCCACGCCTGAGCAAGCTGTCAGTCGTGACGATGTGCCTTCTGACGAGACGACATCAGAACCCGCAACAAGTATTTCTAGTGCGACACAGCCTCAAGCACAGGAGCACGAGGACGTTCTCCAGTCAGGAGAGGCCGTGTTAGCAGAATAGTGATGTCACAACCGTCAAGAGGAGGGGATAGCAGCTAGTCGCCGCCGCGCGCCTTTATAAGTCGCGGCACGCTCATTTTGGAACAACTTTTTCGTGCAGTGAACTTGCTTAGGGAAACCTATGCCCGTTTGGATAGCCAATTCTGCCTTTTCTAATTTTGTTCGTTCATAATTATGTCGGTTTGATTTTAACTTTAATTTGTAAATTTTTCAATAATAAAAACTAACAGTTATTTTCAAACATTCTTTTTTTAATTTATTTAGTTCTGTTCTGCTAAGAATATATTATTCTCGTCCCACTATAGATATTCTTTCTGAAATAAGTAATCTTCTTTCAGTTTTACCTAAACCATTTTTGGTAATGGGAGATTTTAACGCACAACATCAGTCCTGGGGTAGTTCTAATTCCAATTGCTATGGGGAAAAGTTATTAGAAATTCTAGACTTTAGTAATTTGTGTATTTTAAACACATGTCTCCCAACACGCCGAACAAATCCAGATGAGGGAATAAGTGCCCCTGACCTCTCAATCTGCACACCTGAGTTAGCATCAACATTATCCTGGTCTCCTTTACCGTCTTCTTATGGTAGTGATCATTACCCTTTAATAATTTCTTTTCCACATAAAAAACCAGTTGCTAGCAATCCAGCACCACGATTAAAGTATAGACTTCAAAATGCAGATTGGGATACATACAAAAATGATGTACAAGAAAGAATTCTTGGTTTATCTAATTCCTTACAACTACACGATCCTCAGTTATTATCTAATCAAATAACAATAATTTTAATAGAGGTGGCAGATAATACTTTCCCTATTAAGAATGGTGTTACAGGCAAAATTCCTTCACCACCTTGGTGGGATGCTGAGTGCACTCAGGCCATTAAAAAAAGAAAAGAGGCAGAAAAAAATTATGGCCATACTATGACTCGTCACAATTTTGAGATATACCTAGAAGCTGCTCGTACAACTCGTAAGCTCCTTAGGAAAAAGAAATTTGAAGGTTGGCAAAGATTCTGTGCATCTATCTCGCCAGAAGTTAATGCATCTCTAGTATGGCAAAATATTAGGCGATTCAGGTCAGCATTTAGTGACACTACAGCCTCAAAACTGCCATTAGAATTAGCCAATGAGTTTATGGATCATTTAGCTCCTCCTTCAGTCCCAGAACAGAGATCTTTAATGCACTATTCCTATGTTCCTATTCCTAATTCTGAGTTGAATTCCCTGTTCACACTAAGTGAGTTGAAGGGAGTCCTTTCACATGTTAAGGATTCAGCTCCTGGTGAAGATGGTATACCATATTCATTTATATCTAATTTATCCGACTCTGTTCTTTTAATATATTTAAATCTCATCAATACAGCTTTGATATCTGGCAACATACCATCAAGTTGGAAGTCTCAAACAATTATTCCCATTCTGAAACCAAACAAACCTTCCTCTAATGTTACATCTTATCGACCAATTGCACTTTCTACAGTTCTTGCTAAAATTGTTGAACATCTCATTAAGAATCGTTTGGAGTGGTTTTTGGAAAGCAAAAACTTGCTAGCTACGTCACAGTTTGGTTTTCGGAAGGGTAAAAGTACGATGGACAGCCTTAGTGTATTCACAACTGATATTCGCTTAGCCTTCTCTTCTAATAACTCTGTAATTGCTGCTTTCCTGGATATTAGCTCAGCTTACGATAATGTCCAGGTATCAATCCTAGAACAAAAGCTGAATTCATTACAAGTTCCATTAATGCTGTCTAAGTTCATAATTAACATGCTTTCAGAGAGATCTTTAAATCTTCATATTGAAGGGTATACATTTACCCGTTTAGTATGGAAAGGTCTCCCTCAAGGTTCTGTAATTAGTCCAATTCTCTACAATATTTACACTTATGATTTGGAATTCTCCCTAAATGAGTCAGTACAAGTTCTTCAATATGCAGATGATTTACTTCTTTATTCATCTGGTCATTCTGTTGAGAATATTTGTACTTCCTTAACCTCTTCTTTATGCTTACTGAAGACTTGGCTAGAAACCAATGGTCTACACCTGTCAATTGATAAAAGCAACATTGTCTTGTTTACTAGAATGCGTAAGCCCCCTATAGTTATAGTAAGGTATAATAATATCCCTATGCCCGTTAAAAACCAGGTAAAATTTTTAGGCCTTATTTTGGATACACATCTTACTGGTTTACCACACTGTGACTATATAGCTGCTAAATGTGAACGAAATATCAACATAATTAGATGTCTTGCTGGTGTTTGGTGGGGAGCACATCCCTTTTCATTAAAACTATTGTACAACACCTTGATTAGAAGCGTATTGGACTATGGGACGTTTTTGCTGGAACCTGCTAATGTTGCTGGTCTTAAGAAACTTGACAGTGTTCAGTCAAAGGCACTTAGAGTAGTTTCAGGTGCAATGAAAAGCAGTCCTATTAATTGTCTTCAGGTGGAATGTGGAGACCCTCCACTTCATTTACGACGTCAATTTTTAGCTGATAGATTTATGGCTCGGTGTCTGCAATTTACATATCATCCTTTGCGAAATAAACTTTTCATTCTCTCTGAAGAAGTATTTTCATCCACTAACTGGAGGCACAAAGCTACTCCGTGTTTAGTTAAAAGCTTTAGAAAATTCAATTTAATTGAAGCTCCCTGTCACCAATCTCAATTTCTTCCTTTATTTCACTGTAATTACAGTTCATTAATTATGTCACCAAATATACATTATAACCTTAACATTTACCGAGATGACGTATGTCACAACCATATCTTCAACTTCACTATGGATAGAGACTGGAAGGGCTGTCAGCTCTTGTTCACAGATGCTTCGAAGCATGGAAGAGACTCATGTGTGGGAGTAGGTGTATACCACTCCCAATTTAATATCGTCCAAAAAATAAAACTCCCGCCCGAATCATCTGTTTTTACGGGAGAATGTTACGGTCTATTCAAAGCTGTCGAATATATACTTCTAATGGGCTTACGGAATTCACTCATTTTGACTGATGCAAGGAGTGCCTTACAATCTTTGGCCAGATTCCCTTTCTATTCTCATAATCCTTATATTATATTTGAAACACGTGAACTCCTTTATAGGTGTTCTATTAAGGGGTATTCAGTGCATTTTGCGTGGATACCCTCGCATTGTGGCATTTTAGGTAATGAGAGAGCTGACCAGATAGTTAATGATGCCGTATTGTGTGGAGACGTTTTTCCGAACAAAAATAACACCCAAGATCTGGCAGCTCTGCCCAGGGTTTATCTACAGGAATCCTGGGGTCAGCTTTGGTCCGGGCAATCAGTGAAAGGGAAATTTTATCGTAATATTCAGCCATCCATTTTTGTTAAACCTTGGTTTAGCAAATACAAACTAAACAAAAAGATTACAACAATATTCATACGTATGCGATTAGGTCATGTGTGCACTCCTGCTCATCTTGCCAGGCTTGGCATTGTGCAGAACCCTGCGTGTGAATGTGGCGCTGAAGTGGGTGATCTGAACCACCTTATTTTTTCCTGCCCCCTTTATGACCACTCCTCACTTTTCCAAAGTCTTGTTTCCCTCCGAGTCCCTTTTCCCACTTCTATTGCATGTATTTTATTTAATTTTAATGTAGATATCTATAAAACCATAGCTCTTTTCCTTGTAAATAATGATATATCTATTTAAACATCATTTATAAACCTCTTTTATTTACCATGTAGCTCTTAGTTTACGCATCGAGTCGGCCTTTTTGCTGGGCCACCTGGTGGCGTTAAAACGTTAGTTTTCTGTTAAATTAAATTCCCATAGTGTTAATTTGTTATATTTTATTATTTTTATTTAATAACATCTAATCTCCTTTCCATTTCCAAATTCCCCGTTATAATATTTTATCATTTCGCGAGTACTTGATTCTTACGTTTTGTTAACAAATAAAACATTGTCAGTGGCAATAAGCACGAATAGTGCAACGCCAAAACAAAAAAAAAAAAAATGCGATTTCGCATAAATTTCATTGTCATGTGAATTCTTGAGTCTTAGCAAGCTAATTGCTATTGCTATGCTATTTGCTAATACTCGTATGACGATAATTGATAATAATGAAGTAGTATGTGAATTTTGTTAACTATTTAAGTACAATAATAGGCACACGACGAAAGAATGTAATTACTGTATTACGAATGAAACTCTCACTATCACTTGCCAAAACGTATTGAAGTTTGCTACAAAAATACGCGCGCCACGCGCGTGCCTAACAAATTATTATTAAACAATCACGCATTCGTTCAATCAATACACGACCCTAAGTACGAGCAAATCAAAGACAACAAGGTAATAATTGCTAATCATCATTCTTCGTACCACCCTGCTAATGCTAATAATTTAAATAAATTAAACAATCATAAGCATTCATTCAATATACGACCCTAAGTACGCGCAAATCAAAGACAACAAGGTTATAATTGGTAAACATCATTATTCGCACCCCCCTGCTAGTGCTAATAATTTAAATAAATTAAACAATCACAAGCATTCATTCAATATACAACCCTAAGTACGCACAAATCAAAGATAATAAGATAACAATTGCTTAACCCACTATTCGCAAGTTCGCAGCACCTGCTAATAAATTTCACTGGCGAACGAAGTCACGGTCACGTGAAACCGATAGATTTAGTATTCCCAACTTCCCGTGGGTGCGACGGAGAGCGCACGCTACCGCTGCGTGCGTCGACGCTCTGACGTATGATAGTATAAAAAGTACGAAGCGATAAATTCACTTAGCACTTCACAGAATTTCGCACCTGCATTTAAATTTGCTAAATGCTAAATGACCATTTGCATGCTAACAATGAATGCGAATGCTGATTAATCCATCACTAATGATAGCTACAGTAGGTAGGTATACAAATTCCTAAATTCGTTAAAGTGGCAAGTGTGTGCAGGGTAGTGCATGTACTTAAACCACTTGTGACTTGTCAGTCTTGTCACCCATCTAAGAACTATGTTTGACGTGGCCATAACAGGTAGGTGCTACTTTAGCGCGCTCAATCTGCAAGATATACGGAACTGCTCCTAAAAAATCTTCCAAATAAATAAAGTTAAATCAGATGTACCTTGAAACGGCTTACGGGCGGTAAATTGCAAACCAGTTCAAGTCCAAGCGTACGGTAAACCGCAAGTCGATGGTAACACTTTGACTTTGAGCTGGTCTAGCGTAGGTAGTAGGTAAGGAGTTTCAATACACTGTGAGGCCAGCTTATACTGGTTTTATTACCACTGACTGGCCTACTGTGCCTAACACGTATTTTTAAGACCTATATTTGCGTTTTTATAACATGGAATAATAGTATATAAAAAAAAAAAAAATAAGATTGCTAGTCACAAGTGCTCACTCCAGACAAGGCAGTAAATTAACTGATAAGGTTTTAACTTAAAACTCGTATTTTCCTCTCGCCAATTTTGCGCTATCGTTTTAGTACTAAGCTAACAGCCAATTTGTTGAATTCGCACGTACTATCAAAGAAAATAACGTCACGTTAAAACTACGCATTTTTTTACTAGATGGTGACGTCACCGTAAATAATGTTGCTCTAGGTTTATATTATTTCTATCGATTAGTAGGTAGTAGGTACACACATGGGCGTACCCAGTTTTTACCCTATTGGGGCTGCCCATCGATACTATATTAACTGCTTTCAATCCCTTCATTAATTCTTGATGAAATGACATCCAGAGGCCGATTCACACCGGGGAAGCAGCGGCCGGCAGCGGCGCGGCGGCGAGCACTTTCTGTGTGAAATAATTTAAACTTTATCTATATTATTAAAAGACCAGTATCTTGAAAAGCTCAAAAAGGTCGTGCGTCTCTTGTCAGCGGTACTGCCCGCGGCTGCCTGCGGCGACACGACTTGACACGAGGCCGCTCGCTTCGACACGAGGCTGCTCGCGGCGCCCCTTGCCGAATGTAGGAACTAAACTGGTCAAGAGGAGACTAGGCACGTGGTGTTGGGAGGCCGAGCGCGGTGCGACGCGAGCCTGCCACGTAGTTAAATAAAGTTTTTCCACATCTCCATATTAGGTAACATTTTAAAATACGTACTTACATTTATTTAACACGGACTAAAAGTAAAACCTAACCTAACTTTAACAAAATATCTATTAAAGAGACATATCGAAAACCGATACCAATACAATTCTCTAACGAAATCCCCCATCACTAGCCAAGACGGGACTAGCCAACGTGGGCCATCGTGTACGTGACTCGGCCACACCGTCCCACCTGACTGCGACGAAATAAACTGTTTCTATTAGCGGCACTCTAATCTCCACAAATATTGGATTGTTGGCTTTGCCCTAATTCAAATGCTACGTGACACATTAGGCTTATTATTTTCACATAATCATTTTTTGGAATAGATGGTGTCTCTGGTGTCTCATGGCATAATATGTCGACGGTAAGGTATCAATAGATCAATCAATCTGCTTAGCTTTTTCCCAACAATTTTTGGGGTCGGCTTCTAACCGGATACAGCTACCAGTATTTTATCTGACCTCCACATCCCACTGGGTAATACGATACTCCTTGGTAAGAGTGCTTGTCAGACTTTCGGGCTTCTGACGACCCGTAACGACTGTCATAGATTCACGAATGACAGCCGGGACCAACGGCTTATGGCGCTGACAAGACCCAATTGACAAAAATAGGCTTCTCTTAAGAAAAAAAAAATTGCCAAATCTGTATAGTTTGTCGTAGCAGAAAAAATATATGTGAATTTTGAACATATTTCCCAGAACTTGGTTGTTACCAAAACACGTTTTGAAAAAAAAAAACTCGATACAAACTAACGTTAAACTAACCTCTTACCTTGAGTTCTAAACCAAAATATCTGTATTAAATATCAACATACAATTAATTACATTAAATATCAACATTTAATTAATAACACGAGCGTCTTATTTGAATGCAGAACTTGGTTGTTTTTTATTTTCGATTACTCAACTCAATTTTGAGTAAATAGATAATTGCTTCATATTTTGCATCAAATTACAAGCGTTGTGTCATCGCGCTTCTCTTTCTTTTCTATGCAATCTGACAGTGACCGCAGTTTATGTGTTGTCAGCGTCTTAACGTGCTTTCCGAGGCACGGACGGGTCATGGTATCTAAAGATGGTCACTCATGCACGGACCAACCGCGGCAAGCGTAGCTTAACCCGATCGGCCGAACCGTGCGGCTGTTATTACTTGGCCACAAGCCCCTCCTCTGACTCTATACATTTATATTTGGTCAGTCTAGAGCAGACTAGCCTAAAATAACACCTAATTGTATTACTGCGTGTGTACCTACAATAGCACCTAATATTGTCCATACACAAGCAATAACTCGTCTAGACTAATTACATAATTAGTAACTAATATTGACGTAATCGTGACAAATTATTGACGTAGTTAGTTAAATTCAATACAATACAAAATAGAATATATGAAAAATAAAAACAGTAGGAAGGTATCTACTGGGGTTTGGATCCCGGGACTTTTGGTTTGAGACTCGAAACACTGGCCACCACAGCTTACAGTCCCAAAACACGAATGTTTAAACTTCGAATATGAGTAAAACTGCACTTATTGCGTTTGCAGAAGAACTGTATTGCAGACTTTTCGAAAATATCCCTCGTATTCAAACGTCAGATTTGGAAATAATGGACGCCGAACTTAATACCAGTAGCTCTACAGTATGTACAACGAACCCGACGAGTCGTTTCAAAGTAAAAAAAAAACGAAGAAAATGTATCCGAAAGTAGAGCAAAAATATCAAGAGCAAAATTAAAAACCGGCCAAGTGCGAGTCGGACTACGGACAATGACGGGTTCTGTAGTTGGGGTTAATTTATCCTAAAAACAAACTTAACTTTGTAGTTGAAAAATGTTCTCCCATACATCGATATACGTCACGGTCAATTCTCCAACCGCAAGTGTAAGTTTGTAATGGCAAAATAATATCTTTGTATGTGATTCGAAAATATTTTTTTTACAAATTAACGATTTACGGACTTGTGCTGTGTGACCTTGCTTCTTGCCAAATTTAATGATTCTAGGTCAACGGGTACCCTATTTTTTGGTTGGTTTAAAGTTTTGATTTATATACGATTATCAAAATATGTCGCATAAATGGAGGTATGGGAACGTAGACCTACGTATTTGATATTAAACCTCTACGCGTTCCTGAGAAAACCCTCGAGTCTGAGCCAGAAACTTCCTGGGTCTGTCTGACAGGAGAGACAGACAGACAGACGGACAACGAAGTGATCCTATAAGCGTTCCGTTTTTTTCCTTTTGAGGTAATAATAAATATAAAGGAGGAGTTCCAGTTGTTTGAAGCAACCGGAAAACGAAGCAACTGAAAGTTTGGAACTAGTTTACAAACCTTTAAACACAATACAACCGACGTCTGATGAAATCGAGAGTGTTCTCCTTGTCCGGTCACACTATTACAAAAATCACAAACAAATTGCTTTTTTTATTGATACATCTTTTTTTCTTTTTTTTTTTTTTTTAAGGTGGGAAGTCATCAAATAACTTCTCCCGCTCTGGGCGGAGCGGGAGGGTGTGTCAGACTCTTACTGACTAAAACCCACCCGTATTCCTTCCTGTTGCCTGTGTTGCGGGGGCCTCGGTGACCCATAAGTACCTTCCCGCGACCCCGGCAGGCATCGGCCCTAGTGGACCCCTACTTTGTGCTGACGACATCTCTTTGAGGCGCGCGTGGAATACGACGCGCTGTCGACCCGGGCCTGGTCCTTACCGGACGGTGAGCTACCCATTGCTCACCGTCCGCAAGCCCGCGCTATTGATACATCTGGCACAAGATTAACTTGATTCTAATTTTATTCTGAGAAGTCTTGACGTCCCGGGAAGTCACGGGACTTCGATCGAGGGTTGTTTCGTGTCCCGAGAGACTCGAGACTATCTAAATCCTAGTACCTACCTATTTGTATGTTCCGTTTGTGTTGATTACGTTTTCACAAATAAACTGCAGCGCAGAAACGATTTTGATTTTTAGTACCTATATACGTGCCTCCTACTATAGGTACCAAACATCAAAATCGTTTCGAATTTTCCAAAAACTTGGTAGACATAGCTTGAAGTTTGTATAGGAATCCAGGCGGACAACGTCGCTGCCAAAGTCGCAGCCAAAATTGCGTCAAAATCATTCAGTAAATGTAAATCTAAGCATTTGTATTCTAGCATTTGCTGTTATTTGATTGAATAATAAATGCCTCTAGACTTTTAAATAGGTTCGGTCAGTGGACATAGACGATCAGCTTATTCAATAATCTATGTGGGTTCATGAACAAATATTGAGGAAACGGTCGTGTGGATGAAAAATAAAGAAAAATTCGTACAGGGTCACCGTTGTTTTATTTGTTTGCCATTCTTTTTCTTTCTTTTCAGGGTTACGTACTAAAAGGTAAAAAAACGGAAACCTTGTAGGATCACTTCATTATACGACTGTCTGTCAAAACGCTTTTTCTCTGGAACGCGTGGAGGTAAGCTTAATAAATACATATATATAATATAGATACCATAAAAGCAAATTATACTATTTTAACTTTAGTTTTTTTCTTTTTTCTTAACAAACAGCGCCTTCATCCTCTCTCCAATTAAAAATTAACTTTGCTTTGCCCGACAGGGTCCATAATTGATTCGATTTTTTAATATACCAACTATTATATGTACACAATATGGAATGCAATAAAGTATTGAGTATAACTAAGTATACCAAATCATATACATAATCCGCCATCCGTCTGTTGCCAGCATCAATGTGCCTGCTCTTCTTGAGCCGACTAGCATTGTCAGAGATGATGGCAAAAGACCTGATGGTGTGTCTTTGGTCCCGTGCAGTTTGGGACGGATGCTTGTGTAGGACGCTACGTGTGTTGACACACTGGCACTGTTCCACCTCCAACGGACTACTCCTAAAGCGGGTGCAGTGGCAGAAAATGCCGAAGATCTGAAAGTTATTATATATGGAGGCCTTGGCAGAGAGTAGAGGCCATAATACGTTGATTTAAAAGAGTGTCCGTGGAGTTTCTTGCCCGTTCTTCTCCAAAGGTACGCTTTGGAATGGGCAACTAGCTTCATCTTTCTGACTGACTGACCGAACCCTTGACAATTCAAAAGTGCCTGTAATTGGTTTATTTGAAATAAATGCTTTGAGTTTGAGTTTGAGTACAACTTAGTGCCCTTTGGCGTCGAGACACTCGGTCCGTGGGGTCCCAGTGCGCATAAGTTATTTGCGGAAATCGTGAAACGTCTAGTTGATGTAACTGGTGACCGAAAAGTTGGCGGCTTTCTCGCGCAACACATCAGCATTGCAATTCAGCGAGGAAATGCCGCCAGCATCCTCGGTACAATGCCCCGAGGGCCTTTTTTAAGCTTAACTTAGTTTTAATTTAATTTAGTTAATGTTAATAATCATCTTATAATTTGTTATGTAAATAAATGTGTTATTAGTATACCAAATATAAGTATACCAAGTATCCTGACTACTAACATGTCGTTGTATACATCACCTTGTACAAAAAGCCATGAAATATGAAGCAGAAAGAGCACTAACACTATGTTAGGAATATCAGTACTACGGGTAGGTAGCAGACAACTTTTAGCATCCAACTTGTTTCACATTACAGCTTTTCATTTCCCCATATTGAGGAGTGACTGCAGCGCATAGACAATATTTATTTGCTACACAATGCAAACTCGCGTTCGCGATATATTCCATAACAAACTTTCAATGGAAAGTGCACGTAATTTAGTTCTAATGACCTGAGACAAACAAAATTACATCTTGTGTCGCAACGATATGGTTTGGTTTCGAATGCAAGCTTTGGTTGAGTTACTGTCTTTGGTAATTCAGTGGAGTGCGAGTTAGTGATGCGACAAAAGTGAATTTTCAATTTGAATGGTCCAGTGCTCTTATTTATGCTCAATGTAGACATGAAATCGCGTGAGTTATGGTTCGGTAGTACTCATAAATAAAAACAATTTAAATATTTACATTTTAATTTTTCAAATTTGTCTGGAATTTATTATAATTATAGCCATTTTTGTGTCCAGGCATCTGTGAAACAAAATTGTTAATACATAGGTGGGTATTATTTGCAGACTCAACTTATTGCTACGTTTGAAGTCGCGGTCCCACGGCCTATCGAGGCCTGTCGCGGCCTAGCGCGCGGCCGCGCCTGTCGAGACCTGCCGCGGCCAATACCGAACATTCCCACCACAGGCTTCATCGGTTTCCACGGCCTGTCGGCCTGGCCTGGTGCGATCTGGCCTGTGAGAAAGCGGGGCGTATGGGACCGCAGCATTACAGTTCTAGGAATTACGGTTTCAGGAGGCTTTGTGACCGTAACGTAAATAAATGCTGCTAATAAACTACAGTGTAATTTTGAGTTAAATGCCTTTTTAAAATCTTTTTCGGGTTCCATAACTCAAAAGAAAAAAACAGAATTCTTATAAGATCACTTAGTTGTCCGTCTGTTTGTCCGTCTATTAGTCTGTCAAGAGCCATCTTCTCAGGAACCTGTGTAGGTATCAAGTTGAAATTCGTAAAGAAAACAAGTAGGTATCTACGTAAACGCAAAAAAAAATAACGGCGTTTTATGCGACATATTTTAATACCCGCAAATAAATCTAAACTTATTAGGGTATTTCCCGTTGACCTAGAATCATGAAATTTGGCAAAAAGCAAGGTCTCACAGCACAAGTAAAGGAAATAGTCCAGCACAAGTAAAGAAAATAACATTTTTTTTTGCCATTACGACCTTACATTTGCAATTGGAGAAATCAAAAAAATCAAAATCAAAAGTCATTTATTCAAACTAGGCTGAAAATCGGCACTTTTCGAACGTCAAAGTTACATAAGACAGTCCCCCAAAAATGCCCACCCTTCACCACTTCCTAGTGCTTTAGCTGGGAAGAAGAAGTGGTGGAACAAACTCCCCAGCAGCACGTCTGTCTGTTTAGTTATATAAACTTGATCCTATACAAATCGTATGCAAAGTAATTAACATTAAGAAACACAAAACATTGGATTAAATTACACACTTGCCATATGTTAGCTAGCACACGCCAGTATACCAACAAAACAATGAACAAACTGTACTCAAGCAGATAAAAATTACAACATAAAAAAACGTAAATAGAACTTAATACCTAAATAAAAGCCTCCAGGCATAAAGGGCGTGCCTGCTTACATAAGGCTATTGCTGTAATTCGAAGTGAGAAATGATAAATCTAGCCCCATCGAAGTAAAATAAGTAAACAATTACTAATAACAATTAAAACCATGAACAGCAAGACGACCAGTCACCACAAGCAGCACCCGTTCACGAGCATAACGGAAAGATCAGCCATACCCCCTCGCCATATTGGAGTGAAGAAGGCAACCCGACCCCCGACGCTACCGCAGGCAGTGACATCTAAGGGAGCATGACGAGCTTGCTGCCGGTTGCTCAGGCAAGAATAGTATAATCAATAGTCGAGGACGCTAGCTAACCACTTATTGCAATACAACTCATAAAACACACATTGTAATGAGTAGATTACGTCACTAATAAATTAAAATTTAACTAAATTAAATTACATTGACTTATACAGTCAAATAAAAAAATAATCAATTATATGAACTCATATAACCTGTCAGTAGGTAAGCTAATTCTGGAGAAAGAACATAAACATTGGTGCCGATTCCCTTGTTAACAAACTAAACTAAATTTAAGTTCACTGCATCTTTTTCTTTCTATTTCGTTATGAAAAGGACAGAAGATAAATTTTAGTTTAGTCCTGTCAAATTAATCAGCGCTTGACGTAAATTGACGTAATTTTAGTAGGAAAGTTTTTAATCACGTCTAAAGTTGTATGGAGTAGTGACAGGCGCTGATTAATTTGACAGGACTGAACTAAAATCTATCTTCTGTCCTTTTCTTAATGAAATAGAAAGAAAAAGATGCACTGAACTTAAATTTAGTTTAGTTTGTGAACAAGGGAATCGGCACCATTGTCTTGAGTTAATCACAGCGACCAACTATTCTTATCGTTTAAGTAGTCATTGATACAATAGTATGCCTTTGAACAAAGGGTGGATTTTACTTTAGTTTTAAACGCATTAAAAGGCTTTTTATACTTTTTTTTAGACTTTTTATAACATGCTGCCTTCTTCTTTGCTAGATTTCTAGCAAAGAAGAAGGCAGCATGTTATAAAAAGTTATACCAAGCCCAACAAATGAGTTATGTACCTTATGAAGCCGGTGAAATAGAGCTCGCAATTGGTCCTTATTTTTGGTGTTAATATTGTGAATATCGCTATTTTTAGTGTATAAGTGTATATTTTGCCTAATATATAAGATGTTGGCGAAGATGAATTGTGATGCCACCGTGAGAATACCAACATCTTTAAAAAAATCTCTCAGAGAAACTCTGGCACCAAGCTGGTAAATAGCTCGAACAGCTCGTTTTTGAAGAACGAATATATTTTGAATGTCAGCGGCTTTGCCCCACAGCAGATTACTCCATAGCGAATTGACCGTGACGTATATCGACCAAAGTAATTAAGTTTGTTTTTGGAATAAAGTCATCCCAACTACGGAAACCTTCATTGTGCGTGATACGACACGCCTTTGGTCGATTTTTTTGTATTTATTTTGATATTTTCAATCAACGGGAACCGAGATTTTAACTGATTTCAAAAAGATTCTGTATTGGACTGATTTTTATTCGAAGGTCTCTGAACTTCGTTGCTTATTTTTATTCATCTTGCTCAATTTTCTCTTTCACATCACTAGCATCAAGCTTTGGGATTTCAATATCATTTCTAGTTATTGTATGAATCACGGTTGGCTTTCCGATGCTCACAATACTTGATTATTGTTTGTTCACGAAGATTTCAGTAGAAAACTCTGCTTGAAAGAATTTCATAGTCTTTTTGACCTTACTAGTAGACAGCTATTGGTACGACTATGCCATGAGTACACTGTTAAAAAAAATCGTAGATTTGACAGAATGAAAGAATTGATGTGAATTGATTGTGTTAATGTTAATATTTCAGTGAAATATTCGTACTTTGAGGTAAATAAACCACAAGGAACATTACTAATTGGTTTTGCAACAACTGTCAACTATCATGAACGATCCTTTTTAGGGTTCCGCAGGCAAACCCTTATAGTTTCGCCACGTCCGTCTGTCTGTCTTTCCGCGGCTCAGTCTTAGTACTAGAAAGTTGTAATTTGGTATGGGTATCTTCTATACATATTAATCACGCGCCGACAAGAGTTAAAATAAAGACTTGAAAAAAAAAAATGTAGTAGCTATACCTCCCTTGCAGGTAAAGTGGGGATGATATTTTATCCCACGGTGTGGCATAATAAACATCGAGGATGGCATTTAACAAAACTTATAAGATGATCAGTAGGATTGTAATCCTACTGATCATCTTTTTTTCTGAAATGAATGAAAGTGTCATAAATGACAGTGTTAAGTATTAAGACGCTGACAACATGTAAACCGCGATCACTGTCAGACTGCATAGAAAAGAAAGAGAAGCGCGATGACACAACGCTTGTAATTTATGGCAAAATATGAAGCAATTATCAATTTACTCAAAATTGAGTTGAGTAATCGAAAATAAAAAACAACCAAGTTCTGCATTAATTTGAAAAAAAAGGAAAGTGTATGATGAAGAGCAGGCGGTCTCATTTGGGTGTTTCGATAGATAGCCAAAAAATCAGTTGTTCAATCGTGAAATAGGCTTTTTGATTTTGTAAAATGTAGCGTACGGGCAAGAGATTCAAAATTTTGGAAGAGACTCTGGAGCTTATAACGGAACGACGTGAAAACCCACCTCCCACCTATCATTTCGGAGGAACAACGGGCACTCAACAAAAATATTAGAACACTGGTACGACGCGACCTCCGACGCTCCAATATGCGCTCTATAGAGAAAGCGATTGAGCAAAATCGGGGGTTGAATGTTCGTCCAGTCACTCACTCACCTGACGAAGTTGTCCGAATCCAGTGAAGATATCGTCGTTTCGAAGCCGGAGATTCTTTCGGAAGTAGAAAAATTGCACGGCCAACTATACGCATCACACGCATCTCGACCTGATCCCGAAAATGAGGATTCCAGAGCCACCTTAGCCTACCATTTCACGGAAGACCTGCTGGCTCTTATACAGCTTAAAAATAGAAAAGCCCCTGGTGAGGACAGGATAACGACCGAGCTTCGGGAGCTCTTCAACTCTGTCCTGTTCTCTGGGAGTACTCCAGAAGCGTGGCGAAGCACAGTGATCGCTCTCTTCTTTAAAAAGGGTGATAAGACCCTTTTAAAGAATTACAGACCCTTTCTGCTCCTTAGCCACGTATAAAGTTGTTTTCAAGAATCATTAGCGCGAAGACTCGACGAGTTTCAGCCATCGGGGTAGGCCGGGTTTCGAGGAGGATATAGCACCATAGACCACATCTGTGCGACAAAATATATAGAAGTAGTATAATCGGCCCCTATGTCTTGCGTTTGTAGACTATGTGAGAAGGCCTTTGACTCTATCGAGACCTCTTCAGCGATGCCAAGTCGACTGGCGATATATCCAAGTGCAGCATGTCGATTCTGTAAAAATCTCACCGTGAAAGCTCACGTGGAGTGAGCTGTCAGTGTCATCTCACTGATGCTAGGGAGTGACCAAACATTACATTTATAATCATAATCGATATTTTAATTATATTTTCATGCTAATTCTATAGATCATTTTATATTATTTCAAAACTAGTATTTAAGTGTTGAAACGTTACTATTTAGGGTTTTTTAAAAATAAGATAGCAAAACAGAAATTCAGTCAGAAACTCAATTTGTTTTTTTTTATTCCAAAAGGTTTGGTAATTTTTGCAGCCGCCATCTTGCTTTTTGAATTTGACCATACTATCGGCTTTAACACCCCCGAAAACCATGAAAACGACACCAATGATGAAAAATCTGAATTTTTTTGCAGCCGCCATCTTGCTTTTTAAATTTGACCTCACTATCGGTTTTAACACCCCCGAAAACTATGAACACGACACCCATGATGACAAATCTGAATTTTTTGCAGCCGCCATCTTGCTTTTTAGATTTGACCTCACTATCGGCTTTAACACCCCCGAAAACCATGAACACGACGACACCCATGATGAAAAATCTGAAGATTTTCGCAGCCGCCATTTTGCTTTTTAATTTTGACCTCATTATCAGATTTAACACCCCCGAAAACCATGAAAACGACACACATGATGAAAAATGTTTGTAGCCGCCATTTTGGATTTTGATATAAAGGTGGTAAAACCAAATTTTTGTTAGTCGCGCATTTCAAAATCAAAAACGGGAAACTAAAAAAAAAAACTCAACTTGATGTTAATAACAGCGCCTCACGCGCAAGCGCGGCGTGATTTTATCACTTCACCCGGTTCTCGTAACCATAGTAACCACCCGCGCCGAAGTAAATCGGCTAGGTGAAGTGAGTCGGTAAGCACGAGGCGCAAGTGTCGTGATCTTATCACTTCACTCGATTCTCGTTGCCATAGCAACATCACTTCACTTGGGCTGTATGAAGTGAGCCAAACCGCCCGCCGGCCGGTGCACGCGCTACGCGAGTGTCAGTTGAACTGTTGAATTTTGTTGTAGTATTGATGACGGTGATTTTATGAATCATCAGCCTATAATGTTCCCACTGCTGGGACACAGGCCTCCTCTCTGTGAGAGGGAGTGGGCCGTAATCCACCACCGGACCCAGTGCGGGTTGGCAGATGTCACATGTCTTTGAATTTTTTGGTTCTGGGACATGCCGGTTTCCTCACGATGTTTTCCTTCACCGTTTTGAGAGCAGTGGGGATGAAATAATTCACACAAAGTAAAGCGCTTGTCTGGGTTCGAACCTACGACCTACAACTCATAAGTCGAGGCCGTTACCACTGGGCCACCACTGCTCTCTGATTTTATGAATATTATTTTATTATTGGCAACGCGTTGGTCGGTATAAATTTACCTACCTAAAATGAAATATTAGAAAGGTACTTATTACATAATCCGCACCTTTTTTAGACAGACACACACATCGTTTAGTTAGGTTTCCGCATAGTTTGTGAGGGGATAAATTCTATGGTCCGTCAGCCAGGCATACTTTTAGTACTCGATCACTTGATACACTCGGTTATCTCTTCTTATTGAATAGATTTGGGTTAATAACAACGCTGAATAACGTCGCACAGTCTTTAGTCGACTCAATCCACTATCGCTTCTTCAAAACACATCGCGGTTGGGTCACGGGATTGCGTTTATTTAATCAGTTAACTGATTATGATCAATAGAATAAGCATAAAAATATTATTAAAATCTCGATTATGATTGTAAATGTAATTCTTGGTCCATCCCTAGTATCAGGTGGGATGACACTGACAGTTCACTCCACGTTCACTTCACTTGAGTTTTCACGGTGAGAAGCAGTGCTATTCTGTAACCTTCTCACCGTGAAAACTTAAGTGAAGTGTACGTGGAGTGAACTGTCAGTGTTGTACATAAGCCATTTGAATAAAAAACATGCGGATTATTTAATATGTACCTTTCTAATATTTTATTATAGGTAGGTAAATTTAAACCGACCTACGCGTTGCCAATAATAAAATAATATTCATAAAATCACCGTCATCAATACGAGTACTATAACAAAATTCAACAGTTCAACTGACATTCGCGCAGCGCGCGCACCGCGGCTGGCGGACGGCTAGGCTCACTTCATCCAGCCCAAGTGAAGTGATGTTGCTATGGCAACGAGAATCGAGTGAAGTGATAAGATCACGACAATCGCGCGTCGCGCTTACCGATTCACTTCACCTAGCCGATTCACTTTGGCGCGGGTGGTTACTATGGTTACGAGAATCGGGTGAAGTGTTAAGATCACGCCGCGCATGCGCGTGAGGCGCTGTTATTAATATCAAGTTGAGTTTTTTTTTAATTTGCCATTTTTTTTTAAATGCGCGACAAACAAATATTTGGTTTTATCACCTTTATATCAAAATCCAAAATGGCGGCTACAATCATTTTTCATCATGGGTGTCGTTTTCATAGTTTTCGGGGGTGTTACAGCCGATAGTGGAGTCAAATAAATAAAAGATGGCGGCTGCGAAAATATTCAGATTTGTCATCATGGGTATCGTTTTCATGGTTTTCGGGGGTGTTAAAGCCGATAGTATGGTCAAAATTAAAAAGTGAAATGGCGGCGGCGCAAATGTTCAGATTTTTCATCATGGGTGTTCGTTTTCGTGGTTTTCGGGGGTGTTAAAGTCGATAGTGTGGTCAAAAATAAAAAAGCAAGATGGCGGCTGCGAAAATGTTCAGATTTTTCATCATGGGTATCGTTTTCATGGTTTTCGGGGGTGTCAAATCCGATAGTGAGGTCAAAATTTAAAAGCAAGATGGCGTCTACGAAAAGGTTCAGATTTTTCATCATGGGTGTCGTTTTCGTGGTTTTTGGGGGTGTTAAAGCCAATAGTGTGGTCAAAATTAAAAAGCAAGATGGCGGCTGCGAAAATGTTCAGAGTTTTCATAAGGGTATCGTTTTCATGGTTGTCAGGGGTATTAAAGTCGATAGTGAGGTCAAATCTAAAGAGCAAGATGGTGGCTGTTGGGCACGCCACGATTGCGGCGATAAGTCCCCTCTTTGAGGAGTGGCTAGAGAGGCGCCACGGCATCCTCACCTTCCGCCTGACGCAGGTCCTCACTGGACACGGCTGTTTCGGGAGGTTCCTGTGTCGGATAAGGCGGGAGGAAACGTCCGGGTGTCACCACTGTGTGGATCGCCCGGAGGACACGGTGGAGCATAAGGTGGAGGTCTGCCCGGCTTGGGCAGAGCACCGCCGTGTCCTCGTGGAGGCGATCGGCGGCAGAGACCTCTCGCGTCCGGCCCTGGTTCAGGCCATGGTACGGAGCGAGAGGGCATGGGCAGCCGTCACCTCCTTCTGCGAAGCAGTAATGCTCGCGAAGGAGGAGGCGGGACGGTTGAGGGAAAGGCAAGTTTCGCGCCCTCTCGCCCCTAGCCGCCGCAGGAGACGCCCAGGGCGTCGGGAATCCCGGGCGGATTTCCGGTCACCGTAGGCACGGGCTTGCGGACGGTGAGCAATGGGTAGCTCACCGTCCGGTAAGGACCAGGCCCGGGTCGACGGCGCGTTGTATTCCACGCGCGCCTCAAAGAGATGTCGTCAGCACATAGGTAGGGGTCCACTAGGGCCGATGCCTGCCGGGGTCGCGGGAAAGTACTTATGGGTCACCGAGGCCCCCGCAACACAGGCAACAGGAAGGAATACGGGTGGGTTTTAGTCAGTAAGAGTTTGACACACCCTCCCGCTCCGCCCAGAGCGGGAAAAGTTATTTGATGATTTCCCACCCTCAAAAAAAAAAAAGATGGTGGGTGTGAAAATTACCAAACGTATTGGAATAGAATAAACCAAATTGAGTTTCTGACTGAATTTCTGTTTTGCTATTTTATTTAAAAAAAAACCCCTTAATAGTAACGTTTCAACACTTAAATACTAGTTTTGAAATAATATAAAATTATCAATAGAATAAGTATAAAAATTAAAATTACTATTAAAATCTCGATTATGATTATAAATGTAATGCTTGGTCACTCCCTAGCATCAGTGGAATGACACTGACAGCTCACTCCACGCGAGTTTTCACGGTGAGATTTTTACAGAATCGACATGAAGGTTACAGAATAGCACTGCGGATATACCTTTATGAAAATCCGACAATGACCGTCCGAACTCAGGATCAGGTAACTGAATGAACCCCCTGCGTCAAGTGGATGAGAAAAGTGGACGTAATTTTCCTGAAATTGTTGTCTAACGCATTGGAGGATATGTCTAAGACGATGAATTGGGAAGGACGTGGGAAGAACATTAACATCAACAGAACTGGGAAGGACATCAACATTTACGGTGAGTACATCTCACACTGATTTGCAGATGACATCGTCATACTTGCCGCTGCATGACTTGCAGCAAATGCTGGACGGCCTAGTTGCTTCTTCTGTACACATTGGTCTGCGGTTGAACTTGCACAAAACCCAGGTTTTGTTTAAAGAACACGTCATTCCAGGACTGATTGCTGTCAATGGCGGTGCTCTCAAATCTCAAAGTTATTCGAGAATACGTGCCCCGTACCTTGGGCAAACTATGCAGTTTGGAGGGCTAAGCAGCGTTTGGGAAGCTTCGTAGAGTTTTCTCGTCGCGTATTTCACAGAGCCAAAAGACGAAGGTCTCCAATCAGTGTGTCCTGCCTGTTATGACTTACGCAGCCAAAACGTGGATACTCACGGTACGGCTGGTCCATAAATTCAAGGTCGCTCAGCGAGCTATGGAACGGGCTATGCTTGGAGTATCGCTCGTTGTCGACATAGCTCACATAATAAGCAAGCTGAAGTGGCAATGGGCCGGCCCTATTAGCCGTAGAACCGATAACCTTTGGGGTAGACGTGCTCTTGAGTGGACACCTTGAATCGGCAAACATAACGTAGGATGCCCTCAAGCTAGGTGGAGCGACGATCTTCGTAGGGCGGCTGGTACCAGGTGGATGAGAGTTGCCGAGAATCAAGCTGAATGGTGTGCAATTGGAGAGGCATATGTCCAGCAGTGGACTGCTATGGGCTGATGTTGATGATGATAATGGTCAAAATAAAACAGAACCTCCTCAAGGTCAAGCAAATTTTCACTCGCTTCGCTCGCACTTGTATTCTACATTTTCTTGATTCTTCAGCTTTTGTTCATAAGTCGGTAAAGCAACTAATTCCTAAAATCTAACCTATCTGAGACCGAATGTCAATTCAACTTCGCGCGCTCTTCTGGGTGAGAAGAGCGCGAGAAGCTAGCTTGAAAATTTGCATAATCTACTACTGACTGGGGATGTACATGAACATTAACGCCGCGCCCATGAAGATTAACGCCGCGCCCATGAAGATTAATGATGTGCCTATGAATATCGTGCCTTTAATCCCCGCAGGGTTAGACAGAGGTGTACCTACATATGATACACCCACATTTCCCCAGTTATGTTTTAAGTCCCATGTCATAGGGAGCGAGCCTACTGCCATCAACAGGACACAAATCCAGGATCCAAGCTGCTTTTGAGAAATTCTTGATGGAATTACCCAATAAGACTTTGCCTGTCCTGGGAATCGAACCCAGGACCTCATGTTCAGCAGTAGCGCTTGCGACTAGACCAACGGAAGATGTACCTCCATAAAGATATTCCTTGGTACCCATGGTGACCCCCTCAAAATCTTAGGCTGCGGCCGCGCCTGGTGAAGAGTGTTTCTTAAGTTGGCACTCAAAAAGGTCAATGTGGGATGTGGACCCAGATACATTAATACAATAGCCACACACAGTTAATGATCTCTCTGCGGTCCCCAAAAGTTTTAGTAGAAGATTAGTCTGGGCAAAGATATAATTATAAATATGTAAGCAGTCAAAGCTGTGAACTCGTCGAAAAAATTGCGTCCAACAGACATGTTGAGTTGGCCGCAAAATACACGCACACTAGAATAACACAATGACGTGGCGTGAGTGCAAGATGTAGATGTCTCACCACCAGCATACCAAAGCTGGCCTGTTTGTTTTAGTTCTTATGCAGCGCGACACTTTATCTCAACATTTAAATAATCAAAACAGTGATATTGATCCTGAGTTTGTGGTTTGACAGATTTGATGTTTAACGAGTGCTACACAGTGGTTCGGGTCAGGATGATTCGACACAGCCGGGCGGAAAAATCGAATATTTATTTTGCCGAATGTACTCACTTGTTCGAGGCGTATGATTCGGCAAAGTAGCAATTCTTATATAAGCCCGTAATATCACTTTTTAAAATAAATTTCAAATACTACATTGACGGCATTAGATAAAGGTACCCTACTCTCTCTATAAAAGAGCTCTGTAATTGGATTGGGATTATGGGCCATAATCCCCCCACTATTTTCACGTGACTGTCAGTTATTAGCTCCTCAAATTAACATTCCGCATTCACAATTAACGAGCAAATGTCGGAAACAGACAAACAATTATAATTGATTAATTTCATACGAAAATGTTTACATAATTAGAAAGTGTTGGTAAAACCAATCTGTCATGGCGTGAGCAACGTGTTATCCATCAATGGGGACAAGGTGACAGTTAAACGTCAGGATGAGAGTATGGGAACAGTAATCAATTATCTGACATATACCAACCATTTTCGGGGGAAGATTCTGGGGGATAAGCGATCTATGCCTAGAAATTACGAAGTGACGACATGATTGAAATCTTAGGGTTGAATCATACTGTGATAGAATTGATAGCGTCTGATTTAAACATATATAAACTTACACATACACAAACATACGCGTTTTTCCCATACTAAGTGGTAGGCAGAAACTTCATTATACTCCATTTGCTTCGTTTACGTTCATACATAATGTGTATGTTGAATCCCAATCAATAATAATAATAATGTAATGAACCTGTCTGCCATGCTGAGGCTGACTGGATGCGGGATGTCGAGCGAGTGTGAAAACTATACCAGAAATGGAAGTAGTCGTTATCACGCCATCAGATATAGCTAGAGCGGTCCGTCCGTTACCGAATTGGAAATCACCGGGACCGGACGATCTGTCGACTTGCTGGATAGATTATAAGAAGGCCTACGACTCGGTGCCACATACATGGCTCATGAAGGTGCTGGAGTTGTACAAAATAGATACGACTCTACGCACCTTCCTTGAATCATGTATGGGGCAACGTACTCGTATGGTTACGTATGGTTACGTTCATACATAATGTAGGGTAATTGCGTAACACACATAAAATGGCAATTGCCCGCAGTTTCTTTCATTTTGACAGATCAGCCACGTTCATTGCGCTATTTACGTCGTTGAGCAGACGAATTTTTCAAACCTATGAGGCAATGGATTAGCAATTTCCTTCAAAACCCTCCGTTTGTGATTAAATGTGTTATGTAATTAGGGTGTTGGTCATACACGCACGACGGTTGCGAGTACTACGGATCTGAAATTTCTGAAGAACTATCTCGACCCTCTATTAGGAGCTGTTTTTAGGGTAACGTCCTGGTGGAGCTGGTGGTCCTCGGCACAGGGGTGCAGACAGTCCAAGGAGGCTATGCCATCCTTGGATAGTAAGTTAACCAGGCGCTTGTTACGCCTGGACAGGACCGGCCCGCGCCTGTTGACGGGGACCATCACGGGCCACTGCTCGCTAAACAAACACTTCCACACAATAGGCATAACGGACAGCCCTCTGTGCAGGGCTTGCATGGAGGCAGAGGAAACCGTTGCGCATGTGCTCTTCGAATGCACAGGCGTCACCCACATTAGAACAGAAACCCTCGGGGCACCCAGATCCTACACAGAAATCCTAAACAGACCAGGAGATGTTATCAACTTCTGGAGGGAGGTGGGCTGGCTGGAATAACCACCAAAAACGGCCGCCATGGCCCACGCACAATGGTCCACCTGAAGGACTAAGTGCGGAAACCAAACCCTCTAACATAGAACATAGGGTACCGTCCCTCAAAAGGAAATAAAAACCGACCAAGTGCGTGTCGGACCACTTACAATGAAGGGTTCCGTAGTTGGGAAGCTGGGATGAATTTATCCCAAAAATAAACTTAACATTGTAGTTGAAAAACATGTTCTCCCTTACGTCGATATACGTCACGGTCAATTCTCCAACTGTAAATTTAAGATGGTCGATTATTACTCGTTAACTTGTAAAGCCTACTTAGCTGTGATAGTTTTCATTTTTATTATCATTGTATGTACTACTGTCATGATTTTTTCACATTTCCATAAACAACCATTTAGCTGGCAGGGGAGGGGGACACACTTGACTCATCAAAAATTAGCACTAAAAGCTAGGCTAAAGCTAAAGTTTAATGTTACGCAAACGGATCCTTGAATCGAAAAATGGTGTTTACAGACTCGGTTTTGAACGGCCTATCCAATGAGGGTATCATTGGATAGGCCACATATCATGGGATAGACGAGGAAAAAAGGATCATCCCCACATTACGTGCAAGCGAGGTACCAAGGTTTTATTTTACTAATTTGTCGACGTAATTAATAATGAAATGAAATTGTTTATTCTGTAAATAGGATATGAGAATCACTTTTACACGTCATATTAAAAAATAAGCTAGATGGACGCGACATTTCCTATCTGACTACCCCTGGGAAGAAATGGCGAAACAAACTCAAGGGTCAAAGTCTCTTTTAAAGTCCAGACATAATCTTGGGCAGATCATGTAAGGACCATGTAGATCCATGTCTGAAATGGTCTTTTGAGGAAAGAACCACACAAATTTGAGTGGACCTGTCCAGTCAGTGCAAGCATTTGTCAGTAATCGTGTAGCTCAACTCAAAACTTAAGGAGCTCAACGACTCGACGAACAATACCAAGGAAAGGACAATTGGGTTGGCCGCATAAATTACTCAAAATGCCAGACCATCATTAAAACTAAGAGAAAAAAAAACAACAAGAAATGAATAAAAATGACCCACATAGTGCTCACATTCACAATAATTAAAGTAATATAATACTTTTCAAGGTACATAAATATTCACTTAATTTTGCTTATAATATTCATCAATGTCAATATGTATAAATATACTCATTTATTTACATAACCAAATTACAAGATGATTATTAACATTAACTAAATTAAATGTAAACTAAATATGTATAAATATAGTTGTATATAATGATGATTTTGCATAATTTAAATGTCATGTTTTATGGTTTTAGCACAAGGCTTATCAGAGCGAGCAGCTAAATCCCAAGCTTTTTTGTCTTCTAAATAATCAGAAATTTTATAGTACCCTTTTTTACAAAGATTGGTTTTAATACAGCTTTTAAATCGTTTAATGGGTAAATTTCGAATAGCAATAGGAAGTTTGTTGTAAACGCGTATACATTGACCCATGAACGAGTTGCCTACTCTGTGGAGGCGAGTGTGAAGTACAGCAAGATTATGTTTATTCCTGGTATTTAAACTGTGGATATCGGACATTTTCTTAAAATTTGATTATATTTTTGTGTACGTACATACATAATAAATATGCATACCTATGCCACATTTCAGTTTTGTAGTACGAATCGTCTCTGAGCTACAGTGGGGACAGATAGACAGACAGACAGGCGGACATGGCGAAACTATAAGGGTTCCTTGTTTACTAAGGAACCCTGATAACGAAACCCTTGTAGGATCACTCGTGTGTCTGTCTGTCCGTCTGTCCCTCTTTCACAGCCGACTTACTCCGAATCCACTGGACTGATTATGTTGTAATTTAATAAACACATATGAATTTCTGTGACCCAAATACGCGGAGCAGTGGTGGTCCAGTGGAGCAGTAGTGTCTCAGTGGTATCGACTCTGACCTACGAGATGTAGGTCGTGGGTTCGAAGCTAAGCAGGCGCTTTACTTAGTTTAAATAATTTCATCACCACTGCTCTCAAAACGGTGAAGGAAAACATCGTGAGGAAACCGGCATGTCCTAGAACCAAAAATTCGGAGACACGTGACATCTACCAACCCGCGCTGGGCCCGCGTGGTGGATTACACTTCTCGAGGAGAGGAGGCCTGTGTTCCAGCAGTGGGAACATTATAGGCTGATTATGAAACACGAATGCGTAACGTAAATAAATTAATTTTGAATATGGGGTACCTACTTATACTTTTGCGAAAAATTTGAAAATGAAAAAAAAAATGCTACTTGTACCGAGTGACATATCAACTTGACTTGGACTTATGAGGATTTCAAATATATTTTTTTGTTAATTTTAAAATAATAATTTTTAAAGTTAGAATATAGACGACAATTGACCTTTATCTCCCAAACAGCGTAGCCAAAAAATCTATAAGAAGTCTATGGTCTGAAAATAACATGGTAAATCACTCATTATTGTGCATACAAACTTACATTTGCAGTTAGAATGTATGGGGGAACATATTTTTCAACCACAATGTTAAGATTGTTCTTGGGATAAATTCATCCCAACTACGGAACCCTTCATTGTGCGTGGTTCGACACGTACTTAGCCGGTTTTTAAGTCAAGAATGAATAAGCTGATATTATAAACAAAATAAGTAATTATAGGAGATTTATGTGTAACCGAATACTTATCTACCAAAGAAAATTATATGCAGTGAATCAATGAGCAGTCTCGACTCTCGAAAGGTCTAAACAAGAAAAGTTCTTTCGGCTTCACTTTTCCTATAGCGATTACAACATGCTATAATTTTTCCACACATTTTTTACTTTACTAGGCTTTTGTTATGTACAAGTTCACCCTTCGCAAACTGGTAATTATTTGTCAATCACAATCTTCAAAAGTGGGGCGATGTTGCAACCCTAATTTTCTTCAAAAGTTTTCCTTAATCCTTGTTACAACTAAATGAAACATGTGATTTGCCACGTGATGGGCAACATGGAAAAGTTATTACAAGGTAAATAAATGTTGCAAATGGTCATATCGGTTGCGTAAGAGTCTCAAAGTTGAGATTTGAAGTCTTAGAAGAAATTCGAGTACCTGTAAAAACTGGGATGATGTGTGGTGGTAAAATTCATAAAAATTTAAAGGATATGATTGCTTTTTATCCGATATTTTTCCATTTTTAGGGTACCACACCTAAAGGGTAAAACGGGACCCTATTACTAAGACTCCACTGTCCGTCTGTCTGTCTGTCCGTCTGTCACCAGGCTGTATCTCATGAACCGTGATATTTAGATAATTTAAATTTTCACAGATGATGTATTTCTGTTGCCGCTATAACAAAAAATACTAAAAAACAGAATAAAATAAATATTTAAGGGGGCTCCCATACAACAAACATGATTTTTTTGCCGTTTTTATAGATAATGGTAAGGAAACCTTCGTGCGCGAGTCCGACTCGCACTTTTTTTTACTTACATAATCTCACGCCTTCTTCCTATGGGGGTAGGCAGAAACTATAGACCGCCACCTGCTCTACTCCTTACATACTCCTTTTGCTTCACCTACGTTCATACATCAGCACCCTTATTGTGCAAAACACTATCAATCATAAAATGATTTTGAAGGATATTGCAAATGCTTCAGATGTTCGAAATATTTTTCAAAATCAAAATCAAAAGTCATTTATTCAAACTAGGCTGAGGATCAGCACTTTTCAAACGTCAAAATTACATAAGACAGTCCCCCAAAACACCCACCCTTCGCCACTTCCTAGTGCTTTAGCTGGGAAGAAGAAGTGGCCAACAAACTCCCCAGCAGCACAGCTGTCTGTTCAGTTAGAGAAAAAAATGGATTCTATACAATAGTATGCAAAACAATTTACACCACGTGAAATTCAAACATTAAATAATTGGCCATATATCAGCTAGCACACCACTATACCAACAAAAAAAAAAGAAAAGAAAAAGACCGAAAACTATTCTCAAGCAGAGATAAAAACGTAAACAGAACTTAAAACCTAAATAAAAGCCTCAAGTATAAAGGGCGTGCCCGCTTACATATATCTACAGCCGTAACAGTCACAAATCAAATCAAAACCATCAAAGTAAAATAAATAAACAGTTAATTATTAATAACAAAACAAAACAATGGTCAGCAAGACGACCAGTCACCACAAGCAGCACCCGTTCACGAGCGTAACGCTAAAATCAGCCATTACCCACTCGCCATCGTGGGAAGGTACTTATGGGTCACCGAGGCCCCCGCAACACAGGCAACAGGAAGAAATACGGGTGGGTTTTAGTCAGTAAGAGTCTGACACACCCTCCCGCTCCGCCCAGAGCGGGAGAAGTTATTTGATGATTTCCCACCCTCAAAAAAAAAAAACCCCCTCGCCATATTTGAGGGAAGGAGACAACCCGACCCCCGACGCTACCGCAAGCAGTGACATCTAAGGGAGCATGACGAACTTGCTGCCGGTTGTAAGAATAATATAATCAGTTATCGAGGTCGCTGGCTAACCACATATTGCAATACAACTCAACAAAAACATTGTAATGAGAAGATTATGTCAATAACAAACGAAGATAAAATTTAAAATAAATTGACTTATACAGTCAAATAAAATAAACAATTATATGAACTCATTTGTCTGCTCAACAACGTAAATAGCGCAATTAATGTTATTGAACTGTCAGAATGACACCCATTGCTACTCATTGTGTAACATTACGTTACAATTACCCCGCTGGTCATACACGCACACCAGTTGCGAGTACTACGCACCTGACCTTTCTGAAGAACATCACCAATTAGTTCAGTATACAAGGTGTTTCTTTTGATATCCCATAACTCTAGGGTATGAATGACACCATATCAAAGAATCAACTGGCATATGAATTATTTTTCATTTATCTTTTTTTTTGTTTTAATTTTTCATACAAAATAATTCGACAAAGTCACGATTATTAATAATAATATATACCTAAATAATAATAAATAATATTAATAAATAAATGAATTTTATGTATTTATTTTATTAATGTAAAACACTCTTACGTGAAATATGACAACGTCGCATTTTCTTAACTTTAAATATGAATGATTGCTTTGAATGAAAATTAATTGCTCGTATTTATCAATGAAACTTAGATACCGACACACATCGAGAGTCTAGTGTTAGTATTATGATATCTTTGAAACTATGTATTTTTGGACCACATATTCTAGGACTTTTTGTATTATTTTTACTTATAGAATATTACCCCAGAATAATGGGATATCAAAAAAAAAACAAGTTGTATATGTCCTTCTACGGCGTCCCCTCCTGGCGTTTCCAGTTACCTCTGTTTTGTAAATACTTATTGTAGTCACCTTTCATTCGTCCTCTCAACATGACCAAACCATCTACGCATATTCTTTTAAATGTTTGTCACTACATCTTCTTTTAAATTGTACCGCTTGCAATTTTTTTTTTCATACTTTTAATCCTCGTAAACTGCATTAAAACCTCGGAATGCTTTCCACATGGCCACAATGAGATATCGTCGCTACAAGCAACCTCAATCTCACACAATTTTACAAAGTAATGATTAATTAAGGTGGATACGCAGTGTAGCCCGCGAAATAAAAATATTCTAACGTTTTTTGCTATTTGCAGGTCTGTGTCAGGTTGTATCTTAACCTTTTGACCGCCACAGTCATGTATCGATGACAGACCAAAATGTGCCCAGCACGCCACGGTCACGACTACATGACAGATTTTAAGGATTAATTCTTAGCTTGGCGTCGAGGGCACGTCTTTGCTTTTTTGACGTGGCGGTCAATAGGTTAATCAAAATATGGTTCCCGACTTTATCAGATATGTATTTACAGAATTATAATTATTAATATATGTCTCCAAGTTAGATTTGTTCTCCAATGTCATGATTTCATGAAAACATCATTTATGGGCGTAGTACGGAGTTTTAATAGAATAAGAGGTCAGGTTATACTGGTTTAGTTAAGGGCGTATCGTGGGAACGATACGTAATTGCGAATTAATGGCGTTCGATTGATCCCTTCCTGCATCGTTATAACTTAACTTTTTGTTATGCAATTAATATGAAAGATTTTTAGGATACACTCTATAAATCGTAATACTTGAGAAACATGAACCGACAGAAAACAAATCGAATGTCATCTCTAAAAAACAAATTAAACTCTTAGTACGGCGTAAATACTTCACGAAAGGTCATCATTTTTAATAATAAGAAAACTACCTACATGTTTTTATAACGTGTACATTTTCAAAATGTGTACATACTCGTATTTGTTTTAATGATACGAAGGAATTACCTAAATTACCGCGCAAACCGCCCATTCTAGCCAGAGCTGCCACGCTTCCCCATTAGCAGTAGTATC
The DNA here is from genome assembly GCA_905333075.3 of Atethmia centrago. NCBI lineage: Eukaryota > Metazoa > Arthropoda > Insecta > Lepidoptera > Noctuidae > Atethmia > Atethmia centrago. The sequence goes on from HG995384.1 coordinate 21,330,300, forward strand.
CTAATTAGCGCCAAAACTCAGTGCGCTCTTAAATTCGGCATAAACTACTTACCACAATAAAAAACGACAATAATTATGAAAATTATGGACTATTTAGAGTTAAACTCTATAATAATACCGATGTCCATTAAAAATGATATTTTCAACTGAAGTGATTAATGACAATATTTAAGTTAAACTTTTGGTAGGTAGCATATTATTTATTCAAAGCACACCATAAAACGTCAGCAACAGAAATTTTAAGTAGATAGATTAGTAAGTAGTTAGATTTTTAGTAGATAGATATATGTATACAATATTATACATAAAATCATGCCTTCTTCCCATGGGGGTAGGCAGGAACTATAGAAATATTATTATTTAGTATTTCAGATGTTTAGAAAATTATTTTTAGAACTAAATGAAAAAGATACAAGCATAAATCTATTCAAAGGTACTTATTGGTAAAATGTCATAAGTATTTTCGCTAAATAAATAAAATGCAAGTGCAATATTATTTCTAATCTAAGAATTTTAATTATATACTAAGCAACTCAACAAATACTTCTATCAATGTGGAATATTGGCTGCAATATTGCAAAAATAATATGAAACTAAAGAAAACCGCAGTTCTTCATTTCCTATTACAGACATTAATAACGACAATACCATCATTAATTATTACTGAATACAACACGTGCATCTTTTTTTTCCTTATTATTTCATAGAAATAACACCGACATATTTAACTGACAGTATTATTTCCTGAGAGCAAATTAAATATTAACCCCGAAGAATGCAAGTAAAGTGAGAATTTCCTTATTGAGAATACGACATAATGGTGCAAGTGTGGGGAGGGTGATATGGTACAAGCATTCCCAGGTCGCTCGTGAGAAATCAAAGATAAGTCTACCTACATTGGAACATGGAACGGAATATGTTAGGCTGCCTGGTCATTGACGATTTGTGGCACAACTTTATCCTAGGACATTTGTGTGTCTTAGTGACATGACTTCTGTTACAAATTTGGACTAAGTATTTCGTATGTTGGTAATATGTCTTGGTTGACTGACAACCCCAGGAAGCAAACTCAAACTCAAAGCATTTATTTCAATTAAACCATTTACAGGCACTTTTGAATTGTCAAGGAGTCGGTCAGTTAGAAATATGAAGCTAGTTGCCCATTCCAAAGCGTAGTAGGTACCTATGGAGAAGAACGGGCAAGAAACTCCATGGACACTCTTTTAAATTAAATTGATACATAAAGATTAGTACAAAAATACTGTTGAAATTATAACTAAATGTGAGGACGATGTAAAATAAAAAAACGCGCCCATAGTAAAAAGAGAAACAAAAACAATTTCTAAATAAAATAATTACAAATAAGCCGAGGACGCTAAGAGGTGACCAGTCCCAACTAACGGCGCCCGTTCACGAGCATGACGCATGGATTAGCACCATTCAGCTCAACCATTTTGAAGGGAGCTAAATGATCCAACACACGCGCCACCATCAGCGAGACATCTGAGTGAGCATGACATACTCTCAGCCGCCAGGACCCATTCAAGTCAATTACATAACCGGCAAATGGTAGCTCTATTATACATAGTACTCACACCTGTGCAATGCAATTATACAATACAAGGTAGGTTGAATTTATACAATGCAAAGATAGTCTTACAATGTTCAGCTGTATACTTACTTAATGTGGGGGTCTTGGCAGATATGTCTATGAAGCTTTAAGTATTTGATTTTGATTTGATGATTTGAAGATCCAGTCCAGTATCAGTCCAGAAACATGAAATTAGTTTAATAGGCATGCAGCAATGATTTAAATGAAGCATAATCAGCCTATAATGTTCCCAATGCTGAGCACAGGCCTCCTCTTGGTGAGAGGGAGTGGGCCGTAGTCAACCACGCGGGCCCAGTGCGGGTATATGTCGCATATCTTCGTATTTTTGAGTCTAGGACATCATTATAGGAGCCGGTTTTTTCACGAAGTTTTCCTTCGCCGTTTCGAGAGCAGTGGTTATGAAATAATTTACACAAAGTAAAGCGCCTGTCTGGGGTCGAACCTACCTACCTCAAAAATAACTATAATATATCCATTCCAGATTTGTTCATTACAAAACTTTATTTGTATTCAGAAAAAAAAGTAACTATACAATATTGATGCTACTAACTATTTACACTAGGTAGACACTAAATTAAATTACTAACTATATATACAAATTAATACAAAAAACAAAAGGACACTTAGGCGTCAAAGTATTCGTCCGCATCGCTGTCATCCGGAAACGTGCCCAGAAGACTGGCAGCATTGCCACGTTGAATGGCAATGCTAATTCTTTGGCCAAAGAACGAGCCAGCCCTCTGGTCACGTGAAGTATTGATTTGTTCATTAAGTTTTGATATTATATTCAAATCAAATCAAAATATTTTATTTCTCATAGACCTACATGGGCACTTATAAAACGTTAGAAGCTAGGTGCACGGTTCCACTTGATGGTTTCGTATGGAGAAGAGCCGGCAAGAAACTCCACGAATACTTTTTTAAAAATAATTGGCTTTTACAATGTTTTCAAATTACAGTGTTAATAGGTATGGGAGGACAGTGTAGGCCTGTCAAGAAATACCAGGTACTTAACAAAAAATTAATGGTCTACAAATCTAGTCTATTAAGCATACAACGTTCTCAAATTTACAAAATATAAAATATTAATAAAAATAAAAATCTATTTAAACCAAATGACATGTTTATTATTCAGGAGAAATAAAAGATATTTAGCCAAATAAAGGTTCGAATAACAGTCTTACAAATGGATTCAAAAGCATTAAAAATATAGCTACGTATGTTAATTTTAAACTAGAATCTATTGGATCACTTACTGAGGACAGTGATTAGCTCGTTTTATTAACTAAATATATATCTACGTAACACGAGTAGTAGGGACATTTCAATGGTGATTAACTGAACCTTTTCATCTAGTATATGGGTTTTAATCACAGAGTTGTTAGGTAAATGGAGTACCTACTCAGGCGAGCATTTCTTCAATGGATTCCGTTGATTGATTTTGTGAGGTGAATGAAATAAATTTGATTAGACTGTCGATGGCGTAGCGTAATACACAGCGTAAATAGCACAGAGGTAAAGAAATGTAGGTATTGCATATGTTAGTGATTTAAAAAAAAACAAGTTTTTTTACAGTACCCTTTTGGTACAACCATATTCACGAAAACTTCAAAATTTTGTAGAATTACAATTGGTACTGCCTCGTTGGTGTAGTATTCGCAAGTGCTACTGGTGTGCATGAGGCCCTGAGGTCCGGTTGATGGCAATAGGCTCGCCCCCTATTACATGGGACTTAAACATAACTGACGAAATGTGGGTGTACTACAGGTACACCTCTGCCCAACCCTTCGGGGAAACAAAGCGTGATGTTATGTTACAATAGGTCAGATATTCCTCATTTACTTAGTTGTAAGTTTAAAATACACTCTTAATTCCATTTTTATCTTCCTGAACTACAGTTACCTTTTTCTTCTATAGCAGGTTCTTATTCCATTAGCTTATTACTCTGTGTTTATTAATAGTGAACAGTTACTGTGCGTCACTGATCACTTACTCGCATTTATGTAATGAGCTCGCTTCGCTCTCCGAGATTTCAACCATTATTGTGAAATCGAAGGACGGTTATGGGTTTTTTTTAAGGAAATTTTCTGAAAGGCTGTCTGCATGATTGCATAAAATGTATTTAGTACTTTAGGACAAATCGAATAAAGTAATTGATCAAAGTGAATCTGAGCCCATGAAAATCTCTATGCGTAGATCCGTAGCTACAATGAAAGCTACGCCGTAGCTGGTGCTACGATCGCGTAGCCTCTACGCCTACGAAATATTTTATGCGCTAAATTTTTTCATCATATAAAGATATTCATTTTTATTTACGATTATATTTACATAGCATATGCATAGCATATTTATATAGCATAGTATAGCTAAAAAATAATAATAAACAAATGCGTTAAATCCTAAATTCTTTTCTCATTATCTTTTCAGTTTGAGGAATCAAACGCTATACTATCGTTGCCGGGGAGACCAAGTATCAAAGTATATTTATTCACTTCTGCCGTACAGAAAATCAAACTCAAATCCTATCCGCCGTATTAACTTTCAGGTATATTTTTTAACTGTTATTCTAAGCTTATTTTCCTGGTGACTCTACACATTGAGCAGATGGAACTGGAGCCTCTCAGGCCTAGAAAAAAAATGGTCCAACACCTAATTAGGCATTAGTCGCAGGTTTGCAGGCAGCCTAAAACTAAAACTGACAGTTCTCAGTAAGGCGGTTACCACGCTGTCAAACGAGCAACACCTGCTCTCTGCGATGTTGACCTAACCATCGTTACTTTAGACTTACGTGTTCCAACAAGAACCAGTTTTTTAGTTCCTATCTTTCATGGCTCTAATTATGTTCCTATTTTTTTTTTCTTAAAAAGTGATTACTATTGTTTAAAATTCTGTCCTTTAATAATAATAATAAGTTATCAATATGTGTGGCCTCTCGGACCTCCAAATTACCTTACTTATCAGATGATGATTAACGTTGATTAGATAATCAGCCCGTCACTGCATATCATGACTAATATGATACAGAAAGATTATAACAGTTCAAAACTGTTCAGTCTCGGAAATCCGATAAGTTATCTTGGTATACTAACAGTCGTTAGAACGATGAGAAAATCCTTTACTTGCAAGGTGACAAATTACAGGCCAGTAAGGTACTGACTTGCGTTTGTTAGCAGGCAGGAGGTTTTAATAATTCGCCACCCTTTGCGATACCCACTGGTTTAAAGCCTTTCTTTTCCGGGAACAAAGGTACACAGTAGGTGTCGACAATACTACCAAAGCCGCTTATAATGTGGAAAATGTTGTTGGTTTATACATTTATGCTCCCATTTTAGTTTTAAGTTCTATAACATTGTAATGTGTAACCGTTTATTTTCCTAAATAAAATAAAATAAAATAAAAAGGTAACCGTTTTAAGTTACGGCACCTTTTCTACCACGACAACGTGCAAATGACTTTCGGCATTAATGTCATTGGAATAGGCACTAAATCTCGTTCTTTCTTGTCAGCCAACGATAATTTGAGATTGGCATGCCGTTGCAAAAATATTAAAATTAATCAGCAAGATGTTTGTAGGTTTGACTGCCCTGGGTACTCCAGACATACGTTTAACTATAGCCTTTTGTGAAGGGTATTTCAGTGTTTCAAAACTTGGAGTCTTCAGGACTTTGATGGATTTCCACAGATGAAACTTGGTAGATTTTTTTTTTCTGTGACGTTTCTGAATGGACGACAAATATAGGTTATAACCCCATTATTGCTGTGTGCCGGTTAGGATAGTTAACCAAGAGACATGATTCTTTAAAACATAGCTTTGTTTTTACAGTTTTGTAAAACTTATTCAGTAATGTTGTTCTTGAATTTTACTAGAATCGTTCCTATTCATATTTTATATTATTACAAGTTCAGGTAATAAACTATTAATTAATAATAATTTAATAAAAAAGACGACACTGTTTCCAAATAATTCGTTATTCTGTTGAAAAATCATGTTCATTTAATTTTTATTTATTAAAAATTATGTGTTTTGTAACTAAAGTTATTTATTACCCAGTTAACTGCGACGCTCTGTAACCCCGAAATGGCTGAACTGTCCTACAGTAATAAAAAAGGACTTTGACATGCTTCTGGCATTGGCTATAATAAAAGATGGTGCAATGGAACACGTGGTGGCCGTCATATCATAACGGCCGTCATGAAAATCTGTCATTTTCACCAGTATTTGACATTAAGGTGTCAAAAAACGCTCTGTATTTGACACAGCCATTATTGTGTGACTATTCACGCTTGTAAGGGAAACGATAGATTTAGGCTATATCTGGCATAAAATACGTCCCTCAAATAAGTGACAAATTTAAAAGAAGTATATGGATAAACCTGTTTCTTTTCAAATTGAAAACCAGTAAAATTAAAAAAAAAAATAACAATGCCTTACAAAATCCTTCACTACCTTTATAAATATCGTCACGTCACTTGATAAAGATAATAAACAACTCTCCTGGGGACACATTCCTAAGATAAAATGAATATGTTAACTTCGTTAAGAGTTTTTTTTTTAAATAACAAAATGCTAATCATATTACAATAATTTTGAAATCTGTTTGTAGACGAGGAATTTTAATTAGTTCCTTATTTTTCAGACAAGTAGGTATTGACTGGTATGTAATAACTTATTAACTTTTTAAAATAAAATGATAAAATATAATTAACAAAACGGTTTTCGAGTGTCTGTCTTATCTTAAGAAAAACAGTTAAAAAGCAAGATTTTTTTATAACACACATTCTTGTTTTACTCAAAGCGATTCACAGAAAGTGATCTTTAAATAAACTTTTGTTTGAATCCATTTAATCTAATTGTCTTCGTCGAGTTTAACGGCCTAAGTTACATGATCGGATAAACAATACTCCCAATCTAATTTTGTCGCTAATCAAATAAATACAAAGTTTCTTAGAAACTTTTAATCTTGACAATAAGCGGATTTATTTTCGTGCCAAAACTTCTTAAAAAGATCCCTTTCAAAAAGTTTAACAAAGGATTGACGGCGAAATTTCCAATGAAAACTGAAAATTAAAAAAAAATACAAATTTCTACTTAATTTGCTACCTGTTGACATTCAATTTAGTTTTAAAAATAAAGTTAATTTAGTTAAACAATGCATTTCATTACGAGTCAATTCTTAGTTTGCGGTAAATTATGGTTTAACATGCCGTAGGCCCGGGCCTACGCACGCCTACGCTGGGCGCGGCGTAGCAGCGTAGCACCAACCGCTACGCTTTTGGCCTTACCCCTAGTTGCTCAGGGGTATATAACCGGGAGGTGCGAGGTTCCGTGGCCATTTGTGTACAACCTTCCCATCGCGCAACACGCGCCCTACTCCACCAGTGTTACAGTGCACTACTCGTACAGTTTCGGACTACATAAACTTGCAGGTAAGTTTTTTTAGTGGCTCTTGAAACTTTCATACGGTAGATCTAGGCTAGGAATTAGTAATGATTTTGTTATAGTCAATATTTTGAAGGATTTTTGTGAGTAATTTGTATTTAATAGCATCGCATTCTTTAGTAAAATGCAGGGAAAATGCGTATAATTTTTATCTGTGACAAAAAAATCTTAGTAGATAAGTAATGTTTATATTTCAAAAGTTTAAGAAAACAGATTATTTGCAATATATTCTGAATAACGTAATGAGAATTAAGAAGAAAGCTACGTAGTAAAATCCTGGAATGCTAACTCCAAATAAAAAAAAATCTAATATACTTTTCTAAAAATCCGATTAAATGTGCTTAACAATAATAAATACAACGATCAAGTGGCAAGTTATTTATAAGTAATTGTCTATGGTTAGCGGTGCAGGGGTGCTTACTGACCTATGTGACGCGATCTACATAGCTCAATACCTCAGAGCATAAAATTAAATTAAAACTACTCAATAAAAACCACACTGACTTATTACTCTTATTGTAAAAAAAAAACAAAAATGACATCCATGTTTTTTTTTATTTGGTAATATGAAATTCTGGTTAGCGATTATCCTACTTGGATTTAATTGAAATGAAATGATTTTATTTTCTGTAAGTAGGTTTGTACAAACACTTTTACACGTCAATTTATAAAACACCAGTAAGATATAATTATAAAAGTCTGATGAAGAAAAAAACTAAACCTTGTACAGATGTCCAGGTTATTTTATTAAAATCCCAAAAGACAGCAAAATTATACCAACAAATTAATCACCGTGCAATTAATCACTTATTATATTTTATAAGTGACCTAGGGTCAGAATTTGCTATATCTAAGTATTATAAAATAAATTAAAAACGGTAAACAATTATTACGCATATCTAAACAAAGTATGTATACCCGGAAATTAAAAAGCTAGCAAGCTTATTTTTTTTATAACTATACCATGTTTACGTAGTATATTCCTGACAGATTTAACATCCATCACAAATTTAAAAAAAAATTCGGAAAATTGTATAAATCTTTATTGTGTGTCGGAGTACATGAATAATCTTTAAGTTATGATAATGGCGATCTACCTTCTATTTAAATTCTTTCGGCAACGAAGTCCAACATTACTTTACATTTAACCACTAATTACAATATTCCTTACAACAAATAGTTATCTACACTCTTGCAATTCCCGGGAATCAAACCAAAGCCCTCACGCTCGCCTTTAGCGCGTCCAAATTATCGGTTTATACATAGCTAAATCCGGCACTTGCTCGAACTGAGAATCAAACTTAATACTTCACGTTCAGCAACTGAGCTTGCAACTTATAAGTTGTACACATGAGTTAGTTAGGGCACTTACTACATTACTTATTTTGAATTCATTGGCAAGCCTGCAAGGGCTGGAAGTACTCATGAGTTTAACTAAATAACTTTTACTGGAGAACCAACTCTGAAATATCGTAAAAGTATCTACTGTTTCATTCTTAAATGCAATACCCGATGAAAATATCGGTGTATGAATCAGATGCTTCCGCAGCAAAAAAAAAGAATCCTTCGCGTTTTGTCGGTCCTATTAGTCGAAATGATTAGGTATGTATGTCTTCATACATCCAAAACGTTTTAGTATTTTAATTAAATAATCACACACCTACGTCATCATTCTCCTGCCGGGTATTTCAATGTATTTGGGGTCAGCGCACCATGTCTCTTTTTTCCATAATTGTCTAATCACATACCTACGTATGCCTACTTAGCGTCAAAATAGTTAAGCGACAGCCATTCTAAAAAAAAGAAATAAATCTTTTTTTTTTTTGCACTGCTGTGGCCAGTGGTAATATAGAGGGGATATGGGCACTTACTACATTACTTATTATGAATTCATTGGCAAGCCTGCAAGGGCTGGAAGTACTCATGAGTTTAACTAAATAACTTTTACTGGAGAACCAACTCTGAAATATCGTAAAAGTATCTACTGTTTCATTCTTAAATGCAATACCCGATGAAAATATCGGTGTATGATGCTTCCGCAGCAACAAAAAAAAATTTTCCTTCGCGTTTCGCCGGTCCTATTAGTCGAAATGATTATGTATATCTTCATACATCCAAAACGTTTTAGTATTTTAATTAAATAATCACACACCTACGTCACCATTCTCCTGCCGGGTATTTCAATGTATTTGGGGTCGGCGCACCATGTCTCTTTTTTCCATAATTTTTCTAATCATACCTACGTATGCCTACTTAGCGTCAAAATAGTTAAGCGACAGCCATTCTAAAAAAAAGAAATAAATCTAATTTTTTTTGCACTGCTGTGGCCAGTGGTAATATAGAGGGGATATAGATACGAAAGAGGATGTACAAAAAATCTAAATATATCAGGTTCGTAATATTAATTTATGAAATATCGAAAAACTGGTGTGCTGTTTCACATTGAAATGCAATCACAATCCTAGCATAATCAGCCTATAATGTTCCCACTGCTGGGACACAGGCCTCCTCTCTTCGAGAGGGAGTGACCTGTAATCAACCACGCGGGCCCAGCGCGGGTTGGTAGATGTCACATGTCTTCGAATGATTCGTTCTAGGACATACCGGTTTCTTCACGATGTTTTCCTTCACCGTTTTTGAGAGCAGTGGTGATGAAATTATTTGTGTAAAGCGCCTGTCGGGTTTTAACCCACGACTTACAACTCGTAAGTCGGGGCCGTTATCAATGGGGTACCACTGCTCTTGCCTCTATGCTCTCTCTTATCTGCCTAGCTTCTCTCGAACTATGTTGGGGTCTGCTTCCAGTCAAACTGGATCTAGGCGAATATCGGTATTCATTTATTATTTATAAACGCAAAGAAAAATTTTTATATACATTTTGTCCCTAATTAATTAATAAAAATAACAAAATTATATCTTAACTTTTAGTATGTAAATACCCGGTATTTACATAATAAAATGGAATACTCAATGAAAAAATCAGTATATGAAAAAGATGCAGAAAAATAGGACCCTTTCGTCAGCCCTATTCATCACAATTATTGTGACAAAATATTTTTATTTTTACAGAGACTAAAACCTGACACGTTGCGATTTAATTTCCGCAAGTTTGTGGTTATGGAAGCAAGTTACAAATGCATGTCATTTGTCGCTTCAATTTCATTGCATGCAACAGAACAGTCAAGAAACTTGCATCGTGTAAACGGCGCTTATAAGCTTAGGACTATAGTCTAATGGTAGATGTACGAAACCCACATGAAAAAGGGAGATAAAAAACCTTCCACCATTGAGTAGGGGATCATGAATTTTCAGAAACATTTTAAAGATGAACTTCCTCTTAATCAGGACTATGAACGAAGTCAAACACTGACAAATAGCTCCAAAAGGCTTCCGCTCCTAGGTCAATAACAGTAGAATTCGAATGACATCAAAGGCTTGCTTATTTACAGGTTGTCTGTTGAACGACCAAACGGTAAACTGAAAAAATAGTATATTCTTTTAATTGCATTGGTAATTAACTGGCACTTTATTAAAATTGGCGCTCATCGGTTGATATTTTTATTTTTAAATTCTAGGAAGTGCTTATTTCTTTCTTTTCCGTTAAATACTCATTAAAGACTCATGATGATGATGATGACTCATCATCTGCCTAGCCTTTCCCAACTATGTTGGAGTCAGCTTGCAGTCTCACCGGATGCAGCTGAATACCAGTATTTTACATGGAGCGACTGCCTATCTGACCTCCACAACCCAGTTACTCGATAACACGATACCCCTTGGTAAGACTGGTTGTCAGACTTTCGGGCTTCTGACTACCCGTAACGACTGTCAAATATCTACAAATAACAGCCGGGACCAACGGCTTAACGTGCTTTCCGAGACATGGAGTTGTCTTGGTATGTAAAGATATTCACCCATCTACGGCAGGCGTAGCTTTACGTGATCGACCGACTCGTGCTGCCATTATCACTGTTATCCATATAATCAGAAGGTATCATAATACAGCTTAAACAAGCAAAAAATAAGTATAGTTTGTTCGTTTTAGAATTGTTTCATTAGTAAACAACTGGTGAATATTTAGGACAAAAACAAATAACCACGATTTTAAATAAAAAAACAAACAAAGGAAAATAATAACAAAGTTTTATGACAATGTTTTCGGGCAGTAACATGCGTTAAAATACCATTACAATAAAAACAGAAAACAATAAAATTCCACAGAGGCGGGCATTAAAGTTTTTAAAAATAAATGGCTACCAATGAAAAAGGTATTATAAGTGACAGAAATCCCAACCGTCGGTCGCCGTTGTCATGAAGAATTCACGAGAAAAAAAAATGGGGACAACTCTACCTTACCATAATAGAATAAGCCTGAATCGAGGTAAAATAATCCGAAGATTTCGCTTTGGATTTAGTTGTAGCATGATTTTCTAGCAAAGTATTCATATTTTGAAGCTGTTGAGTTTATTTTTCCAATATTTCCAATTCAGCTTAGAAAATATATAAATAAAATCTAAATTTTTACTTTATAATGCACCTAAATCGGTGGCTAGGCTTTTATTTCAGCCAATGCAGTTATTTAAAGCAATAACACCTTTATATTATTAACATATTCTGGAATATGTATAAAAATGTAATAAAATACAAACTTTCTTTTACGGATCTTCATACATCTAAAACTCTTTCGTAATCTAGTTGAATAATCACATACGTATGGCCACTTAACGTCAAAAAAAGTTAAGTGACAGCCATTTGTGAAAAAATAAGAAATAAATCATTAGTATTTTTTGTAGCTAAAGGCTTCTGTTATTTTTATACACAGATATGGCCAGAAGTCGTTACCCCTGGAAGAGTTTGACTAAATCCTCTATATCGTTATATAGATAAGGAATAGGATTAAAAAAAACTCTAATTATGATTGGTAGGTACCTATTTAGAGCTTCAATTAAAAAAAAACTGTGAAATAATAAACTGGGAAATCATTAGATACACACTTACTAGGTGTTATTGTCACATTCCATTTTATTTTAGTCTGAATATTATCTATATACCATCTAATTGTTCCGGGAAACATGTTCAGGGATTAAGTTTGCGAACTGAACGAGAACTGCATACGAAGAAAGAAGAAAGTTTAAAAGACTGGCAAATTAGGAACTTAACAGGAATTGAGACTTGGTTCGACAAGACTACGACATTTCTCGTAGGTTTATGTGGAATTAAGCGTTTGAAACTAACATGAAAACAACGATTTATAGTAATATTGGTAACTAGCGGAATCATAACGTTTAGGTATTTCAATGGGAAACAAGGAACTTACGGTGTGACTTCGTCTGTCTGTCTGGTTTTTTTTTGTTATTTTAAATCATATTTTCATTGCAATATGAGCCGGAATGGGGGTTAAACTGGGGTATCGTATGAAAGGGCTTCATTTACACATTATAAAACATAATTATATTTTCATTTATGGCCGCATGGTTTTAGACTTGCTTATGATGAAAAATGGCTTTAAAAAATCTCAAATAAATCTAGTAGATGAAGGTTTATGTTAATATTATACGAAAAATAAAACGATGTGTCTAACTAGCATAGTTTTTAGAAAAAACCTTTTACAAAATACTTAGTTATGCGGTCACAAAAATACTAAAATTAACTTTATTTTACAACCCATGTACCCTATATATATTAAATAAGCAAATAAGTATTAGAAATCATTATTTAAAAAAAAAATCACTTTGAGAACAGTGTAATGAACTACAAATGATTACTTGAATAATTTGTAATTTACTATTGGGGAATTGCCAAAAGGCTTGTTTTTATTGTTAGACTTTATTCAATTTTATCTCATAAAAATAAGAGGATATTTATTGAGTTTCCGAGTAGGTAATCTAATCTACCTAATACATTCTTTTGACGAAATAACAAACTAATATGTTAAAGTAATACGAAGTGCGTGAGCAGTGCCACCTATTATAAGTTATTCGCAAGTCGATGTTCGGTTCCGCGTTTGCGCCGCTAACTTGGTTATAATGATAATCCATTATTAAATATACTGTATTGCTATAAATGGTGCTTTTTATCCCATACCCCTTCAGGTTATGGGCCCAGACTTTGCCAGTGAGTGAAATCAAAACTGAATAGTGAACAATTGCAGTGATTTGAACTAAAAAAGTTCGTCGTAATAAAAGTTATAAACGCGTCTACGTGAGTTAAGGTTTAACCAAGGTGATTAGTGTAACGTGGACTTGCAAGTTACGTTTGCCTTTTGTTTACTACAATTTATTAAGTTGTTACGAAGATTTTTGTTATCTGCATTGCTGTTTTATTTGGAGTTGAAGAAACTTTGATATGGCTACATCAATTAAGATTGATCGACTTACTGGTGATAACTACGATACATGGAAGATACACATGCGAGCAATTCTGATCAAGAACGATCTATGGGAATATGTATCGGGAGCTTTACCGAAACCACATTTAGGTGATACGAAATATGCCGACTGGATAAAAACGGACAGAAAAGCCGAGTCAGACATATTGTTGGCGGTAAGTCCAAGTGAGTTGGCCGCAATAGATGGTTTGGAAAGTTCCAAGGCTATATGGGATAAGCTGAAATCTATGTACCAGTCGAGCGGACCTGCCAGAAAAGCCTCGTTATTGAAAAAGCTGGTGCTTACTCGTATGCAGGAAGATGATGATTTGAAGAAGCACATCGCGGATTTTTTTGATGCAGTAAAAAAACTCAAAGAAATCGGTTTAATTGTTATTGACGAACTATTAGCCATATTATTGTTGTACAGTTTGCCCGATTCGTTCGCCATGTTTAGGACGGCAATGGAATCGCGCGATGATTTGCCATCAACGGAAACTTTAAAGGTCAAGATTATCGAGGATTACGAAGCTCGTAAGTCTAAGACTATAGACCAAGGGGCAATGTTCGTCAAACGTATCAATAAAAATAAATATGCCAATCAGAAGAAGAATAATACTGATAACCAAGACCATAAAAATAATGTTGAATGTTATCGTTGTGGTCGTCGCGGGCATTTAGCGAGAGAGTGCAAGACTAAGAACATCAACAAGCATAAGCAAAGCGCACAAAAATTAGAAGGCAGTAATGAAAACGAGCAAAGGACAACCATGTTATTGAGTACTACCGAAGAGGTTATGCTGGGTGAGAAACTAAATCCTATCTGGTGCATTGACAGTGGATGCACGGGTCATATGTGTAACGAGAAGCAAATGATCGAGGATTTTACGCGGCTGGATACCGAACTAAATTTAGCTAATAGCGGCAAAACACAAATTACCGGCTCTGGTAAGGTAAGGATTTTTGTAGACACGGGCTGTGAAGAACGCCAAATTGACATAGAAAAAGTGTTCTACGTATCTGATTTACGAACAAACTTACTATCAGTGGCCAAAATGACTGATCGCGGGTTCGAGGTTCGTTTCAGAAAGAATGATGCGATTGTAATTGATAATAATGATACAATTCATATGCGGGCAGACCGTGTTGGGAACCTATACCATGTTCGGACGAGTCAGAACAGTGCCAATAATGTTCAAGCTGTGAATAATTCACTAGACACGTGGCATCAACGTCTTGGACATGTCAACGAACGCGACTTGAAAGCTATGGCCAAGAATAGTTTAGTACATGGGCTAACATTCAAGGATGGCGAAAAGTTGTCTGAATGTGAGATCTGTATAAGTGAGAAACAGACTTGCACGCCGTTTCCAAGGAAAACGGAAGATCGTACAAGCGAATTGCTGGAAATAGTGCATAGCGATGTTTGTGGCCCCATGAAACATCGGTCTTATGGCGGTAAAAAATATTTTGTTACATTCATCGATGACAAGTCAAGATGGTGTGAAGTCTACTTTTTAGCAAATAAAAGTGATGTTCTAAATGCATTTAAAACCTACAAAGCCTATGCAGAGAATTTAACAGGAAAGACGATAAAGTACCTTCAGTCTGATAACGGACGTGAGTACGTAAACAATGAATTTGATGATTTTTTGAAAAAAGCTGGAATCAGAAGAAGATTGACAGTTCCGTACACCCCCCAACAAAATGGGATCGCTGAAAGAAAGAACAGGACATTAGTTGAAATGGCACGCTGTATGATGCGCCAAGCAGGCAGTCCTCCTTCTTTCTGGGCAGAAGCAATTAATACTGCCAATTATATAAGAAACCGGTGTCCAACTACAGCGTTAAATGGTCAAATACCGTTTACGCTATGGAACGGGAAGAAACCCACTGTAATATATATGCACGTGTTTGGTTCAAAAGTTTATTATAAGGACAAGGGAAAACCGAAAGGAAAATTTGAGTCTCGTTCACAGTTAGGAATATTTGTGGGTTATGATATTCAATCTAAGGCGTACAGGATACATGACCCTACAACGAGCAAAATAATAGTGAGTCGTGACGTGAAGTTTATGAATGAGACAGCGTTTAGACATGAATATGAAGAGATATTTGATGACGAAGAAGATACTAATGAGGAACAAATAAGAGTAGAATTGAAGACGTCTAACGCGAATAATGAAACAAAAGAATATAACCGGAAGATATTGAGAACCAGAAGAGATGTTAGTAGACCAAGAAAATCAATTGAAAGAGTTTATGAACCAAAGGAAGAGACAGATAGAAATCAATTACATAGAAAAAGGAACTCAACTGTCTCGTGGGAAAATTTTATAGAACCTGCCAAAAGAGGAAGAGGAAGACCTCGTTTAATTCGTACTGGTAGGGCGGGTAGACCGCGGAAAGAATATCATACAGAAAAAGAGGAAACTACGGATAGGGAAATTGAATCAGATATACCGAACGAACAGATAAGTGCAGGGATTACATTGATAGAACCAATGATGTGGAAAGATGTAGAGAAGAGAAGCGACGTAAATTTGTGGAAATTTGCTCTAGAAGATGAGTATTTGTCACAAATAAAGAATAAAACCTGGGAAATTGTACCACGACCCAAACAACGAAAAGTTATTGGAAGTAGGTTTGTGTTTAGTACGAAAAGTACTGGCAAGAAAGTACGCCTCGTGGCAAAAGGATGTTCACAACGGCCAGGGGAGGATTTTCACGAGACCTCATCCCCAGTTGTGAGATCGTCATCAATAAGGCTCATAGCGGCTTTATCGGCAGAACTTGGACTAGAAATCCATCAAATGGATGTGGTAACAGCGTACCTTAATGGTTCACTCGATGAAGAGGTTTTTATGGAAGTTCCAGATCAGTTAAGCGATGTTCTAAAGAGAGTACTCGCAAAAGAAAAGATTGGTTCACAAAAGAAAATAATAACAGAAAAGAACATACTTCAGACAGCTAAACGCTGGAATAAGGATCTTGATGAATATGTGGATAATGTATGTCTGTTAAGAAAATCTTTATATGGCTTGCGTCAATCAGGGTTGCAGTGGCATAAAAAGTTAGTGAGAAAGTTGAGTGATATTGGTTTTGAGGCGTTGCCGCAGGATCCTTGTGTATTTATTGCACATAAATGTGAGCGAATGATGTTAATTGGTATATATGTTGACGATATGATTATATCAACAAATGATGATGCATGGATGCAAGATATTAAAAAACAGTTATCGAATGCCTTTGAAATGAAAGATATGGGAAAGATATCAACTTGTTTAGGTATTGAATTTAGTCGTGATGGTGAAAATAGAGTTTACTTAAGTCAAAAATCATATATAGATAAACTGTTAGAACGGTTTAGTATGAGCGAGTGTAAATCTGTTGTCACACCTATAGATGTTAATGTTAAATTAGAGAAACCAGGGTGTATCAGATGTGATATGATGGAACAGTATCCGTATCAAAGTTTGATAGGTGCCTTGATGCATCTGGCCGTATCAACGAGACCAGACATCACGTATGCCGTCAACTATTTAAGCCAATTCAATACAAATTACGATATTGAACATTGGAAGGCTGCTAAACGTGTGTTGAGATACTTGAAAGGTACATCCGATTACGGATTAGTGTACGAAAGAACAGATTTGCCTCTTTTTGGTGTGGTTGATGCAGACTGGGGAGCGAATGCGATAGATCGTAGATCCTATTCCGGTTTCGCATTTATTTTGGGAGGTGCTCCGATTAGCTGGGAGGCGCGTAAGCAACGGACTGTTGCCTTATCAAGCACCGAAGCTGAATACTTGGCCATTTCCGAAGCTACTAAAGAGGCAATGTATTTACGAGATGTTTTAAGTAACATTGGGATTAAGTGTGAGAGTGTGACGCTATTTAACGACAACCAGGGTGCGATTAAACTGGCTCAAAGTAGGAACTATCATCCACGAACGAAGCATATAGATGTGAGGCACCACTTTGTTCGAGATATGTGCGAACAAGGTGTAATTAATCTGAGATATTTGTCTACTGACCGAATGCCTGCTGATGTATTGACCAAAGGCTTGAGTGGAACAAAGCATCATGAATGTCTACGTAATTTAGGTATGATGGATGAATGTATGTGAATGTCGATATTAAATGCTCACTTTTTCGAGGGGAGGTGTTAAAGTAATACGAAGTGCGTGAGCAGTGCCACCTATTATAAGTTATTCGCAAGTCGATGTTCGGTTCCGCGTTTGCGCCGCTAACTTGGTTATAATGATAATCCATTATTAAATATACTGTATTGCTATAAATGGTGCTTTTTATCCCATACCCCTTCATAATATTTGGGCAGATACAAAATTATGTTATTGGTACTACATTGTTTAATATTACCTAAATTTTCTCTACAACTAGCTATTTTGTAAAATTGTTTTTGGCGCTTTTTTACAATAATCCGCCATATTGTTTTCAAAATGTCACCGAACAACAAAGTAAAAAATCGAGAGGCACTCTAATTCTCGCATCCGCACTAGAGTATCTAGGTACTCAAACCTTCTTTGCAGTCAAGAACGTTAAGTTATAGTACTCTAAGATTCAAATAAAAAATAAAAAGAAGTATGGAACGTTTAGTTTATATGCTCAAATGTCAACGCAATAAATAGTAAATCAACTTCTATTTTTTTGAGTGCCGTAATGGCATAAATGGAATTTTGAAACAAATAGGATGTCGGTAGTTCTGGTTAACGGTTAAAAAAGGGTTAATTCTTTATTATACACAAAACATATATTTTATGATTATGAAGCTCTGCCAGCAAAAACCTTTGAGTAATGACAGATCACAATAAATGGTAGGATCCAGTGTACAACTTTGTATAAATCTACATAAAACATAAAGCCTTAAATATTATATGAATAAATTCATAATTATCTAAATAAAATAATACAAGATTTTTACAGACATAATAACATATGTATCGACTACAATAAATACAAAATAATATATACTGACGTTGCGAAAGGAATTGCTCTTTAATTTTTCTCTTTGGTTTTTTTATTCGTTTAACTACAACAATTTTTCATTGACAGAACTACGATCTAGGAAAAATATGCACGCAAATAGGGGAATATGTCATAGGTAAGTATATGTCTCTGTTATTGGTTCACCCTGAGTGCGTGATCTAATTTCTTCGGCTCATATCCCGGTTTAAAAGCTGGGTAGCTATCCAGTTTCCAGGATGTCATTGTTTATTTTCTATGCAGTTATAGGTTATGTAAGAATATTCTAAAAATTACCTTGGTATCAGAAAAAGATTAGTCAAGTCCATACCTATGTATGTAATTAAAGTATGATAATTTCGCAAACTCATGTTGTAAGGAGTAAGGTACTTTCCTCAAACATTACATAAATACTCTGGTAAATATTTTCTTTTACTTAATAGAGACTGGCCGCTTATTAGAAAACATAATTTTGATTGACAATAACAAGCAAAAAAAAAAACTAAATCATATTTCTTTTTTTTAACAGAGATAAAAGCGTTCTGTAGTTTTTTCGTAGAATATGGCGAGTGACTAGATAACAAGAAATAATTAAGTATTTGAAATGGAAATTTTAAAAGTAAAGTAGATGGCAGCTACAGCTGTAAAAATAATGAGAAACATTGCACATTTTTTACTTATACAGATCAGTTTTATCCATAGGCTGAATAAAAATACCAACGTCAAAAAAAAAATGCATTACAAAATGGCGGATCGAAAGAGAATATTATTCCCATCGTAAACTAATCGCCTCGCCGCCTGTATCAAAGCTTCCATGTACCTCTAAACTTATTACCGCAACCGAATGACTGCATAAAGCGTGTACGAACTCCAAAGCCTTAAAATGGCGTACTGTATTGCTCAAATAACTGTATTAATCTCGTTTCAAACGAACATGGTGACATGTCCTTATAATAGTCACGTACCTTAGCTGTCATTTACAATAAAAACGTTATAAAAAGGTTTCTGAAATTCGCAGGAACTACCATTAAGTGCTTCGTCCCTTCCTCATCTATGCCTTTAAGGTGTACACAATAAAATAATCTAAGGCGGTTTCCATAAAGATGGCCATTTATTGATGAAAAGTGAAATCATAATACGAGGGCGTTTTCCTCCATTGAAGATATTTTCGTAAGTACCTACGGCTTGAACTACTTGAACTGTTGAAGTAACTATTTAAAACTTTCACCTCTAATGGTAGATAAGGTTGTCAGATTAGTACAGAAGATATAATGGCGTAGTTATTACAAAGACGAGCACTTTTCTTTTTAAAGTAGTTATTTTTTATTATTGTAAAAAGGAAATTGTAATGTGTCTCGTTGGTATTTCTTAAATAAATAAATAACTAGTTATATATTTTATCGTTCGCTTTTTTAGAAAAGTTCGTTACATTTCCTTCAGGTAACAAAAAGTTTGTTTAGTTCCAAGAATCATCATCAATTCAGCCGAAAGACGTCCACTGCTGGACATAGGCCTCCTCCAAGCACCGCCACTTCGAACGGTTCTGTGCTTCCCGCATCCAGCGGATTCCTGCTACGCTCTGTAACCCCGTAGATACCTGAACTGTCCTACAGTAATAAAAAAGAACTTTGACATGCTTCTGGCATTGGTTAAAAGATAAGCTGTTCTAGCAACCCCGTTAATAACCCCGTTATGTTAAGCTTTGGTTTCCTAGAACAGCGGTGGTCGTCATATCATAACGACCGACATGAAAATGGTCATCAGTTCACTTTGTAGGAGGCCTTCCAACGCTACCTAGAATTTTATTATGAGTAAATTACTTGATTACATATTTTAAATTAAAGTCGGTTTATTTGTTTGTCTGTGTGATCGCTTTCTTTTAAACTGCGCAATGGATTTTGATTCGGTTTTCAACATTGTTTAGGTAATGTATTTCTGAAGGTTTATGTGTATAATGCGTTAATCTTAATCGTACATTTATTAAAGAAATCTCGATTTTTGTCGAGTCAAAAAACTGTGCGAAGCATAAGCAGATCGCTAGTGCTTATATAATACCGGTTTGTTACAGATTTAACCAGATGAAATAAAAGTTCAAAGTTTGTACTGTTGTCGGCGGTTAACAGTGAGGTCTCTGAATATTTGATAAGAACGCAAAAAATAACGTTCTTTTTACCCGACTGTCCCAGAAGGGGGGTAATGTTTTTCGGGAGTATGTATGTATGTATGTATGTATGTATGTATGTATGTATGTATGTATGTATGTATGTATGTATGTATGTATGTATGTATATATGTATTTATATATGTATGCATACATGCATGCATGTATGTATGTATGTATGTCTATTTCTTTGGCACGCTCTGTAGCCTAAACGGCTTGATGGATTTAACATAAGATGTGTCGTTAGATTTGTCTTCATTGTGGGAGTGACATGGGCTATATAATTTTTATATATTGCGTCTGCAAATTCCGAAAAAAAGGGAAGTATATGTTTTTTTAAATAAATCACAATATTGATATCAAATAAAAGCTACACCCACATTTCGCCAGTTATGTCTAAGTCCCATGTGATAGGGGGCGAGTCTATTGCCATCAACCGGGCACAAATCCAGACTCCGGGCTGCTACTGAGAAAATCCCAATAAAACTTTTCCCGACCTGGGAATCGAACCCAGGACCTCATGATAAATTTTATGTGATATTAAATTTAATATGTGGAGATGGTATGGTATGGTATGTGGGATGGAGGTTAATAGAAGTCGAACTGAAATCAATCGTGTCGAGTATCCTAGTGCTTTCAATATTTCAGTCATAAATTTACATACGTTTATAGGTTTTTCTTAGGAACTTTGATATTTATGGTAGGTATACCTACAGGCTTAGCATGACGCTTTCTATTTCTTCGAAGAATAGACACGTCTCTTTCTATACAAAGTGACATTTCATTTCTCCTTTTTTGACATCCCACCGTAGACATCCTTCTACATAAAAAAGGACCTAGACAAAGATAGTTAGAAACGAAAGACAAAATGACAGATTGTAGAAGGATTTCTACGGTGAGATGTCAAAAATGGAGAAACGAAATGTCACTTTGTATAGAAAGAGCCATGTCTATTCTTCGAAGAAACAGAGAGTGTCATGCTAAGCCTGCTGGTGCCTAAACATAGGTTTACTTTTATTATTCCCATAGCTATGCTAGATAGGTAGATAGGTACTTGTTTTCATACCCACGCAAAATGTAAAAAGGTAATTAATCTTTGTAATTTTATGTTATTAACCAAAGTTTGTTTAAAATATATTTTTAGGGTTTGAAAATAATTCAATAAGTTTATGTACCTAAATGGGATATTGTAAAAAATACCTAAATCGTAACATGTAATTATATAAATACAAATATGTAGTCAAAAGAAAACCTAACTAGCATATGGCGGTGTGCTAAAATTTTCGAGTTCGCTTCGCTTGCTCTTGCATCCTACAATAAACTCACGGCTTTTTCCCATGAAACTACAGAAGACCTGCTACGATCTACCTACCTACATACTCCTTTCGTTTACGTTAATACTTCTGGTCATACACGCATGACGACGGATGTGAGTGATACGCACCTGGCCTTTCTGAAGAACATCACCAACAAGATCAGTCTTTCTGGCTTTTTCCCATAAAACTACAGAATACCACCTGCTACGATCTTTACTTACATACTCCTTTTGCTTCATTTACGTTCATACTTCTGGTCATACACGCACGACGACGGTTGTGAGTGCTACGCACCTGGCCTTTCTGAAGAACATCACCAACGAGATCAGTCCTTCTGGCTTTTTCCCATAAAACTACAGAACACCACCTGCTACGATATTTACCTACATACTCCTTTTGCTTCGTTTACGTTCTTACTTCTGGTCATACACGCACGACGACGGTTTCGAGTACTACGCACCTGACCTTTCTGAAGAACATCACCAATAAGATTAGTCCTTCTAGGGCGTCCCTTCCCGGCATTACTACAAACGAACGACGACAACGATTATATTACAAGTCGAAATAACTTAAATTGTCAATTTTTCTACAATTCGGTGTCACAAGAAGTAATGTGTCAATGAAATAAAAATGCTTATAACAGTTTTATAGCGTGGACGTCATCATCATCTGCCTAGCCTTTTTCCCAACTACATATGTTATGGTCAACTTCCATTTTAAACGGATACAGTTGAATACCAGTATTTTACATGGAGCGACTGCCTGTCTGACCTTCACAACTCAGTTACTGGGTAACGCGGTACCCCTTGGTAAGGCTGGTTATCAGACTTTTGGGCTTCTGACTACCCGTAACGACAGTCAAAGATCTACGAATTACAGCCGGGATCAACTGTTTAAAGTGCTTTTCGAGACACGGTCTGGATATGTTATGGATGGCCACCCATCCTCGAACCGACCGCGGCAAGGTTAAGCTTTGATCGACACGTGTGGCTGTTATTATTTAGCCACAAGCCCCTCTTAGCATCTATATGCTATCTATAAAACACGCGTGTGAACACAGATTCGAGTAAGTAGGTAGACTATCCATTCGTTATACAAGCGACACATATTTGGGAACAAAACAGGCTATTTCCACTATTTTCGAGCACAAATGTCATTTGCATCCTGATGTCACATTGCGTTGCGGTGCATATCAACACTGCCTGAATTACTGGCTGAAAAATATTATTCTTAAACAGATTTCGGGAGGACCAAATAAAAATTGAATTTGAAAAAGTCATGTTGTATTAATTCATTTTACGAATAATTTTGATTGCGTGGTTTATATTTGCTTACAAAAAAAGGTCACGCTTAGAGCTTTTTAAGTGTATTTTACTCTTAGAGTCTGGCAAACGAAAGTAGAGACTGAAAAAGCGCGGCATATTTAAAAAATATCAGCATAGCAATCCCAAAATTAGTATGACATACCTGGAATAAACTACTTTGATACTTTAGAATTATTTGTTTTTGTTGAAAAACAGTAATATTTGTACACTACTGCTTGACAGCACGTGGATAAGTCCAGATGGGAATAAACCTACGGAATAAATCAATACTGCGATAGTAGCATCTACTAACCTACATAAGTGACCTCTTATCAAATGAACCTACCACTAAGTTTGTGATATTGCTATAAATTCAAGTACTACTTAATAATATTAAAATGGCTAGCGCTTATTGTATGTAAAGTCGTATTTTTAATCAGACGAAGTAAACTGAAGTTTCGAGATGTAAAATCATGCTATCTATTATGATCCAAATCAAAGAGGCATTTCGTGACATTTCAAAAATTATGTTTACTTCGTCTAAATAAAAATACAACTTTAGTATTATGTAGCAATAAGAATTTAAAAAAAATGGTTCTCTGTAAAGTCGGCTTACGGACGATAATTTTACGTGATAACGAGAGAGAGATGCGTCACAAGCCGAACGCTTAGGCCGATCGTGCCATAGTTCCGCGCTCTTGCTTGCACGCTCGCTCCGGCGGAACGTGACAGTGAGTCATGCTTTTTCGTGCGTGCAGCCGGCGTTCATCGATGTATAAGACGTTATCACGTCAAAAACAACAATATTCTCTAATCATTTTTGTTTATTCACTACCATAATCAAAATCTGAATCTAAGACTTCAATGTGAAAAGATTCATTAGAGTTTTTCAATAGTTTTCACTATCTCATCAACCTCTGCTACAGCTTCCAGATTTTCTGTAAAAGAAAACAATTTGTTTTAAAATTATAATGCAATATTTATTATGGTATGTTATATAACCATTATGCATTATTATGAAGGTGTTTAACGTAATATAAAATGAATGTGGATCAAAATATAGAATCATTATTTATCTTTTTATTAAAACAAATAATAATTATTAATTCAAACACAGTATCAACTTATTGTCGTCATACTAACCTAAGAAATCTCACACCACACGTAAACATTCTTGTTTCTGTTTGAATTTGGCGTCTTTCTCCTTTTATTATTTTTTTAAATTTGACATTATGCGAAACAACATCTCCCGCATTCCACTTTTAATAGTTTTATTCTTTTAGAGTTAGTAAATGTCTAACAAGATCACAAAAATCACCAAAGACACGCCATCCTGTTTTGGCAAATTGAGGTTGACATTTTAATGACATTAGTTTATCATTGCCATTTAAAAAGTTTGCAAACTTTTCAAGTATCTACTTTCGTTTGCCAGACTCTAGCACCAACAATTAAGTTAACCCTAAAGATGCTGCTCTTGAAGATGTAAGCAAATGATGCATTTTTCTTTGAAATAACAATTTTATTTTCATATACCAACTGGTAAAATAAAACCGACCTAGATTAAAAGTGTCAGTCTATGATGGCCACCATTCACCAGTAAGCATTTAAGGGTGCCATAGTTAAAAAATGGTAACTAGGAATAGACCAATTCTCAAGACTGGCTGTCTATAAATAACATAACACCTGCACGACTGTATTCCCCGAAGAGCTACGCGGAGGTGTAAGTACCTATAGTAGGTACACCCGTATTTGACCAGTTATGTTTTTGAGGCCCATATAATAGTGCGCGAGCCTATTGCTATCAACCAGAGTTCGGGCTGCCACTGAGAAATTCCAGATGGAAAATTCACTGACACTTCCCCCGACCTTTTTTTTTGGACGAAAAATTATCAAATAACTTCTCCCGCTCTGGGCAGAGCGGGAGGATGTGTCAGACTGACTCTTGCTGACTAAATCCCACCCGTGTTCCTGCCGTTGCCTGATTTGCCAGGGGCCTCGGTATCCCTTTCGGACTTTCCCACGACCCCGGACTTCCCCCGACCTGGGAATCGAATCCAGGACCTCATGCTCAGCTCATGCTCATGCTCATGCATGAGTGCTTGTGATCACTAAATCAACGAGGCAGTCATTAATACAGTTTTTGTTTATTAAACGATAATTTCGTGCCTTGCGAGTTGATCGTAATTAAATTCATTTTGAAGGAAAAACGATAAGTTTTTTCCTTGCTGCAAATACTGTTTGAATTTGTTACCGTTGAATCCATCTATTAATTAATTTATTGTTTAAGATTTTTGCTGGAACATCAAATAGAAAAGTTAAAATTAATTAATTAAGTAAAAGGCAAATTCACTCGCTTTTCAGTTACAGTTTGCTCTGATTGTAATTAGTAGGTCAAATAATCAAAGTTCGCATACAATTATAATTTATATTTATCTTCGAATAATTTAAAATATACCTATAGGTATTATTGAATAAGTAATGTCTCAAACTATTATAAAATAATAAAATTACATATTCATACAGTCTGTCTATTCATGAGACTTTATATTTAATTTAATAAAATATTTAGTAGTGAGAAATAAAAATACGTTACGAAACAGTACGATTAGGTACGCATCGTCGAAGTAATAAGTATTTACGAAAGTACAAAAACCTCGCAGATTGTTTATGGTTCATTTAATTAAAAAATCAAGCTAATAACAGCTTATTTGCTCCCGTTTTCGGTTCTACAGAAATTGTGGTCGAAAGCAAAAATATACTTAAACGCAAAAAATGGGATTTGTTTCGCTTCAATGAAGGTTCGCTTTACATTAATAAAGTGTTGATTGTAGCTACCTTGCAGGATTGTGAGAGAGTTGTACCATTCGCTTAATGCTTTTTCGGAAGTCTTCAATTTCCTTAGTTGGCAGTCCTTCCGTGTTTGTGTATTGTTATGAATAATTTCGAAAATCGTTTAAAAGGCAACACGTGTAGTCGACATAATAGAGACCCTGTAGGCTTGGAAAGTTATTGTATAAATTTCAACTTTGGCTTCGAACGGTGACGGTGAAAATTGACACAATAGCTCCAACGTATCGACGGGTCAGGCCTCGTATTTCATACAATGTCTTCTAAAGGTATATTTTTAAGACGCTGCTAATCTTTTCTCATGATATTGTTGAAAATTACCCCAAGACATTTATTTTAGTTCAATTCATATAAAAGAGTAATTCTCCACATTCTCCACTAAGCGCAAAGAAAACACCGCGAAATCAGTCCACAAATAAACCATAACGACAGTTATTCCCCTCCCCCTGTTCCACGACACTTCAAAAACCCTAAAATAAATCCCAAAATGCCAAATAATCAATTTGAATTTAAAACACAAAACAAAAAGTCGCAGGCTCAGCTCGTTCAACAGAACATATTGTTTGGAGGCGAGAGATTTCAATTAACCGGGGAATGACACGGCGTTTGCGCACAAGTAATGAATAGCAAGCTTCGGTGCTCATTATCACTTAATGAACAGACTGTTGAACATTCGACACCTTAAAGGTTGAGCTCGTTGAGCTGCGGTTCTATCGAATATCATTAAAGCTCTGTGGTCGAGGCACGACTTCAATCATGAAATAATCATTGATTAACAGTGTTTAGTGTCCTTTAGTTTCCGATAATGCGGAGTAAGCGGTTTATGTGAACATCGCTTAGTATAATCCTGAAATGTTACCTAAATACCTACGTGTCTCTTCATTAAGTACCTAAGTACCTACACTTATCCACTTGTATTTCTGAACAAGTGTTCGATTTAATTTTGTATGCATGCTCGAAACATGCTGTATTCCAAAATTCTACTAGCGCTCATAATTTTTTTAACTTTTACATTGAAGAAGAAACTCCACTTCCCTCTTTTATCTATATCAACAATTAAAACCAACTTGTACTAACCGAACTTGTGTACCCAATGCCTGAGTCAAAACCATAAATAACGATCTCGGATATTCAAAATATCATAGTTAATCCTTTTAAATACGGTCTAAAGTCTCATTGGTGCCACCGAGGACCCTAATCTCAGAGCTCAAATGTAAATAAGTACACGAGTGTTAAGGATTTCAGCGGATTACATCATCTGGTCATTTGAGGCAACACAATTTGCAGTGTAATCTATTAACTTGTTTCGGACCGGAGGAGAAATAAATTTAGTGTCCAAAACAGATTAAGTATTTCGAACATAATTTATTAGTTACCCTTGTCACTTACTTTAAAACTAGCCTAACTAGTAAATGGTATACATAAAATCATTAATATTCTTGTTTGGCTCCATAATATAATTTTCGAGCATATTTGATACAGATTGGCATATTCTATTTGGAACGAAGTTCTTTAATGCGGCTTACGGTACGAGTTGACTGGTAAGTAAGGAAAAAGCGTTATGCCATCCTCCATGCGACTTTCTCTCTCTCTAAAAGAAAGAAGAATGAATAAGAGTCTGAATCTAATACGCGATCTTCATATGGTTCTGTATTAAAACGCGTCTATGGTTGGGTAACGAACTAATGACAGTAACAGCCTAAAAATCAGTTTCGAGGTTTCAAGTTGCAAGTGTCAAAAGGTTTTATTTTGTTTTAAATCGTGAGAAGGAACTGACGGGGGTCCCCGACCACACACGTTTGTTGTCGTGTTAAAGGATAATTCAACCCGCATGCGACGAAAAGGGTATTTATTTATACATTATGCCATTTCCATTCCATTTTTATTTTTCTCGTATTTACACATGAATTTACATGACAATAGTTTGCACTTTCTATTTGAGAATATCTTCGGTCAACTTGGTGAATTTGATGGTAACGTAATTTTGGTGGAAGAAAGTGTTTGCTCAAACAATTTATGATTGAACTAGTTGAAGATTCAGAGCCGCAAAGGTTTAATTGAATGCCTTAATTAGTCAAAGGAATAGAGCAAGAGCGTAGATTGGAGCAAGTTTGTGTACAAGGGAATGTGGTACTTGTTACATTCCGTTTATTTCTGTAGCCGCGGGCAGTGGTCGGGTGCATGCTTATATTCGCTTTTATCTTATAAACAAACTCACTTCAAGTTCCGAGAGTAACTTAATCGCTGTCAAGTTAGACGTCGCTCGCCGCGTTTAAATCGAAAAGTAAACTTGTGTCGGTTAGTTTTGTTACGAAACTGAGATAGCGACTCGGTGGCTAGTAGTCGAGGATGGTTGTTAGAGGAATATTTATCTTTACGGACGCACTGGAAATGTTTTCATAAAATTCCGAAAGAATGTAATTATCAAATAAACGTACTGTTTATTTAATCTCTCGTTATACCTAATATATTATGAATGAATGAATGAAATGCACCGACCCCAGCGCGGCTAAACCAGACTCGATTGCTCGAATGAACCCAAGGATTCACACTAGTCCCTGGAGCCTCATGTTTCATGGGACTACAGAGACCAGTGCATATCAAAGAGTAGACCGGAGGGCGCGGTAATGGTCGGGAAGACATGCCCTTAGGATAGGAAGGATTATTTAGAGCCATACCGGATATGCATCCTAGAGTAAGCAATGGAATAGCTCCACTATTCCATTGCTTACTCTAGGATGCATATCCGGGTGATTTATTTATGGGAGGGGGCATCCTCTCGTTATACCTAATATATAAAATACTTAATTATCTACTCTATTAAATAAGCAAGAAATTCCTATAGCTATTTTTCAGGCCAAAATTATAAGCTTGCTGTCATATTGCTCCTCGAATCGTATTACTGGATATTTTCGTAATGAAAATTCCTAGTAGGTATTGTCGCATCAATCTATATGCTGAATTGAGAGCGAAGGGACCTAATTTCTAATAGAGCTGATTTCCTAGCTAATCGAGACTGACACAAAGACACAAAGCTGGCTTATTGATTAGAATGTAACATCAGATTATAAACCTTCTCACGGGGGAGACCTGGCAATAATTACGCTGAACAATATCCCACTTAAAACCAAAAATAAGCTTTCAAGGATGTTTTATAAGTTTCCGAATTGAAAGTTGGTTAGTAGTATAACAGGAATAAATATAGCATTGGTATCCTTTGAATGTTCGTGTTAATAGCTATTCCATACAACTGTCAAATAATGACAGATATGATTTGAATATAAAGATAATTTAAGTTAATAGTCAATTTGATAAAAGTCTTTTTCTGACTTTAAATTCATTTTATATCCTCAAGTAGCAAGTTGTTTGAGGACCCTTGTTCACTGCCAGCTGCTAGGCATATAAGCTTCATTTAATTAATTGGAACAATAAAGTTCAGTCTACTTATGTATTTAGGTCGAGAAAAGTTAAATTGAGACGTGGAACGAGACAACGACAGTTACTACATGTTCCAACTTTCCATAAATGATTAAATTACCAATAGGGAACATGCAAGTAATTCAAAACTTACCCATTAATTAAATATACATTGTGTAGGAGTCAAGAAACAAATTCCTATTACTTTTACATTTTTTAATGCATTACTTATTTTACAATTCATTAATTTATGTTGCCTGTTTTGGTGGAACGGAACGCAAACTCAAAACGTGTCTTCGACAATGCCGGAAGTGACGAAAGAATCTATGTCAATAAAAGTCTATTCTTAGCAGTGTTTGAAATCTTATTAAGGTAAGTAAGTAAGTGCCATTACTGCTTAAATAAAGCACAACTAATAGTTTAATTTATATGATTAAGGGCTACAAACAGATGTAAACAAAGAAGTTTTGTGGTCACGTCATGCCCGCGACAGAAACGGTTGTTTGAACTGTAGAGAAAATTGTTGGAGTTTCAGTTTTTTTGAGCAATAAGCAGTAGTTACCTATTATTTTGGCAAATATATAGGAAGTTAGGTACCCGAAAGGTCCGGTCACCTCACACTTCAGGTCCAGTTGAAAGCCAGCGTCAGGCACTAGTTGTCTGGCATTTATGCTGAAGTGGTCCTATTTGGCGCAGCCGTGAGGCACATTTTCCTGCTAATTTCTTTATTTTTTTCACTTTAATTAGTTTTCGTTTTTTATATCTTTCTTTTGTTAAAAAGTGATGTTATGTATGTGTTAACATACATAACATCACGCCATGTTTCCCCGAAGGGTTGGGCAGAGGTGTACCTGTAGTATACCCACTTTTTTTACTTTTAGCATAATATTTTGTGTTTCTTTTAGTCTGCGCTAAATGAATGTATTATTGTGATGTAATGTAATGAATGTATGAATGTATTCTTTCTTTCTTTATTTTCGAAAGCTACTAAGTATAAGTACTCAAATTAATAGATTAGTCACATACGAGTAAGTTGGGAAACGTTGTCACGATTGTAGTATCTATGACATTTGCACTACGCAACCTAATGACGTCACCCAAAATCCTGCATCGCGCAAGCAGAGCTTACCACGCAACTAGCATATATTTTTATTTTAGATGCTATGTTATTTACAAGAAATAAATGTATATGATTGAGCCTTTCGATCGGTACAGTAAAATTACAGGCTTTTTTTCACATTTAGCGGGTTCGATTCCTGGTTCAGACAGGCGATTATTTAAAATTCTTTGAATTCAGTTCGTATTGTTTTTAAAATAAAAATGATATCTTCATTCAGTAAAGTTTTCTATCTACAGTATTTAAGGTACTTTCCCTCCATGTGGCAAAGTCGTGGGATGCCTTGTATACAACATCCCGACCTCAACCGTCGGGCAGTTGCCCACCAGACACGACACCCGTCTGGTCCAAGGAACCTCCCTTTTCTATGGAGGATGAGTGAACTTTACACCCTGTTCCTCATGCACCTCTAGTTTAAACGTCAAAAATGTATGGTTAAACAGTCGCTAATCATTACTTAATTTTAAGCAACGTTATAAATAAAAACCTTATTAATGTACAGATGGATATACTGCAATTATTGTGAGTAATGTTGAATAATTACATAATTTGTGTAAGGTTAGAGATTTTTAAATTAAAAAGACAATTTAAATAGTCTCGACTTTGCGTGGTTGTAGCAGTTACGTCAGAAATATTAACTATTAGAAATAGTATTATTATGTGAAATGCTGAAAAGCAGTTTATTGAAGCATGTTGTGTCAATTTTGGTGATGTGTGTACGAGTCGGTGTTAATGATTTTTATTGCTGACTGTATTCTGATAATCTTGTATTTACCTACACTGAAAAACCCTAAGATATTTTTATTAGGTATTTAGTTTTTGTAAAATAGAATCCCGACTTTCTAGAAGTTCTCATTTGTTTCCCATAACGTAAGTAGGTCCATAAAGTTTTGTAAACACATCTTCGTATCACCAAAACGAGTATAAATGTGTGAGTTTACTTAGACAAAGTCGAGATTGTGCCACTGTAAGTGCCAAGGGAGTCGTTTAGCTATTTGTTTTATTTTACCACAGATGCGGATGTAAGAGGTTCATAGTTTAAGACACATTTGAGGAAGATAATACAGTGCAAATGTTCAGTAGTATAGTAAATTTTTATTATACCTCACCGTTTTTTTACGACTTTAGTTCAAAAGGGCAACGAATACTTATCTAAAACTGATATTCACAGAATTGCCTGCTTTTACCCATTCCTAATTTTCTACCTTTTTAGGTTGATACTTTAACTTTGGTCTTTGCCCAGGAGTGGGACGATGCAGGCTACCAGTAACAGTAACTTTGAAGTTTTTTGATAGGTATTTTTGGGCGATCACAATCATCATCTGCCTACCCTTTTCCCAACTATTTTGGGGTCGGTTTCCAGTCTCACAATCACAATAAGAAACGAAATTTATAAACGTTTATTTCGTGATTTTGTAGAGCAGTGGCCACGACTTACGAGTTGTAGGTCTTGAGTTCGGACCCAGGCAGGCACTTTGTGTGTTTAATTTCATCACCGCTACTCGTCAAACGGTAAAGGAAAACATCATGAGGAAACCGGCATGTCCTAGAACCAAACATTCAAAGACATGTGACATCTACCAACCCGCACTGGGCCCGTGTGGATTACGGCCCACTCTCTCTCATAGAGAGGAGGCCTGTGTCCCAGCAGTGGAAACATTATAGGCTACTTTTGTATTATGTAATTCATTGTTGGTACACTTGTTTTAGAGGAACTCTAGACAGTACCTGTAATATGATTTTTCTTTCCCAAATAAAAAAAAACTATCAGCAATATCTGTTATATGTGTTATATTTTCGTTATATCAAAATGGTATCAGTTTTAAAACCAATTGCCATTAATAAATTATTAAAATTTTCATAAATATTATTCAGAATCAAATCCTCAGGGCAAGTCGCACCCACTATTTTTGTGGGCGTTACCATAAATTTACGGTTCCATCTAATTATAATAATTAATTACTTTGTAGATATTTCCGTCGGGAATACAGTGAGGAGTAATGGCGAAAAAATATCGCTAACCACTTCATATGATTACAATTTTCTTAGATACATTCAGATACATTACTTTGATCTCGGTAGCCTGTAAATGTCCAAACCTAAATACGAGAAATCCAATTACTATTGATAAATATTGGTCATATAAGTAGAGCAACAACCATAGAACTTCGCAAAATGATTTGTGATCGCAATAGTAGGTACCTATGAAAAACTAGGGAATATCTTTTTTTTATCAAATTGACTAGGTACACAAACAAATCACAACTGTCATCCTTTGACAGTTGTATGAGATGTCCTACAAATGTCAAATAATTACAGTTGTCATTTGATTATAGTGGAATTTTAAGAATGTTTATTTACATAATCAAATTACTAGATGGTTATTAACATTAACTAAATAAACCTAAAAAAGGCCTTCGAGGCACTGTACCGAGGATGCTGGCGGCATTTCCTCGCTGAATTGCAATGCTGATGCGTTGCGCGAGAAAGCCGCCAGCTTTTCGGTCACCAGTTACATCAACTAGACGTTTCGCGATTTCCGCAAATAACTTATGCGCACTGGGACCCCATATTGTATTCTAGACTTTTACACTTATTATTATACATTTATTTTATACTTATATATAAATCTATTAAACTAAACGATCACCATTACAATAAATATGACCATTTTATTACACGAATTGACAGCTAGCACACATTAGGTTACTTCAGTGAATGTATAATTCGACTTTAGGGTTGCGTGTCGTGTTATAGTTGCTGTAACACGGAAAATTGACGTGGTGGTTCAATTTGATAGACAATTAATCTCTCTGACTGTTTGTTGCAGACAGAAGGAAATTGCTAATCACATCTTACATATAAACCGCGACGTCTCTCTATCCGTTATTACCCTGCAACTGTATAATCTCTAACCGCCTACGTTTTTTTTTAAATTCATAGTTTTCTGATCCAGGCCAGATTTTTGTAAGCATATATAGCCGCGGGCACAATTTTCGGAGGCAATATAATCTTTTCGACACCCACACGTAACCAGAACATACAGCGGGTAGGTATTTCATTGTACAGATTCACTCGGGACCTAAGTCTAGTGTCGTATAACTTATGTCGTAAACCTACGATTTACGTACAAATTAGGATTACCTACATCCTGTTAATCTGTTAATCTAGATTTTAGGATACCTATGTTATTTAATTTCTCTTTAAAAACATAAAATACTTATGATTCCAAAGATGATTGCAATATTTATAACGATCTCTGTATATTTTTCATCTTACGAAATCATAATTGACATTAATAAATGTTGATTTTCATGAGATATTTCAGGGATAAAGTGATGTATATGAGTCGTCTCATTTTATAAATGTTCATATTGAAAGCTGATGTCATTTAGTTGAGTGTTTCTTTTAACTCCTGAGACATTTGGTTTGAGACTTTATTCTTACCCCGATTTGATGGAATACGTGCTTTTTTATATGTAGGTATTTTATGTCTGAAATATTTTTTACGTAAAATTAAGTTTAATA
Source organism: Atethmia centrago (assembly GCA_905333075.3). NCBI lineage: Eukaryota > Metazoa > Arthropoda > Insecta > Lepidoptera > Noctuidae > Atethmia > Atethmia centrago. The sequence goes on from HG995384.1 coordinate 21,364,395, forward strand.
TAATATTTACTTTAAAAGTTCAGATTTTAATTTTCTTTTTCTTCTAATCATTTTTAGGGTTCCTTAGTAAACAAGGAACTCTTATAGTTTCGCCATGTCCGTCTGTCTGTCTGTCTGTCTGTCTGACCCCACTGTAGCTCAGAGACGCTTAGTACTGGAAAGCTATAATTTGGCATAGGAGTACATATTAATCACGCCGACAGAGTACTAAAATAAAATCCTGAAAAAAAAATGTTTTAGGCTTTACAAGTTAGCGAGTTATAGTCGACCAACTTAAATTTGCAGTTGGAGAATTGACCGTGGCATATATCGATGTATGGGAGAACAGGTTTTTCAACTACAATGTTAAGTTTGATTTAGGAATAAATTCGTCCCAAGTAATGCGTGGTCTGACACGCACTTGGCCGGTTTTTTTTCCATTAAAATGAAAATTAAAACCAAATACATTTATTACGATCATACCTACCGTCAAAACTTCTACGATTATGATGCTGCCAAGCATCAACCCACGGTTTGATCATAACTATTAAGACGAAACTTTACAGCACCATCACCGAAAGGTTTTCTGTGATGTGATTACACCAAAGATAACTTGAAAAATCAGTTGCAAAGGACCGTTGTGTCATCAGATACAAATTACCAAAACATCACTTCCTTTTATCTCACAATTGTTCCATTTATATTGCTTTTCAGTTCAGTTTCAGTCTAACATATAAATATCAGAAGCAAAAATCCAGGGACCTTATTATTCAGTTATATCCAGATAATCAGGGGCGATCACGAAATATCCCATCCCGTCGGTGATTGAATTCTATATGATCGTAAATCGTTTAAATTTTGCACACTAGACGGAGCGTTGAGATTCAATAAGATTTGAATGTAATATTTGACCCTTGGACTTTTTATTTCTCTCCTGACCGTTTTATTTAAGCCGATAGATGTGGTTTAAGATATATGTGGGTGTCTTTGAATTACATACCAATTGAAAATAATCGTTTATTTGTTTAGAAAGTAGGTACATAAGATAAAGGTGTTTACAAAATTTATGAAAAATTACAAATTGTGACTAAGTAATAACAGCCGTACGGTCGATCGATCAGTTTAAACTATGCTTGTCGCAGTTGGTCCGTGGATGGGTGAGCATTTATTTACATACCAAGACCCTCGGAAACCACACTAAGCAACGGCTTAGATTCACGATTGACAGTCGTTACTGGTCGTCAGAAGCCCGAAAGTCTGACAACCAGTCGTACCAAGGGGTATCGTATTACCCAGTGACTGGGTTGTGGAGATCAGATAGGCAGTCGCTCCATGTAAAATCAAAATAAAAAAAAATCAAAAGTCTATAATCAAATTAGGCTGAGAATCAGCACTTGTCGAACGTCAAAGTTACATAAGACAGTCCCCCAAAAATGCCCGCCCTTCACCACTACCTAGTGCTTTAGCTGGGAAGAAGTGACGGAGCAAACTGCCCAGCAGTAAACTACTGGTATTCAGCTGCATCCGGTGAGACTGGTAGCCGGCCCCAACATAGTTGGAAAACAGGCTAGGCATATGTTGACCATTTCTACACCGTTGACAGGTTTGAGATATACTTTATTTTAATCAATTTGGGTGGGATTAGGTGTTCAACTGTGAAACTATGGTATGCGAAAGTGAGTAATCATTAGAGATCGGATATTCGGATGCATATTCACCTAAAGTTGAGATGTTAGCGAATGTGGAATGCGCTTTTGTATCGAAAAAATCCCGCGGTTCCGGGTAGTGATGAGTCCCTCACTCATGAGGTCCCTCGTTTGAGGTCCTCGTGATCGCAAATTGAAAGAGTTACTCGATTTTCAACAATGAACCACCTCATTACCTCACCTCACCTCATTCGTTCACGCGTCCTCAAAAATTGACATTGACAATATGAAATTGTGGCGAGGGGTGAGGCGAGCGAGGTGAGGCGTGAGGCGTGACTCGCCAGTGAGTATTGAGTGGTTGAGTGATGAGCTCCTCAACGAGTGAGCGAATGAACCGATTTAAAACATTGTATAGAATTAAAGAATGAGTGAGGTGAGGTCTGGTCTCGAAATTTTGGCAGCATAATAAACATTAACATTATGATTTTGGTATGTACCTAATGAAATAATGTACCTAAGTATGTAATGATGTTAGTTGTGTCATGTGTGTGTGGTGAGTGTGATACTGATGTTTGGTAGGATATTAATTATTTAGATTAAAGTACGAACACAAACAAAACAAAAGTCTACGTAATTGTTACAAGAAAATCACGTGCACCTCCAAGGTCAACATTACGTAAACTGTTAAAATTAGTACCTATGTAACATTATTAGTCAAAACGAATTTTAAAGAAAATATTTTTATTTCAGCTATGGTTAATTATTATGAACTCTAAAAGCATCAGCATTAGATTGATAATCAAGTGTCATTGATTCGTTTATTTTGGCGGTCTAAAATTTATGAGCGAAAGAAAATGATATGTGTGAGAGGTGAGAGAGATTTGCTTAATCGGACGGAGAGTCGTGAGTACTCGTGAATGTCGTCGCGCCCGCCCGCCTCGCTCCCTCGCACGTTCGGCTGAGTTCGGCTCGGGCTCACGACTCGTGAGGTGAATACGCCGTTGAGGATTCCTCAAATCCTCACCTCAAATGAGGGGTACCTCGTGAGGACCTCGCGAGGCAAAATGAGGTGCTCCCTCAACCTCAAATAAAATTGATGAGTTACCCATCACTAGTTCCGGGATCAACAAGGTTTCTGACTATTGAATCAGATTAGTATTATAATCTACATATAACTTACTTTCAAATGTTGGCTTATATGGAATGCACTATAGTAAAAAAAACCCGCGATTACGGAATCGACAAATTTTGTGTTTTTCCTGACTATATAAGCGGATGCATAATATCTACCTACCTAATATTGTAAAGTAGGTAGGTAAATACCAAACTGCCATAGCAAACAACGTTAATATAAGATAACGGACTACATATATTTAGAATAATTGATGTAGGTACCTATTGAAACAGATAGTTAAAAATGATTGTGCTTAGTGAAATTCTGTTAAATTCCTGTCCTCTCCACATAGCGAAAAAAACAGTATATTAACATATACTGTTTTTTTCACCATTATATTAATAGAAAACGACGATAGGCATTTTGCGAGTTTGTGAGTGGGACGGCAAATTATAGGTACCTGATTATGCGCAAGTAGCTACCCCGACAAATAGTTCTCTTAGTTTATTTAATTACAATAATGGCATTCGTCGCTAAGCTTGCCATGCGTTCGGGTGTTTTTTGTTTGTTTTAACTAACACACACCACCCCTCCTCTTACACCCTACATACACATATTTTAGAAGTCGCTTCTTTATTATATCCCGGTGTTCCTGGCATCCCGTGTTTTTTTTTTACAAATAAAAATATTTTAAGAAGCCGCTTCCATACTTTCACAGTTAAAATTTAACTTTAGGTAAATATGCATCCGAATATCCGATCTCTGGTAATCATACAATAGTTATAGGTACGAAGAGATTAAATGTGTCTGTAGGATAGCCTATTGTGTTCTCAATCATATTTAAAGATAGAAAGAATGGACCGTAAAATATTATTTTCTATAACTTATTTTATGACGTTGGTTCAGATCTCTGCGAGATTAATACTATCAATGAATTATGTAACATTCGTTCCAATGAATAAAAAGGTTCATGATGTCGAACGAATGTACTTGTGTGAAAGAACTCCATTTTATGGTATCACAAAATCTCAGTATTTCATTGTAGTGATGACTTATTTTACGGCATCTTTTATGTTCTATGTTAGAAGGTTTGGTTTCCGCACATAGTTCTTCAGGTGGACCATTGTGCGTGGGCCATGGCGGCCGTTCGGTGGTTATTCCAACCAGCCCACCACCCTCCAGAAGTTGATCACATCTCCTGGTCTGTTTGAAATCTCTGTGTAGGTTCTGGGTGCCCCGATTTACGGCATGTTTAAAATGGATCGTGTTGAGTAGGACAAATGCTTGTTGTCTCTGCTCAAAATATGGAAATATTATGGAATTTAATGTGTGGGGAACACATTAAATTCCATATTTTTTTTTTCACAACGTGATATTAAGACGCTGACAACACCTAAACCGCGGTCACTGTCCGATTGCATAGAAAAGAAAGAGAAGCGCGATGACACAACGCTTGTAATTTATTGCGAAATATGAAGCAATTATCTATTTACTCAAAATTGAGTTGAGTAATCGAAAATACAAAACAAGCAAGTTCTGCATTCAAATAAGACGTTCTTGTTATTAATTGAATTCGTAACGTACACTGATATTTAATGCAGATATTTTGGATTAGAACTCAAAGTAAGAGGTTAGTTTAACGTTAGATTGTATCGACATTTTTTTTTCAAAACGTGTTTTGTTAACAACCAAGTTCTGGGAAATATGTTCAAAATTAACATATATTTTTTCTGCGACCACAAACTATACAAATTTGGCAATTATTTTTCCTAAGAGGAGCCTATTTTGGTCAATTGGGTCTTGTCAGCGCCTTAAGTGCAAGTAAACAAGGATATTGTGTGGGACAAAATTAAATAAGGTGATTTGAAGATTTTATATATTAAAATATCTAGACATAAAAAGAACGACTAGTTTAAGTGCGTCTCGGACCACGCACAATGAAGGGTTCCGTAGTTGAGATGAATTTATCCAAAGATCAAACTTAACTTTGTTGTTAAAATAATGTTCTCCCATACATTGATATACGTCACGGTCATTTTTCCATCTGGAAATGTAAGTTTGTAATTGCAAAATACAAACTTACATTTCCAGATGATATTTTTTTGATAAAACTACAAAGTAACGATTTTCGGTCTTTTTTTCTTTACTTGTGCTGTGAGACCTTGCTTCCTGCCAAATTACATGATTCTAGGTCAACGGGAATTGCACTATGTTTTGCTAGTACCTATCAAAATATGTCGTACTTATATATAGCCGTATTTTTTTATTGCGTTGATTTAGAAGCTTGATTTTTTAGAGTTCCATGGGCCGTAGACCTACGTAATTGATACTAATTTCAACTTGATACCTCCACGCGTTCCTGAGAAAAAGGCTCTTGTCAGACAGAGAGACGTACAATGAAGGGATCCTCTAAGGGTTCCATTCTTTGCATTTGAGGTATGGAACCCTAAAAATAGAACAGCAGCTAGACTTTACCTTTTGAAATATGTCACTTTTAGCTCTGATGCTAATTCGAATTAATTACTTAGAATTAAAAAATAAAATTGTATTAATGAAAAAGAAATAAATTGAGTAAATGTCAAGTTAATTATGTTAGCTAAAAAATCTGCTTGATGTTGAAATAAGTGGCATGAACTCAAATTCGAATTAAGTTAAAAATAGATAAGACTTTAGAAGATCACTTGGTGGCTATAAATTGTGATGGCTACTGAAATGTTAAACCTCACTTCAATGTTATACAACACGTCATCACCTTTCCCAACCCGTACTGGGCCCGCGTGGTGCATTACGCCCCATTCCATCTCACTGAGAGGACGCCTGTGTCCCAGCAGTGGGAACATTATAGGCTGATTATGTATCACCTTTACTGAATTTCTTTCTCATGATTCTCCTTGTTTTTTGAGGAACTTCTTTTGTTTTTTATTGCTTGTTGAAAATTGAAATTGCAACTTTGGGAAGGCTGTGTTGACGTCGCAGAATATAAGTTGCAAATTTCGTTGTATCCATAATTATTTAATAAATCAATTATAACTTCACGCCGATATTACCGAAGAAATAGGCAGAGATGAGTAGGTAGTAGATTCACCCATATTTTATGTAATTATTAATTCCGTAACCGTAAAATCCTTTTAACCGAAGTTGTATAAGATTAATGGTTAAATTTTGAATATAGAAGTTGTATTCTTCAAAGACAAATGTCCAAAGTTTCAACAAGATTTTAACGAATTCGTTGCTTTTAGCGCTTTATAAAGCGGTGTGACCTCTTGAGAAAATACTGTCTTCGGGGAACAATAAAGGTGTGATAAGGAAGCGATAAGGCCGCCCATTGTATATTTTGTAGTGTTTGATATATATTTTTGTTATGTATTTTTGTGGTATATATAATAATAAATAAGGTGCTTAAGGATGTGTGCGACAAACAATTAAAACACTACTTTATTAAACTGTTCATAACTACAGAAGTTATATTTATTAATGTTTTATCATCATAAATTTTCGTTTTCACTTAGCAGGTATTATTTATGTATTTTTTATTTATTTAGCCATTTATGTACACACATATATAAACAGACAAGAAGAAAAGAACAGAAAAATACGTACAAAAGTGATGCTTATTTCTAAAGAAATCTCTTCCAGCATACCTGCGATAGGACAGTAGACAAAGAGATGCAGACACCATGTGTAAGAGTAGAAGAGAAAATAGAATACATAAATCGAAACAATTCACAAACCAAATAATATAGGAATATACTAACATACATATTTTTTTTATTATATTTATTTACATAACTAAATTTCAAGACGATTATTAACATTAACTAAATTAAATTAAAACTAAGTTAATCCTAAAAAAGGCCCTCGGGGCATTGTACCGAGGATGCTGACGCCATTTCCTCGCTGAATTGCAATGCTGATGCGTTGCGCGAGAAAGCCGCCAGCTTTTCGGTCACCAGTTACATCAACTAGACGTTTCGCGATTTCCGCAAATAACTTATGCGCACTAGGACCTCACGGACCGAGGGTCTCGACGCCAAAGGGCACAAAGTTGTATTCTCTGCCAAGGCCTCCATATTTAATAACTTACAGATTTTCGGCATTTTCTGCCGCTGCACCCGCTTTAGAAGTAGTCCGTTGGAGATGGGACGGTGCCAGTGTGTCTACACAGGTAGCGTCCCACACAAGCATCCGTCCCAATATTTTTATTAATTACATACATACATACTTCTAAAATAAATATCACTAGAATATTACAAAATTACAGTGTAATTTAAAATACCTACGCAACTATAACGAACTGGAAAGATGTGTACACTCTTCTTTTAAATACTGCAACAGTTTGGCAGTCCCCAACAGTTTGGCGGGTAAATGATAAATGATTTTATTCCTGTAAGTAGGTTGTACAAATACACATCAATCATATTTTTTTAATATAGATGAGGTTGGCGTTTCCTATCTGACTACTCTGAGAAGAAAGGCCGAAACCAACTCAGAGATATGTACTAGGCATGTAGTTATTTAATGAAATATGCATAAAGGCAGCTGTGGTAGCCCAGTGGCAACGGCCGCGACTTACGAGTTGTAGGTCGAAGATTCGAACCCAGACAGGCGCTTTACTTTGTGTAAATTATTTCATCACCACTGCTCTCAAAACGTTGAAGGAAAACATCGTGAGGAAACCATATTCTAGAACCAAAAATTCGAAGTCCTGTGACATCTACCAACCCTCACTGGGGCCGCGTGACCACTCCCACGGCCCACTCCCTCACACCGAGAGAAGGCCTGTGTCCCAGCGGTGGGAACATTATAGGCTGATTATGATACATACAGGTATTACATATACCTGTATGTTGTGTACTAAGGTAGCAAACGATATAGGGAACACCTACATCCTAACCTAATTTTACAAACTCTTTGCAAGATAATGAGACTGCCACATACATGTCTATTCGACGTGTCGTTTTAGATAAATGTTGCCCAAACTAGAATTTCTCTTTATAATCACAATATTGCTTTGGGAGTGGGAATTCAAGTTTCTGCGTAGCATAGCTCCAAGCCATTTCACCTCTACGTTACCCATACATTCATCAACTTTACTTTGGGCTTTTACCCAACACTATCCAACACATAATAATTAACACTATGTTCATTAAATTTTCTAATTGGCAAGTATCGCACATGTTTCAAACGGGGAGTTGTCTGTTGGTTGTCAATTTTAGGGGCACGGTAGCATGCCCATACTTGTCAAAAACACTACGGAATGTCCCATGTGGCCTAGTTAGGGTAATTGTAAATATATTTACGTAATCAATTTTCGTTTGGTAACAAAATATTTTAGGTTAGATGGTTTTAGAGTAATTGGTAATGCTTCATAGGGTACCTAGTTGTTATTTAATTAAAAGCTTCGCTTCATTAATATGGGGTAAGGGCAAAAGCCGCACAAGGATGACTTAAATGATTAAGTAGGTTTTACAAATCTATTATGTCGATGGCTTTAAGTGATATGGTTAGAAAGGTGGTGACTACCGAGATGACAACTAATAGAGAAGTATGGAAGAAAGGGACATGTTGCTCCGACCACAAACGAATTGGGATCAGGGCAGGAGAATTATGATGATGATGATTTACGTAATGACTGCAATGTGCCTGTAAAGCACTTACACACAAAATAGCTGAAGATTTGATCCGATTGATTTTGTTATACTCGTAATTATGTTTCACAGTTGAATCATTTATCTTGTTTCTCTTTCTCTTTTTTAATAATAATTGCCCGGAACTCGTTGAACTTCGTTGTATGGGCGCTTTTCTAGTGATTGGCACTGTAGATTCTAAATTTCAGGAATTGCAGGGATCAGTGTGACGGGATTGCCCCAAGGAAAACACAGGAGAAATAAGTGTAGATTCTTGTTTCATTGTAATCTGTGTTATAGGATAGAATGGCCAACGTAGGCCATCGTGTAGATGTGTGTAGATATAGTATGGCCAATGTACGCCATCGTGTGCATGCCTCATAATAAGGAAGATAGTGAGCTAGTCTAGCGATGTCGTAACAATCTATTGTAATACAGAACCTACGTCATTGTTCTGTAATATGGCTTCCTCTTCAGTGGAGAATGCACAACATAAGAAATATATTCCTTTTTTTTTTGGTTGGGATTTTATCAAATAACTTCTCTCGCTCTGGGCGGAGCGGGAGGGTGTTTCAGACTCTTACTGACTAAAACCCACCCGTGTTCCTTCCGTTGCCTGTGTTGCCAGGGGCCTCGGTAATCCTTTCGAAAGCGCGCCTTACTTGTGGATACCAAGTGTACAAACACCCTGTGAATGTGTGTGTAAGTGCGGGAGCTCTCGGTAAGTCGGTACCATCCGAGACAATGGCGATGGCGGAAGGGTGTGTATGTGTGTTCAGGTGTGTGTTATGTGCTGACGCTACTCGTCTTCACGCACACATTCAAAGCGTGTTCGTACACTTGGTTACCACAACTAAAGCGCGCTTCGCTTCGTGAGTTAAAAATACTGTAACTAATCTAATTTTGATTTCACTTACATATCGAGCATATCGAGTTTTTGAAGTGGAACTTCATAGGCAGCGTTTCGATAATTGGACGAGAATTGAGAGCGACAAGGACATGTTTAGGCACATTTCGTTAGCTCATGATTGGGAAGAAAGATATAACTCTCTCGCTGTCTCTTACACTCAATCTCTCTTATTCTTTATTTTTTAAGAAATTTTACTTCTATCACGTGTACTGCACCGGCGGCGCCGGCGCCGCATGCGTATTTTTTTTTAAAGTTCGTCTTTTAGGGCGTCGTCTCTGACACGCATACATGTTTCTCTACTGTCTGTCTATAGAACACGATGTACTATATATTTTAAATCTCCAAGTACGTACTCAGAATTGACAAGCTGGTAGTTGCCTACTTAAACTCAGAGTTTATCTGTAGGTACAAGAGTTAACATTCAGGGATTTCTTAAGATTTTTACTTCATTGGTTTCACATTCACTCCAAAGTAAACAGTAAGGAGATTCCAACTGGTCATTCTTTTGGAAATAAATTTGGTCATTTTGGGTCTGTAGTGGGATAATTTTGGCTTGCTAAAAAGCACACAACACAAAATATTTTACAAGTAAAAAAATAAGAGATGCCAACAAAATATCCTTATACGGCTATTAAGATTTCTTAGTTTTAATTTAATTTATTTAATGTTAATAATCATCTTGTAATTTGGTTATGTAAATAAAAGTAAAACCAATGATGTACTATAGATTAGATGTTCTTGCCTCAAGTACATACTTACATAAAACAATAGTAATCTATACTATTTTATTAAATAAAGTTTTTTTCTTAAAAAAAAACCATTACCTGACGATATTCATACCAATTCACATTCCAAATATAGCGCTTAAAGATCAAAGAGTACAAATAAAACTATTGTGCGCTTTTATATTAATAATAATAATAATAATCTTTATTTTTCTCTTTTCACAAAGGTTCACATAGTTGTTAGCATGGAGAAAAGAATTGTAGCGTTTTGACAAAAACGCATATAAATAAAATCCCTTGTGGGAAACTGGTGTCCATACTGGGTTACCCTGTGTGACGGATCACCAGATTTTCACCCCGAATTTAATCTAATTTAATTTAGTTAATGTTAAAAATCATCTTGTAATTTGGTTATGTAAATAAATGAATATATTACCATTACAATGACCAATTTTTAAACTCTATATTGATGAAGAGAAAAAAAGATATGTTTAAATTACATAACATCACGCCATAGTGTGATATGAAATAGCTTATAACTTTCCTCAAGAAATGGGCTATCAAATGCAAAAAAGTCAAATCCGATTGGCAGTTCCAGAGATTAAACCCTACATACAAATTCACAAAAACACTTTTACCTCTTTATAATAGGTATAGATTATAAAGAGGTAGTAGTGTTTTTGTGAGTAGTAGTAGGGAAATAGGGATTAATTTTATATATATTGATAGCTATATATAAAATTAATCCCTATTTCCCTTAGTCACGGCATCACGCTAAAGCGACTGAACGGATTTGGATGAAATTTGGCACATGGGTAGACAATGACCTGAATTAGGACATAGGATACTGTTTATCCTGATATTCCCACGGGATCGATACTTATGCGGGTGAAACCGCGGGGCGCAGCTAGTATTAGTATAGATATAGATTACGGGGGATATTAGGGCGGAATATTATAAAATTATAGGGATGATGCTTGGGTAAAAAAAGAAATGCTATTTAGTTCGTTAGTTAGATTATAAAAAAAAATAGAAGACACGTATTTTTTGCTTTGTCATATTAATAAAAAAATGCTTAGATAAAACGCATTAAAGTTGGAGAGTGAGAGCACGCTACGACACAATTCAGTATAAAATCTAGCAACGCGTGACGTCATGACAAATTTTAACTCAATGTATCGCTGTAATCTTTGGATTACGTACAAAAAAAGAAAAATACACGTGTCCAATATTTTTTAATAATCTTTCAGACGGACAAAAAAAAATAAGTCATAATTCCTATTAACATTATATTATCGTGGACGTCCATGTTCATAAAATGTATGGAAATTCGTGCACGTTATCGTTATTTAATTTACGTTATCGTTATTTAAGCTAAATACTGAAATATTTATTCGAATAATTATTAATGACTAGTGGTCGCCAAAATTCAACCCCCTCTACTTACAATCTATACAGTACTTACTAATTCCATGCTATTAATAAGTACTTACTTATTCCAAGCACAAGCTGTCACTTCCTGTTACGCACTTCCGTCCCTTTTCACGAAACCACAGAAAACGAGAGGAAGATGGTACACGTCAAAATAACGAGAGGTAATGAAATGAAATGAAATGAAATAATGAAATGAAATTAAATGAAATGAAATTGTTTATTCTGTAAATAGGATATGAGAATCACTTTTACACGTCATATTAAAAAAAAAATAAAAAAATAAGCTAGATAGAGTCGACATTTCCTATCTGACTACCCCTGAGAAAAAATGGCGAAACAAACTCAAGGGTCAAAGTCTGCCGCCATGGGATCTGGACGCAAAAGTCCTCGCGCACGTATGGGAGTGGCGCGAGGAGGCGAAACGCCGGGGCGTAAGCCCGCTGCCGCGAGAAATCGAGGCACAGCGGACGGAGCTCCGGCGGGATCTCATGGCGTCATGGAAAGTACGGTTGTTGCAACCCAGTGCTGGGCACGCCACGATTGCGGCGATAAGTCCCCTCTTTGAGGAGTGGCTGGAGAGGCGCCACGGCGTCCTCACCTTCCGCGTGACGCAGGTCCTCACCGGACACGGCAGCTTCGGGAGGTTCCTGTGTCGGATAAGGCGGGAGGAAACGTCCGGGTGTCACCACTGTGTGGATCGCCTGGAGGACACGGTGGAGCATACGGTGGTGGTCTGCCCGGCTTGGGCAGAGCACCGCCGTGTCCTCGTGGAGGCGATCGGCGGCAGAGACCTCTCGCGTCCGGCCCTGGTTCAGGCCATGGTACGGAGCGAGAGGGCATGGGCAGCCGTCACCTCCTTCTGCGAAGCAGTAATGCTCGCAAAGGAGGAGGCGGGACGGTTGAGGGAAAGGCAAGTTTCGCGCCCTCTCGCCCCTAGCCGCCGCAGGAGACGCCCAGGGCGTCGGGAATCCCGGGCGGATTTCCGGCCACCGTAGGCGCGGGCTTGCGGACGGTGAGCAATGGGTAGCTCACCGTCCGGTAAGGACCAGGCCCGGGTCGACGGCGCGTTGTATTCCACGCGCGCCTCAAAGAGATGTCGTCAGCACATAGTAGGGGTCCACTAGGGCCGATGCCTGCCGGGGTCGCGGGAAGGTACTTATGGGTCACCGAGGCCCCCGCAACACAGGCAACAAGAAGGAATACGGGTGGGTTTTAGTCAGTAAGAGTCTGACACACCCTCCCGCTCCGCCCAGAGCGGGAGAAGTTATTTGATGATTTCCCACCCAAAAAAAAAAAAAAAAAGGGTCAAAGTCTCTTTTAAAGTCCAGACATAATCTTGGTCAGATCATGTGAGGACCATGTAGATCCATGTCTGAAATGGTCTTTTGAGAAAGAACCAAACAGTGGACCTGTCCAGTCAGTGCAAGCATTTGTCTGCAGGTAACGTGGGACACCCGGTTGGAATGAAGAAGATCCTTTTGCTTTTTGCACACTTGGCGAATGAGACGACAAAACGTAATGACGACACTTTTGCTACATAAAAAGCGTCGTGACTATCTAAATGTTACACCTTTTTCAATCTAGCTTTCCTTCGCCGAGTATGGCAGAGTTTAACGTGCGGTAAGGAACTTCGTACCATTAAAACCTATGCATTAGCATGCTGATCAGACATTGTACACTACACCGTGTAAGTAAGGATGTTACATTTTGTTTTTAACTAATGGAAATAATACCCTACTCTTATGTTTTAACAATACGTAGGTAATAATTACGGTATCGTCGCTTAAGTTCTAACACCGCGGAAGTCAAAATACGCAACTTTTCAGGAGAGCAAAAAATCCGTTTTATTTAGCCTCAAACAACTGTTCATATTTAGGTTTATTCAATATAGAAATTAAAATATGTTTAATTCATGTAGACACATCCAATTTTAAAATTCGTCAAACGATGCGCCTTGCGATTCTCTATCGAATGACATACAATACGTATTTTGTCAAAAAAATGACTTCCGCGGTGTTAGAACTTAAGCGACGGTATGTCAAAATATTATGGACCTGCATAATCACCACATGTAAAAAGTTGCTCCGTGTAAAATACTGGTATTCACCCCAACGTAGCTGGGAAAAGGCTAGGCAGATTGATACATATCTACAATACAATATCCTCAATTCTAAGTAAATAGTGAATACATAATTTTTTACATTAAATTACATTTTACATTTTTTTTACACATAATCAATTTATCTGTCATTGCTTCATTTTATTCTAGATGCATCGTCTTCACATATAATTATATAATTAATGTACCTATACAAAATATTGTAAAACATTTTTAAAAGAGTAACGGTGGAGTTTGTTGGCCATTTTTCTCCATACCAAACTACCTTTTGGAAGGAGCGACTAGAATCAATTCTATTTTTTTTGTAAATTTTGACGTTCAAAATCCTTTTAAATGTGCCTATTTGAAATAAATACTTTAAGACTTTGACATCTGAGATATGCAATATCCAGAAAGTTTTGCCATTAACATGGGTCTATAGAGAAAATTACTCATTTGTCGTTAGAACTTGACATCTGACGTAAATACCGCAAGTTATATGTGGATACTACTCGATTTACAGTTAGAATTAAGGTACGAGTATAGGAGATACTGTATAAAAGAAATTAAGGGATTTAGAAGTTACAGCTATTTAGTACCAAACAACAAACGTAATAAAACCCAGAATCATCATTAAACTCAGCTCTTAAACAAACTATCTTGGGATACTTAAAATGTTTTATAAGTAGGTAATTCCATCGTAAAATATTCCTACCCCCTATAAACTAGGACAAATCATATTAAACAAAGACGTAACATTCAAAGAAATGGAGGGAAATAATGTAAAATGTCGAAAAGTTCGCGCCATTAGTATTGAAGACGTGATCCTGATTGGTTTGAGAAGTTAGAGGATCATCTATATTCATGTGGCATTAACACGAGTTCATCCTACAACAATAAAGGGTAACCGTAGATTTGTTAGAAAGTTTTGACACAAAATCCAATTCGAACAAAAAGTAGAAAACAATTAAATTAAAAATATCTCTCAATCTGCCTAGCCTCTTCCCAACTATATTGGGCTCATCCTCCAGTCTAACTGGATACAGCTGAATACAAGTATTTTATTTACATGGAGCGACTGCCTATCTGACCTCCACAACCCATCTAATGGTAACACCCCCCATACCCTTTAAGACTGGTTGTCAGACTTATAATAGGCTTCTGACTACCCGTAACGACTGTCAAAGATCTACGAATGACAGCCGGAACCGACGGCTTAACGTACTTTTCGAGGCACGGAGGGGTCTCGAAATGTATTGGATGATGGTCACCCATCCACGAACTGACCTTCGATCAAAGCCCCTTCAAAAATACTCTCAATATGCCGCTCGATAATAATTTTCGATGATCAGTGACTTTACCATTTTTAACACAAAGATTGCACGGAAAATCGGGAACAGCACACAACACGATACTTCTTGTCTTAAACAAAAAAAAAATCGCTTATAATATTCCCACATTATAATGGCATTATACATCTTATAATGGGCCACAGGACTCTCGATGAGAGGGAGTGGGCCGTAATCCACCACGCGGGCGCAGTGCGGGTTGGTAGATGTTATGTCTTCGAATTTTTGGTTCTAGGACATGCCGGTTTCATCACGATGTTTTTCTTCACCGTTTTGAGAGCAGTGGTGATGAAATTAAACACACAAAGTAAAGTTCCTGCCTCGAACTCACGACCTACTCGTTAGTCTGCAAAAATCTACTGCTCTACATAAAAAAAAATCTTTGTTTCTTTAAAATTTCACAAAATAAACTTATTAATTTCTTTCCTTCATCGTTTTGAGAGTAATGGTGTTGAAATGATTTACACCAAGTAAACCACCTGTCTGGGTCGACCTACGACCTACAACTCGTAAGTCGTGGCCATTACCACTGGGTCGCCATTGCTTCCTGTCTTAGTTCACAATAATCTTTTAGTGACCAATATCCCTTGCTGAAAATTTGGGTTATTTAGAGAAAACTTGCTAAAATTGGACAATATATCTACTCACAACAGGTCCACTACAAGAGTAGACTACAAGAGTACCTATATGTTTACCAATTTAATAATTTGGCTTTTGATATTCATACAATATAAAAAAGGGTTAATTCAATTACAAAGTGCATTCACATACTTACATGATTTGGGGATCACCTTTTAAGCAAGAATTGCTTGTGTAAGTTGACTCCGCTCTTCCCCGTAGCATTAACCGTTAATTTGCAATTGAAAGTAAAATACAAAAAAAAAAGAAAATAAATATAAGTAAATTTAGGTTACTTTTAAATCATAGAAACAACAAACTATGAGAACGAGCTAGAGTCTAGAGTTATACAGAGAAAAAGGCAAACATTCGCGCATTGGTATGCTGTGTACGGGTATGGGTGCGACTGTGCAAGTTTAAGGGTGTGTAGTGCGCTTGAGTTAAAATTTGCATTTTAGTTCTTCTATAAAGTATAAGTTAAGGTGTAAGTTAGCCCTGCAACAGTGTCTTGGGATCAGAAGAAGTCAATAAGAAGCTGAATTTGCTGCTGCTGGGTGTATGGTTAGCACTTATCATACACACAGCAGTCCGCTTATAATAGTAAATTAGGTTATTGCAGCGTAGATACAATAGATAGGACATCATTGTAGGTATTAGTCTTAAGTCAATCAGTTAAAGTATTTTTGCAGTCTCGGAGCTTCAAAGAGTACGAGTATATACGTAGCTTTTTTTTTACTAGGGTAGCCCTTCTAAAACAACTTTCTGTTCTCTGACATAACTTTCTTCTCTCCATAAATTACATAACTTTCCGTTAACAATATCTTAACTGGTCGCCCACGCAACTAGAGTGAGAATTCTTTACAAAATAATAAGAATCTCTATATTGGTGAGTGGAAATGCAGCGAATCAAAAACTACATTAAAGTTTAAAATGTACTTTGACTGGGTTTTCAATTTAGATGGTATGTAATTATGCATCAATTTAGTTTCCGAGAACTTTTGTATG
Source organism: Atethmia centrago (assembly GCA_905333075.3). Taxonomy (NCBI): domain Eukaryota; kingdom Metazoa; phylum Arthropoda; class Insecta; order Lepidoptera; family Noctuidae; genus Atethmia; species Atethmia centrago. The sequence goes on from HG995384.1 coordinate 21,380,900, forward strand.
TACTCGTCAGGACTACATCTAATTTTATGTTGACGTCAAAAATGAAAAAGGAAATGTTTAATATTAACTTACTTTGAAAATGAGGTTTTTTAGCAGATTGTATTTCTCGTGCATGTCACAATCATTAAACGTTTCTGAAAAAGTCCAAAAGTTATTTTTTCGAAGAACATGTCTTGTCGTGTGTGGTCTAATTTAAATTTTAAAAACTCACGCCCTTCCACTGCTGCTTCACACACATTTCAAATGTTTGTATCATCGTCATCATCATCATTTCAGCCGAAAGATGTCCACTGCTGGACATAGGCCTCCCCCAAGCACCGCCACTTCGACCGGTTTTGTGCTTACCGCATCCAGCGGATTCCTGCGGCCTTCACAAGGTCATCGGTCTACCTTGTAGGAGGCCTTCCAACGCTACGTCTTCCGGTACGCGGTCGCCATTCCAGAACCTTTCGGCCCCATCGGCCATCTGTTCTGCGAGCAATGTCCCCTGCCCACTGCCACTTAAGTTTGGCAATTCTTCGGGCTAGGTCTTATATGTGTATGTGGCTTCTGTGTATGTAAATGTTTGTATAATAATATAAATTTTGGCGGGGCGCGAATTTCTTAATAAAAATAAAATAATAAAAATTATATTCAAAAATATAAGGTATAACGTCAAATACAATTTTTCTTAAATCTATGTCAAGTTCACCCATGATTTGTGCCTGAACTAGGTAATTCTGTGTTTCAGGCAATTGGAGGTAACATTAATTGATTTAGTAATTACATATCATATTAATCTTATACCTACTACATATGTAAAGAGGTGTATAAAATTATAGTCTCTTAACTGCCTCGTTGGTCTTGTGGATGCAAGTGCTACTGCTGAGCATGAGATCCTGGATTCGATTCCCGGGTCGGGCAAAGTGTTATTGGGTTTTTCTTTCTGGAATTTTTCAGTAGCAGCCCGGAGTCTGAATTTGTGCCCGGTTGATGGCAATTGGCTCGCCCCCATTACATGGGACTTAATATAACTGGTGAAATGTGAGTGTACTACAGGTACACCTCTGGCCTACCCTTTGGGGAAACAAGGCGAGATGTAATGTTATGTTATGTTATGTTATGTGTGTTATGTCTCTTAACTTAACTAACTAACTAAAAAAAACAAAATTACAATAATACATACAATATTTACTTTAGCAATAGTGATAACTTCTCTGTATCTTCATAAGACATAGTTTAAAGAGTTTCCGTAAGGATTTTTTTGCAGTTACTATGATTTATGGAGGAGAGTTACATAGACGATGTCTAATTATATTAGATCAGCAAGACATCGTACTGCACAAAGCTGACAGTTGCATACTGACTTCACTCATTATCTCCCTCAGGAGTTAGTCCAGTTTCAGTTCTAGGAATTAACCCGGGTATTAGTTCAAAGTACATAATATATGAGCTCCGCATTGTAAGCCAGTGAACTACTAACTTAGTGATTGAAAAAAATCCGCGGTTTACCAGAAACTTTCACGATATATGCCAGTCTGTTACTCCTTTTTCGTTGAACGATCTTTCTAGTACAACTTCCAGAAAGATAAACAACTTTGTTATTTTTTGTTAAATTTCTTTTCAACTTTGAAATTGGCGAAAAGAAAACTTCGTCCCTTGAACCGTTTTAATTTCTTTTTAGTTGTTGTCTTTTAACTTTGGACGCTTTTCTCCTTGTGATATCGTTCGCCTAATCGTTTGCGGTTTGAAATAGTCTTTTATGGCTTTTGGATGAGTTGGTAGTTAATCTATAAGATGTCGTTTCACTGCTTGTGGTAATATTTATAGACTAAGTGAGACCTCAAGGTGTAGGCAAACCCTTTAAGACGCTGACAACACCTAAACCGCGGTCACTGACAGACTGCATAGAAAAGAAAGAGAAGCGAGAGGACACAACGCTTGTAATTTATTGCAAAATATGAAGCAATTATCTATTTACTCAAAATTGAGTTCAGTAATCGAAAATAAAAATCAACCAAGTTATGCATTCAAATAAGACGTTCTTGTTATTAATTAAATACGTAACGTATGTTGATATTTACTACAGATATTTTGGTTTGGAACTCAAGGTAAGAGGTTAGTTTAACGTTAGTTTGTATCGAGATTTTTTATCAAAACGTGTTTTCGTAACAACCAAGTTCTGAGAAAAATGTTCAAAATTAACATATATTTTTTCCACTACCACAAACTATACAGATTTGGCAATTTTTTTTCTTAAGACAAGCCTATTTTGGTCATTTTCATCTTGTCAGCGCCTTAATTACTTAAACCTTTCGCTGGTGGCTTTATCTAATTGATAAGTTACTTCACACCCTTTCAAATAAAAAAAAAAATTTCATTCATTCAAGGACCTATTTGCATTGCAAGTAAACAGTAATTTGATCTGCATTCGACGTTCATTTGTTTAACAATTGTTTATTTATATCATACAGGAATGTATTTTTTTTTTACCAGAAACCTATATAGAACATAACGTTAATCGTTGTCAGATCACGAAGGAGTTCATTGGAGTGTAATTTGCGGCGGTTGGCGGGACAGGGGGCGATAAAATCCGAATCATTGATCAATTAGTGTCTCACCTACGATGTATCGAAGTTGTTACAATGGACGAGGGAATAATGAACTGTTATTACTGTTTGTGACCTGGGATTTGATTATAAACTCCTCTTTTTATCTTGCGTCGACTGACGTAAAATGTACACGGCTACGCTTTTGGGGAGTATGTACCTACGAGTATAGCCGTGCTGTTCAGAATGAGATTCAGTATATTTTTACTATAGAAGATTTCTTATTTATTTTTGGAAAAGACCAGTCTGATTGGGTTAAAATTTGCTAATTTAAAAACGAATGCACTCTGTGATTGCATTTACATTTTTTATGCCGTTACACAAGACTGGTTGCTGATTACATTCATATCCTTCATATTTCAGTCTCATACTAGTGATCCGCCTTTGCTTCGAATAGCTAAACTCCACTAATGTGACGACATGTCAAAACAACGAGGATGTCTAATTAAATATCATCCTGAATAAATTCTCTAAGTTATGGTGAAATCTCCATTAAAATTAATGGTGAAGTTTAGAAGAGAAAGCGGTCACACCGACAGACACGAAAAGCAACTTCATAATAAGCATAATCAGCCTATAATGTTCCCACTGCTGGGACACAGGCCTCCTCTCTGCGAGAGGGAGTGGGCCGTAATCCACCACGCGGGCCCAGTGTGGGTTAGTAGATGTCACATGTCTTCTTTTTTGGTTTTGGGACATGCCAGTTTCCTCACGATGTTTTCCTTCACCGTTTTGAGAGCAATGGTGGTGAAATAATTTACACAAAGTAAAACGCCCGTCTGGATTCGAACCTACAACTCGTAAGTCGCGTCCGGCACCACTACTTTCGCAAATCGGCTTTGTTGTATACTATTATGATTATGCATGGCCTAGCTATGGTGTCACCCTTTGGGGGAACAGCACAGGTGCACAAACACTTTTCACTCTGAAAAAGAAATTGGTTAGAATCCTGGTAAACACTGAGCAAACAGTTGCAAACCTTTCTTTCAAAAACATAACATTTTAACCCTTCCCTGTATACACATTTTAGAAACATGTAATTTTTTTGCGGAAACATCAAGAAATTATTCAAAACGAGAAGACGTTCAGACATGGTATCTACTCAGACACCGATCTAGGCTAAACTTACCAAGTTCTCGATTAAAAATGCACTCTACAAGTCCCTATGTCATGTCCATTAAATTATGTAATAAACTGTGCACCAATAAAAAAAGAGAAAAGTAACATAATAAAAAAAAATCTCAGACAAATTTTGCTAACTAAAAGCTACTACTCGAGTAATGAATATCTAAGCGATAGACTTACTTAAGTACTCGAGACTTAAAATTTTATTATATATTTATTTATTTAATATATTACGCACACAAATGTACAGAGGCGGACTTAATGCCATAGGCATTTTCTACCAGTCCACTTACTACCATCACCTTTGGGTGATGCAGAGACAGACAGCGGTAGGTGCAATAACGAAAACTGTGGAATAAATATTTATTAAAATATAAGTATATACATACATTATACCTATTAAAAAACATTATAATACAATATACCTAAGTAATTATACATAAATATAAGACCAAATAAATACACGAATATACTAAACAGATAAGACAAACAATGGGAAAACATTACCTTTGTGATGATACTGCCAGCTTCTTACGAATGTGCTCGCAAACTTTAACTTTAAAGGATAAATCGGTTGGTTGCCATCCTGATTTCCTGGGAAAATTTTGTTTGTTTTATTAATTATTATTATAACAGCTTTCAATATACGCCTGTTTATATTTTATTTTAAAGCTATTAGCTTTTAAAAACACCTATATCATTAGTATAATATTATAATAATGATGTAAGTAGGTGTTTTTATGATGTAGTAGTTTGCTAAGTCATTTTATACAGTTAACGAATGCTTCCTCTCTCCTAACTCACTTATTTTGCTGTGCCCGACAATCCATAAGATTTAATTATAAGTTATATAATAATAATAAAAGAATACCTACATGTGGAATGCAATAAAAGTGTTGAGTATTTATTATAGATAATTGAACTAGTTTTCTATCAAACTATATCCATTTCCCCTTTTACATTAATAAGACATTGTCCATGTCCTCACTCAAGGTTTGCTATAAATATAAAATAGTAACACAACAGGTTAAACGGTCCGGTGCATATAATGCGATTTACTTCCGGATATACCATTAGATTAGCTCTGGATTAGGGCTTCTGACCGGTTCCGTGCCGGTGACACGGCGAAGTACGGCAAAGTCCGGGGCGAACAGTGCATTGTTTCACAAAATTACCTGCATGTAGTTACGTATACAGGATGCTCCAAGCTGATTGGATTGTAGTGGAAGATTGGGCACGTAATTAGAGACCAATATGTACGTGTTTTAGAACTGATGTTTCCTATAATCGGACCGGTTTAGAATTCAGGAGCGCAAGTAGATGTGTGGGCGGGGTAAGATAAAATCATGACATTTACCTAAATGCTCTAAAGATTCACATTCTGCAAATGGTTAACAAATTGCATAATTTTATTATTTTGAGATATTGAGTTGGAAAAAAAAACAGAATCGGCTGCGACATCAACGTTTAATGTTTAATACATATCGTATAGACACGCGTGTTTGTTTCGCAATATTCTTAGATAGATGATTGTTACATTAAAAAAGTAATCGTTTCTCTTTTCTTAATTATTTTTGGATAACATTTTTATCACTATTCTCAAATGGAAACAGGCTTCATTAGTGTTTCCTAAAACAAACATTCTAATATAATAATTTCAAAATACAATTTTTAATTAAAAATTGTATATATGTATCACTATCCAGAATAGAATACTCTTTATTATGTACACCATAAAAATACACCCCATATAAATTTTACATAGGGTTACACAATAGGAAGACTCCTATTGTGTAACCCTATGTAAAATTTATACATTTATATATTATGTCATTTTTATGGTGTACATAATAAAGAGTATTCTATTCTGGATAGTGATACATATATACAATTTTAATTTTTTACAATTTTACATCATCATCGGCCTAGCCTTTTCCCAACTATGTTAGGGTCGGCTTCCAGTCTAACTGGATGCAGCTGAATACCAGTATTTTTCATGGAGCGACTGCCTATCTGACCTCCACAACCCAATTACTGGGTAACACGAAACGCCTTGGTCGTCAGACTTTCGGGCTTCTGACGACCCGTAACAACTGTCAAAGATCTACAAATGACAGGCGGGACCAACGGCTTAACGTGCTTTCCGAGGCACGGAGGGGTCTTGGTATGTAAAGATGGTCACCCATCCACGGACCAACCGCGGCAAGCGTAGCTAAACTATATCGTCCGACCCGTCGTGCGGTTGTTATTACTTGGCCACAAGCCCTTCCACACATTTTTACACATATGTAGAATAAATACATACATACAGCATATATATGCAGGTGGGTGTATGCATGCATATGCAGGTATCTCATTAGCGATTACGTGTCGTCTGCTGCTCCGGAACACACAATTGCAGTATTTTGCTGCATTCATGCTATTGTCTGGCTCACCCGTTTTCAGCTATTGAGCTAATTGACGTTTAATGTTGTTTTAGTTTTGCCACACGGTTTCGGGATTGTGATACCTGTTTTTGTATACCTGATAGGTATCAGGTATTAGAAAAAAATGGTTGGGAAAAACATTCTTAAAATTATTGGAAAATTTTTCGGCAACTGTACGGAATATCCATAAAATTCGTTGTTTTATCACTTAATTGAAAAGCCGCCATTGTTGTTTTCCCAACCCTGTCTGCCGAACAAAGTCCAACGACCCTTTGCCTAAAGATCATAATTAAGTACCAAACAATTAAGTAGGAAAGAAATATTGACGTAACTAACACACGTGTCATTAAGAGCTTATTTTACAGTTTGGCCTGGTATTATGTGCCTTGTCATTGGTACGACACTGGCCCAGTGGGACCAAGTTAGGCCCACATTAGTTTGTCAATGATGGCCCAATGATGCCCAGTGTCCCGTATTAGTTCGGACACTAGAGTCTTAGAACGCAACTATTCCATTATACTTTGAAAACTACTGAAATTTCGCAACTCTAAGTAATAGTCAATACCCATTGAAATTCCGAGCATTGTACGCTCGAAATTCATTGAAAACGCAAATGGAAAACATTTTGAGACAGAAGTTATCACAAATCGAATAATATTTACAGTTGTTATTTTAGATTTAGGTAGTATATTCTAGGCTTGGAACCGACAAAGTGTTTTAACAAGTGGTCTCTGTTCTATTACCTATCAATTAGGGGATGGGGCGGAAGCCGTTACAAATAAATAATCTATTTAAGACCTTTTAGGGACAATAAACTGTTTAAGTTGACTTGTTTGTGTTTGATCACTGGAAGTTAAGTAATACCTACCTAAAGGTAGCCTATGACTACGAATGGGTCAAAGGGAAATTAAGGAATTGGGAGAGATTGTGTGCAAATAATATTGTCAGTTTCTATTGTAAACAAATTGGAAGACAAACAAATTGGATTACCAAATTGGATTGCTTGTGAAACAAATTGGGAGTTAAGAAATGAAATGAAATGATTTTATTTTCTGTAAGCTACGTTTGTACAAACACTTTTACACGTCAATCATATTTAGAAAAAAAAACTAGATGAGCTCGGTGTTTCCTATCTGACTACTCGGAGAAGAAAGGCCGAAACAAACTCAGAGGTCACAGTCTCTTTTAAAGTCCAGACATAATCTTGGTCAGATCATGTGAAGACCATGTAGCCATGATCATGATCATGTGTCTGAAATGGTCTTTTGAGGAAAGAACCACACAGACTGAGTGGACCTATCCAGTCAGTGCACGCATTTGTCAGTAATCGTGCACCTCAACTCAGAACTTAAGGAGCTCAACGATTCGAGGAACAATACCAAAGAAAGGACATTTGGGTAGGCCGCTTAAATGACTCAAACTGCCAGACCAAGATTAAAACTAACAGAGAGAAATAATAACCCACATAGTCTTCACATTCACAATAATTTAAAAAAATATATAATACTTCAAAAAGTAAATATTCATGTCATTGTATATATAAAAAAATCAAGAAAGTTGATATCGTGCTCTTGAAAAAAAAATTTAGATCGTAATTGTCTTTTTAGAAAAAAACAGGGTTACGAACGATCAAACTCCATGTTTTTAGTTACTTCAGCGTAAAACATGTATATCTCTTTGTTTTTTGCATCCATTAGATAATTCTCGAATGTAATAAGATAGTGGAATGCAAAGTTGTAGTGGGCAGTTAGATCCTAGTAGGTACTAGAAGAATCCATTACCATCTATCATGTTTTACGGCCTTTCAGCGAGTCGTCAAGGATTTCATGGTCGGATGACATGTTACTTCTCCAGTAGGTGAAGTATTACTAAATAGATAATAACGTTTTTTAACTTCGTTAATGAAAAATGCTTGTAAATGTGTGTACTTCAATGGTAACGTTATGTGAATTTTTAAATGGGTTAGTAATATTTTGTCATCAGAAAACATTAGATCTTGAAACAGTAGAGCCATGATTTTCAAGGTATTGAGAAGTTTGCTTATTGAGTCTTCTCAACAGTCTCTTACATTGTAGCACTTTGAAGGTATTTTAGGCCTCAGAATTTACCTATGCCTTTTGTGATATTCTAACTAATATTATAATTGCAAAGTGAGTTTATTTGTTACGCTTTCACGCTAAAACGGCTGAACGGATTTGGATGAAATTTAGCACTTGCTGTCTATCTGTTTGTTCCGGATAATCTCCGAAATGGCTGGACTGATTTGATGGGACTTACACTGGTAGATAGCTGATGCTACAAGGGTAGATCATGAGGTTAGGACATAGGGCACGTTTTATCCCAGTAGTACGTTCCCGTGGGATAACGACCGCCACGCGGGCGAAATTGCGGGCAAAAGCTAGATCATTATAATAAAATCTTTATGAGCAGCACAACATAATATTTAGAACAACAGCACATTCTCAGCTCTAATAATTTTGCCTTCATCATATTCGTAACAATACACCATCCTTTTAAAAAAAACTCCAAAAATTAACCATCTCGTCTCTTTGTCCCCAGCAATGAATTTGTCAATGCAGTTGGCGGTAGCAGTCGCGGCGGCAGCATGCCTCTGTGTGGTAGCCGCAGCACCCGAGGGCAGGCTGACCCGCACCAAGCAACAGCGGCCGACCCGCGGGTTTAAGAACGTCGAGATGATGACTGCCAGGGGATTCGGCAAGCGGGACAGGCCACACACTAGGGCCGAGCGTGAGTTTCACTTTTAGGTTTTATGCACACAGTTCTAGATCAGGGTCTTTTGACATCCAGGATGTCTAGGCTCAGTGTTTCCTGTACATTACTCAGAGGCAAAATGACGTCAGCGATAACGGTGATGGAAAAGTCAAAAATGTATGGGACTGACATAAGCTACCGAAAAGTTTATTTCAACCCCGTTAAAAGTGTTCAAACTTTTATTTCTACAATAAAAGTTCATAAGATCTACGATTGGAAGCGATTGCCATTGAGACATCATATAGCTTGAAACATGTAAAAAAACCCACTAATTCGCGATGTTTTGCGCGGGTACTTGGCTATGTAGGCAAAGTTTGAAAATTATTAATTATGCTCTTTGCCATCTCTACCCTACAAATTAGTCTTCACAATGTTCTGAAAAAAACAGAGGATGAACAAATTGATACAAAATGAAAGCAAGCAATATTTTTACCGTCGCTGACGTGACACTTACCCTAGATGGCCCGGAGCCCTGCCATGTGTGTTTTGAATTTTCACTTGATTTTTTTCCTTTTTTGTTTCATGAAAGAAGCCTGGTGTCAACGACATCTGATTAAAACTTTTTGGTAACATTATCAATCGTTGTAATACAGAGTGATATTTTAAATGATGTTTTGTAAGATGTCGATAAAGCCTAAGGCCTGTTTTCTATTAATCCAAATTCACTTTTGCATTTTTTTTGTTTACACAGTTTTGTGTTTTTCATTTCTTTTTCTAATTCCTTGTCACGCTCCGTGCTCGATAATTGAGTATTTTTTTTTACCTCTCAATCTGGATGTTGTTACAAGTATTGTAAGGTGTGTGTAAATGCACTTTAATTTCAGGTTTCTGTAAATAGGTTTTTGGTACGCACAATTTGTAAAAAAAGGGATGTCATTGTCTTTTATGCACTTAACTAATAACGCAATGGCCATTTTTTTCATTTCCCAAAGTAGGACAAGTTCTTTTTTGCTGTTAACCTAATAAAGAAAGAAGATATAAAATACATGCATTTAGCACAGACTAAAAGGCACACAATATAATACACAGCATACAAAAAAAAATATCAAATAAAAAAGTTTAAGTGCGTTTAAAAAGTTGAAGTTAGCAGGAAAGAGTGTCTTACGGCTGCGCCTTTTGGCGCTACCTAATTCAGCAAAAATGCCAGACAACTAGTGCCTGACGCTGGTTTTCAACTGGACTTGAAACCTAGCTTTGATCTCTCTATCTCCAAAATTGAGCATCAAATGTAAAGCATTTTGATGAAGTCGGTGGATGTTTATCCAAATAAAGAATTACTTGAAAGTGACCTGGTTAAACATGCAAACAGGCATTAAATAAAATTCCACATATTGATGCTTTTAAATAGTCAAATCTTATCCATCTTATTTCTGTATCTTTATGTAGTTAGCTAATGCATTCTGTTATATTAATGTCGTCGAGTAAAACGTAGAATCAGTCGAAATGTTCAAGATTAATGAAGTTACGTGCTGTGCCATTTCAGTAAGTAATTGAAAAATAGTGGATGTGTAGGACTTTCATCAATAAGTAGCGGTACTAAGGGAGTGTGAATCTGTATACCAATATATTTACAAAATTTCCCTAACATAACTATTTGTGTACCTCTGTTGTTTTGTGAGTCGAAAATTAAACTTAGTGATTCATAACAATATGTAGAATGTTTGTTTTCTCGTTGTTTCTGTTTTTCTTCCCAAACTTCTACAAGGATAACATATCCATCAGAAACTGTTGTGTATACTAATAAGTTTATGATGCATTTTATGAAGTAATTACGAACATTTGGACCCGAGTGATGTATGTGAGTTAGAACACAATGGTGGGCATCAATCTTCCTAGCCTGCCAACTTATAAGTTGCGCTCGTTGATCACTAATGGAGCGCATAATTCGTACAGAATAATATTAGGAACAATCCTCCCACCTTAACATTAGCCTTTATTGATATTCAAATAACACGACAATAGTACAACAAGTTTCTGCAACTTTTCACTCTGTCATTGTTCAATATGTAAAGTTCCCATGTCAGTATTCTATCGAAATATTTGCGATTAGCATAAACTTTTGACGATGAAATTGTGCCATTCAAAAGTACATTTCATATTGTTATTATTTGTTATCGAAGGGTAAATAAGTTTACTATGAGGGTAGATTGCGGGCGCTCAGGGCGCTGGCGGTAGACCCTTTTGAGATGTAACAGTAACGGTAATGAAGCTGAATGTAACATTATTCCTGAAGGAGACGTAGAGCGTCAAGCGCCGACCACCCGTTCGCACCGCGGCACGCCCACCTTTAAGAGTCCCACAGTTGGTATCGCAAGAGATTTCGGTAAAAGAGCTCCCGAATTGGACAGCGAAGGTACCACAACGAACCTGATTGAGTTTCCGGCCTCGCATCACTGTGAATGGCAAAAAATACGCCGAAGCCGACGGAACGCCGGACCGTGTAACAGACTTAAACACAGTCCGCACGTGTGTAATGAAATAAAAGCTAAAATCCATTTGGGAATGGTCCGCGAAACCTTTGGACTGGACCTTTCCGAAGTGACGCTTTGCAGGTGTTTGTGAGAGGATAAAAGCCTTGATACTGCTCGATATTATGTACTCGTAGGTTCACTACGAAGAACCCACTCCATAACTCCTTTACTCAGAGAGAAGTCACGAACAGTATTTCGTATGGGATCGCGCTTAAATAAAGTGCATTTTCCATCAAAACAAAGCGAGATCTGCGTATTAAACACATTTCTGGAATGCTTCGTTTCTCTCTGAATAAAGGGGCAAAGTTTTCAACTTTAGATGAATGTTCTAACTAAAAGAATTTGAAACCTACTATAACATCAAACTTTAAAAACTTTGAATGGTACTCTGTGACTGGAGAATGTTGTCTGTCGAGCTTGTTCCATCGAAACAAAAGGAATTCTGCACTACGTCGACTGGTGTCAGCCTTTTGTTTATTATTTGCTTTTTACTGATTATACACATACACATATTAACATTTGTACATTGTATTACTCCCAATCATACATCAGCAGACCAGGACAGCTACGAAACCCACGCTCGCAGGAAGTTTAATCCCAAGAGCAACCTTCTGATCGCCCACGACTTTGGCAAAAGGAGTGGTAATGATGACGTTAACGACGAAGGTAAAATATGACGAAAATATCTCAATGCAACGCTAAAAGAGCTTACCAAGCTTTCAATAAAAGAAAACATAATAATATTGTGGAAATCGAAAAGAAAGGATTTGTTAAAAAATAGACGCTTGCAGTAAATAAAAAAAGATAATGCTTTATCGCTTTCTATCGGTGATCTAAAATAATTCACCACCATGACTTGGCATTTCAACAGAGGAAGAAATTAGAGTGACCAGGGGAACTTTTAGGCCCAACTCAAACGTACTTATCGCGAGGGGTTACGGAAAAAGGGCCCCTTTGCCAAAGAACGATCGAGGTATTAGTCGAGATAATCTTTTATCCAATATTAAAGAAATCACACACTATCGGTGACTTTGGTGTCGTCCGTCGGAAACCGGCTTAAAGCCGCAAAATTTTTATTTATACGACAATAATATTCGTATCGACCGAATTAAAGCCTCCGGGGACGGGCCAGGCAGCGTGCTGGGCCAACATGAACACGCCATATTCGCTTATTAAAACATGCAAACTTTGACACAAGTGAAAACATTGAATTAAACAACACACACTGGAGCTTCTGTTCGCTTTATGTTCTAGGGATGTATCATGTGAATTTGTGAGCGCAAAAATACGGCATTGTTACGGATAACAAGTGCGATCGGTTTTAGATTTCCTATTTTTATCATCCTTATTCGTAAAGCCGAAAGTTGTGGGACAAAATGTGTTCCCTTTATTCATGATGTCCGTCAATGCTGTATTTATGTGCGTGTGTAGCGCTGATAGAGACACGAATGCTTTGTCTCCTGTCTGATTTCTAACTGGGAGGTCTCATTTGATGAGATTTACTCTCGGCTTCGTTTATGTGAGCTTTTATTGTGACTGACCTGAGGGTCTTAATGTTGCTTATTACGTCATGTGAATGTATATTGTGCTGTTAATAGAGAGTAACAGGTATTTGCTCTCTTCCTATTTAATGAGGTAATTAGTGGACAGTTTTGTTGACGAAACTCATTATGTGCTTAAGTGTATTCTCGTATATATTCCAGGATATGTAATTACGACTACTGTAACTTCATGTAGGAATATGACCCGAGATACTCGAGATGTCAGCAATCGAATGAAATATTTACTAATTTCGATTGTTTTTGCTTGTACAGGTGTTGATGTTTTAGATATTTTTTTCAGAATTGTTTATGTGGATTTGTTTTCAGCAGTGTATGGTTTGGATAACTTCTGGGAGATGTTGGAGGCTGCCCCCGAGAGGGAAGGACAGGAAGCTAACGATGAGAAGACTTTGGAAAGGTAACAGTAATTTATACCCAGCATTTTTATAGCTAGAAGAACTTATGCGAACACATCTTTTAAATATGATGAATAAATGTTCTATTTATAAAAATGTATGTATAACAATGCATTTTCTAGTTTTAACGATAAATCGTTCACTTGCCATATTTTATTGCCGAAAACACGTTATATAGTTTCATACTTTATCAAAATATAATAATCAAATTCATTGCTGTATTGAACTTATATGTCGTATAACTTAAATAATAAATCCATTTATGTTCCTTGCGTAGGTATACACATACCTAGGGTTACAGAAATCTTCCTACTTTAATAAATTGAGTAACCTATGTCATCCGGACTCTAATAATTTATTGTGTAGAAGGAAGGAATTCTTAGGACTAACAAGATCTCATTACCTACGAGGTTCGGCCAAAAATATACGAAATAAATACAAATAAATGATAACAGAGGACGCTATGTTTCATCCTGTAATGTGATAACATAATACATAAGTGACATGATTGTAATGAAATATTTCAGTTAAGATACTTTTGCTAGTAACCAGTAGGTAATTATATATTTTAACAATGAACGGCCATATGTAATTAACACAGATACTAATCTATTGCCAGACTCTTACTGACTAAAACCCATCCGTGTTCCATCCGTTGCCTGTGTTGCCGGGGGCCTCGGTATCCCTTTCAGACTTTCTCACGACCCCGGCAGGCATCGGCCCTAGTGGACCCCTACTCTTGTGCTAACGACATCTCTTTGAGGCGTGCGTGGAACACAACGCGCCGTCGACCCGGGCCTGGTCCTTATCGGACTGCCAGCTACCAATTGCTCACTGTCCGCAAGCCCACGCCTACGGTAGCCGGAAATCCGCCCGGGATTCCCGACGCCCAGGGCGTCTCCTTGTAGCGGCTAGGGGCAAGAGGGCGCGAAATTTGCATTTCCCTCAACCGTGGCGCCTCTTCCTTCGCGAGAATTACTGCTTCGCAGAAGGAGGTGCCGGCTGCCAATGCCCTCTCGCTCCGTACCATGGCCTGAACCAGGGCCGGACGCGAGAGATCTCCGCTTCCAATCGCCTCCACGAAGATGTTATGTGTACCTAAAATAACATTTTGATATATATTTTGAGCTACTTACTGTCAATAATAAAACTTTAACAATACCACCAGACATATAAAGCCATTTTAAAGTTATTCCATAGTTTACGAACCTCTAAAAATATATCTCTTTCAAAAGTCATTCTAATATCAAATACATACCTAAAGAATGAATGAAAACTGAACGAATGAAAATAGAACTGGAACGATATCGAGTTCTATATATTTTAAACGAAAGGGGTTTCGTATTAACACCGTGTTGTGTAGAAAGACAATATGTTGGCAATATAAGTGAAGGTAGAAATTGGAAGCTAAGTTCAAGTTGCAATTAGGATTTCGGTATCTACTCCGGTGGCGAGCTAGTAAGTGGTATTAGAACGGAGTTTTTACGTCTACCAGATAAATTGTTTAAAGCTTTAACGTCTGTTCGTTTTTTCGATTATGTTGAAAAATATTTGCTTTAACAGTTAAAAATATACCAAATACGAAAAATGATTTTCATAGATTTTTAAACGGTTAATATTTCGGATTTCCTGGTGCTTATAAGAACTGAGAACGTTAGCATAAATTCTCACTTACACTAAGAAATTTGCGTTTGGCTGAATCGGAAAAGTTTTCTAAACACACAAGGCCGCTAATATTAATAGTAACAAGCTTTAGAAAACACTTTATTATAGGTAGTCAAATTAAGTTCCCATTTAATATGGCAACATTTACCGCTTTAAACGCAATTTACTATGAAACCTTAACAAACCGGAATTTATTACCGAATGCAACACTGATTAATTGTTCCGAAAACCAATTATGGAACTACGAAATTAGTGTTAGGAAATCGAAATTAATTTGTATCAGTACAATTTGTTATTCAATTATGAAAGCATGTAACTAGACAATAGGAATTGGTACGTTGATTTTTAAACCCATGTTCTGGAACGTCACTTGAGCGAGAATCTTGATTTAAGGGTCGGGTAATCACCGTTGACCTTGGCCATACAGATGTGCGTCGCGCTCACGCCGCGCCGCCCCGCGCTCACGCCGCGCCCCGCGCCGTTCAGTTTCATAGGGAATATTTATTTTAAGGAACAAAAATATGAATATTTGAAAAAAAAAAACAGATAGAATTATAGATAATAAAATAGTCTGTTCATACAAAAAAAAAAAAAAAACATGGAAATTTCAGAAGTAGTTTGAAAATAAAACATCGTTTTTTATACTTTGGGTAGACATTACTTCCTGAATTTATTTCATAAAGTATTTTACTACAATACTTAAATATTCACATACAGAATTGATGTGTGTGCGTTATAGTGTAAAATACATTTTTTGCATAACTTGCATTATTTGAAGGCGCAATAACAGATTTAAAAGTCACTACAGTTCGTTTTTTAATCCCAGAGACTAATTTCACCTTTCAAATTATTGTTGTTTGATTTTTCAATATGGAGTTTGACATTTGCACCTGTGAAATTAGTCTCCGAGATTAAAAAGCATACTTTAAAATCATATATCTGCGCCTTAAAACTCGATTCGGAAAGGAGAGCGATTAGTATGAAACTTGGCAAATATTAATCGAGATTCGTGCTTGTTCTCGTCTAGACCGGCAAGTCTTTTAATTGTCTCTGTGGTCTAGTGGTAAAAGGCACCTGTCTCAGACCAAGAGGTCCCGGATTTTGTACTTGGGTTTGGTTAGTGGTAGGGCTTGATCTAAGTTCGCCCAGCTAGCTACCACCATCTTATCTAAGTCTGTCGCCATAACAACAATGTTTGTTGTGTTTCGGCAGTTAGAGCCAGTTTCTCTGTCGTTGAGGATTTCGGGTGAAGCTCGCTTCCACCTTCGGCCTTATCATCACTTACTATCAGATGAGAAGAAGGCCAAGAGTTTCCCCGTGGATAAGAAAAAACATAGGCAGTCATGGGGACTGCCGACAGAAACGAAAACTTATTGCTCAACGCTCCCTAAGAATTTTTAACATAAAAAAAATATTGTATACCTGCGGACTTTAGATGAGAGTGAGTTATTTATAGTATTAATGTTTTTAATGTTACATCATATTTTATATGTCAAGTCGAGGTGTTATTTTTGTTTTGTAAACGATAGCGTGTTTACCTTTATTTAGACCTTTAACTTTGTTTACCTTTTTGTGGGTCACGGTGTTTGTACGCTTATGCCACTTCATGTTGTGTTTAGATTTAAAAATACTTTCATTGATAAAACAAAAGGAGACAAGAGATTTTGAAAAGCTGTAAAAATAGCATCTTATTTTTAACAGAGTGTTTTTAGCAGAAGTACATGTTGAAGAGTTCATGTTGAGAAGTAAATGACATGTTGCGCTGCCCCCAAATAAATTGGGAAAAGGGCAGAAGAATCATGATGATGAAGGGACTTTTAACAACAACGAAAATAGTGAGAACTTGTATAAAAATAGCGTATATTTTATACTTATATATCAGAAATTCGATTGAATTTGAACTTCACGCTCTCGAGTTCTAGTAATTTGAAGAATCCAATAAAATCAGTAGAGTGTGGGTTTACAGAAATAGGAACCAACTCACAGAGAGGCAAATGAAATCCTTTTTACCTTTCAAATCTGTACTGATATCGGTTTTCCGAGAGTTTCTTATAAATTCGGAGTTATTTGAGGAAATAGTCTATGTATTATGTACTGTAGGTACATAAAAAACCAACAGGTTAACTTATTGATAAGGTGTTGATTGATAAGCCGACTCGAAGTTTGTGAATTGACGGGAACCCACTGTCAGCAAATTTAAGATTAAAGGCAGTTTACAAAAAAAAAAACACACAGATAACTAGTTTCTAACCTAATGCAAATATATATTTCGAAACGTGTAGGTAGGTACAGTAGCAATAGTCAAAGCTGTAAGCTAATAAAACCGCAGACAAAGTTATAAATAAATAATAGGAATTATAATCCCGTTCAATCGGTTGTGGGCCCAAGAATTTAATTTTCCTAACAATATTTACAAACCGAATTGTGTTGAAATAAGGCATTTACATTGAGATCTCTTGGCAAACAATTGGTCTAATCGGTAAAAGGACAGAATTCTATATAAAACTTTTTAAGCCGATTTTATAAGGGGTAAGCTGTCCTCTTAGATTTTTACGTTTGAATTAAGAACTTTACTTTCCTTGTTTGTCTGTATTCTGAGAATCTGTGAAAGAATGCGGTAGGCAGGAAAATTTTCAACAACAAAAAAGCTTTGGCTGTGTTTGCCTGCTGTGTTGGTGCCGACAAAGATGTATTGTTTTTAGAAGATTTCAGAATAACCCTCAGTTATAACAAAGTGACTTCCAAACTATAGCCAGTTTGGTAGCTGTTATCAAGGATGTATCTTGTAGATAAAAATTAAGGGGACTACAGGACCTAAACGCAACTTTTATAAGTTTTATAATGCCTTAAAGTATATGATCCACTGCAGCAAACAAAATCAAAAAAATACATGATACTCTTAAGGATATATGCTAGGTAGATAGTGTGTTAAAAACATAATATAACTAATTTGATATGACAGAAAAAAATCACGAAGACACCTCTAAAAATTTCTTTTAACGATTAAAAACCATACATGCAATAATTCTGATTTTTTGTCTGATCATTCTACAAGCAACATATTAGCATAATAATGTTTTATTTTTTTATACAATCTATATGTTTTTTGTAAATCGATAATTGCTTCATATTTACAATAAATTACCAGCGTTGTGTCATCACGCTTCTCTTTCTTTTCTATGCAGTCCGACAGTGACCGCGCTTTAGGTGTTGTCAGCCTCTTAATGCACTTCTGTCTACGTGCCCCAAAAATGAGTAATTATCAGGCAGTTAATGAATAGTAATACAATTATTCGTACGCAAATGTATTTAATGTAAGTGACATAAGATAATTTTCTGTTTAATAAGTCCAATATTATTATTTATTTATTTATTGAATGTCAACATAATTAAACAGTGTAGGTAGAGGTAATATTATTGATGTTACTAGAAATAATATTTGATTATTTTGGATTTTTTCTTTGCTCCTTTTTCTCGTATTTCGATGACCCTAACTAATATTAAAATATTTCATGGCATGATAACAATATTGATAGTCAGCAAAAGTTGTAGCGCTGTAAATGATAAATGATTTTATTTCTGTACTTACAGAAATAAAATAATTTATCATTTATTTATATTTACAAACATACTTAGGTTTGTCACAAACACGTCAATCGCATTTTAAAAACTAGATGAGGTCGGCGTTTCCTATCTGAATACCTACTCCTATGAGAAGAAAGGCCGAAACAAACTCAGAGGTCACAGTCTCTTTTAAAGTCCAGACATATATCTTGTCAAAAGTCATTTTCATTTGGCCATGTATCAAATAAAATCAAATCAAAAGACATTTTCAAACTAGGCTTCTCAGCCTAGTTCGAAAAGTGCTGATTCTCATCAGCACTTTTCGAACGTCAAAATTACATAAGACAGTCCCTCAAAACGCCCACCTTTCACCACTTCCAAGTGCTAGTAGTTAGCTGGGAAGAAGAGGTGCCGCAACAACGTAGATCGGTGTCTGGAATGGTCTTTTGAAGAAATAATCACACAGGTTGAGTGGACCTGTCCAGTCAGTGCACGCATTTGTCAGTGATAGAAAGAAAGAAAATTAAGTGTATTTGTCACAGATATACGTGGATACAAAAACATCTAGAGTAGGTTAACAGAAGAATGAAACAAAATAGAAGGTTGAAGGCTAATGTTCTGATGATGATGGAACCTATTTCTAAGCACCGTTAGAAATATCTGTTTCCATAGTCCATACTAATATTATAAATGTGAAAGTAACTTTGTCTATCTTTCTGTATGTCACCAACCTTTACACGCCTTAACGGCTAAACGGATTTCGGCTGAAATGCCAAATTGCAGCCGAAATCCGTACATAGGTAGACCTGGTTTAGGACATTTATCCTGATAGTACGTTCCCGTGGGATAATCTCGTACGTACATGCGGGGGAAGACGCGGCGAAGCTAGTTTTTTATAAATAAACGTTAAGATCCCTGCTCGATTCACTGTAGGCGTATTATTTTAGAAAATTAAGCACTTCGCAGCATTGGGTCTGTGGTTAAAAGACACGACGGAGGACGGTTTCCCGACATTTCCTTGAGTTTGATTTGTGGTAGTTTGGTACAAATGATAAATCGTGTGGGATTGTAGTACCTTTTAGCTTAAAGAAGCATTTATCGTATTTGTATCGATTTTACTGCACTATTCAATTTGTATCGTTTTTATTGCTGTTTAGGTGAAGCCCATTGAAGACGTAGTAAGATTGGGAATTATGGGTACTTAAAATATATTTTTTGAACTTTGACGTTGATCGTTTTAGTATATAGACTGAATCCGTTTTCTATAACTGAAAGCCAAACTATCTTGAGAGTCACCCAAACTATCGTGAGAGTCACCCAAACTATCTTGAGAGACACCCAAACAGTCTTGAGAGTCACCCAAAATATCTTAAGAGTCACATTAATAATGTACTTTTCACAAAAAATATATCTTATGTTTCTCCAACTACCTACGAAAACTGAAATAAAAATTAAGTACTGGTTAGGGACAAAAACTATTTCCGTTTAACCTCAAAAGGTGAGGTTTGTTTAAGTCTGGGGAGGGACAGAGGGACAAACAAATCGCCCCCACGCTTAGGCCGCTATTCCGTTTAGATAAGACTTGGCATTTAGCAGATCCGATCTGCAATGGGTCGAAAATAGACACTCCGAAGATGAAAATAAAGCATCGAAAATGTTTACATACTTTTCCACTTTATTCTTATTTCCTGTATTACAAAATATATATGAGATCCTCGTGTGAGGGAATATGAAACTTAAAATAGGGTTCAATCATAATAAATCGTCTTTGAACATTATTTAGGGTTACGATTAAAAAAAAAAATCTCTGTATACCTGTCATTTTCCGCTTCTATTGTTAAATAGTGTTTTTATTTTTTATGGGAAATGCCTTATATAGTTGTAAGTGTAGCTTTCGAGCTTAAATTGGGAAGGATAACAGATCATAGTTAGGAAAAACAGGGTGGCTGAGTTTTTCATTTAGACAGAAAATTGGAAATGGTCGGATTTTTTTCCCGCTAAATGGTATTATATTGCCCCATCGGTCTTGGAACTGTACACAATTACTGCAAAAATATCGTTGAATACCAGTTCATGTTTACCTTCTCTTTTAGGTTATACAATCAGGCAAATTAATTGTTAAGCAAATGGGTACCATTCGTCAATTTCCCGAGTTATAGCCATTTCATACAACATATTTAAATATACGGACGATTTAAGTTGTTAGTCAATTTGTTTAACAACTAATTTCCCTGATTTTACAAGCATTACTTCACGACATTCATATATTTTTTTATATTATATTTTTCTTCAACAGCATTCCCCTGGACTGGTTTGTCAACGAGATGCTGAATAACCCAGACTTCGCGCGATCTGTGGTTCGCAAATTCATCGACCTCAATCAGGTAACATTAATCATCACCCTTTAACTTTTCATCACCTTCCCTAAAAAAACGTCAGTGTCGTTATGTCCCATCACTACGTCCTTGTCAGGAACAAGTTATATCTTACCAGTAGGTATTCAAAATTGTGTTGGTTATTAATCTGATGACTAAAGTTTAGTAAATCGTTACAAACAATTTTTAGTGCCATAAATAATAATAATAATAAAAATATATATATATAATATAAAAAGTAAGTAAGTAGTGTAGTACAGTAATATAATATTAATTATAATTTCGCCATAATTTGTCATACAAATATTAAAATAACAGGCTGCTAATTTCAATACGCAAAACTCTAAACAAATGAAAACAGTACACAATATGTTGTCACAGAAACAATCATCAAATAAAAAAAAAACAAATCCTTTCATAAACTCTATTTGCATGACTCACTGGGAACAGCTTCAGGTTCTATTCTGACAACTCAACAATATCCAGAGCACGTTTCCAAAACCACACTATAAAAACAATGTAGTACTATTGAAATGGTACTGCTAGGCTAGATTACGAGTGTGTTTCATTAGACATCTTATAATAAACCCAGTAAAACATTATCTATATTATTCCCGTGCCATTTTTATTGTCTTGTAACAGCGGCCAAATAACTAGTCATGTTATCCATAGCTTAACTATTCATTCGTAAACATATAAACAACAAAAATTCTTCTGGCATTCGTAAAAAAATACTTCAATTATACAACTATGAAATAAATTTGATTATAAAATCAGCCTATAATGTTCCCACTGCTGGCCTCCTCTCGGTGAGAGGTAATCCACCACACGGGCCCAGGGCGGGTTGGTAGATGTCACATGTCTTTGCATTTTTTGGTCAAGGACATGCCGGTTTCCTCACGATGTTTTCCTTCACCGTTTTGAGAACAGTGGTGATGAAATAATTTACACAAAGTAAAGCGCCTGTCAGGGTTCAAACTTACGACTTACAACTCGTAAGTCGGTGCCGCTAACACAGGGCCACCACTGCTCTGAAATAAAATTGATTGGCCAACGTTATTTCTCTTTTAATATATCCAACATGATAAACAGTGTACTGATTTCAACACACGTTGAATGTTGTCGCGAGTTCTGATATATTATTATTCAAGGTGCTAAATCTTTCATTCTACATCGGCCGATGTGTAATGAAAGATTTAGCACCGTGTATACTGATATTAAACCTTTTCTCTTGTTAATAAAACACTCATTTTACTCCCAATTTCGTGAGCTTTTGTAAGAAATAAATTATGAATAAAATATTTGAGGATGTTACGAAATGTAATGAAGAATTCTTCGTGAAAATATGTGATGTTATAAATTACCGCAGAGATATGAATTGGCTTAATGTTTCAATGAATTCGGCTTCTATTATTCTGGGGCTGGCCATGAATTAAAAGTACTGGAAATAAGATTTTAAATAATATCAAATACTATAGTATAAATATATTGAATTTATGTGGATAATTCTCTTAAGATTTTAAGAAAAGCAGCGGTGAACATCTGTGGGCCAAATACCACGGCACATGACACTAGTTCACATTAAGTTCAACTCCAAAAACTCAAAACTTAAGTCATCAAACTTATTATACACACCTAACTTCGTAAGGTGAAATTATTATGCAGAGAGAGGTTCCCAAAGTAAATAAGTCTGTGTGAAGCGGCTTACTAGCGGCTAATACCATTCAAAGTGCAGTATAGGTGTATCTAGGTATCAGTACTCGTCTATTCACCTAAATTCCTAGAACAGGCAAAGTACTGTGTATGGAAACGGAGTTACTGTGCGGTTTCGGCCACTATGGGCCATCGTGCGGATGTCGGTGACTTCGGAATCGAATTGGGGGAGTGGACCGTGACATTTTACTGTGTACCTACACTGTCGCATTTTCTAAATGAAGCTACATGGCTACAGGTTTTCTTGCAAGATCAAACCGATTCTCTAAATAAAGTTAACTTTTTACACTTTTATAAATTATACATAAATTAAAGTAGCTTTTCGTATCTGTCAGTGTGATCGCGTTGTGTTCTATTTCTTCTAAACTGCGCATCGAATTTTGATGCAGTTTTTACCATAATTTAGAGAATTTATTCCGGAAGGGTTTATGTATAATACATTTATATTAAAGTTACATATACCTTATAACCATCATACCATATAGAGCAGTGGACAGTGGTGGCCCAGTGTTAACGGCCGCGACTTACGAGTTATAGGTCGCAGGTTCGAACTCAGACAGGCGCTTTACTTTGTGTACATTATTTCATCACCACTGCTCCCAAAACGGTGAAGGAAAACATTGTGAGGAAACCGGCATGTCCTAGAACAAAAAAATTGAAAACATGTGACATCTACCAACCCGCACTGGGCCCGCGTGGTGGATTACGGCCCACTCCCTCTCACAGAGAGGAGGCCTGTGTTCCAGCACTGGGAACATTAGGTATACCTTTTATAGAAACCTCAATATTTTGTCAAGTCGTAAAAAATGTGCGAAGTGTGGCGGGTTGCTAGTTGGGGATTTAATAATACTTCTAGTTACACAAAACCCTACCTGAAAGTTACTGGGTCTGTTTGCAAGTAACAAAAGAATATTAACTTAAAAGTTTCCTTGTCGCCATATTGACTTTTATGTAACTTCCCAAATGATTTTAATTAGAGACGTAATTGAAATCTTGGCTGGTTACGAAATTGCTTGACTTCGACATACAAAAACTTCTATAGGTACTTAAAGTTACTTAAGTATGTTTGCGTAATCTTTTGGCAACGATTCTTGGCGAATTTGTGTGAAAATTGTTACTGAGCAATAATTATGTAGGTACTTTACTTTGTACTTTGTACTTTTTTTTGGGTGGGAAATTATCAAATAACTTCTCTCGCTCTGGGCGGAGCGGGAGGGTGTGTCGAACTCTTACTGACTAAAACCCACCCGTGTTCCTTCCGTTGCCTGTGTTGCCAGGGGCCTCGGTAACCCTTTTGGACTTTCCCGCGACCCCGGCAGGCATAGGCCATAGTGGACCCCTACACTTGTGCTGACGACATCTCTTTGAGGCGCGCGTGGAACACAACGCGCTGTCGATCCGGGCCTGGTCTTTATCGGACGGCGAGCTTAGGTGCCTCCCTTGTATTGGCCTTTATAACTATTTAGTTCTTAAGGTAGGGTAACAGATAAGTACAATTTTAACAAGTTTTAACTGTCATCTTTGTTCACAGGACGGCATGCTATCAACGGAGGAACTACTAAGGAACGTCGTTTAAACAAGCATTTAGTTAACTTTAACTGGAGAGCCCTATTATTTGTAATCTGTTACTGCATGCAAGATATTTAAATATTATAACATATTACGTATACTTGTATAGTCTATTTATTATCGTTCAGTTACAGAACTTGTAACGATACTGTGATATCAACTTATTACCTTCGCAATACAAAAATTAAAAAAAAAAACTATTTCAGTTCTTTTAAAGATAATTTTAAGAACGGTATTGTTATGCGGATTTTACGATTGTTGTAAATAATTTAAATTATAATGTCGATGGCATAAGAATTGTCTGTCCATAGAGATACTCTTTATATCTAAAAATGTAGATTAATATTTGTTATTGTAACTGAAAATTTCCTTTCTTATTTGTGCCGCGTTCAGAAATGATACATATATGTATTGGTACTTCCTGATAATTTCTTGGTATTCACATTGCTTGTAACGATCTGCCAGATGTTATGATAAATAGTTTGACTTCTACGAAGCCATATTTGGAAGTAATAATTACCTGAAGCCACTAACAGTACCCAATCACGGTGTTGTAAGATCAGAGAAATTTAAGAGGTACAAGACTAAAATGTATTTTAATGTTAGACATAATTTAAACTCTCCGAATACATGTTTCAATATCGTCTCGTTTTAATGTGATTTTCAATTTATATAAGGGGAAAGGCAAATATAACGATCTATTAATGTATCTTCTACGATTATTTAGGCTGGGTCACACCGTATCCTATTCATGTCAATTTCATAGATGGAATCATAAGATTTAGTGGATTCTGTCCTTCACTAATAGCTCTACATACATACATGTAATTTATATTGTAATGCATAGTGAAAATATTTTTAGGTGGTAAAATATTCGAAAACTGAATGTTTGGATGCCCATTATTCAAGATTAGTTCGTTGTTAATTACCACTGTCGACGTTATGGATGAAATAAAATAAATCGGGTATCGAAAATTCAGTATTTTTTATTTTAGAATAACAATGCCCGAAAAACGTACACAAAACATACTCATTTTTTAAGTTTTCCTAAGTACTTCAGGTAAAACCATTTAATTTTAACCACATTGTTTGCGAGGGGTGAAGCCTCAGGCTACGTTTGAAAAACCTACAGGATTTATATAATTAAAAAAATATATAAAAAGCTCCTATGTGTCGATTCGGAAAATATACTACCTCTGTTTGATTTTCATTCATACATAACCAGCCTATAATGTTCCCACTGCTGGGACACAGGCCTCCTCTCTGTGAGAGGGAGTGGGCCGTAATCCACTTCGCGGGCACAGTGCGGGTTGGTAGATGTCACATGTCTTCGATTTTTTGGTTCTAAAACATGCCGCCGGTTTCCTCACGATGTTTTCCTTCACCGTTTTGAGAGCAGTGGTGATGAAATAATTTACACACAGAAAAGCGCCTGTCAGGGTTCGAACCTACGACCTACAACTCGTAAGTCGCGGCCGTTACCACTGGGCCACCTCTGCTCTAAATTTTCATTCATAATGGTATGTAATTAAATAAACAAACCGTTTAGTAAGATTATAAGAAACATCACGATTGTATTCCCTGGAGGGATAGGCAGATGTGTATGTACATTAATATTGTATTTGTACAACAGCAATAAAGGGTGAGTGTAACTAACCTAACTTGGTATATCTTTTTCATTTTTCTCTTCTAAATACTCATCACTGGCCGCCTTCATTGACATCGAGGGCGCCTTTGACAAAACCATGTTCAATAGTATCAACATGGCCGTCGACAGACAGCATAGACTCGACCCTGAGTGGCTGGATCTCCAACATGCTCAAATTGAGAGCTGTAAAGTTACAGTGAATGGCACTACATGGGCCATCGTGGAGAAGGGTTGCCCGCAACGGGGCATCCTCTCGCCGCTTCTATGGAACCTGGTTGTAGACAGTTTCATCAAAACATTCAATGACAAAGGTTACTTCACAATAGGTTACGCCGATGATATAAACATTGTAATAAATGGCACCCCCGAAAACACCATGCAACCTAATACGCCAGGCTTTGAATATAGTAGGGGACTGATGCAATAAACACCTATCAGTGAACCCTACAAATACCGGACTGATTCTCTTCACAAAAAAGAGGAAGTTGACGACGCTACAACTAGGTACCACGATTCTTAGGACCTATCCTAAGCCTATCAACTAAAAACAAATACCTGGGCATCTTTTTGGACATACAGCTGAATTGGGCATGACATACACGGAAAAAAAAGGATCTCTTCAGCGAAGAATATCAGTATTCTCAGAAAAATTGTTTCAATCCAAGTAAATATTTTCTTAACGTAAGTAAATGTACTCAGTCCAAGAAAACCTGTTTACTCAAATTAAGAATAATAAATACTTGGTTTTTATTCTTGACTTAAGCAAATATTTTTGATTCAAGACTATAATAATCTTAATTGAAGAAAATATTCTAAGAGAGAAATAATATTCTTAAAATTAAACTTAATAATTCTTCATTTAAGTACCTATAATGTCTTCGAAGAAGACAATAAAACTAAGACAAAATTTTACTTCACTCAAGAATATGTAGGTATATTGTTTTCCCCATATATGAATCAATATTTGTCTTGACCAAAAGTATTTGTCTTAATTTAAGACATCCTTTTTTTCCGTGTACCAACTACATCACTATAAAAGCCTGCATATCCCTGTGGCAGTGCAAGCGACTGCTTGGCAGAAACTGGAGGATGAGCCCCAACGTCACTTTCTGGCTAGATTTACACCACAGTCATCCAACCAATTAACACATCGCTATCACCCAGGTCTGTCCTGGGCTTCCAGACTCACTAGTCTGGTGGCCCAGGAATGCACAGGATGGACACACAACAACCAGGCACATCGGCACAGCCTAAAGAGATCTCGAAAATCTGCTGCGGTTTACTTGTGTAGCAATCCCTAGCAGTATGAGAATTACACCCACTGCCGCCCTTGAGGCAATCTTAGACTGCCGCCCTGTCCGTTCTGGCTACCCTGGCCGCCTTTAGGCTCTAAACGGTAATCAATGTTGGCATGATCCTACGACAAAGCCCCGAAACTACACTACTTTTATTTTCAATAGCACAACAACATAATTAAGTAGGTTAGGTTTTATTAAATTAACGAAGTGATAAATCAAATGAAATAAAATAACGACTTTAATCTGCGACGTTTTATTGTGCGTTTGGCTGTTGGGCCTGATTATCTTAGTCTAAGAAAAAAAGTTTACTTAATGCACTAGAGCATAAAGTAAACTTTTCTCAAAAGCGATTTTATGTCGCCTACGCACGACATAAAAGACAAACTTTTAGAGCATGAGAAGTGAAAAAATAATTATTTTTCTCCAGTTCTCACTAGGCTTCTACGAGAGATCTAATATCGGATTCACGTGTAATCCTTAAAAAATCCTCGGTAAAATTATTAATAATACACTCGTATGTATTTTACGCGCTCTACGAAGAAATTATTTTTACCACCGATAATTAATAAATGTATTTTTATTGTAAAGAAGAATATCGCCTCGTACGAAACTAAAAGTCACAATCAAACCAGTGTATTTCGAGGAGAATTAAATAATCTTTCTATACTGCGAACTAATTTTTAGATGGAGTTCCACAATTGGTATTTATTTGTCATTTACTTACTACTAGCTCCACGTCCCCACAAGTTGGTAGTGTCGTAAATAGTTGTCCTAGTGTCGTAAATAGTTGTAAGTCCTCGGCGCCAAACATAAAAATTCACTGCTTTTTAGAGCAGTGAATTTTTAAAGCAGTGTATTCTTGTTGATTGATTAGTTCATAACTAACCAAACAACAAGAATACTATACAGAAGAGAACATTTTCCTGGATTGCCTTTTATGGATTTTCTTAAAAAATGTAAGGAAAACATCTGCTAGTCTGTAATATAAGGATAAAATCACCACTTTGCGTACCACGCCGTTCGTAAAAGTCAAGTGGGAGATTACGATGATACTTGTAGTAAATATATTCTGCTACGTGTGAATGAAGGAGTTCCACGATTAATTTGGGAATGGGAATGGCATATTTGGTGGTCTATAAAGTTATGGCCATTATTAACTGACTTAAAAAAAGGAGGAAGTTCTCAATTCGTCGGAATATTTTTTCAGCTTCATTAGATACGTCTTTTTTTTCAAAATCAAAATGTTTTATTTCACTTAAACCTACATGCCCATATGTAGGTTTATGTGAAATACAATATTTATAATTGGAAACGTACACCTAGCTTCTGACGTTTCATCAAGAGCGTAAAACGTCAGAAGCTTGGTGCACGTTTCCAATTGATCCATTCCTATGGAGAAGAGCTGGCAATAAACAGCACGGTTACTCTTTTAAAAATAATGGGTTTTTACAATGTTTTAAATTACAGTGTTAATAGGGATGGGAGGACAGTGTAGGCCTGTCCTGTGTGTGATTTATTCTACATTCTACTGAGATAGGAGTCTTTTGGCCTCGTACAGGACTTTTTGTTTTTATTTTCATTTTACTTTGTTTTTGTTTTTTATCTTTCTGTATATCACTATGTTGTTTCTGTATATATACTTTTTCTTTCTTTACTTCGTCTATGTTGCTGATGTTATAATACCACTACTTGCAAAATAAACACATAGTCAGAATTTGTGTGACAAATAAACCACAACAAAAAAAAACTTTTCTCTGGAATGCCAAAGTGCCTAATTCATGTCCTGCTGTTTGCTACTCGTGAAGGCTACAAACAAGGCAACAAAGGTGGTTTATTAATTGAACCTTATAATCTCTTTCATCTACACCCACGTTATAAATCCTCTAGAAAAAGTTTCTGAAACAGTTAGCTTATTGCCAACATTAAAACAACCAGAGTCATAGTAACCATAATATCATCCAAACGAGTGTTACAATGTTGTACTAAATTTCATTATGCAACTCCTTTTCAAAAAAAGAACATTGTCATGCACGCGCGTTTCACTACCACAGCGCCGTATTAAAAAAAAAAACTTTTAGGTTATTCGAATTCACGTCGTATCCCGCCATTTTTGTTCGATATTATATTGCATAAAATTATTACTTTGTTGTTTAAAAAATGAATCATACAAGGTTTGATAACACACTTTTCTAATGCAGCAGAAGGACATTTCTAACCAATTATTACCAGAAACTTTACATGAATTTACATAGTTTTTACAACACTGTTCAACACCCTATGGTTTCAGAACCTTTTATAGAGGATTCATATCATGTGTGTAGATAAAGTCTTGTATGCAACTGTACATAACTAGGTATTACAACATTCATGTGATACTATTATTGTGATAAACCCACATTCGTGTATACCCCTTATTATACAACAGTTGCATAAATAACTATTATTAAATCAAGTCAACAAAAGTACTTACAACCTGCCCACAACACAATTAATTTACAAGATGGAAGACGTACCTTTTAATAGTGACGATGTTATTGTATTATTATAATAATAGTTATATTATTTGACCATATTTCAAGTCACGTTAAGACAAATACTTTGAAAAAACTGATTTGACTAAATAGGCACATAAAAGGCACTTTTGGACGTCAATTCCAAAAGTTCGGAGGAAGGATCGTCTTCACATATTATTTATTATAGTTTATACAAAATATTGTAAAACATTTTGAAAGAGTAACGGTGGAGTTTCTTACCCATTCTTCTCCATACGATTACAATATTTTGTATAGGTACAGTAATTATATATATATGACAAGACGATGCACCTAGAATACAATTACTATACCACGATATGTGAAAATAATTAAAAATGAAGCAAGGAAATAAATAAATTATGTGATAGATACATTGTGCTCACATAGTTACAAACACTGCAAAAGTATGTTTCCTAAAAAAAAAAAATAAGTAATAGGCCAGTGTGTGAGTTCCTATTAAAACCTACATTATTGAGATTGTCATTTAATTTTGTGTACAATATTATTTAAGAGGAATAGAAAAAATAATGGGAGCCCTGAAGTGGGACCACAGAGCACGAAAGGTCGCGACATGGGCAGGCCGCTGCTAGAGATGGCATTGTCAACACTTTTCATACATACCAAGCGTGTCATCGTTTGACACACATAACGTATAGAAACTGACGTCTGTGAAGGCAGTTCGTGACAGTAATTGTGCGCACATCGCACTTTCTGCGCCACCAATTTCATAGCACTATCGTCTCCAGACGCTGCCGGGGCGCGGCGATTTCATGGTCTGTGAGTGGGACAAAAAAGGATAAAAATAAATAAATAGTACAAAAATGATTTTTCCTTTGTGTGAGTCACTTGAGGCAAAAATAGCGTTGAACATGCACCAAGTTCACTCAATGTTTAAATGATTAAAAATAAATATAAGAGCTTCATATACTTGGAGCAATTCCAAAGTTAATAAAACCTACAGATGAATTTATTTGCAGTTATTAGAACTCCTCGCTTTTGCTTTTCTTCGTACTGCATCGCGTTATTAAAAGTTGTAATTGGACTTCTGCTTTTTAAAATTGCTACACTATGTACTAATTTCAGTAAACAAGACATCGTAAAGAGGAAACTATAATTTTATAGTGATCTAAAAAGGGTAAAAACCAGCCAAGTGCGGGTCGGACCACGCACAAAGAAGGTTTACGTAGTTGGGATGAATTCATCCTAAGAACAGACTTAGCTTTGTAGATGAAAAAATGTTCTCCCATACATCTAATACGTCACGGTCAATTCTCCAACTGCAAATGTAAGTTAGTAATCGTTAAAATATATTTTTTGTGTGATAAAACTACAAATTAACGATTTTCGGACTTTTTCCTTTACTTGTGCATTGAGGCCTTGCTTCTTGCCAAATTTCATGATAGTAGATCGACGGTCAACGGGAAGTACCCTATAGGTTTTGATTTATTTGCGAGTATTAAAATATGTCGCATAAATGGCCGTATTTTTATTTTATTGCTTTGACTTTAAGTCAACGCTATAAAAAAGTGTTCTGCCAAGAGTTCTGCCATTTTTCTTTCATGATTTTAGGTCAACGGGAAGTGGTTTTGATTTATTTGCGAGTATTAAAATATATCCGTATATTTGTATTGCCTTGGCTTAGAAGCTGATTTTTTAGATCTCCGAGGTACCGTAGACCTGGGCACGCCACGATTGCGGCGATAAGTCCCCTCTTTGAGGAATGACTAGAGAGGCGCCACGGCGTCCTCACCTTCCGCTTGACACAGGTCCTCACTGGACACGGCAGCTTTGGGAGGTTCCTGTGTGGGATAAGGCGGGAGGAAACGCCCGGGTGTCACTACTGTGTGGATCGCCCGGAGGACACGGACGATGGAGCATACGGTGAAGGTCTGCCCGGCTTGGGCAGAGCACCGCCGTGTCCTCATGGAGGCGATCGGCGGCAGAGATCTCTTGCGTCCGGCCCTGGTTCAGGCCATGTAAGGAGTGAGAGGGCATGGGCAAGTGTAGGGGTCCACTAAGGCCGATGCCTGCCGGTTTGCGGGAAGGTACTAAAGGGTTACCGAGGCCCCTGGCAACACAGGCAACGGAAGGAATACGGGTCGGTTTTAGTCAGAGACCTACGTATTTGAAGTTAATTTCAACTTGATACCTTCCTGAGTAAAAGAGTCTTTACAGACAGACACGGACGGAGGGGTTGACAGCCAAGTGAGGGTTCCGTTTTTTTCCTTTTGAGGTAGGGAACCCTATAAAGTAACCTCTTTTTAGTACTGGATAAAATTTTACACACCATACGATTCGATGGATAATTTGACTGTTAATAGACTCGATGACTTCAAAGTATTAGATTTATCGCCAACTGCAGCTCTCGCATGAGACAATTTGATTGGCGATCGGAAATTACCGCTTTTATTTTTTTTATGTCTTTAAGACATTAAAAAATATTACGTGGAGTGTCGAATTCTCGTAGAATGCCAATAAAAGATCAGAGAAGAAATTCCAGTATTTTTAACAACGTTTGCATTCTGTTCTCACTCTCAATCTGTCAAAAATACTTCTAATTTAACCACAGTTTTGTCAAGTTTTTGATATTTGTTGCTAAGATGAAATTGCGGCATGATGGCGACTAGATTTTGAACGTTGATAATGGCGGGCATTGACTTCCTGTTACTAACGATATTTTTGTAACCTCTTTGCACAAGAAATAGGTAATTATTCCCAGATTAATATTCCATACGTTTCCAACACAAATAGAAACTATCCGAACATTATTCAACAAGCCACATAATCTATCGAAATTAATTTCCTTGCAGTGCCCACAGTACAACCAATAATGAAGGTTTGTCTAACTTGTGGAGTTTCCGGCTTCTCAGCAAGTTGCCCAAACTTGCCCAAGTAACTAAATTAGGTGTTCGTCTACCACGTACGGGCATAACTTTAACTGAATCTTGGGGCACAAACTATAGGAAATAATATGATTGGTCGTTGGGACTATGATATTCGAATACGTAACCTATTATTTAATTTGAATTACTAGTGTATTAGTCTGGGCTGGTTTTTATTATTTATTAGAAGCCCCCACTGCATAGCAAAGGCTGTTGCCCTGATTTTGTTATAAAATCTTAAGCTTTTAAATTATATTAAGTAAGACAATTGGTGGTCAAACTCAAGCCAATAGCCAATGCTCAAACGTTAACACAAAGCAAAATCGTGAAGTAACTATTTAAATGATAAATGATTTTATTTCTATAAGTAGGTTTGTACAAACATTTTTACACGTCAATCATATTTTTTGAAAGTACTTTTATTGCAATTAAAATGTATTTCTTAACAGTTACATCTTCCTTAATCTAGTAACAACTTAGAATAGCTAATACGTAGCTTCGTGTGCTAAGCTACCCAACATAAAGAGTGCTTGAGTTTCTCGTTCTCGCAAGCCACCGTCTGCGGGCAACACAGCACATGAGTACATTGTAGGGGTCGCATTAGTGGCGTGTCATCATTATCTCGTAAATCATTAAAAGTGAGGTGGGTAGACTGCATATAAACACATGGATAAAAATAAAACCACTGCACAGGTAAAGGACAGTAATAAAGTGTTTTAACTTTTAAAATTTTAAGGTTTCGTTTACGAGGGCAGTGTGTTATGTGGAAATAATGTTTGCAAATTATTTTGCTGGTTTTACACGTCACTGTCTGTCACTTTTTCACAGCTCGTATTTATTTAAATTTACATATTTTACGTGGCCCTAGATGTCCAAATTTGATCTTTTTCTTGTTAATCAAGGCTTAACTGCTGTGCCAAAGTGTAGGCAGCTCCCAATTTTGAACAAATAATAAAATATATTTTTGTTTCAGACGTTGCGGTCCTCCTTGGCAACGTTATGGCGTGTCGTCCTGACGTCCGACGTCAACGCTTCTGAAAGACTTTAAAATAGTTATATTTTAGTGATAATTTCTATTTTGTGTTTAGTTGAGTGTTTTTCTCTATTCAAGTGTTGTTTTCTGGTAAGTGGATGCATACCGCAACCCAATCCGGTGATGACACGTTAAATCAAAATTACATTTGTTTACATTGCGATAGATCTTTTCAATCAAAAAGGGGTCTTAACATTCATATTTCAAAAAAACATCGTCTTTGTATTAGCCAGAACGGCCCTGCTCTAAATTTAGACCCAGTTTCTTTACTGTTTCCGACAGTCCAAATTCTACCCCATTCCATTTGTACCTTAGTTACCTAAAAAATAATGTGCCTGTTATCAAACGAGTCCCGCGCGGCGCCAGGATCTCCGTCGCAAACCACCTTTCAGGCTTGATTAAAAAATGTGTGGAGAGCAACCAAATTGTAGACTGGCATAATCTCTTCCTTTTTTCGTATACCACTTTGCATGTCAAAAAAGATGAGGCTACTATTTCTCTAACCCAAAAAATCAAAAATAACTGTTTAACAAAAACATCTTCACCTTTTGATTCTCCCAAGAGGGGAACATTATCTAGAATTAAATTAATTGAAGGCAAAATTGCCGACGGGGATCTCAAAGGCGCCGCACGTCTTCTTTTTACTAACGACGTGTTGTCGCCTGATACCCTTTCGGCTTTGCATTCGAAACATCCCCCGGCTCCCGTGATCCCGTATTTTTTCGACTCTCCTACAGCAGACCAGGCCTGCCTCGAAATCGAAGGCAAAGACGTTATTGACGCAATAATTTCTTTTAAAACCGGTTCAGCGGCCGGCCTGGACGGAATCTCACCCCAACATTTAAAAGATTTAACTTCTTATTCTGTGGGTGATGCAGGTGTGCAGCTTATTTGCTCTATTACAAAATTAATAAATTTTATGTTTTCAGGCAAAATCAACGCTGATATTGCCTCACTTTTATTTGGTGCTAATTTGATCGCCCTAACTAAAAAGGACGGAGGGGTGAGACCCATTGCTGTGGGGTCAACTTTAAGACGTTTGGCATCCAAAATTGCGGTGAGACATATCAAATCTAAATTACAGTCTGTTTTCGAACCTATACAATTAGGATTTGGCACGAAAGGTGGGTGTGAGGCAGCCGTCCATGCCTTAAGAACCTACCTTTCGTATGATGATTGCGAAATTGTAGTCAAAATTGACGTCAAAAATGCTTTCAATTCAGTAAACAGGGATGCCATGCTGACAGAAGTTAAGAACAAAATTCCGGAACTCTATCAATACCTGCTTACCTGCTACGCAGAACCTTCAAAATTAATTTACCGTTCCCATGAACTTTCTTCGGAGGTCGGCTGTCAGCAGGGCGATCCCCTCGGGCCAGCAATTTTTAGCTTGGCTATAAATCCGATTATTCAAAATTTAAAATCAAAATTTAACGTTTGGTATTTGGATGACGGAACCCTGGGAGGCGATGTGGACACTGTGCTATCTGACTTATCAGATATTAAAACAAATTTCGAAAATATTGGTTTAGAATTAAATTTTAGCAAATGTGAACTCTTCATTCAAAAAACTTCTTACGGTTTGGATAATTTAAAATCCAAATTAAATTTTCTGGCACCGAATATCAAAATAGTAGACAGAAAGTCACTTTGCCTCCTGGGTTCTCCCATCTTTGAAGAATCTTTTCCTGATTATATTACTAACACTATTTCTAAATTCCAAAGTCACGCAAATTGTTTACTCGAAATCAGTCCTCATTATGCTCTTATAATTCTAAAGTTTTGCCTTTTTGTCCCTAAATTTACTTATGTGCTTCGCTGTAGCCCTTTTTGGAAACATCCAAATTTGCTTTCACCAATAGACGATTTAGTCAAAACTAGTTTAGAAACGATTTTAAATATTCAGCTCATTGAACCATCTTGGTTACAAGCATCCCTCCCTATTCGGTTTGGCGGTTTAGGAATCCGCAAAATTTCGAGTGTTGCTTCCCCAGCCTTTTTGTCGTCCACCCATAGCACGTCACGTCTCATAGGTAATGTCCTAAGGGCTTTGCCCACAAACTATGAGACTGCGGGCTTGGAGGATGCCAAGAATGCTTTTCAAATTGCTTGCCCGGGTAAAGAATTTCCAGACAACCTAAAATCTCAGAGGAGCTGGGACGATATTTATTGCGATTTAACATACAAATCGATTCTGAGCCGCAGTTCAGGTCCGGATCGCGCAAGACTTTTGGCGGTCGGAACCAGAGAGGCCGGTCATTGGCTACATGCCCATCCTTCTCCATATACCGGTACCTTCCTGGATCCGACCTCGCTTCGTCTGGCGACTGGTCTGCGGCTTGGGGTCACGGTATGCACTCCACACACATGCCCTTGTGGCACGGACGTGGACCGACTGGGTCACCACGGACTTTGTTGTCAAAAAAGTGCAGGCCGCTTTTCAAGACATGCAACACTTAATGACATAATCCGCCGGTCTCTTGCCAGCATCAATGTGCCTGCTCTTCTTGAGCCGACTGGCATTGTCAGAGATGATGGCAAAAGACCTGATGGTGTGTCTTTGGTCCCGTGGAGTTTGGGACGGATGCTTGTGTGGGACGCTACCTGTGTAGACACACTGGCACCGTCCCACCTCCAACGGACTACTTCTAAAGCGGGTGCAGCGGCAGAAAATGCCGAAAATCTGAAAGTTATTAAATATGGAGGCCTTGGCAGAGAGTACAACTTTGTGCCCTTTGGCGTCGAGACCCTCGGTCCGTGGGGTCCCAGTGCGCATAAGTTATTTGCGGAAATCGCGAAACGTCTAGTTGATGTAACTGGTGACCGAAAAGCTGGCGGCTTTCTCGCGCAACGCATCAGCATTGCAATTCAGCGAGGAAATGCCGCCAGCATCCTCGGTACAATGCCCTGAGGGCCTTTTTTAAGCCTAACTTAGTTTTAATTTAATTTAGTTAATGTTAATAATCATCTTGTAATTTGGTTATGTAAATAAATGATTTTACTGCTATAAGTGAGACACGTGAGTGGGAGACTCTTAAGTCAAATTATTAATTCACTGGAGAAATCTGCATGTCGATTCTGTAAAAATCTCACCGTGAAAGCTCGCGTGGAGTGAGCTGTCAGTGTCATCTCACTGATGCTAGGGAGTGACCAAACATTACATTTATAATCATAATCGATATTTTAATTATATTTTTATGCTAATTCTATTGATCATTTTATATTATTTCAAAACTAGTATTTAAGTGTTGAAACGTTACTATTTAGGGTTTTTTAAAAATAAAATAGCAAAACAAAAATTCAGTCAGAAACTCAATTTGGTTTTTTTTATTCCAAAAGGTTTAGTAATTTTCGCAGACGCCATCTTTCTTTTTGGATTTGACCACACTATCGGCTTTAACAACCCCGAAAACCATGAAAACGACACCCATGATGAAAAATCTGAATTTTTTTGCAGCCGCCATCTTGCTTTTTAATTTTGTCCTCACTATCGGATTTAACACCCCCGAAAATCATGAAAACGATACCCATGATGAAAAATCTGAATATTTTCGCAGCCGCCATCTTGTTTTTTAGATTTGACCTCACTATCGGCTTTAACACCCCCGAAAACCATGAACACGACATCCATGATGAAAAATCTGAACATTTTCGCAGCCGCCATCTTGCTTTTTAATTTTGACCTCACTATCGGGTTTAACACCCCCGAAAACCATGAAAACGATACCTATGATGAAAAATCTGAAATTTTTTGCAGCCGCCATCTTGCTTTTTAGATTTGACCTCACTATCGGCTTTAACACCCCCAAAAACCATGAACACGACACCCATGATGAAAAATAAGAACATTTTCGCAGCCGCCATCTTGGTTTTTAATTTTGTCCTCACTATCGAATTTAACACCCCCGAAAACCATGAAAACGACACACATGATGAAAAATGTTTGTAGCTGCCATTTTGGATTTTGATATAAAGGTGGTAAAACCAAATTTTTGTCGCGCATTTAAAAATAAAAAACAGAAAATTAAAAAAAAAACTCAACTTGATGTTAATAACAGCGCCTCACGCGCAAGCGCGGCGTAATCTTATCACTTCACCCGATTCTCATAACCATAGTAATCACCTGCGCCGAAGTGAATCGGCTAGGTGAAGTGAGTCGGTAAGCGCGGCGCGCAAGTGTCGTGATCTTATAACTTCACTCGATTCTCGTTGACATGGCAACAACACTTCACTTGGGCTGGATGAAGTGAGCCTAGCCACCCGCCGGCCGATGCGCGCGCTGCGCGAGTGTCTGTTGAACAGTTGAATTTTGTTATAGTATTGATGACGGTGATTTTATGAATATTATTTTATTATTAGGAGCAGCGGTGGCCCAGTGGTAACGGCCGTGACTTACGAGTTGTAAGTCGTAGGTTCGAACCCAGACAGGCGCTTTACTTTGTGTAAATTATTACATCACCACTGCTCTCAAAACGGTGAAGGAAAACATCGTGAGGAAACCGGCATGTCATAAAACCAAAAAATTCGAAGATGTTTGACATCTACCAACCCGCAATGGGCCCGCGTGGTGGATTACGGCCCACTCCCTCTCACTGAGAGGAGGCCTGTGTCCCAGTAGTGGGAACATTATAGGCTGATTATGTATTTTATTATTGGCAACGCGTTGGTCGGTATAAATTTACCTACCTAAAATAAAATATTAGAAAGGTACTTATTAAATAATCCGCACGTTTCTTATTCGAATGGGTCATGTACACAGACACACACATCGTTTAGTTAGGTTTCCACATAGTTTGTGAGGGGATAAATTCCATGGTCCGTCAGCCAGACATACTTTTAGCACTCGATCACTTGATACACTCGGTTATCTCTTCTTATTGAATAGATTTGGGTTAATAACAACGCTGAATAACGTCGCACAGTCTTTAGTCGACTCAATCCACTATCGCTTCTTCAAAACACATCGCGATTGGGTCATGGGACTGATTATTGGGCACGCCACGATTGCGGCGATAAGTCCCCTCTTTGAGGAGTGGCTGGAGAGGCGCCACGGCGTCCTCACCTTCCGCGTGACGCAGGTCCTCACCGGACACGGCAGCTTCGGGAGGTTCCTGTGTCGGATAAGGCGGGAGGAAACGTCCGGGTGTCACCACTGTGTGGATCGCCCGGAGGACACGGTGGAGCATACGGTGGAGGTCTGCCCGGCTTGGGCAGAGCACCGCCGTGTCCTCGTGGAGGCGATTGGCGGCAGAGACCTTTCGCGTCCGGCCCTGGTTCAGGCCATGGTACG
Organism: Atethmia centrago; assembly: GCA_905333075.3. Lineage (NCBI taxonomy): Eukaryota > Metazoa > Arthropoda > Insecta > Lepidoptera > Noctuidae > Atethmia > Atethmia centrago. The sequence continues at coordinate 21,419,810 of HG995384.1, forward strand.
GAGCGAGAGGGCATGGGCAGCCGTCACCTCCTTCTGCGAAGCAGTAATGCTCGCGAAGGAGGAGGCGGGACGGTTGAGGGAAAGGCAAGTTTCGCGCCCTCTCGCCCCTAGCCGCCGCAGGAGACGCCCAGGGCGTCGGGAATCCCGGGTGGATTTCCGGCCACCGTAGGCGCGGGCTTGCGGACGGTGAGCAATGGGTAGCTCACCGTCCGGTAAGGACCAGGCCCGGGTCGACGGCGCGTTGTATTCCACGCGCGCCTCAAAGAGATGTCGTCAGCACATATAGTAGGGGTCCACTAGGGCCGATGCCTGCCGGGGTCGCGGGAAGGTACTTATGGGTCACCGAGGTCCCCGCAACACAGGCAACAGGAAGGAATGTGGGTGGGTTTTAGTCAGTAAGAGTCTGACACACCCTCCCGCTCCGCCCAGAGCGGGAGAAGTTATTGGAAGATTTCCCACCCTCAAAAAAAAAAAAAAATGGGACTGATTATGATCAATAGATCATAATCAGTTAACTGATTAAATAAACACACATCGAGATTTTAATAATATTTTGATGCTTAATGCAACCCGTATGTATATATGATTTTGTTAGAATTGCATAACATAAAGACCAATTGTGATATTTTATTATTTATATTATCTTACCAATACTCTCAACGCTTACCCTAAAACGGGTTCATGATGCCCGAGCTAGCAACATTACGCGGGTGGGAAGTGAGGCGGGCGCGGGATGCTTGTCTTGATTTTGGACACAGCGTGCGGCTTGCAATGATAGTTGAACACGGATTCTGGTTCTTTCTATATTCTAAGCCATCACCATTACATTAGATATGATCATTTTATTACGCAAAGTAACAGCTTCAGATTACTCCAGTAAATGAATTCGGCTTTATTTAAAAATTGTATTGCAATGGCGACATATTTAATATTCATGGGACAGAAAATGGGTGTCAATAAGAAAATTAAAATACGATATAAGTTTTAACAGTATAATTCTAATAAAAACTACAAGTACACTTAGAATAAATCAATCACATTTTTAATAGAACGAGAAAAGAATGTAAAAAGTACAAGGTTTATTTTTAAATTATTTGATAAGGCAACTGACAAGAGGCAAATGACTAAAGTATAGGCTTGTCTTAAGAAAAAAAAATGGCAAATCTGTATAGTTTGTGGTAGTGGAAAAAATATATGTTAATTTTGAACATATTTTTCAAAACATGGTTGTTACCGAAGCGCGTTTTGAAAAAAAAAATCTTGATACAAATGAACGGTAAACTAAAGGATGCAAAACGACACCTTGTATAATAGTGAACATATTCAAATGACTGCAAATAACGGTCGACAGTAAATAGAATAGAATATTGATTTTAGCTTGTTGTTAAGGAGTTCATTTATTGAGTACTTATATTCATATATATAGTCTTTCATAGCAGCCTCCTGAAATTTGACGAGGATGCAAAACGACACCTTGTATAATAGTGAACATATTCAAATGACTGCAAATAACGGTCGACAATAAATAGAATAGAATATTGATTTTAGCTTGTTGTTAAGGAGTTCATTTATTGAGTACATATATTCATATATATAGTCTTTCATAGCAGCCTCCTGAAATTTGACGAGGATGCAAAACGAAACCTTGTATAAGTCATTGGGTTTAATAGGTCACAATAGTGCACTAAACCCGCTGTGACGTATCGATATCAGTTTTCATCCCACAGTCGATTTAGAAAGTCATTTCCCTCAGGTGGATTCGACCTGGCCGGTAGTTGGTGTTTATCTTTATCCTCATATTGGTAGTGAAAAATAAAGGCGACAAGTGGATTACCTATTTTTGCAAAAATAAAGAGATTAGCTGCGGAACTGACTGCCAAGTCTAGTAATAGGGATGATGTCTTAAATTTTTGTCCGTCGCGTAGATTATTAAAAAATATTGGACACGGATTTCTTCTTTTTTTACGTAATCAAAATATTACGGCGATATATTGAGTTAAAATGTAATATGACGTCACGCCTTGCTAGATTTTACACTGAATTGTGATGTAGCGAGCCCCTACTCTCCAACTTTAATGCGTTTTATCTAAGTATTTTTGATTAATATGACAAAACAAAAAATACGTGTTTAATATTTTTTTACGAGTATTATCTGACTGCCGGACTAAATAGAATTTCTTTTTTTTTACCCAGAGATCATCCCCATTATATAGGTTGATGTCAAATTCATAGTTTAATTAAAATTGACTTTTGCCAATGTAGGCGAGTGATCAACAGCTAGTGCAAAAGGTCATGGTACGATACGTGAAAAACATTTTTAGTGTCTGCATACAATCCAGTTTTATATTTATACTCTTCAGATAAATCCACAAAAGCTGATTGAGCAAGTTATTCCGAACTTCGAATCAATGAAGTAATTAAATAAAAACCTCTTTTTTAAGCAAGCCACGCGCGGTGGCGTAGCAACGCGACGCGCTCAGCTACGGCGTAGCCGGTACTGTGCTACGAAGCTACGAGCTGATCCAAATTTTTAGACATTTTGAAGCTTATCAATCGACTTGCTGAAAAACTGATATATCCTACTTACTTACCTTTATCTATCATCAATAGGTCAATGATCTGTCTGCCTGTCCAAGTTCCGTGGGATGCGAGGTTAATATTATCATATAATATGAAATATTCTAGAAAGTGCGACTGAAATGTTGTTTATTTTCCGACACAGATATGTAACTAATTTTCAAAGGCGCGTCGATATTAAATTTATTGAAGTTGCTACCTCGCGGTTGAGTTTTCGCAATGAAACATAACCCAATTATTGGCTTGCTAAAAGTCGGTAAAATTCACTGAAATATATTACTATCTCCTTCGTAAAATTATTAATTCAATTATCAGCCAATCTGAGCTTTAGAATTTCTTCGGCTACGGTTACATTCTATTAGCATTAATTAACATTTTTGATATAGTTGTCGTAGCTCGAGGCGTCTTTGAAATTTTATAGAGTTCGAATAGTTTGTTTTGGTAGCTCTGGTCTTTTACAGTCTTTGCTTAGTCTAGAAACGAAGTGGACCTTTAGAACTTTTAGATTTTCTTAAGAGCCCCGCCGGGTAGCACTTAGTTTTAATTCATTAATTTGCCCGCGGCATCGCCCACGTGGAGGTCGGAAATCATCCCACGGGAACGTACTACCAAGATAAAAGTATCCTATCCTGACCTAGGTCATGGTCGACCCATGAGCCAAATTTCATTCAAATTCGTTCAGCCGTTTTAGCGTGAAAGCGTAACAAACTCACTTTCGCGTTTATTATACTCGTATTCCCCGCGGTTTCACCCGCATAAGTCTCGATTAACTTTAATAGTTGGGATAATTAGTTAGGATACTTTTTTATCATTTTTACTGACAAAAAAGCTTAACACTCACTTAATGGTTAAGCCACCGTCTATGGACAACTGCCATATACCAGAGGAATTGTATGCCTTGCCTTCCTGAGACAAAACATATCTTGGGGTTAAACCAGCTCCTCTCCTTTACAAATGGGCATCCTATTTTAGTGTGAAACTTGTTTGGGAGCTGCAGTCCTTCATCATCATCATCGTCCATATCCTGACTTTATCCACTGCTGGCCTCCCTTTGCCTGTGCAAATCTCCACCTGTGCCTGCCTCATTCAAAATCCAGTCAAATCATTTACTCAAACTAGGCTGAGAATCAACACTTTTCGAACGTCAAAATTACATAAGGCAGTCCCCTAAAAACGCCCGCCCTTCACCACTTCCTAGTGCTTTAGCTGGGAAGAAGAAGTGGCGCAACAGACTCCCCAGCAGCACATCTGTCTGTTCAGTTAGAAAAACTTGATTATATACTATGCAAAATAATTTACATTACGCAACACAAAATATTAAATTAAATTATTCGCCATTTATCAAGCTAGCACACGCCATTATACCAATATAGGTTTTACTCGAGACGGTAACAATGTCAGTCGGTTGTGCGACTTTTTTTTTTTGGATGGGAAATCATCAAATAATTTCTCCTGCTCTGGGTGGAGCGGGAGTGTGTTTCATACTCTTACTGACTAAAACCCACCCGTATTCCTTCCGTTGCCTGTGTTGCGGGGGCCTCGGTGACCCATTATTACCTTCCCGCAACCCGGCAGGCATCGGCCCTAGTGGACCCCTACATTGTGCTAACGACATCTCTTTGAGGCGCGCGTGGAATACGACGCGCCGTTGACCCGGACCTGGTCCTTACTGGACGGTGAGCTACCCATTGCTCACCGTCCGCAAGCCTGCGCCTACGGTGGCCAAAAATCCGCCCGGGATTCCCGACGCCCAGGGCGTCTCCTGCGGTGGCTAGGGGCGAGAGGGCGCGAAACTTGCCTTTCCCTCAACCGCCCCGCCTCCTCCTTCGCGAGCATTACTGCTTCGCAGAAGGAGGTGACGGCTGCCTATGCCCTCTCGCTCCGTACAATGGCCTGAACCAGGGCCAGACGCGAGAGATCTCTACCGCCGATCGCCTCCACGAGGACACGGAGGTGCTCTGCCCAAGCCGGGCATACCTCCACCGTATGCTCCACCGTGTCCTCCGGGCGATCCACACAGTGGTAACACCCGGGCGTTTCCTGCCGCCTTATCCGACACAGGAACATCCCGAAGCTGCCGTGTCCGGTGAGGACCTGCGTCAGGTGGAAGGTGAGGACGCCGTGGCGCCTCTCTAACCACTCCTCAAAGAAGGGACTTATCGCCGCAATCGTGGTGTGCCCAGCACTGGGTTGCGACAACCGTACTCTCCATGTCGCCATGAGATCCCGCCGGAGCTCCGTCCGCTGTGCCGCGATTTCTTGCGGCAGCGGAGTTACGCCCCGGCGTTTCGCCTCCTCGCGCCACTCCCATATGTGCGCGAGAACGGTTGTGCGACGTACTACTACTGTGATTGCTAAAAATCAAGTTAATTTGCTCCATTTTAGGAAGCAAATTCATAACTTCATTATTATTACTCAGTACAATATGCGTTCAGACTGTTGTTGGGTCTGCCGTGGCCGTGCAGCGCATCTAGGATGTTTGCTGAAGCACGCACGGATGGTTTCCAGGCCATCATGCGCAAAAAAGCAGCTTCCCTGCTGGCCCGTATGTGGGTAGCAACAACGGCATTCTGAACGCAATAGCTGTACGTTTTGACTGTCCCGTTCAGAATCAGTGCTTCAGGTCTTGTGTAGGTGTGGCGAGTCATGACAAATAAAAATTTAAAGAAATATACGCTAGGTTAAGGTTTCCATGGGTCTATGCCACCCGAAATAAATTTTTAAATTATAATTTTTTAACCTTGGGGTCCCGGAACTTTGGAAGGCATACAAGGGGCCAAAGCCAACTCGCAGAGGCCCGTTAGACGTTTTTAATTAAATGAGGCAACAACCGACGATTAACCCATTTGAGGAGTGGAGAGGTATTCCACTGCTATCAGAACAATCCCAGAGCCCGGACAATGGTCAAGATCCCTACCAGCACATATTGGAATACTTCCTTCATCCGAGCACGTTTGCTCTTACGAATCTCCTCTCAAGCCGGCCAATAAAGGAAAGAACGAGGTCGCAGCTCTCTTCCTTCGTCAGTGTCCACTCCAGGTGGCCAATAAAGGCAAGCCACAGATGAGGAACAAGACTTCTCCCAGGAGATAGGGTCCGTGGGGTCGCTACTGCCCAACAGCTCGCCACATGCTGCACTGCGGGTTATTATTATTATTAGTCTCTGTTTTTGATTCCATGTGGGCCCGTTTATACTATAATCACATCTATACGTAATATACATTAAAGTCGCTTTTCGTGTTTCAGTCTGTGTGACCGCGTTGTTTTTCTAAACTGCGTAATGAACTTGAATGCAGTTTTCACCACTATTAATATGATTTTAATCCGGATTGTTTGTGTAAGTATATACATTAATATTAAACTGCAATATAATTAAGAAAATCTTTAAAAATATAATTAAAAAAAAATAACTTAAAAAATATAATTTGTTTGATTATCTTGATTCAAAAGTTACAAAAATAGTAACAGTTTATTATGCCATTACTATTTTTATCCCTTTTGACGATACATTTAATCGTTTTTACTTTGGCTTGAATAAAAAAAGTAAATAGTCAAAAGGAATTTCGAGGAAAATTTAGTGGAAAATTGACGTTTAAGTAAAATGGTCGAGTTAATTAAGTTTATAGGATTATTTCTACTTGAATAGAAACAGGAAATTGGACGTAATGTGAGTGGAAGTCAATTTTTACTTGACTATAAACATACAATAGGATCATTGTTTTGTACAGGGTTTCAGCGGAATAGCTTTTCATTTACAAGGAAGTTAATGCTAAAAATTATACGCTCGGGTCATGGGGCCCGAGTGCATGTCTCCGTTTAAGGAATTTTCTCGCCGGCTGATCGACGCTTTACGTGACCAAAGGGCTGGCTCGTTCTTTGGCCAAAGAATTAGCATTGCCAGTCAACGTGGCAATGCTGCCAGTCTTCTGGGCAGTTTCCGGATGACAGCGATGCGGACGAATATTTCGACGCCTAAGTGTTCTTTTGTTATTTGTATTTATTTTTATATGTAGGTAAAAATTAAATTTAGTACGTAGTGTAAATAGTTAGTAGCATCAATATTGTATATTATCTAAGTTTTATTAGTTTTAAAGTTATTAAAGAAAATGCTAAAAATAGATTTCTTAAACTTAATGACATAAAAGTATGTTAGAACTTTGACTACAAATATATGTACGTGTATTTACTCTCTTATTTTAATAAAAAACGATAAGAAACTTTGACTAAAATAGTGCTTAACTTTGTTAATCTTAGGCTTGTTTCTCGAGAACTGCTTTGATGTGGGTATAAGTTTAACCGCATTATCAGATAAAGATGTTCCGGTTTTTTATTAGATCGATTTTATTGATTTATTAAAACTTTATGCACAAGTAAAAAAATAATCGTACAAAGGCGACCTTAATGCCTGACGCATTTTCTTCCAGTCAACCTTAGGGTGATGCTGAGAAGAAACATGGCAGGTGTAACATATGGGATAGATAACACGAAAATAATTATCCAATACAAGAAAAAATATGTAGATACATACATATAAACAGAATAAACTTTGTCAGTAGAGGTAACGATCGGTGTAGTGGGGAAATAACGATCAGTAGAGGAGAAAACGAATCCAGCAAATCAACGCTGAGATGTTTCTGCCACCTTCTCACGTACATGTTCACGTGCCTTCACTTAAAAAGACAACCGACTGGTCGTCGTCCTGATGTTCAGAGGGAGCCCATTCCAAAGAAAGACCGCCTGGACAAAGAAAGAAGAGTGAATGAAACCAGAGCAGTGAGAAGGACATTTTAGTACTACGCACCTAATTTTAGCTTCCATAAGCCCCGACTGCTAGTCATCTCTAGAATGAATATTTATTTTATTTTATTTTATGTAAAAATATAAAAAAAAATAATATATAATGATGTATGAAAGTCATCGTCATCATCATCTGCCTAGCCTTTTCCCAACTATGTTGGGGTCAGCTTCCAGTCTTACCGGATACAGCTCAATACCAGTATTTTACATGGAGCGACTGCCTATCTGACCTCCACAACCCAGTTACTGGGTAACACGATACGCCTTGGTAAGACTGGTTGTCAGACTTTCGAGCTTCTGACGTCCCGTAACGACTGTCAAAGATCTACAAATGACAGCCGGGGCCAACGGCGTAACGTGCTTTCCGAGGCATCTGGTATGTATGAAAGTAAATAAAGCAATAATCCTTATGTAAGGATCGTGGCAGTGGTGGTGAATGGTACATTCTGCCTATCCCATGAGAAGAAGGCGTGAGTTTCTGAATATATTATAATATTATATAATCTTAACAATCTGAAAAGTTAATTAAACCATAAGATTATTGGGAGACCATTTGTCTCAAACTTACAAATTATCCCTGGGCTTAAAGGTCCACCAAGTCCGCGCAATTTGCGGGATTGAGTCGAACGTATCACAACTATTTGTTGCTATTGTGTGATAGACTTCGACATCAAAGGAATTGTAACTTGTAACCCTTTAAACTTGAAATATTCCAGAATCTTTAAACGTTTGACATCGTCTAGACAATTTATATTAGTAGGTAATTTAAGTAGGTGTCATGAATTCATGATACACGAGTAACATTAAAACTCCGAAAATCACCCTTACACAAAGGCGCTATAAATATCAAATTATTGTATTGGAGTAAGAATTAGAGAGCAGTGGTGGCCCAGTGGTAACGTCCGCGACTTACGAGTTGTAGGTCGTAGGTTCGAACCCAGGCAGGCGCTTTACTTTGTGTAAATTATTTTATCAACACTGCTCTCAAAACGGTGAAGGAAAACATCGTGAGGAAACCGGCATGTCCAAGAACCAAAAATTCGAAGACATGTGACATCTACCAACCCGCACTGGGCCCGCGTGGTGGATTACGGCCCACTGCTTCTCACAGAGAGGAGGCCTGTGTCCCAGCAGTGGGAACATTGTAGGCTGATCATGTATGTTATTTATTATGTATTGTATTGGTGTTGTAGTTGATGTACTTTTTTGTTTTTAGGGTTCTGTACCTCAAAAGAGAAAAACGGAACCGTTATAGGATCACTCGTGTGTCTGTCTGTATGTGTCTGTCACAGCCGATTTGCTCCGAATCTACTGAACCAATTAAGTTGAAATTTTGTAGACATATGAGTTTCTGAGACCTAAATACGGACGTGTAACGTGAATAAATGAATTTTGATTACGAGGGTAACTTTTGGGGGCCTATACCAAAAAAGAAAACGTTTTGCAAACTGTACTGTGTGACATATCAAATGAAAGAGCTTGTGAGAGTGAAATATTTTATTGTAATTTTAAATTAAATAGTTTTAAAGTTATTTAAGAAAACAGATGAAAATTGACCAATTGGCCCCCTTATCTCGGAAACTAATGTGCCTAAAGTTTTGAAAAATACAGTAAATAGCTCTTTACTTATAGATTACAAGAAAACCTATAAGAAGTCTATGGTGTTAAAAACATGGTAAATCTCTCAATACTGTGCGTAAACCTTACATTTGCAGTATAAGAACATGTGTTTCAACTAAAATGTTAAGTTTGTTCTTGGGATAAATTATCTTGGGATAAAAAAAACATGGTAGATAACATATTTATTGTACGGAACCCTCACCACGCGAGTTCAACTCGCACTTGTCCGGGTTTTTGTCAATTGTTGTAGTTTTTTTATCATTTTTATTGTTACCACTGTTTTGCGATTGACTTTACCAACTTGTGCTTAATTGATTAACTTTTGTATTGATCACAAAATCAATACAAAAATAATCAATTAAGCAGTAAGAGTTTTTTTTGTTATAAGTACCGCATAATAATATACTTTCAAATGCAATTAGTAAAAAGCTGTTATTTTGACATTACTAACTGACACTTAAATTTTATTTATTTTTTATTATTTATTAGTCTTGTATTTATAGATAATACTTATCTGGTGGTAAACAACTAAGGTCTAACATAAGATCTCAACTAAAAATTAAGATACCACTGAATTACGGTGAAGGAAAACATCGTGTAATCCTGGACATGAGCAGTGTATGTTGTTAAATATATGTTAGGTATTAACGGACCCTTTTCAGTTTTTTACTTACTTTTTCCTTAAATAAAAACCGGCCAAGTGCGTGTCGGACACAATAAAGGATTCCGTAGTTGGGAAATTGGGATGAATTTATCCCAAAAACAAACTCAACATTGTAGTTGAAAAACATGTTCTGCCATACATCGATATATGTCACGGTCAATTCTCCAACTGCAAATTTAAGTTGGGCGACTATTACTTGTTAACTTGTAAAACCTACTTAGCTGTGATAGTTTTCTTTTTAATTTAATTATATGTACTACTGCCATGATTTTTTTCACATCTCGAAAATCTCTTCGAAACTTGACTACAAAAATTTGCACTTTAATGCTTAATATTATGCAAGCGGATCCTTGAATCGAAAAGTGGTGTTCACAGACCCGCAATATTTTAAAAATATTTTCCCCACATTAAGTGCAAGGAAGGTATCATAAAAAAAAAAATATTATGTATACCTATGCCAAATTACAGCTTTCTAGTACTAAGCATCTCTGAGCTACAGCGGGGACAGACAGACAGACGGACATGGCGAAACTATAAGGGTTCCTTGTTTAGTACGGAACCCTAAAAAACTGTAATAAACGGCATAATTTTATAATTCATGTACTTATTTACTTAAGTACCAGTAAACCAAGTCTACGTATTACGACTGAGTACTCAGCTTATAAAATATTCATGAATAGATTCTCTGTTTATAAATTATTAACTTTACCCACGCATCCTACTCAATCCCACCACACAACTAGGCCTTGTTTTATTACAAATTTTGTAAATGTAAGTAATTTATATAAAAAAAAACTTCACCCGATCACAAAGCTCTCGAGTTAGCTAAAGAAAAAATATAATGCCATCGAGTTTTAATCATTATTGTCTGTAATTAAATTTTTGTATGGAAATTCTAAATTCCAGTTTTTCGAAATTCCTAAAATCACTTTTGTCGAAACGTTTTCATACAAAATAAAATTTCTTGGTAAAACTAGACTAACTAGATACGGTTCTAAGGTATTTTTGACTATTTTAAATAAACTAAAAACAACAATCCCTGATTAAAATGTAAATTTTCCCGCCATTTATTCCAACAGTCCGATTGCACCGGATCGTAATCCGAAATCAAAGATTAACGTTCAAGTTCAAATTGACCGTCGATTTGCAATTGTTGGATTGCACCACATTATTAACTTTAGCAATTACAGGCACTGATTAGAGGTCCGCTGGCCACCTTTCCAGGTTCCCCTCTTATTCAAGTCTGTGACCGCATAACCAGGGGGGCAACCATCACCTCTTATAGCAGTATTATTTCAATATTACTTCAGCGTGAGAAAGAGATGGAGCTATAAGTCTTGTACAGCTCCATCACTTTCCCACTGTGAAGTAATCCTACTAATCCTACTAATATTATAAATGCGAAAGTTTGTAAGAATGGATGGATGGATGTTTGTTACTCTTTCACGCAAAAAGTACTGAACGGATTTGGATGAAATTTGGCACACAGATAGTTTATAACCAGGAATAACACATAGGATACGTTTTATCTCGATATACCCACGGGGTCAAAACTTATGCGGGTGAAACCACGGGGCGCATCTAGTATTATAATAATACTGCTATAAGAGGTGATGGTTTCTACCGACTAACTGTCATCGGAGAAGGACTGGAGGCCTCCCAGTCCTTCTCCGATGACAGTTAGTCTGTCCACGTACAGAATTTGATGTGGTGAAATAGCTTTGGTTTGTGACTGGTGCGATATTAGTTTCAAGTTCTTATTTATTGCCAGGCGAATTGCGGCACTAGACCGAAGTGATTTTCCCCTGTCATTGCACAGATTGAGATCGCTTTTCAGATGCAATACGATTCGGGTGAGACATTTACACAAGCCTATGTTGATTGCAGCATCTAAAACACTGGATGGTTTTAATCTTAGTTTTGTCTTATATTTATTTTGTAAAAAATACTGTACAGTTACATTACAAAATAGTATAAAAAGATCCTAAGTATTTTTAGCATGTTGTTTCCGGTTTATAATTTGTTATTTCTCGTGAATTGGAGGCGATTGAAACTCAATAAGTTAAGTGATTGGGTTGCAGAAGCTAAGTGTGAATCGATATCATGATTTCCAAATTCCTGGAAATTGCGAGAGGCGAAATTCTCGGAAGAATAAAATGAGCATGAAAAGTCTGTCTTTATAGTCTTTATGATATCTTGTCATTTAATTATATCATGAAGAACGATTTGTCTTATATTTTACTACAAGCATAGGCTTGTAGTTAACTTTGAGGTTATATTTGACTTAACTTTGTCGTACCTACCTAAATCAAATATATATGTAACAAAATAAAAAGTGTCAGGAGAAATAACGATTGTTAGGGGAGAAAACGAATCAGCGCTGGGATGACTGCTGCAAATTGTATGTGCCACGGCAAACCACCAGGTGTATCGTATATAGTGACGGCGCCATACCGTAGTGTCGTCCGTTTTGTCAACAAACTTCCACATAGTGATCCAACAACACTGACGACCGTGCCTACACACGACGAATAAACCGTAGTTTTACACGGTAAAAAAACGTGTGTACAACGAGTCTAACGCGTTCTAAGCGCTGCTTATTAGCTAAAATGACTTACTCAAAATCAAAAGTCATTTATTCAAACTAGGCTGAGAATCAGCACGTTTCGAACATCAACATTACATATACCTAGTGCTTTAGCTGGGAAGAAGAAGTGGCGCAACAAACTCCCCAACAGCACAGCTGTCTGTTCAGTTAACAAAAATTTCATTCTACATATACAATATAGCAAAATAATTTACATTACGAAACACAAAATATTAAATGAAATTATTTGCAATATCGCAGCCAAGCAGAAATAAAAAATAAGAACTAAAAATGCAAACAGAACTTTAATGTAATTAATACTTAATACTTAAATAAAAGCCTCCAGGCTTAAAGGGTGTGGTCGCTTATATAGCTATACCTGTAACTCAAAGTCACAAATGATAAACTAAGACCATCGAAGTAAAATAAATAAACAGTTAATTACTAATAACATTTACAAAACCATGGTCAGCAAGACGACTAGTCACCACAAGTTCACGAGCATAACGCAAAGATCAGCCATTACAGGGGTCGCCATATTTGAGGGAAGGAGGCAACCCGACCCCCGATGCTACCGCAAGCGACAAGTGACATCTAAGGGAGCATGACGAACTTACTGCCGGTCGCTAGCTAACCACATATTGCATTAACATAACATAACATCACGCATTATTTCCCCGAAGGATTGGGCAGAGGTGTACCTGTAGTACACCCACATTTCGCCAGTTATGTTTAAGTCACATGTGATAGGGGCGAGCCTATTGCCATCAACCGGGCACAAATCCAGACTCCGGGCTGCTCATATTGAATTACAACTCATAAAAAAAAACATTGTGTGTAGATTATGTCAATAATAAATGAAAATAAAATTAAAATAAATTGACTTGTTTATGTCAATTTATTTTAATTATATGAACTCATATAACCTGTCAGTATGTAAGCTATTTTTAAAGAAAAAACATAAACATTGTCTTGAGTCAATCACAGCGACCAACCATCCTCATCGTTTAAGTAGTCGTTGATAGAATAGTATGCTTTTGAAAACAAAGGTTGGATTTTACTTGAGCTTTAAACGCATTAAAAGGCAAATCGAGCAAAGAAGCTTACTTGTCATAAAAAGTTATACCAAGCCCAACAAATGAGTTATGAACATTATGAAGCCGGTGAAATGGAGCACGTAATTTGTCCTTTTTTCTGTTGTTAATATTGTGAATATCACTGTTTATAGTGTATAAGGTGGCGACTGGATTAGGTACTCGATAACTAATAATATTTCTCCTGTGTCATGTCTATTTTCACACAAAACTGAACACTCTCTTATTTATTTATCTTTCAAAGTAATAATGACGAACCAAAAGGTCGCTCCGATACATTGGTTAATAACAAATAAACGGAGAAGATCAGCGCCGTTACCTTAATTATAGCAGACCTTTACGATCTCATAATGAGAATTACGACGCTGCTTACCTCGCGTATTTGACGGTAAATTATCCTTTTTATGTTGTTGATCATGACTGTATTAATATTCTATGGAGAAAATTTATGGGGAAAGAATATTACCTATGTTGCTTTAAGAGAATGTTGCGAAAACTTTTTTTTTTTGGGTGGGAAATTATCAAATAACTTCTCCCGCTCTGGGCGGAGTGGGAGGGTGTGTCAAACTCTTACTGACTAAAACCCACCCGTATTGCTTCCGTTGCCTGTGTTGCCAGGGGACTCGGTAACCATTTTGTACTTTCCCGCGACCTACGTTGCTTCAAGAGAATGTTGTGATAATTTGGAGAGTAAAAATAGTCGAGTAAAATAATTTTCTTCTTGTACGTATGCATCTATGTATACATATATTATAGATTTTCGTGTTATCTATAGGGATAGATAACACGAAAATCTGCCTTTTTTTCATACAGAATAAGGTGCAAATAAGGGTATTTGCACCTTATTCTGTATGAAAAAAGGCATTTTTTAGGCGGGACAGGTATAGACCAGTAAAATAAAGGTCATTTATAGGTCTACCTTATTATGGGGTACTCTTAGCAAGTGCGTATTTATAGGTGGTACCCAATTACAAGGGGTTCCTTGCATGTGGTTCTGACTATGAATAGTTATGTAGTTCTGGTGTCATCAAAGGTGACATACCATGAGATTGAATATAAGCTTCCTTGTGTAGGCACGTTTTGATATCATAGGTACATAATTATGTCACATATAATGCAAATAAGCAATCCGTTTGAAAAGCATGCCTGGGTATATTCCTCATTCATTATTTGAAGAGGTTTAATAACCTCTTCAAATAATGAACAAATAGTGATAAAAATAGTGATGGTACTGTAGAGGTTCTATGGTAATGCATCATCCTAGCCGCTAGTTGCCACTGGCAACTTAATAAAAATAAATGTTTAAAATCGGAAGATAGATTTGAAATGATGAATTGTCACAGAGACAGTTTGTAATGAACACACAAACGAATGTGTATTGAATTTTAAAAGATAAATACTTATATTAACAGTTATCAAAAAGGAATATTATTTATTAATGTAGTACGTCCCACACACTACAATTGGTGGAGGCTGGGTCGAATCCCAGTAATAAAATACCTACCAGCAAACATCGCGAGTACGCTCCCATCGTCCTCGAGAGGAATCCTTGGAGATACATTATATTGAAGAACAGAGAAGTATAATTTTACATTATAATTTAAACGTGCAAAACAGGGTTTCGAAAAAATGGACCGTGAGAGTACATGTGTTTCGGGTCATTTTGATGACACACACACTATGGTATGGTAGTACACTATGGTACGCTAAAAAGGCGAAACTCCCGGGTGCATTTCGTCTATTTAGCGTACCATAGTATTAATAAAGGCTCCTGCATACTGGGGCGATATCGCGGGCGCGACAGTCATATTGCTGCCTGTCTGATATCGCCTTAGTATGCAGGAGCCTTAAAACTGCACTGCCTTTAAAACTTACGACCCGAATTCCCAATAAAAAATCATTCATTTATTCAGTCATTTATTCAAACTAGGCTGAGAATCACCACTTTTCGGACGTCAACATTGCTTAAGATGGTCTCCCAAAACGCACGCCCGCTCTTCGCCACTTCCTAGTGCTTTAGCTGGGAAGAAGGTGGTGCAAAATTACTCCCCAGCAGCACAGCTGTCTGTTCAGTTAGAAAAAAATGATTTTATACAATAATAGGTATGCAAAATTATTTACATTACATAATTAATGTTCCCACTGCAGAGCAGTGGTGGCCCCGTGGTAACGGCCGCGACTTACGAGTTATAGGTCGTAGGTTCGAACCCGGACAGGCGCTTTACTTTGTGTAAATTATTTCATCACCACTGCTCTCAAAACGGTGAAGGAAAACATCGTGAGGAAACCGGCATGTCCTAGAACCCAAAAATCGAAGACATGTGACATCTACCAACCCGCACTGGGCCCGCGTGGTGGATTACGGCCCACTCCCTCTCACAGAGAGGAGGCCTGTGTCCTAGCTGTGGGAACACATAATCAGCCTATAGTGTTCCCACTGCTGGGACACAGGCCTCCTCTCTGTGCCTGGGTTCGAACCTACGACCTAAAACTCGTAAGTCGCGCGCAAAATAATTTACATTACGCAACACAATACAGTAAATTAAATTATTTGCCATAATATGTCAACAAGCACATGCTACTGTATCAATTCATTTTAGACGATATGTAGCTAACAATACCAACATAATTAATATAATTTGGGGGACAAAGTTATACCTATACATTTCGTTAGTATACGCCACAGTACGATGAGACAATTCCCCATACATAAAGTAACTCATACGAGTATGACGTGTTACCATTTAAATGAATTATTAAAAAAATGGTGGGAGGCAGACACATTAAATGTACCTCTATTTAACCCTAACCCTTCAATCATCACAAGGGTGTCAGCCATATTAAGGAATTACGTTAAAACCCGTTCAAACGTGGGCGTCCAAAAATAGGGTAAGCACTTGCCGTAGTTATAAGTCAATGGTGCTCATTAGATGAGGACGAAAATATTATAATTTTACCCTTCATCCTGTAAAACTATCCTAGGCAGATAACGATCCATGTCCGACGCAGGTGTTGAAAAAAGGGTCACAGCTCATAATCTACCCTTGTAAGTAGATAATAAACTTATAATGTGGGTAAGCCACCTGCTGTTACAACATGGCCACTGTTAGATACATTGTTGTGTAGTGTAATTAAAAAAATACAAGAATTAAAAAACACGCCTACCTTGGCAAAAAGTTAATTACAAAAATTGAACTAAAAAAAATAAAAACAAGCTAAATGATTTTGAACTGAATACCAATCTTTTCAGCGAAAAGAACTGTTCCAAGGAACCGTCCCCCGACTGCAATGAACTGATTCGTATACAGTTCAAAATCATTTAGCTTGTTTTTAATTTTTTAGTTCAATTTTTGTAATTAACTTTTTGCCAAGGCAGGCGTGTTTTTTTAATTTTTGTAATTATTTACTATTTATTTTATACTTTTTAGTGATAAAACGATATCTTTTTTTATAAGTTTTTCTATGGTATATTGAATAGTAGTACCTTCTGTTAGGTATATATTTTTTTTGGTTATGTTATTAGTGAACAAATGCATATTGAATACTACTATTATACTCGTATATGTTTGTTATGTACTAAGCAAGCTCTAGACGATGATAGTATAAGTACAGATATTACTTACAGATAGAACTTATCTTAAAAATAATAAAGAACACATTTGCTCATTTGCCTGAACTAGGTAGGACCTGTGTTTCAGGCTAGAAACATTATCATTATTATTCCATGTATAATCTCAGTTCTCATTACATTGTTTCGATTTTAATTTAATACAAAACTTTGTGTATCTGGTGGTATCAAACATGCGACATTTACGTTTTATCTCCAAATTATATAATGTAGATGAATGTTTCACATGTCTTACCGTTCTTAATTTTTCCCAAGGTTGATGTCTTTTGGCACTTCGTTAGATTATTACATAAATAGCAGATTTTTGGAAGTAAATAAAGAAAGTGTAGAATCTTAAGATTTTGGGAACATTAACCCTATGTCACTGTTGATTCTTCTTCATAGAATATCACGTTTGTTTGAATAGTGGGATTGTGCAATGTGCAGTTTATTCCCATCTTCACCAAGAAACCAGCAAGGTGCTTTTATTTATCGTCAATTATCACATATACATTATATATTATTCACAGAGAACAGGTTTTACAACTACAATGTTAAGTTTGTTTTTGGAATAAATTCGCCCCAAGTAATCCCAACTACGGAACCCTTCACTGTGTGTGGCACGACACGCACTTGGCCGGTTTTTATAATAATAAATTGGTGTCTAATCATTTAAATTAAATCTTTTACTAGCTTCCCTTTAAATCGAATTAAACATCCTCGTCTTAAATAATATTAATATGTAGGTAGGTAATTTATAAATTCTGCAATATGCCAGGAAATGACCAACACTAATTTCATTATTTAGTAGACGTCATTGTGTATCCTGGATAAGTCTCTTTAGTGACCGTCAGGATGGCTGGACCAAACGAGATATGTACATGAGACCATGTGCACTGTTTATTACCTACAGATATTCTATTTCACGAAGTCCGTTCGGCTTTGATTGTAGTAGTGACGTATCCCGACAAGCGCGCTTGTGTGTGTAAAAGTAGGTAACGTTAGCAAAAAAATCTGATATATATTCAAGTCGAGATTTAATAATCTAAATAAAATTTTGGTTTTAAAAGTATATACATTTTGTAAATAAATTAGATTAGGTTGCAATAAATACAAAAATATTAAGAATATGTAGGCATTTAATTAAGCATTGGTGTTACAGAATGGAAACGAAACAAGTAGGACTATTCAGTATTTTCAATCACTATCAGATAAATTTTCGATTTCCGATTCCGTTTTGCTGTCGTCAGAATCATCTTGTACATTGATTATAAATTCAAAATCGAGATCAAAATATTTCAAGTAGTCTTTTTCAATTTTTTCAACATGAGCACAAGTTTTTTGCCACGTTTCACTGCTAACTTGGCCCAAACTTTCATTGATCAGTCTTTCCGTATTCGTCATGTTTTGCTCGATATTTTTAGATGCGACATAATTTTTAACGATCCCCCAAATATTTTCAATCGCATTTAATTCTGGGTGATAAGGGGGAAGGCGTAAGACATCAAAACCCTTGCTTTTTATAAAATCGTCAATCTTGTAGATTACGTGTTGGGCTTTGTACTTCTTTATTGTATCGTACAATTCCAATTTAAGAAGAGATTCATCAAATGCTATACCCTTATCCCTGCGCCATTGCTGCATATCGGCTTTCTTTGTAGATTGCGTCGGTAGTCGTTCAGCCCGTGTGTTGTGATAAGATGCATTGTCCAAGACAATGACAGAGCGCGGAAGTAAATTGGGTAGCAACTTTTCATTTAGCCATTTTACATAGCTCATATTTGAATGATAATCACCAGCTGCTGAGTTGGCCTTATAAACCAAGGAAGCATTTTCAATAAAACCATCCTTGGTTCCCGCGTGCACTAAAATAAAGCGAGTGCCTGTGCTAATTTTTTAAAAAAACGGAGTTCTTTCCTTTTTTTTTGCCCAGGTGTTGTTTCGCACGTGTGTCGAAAGGACGTAGCTCTCATCGGTGTAGACAATGGGCCGACTTTGAGAGCGGTACTCTGTTATTTTTTTTTAATATTTTAAACGCCACATTTGTATATCATGACGCTCCGTCAAGACTTTACGGTTGTTCTCTGTTTTGCGCCACTTGTAACCTAATTTCAACAGTAACTTGCGAACAGTTT
Source organism: Atethmia centrago (assembly GCA_905333075.3). Taxonomy (NCBI): domain Eukaryota; kingdom Metazoa; phylum Arthropoda; class Insecta; order Lepidoptera; family Noctuidae; genus Atethmia; species Atethmia centrago. The sequence goes on from HG995384.1 coordinate 21,438,891, forward strand.
CTAAACAACCTTCGAATCCGATTTTTTCATTCAATGCTGTTCTTAACTTAGCTAATGTTGGAATTTCTTTATGGACAATATGGAAATCTTGTACAGTACTGCGAACCACATCGGCTGTAAAATTATCTATATCCACTTTATTATCTCGCTTTCTCCTTTTCTTCATAGGTGAAGTGAATTTTGATGAAGTGGATGGCAATTCCTTCTCTTCTTTTAATATTCTTTGAACTATTTTTTGGCTCACACCCGTAGCTTCAGCTGTACGGCGTGTAATGTCTCGTAAATGAGACAAATCACAGTTGAGTTCCATTAATGATTTTGTAAATTCATATTCTTCTCGCAGAAAATGATAAACACTAGCTATCATGTTTCGACCCTAAAACAAAATGTAATCAAAATAATTAAGTAATATAAACATTTTATAACACAAAAAAACATTCATTTTATAAATACTTCTATTGCTATATTAAGTATCTTTGTATAACGTTTTAATTGAAAACGTATAAATAAATATTACCTAACTATGGACAACTCTTATTCGTTTTGTTGCCATGCTGACCTTACTCCGTGAAACAATTTGGCGCGAACTAAAAACCACTACTGATCCGGACCGTGTCCCGATCGACACTGAGCGCTCTCGAGGTTACACACACAAAAACAATGTGCATGTGCACGCTTGACAACATTCATAGCCAAACGGACTTCGTGACATAGAACATCTGTAGTAAAATTTCTATGAAAAAAACGTTTTTTTCATGAATCATGGCTTTCCCAGTATATTGTTTAGATTTTTGCTAGCCTATGTTACCCGGGGATATTGCAACGCTTCTAACGATACCAAGTAAATTGATATCGGTTAAGCCGTTTAGAAGTTATGGTGGAATAAAGAAACTGACAAACATACATGAACCCTGAAAACATAACACTCCTTTTTTTGGGCAGTCGTGTAAAAACAGATAGTATAAGCAGCAGGCTTAGCATGACGCTTTTTATTTCTACTACGTATACTGAAGAACAGAAATCACTTGTCTACCGAAAATTTTCTACTGTCTACTCGGAAACGTCATTTTTGTCTAGTCTTCCGTCGACAAAACGGTTCTCTACGGTTCTCGTGCTAAGCCCGCTGTAGTTTCAAGTTTTTATTGGATCAGTTTTGGAGGAAGTCGGCAGAAAATTATTTAATACCTTGTTACTTGTTGGCCCTTATTAAACGCGAACAAAATTGTGTGGAAAGGGAGAGGGAGGGAAAAGGGAGGCAGTCGTGAACGCAATCCTATCCTAATATTATTGGACTCAACTAAGGTAGCAGGAGAAACCTACTAGCTTTATACCCTGCAGCAATCACTACATAATATCGATCAAATCATACATTATATTTGTACTAGCCTAGGTCTACATAGTCTACATAGACTAGACCTTAGTTGAGTCCAATAATATTAGGATAGGATTACGTTCAAGACAGAACTACGAACTATTTGCATATTTTTTATTTATCTATCTATTATCCGGCCTTATCTTATCTTTTTAAATATCGCAGCATTACGCTGAGTTAGGAGCCTTGGCGTCGCACAAGTCTTTTATATTAAGTTTTTATTTCATATTTTGTTTTTCATGTAAGTTTTGTTAGTTTTAAATGCTCCTTTTTGGGGTTCCGTAGTTAACAAGGAACCTTTATAGTTTCGCTATGTCCATCTGTCTCTCTCCCGCTTTAGCTCAGAGACGCTTAGTACTAGAAATTTGGTTTTTTAGTATTATTATAGAATATGTTAAGAGAAATTTAGTAATTTGGCATGGGTATACATATTAATAACGCAAAAAAGTGCTTAAATAAAATCTTGAAAAAAAATGTGTCTCCCTTGCACGTAATGTGGGGATGATGTTTTTTTCTCGTCTATCCCATGGTGTGGAGTATTGTTGGATAGGCCGCCAAAGATATTTCGGGTCTGTGAACACCGTTTTTCGATTCAGGGATCCGTTTGCGTAATATTAAGCTTTAAAGTGAAAATTTTAGTTAGAGTCGTGTGTCTCCCACTGCCAGCTAAATGGTTGTATATGGAGATATGAAAAAATCATGGCAGTAGCACACAAAATGAAATAAAAGGAAAACTATCACAGCTAAGTAGGTTTTAAAGTTAACGAGTAATAGTCAACCAACTTAAATTTGCAGTTGGAGAATTGACAGTTGTATGGGAGAACATGTTTATTAACTACAATGCTAAGTTTCTTTTTGGGATAAATTCAAATTCATCCCTACTTTCCAACTACGGAACCCTTCATTGTGCGGGGTCCGACACGCACTTGGCCGGTTTTACTGTTTAAATTTCCTGAGCGAGTTCCAAATAAAATATTTTTCTTTCTTTCTTGCTTTTACTTAACCCGTATTGTCCCTCAGCTGGGCAAAGGTCTCCCTTTCCCTTATCCACACACGTCTGCCCACTGCCATTGCGGCATATTTTAAATCTATATTTGGGTAGTTTATATTTCGATTCTAGCAAAATCAAAGAAAGCTTCCAAAACCAAGCATTATGTACTATCGGCCAATCTTCCGCATGCTCACCTCTAAGGCGATAATCGTATAGCACGGCTCACGACTCGATCGCCCGATGCAAGCGTTTTGGCCAATGGGATGCATGAAGCGTATTTTAGCCGTGTTTGTATTAATGTAATTATGTATAGTGTGTGTGACAGTCACACTAGGCGCGTGCTATGCTTACTTGTTTGTAAGACATTTTTTTAATGGGCACGGCCAGCGAGAGCGCTTTATGAATTGTTATTGTTGACAAGAAGTAATTTCGTACTAATATCTTCCGTTTGGTTTAGAAAATGTATTATTGGTATTGCTATACGCGTACCCTAAAAAAACTTTATTTAGCATTTTTGTTTACCACTTTGCCAAATTACAGCTTTCTAGTAAGAGTCTGTGAGCTAAGCCGGGGACAGACAGACAGACAGACGGTCATGGTGAAACTATAAGAGTTCCTTGTTGACTACGGAACCCTAAAACGAAGCAAGTTACGTAGTTTTGTTAGAAATTGTCATTTGCTATCTCTTTCTTTTATTGCTGTTTTGATTAAAATAGCAAAATTACTTACAGTAGTATTTGAACCATTACTTGGCGCAGTTTATACAATGTTATCAGATTTTTTTATTATTGCTGTCGCAACTTTTGCAACTGCAATAAAAATAAGTTCATTATCTAAGCACCATTGTTATTCAGTGGGAACGTCAGAACATCTGGTTAAACAATAGATCGGCTTTATAGAACGGCCATAAAATACGGTCGCAAAAAATTACGAAATATTTCTTCAACACACTTACTTGTAAAGTGACTCAGAAATTCAGCTTATTATACAGAAGTATTTTTACTTTACATTTCTTTTTTCAATATACGCAGTTTTTGTCCAAAACCAATGAATATTTTTGAGAAAAAAGAATTCGTTACATCAGATAAATCAATCATCAAAATTATCATCATTTCATAAAATTATATATTTTTCACTACATATTAACCTTAATTTGCTTATTCAAAACATTATTTTGTTTATTATATTTTTTATATAGGCTGTTTAGCGGTTTTTCCAGCGCCTTTATTTACACCTGCGGCGCGCGGGATAAACAAAACAAGCGCGGTATTTTCCAGAAATACTTGTTAACGTTTTCATTGTGTGGTTAATTATTATCAAAAATGTTGACTTCAATTAGGAAAGAAGAGCGAAGAGCAACGCGTAGATTTAACCCCCCGGAAATACTAATCTAGGCACGAAACGATGGTGACAGCCTGTTGCCTGCAAAATCTAGAGAGAAATACCTAGCGGCGTACGAAACTAATAACAATACCAGTCTCTTTTTTTCCTCTCAAGTTGAAAACCGTCGTATGAAACGCGCACACACTCGACTCCCTTATCGCGCTCGCTCGCCCTCGGCTCGCGCGAATAATACCGGCTCGTGCAGTGAGTAACCAACATACCACACATATTTATATTTTTTGTTACACGCCCTATACTCACACAAATTCATATTGTCTCTAATTGGACGAAACCAGGAAGGGGTGTGGTTTGTCACTAGCTGCGCTTGCCGCAGAAATATTTTCTAAAGTGAGCATGCTTAAGTTTTGCCAATAGTACATACTTATTACAGTGGCTTCTCGAAAAAAACTTCTCACAAATCATTTATTTTTATTTTTTATAAATGTCCCTTTTTCATGACAACCCTAGATTTGAACCTGTATAAAAATAGGTACTTAAGAAGGCCGATGAAACAGATTACTACAATATCCCAACGCTAACCAATGTTATCGAAATCAAAATCCTTTATTCAATTTCCGATGTATCAAGGTACTTAAAAAGGTAAAAGATTTACCTTCACGAAAAATGGTTACCTGACGAAGCTTGTGGAGTTTCACAAGTTTTGTTAAGACCCATATTTATCGATAACTTTCTAGTGCTCGACGAATGATTTCCGAAGCCTTAAAAATGTAGTATTTAAAAAATACTAAGTTATGAAATTTTTTGCACGTGTTCTCTTGCTTTGGTTGGTTTTTCATCAGTTCTTATTTTCGAAGGAAACGGGGCGAATTTGTCTAGAAGTGGTCTATGGACCAATAGCGATGTGGTTTCTATATTTGTGTAAGGATACCTCATCTGTTTGTGTTCTGTCAAAGTTTTACCAGGATTTTTTTCGAAAAATATACTTTTGTAATATACATGAGGTATCCCTACGCGTACCGGTAAGCGTAGTGTGGGACACCCCCAGCTAGATGGACCGACGACCTTATAAAAGTGGCTGGGACAGGCTCGATGTGGAAGGTAGTCAGGGTATTGTGGCGCAACCTGGGAGAGAGCAGTGGACTGCGATAGGCTGAGCTGATTGATCCCTACACAACTATCATAATCGTATCGCTATTGGTCCATAGACCACTTTTGCCCAGTCTCCTCTATCTGAAAAAGTTTGACAATTCGCTCGTTTTAGACACTTTTGGTTTCAAGCACTTGCATAAGTAATAGGGCTTAGAACTGGTCCATGCCCGAAAACCAATACCCGATAGACCAAACGTGCCTAAAAACCGGACACTGGCCAGCGTGCACTACAAAAACAAGCGCCACTCTTCTCACATTTCTTTCAACTTTAAACGATTGACAGTGATATGACGATATTTTTAATTCAGCGCTAATCCTATTTAGTCGTTTGAAAACTTTGTTGCACAAACAGAAAAATACATGATATTCACACACTAATCAAAACTAGCCAAAAGCCTAGTATTCAATAAATGAAAGTTACGGCCAAAAAAAATTACGGCCGGTCCCAATTTAATGGTCACACTATGGAAGTAGTATGTACTTTAAACTACAACGTTTAAAAAAAAAAAACATTTTAATTTAAAATAGTTGCCAGAATTTTTAATTAATTCAAAGTAGTTACCATCAAAGACTTATCTTTTCCTTAAAATTATTTACTCCTAATATAGTCCGCCCAAAATGGAAGGCTTTAATTAATTCCCGGATAATGATACCCGGGATTATGAGGGACATAATAAACGAACTCTTTGTGTATACAGATGTAATTACATAGCTTAAAATGACGTGTTCACTAAATAAATGTCAGCACATAATCGTCATAATTAGCAAGTTTATTTATCAGGTGGTATGGCATCACTGTTGTAATTTCAGTACCTGGGTTTTGAATGAGATTTTAGAATTAAATAATATACAATTTAATAATCAGCCTATAATGTCCCCACTGCTGGGACACAGGCCTCCTCTCTGTGAGAGGAAGTGGGCTGTAAATACAATTTGATTGTATGAAATTGTATAAATATTACATATATAAATATTATAAAAAAATAATATTTGGAGGATAATCACAGTTTTAATGTGTAGGGTAGTCAAGCTCACGGTAATAATTTACCTACTTTACATGTAACTCAAACTCAAATCATTTATTTCAATTAAACCAATTACAAGCACTTTTGAATTGTCAAAGAGTGGCTCAGTTCGTCAGAAAATTGAAACTAGTTGCCAATTCCAAAATGTAGATCTGTATGGTGAAGAACGGGCAAGAAATTCCAAGGATAGATCCTCGACCTAGGTAGGTGAGTTTACGGTGGGCTTCTGTTTTTGCGGAATAATAAATATTTTTTACATCGAGGTTTAAGTTACATTCATTAAACGCCGGAAGTGGGCCTAGCTCTATTTTTTACAGGGTCAAATTAAATTACTTCTAGCTTATGAGTAATTTCAGGCCTAGATCCCAAATCTAAAACTTCTTTCACTTGTTTTATATAATTCAATCATGTGTGAAAATAATTCAACAATATGTTGCAAAAGCTCATTAAAATATAATTTTACAAGAGCAAGTGTATTTTATTTTGGTGCACTTTGTCCGGGAAGGGATTCCCGGACAAAGTTCACCAAAATAAAATACACCTAATGCTCTTGTAAAATTATATTTTATAAGTGACATGTAACATCTTAACCAATGAAATAAACATTACATATAACATCACGCCTGTATTCCTCGAAGAGTTAGGGAGCGGTGCACCTATAACAAGTTCACGTGCATAACGCAAAGATCAGCCATTACCGGGGTCGCCATATTTGAGGGAAGGAGGCAACCCGACCCCCGATGCTACCGCAAGCGACAAGTGACATCTAAGGGAGCATGACAAACTTACTGCCGGATGTTCAGGCAAGAATAATATGATAAATTGTCGAGGTCGCTAGCTAACCACATATTGCATTAACATGATATCACGCCTTGTTTCCCCGAAGGGTGGGACAGAGGTATACCTGTAGTACACCCACACTTCGCCAGTTATGTTTAAGTCCCATGTGATTGGGGACGAGCCTATTGCCATCAACCGGGCACAAATCCAGACTTCAGGCTATTACTGAGAAATGCCAGATGGAGATCTACTCTATTCTATGCGGAGAAAATAAATGAAAGAAGTTATTTAGGGCATGCCATGAGTCCCGCGACATGACTTGCGGACGACGTACGGAAACAGGGGGACGCACGCACGTGACGCTTGACGCAAGTCACATGGCTCCAAGCTGTGAACGGGGCCTTATTTCTACATGCTGTTACATTCAATTACTAAACAATTTTTTCGTATATTTGTTTGTCTTTTCCTGCCTTTATAAATCCTTGTGCAATGTACACGAACATTTTTGTGACTGAAACGGACGAGACAGCAAACAGACGCCATTCTGGGAAAATTCAACCTATGAAATTGGGGCTACATTTTCGATGAGCCTTCTGTGACTTGTAACTGGCGATGTTGAATGCTCAAAGCTTAATTATTAATAGGAAGAAAAACCTAACTTCCTAGTTACAATGTTACCTTTTAAATTCAAACAATTTGATTTCAACTTTCTGACATTCAATTTTAATCTTAAACTGGAGAAAAACAAACAAAAAAGGATTGGATAACGTTATATTATTGTAATTCTAAGAAACATGAACAAAATTGCATTATTAATTCACGGCTGACATTGAACGCACTAAGAATTTGGCCCGCAGAGTCGGCTGTGTTAGCCAATGATGATATTTTTTTTACATATTTTATTCATTAATTTATTGTTGTCAGATAAAAAATTTAATCAAGGCTATATAATGCTAATTTTGTCTTTATTTCTCTAATTTTATCTAATTTTGTTTAATTTCATCAAATTTCGACTATTTTTATGTAAACCTAATTTTATGATTGTATATTGACCGATAACTTTTATGTGTGGTGCAAACTGTTAATATAAGTTGGTTATCATTAAATAAATAAAAAAATAAATGGAGGCCATTAATTATTTGTTGAATAATTATTTTTAGCCAGAGAACATAATGTAATAACTAATAAGATATTATTTATAATAAAAAAACACACGTAAAAGCGCACCAACATAAAGAAATGATCAATAAATCAAAATAACATGAGCTTTAGGAATTTTGAGCTGAAATAGTTGCATATTTCAGCTCAAACCGAACGATACATTTTTAAAGGTAAGGTACCTTCTGGCAATATTCATTGTCAGTTAGTAGTTTTATCCATCAGTTCATCAAATTCGACACGACCGGGCGACAGTCCGAACGTCAGTACGTGCCAGTTTTCTTGTTTCATTAAAAGAGTTGCGATTTTATTTTGACATTTTGGACGACGGAAATGAAAGCTGTTCTCAAACCGATGTGTGCTTTTTTCGCAATTTCGGAAAAATAGGAATCTATTTCGATCATTTTCGATGATTAAAACCTTTGGGAATAGATTATGGAACTCTACAGTGGATGACAGCACATCACCAATCATCATCATCAATCAAATCTCAGTAACTACGTTAAGCCTTGTGTTCAGCTTCATTTAAATGAACTGATTAAATACCTAACCAGTGGTTTTGGCGAGCACAGGCCTTTTTTTTCTTTTTGGGTGGGAAATCATCAAATAACTTGTCCCGCTCTGGGCGGAGCGGGAGGGTGTGTCAGACTCTTACTGACTAAAATCCACCCGTATCCCATCCGTTGCCCGTGTTGCCAGGGGCCTCGGTAAACCTTTGGTAACTTCCCGCGACCCCGGCAGGCATCGGCCCTAGTGGACCCCTACGCTTGTGCTGACGACATCTCTTTGAGGCGCGCGTGGAATACAACGCGCCGTCGACCCGGGCCTGGTCCTTACCGGACGGTGTGCTACCCATTGTTCACCGTCCGCAAGCCCGCGCCTACGGTGGCCGGAAATCCGCCCGAGATTCCCTACACCCAGGGCGTCTCCTGCGGCGGCTAGGGGTGAGAGGGCGCGAAATTTGCCTTTCTCTCAACCGTCCCGCCTCCTCCTTCGCGAGCATTACTGCTTCGCAGAAGGAGGTGACGGCTGCCCATGCCCTCTCGCTCCGTACCATGGCCTGAACCAGGGCCGGATGCGAGAGATCTCTGCCGCCAATCGCCTCCACGAGGACACGGCGGTGCTCTGCCCAAGCCTGGCAGACCTCCACCGTATGCTCCACCATGTCCTCCGGGCGATCCACACAGTGGTGACACCCGGGCGTTTCCTCCCGCCGTATCCGAAACAGGAACCTCCCGAAGCTGCCGTGACCGGTGAGGACCTGCGTCAGGCGGAAGGTGAGGACGCCGCACAGTGTTACATCCTGAACATGCTAGCTAGACAAAATTATTTATTGATGTTTTTGTCTTATACGGCTTTCATGTGATGTCTTATTGAGTAATTCGTGCAAAACACCCAAATAAAAGATGGTTGGTAGGTAACTAGGGTGACGATTTTTAAGAAAACAAAGATTACCAGTATAAGTTGTATTTAATTAAGGCAAGTAAAGATAAATACAATAGAAAAAGGGGTAACAACGCATAATATGGTTTAATTACTAATATCATAGCTACTAATTGCACATTGGGACCTCATTACCTAACTTTATATAGCAAATTACCTTAAAGTACCTACTTAAATTCTTAAAATTTTAATTAGTTTATCGTAATTAAAGTAATTAAATAAATCGATATAATAATAACCTACAACAATACAATAGTCCGCGTCCTTATTCCACATCACTATATTCTTCTGAAGAAGAATCTTCAATATTATAGTCAGAACTAACATTTAGACTAGAACTACTCGAATTTATATCTAAACTAGGGGGTATAATTCATTTCAAAACCTCCGAGGGAAGCTTACTTGTCGGTTTTTGGGAATTTATCGAAGACTATTTATTACAGGATCAGATGTGATTATTAACATATTAAGTAAATATCTATTCGTGGCAATGCGTCAAACTTTTCGTGTATTGTGTTCTCGAAATCTTCTACAATCTTTATTGCGAGCTTTCTGAGCTTCCTCAGAAAGCTGCCCAATAGGTAGAAGAGCCGATTGCACAATATCGACACTGTGCACAAGAAGTTTGTGCATCGTAACTAGCATATAATACCACGAATAGAGACTAAGGTGTATTTTTTTTTGTGTCCTGCGTTAAACTATTAAATTTTTCAATATTAATATCGTAACCCGAAGCTAACGTTCTAAGAATGGTTCCAAAGTTCTTAATTAGGGTCACATCTAAACCTGTAATATCTGAAGCTAGTTCAGGATTCCCAAAAAACTGACGAGCAGTATTTCCATCATTAGTATTTCCGAATCTAGGTTTTGGTTTATTTATTTATTTATTTATTTATTTAAACTTCTCGCACACAATTAAGTACAAAGGCGGACTTAATGCCTTAGGCATTCTCTACCAGTCAACCAAGGTTTATCTACTATCAAATCCATTTCCGACTTAAACCTATCTTGGATTCGAGCCGAACGCTGCATCACATTTGCTTTGTCATTTTCATCTCGAATTTGCCATTTTTTAACTTCGAGACGATAGCTTATGTGAAGCAAAAATTCGAAGGAGCATATCCAAGCGTGAAGTGGAGATATACCAAAACCCAGATTGTTCTTATTTACTACAAATTCCTTAGACTCATCATTCATACATTTAGGAGTAGCCCCACAAATGTAGCACTTTTGAGCGGAGGAAGTTTCAGTCATAGAATTGCACACTTTACTGTCAATCATCGTGAATAGCAATTCATGTTTCACAGATACCTCATTACCTCCTCATTCCCTCATCAGGTTATTTACATTACCGATTGTTGGTACCAATTGGTTTATTTCCTCCAAAACTTTGTTGGTTTCCGTTACAGTAAAGTCTGTTGTATCTTTGGAGAAAATAAACTTAATTGGCCTACAATACATAGTAGAAGATGGTCGAGGATTCTGCCAAACAATGTTACCACTGTTGTCACGTAATTGAAGCGGTACAAATGAGAATACAAATAAAAACTCATCAGTGTCTTCACTGTTTGCAAATTTTTGTTTGTATGTGCTATGACCAGAACTTCCATCTCACCCCCACTTGTTTATAAGGGAGAATGATGAGTCAGGAGGCAAAGATCTGAATAACTGAAGCTGTGCAGAAATTAGAAGTTCGACTGTTTTGTTTAACGCGGCTTGAAGTTTAATTTCTGCACGAGTTTCGGTTACGAAAATCTGTTCCTCAGGGGGATAACAATCTAATTTAGCCTGCCTAATAATATTAAATGAAGGAAATACCTTATGTCCCGCCTTCATGCTCCATTTTCGGGTTTGTTTGTAAGAATGGGTTGTAGCTCTGGTGTCCACATAGTAAGCCAGAGCTTCTTCCTTTGAAAGGCACCTTTGCGAATCAACACGCGAACTAATAGTTTTTTTGCTTTTTGCTGGTTTCTCTAATCACACAGGCGAGATTTCGGTGCCCAGCCAACCGCGCTGAAATTTCAGGAGCTACCAACTGGTTTGTATCCCGTTCTTGGAGTAAATCGTCGAGTCGCCTTTTTTTCCATTTATCGCTCAGGTCATCAAAAGTATTAGTAGGACGACCACCCGGAGTGGATTTTGAGGGTTTGGGGTGGTAGACAATCACTTTACACTTGAAATCTTCTGCCAAGTAAGCAGAATGGTTGGCCAAGAAGCGTTCATGATTGCCTCCTGAACTTTTCCATTTTTCAGCAAATTTTGAAGAAGTTCTGCTGATATGGTTTCTTAACTCTTTCATGGAATTATAGAGGCATGAGGAACAGGATGTAAAGTTCACTCATCCTCCATAGAAAAGGGAGGATCCTCCGACCAGACGGGTGTCGTGTCTGGTGGGCAACTGCCCGACGGTTGATGTCGGGATGTTGTATATATGCTAGTTGCGCGGTAAACTCTGCTAGCGGGATGCAGGATTTTGCGTGACGTCAGTGTGATGCGTAGTTCGTATGTGGCGACGTAGATGCCGCCACATCACTCCCCTCCGGAGACCGGAGGTCGATAGTGGGCTGAGTCGTGTATCTTGCGATGCTTGCCAGTGCCAGATGTGGTTCCAGTGCGTCGGAACCGGTTGTCGCATAGTTCGCGGTGGGTCGGAACTGTCTGCGGTGATGCCCCAGTGAGTCGGGGTGGCGCTGCGGTATGCTCCAGTGAGTCGGATGTGGTACAGCGCCGGGTTGAGGGCTGACTGCTGGCGTCGACCAGGAGAGGGTTGAGGAGCTCTGCTTGTTGACCGGCCGAAAGTGCAGTGTGCTGTGCCAAGGTTGCTGGTGAGGCTTAGGGTGATGACCAGGTATGCGCGGTCGCTGCATGCTGGTGGTCAGGATACCCGTTGAAGCCGTGGGTGCTGGCTGGCTGTGTGACTCGCCGCTCGAAAGCTTGAGGAAGTGATCACGTCGGGGTCACCAGTATAGAGGCATGAGGAACAGGATGTAAAGTTCACTCATCCTCCATAGAAAAGGGAGGATCCTCCGACCAGACGGGTGTCGTGTCTGGTGGGCAACTGCCCGACGGTTGATGTCGGGATGTTGTATATATGCTAGTTGCGCGGTAAACTCTGCTAGCGGGATGCAGGATTTTGCGTGACGTCAGTGTGATGCGTAGTTCGTATGTGGCGACGTAGATGCCGCCACAGAATCATCGCTGATACCCAATAATCCGTGTCTGTTCCTTATATATTGATATAATGCACTGGTTTGATTTTCTTTTGGGTGTTTACGCCATTCTTCCAAAAACTCTATTTTCGAGATGGTTAATTCGATCTCTAGAAAAACAATAAAAAACATAGTTGTAATTTTTTGTGAATTTTATGACTACTATAAATCAAAAGCTAACAGACGAAGCTATGATATATCAAAAAATTAACCTAGGGGAAAGAGGGGAGAGATCGTTTCTGGTCCATCAAACATTAAAAACGATAAAAAAATATTAAAATTTTGCAACATAGCGCGTCTTGTAAATGATGGGAAAACTGTAGGTACTTTATGTATCAAAATAAAAAGTACATACCTTCAGCTACAAAATCCATCACAGTTTTTTTAACAAGTATAAAATTCACTAGCATACTATGTTTCTCGTTAGAAGCAAAGTTGCATCTAATTAACACTTTCCTTACCCCTTATTTATATAACAGCCCTCACTAGCTTATCTGTGATTGAAATGTGTGCAAAACGTTTCTTAGAACCGGGGTAATAGGGAGAATAGCTACATACTTAGATAATTAGTTCTTGGAAATTTGAAAGTGACTTTTGTCTAGCTAGCATATTCAGGATGAATCACTGTGCGCCGTGGCGCATCTCTAGCCACTCCTCAAAGAGGGGACTTATCGCCGCAATTGTGGCGTGCCCAGCACTGGGTTGCGACAACCGTACTGTCCATGTCGCCATGAGATCCCGCCGGAGCTCCGTCCGCTGAGCCGCGATTTCTCGCGACAGCGGAGTTACGCCCCGGCGTTTCGCCTCCTCGCACCACTCCCATACGTGCGCGAGGACCTTTGCCTCCAGATCCCATGGCGGCAATCCGGCAAGGAGGCTGGCTGCCTCACAGGAGACCGTGCGGTATCACCGGACCGGGCGGATGGCCATGACCTTTTGAAACGCGCCCACACAGGAGCCCCGTAAAGGGCCATGGACCATACGACCCCTACGTAGAGACTCCGGCAGGAGGCGTTTGGACCCTGTAGATTGGGCAGGAGCCGCTTTAAGGCAGCCCCTGCCCGCTCCAGTTTAGGAGCCAAACGTCGGAAATGCTCCACGAGGTTCTACCGGCTGTCGAAGACGAGTCCCAGGTACTTCATCGTCGACTCAACGCCGATGTAAACCACTCCTACCGTTATTTGGGATCCCGACGGTGGCGCGTTCCGAGGACCATGAAAACACATGGCCTCGGACTCGTGCAGGGCCACCTCGAGTCCCAATTGCCGGATCCTTTCGACGACTGTCGCAACCCCGCGTGCCGCTACTTCGGCAGCCACCTGGTGCGACCGTTGCGCCAGGACCAACGTGTCTTCAGCTTAGCACACTACGCTGACGCCGCTAGGGAGGTTGGCGCGCAGCACCCAATCGTATCCGATGTCCCACAGATGCGGCCCCAGGACCGATCCCTGTGGGACACCGCACGACATCTCTTGCCGGTTCCACACTCCCTGGTGACCGGGGTAGATGACGGCCCTGTCCATCAGATAGGCGAGCACAGGCCTAAAGTGAGTATACTAGAGCATTTACTTACATGAACAAACATCAAGCGGCTCTAATGTGTCGCTCTTGCACGATGAGCACGACGCTCGACACTTTGTTACAACTTGATTTTGCAAACAAATGAGCGAATGTGTGTAACATTTCATCGAGCACACACGCAGCACACGGCCGATCTGACATTCTAACAAAATTTAAACGCTCTAAAAAGGAATGTTACCGGTGAAAAAAATGTTCACTCCCCGTGAGTATTCTTTCGAACACCGTGTGGGGCATTCAGAGGAAGGTTACATTACATGGAAATAATTTTTTAAATAGAGGTTTTGCCTTTTATTTTTTAATTTATTTATTTTGTAGTACACATTGCAGCATTACCTCTGAAAGAAAGAAGAAAGAAAGAAAGAAATATTTTATTTGGGACAAGCACAAGAAATACAAAAAGTAAAAAAGGATTTACATATTTGTTTGATTAAACAAAAACCAACAAATAAAATAAATAAAAACTACTTTTGCGACGCCAAAAAGGCTCAGCATAATGCTGCGATATTTAAAGAATAAATACCGCAGCGCTGGTATACACCCCTGTTGTTTTATACTTTTTGCGCGCAAAGCGGTTAAGTACATTTTGTTCTTAATTTTTTATAGATTCAAATATGATAGTTTTCCAAATAACGTTGTCATTTTTTTATAGGAATTAGCAGTCGTTGGAAATCATTGTAGCCAAGTAGTGCTGTAATGATGTATTGGTGAAAACCAACTATATACCCATCTCCTGTGTGGTTTCCTTATAAACTAAATTAATAGCACTGTAATGATGTACTGGTGAAAATCAACTACTTAGCCGTATCCGGTGTGATTTTTCCTATATGCGAGATTTATTTATCCAACGGTATGTATTCCGTGCAACGCACAGTGCGATATTATCAATATCTAACTGGACAATATTATTTTACCATCTCAATTCGTTGGGACGTTTAATTTACTTAATAAAAAATGATCGTAGAAAGTAAAACAAAGTGATAAACTGTAATAAGCAAGATTTAATACAAATTAAGTACCCATTACAACCAATATGAAACAAAATAAAATTCAAATTAAATGAGGTAGAGTGTAAGCTTGTTTTATAATTTTAAAACTATTTACTAATTAAAGAAATACAAAAAAACTACACAAAGAAACAAAATCAAATACAAATTACATGTAAGTAGTAGTAATTAATCAGATTCGCTGTCAGATTCGCTGGCATCTCTATTAGAATCTTGATCAGAATCTTCTGATTGGCTGTCCCTATGTTCCATTATTGGGAGTCTTATTTCCAGTAATTCTAGAACTTCTGGAGTGATTTTTCCACGCTTGGTTTTGGGCAAAGCACGCAAACTTGCGATATATGGGTCGGATGTTATCAATAATCTATTCATTAAATCTCTGTTAGTGTCCACTCGAGAAGTTTTTCTTGTGAATAATTCTCTGAACTTTAAGTTATGTTTGTTTCTTGAAAGAGTCAAGAAACAAACATAACTTAAAGTTCAGTGCTTCTTCTGACAGCTGACCAATCGGGAGAACACACGATGAAATTATATCTTTACCGTGAAATAATATTTTATGCACGCTGACAGGCATTGGGTACCAAGAGTACTCTTTAATATACAAGTCGCATGTTACTTTTGCATACTCATCAAATTTATCGCTGTTTATTGATAAACCACTATTTATGCACTCCAGTATGACGTGGAATCGCTTGATAAGTGCAACATTAACACCTGTAATCTCCGCTGACTTCTCAGCATTTCTAAAAAAAATTCGCGCTGTGTTTCCATCGTTAGTGTTTCCTGTTTGTTGTTTAGGCATATCCACTAATAATCCTAAGTCACGCCTAAATTTTTCTTGGACTATTTTCTTTTTTTCTGCTAAAAGCTTTTTATTTTCATTTCCCCTGGCGTGCCATGATTTTATGTCAAGACGATATGATATATGCAAAATGCATTCAAAAAATCTTATCCAGGAATGGAGTGGGGATAATCCGAATGATAGATAATCTCTTTTGATTGGTTTGCTTATAACAAGACTTTTGTTGTTCATCTCTTTGGGTTTTGCACCACACAAATAACATGTCTGCGTAGATGCACAAGAAGCAACAGCATTACAGACTTTTCCGTCTATCATGCAAAAAATTAAATCCACCGTTACTGACACTTCTACGTCATTAACAAAAAGTTGAGTTGGAGACAGAGTTTGAATAGCACTTTTTATTTTATCGACTTCCATGGTTATCAAATTTGTGGTTTCTTTTGCAAAAATAAATTTAATTGGCCGACAATACCTGGTTGAAGATGGCGAAGGGTTTTGCCACACAATTTTTTTTGCATTTTGTTTTCCTTCTGTCATTGGAAGGGGCACCATATATATGCTAAACAGACTCTCGTCACTACACTCCTCCTCTGAAAATTTCTGCTTATATCTATTTTGTGCCGCTCCATCACAACCCCATTTAATTATCAGCTTTAAATTTTTAACATTGTTTAACGTTTTTATCACATCTTCTTGCACTTTACATAAACGTGTAACAGTATGATTCACCAAAGCTTGGAGTTCGATTTCTGCACATGTTTCCGTGACATTAATGTTACTAGGATAACATTGCTCTCTTGCAGCTTTAACTTTATAATATGCTGGATACATTTTAATATTAATTTGTTTTGCTTGTTGCCGTATTACGTTGTACTGGTGCGTTGAGAGATTTGCATCAACAATTAATGCAACAGCTTGGTCTGCGGACAGTTCCACCTTTTTATTCGCGAAACACTTTCGCGCTTTTTTTAAAGTAGTCCCTCTTCGAGGTGAAGCAATAGACAGCTCCTTGACAATGGCTGCCGAGTCTCTTTTCCCTTGTTGCGAAGTTGCACTTCGGCCGCAAATGACAACTCAAGGAGAGTTGTCATTTGCGGCCGAAGTGCAACTTGATGTATCAAGAAGATGTTGAACGCGACGTTTCTTGGTTTTGTAGCTGCAACTTTCAAAATCTTTGTGTGGTCTTCCGGCTCGGTTACTAGGCCCAGGTGCTAAATTACTAGCTACACTTTCTGTGACTATATTGTCAAACGTAAAATTACCTTCTAACCATTTCGAATTCGCATTTAAAAAGCGATCTATATGTCTTCCTGATTTAGACCATTTCTTGTCGATTTGTTGGCTATAACTTCTTATTTTTGATTTTAATGAATCTACAATTTCATCTGATATAGATCTGATAGACATTTCTTGTAATATATGGTTCAGAATTGCATCCACTCTGCACTCTTTCGCGTTGGCGAACCAGATATCGAAATACGTCAAACGTGAAAATTGGTAGGTCATTCTGAAATTTAAAAAAAAATGTATGAGTGTCGCAGGTTTTCGCAAGTTAATACCTATGTTTCTTAGAGTTTACAAGTGCATCTACTAAAAAAATACAGGACAAGACTGATATAATGTTATATGAGGTATTAAAAAACTGTTACAAACTGTGTTAGGTCTTATTTTGTCAAATAAAAAAGGATTCGTATTCTTTATGCTCTAACTATTTAATTTATGGATATTTATTATAAAAATATTGTGTAAACTTACCTTGACACTCAAACTAAAACAGTCACAACACTTAATCACAACTAGCGTACACAAACACAGCGTATTCATCGAGTAAACTCAGACGAATGCTACAAACGTTCACTTGACGCGACCGGTACGCTCCAGGTAGTCGGCCCCTCCGACCCTTTTTTTATTGTTCGGGGCAACTTCTTGGAAAAAATACTTTATGATCTTGAAATATGGTTCATTATCCCTCATTTTACACAAGCTATGACGTGGTACATAAAAGTGCGTATTTTGAATATTGTCCACCTAGATTTAAAAAATATTGCATTGTGCAACGGTCCATTACCCTTTCTTTCAACTTAACTTTTGTCTTTTTCTCTGGTCTCTTTAAAACTCCTTCATTGGTCATATATGATCAGTTAAAAAGGCCAATTTTAGCCTGAGCTACCGGGATACTAGCGTACCAACCAGGCCGATCATACTGCCGGCCGCATCTAGTGTTGTTCCACGCGGACGTGTACGTCACGCTGCGTCGCCTGTGAGGCAATCTAGGCTATTTACGCCCGAGGGTCCAGGTGGCTGTATTACGTGTCGTCCTTCGTCAGTCCAGGCACTGGGTGCAGCTTAATTAGGAGCGGTTTTTCTCCGAAAGTTAGTCATCTTTATCGGATTATCGTAGTTATAAATATTCGCATAGTAGTTTAACGTAAATTCCTTCTTAACTTATGAAGCCCGCCGCGTAACCCATGTGGTGCCAAACAATGGAAAATCCATTGTGTCTCATTAGCTGTCCTTGAAAGAATAATAATAAAAAAAAATGTTAGTGATTTATACTTGGGGTAACTTAGGGTTCACCCTTTTTTCGAAATATCATCTACGTTTATAGCGATGCGGACCAACGGCGGATTACAATCGTTCCGAAGCTTCTCGAAGCCCGTTTAAATACGTAACTAAAATTCCACATATGGTGTACTATATTTTTTTTCCTAAACCTTTTATTCTTTTTTTTTAAAGGAACAAATTACTTCTACGACTACGATACCACTTAAGCAATCTTGTATTTTTATAGCACCTTTTTTTTTAGATTTTCGTGAAATTCAAAATTAATATACGCGAGTTCTGTGGTGAAGAAATTGTTCCATTTCTCTACGATATAGCGTCCGGGGTTGGCTTCCCCGCCGCACGGTTTCATTTTCGCTACAACACACATTTTATACATTAAGTTGGTGCCAACATAAACTCATTAGAGATTTACCGTGCACCAAAATCATCGACTGCATAATTAAGAAAATTAAAACCACTTATGTAAGTACTTAGTTAAAAAGAACTAGTTACTGTACCATTCGTAAGAACGTTACATTACATGGCAATGCTCGAGAAAATGCTCTGGTGTATGCTCAATTGCTCATCTTTAAATTACTTAGAACCGCGGCGTATCTACCTAGTGCGTGTTCTCCTTTGAACTTTCTCACGTTACTCAGTCTGTTGGCGATTTATTAATGATTAATGACCTGCATTTAACAAAGAACCACTTAATAATGAAAGATATTATCTTTGCTCCACTGATTCATCCCTTGAATTCTACTCCTATATTGTACCTCTCTTTGCGTATTTGGCGCTTCTTTATAACAGCTTCGTGTGACTATTTATAGGTATATATGTTGTCGTAGACTTATTGCTGATACCTACAAGATTTTTATGTGGAGCTACTAAAAATTTTATAGACCGTAAAGTTAGGTCATAAGGTTAAAAAAATTGCCATCACGAGTGGTGGTATTTTAAGTGTGGCGTACCTACCCCGGGGCAGTTAGCCCGGTACCACCTTGCTGACTGCAAGGCCATTATCGACATAATTACCATACTTGTTACAGATTAATGCTTGTCGTTTGGAGAGCAGTGGTGGCCCAGTGGTAACGGCCGCGACTTTTGAGTTGTAGGTCATAGGTTCGAACCCAGACAGGCGCTTTTTGTAAATTATTTCATCACCACTGCTCTCAAAACGGTGAAGGAAAACAGAAAACGTGAGGAAACCGGCATGTCCTAGAACTAAAAATTCGAAGACATTGTGACATCTACCAGCGGGTAGTGGTAGGTGTCACAATGTCTTCGAATTTTTCTTTTGAAAACTGGGGGGTAACCATCACCTCTTATAGCGGTATTATTATAATATTACTTCACAGTGGGAAAGTGATGGCGCTATACAGGACTTATAGCTCGATCTCTTTCTCACGCTGAAGTAATATTGAAATAATACTGCTCTATGAGGTGATGGTTACCCCCCTGGGCCCTCGTGGTGGATTTCGACCCACTCCCGCTCACAGAGAGGAGGACTGTGTCCCAGCAGTGGGAAAATTATAGGCTGACTATGTTTAAAACCAAACCAAACCAAACCGATCGTATTAAACCTGACTGATGTTGGTTGTTCTTACAAAATACTTCGGACTTGAAAGTCGGTTTCTAAAATAAAAATAAAACCTGTCTTTACAAAAGGAATTCAAATGCTGCCCCAATATCGGACGACGAAAACTAAAATGGCTGTGCAACAAAAATGTTACAAATGTTAGAACTTTAGGCTCGGCGCAAACGTGCCACCGACCACAGCCACCTGCACCGGTGGATGCCGCATCGTGCTGCGGTTTTGAGTACTCTGTAGCGGGTGGCCGCCACCGGCCACGCGTGTGCGTGTTATCCATACAAAACGTATGAAAAAGCAGGGTGACACAATGGGCGGTCTTATCGCAATTTTTTTTTACGACAACCCCTTTTTTTTTTTTTTTGAGGGTGGGAAATCATCAAATAACTTCTCCCGCTCTGGGCGGAGCGGGAGAGTGTGTCAGACTCTTACTGACTAAAACCCACCCGTATTCCTTCCTGTTGCCTGTGTTGCGGGGGCCTCGGTGACCCATAAGTACCTTCCCGCGGCCCCGGCAGGCGCGACAACCCCTGGATGGATTAAGGGGGAAGGAGAGACAATACTGCAGGTAGTCTGTGGTGTACCATTTACAATTTTACATCATCATCTGCCTAGCCTTTTCCCAACTATGTTGGGTTCGGCTTCCAGTGTAACTAGATGCAGCTGAATACCAGTATTTTACATGGAGCGACTGCCTATCTGACCTCCACAACCCAGTAACTGGGTAACACGATACCCCTTAGTAACTTAGTCATGTAGTAAGTAAGCTCTTCTGATCTTAGGCCACCCGACGTACGTTGGACTTTACATTAGGTACATTTTAGCGTTAAAACCGGTGGTTTCCGCTTGATGTTTAGGGTTCCGTAACTCATAAAGAAGAAACGGAACTCTTATAGGATCACTCGTGTGTATGTCTGTCTATCTGTCCGTTTGCTCTTTTTCTCCGAATCTACTGGACCGATTAAGTTGAAATTTGGTACACAATGAGTTTCTTTGGCCCAAATATGGACGTGTATCGTATATAAATTCGTTTTTAATATGAGGGTCACTTTTGGGAGGCAAATTAAGAATTCCCATTAATCCATTAATTCCATTCCCCCTTATCTCCGAAACTACTGACCCTAAAATTTTGGAAAAAATACAAAATATCCTTAGTTCTTTACTTATATAGATTACAGGAAAACCTATAAGAAGTCTAGTAAGGTGTTAAAATAACTTGGTAAATCTCTCAATATGACACAAACTGACATTTGCAGTGGGATTGTATGGGGGAACATACTTTTCAACTACAATGTTACGTTTGTACTTGGGATAAATTCATCCCAACTACGGAACTCTTCATTGTGTGTGGTCCGACACGCACTTAGCCGGTTTTTATTTACAAAAGCATATTCAGCAGAAAGTCGACGATATTAAGTACTTGGGGGTCATCTTGGATTCTAAATTAAACTTTGCTGCACATATAAATTGTCTCACTACCAGAATACGAAAATTTATCTTCGTGGTTAAAACTCTTCGGGATATCCTTAACTCCAAGCAACTACTATCTGTTTATTGTGCATTATGCCAATCGCTCCTGACATATTGCATCACTTCATGGGGTGGAACGTTTAAAACTAACCTTTTAGTACTTGAAAGGGCTCAAAGGGCAGTCCTTAAAGTTGCATTATTCCTTCCTTTCCGTCATCCCACTGTAGAAGTTTATAAGTCCTCTAAAGTCCTCTCTATTCGGCAGCTTTTTATTCTCCATGTTGCTTCGAAACAACGATCTCTTATTCCTGTTATAAACACCCATCAAAATTCTGACATGAGAAGCAGAAGAAGGAATGTATGCCAATCTAAATCTGTAAAAACCAAATTTGCCCGCAATTTCTTCTCTTTTCTCGGCCCATTTTTATACAACAGACTGAATGATTTACTTTCAATTCATACCCTGAACAAAACAAGTTTTAAAAGAAAAATAACTGACTGGCTTATTACCTTAGATTATACCCAAGTTGAAGATCTTTTCAAAACCATGTCCTAACACAATCTTCCCTTTGCAATGCACAATTACCCCACACCACACCCACGCACTCCACATTGCACACACACCACACACATTTACTTACATCTTCCCTTGCATGTATTCTTAATTACGTTATTTTCACTATTTTTATTTTTATTTTTGTAAATCAATTTTTATGAACAGTATTGCAAAATTATAATGTATGAGATTTTTATTTGAAGAATATTCTATGCGAATCAGACCGTCTCCAGTACAACAATCAAAAATGTAAAATTTTGTTTTAGGGGGCCTGGTGACCTAACATACAGGTTTTCTAAAAAACTTAGTTTAGGCACCAGTCTTCCACAAATTAATTATAAAATTGTATCTGTAGACTTTTTACTGACATTCTCTGTAATTTGTGGTAAGAAATAAATAAAATTATTATTATTATTATTATTATATTTGTATTCAGCTAGATATAACCGCGCGGTTACCGTGCGATGCCTACGTGTTAGAACAAACAAATTATACGAAAACAGCGCAATAGTTAAGGCGCTGACAAGACCCAATTGACCAAAATAGGCTTCTCTTAAGAAAGAAAATTGCCAAATCTGTATAGTTTGTGGTAGCGGAAAAAATATATGTTAATTTTGAACATATTTCCCAGAACTTGGTTGTCACCAAAACACGTTTTGAAAAAAAAATCTCGATACAAACTAACGTTAAACTAACCTCTTACCTTGAGTTCTAATCCAAAATATCTGTATTAAATATCAACATAGATTACGTGTTTAGTTAATAACAAGTACGTCTTATTCTAATGCAGAACTTGGTTGTTTTTTATTTTCGATTACTCAACTCAATTCTGAGTAAATAGATAATTACTTCATATTTTGCAATAAATTACAAGCGTTTTGTCGTCGCGCTTCTCTTTCTTTTCTATGCAATCTGACAGTGACCGCGGTTTAGGTGTTGTCAGCGTCTTAAAGTACTTGTAAGTTACTCCTAATCATTAAGAACGTACCGACGTACTCTTAGTGAACGGCTTTCTTCCGTAAATTATTTATTTATTTAACCATTTATGTACACACATATAAAAACAGAAAAGATGAACAGAACAGAAAAATACGTACAAAGGTGATGCTTATTTCTAAAGAAATCTCTTCCAGCATACCTGCGATAGGAAAGTAGATAAAGAGATGTAGACACCGTGTGTAAGAGTAGAAGAGAAAATAGAATACATAAAATCGAAACAATTTACGAAACAAATAATATGGGAATATACTACCATACATACATCTAAAATAAATATCACTAGAATATTAAAAAAAAAATACAGTGTAATTTAAAGCAATAAATACTTACGCAACTATGTCGAAGTGGAGAGATAGTGTTCTTATTATACAGGGTCATATTAATTTTCTGGCGAAACTCCGCAGACTTGATGGTAATCGATATCTATCATGATAAAAAAATATATATGTATTTGATGATGTTTTGTGTGGGGTCTTCTTAGTGTAGTCACTAGAAAATATAGTTTTTAAAAAATCCGTTTTTTTTTCGGTTGGGATGGGTATCGATATCTATCTACAGGGTGACATTGAAAACATGCGACAAATCGAAATGGGAGATTGTACTCATCATTATGAACAACTTTTACTAAGGGACCAAAGCTACAATCCCAAAAAAAAAAACTGCTGTCCCCTACATATATGTTCGCAATACCTCATCAAAATGTAGGAAAAGCAGATTTTTTTTTTTGGATTACAGCTTTGGTCCCTTAGTAAAAGTTGTTAATAATGATGTATACAATGTCCCATTTCAGTTTGTCGCAAGTTTTCAATTTCAACCTGTATATATGTATACAAGGTGTCGTTTTGCATCCTCGTCAAATTTCAGGAGGCTGCTATGAAAGACATATATAATCAAATAAAATTACGATACCTGCTCAATAATTAATAAATACTTGTTTTTTACTTATTTAAGTTTGACAGTATTTTAGAATACACCACTGTCACAGAACAGAATCGCCCCGTTGCGTATGCGGTAGTGTGTGTTTGTAAAAGGGCAGTTACAGTGCAGTATCACACAGGCCGCGTTTTAACAGGTGTGTCCCACACATGCCGATTTCCGTAAATTAGGAAAAAAGGATCTTATTTTATTATTAATTCGTGTCGAGAATCATTAGCATAGTTACCTCCTTGAATTTGACGAGGATGCAAAACGACACCTTGTATAAAAATTAATCCCTATTTCCCTTGGTCACGGCATCACGAGTGAACGGCTGGACCGATTTCACAAATATTTTTTTTTGTTGTGTTTGTTATTGTCAGAAGAAGAAAAAAAACACCTCCACGCGGACGAAGCTGCGGGAAAGATGTAGTACACAATAAAACGGGTTTTCTGAACTCATACTTAAAGTAACAACACTACAAGTGGTCCCAAAAATAAAACAACATATCTTTTTTGTTTTGATTTTATTGTGCTTAGATATCACGTTTGCAGAGTTTCGGGGGGGGGGGGGGGGGCATTCTTCTGTGGAACGGTTTGCCTCTCTCCAGTTTGTTTATTTATTCAATTACGCCTATTCTGTATGAGGAAAGGGATGCATTGAATTGTCTATATGTCAGGATCGTCGAGGCCGCTGATCGTCAGTGAGGTGAGTTTTTCGATCGTATCGTGGTGGTGTTCTCTCCGCAGCCGCAGTCGCAAGACGCGTGTCGCTTGAGCATGTAGCTCGTGGCAACGAGGTAAGGAGTACTATGATCTACCGCAGCATTTAACCGACAATCTTACCACAAAAAAATAATTTGTGAGTTTTTTTTGTTGTGTTTGTTTTTGTCAGATGAAGAAAAAAAAACACCTCCACGCGGACGAAGGCGCGGGAAAGATGTAGTACACAATTAAATGGGTTTTCTGAACTCATACTTAAAGTAACAACACTACAAGTGGTCATTGAGCTCCCAAAAATAAAACAACAAATCTTTTTTGTTTTGATGGGGGGGGGGGGAGGGGCATTCTTCTGTGGAACGGTTTACCTCTCTCCAATTTGTTTATTTATTCAATTACGCCTATTCTGTATGAGGAAAGGGATGCATTGAATTGTCTATATGTTGGGATCGTCAAGGCCGCTGATCGTCAGTGAGGTGAGTTTTTCGATCGTATCGTGGTGGTGTTCTCTCCGCAGCCGCAGTCGCAAGACGCGTGTCGCTTGAGCGTGTAGCTCAGGGCAACGGGGTAAGGAGTACTATGATCTACCGCAGCATTTAACCCACAATCTTACCGCAAAGAAAATTTCTATACCTACTTGGTCCAATCGGTCAAAGGGCTATCAAAGTTAAAATAATGAATAGCCTAACCTAACCTAAACCTAGAGCTAAACCTAATTTGAAACCAAAAACTTATACCTATTTATTTATTTTATTTATTTATTTATTTAACAGTTTATGTACATATGTACATATAAACAGACAAGAAGAAAGGAACAGAAAAATACGTACAAAGGTGTTGAAATCTCTTCCAGCATACCTGCGATAGGACAGTAGACAAAGAGATGTAAACACCGTGTGTAAGAGT
Organism: Atethmia centrago; assembly: GCA_905333075.3. Lineage (NCBI taxonomy): Eukaryota > Metazoa > Arthropoda > Insecta > Lepidoptera > Noctuidae > Atethmia > Atethmia centrago. The sequence continues at coordinate 21,464,450 of HG995384.1, forward strand.
AGAAGAGAAAACAAAATACATAAAAACAACAAGAAAGATTTTTCTTTCTCGTTGTTTTTATGTATTTTGTTTATTCTATTCTCATTTTCTATTTACTAATTAAAATATACAATAAGAGAATATACTTACATAAATACATACTTCTGAAATAAATATCACTAAAACCACCTACCTATATGCAGGTAAACGAAATAAATTCAAACACAATATTATACACACTCACGCGCACACATACTCAAAACCCACTAGGATACATCGCACAAGTGCGCCCCTTTTGTATTTTTTTAATTTTATTTTTTTTTGTTTTCATTTGCACACTGTATAATGTTAAGTGAAAGAGCGGAGTTATCTAACACAAGCATCTTCTTGCTTAAAAGGTGATCTCCAACTCACGTATGTTAAAGCTTTAAGGCTTCTACATACTCGCGCGACTTGTCGCGCGACGCGTCGCGACACAAAGGCACCGCTTGTAGCGCTACACGCGGTGTCTTTGTGTCGCGTCGCGTCGCGCGACAAGTCGCGCCAGTATGTAGGAGCCTTCATGTAATTGAAATAAACATTTTTATTTTTTTGTTTAATAAAATATAAATATCATGTTATTCCGCTAAGTATGTCAGATTAAACTTTAACCAGCCACAATATACAAACTTCAGAGAACCTCCTACGCTAAGTAAAAGTTTACGAATAATATAACAATATTCACCGAACTTACCACAGCCTAGGCCAGGTATAAGTATTATTATTGTTATTTATTAATAGGAGACTCGATAATCTTGGACATCACTCTATAACATTGTGAGGGATAGTGGAATTTTATGGTCAGAAATCGCTAAGAGTGAACAACCGTGGAAATCGGAGATAGAACAGTGGAAGTTTTGTGAGCTGCCAAAAAAATATACTTAAAAAAAATGCGATTCCAGAGAGAAAAATAAAAACTCTGAAGGCAGGTTAGACTTAAAAAAAATATATTTAAAACGTCTTACTCCTAAACTATACATACCTAATCGCTTAACATACGGGTGTACGGAGCTTCGAACGTTTTCTTAGACGTCTATTCATAGGCCACCCTGGACCCTGTATGTACCTTCTATTGAATTAAATGACGACTTTCAAAAAACTACACCAGAGAAAAGTCAGGCAAACTCCTAAGTAGAATCACTTAAACCCAATTCTGGATGATATATACTAAATAGTCACTCAATATAACACACAATACTTACCTACTAGAGTTCCAGATTCAACATAACATTATTCCTTGTATTCCCCGAATGATTAGGCAGAGATGTACCTATAGGACACCAACATTTCACCAGCAGGCTTAGCATGACACTCTCTATTTCTTCGACGAATAGAAGAATTTCTACGGTGAGATGTCAAAAACTGAGAAACGAAATGTCACTTTGTATAGAAAGAGCCGTGTCTATTCTTCTAAGAAATAGAGAGTGTCATGCTAAGCCTGCTGTTATTTTTAAGTACCATGTAATAGGAGACAAGTCAGTATATCAAAGTTCACCGAAATCTCGGAAAGACACTCACCTAAAAACATTAAAACTCCCATATAACACAATAAGTGGGACAAATAAACATCAATTTAACAGTAGTCCCGACAAAAGAGAAGTCGTGTAGGGTGACGGTAAGATCGGAACTATTTGAGAAAAGAGTGGCGTTCCGTGTCGCGTCCCTTCTAATATATGAGTGTCCATAAGGCACTGAAATAGATGGACCACACATTTTTGTCAATTGTGGGTTAAACGGGAAAAGGCTGGCCTGTGTATTAAATTACCAATAGTTTACATGGCTGTCATAAATGTGACAGACATTTATGACAGTCATGTAAACTATTGGTAAGGTATTGCGAGTGTACACGTCAATCCGAGGTTTGTAAAAAAAATGTGTATTATATGTAATAAGGAGAATCAAACGAAATAAAGTTTTGCGGCATAAAAAACAATTGTAATCGTTCACACAATACAAAATGCAGAAATACTTAGCTCAGGGAATTCAAGTGGGACGCCGGGATAGTGCAAAAAATCGTGCCATTTGCGAGCGTGTGATGCAGGCCGGGCAGACGGGCGCGGAGCGGGGTGCGGGCGGCCGCGTAATGTGGGGTTCAGCCTCAGAATATCCCTTTCCCAAAATCTCCCTTGGTTTCAAATAGTCCCTTCTCTGAAATGTCCCCTCCCCATAATGTCCATTTCCCAGAATGTCCCATTCCCGAAACGTCTATTTCCCAAAATGCCCTCTTACCGAAATGTCCCTTTTCCGAAATGACCCTTTCTCAAAATGTTCCTTTCCTCGACAGCTACGCGTCAATCAATAGTTAAAAACATTTATTTTTTTTTTTGATAAGGGCTTATTTGCAGGTATCCTTGTGGACTCTATCTGCTTCATCTGGCTTCGGTGGGGCCAGAAGGGCCTCTCACCTAGCAAACAAAATGGAAAAATTAGGTAGTACAGCTAAGGGCGTCCCATAGTGGGACTCGAACCTAGGCTTAGAGCGCTACCGATTTTGAGCAAGTGGAGACTTGTCATATCTGAGAGTTAAGACGCTGACAACACCTAAACCGCGGTCACTGTCAGATTGCATTGAAAAGAAAGAGAAGCGCGATGACACAACGCTTGTAATTTATTGCAAAATATGAAGTAATTATCTATTTACTCAAAATTGAGTTGAGTAATCGAAAATAAAAAACAACCAAGTTCTGCATTCAAATAAGACGTTCTTGTTATTAATTAAATATGTAACGTATGTTGATACTTAATACAGATGTTTTCGATTAGAACTCAAGGTAAGAGGTTAGTTTAACGTTAGTTTGCATCAAGATTTTTTTTTCAAAACGTGTTTTGGTAACAACCAAGTTCTGGGAAATATGTTCAAAATTAACATATATTTTTTCCGCTACCACAAACTGTACAGATTTGGCAATTTTCTTTCTTAAGAGAAGCCAATTTTGGTCAATTGGGTCTTGTCAGCGCCTTAAAGTTAAAAACATGTAATATAAATCTCACTCTGCCTCGTTGGTCTAGTGTTCGCAAGCGCTACTGCTGAGCATGAGGTCCTAGGTTCGTTTCCCGGGTCGGGCTTATTGGGTTTTTCTATCTGGAATTTCTCAGTAGCAGCCCGGAGTCTGGATTTGTGCACAGTTGAAGGCAAAGGCTCGCCCCCTTTTATATGGGACTTAAACATAACTAGCGGAATGTACTATAGGCACACCTCTGCCCAACCGGGGAAACAAGGCTGTTGTGTATAACATAAACGAAAACGTCAAAAGCTAAGAATTATCCACGTGATAACTGTTAACATAAAATCATTATATATTATATAATAACATTATAGAAATCAAGAAAGTCTTAGTAATGAATTTAAGTTTTATTTGTTAAAATGATAAAAAAAAGTGTCAAAAATATTATTTTTGTTAAAACGTGTGCCACTGTGATATGTTTTGTTTGTGTTTTCGTAAGTATTTGTTATATTTTTTATCGAATTCAATGTCTGCGGCCTTCTTCGATTTGCTATATTTTTAAATAATGAATTGTCTATACCAGCGGTTCTCAAACTTTTTTGGTCACGGAACCCTTTTGACAAGCAAAATGCTTGACGGAACCCTACAATAAAACAATAGTTTTTAAAAGTGTATTCTTTATTATATAAGCATAATAAAAGTACAATGTAACAGTTACTAATTATTACTTACTTTACCACATGGCAAGTACAATAATAGAAGATATTAAAAATGAGAAAATCTTAACTAATGGGGGGTATGAAACTGTTTTTTATTTTTCATCAATTGGTTGATATCAGGTTTGATAGAAGACATTTGAAGTCTCATATCAGGTTCGGCGTCCAGTCTATTACGATATGTTGTTTTCGTGGCTGCATAGGTTGAGAATCCTGTTTCGCACAAATATGTTGTTGGGAACGGGAGAAGAATATTCAGAGCCATTCTGCCAAGCATTGGATATTCATCACGGATTCTGCACCAAAAATCGTTGAGAGGCGTCGTTTTGAACAGTGACTCCATACTTGTGTCTGATGACATTTCTGAAAGAGATTCATATATCTCGTTTGACATACTTTCGGGCTTTTGCAAGTTTGGTAAAAAAGGATTATGAATCCATGAATTCAGCTTCATTTTTGTATTCTGTTCTTCGGGAAAATACTTTTTAAAAGATGCGCGCATCGAAGTGAGATATTGGACCAATTCTTCAAACACATCATCTTGAAACATTTCTGAGTCGTTATAGCTAACAAACTCACTGAGTGACGTAAAGCTTTCTATTTCTCTCTTACCAACACAAATAATCCAAAAATCTAATTTTCTTTTGAAGGCAGTTATTTTGTTATAGGCCTGGAACACTGTTGTCTGTTTACCTTGCAATGATAAATTCAATTCGTTCAGTTTTTGAAAGATATCTGCCATAAAAGACAATCGGAACAACCAAGTTTTATCATACAAACGGTCTTTCAAATTAAAAGAAACTGTATCTGCTGAAAGAAACATTTGTAACTCGGCTCTAAGTTCAAAAGCCTTGTTAAAGTTTTACCCCGAGACAGCCATCGCACTTCTGTATGAAGCAGCAGTGTTTTATGTTTGCTGCCATAATCTTCACACAATAATGAGAACAATCGGGATTGTAGTGGTCGTGATTTGATAAAATTAATTATTTTTACCGCTTCATCCATAACTAATTTTAGATTTGACGGCATTTGCTTCATCGCAAGTGCTTGTCTATGCAGAATACAATGGCTGGAACTACAATTAGGCGCTTTACTTTTTATTCGTGATACCTACTGCTTCTGCTGTTTTACCTGTCATCGCCTTCGCCCCATCTGTACAAATGTCAATGCAATCGTTCCAACTAAGATTATTTTCTTTAAAAAATATGTTTATTTTATTTAAAAAATTCATCCCCTGTAGTGTTTGTGGGCAGTGAACACATAAGCATGTCTTCTTCAAAAGAAAGTTCATATGGATATCTCACGATAACCAGCAAGATAGCCAGACAAGTGACATCAGTTGACTCATCCATTTGCAAGGCGAATCGTGTTTTTTGTAGACGTGCAACTAGTTCTTGTTTGACGTAGCTTGCCAGATCATGGATTCGCCGTGAAACAGTATCGTTTGATAGCGGTAAAGTAGAAAGATGCTTTGCAGATTTTTCATCGAGCATACATTTTGTTATGTCTAACACACATGGCTTTATTAAATTCTCAGCGATAGTGTGCGCTTCACCTGGTTGTGCAATGCGATAGCTAACTAAATATGATGCGGCCCGTGGCCTTTTCATTGATAGTTTGTGTTACATGCATCATATTTTTTTTGACTTTCCAATAACTGTTCTTTTTTAGGAACAAAAAATTATTTATTCTTGTCTTTAGACTTGGGGTGTACAGTTTCTAAATGTCTGCGCAATTTGGCAGGTGCCATGGAACTATTAGGAAGCAGTTTACTACATAACATGCAGAGAGGTGAGCCGATGGAATCAACAAATCCGAAACAGATATATGATTCATCATACTTCCTTTTTTTCGTCTTTGAAACCGTGGAGCTTGACGTCGTGGCATCATCGTCTGGATCAGTAATTGCTGTATTCTCCGCGCGTACTGCTTTTGAACATTCAGCGTCTTTAGAAGATGTTGTTGCAACACGTTTAACACCTTTAAGCCAACGTTCCATTCTTCTTTATTAATAATGTTACACGTCAGGATGGTGGGGTCAAAATAATGCACAATCGTTACTGCGTGTATGAGACAAAGTTTAGTCCAAAGAAGAAATGTACAAAACTGATACAATCAGAATACAGCAGGCAGTAGAACTTACAAGCAGGCAGCAGGCTAGCCAGCTTGTAAGTAGTTAGGTACGAACTTATCGCTCCGAACGCTAATCGTCAACTGACTGACGAGGCGCGACTTTTTTTTTTTTTTTTTTTTTTTGTGTGTGGCATCTCGTAGTTGACCTTGAGAGGTCGTGACTACTTAACCGGACTTTCCTGTGGCTGCCTTAAGCGAACTCAAAGCCTCCAGCCAGGGGCGAATTTCTTATATTACTAAGCGACTGCACGCTAAGGGCACCCCCTGTGGGGTACGGACCTCGGCTTAGGGCGTCGCTGGGGGGAGGACAGCAAGATGGGACAGGCTGGATCTGGTTAATATTATTATTATTAATCGGGGAATTTAAAGCTACAGGCTCAGCTGCGGCGCGGGCTGGCACTTCTTCGAGCAAGGGTCGGGGGGGACAATTACGTCGGGGTTTACGCGAGGGACCTCGGCGGCGAGGTCGGAACGTAGGTCGTCGGTGTGTTTTGTGCACTGTACTCGTTGCCCTATTGCTTTCCTGGAGGAGGGTAATGGGGTCATCGGGGTCGGAGAGGGTATGCCTTGGACGGCGAATAGAACTAATGGTGGAGGGCCTATAACTGGCGGCCTGCACAACCAGAGGGTTGCGGTGGGTGGTGGCGGAGTCGAAGAAGCGCTTCGTGATGCGCTTCATGAACTGCTTGATGGTGGGGATTCTAAGATCGAGATGGAGGATCTCGTTTCGAACGAACCAGGGGGCTCCCGTTGCCTTTCGGAGGAAACGGTTTTGGAGGGACTGTATCCTGTGGATGTGGTGGGGTTTAGCGTGTGCGAAGACTGCACAGGCATAAGTCATGATGGGACGGATGCACGCTGTGTAAATACGCAATTTGCCCTTAAGGGACAATTTGCTGCGCGCATTTAGGACGGAGTGAAGTCTACCGAGAGCGAAAGCGGCACGCGAACGCACCTGCTTGATGTGCTCTGAGAACGAGAGATGGTGGTCAAGGGTCACGCCTAGGTATTTGGCTCGCTTCTCCCAAGGGATAGGCTTGCCGAACATGGTGAGCGGTCGGGGGGCGATGAGGTTTTTACGCTGTTTGGTGAAGAGAACAGCCTGACTTTTGTCGGGATTGACCTCGATTCTCCACTTTCTAAACCAAGCGCCAAGCTTGTTGACCTCGGTCTGGAGAGTGCGAGATATGTGGTCGTGGACTAACCCGGTGTAGTAGATGGCCGTGTCGTCTGCGAACAGAGCCAACTGCGCCTTTCTACTTTTCGGGATGTCGCTGGTGAAGAGAGTGAAAATGAGAGGGGATAGTACAGAGCCCTGAGGGACGCCTGCACGGATAGGGTGAGGGGAGGATAGCGCTCCTTCGATGCGATAGCGGAAGGTGCGGTTCGACAAGAAGTCTCGTAAGATGAGCACGAGACGATCGGGCACTCCGAGTTTGTAGAGCTTATATAATAAGCCGTTGTGCCAGACCTTGTCGAACGCTTTCGCTATATCGAAGAATACAGCACCGGTCGTAAGACCACGTTGAAAGCCGTGGCTTATGTGTTCAACGATGCGGTGGACCTGTTGGACGCAAGAATGTTGGGCTCTAAAGCCGAACTGCTGGTCGGGGATGAGGCCCTTTGTTTCCGCAAAATCTCTGAGGCGCTTTAATATAAGCCTCTCATAGATTTTGCCGAAGACATTGAGCAGACTGATGGGCCGGTAGCTGGTGGGCTCCGTTTTCGGCTTACCGGGCTTCGGTATGCCGATGACGGTGGCCTTCTTCCACTCTTGTGGGAAGATGTTATTGCTCAGGGCTCCATTGAAGATGGTGGCCATGAGCATTATGAGGTGAGCGGGGAACAGTTGGAGCACCCTATTGGTGATTCCGTCTGAGCCGGGGGCTTTGCGAGGTTTTAGACCCTTGATGATATCATGCACTTCGTCTGGAGTGACGGGAGGCAGAGGATAGTCAGGGTCTTCAACGGGCGGGAGGGAGGCTCTACGTTCGACTTCCGCGTCGACCTGGGACAGGTGAGCTTGGTCTACTGGTTGAGAGCTAGGTGAGCATTGAGCCTCAAGACTATCGGCTAGGCATTCTGCCTTGTCGACGTCATCGAAAGCGATGGTCTTGTCGGGGCGCACCAGGGGGGGCATTGAGACGACTTCGTCGGATTTGAGTTTCCTCTGAAGGTCCCAGAACGCTCGGTGAGTGGGCTCTAGCTCGCTCAGCATCTTGTCCCATCCAGCGTCACGCAGCTCCGATAGGCGTGTCTTTACAGATCTCTGTAAATAGCGCATATGGGCTTTGTTCGCGTGGTTGGGAAAGTTACTGTACGCACGGACAGCCGCGTTCTTCTCATTCAACAGTTCACGTACATCGTCCGGGAGCTTCCAGCGATGGTCGTCCATCGCCGGAACCTCCCTTGAACAGTCGTTCAGGACTGATTGTACGTGCACTGTGAATGAGTCAATCGCGGCTGTCGTGTCAGCGATAGAGTCGAAGTGGTCGGGAATGGAGTCTAGTCGGGGACCTAACGTGGTAGATTTCAGGCAGTCGCTTACTTTCCTCCAGTCTGTAACTAACTTGGTGAGAGGGGGTCTATCAGGGTCATGGAGACCTAGGCGTGGTGCCAGCTTTACAACAACTGGACGGTGGTCGGAGGAGAGTTCGTCAAGCGCCTCTATAGAGTCCAACCGTAGGTTGATACTCTTCAGAAGCGCTATGTCAAGTACGTCGGGGGTTTGGTTAGGGTCGTGGGGAAAGGGAGTGGGAGTCATCGGGGCGATGATGTCGAAGTTGAGGATGGGACATAGGTCAAACAGGTGTCTGCCTCTGGTGGAGATCCTGGTGCTGTTCCAAGCATGATGTTTGGCGTTGAGATCGCCCGCTATGATAACGGAGTCACTCAGGCCAAGTAGGATGGAAAGGTCGTCAGAGAGGGGGGGAAGGGCTAACTCCGATGAGGAACAGGGGGGAACATAGGCCGATACAATGGTGATCGGTTGATGGCCAGTCATGCCTAGCTTGCATATGGACACTTCTAAACGCGAGAGAGGGGGCGGGTCCATTGGGATGCAGTGGAGGGTTGATCTGAAATAAATTAGGGTGCCGCCCCTGTGACATCTAGTCCTGTCATTGCGAACTATGCGATAGTTGGCAATTGACGGGTTTCGACGGCTGGGCTTTAAGAATGTTTCCTGTAATAGGAGAATATCAATTTGGTGGTCGCGGAGGAAAGCAGCGATTTCATCTCGCTGGTTAATCATGCCATTGGCATTGAAGAAACCTAACTTTAGGGATCGGGGTTTGGTACGTGCTTTTGGATGTAAATCCATTATTTGGGTTTCGCGAAGTTCTCCAGGGCTTGCGTAATCTCTGGATACGCGTGGAAGATACGCTGTATCTGAGCGAGATCGCAGGAATTACGGGCGGCAACGAGCTCGTTGGCCATTTTGCGCGCGCGGGGTGTGAAAAATAACGAAAAAGTCCCAGAGATCACACTGAATGGATCAATTGGGATGGACGGGCCGACCACCGGGGTGGTTGAAGCGGCGACGGGCCGTGGCGCAGCGGTTGCGGCAGCGGCCATGGGAGCGGGGGCGGGTTTCGCGGGTTGGATAGGCGCGGAAACGCGGATGCGGGGGTCCATCAGCGGTCTGATGGGAGGCGGGGTGGGTCTGGGCTGAACCATAGCAGGGAACGCCTGCTGATGGTTCATCGCATTCCATGGGCTAGGCCTTTGCGGGCTTAACCTCAGGGGGAGTTGAGGGAATGTCTGTGATGGGGGGGGGAAGAACCCATATGATGGGCACTCTCTCTGCTGGCGGGCGTCTGCACGTTTCACCAGTTTTGATGAGGACGTCTTGGGGGCCATACGACAGCCCCGGTAGTTTGCCGGGTGTCCAGCCTCACCGCACAGTACGCAGCTGGGCGGCTCGGTGCACAGAGACCGGTCTTTAGGGCGGGGGCAGTCCGAAGTGCCATGCTCCCCCAGGCACTTGACGCACCTGGGAGTCGCATGGCAGTTCTTCTGCGCATGCCCGTATAACTGGCAACGGTGACATTGCCCGACGACGCCGCTCTTCCGGGGCTTCTCGATGACGAGGCCCGTGAGATGGCAAATAGAGGAAACTTTGTGGATAGGGTGATGCCCTTCGAACGGGGGGCATACGACAAGGATCATGTCGTAAGCCGAGCCCCCCCTGGCGCGGTGCATGCGGTGCACCTCGTCCACGGGGACGCCTTGAGATTCAAGGTCGGCCTTGATGTCGGCTGTGGGGATTTCTTTCGGGATCCTACGGATCACCACGCGGATCTGTCGTTCCTCGGGGAGCGAGTAGGTGTGGTATGACACACCTCTCGCCCGGAGGACTCTGGTTAGGTCCCTATAATCGCGGGACGTAGGGACTGTAATCTTAATTCCCTGTTGGGTCGCGGTGGCTTTAGAGAAGCCGATTTTTTGTTCGACGCACCATTTTGATACGTCTAACCATCTTGTTTTGTCCTGCAAGATTACAGGAGGGGGAGGGGGGGTCTTTTTAGGGGCCGGAGTGGCCGGAGTGTCCTTAGCGGACGAAGCGGTCGGGGTGGGGATAGTAGCGGAGGGCGCCACAGATACAGGTATAGGGGGAGTGGGGGCAGAGAGAACCTCCATGGCGGCTATTTTAGTCGCCTGCGAGGACGTCGCCTTCCTCTGTTTCCTCTTTTTCCCCTTTCCGGAGACGGCCACGAAGCCGTCGTCCTCGGAAGAGGGAGTAGAGTGGGCAGAAGAAGAATCGACTGACTCTACGTCAGAGTAGGAGAAAGGGGTCGGGCACCTCTTGTCTTGCGACAAGGGCTCCTCGATGTCCATGGACACTGAGGGGCTAGGAGGGGTCACGGTCGCGGTCGCGGTCGATGCGGGGGTCAGAGCGACGGAGTCGGTTGATAGCGGCTGGCTAAGAGCCGCAAACCTAGCGCCATATCTGGCGAGGAAGTCTGGGTCCTTGAGGAGGACTTCTTTGAAGAACGCCGCTATTAGGGCGTCCTCCATGATGGGGGAGGGGGGGGGATTACGGGGGCGAAATCTTGGAATCTAAATTCCTCCTAACATAGACCTAACGGCCCTAAACCTAACTCCCCGGGTGGATAGGCCCGGGGATGAGTCGCCCTCCCTGTCGGGTGCAGACAGGGAGGTGAGTACCTAATTGTGAGCCCTAAGCTTGTAACTCTTTGCCAGTCTTAATGTGCAAAGGGGCCCTGAACCAGTCTAGCGCGAAGGGTGTAGACACACCCTAGAGACGCTAGGTGAGTAGCTGAAAAGGAAATCAGTGCACCAGAGCCGACTAGGAGATCCCCCAAGGCCGGTTAGCTCTGGGACCCTTCCAATTAACTGCCTAGCCCTGAAGGGGTTCGGCGGGTGTATTGGGACAACAACACCCCACTCGGTTTCGTTGGCACCGTCAGGTATCCACCGAGGACCACGAAACAGTGGATTTAGCCCAGAGGGGGCCTATGAGCTACTCTGACACTTTTTCTGTTAGAGAAATACCTGCCTTGAAAAAGGCACTTTTTGAGATCAATACGGCCGATTAATAAAATTAATCGACCGTGGATCGGTAGTAGTCGGCGACTACTGAGAGTTACGGCAGCGTAACGAGATCCGGAATTCGAGAGCGCAGTGATCGAGTGCAGCGAGCGGGAGCGGCAGCACGTCCGTTCACGGCGGGTGTCGAGCGCGGAATGGGGGATGATCCACGACGAGGCGCGACGCGTGATCGCCGCTTTTATACTTAGTCCTAAACTCGAACTCGAACATTTTCAAAAATACTCGAGTCGGCGCCTTTGATAAACAAAAAGCGGAAACAAAATAGAAATACAAAAAAATGCGTTGTAAACAATCTCGACTTTATGTTTTTGAAGATAGAGCCGAAAGTCGCTTGTTCACAACTATAGCGTCTAATTCAGAGGCGGCTTTTATCAAAGGGACTGCGCGCTCACAAGTACACGCGCGGCGGGCGGAGTCAAAACGTTCGACCAGTGACCAGAGTGTTATGATTTTTTTTCTAAATTCTTGCGGAACCCCTACAGGGGTATCGCGGAACACACTTAGAGTACCGCTGGTCTATACGAATATCTCAATGCTTAGTTTCCTTTTTTAATTTATATATAAAATAATATAAATTGGGTTTCTTGGGTATACGGGCATTCATTCGTCGATGCCACCCTTCCAGGGCATTTGTGGTGCGATGGCGCTGACCGGCGCAGCTCAATATAAGACTGGATATTTTTTTAAATCGCCTCATTTCGGGTGAGTTGTTGGCCTTTACTAAAATATAATGCTATGCCTCTGGTATATCATTTGGTAGAGGAGTAATCGCTCTCATTCTTGTTACGTTACGGCCTTCGCTGGTTGCATTCAACTTGATTTTTTAGAATATGTCCAAATCACATCATTTTGGTAGCACCCCGTTACCTACTTTGCCGGGGCGTGGGATAGTCCGAAAGGGATACCGAGGCCTCTGGCAACCCAAGCAATGGAAGGAACACGGGTGGGTTTTAGTCAATAAGAGTCTGACACAACTCCCGCTCCGCCCAGAGCGGGAGAAGTTATTTGATAATTTTCAACCCAAAAAAAAACCCGTTACTTCAGCTTGCGGAAAAATCACGGCATTCATAATCGCTATCTCATAATCACATTTGATTTTTTTTATGTGGATCCTTAATTTCTCCTTTCCCTGACGATGACGTAGGAAAGGGATATTTTGAGAAAGGGTAATTTCGTGAAAGGGACATTTTGAGACAGGACATTTTAGGAGAGCATTTTGGGAAATGGACGTTTCGGGAAAGGGACATTCTGAGCCTGAACGCAATGCGGGCCGCGAAAGGCGCGGGCGCGTGAATGCGCGTGTTCAGGTTACAATGCCTACTTCCTACAGTATTGTTTTTTTATTGCAAAGAGTTGGAAAGCTATACCATTATTATAATTTATAATCTGTTCAGTCTCATGTCACCTTTTACACCTAAGTCGTTGTGTTGCCAATTAAAAACTTTAGTCCACTACTAATACAAAGTATAGAATAGTAAAATTGGCTTCATGACATATCGAATGCGGCTAAATGCTAGAATTCTAAGTAAATGGCATAAAATAAGATATTGGAAAAAAGGCTAGGAAAATTACGAGTAGGTAGCAGTTATGATGTCTAGTTTCAGGCTAGGACAAAAACAAATATTGGTCTAGCTAGCCAGAACAAATACTAAGCCCTTTGGGCTGTCCAAGTTAGATTGTAAAAAAAGTTTTTGCACTACAAAGTGTTAAAATATTTAACTTGCTAATTATTATTTTTAATATATTTATTTACATAACCAAATTACAAGATGATTATTAACATTAACTAAATTAAATTAAAGCTAAGTTAAGCTTAAAAAAGGCCCTCGGGGCATCGTACCAAGGATGCTGGCGGCATTTCCTCGCTGAATTGCAATGCTGATGCGTTGCACGAGAAAGCCGCCAGCTTTTCGGTCACCAGTTACATCAACTAGACGTTTCGCGATTTCCGCAAATAACTTATGCGCACTGGGACCTCACGGACCGAGGGTCTCGACGCCAAAGGGCACAAAGTTGTACTCTCTGCCAAGACCTCCATATTTAATAACTTTCAGATTTTCGGCATTTTCGGTAGTTCGTTGGAGGTGGGACGGTGCCAGTGTGTCTACACAGGTAGCGTCCCACACAAGCATCCGTCCCAAACTCCACGGGACCAAAGACACACCATCAGGTCTTTTGCCATCATCTCTGACAATGCCATTCGGCTCAAGAAGAGCAGGCACATTGATGCTGGCAAGAGACCGGCGGATTATGTCATTAAATGTCGCATGTCTTGAAAAGTGGCCTGCACTTTTTTGACAACAAAGTCCATGGTGACCCAGTCGGTCCACGTCCGTGCCACAAGGGCATGTGTGTGGAGTGCATACCGTGACCCCAAGCCGCAGACCAGTCGCCAGACGAAGCGAGGTCGGATCCAGGAAGGTACCGGTATATGGAGAAGGATGGGCATGTAGCCAATGACCGGCCTCTCTGGTTCCGACCGCCAAAAGTCTTGCGCGATCCGGACCTGAACTTCGGCTCAGAATCGATTTGTATGTTAAATCGCAATAAATATCATCCCAGCTCCTCTGAGATTTTAGGTTGTCTGAAAAATCTTTACCCGGGCAATGAATTTGAAAAGCATTCTTGGCATCCTCCAAGCCCGCAGTCTCATAGTTTGTGGGCAAAGCCCTTAGGACATTACCTATGAGGCTGGGGAAGCAACACTCGAAATTTTGCGGATTCCTAAACCGCCAAACCGAATAGGGAGGGATGCTTGTAACCAAGATGGTTCATTGAGCTGAATATTTAAAATCGTTTCTAAACTAGTTTTGACTAAATCGTCTATTGGTGAAAGCAAATTTGGATGTTTCCAAAAAGGGCTACAGCGAAGCACACGAGTACACGAGTAAGTAAATTAAGGGACAAAAAGGCAAAACTTTAGAATTATAAGAGCATAATGATGACTGATTTCGAGTAAACAATTTGCGTGACTTTGGAATTTAGAAATAGTGTTAGTAATATAATCAGGAAAAGATTCTTCAAAGATGGGAGAACCCAGGAGGCAAAGTGACTTTCTGTCTACTATTTTGATATTGGGTGTCAGAAAATTTAATTTGGATTTTAAATTATCCAAACCGTAAGAAGTTTTTTGAATAAAGAGTTCACATTTGCTGAAATTTAATTCTAAACCAATATTTTCGAAATTTGTTTTAATATCTGATAAGTCAGATAACACAGTGTCCACATCGCCTCCCAGGGTTCCGTCATCCAAATACCAAACGTTTAATTTCGATTTTAAATTTTGAATAATCGGATTTATAGCCAAGTTAAAAATTGCTGGCCCGAGGGGATCGCCCTGCTGACAGCCGACCTCCGAAGAAAGTTCATGGGAACGGTAAATTAATTTTGAAGGTTCTGCGTAGCAGGTAAGCAGGTATTGATAGAGTTCCGGAATTTTGTCCTTAACTTCTGTCAGCATGGCATCCCTGTTTACTGAATTGAAAGCATTTTTGACGTCGTTTTATTAAATTATTATTAATTTATTTACTTATTAATGTATTTATTTATTTCATATTTGTTTATTTATTATTAAGCTCTTCAACAATGAGTACACTATTACTGTTGATTTATTTGATTTACATATTTACAAAAATCAATCTTTAATCGATTCTGTAATAATCGATATATCGTAGGTACTTATTTAAAAGGAAAAACGGAAGCCTGCTTCCCTTACTACCCATTATCATTCTTACACTTACTTCTTGTTTGCGCTTTAACGGAGACGGACGTTGTACGGAACCGCACGTTATTTTAAAGACTCACGCGTCGTGCATTCTGTGTGCTCAGCATTTGTACCTATCATTAAAGCTAATTTGTTTTAAGTAGGTACATTTATTCAATAAATCAGTGTTCAACGGACATTCGCGGTGATCGGTTTTATGTCATCATCATCCCCAATAGAATCGCCCCGGCACCATCATTAAGTGTAGGAAACCCTACATTATTTTGGTCCTTCGAGATTAGCAGCAGGACCTCGTCGCGGAACTTTGAGCTAGCGCGCGCAAGGCTCAGTGGCAATCTCTCGCGAACGTGGTTCTGTGATCAAACCAGTGGACTCATTTAGTGAGAACTCTTTTTCATTCATTCAACCTAGACTTGAGCAACATAGCTTAGGTCGACAGCGCGGTCGTGGTAAGCAAATCACGGCGTGACATCATCATCATCATCAGGCTCCGTGGAGCTCATCATCGGGTGGCACGAGGGTTCAGCGTCCGCAATCAGCATCATCATATAATATTTCCAAGTAAGACTGTTCCTTTTACCTACCTACATCATAGAAGATCTTATTGCCCGTCAATCGGAAATCATCGCCAATTTCACTACCATCAAAATCAAATTCAACAAGGACTCGGATTCCCGCAAAACTACGGAATACCTCAGGAAACGTTAAGACACGACAGACAACCTCTGGGGAGAGTTCGAACAAAACCATAAGAAAATATCGGAGCATGAAGATGTGGCGGTCGACTATTTCCACGACAACACGTATCAAAAAGGTAAGGATCACTATCAAACTGTATGGAATCTCATTTCATCTTACGGCAAATCAAAAAAATCAACCCAAACTGATGGCAAGTTAGACGAACTAATATCACTGCAACGCACGAACTTTAGGGCATTCACTCGGCTGGTCAAAGGCGTCAAAATCAATCAGATATCAGACAAATGGGAACTTGAGGATGAGCTCAAAAACATCCAAGCAAAGTGGACAATGATCGATGCGCAACATTTGCAAATCGATCATATCCTAGCTGGAGGTGACCTATCGTACGACGAGGAGTTTAACAATCATGAATTGGCCTACACAAACATCAAAAGAGAGCTGCATAAGAAAATCTCCTCAACAACTCATTTAGAGAGATCAACCCGCACATTGATATATCGTCATTCAGCGGGAACTACACACAATGGCCAACATTTTATGACTTGTTCACCGAGACAATTCATAACAACAATTCGATCACGAAAGCTCAGAAGATGCAGCATCTTAAGGGAAAACTTAAGGGTGAGGCAGAGCGTCTCATTTACCATCTCCATATATCATCGGATAACTACGATACCGCATTGGATATCTTATTACACCGGTACAATAATAATCAACTTCTTTTCACCAATCTAATCGAAATCTTCCTAAACCAACCCAACATCCAAAAGGCAAACATCATTAGACATCAAAAGGTTGTATGATACCTCAACCGAATGTATTCACGCGATACACAATCTCGGTGTTGATACGAATACATGGGATCCGTTGTTGGTTCACTTAGTTTGCAAAAAACTGGATCCTTAAACATATGCTGGTTACAAAGAAGCACGCAGGAATCCTCGTGACCTACCAAAGCTGGAGGAATTAATGTCTTTCCTTGAGAGTAAATTTACTGCTCTTGAGCCCATGAAAAATCATAAGGAACCCACATCATCAAGCAAACGGAACCCAAATCAATCGAATAATAAGCAAAACAATTATAAAGGTTTTACTAACAAAAATTATCAGGCCATCATTACGCAAACTTCGAAATGCACCGTGTGCAATTCAAATCATGCTCGCAATTTGCTATCGTGCAAAAAATTTATGAATATGACATCAGATGTACAATTGAAATTGGTGTCGAAATCAAATATTTGTCGAAATTGCTTATTCAGTCACGATGAAAATCAATGCACTTCGACGAAACGTTGCAAAACCTGTCAAGGTGACCATCATACAATACTCCATGAAGCGTGCGCCTCATCATCAAAATCAGCTCCTCCAGCAACTTCATCATCATCTCCAATGACCGCTTCGTCATCAAAATCATCAAACAAACACGCTAATGTTAATCATGTCGCAGGGGATGACGAAGAGTTATTGTTGACCACGCTGTCAATCAATGTCAAGTGTTCTGACGGCAGCTACGTCACCCTTAGGGCACTTCTAGACCAGGGATCCCAAATATCATTAATATCGGAAAACGCTGTCCAGCGATTAGGGTTGCAGCGTCAACGATACAACGCATCGGTATCAGGGATAGGTGCTGGTGCTAGGCAAAGCAAAGGACGGGTATCAATCGACTGTCAATCTATCTACGGTGACTATCATTTTACTAGAGAAGCACTGGTTCTTTCAAAGGTCGCTAACTGCTTGCCTGGTGCACCATTCAAAAAACAATCATGGCCTCATATCCAGCATCTTCAGTTAGCAGATCCAGAATATGACGTGTTTAAGCCAATAGATATTCTCTTGGATGTAAGTATCTATTCTAAAATCATCATGGACGGTCTCATCAAGGGACCAGCTCAGGCTCCGATTGCTCAACAGACCGCACTTGGATGGATCCTGTCTGGCAATGTTCGCACATTTAACTGTCATATCGCAACACACGACCTATCAGATCTATCAAAATATTGGGAGATAGAGGACTTTGAAACATCATCATCATCCCTTACCAGTGAAGAGCAGTACTGTGAAGAGTTTTATCAGCAAGCTACTCGTCGTTTGGATACTGGTAGATACGAGGTTGGCATACCCATGAAACCCGAATATGAAAATCTGCTTGGATCATCAAAATCAAAGGCACAATTCAAACAGTTGGAAAGAAAAATGTGTAACAACGAATCATTTGCAGAAAATTATAAATCATTTATGTCTGAATATCAACAACTGGGTCACATGTGTAGTGCTAATAATGTCGACGAATCAAAACGTGCCTTCTTCTTACCACATATGGCATAATGAAATTAGATTCAACAACAACAAAACTTAGAGTCGTTTTCAATGCGTCGGCGAAATCTACATCGGGAAAAAGCCTAAATGACCTCATGTGCGGACTGCGGACCACATCTTCAAAAGGACCTCATGACGCTCATCTTAACCTGGAGAACATACAACTATGTTATCACGGCAGACATAGAGAAAATGTTTCGCCAAATCTTTATCAGGCAATCCGACCGTCATCTTCAATCAATAATTTGGCGGCAATCACCGCAAGAAGTATTCCATCAATATCATCTTACTACCGTAACGTACGGTACTAAGGCCGCTCCTCACTTAGCGATGCGAACGCTAAAACAGCTGGCAATAGACGATGCCGTCAAGTATCCTCTAGCTGCGTCAGCCTTAAGTCAATCATTCTATATGGATGACCTGTTTAGTGGATCAAATAATATTCATCAAGCCAAGGAGCTTCAGCATCAACTCATTGAGATGCTGAAGGGAGCTGGTATGAACCTCCGGAAATGGTCCAGTAACGTACCGGACCTACTGGTAGATCTATCACCAGATCAACTCAACAACCCCTTAGAATTCAAGTGCTCGGAAACAAGAAAAACACTTGGATTAAAATGGAACTCATCAACGGATAGTTTTAGCTTTCAAAAGCAATTTGACCCCTTAGGCTGGCTGTCACCTTTATCGATCAGAGCAAAACTGCTTTTTCAAAATGCATGGTCATCACATTTATCATGAGACGAAGAAGTGTCGCAACCTATTCAAGATGACTGGATTCAGATTAAGAATGATTTCAACATCATAGATCAATTTATCATACCACGTTATCTCGGCAACACAAACCAATCATATCAAATCTATGGATTTTGTGACGCATCCGACAAAGCATACGCATGTGTTGTGTATGTAGTAGCTAAAGGCAATAAGGGCGAGAACACATCAACACTCACTGTAGCAAAAACAAAGTTGGCACCTCTGGCAAAAAAGGTATCATTACCACGACTAGAGCTATGTGGTGCGCTACTACTATCTCAACTACTACTATCTCAACTACTATCTGAACTCAAGGCATCTCTGTCAGTTGACAGAGAGCCCTGAAGACGACGTTCTTACACCAGGTCACTTCTTGATCGGCGGCCCGCTTCTATCTAGACCACAAACTGATCCAGATCACATAAATCAGTCAACAAGGTGGCAACTCAGTCAATCAATGAACAAACAGCTTTGGAAAAGGTGGTCAGTCGAATACCTACAGCAACTTCAGGCTAGATCAAAATGGCGTAAGCCAAGTAGGAACTTCGAAATCGATGACGTCGTTCTTATCAAGGACGAAAACTTGCCGCCCGGCAAGTGGGCGCTAGGACGTATTCAAGCAGTTCATCCTGGAAAGGATGGCTATGTAAGGGCAGTCAGCTTAAAAACCAAAAATAATATCATTCAACGACCTGTCACCAGACTTGTGTTGTTACCAGTAAACGAGGATACAATACAGGATCAAAATGTCAACCATCAAAATAATTCAGACGAGCGAAGCAATAGAAAGCGACTTCCTCGCAACAACGTATCATTGAAGAACCTATTCACCAGCTTCTTATTACTATTTTTCATGTTATTATCATCTACTTTAGCGCAAAATATACCTAATCATGAATCGTATAATCTGACGTCATTAGAACAGAGTCAAGCCATTTCCTTCGATAGAATATCCAATCTTCAGTACATCCAGGACGATTGGCGTCTAGTTGTCTACTATAACATGACGACCTACTGGAAAGGCTTAGCCGACATCAAGAGTTACGTCAATCATATCAAGTTATTATGCAACACCCATGCAAGTAAACAATATCAGAGTATCACTCATCAATTAGAGCACGAAATAAGCGAAATTGAACATTATGATTTGTTACTTAAATATCAAAGTCCGAAGAGGCTGAAAAGAGGCCTAGTAAACGGCGTGGGTTATATTGCCAACTCGCTATTCGGTGTACTAGACGAAAGGTTTGCTGAAAAATATAAGGGTGACATCGAGCAGATCAGTCATAATGAAGAACATCTACAGAAACTTATAAAAAATCAAACAAGCATCTTAGAATCAGAGTTTAACATCGTACGCCGTAACGAGGACATCATGAATAAACAGTTTTCATTTATCAAACAACGACTTCAGAATATATCAACTGAGGTGAATAAAGTACGCTTTGAAAATGAAGATAGCCTTTATATCACCTCGTCAGCACTAGCAGCATCAATAATTCTCACAAATATTGGTTTGTTCAGCAAACGCTAATCGGTACCGTAACAGATATCTCACACGGGCGCATTGACAGTCATTTGCTGTCGCCGGAGCAATTATCGTATCAGCTGAGCACTATCTCCAGTCAACTGAATGGTAAACTTACGATACCTGTGGACTTGAGGAATGTCAAGGATCTGTACCGTTTACTAAAAGTGTCAGCTAGAGTCTTCTCTAACTACTTAATCATTGAAATCAAGGTTTCAATCCACTCCTAAGCAACGAATTGTTTGAGTTGAACAAAATCATATCAATTTCCCATAACTACAATATTATCATCTCATTCCATCAGTACCGCTCATAGCCTACAATCTACGCAAGGATACAGCATTTCTTCTATCAGAAGCAGACCTACACTCATGTACTCATGTTCCCAACGATATATTGTTATGTTCATTAAACATGCCCATCTACAATCTCAACATGAAGCAGGAATGTAGGAAATGTAGGAAGCCCTACAGACGTATAACCTTCCTAGTGAATTTTAATTGGCTAATAATAATATATACATTTTAAAAAGCCCAGAAATCGTTTTATTAAAGTGTTAGAACCTAGATTTCCTATAATTACTTTACAATTTGCACATTGCAAACTCAAGTCTAAGCGCCTCATTTAAATGAGGCGCTTTGTCTTCGGCGCTTTTCTATTTATGCCCTCATAATTAAAAAGTTTGTAAGAACAAAGGAATCTTACACACATTGCTCATTTGAGTAAATATTTACAACAGTTATGAACTCATGACAAGTATTATTTTCTTTCGTTTGAAATTTACATTAAGTGTGTAAGAAAGTCTTCATTCTTGAAAGTTTTATAAATACCTAGATCTTTCCCGCGGCTACGCCCGCGTGGAAGTTATTTTTTTTTACATAGGAACCTTCTCCTGACAATAGTTCTGTTTACGTTTTTATGTTGTAATTTTTATCTGCTTGAGTACAGTTTTCATTGTTTTGTTGGTATATTGGCGTGTGCTAGCTAACATAGGGCAAGTACTTAATTTAATTGAATTTAATGTTTTGTGTTTCGTAATGTTAATTACTTTGCATACTATTTGTATAGAATCAAGTTTATATAACTAAACAGACAGGTGTGCTGCTGGGGAGTTTGTTCCGCCACTTCTTCTTCCCAGCGCACTAGGAAGCACACACACGCACAGCACTAGGAAGTGGCGTAGGGCGGGCATTTTTAGGGGACTGTCTTATGTAACTTTGACGTTCGAAAAGTGCTGATTCTCAGCCTAATTTGAATAAATGACTTTTGATTTTGAATAACAAACACAACAAAAAAATAATTAGCGAATTCGGTCCATCCGTTCACGCGTTATACCATGACTAAGGGAAATAGGGATTCATTTGTTACGTTTATAAGGTTACCTGCTAGTTAAGACGTGACTATAAGACGATAACTGAAACAATGTAAATTAATAAAAAAGAAGCAGCACCCTAAAGTTAGCCGACTTGACAGTAGGCTGGTATATTCGACCTCGTAACTATTTTATCACCCTAAGGTTGAATGTCATTTGCACGTCATAAAACGACAAAGTCTATTTGTCAATGTGGTAGTTAGTTTCAACCTTAGTGCTCACATACACGAGCGGCGCGTTGCCAACGGCCAGCAGAGGCAATTGCAGCCGTCGACGCGTTGATGCGCGCCGGTCGACGAGAGTCGCGCACTCGCGCCGTTTTGGTAATGTGACGCTCATGTATTTGAGCACACACGCAAATACACGAGTGGCACTTTGTCGACGGCTGAAGTTGCCTCTGCCGTTGGCAACGTGCCGCTCTTGTAATTGAGCACTTGTCAAAAGTGATTAAGCAATTACGAGGTCGACTATCCATACAGTCAATACTAAAAAAAGACAAAGAAAGTATTAGCAACTTATTTATTTATTGCAGGACAAAACAGGGAAACGGAAAGCAATCTTATTTACTTCCAAGTTGATCATTAATTACTTAATCCTCTTTAATTTCAGGGATTACTTAATCAATGTCAAATTCTATTTCTCTCTCTAATAGATGAAATTCTATCCTCTCAATGCCAGCTAAACTTGAATATTTACTAACTTAACTTATTAACTTCATCCTTAATTAATTAATTATTGGCTACTAGCTATCACCCGCTATTTCACTCGCATCCCAGGGGTACTGCTTCATGAGAACGGGTTATATATTGTTTGTGTTAACCAGAACACGGTCTATCTGGTTTAATAGTCCTTCTGACCGAATTTCAGCCATGGCGGCCAATCCAGCGGAGAAGCAATCGACACGGGAGATATTAAAGTGCACAAGTGTACGCGCAGACTCTCTCTTTCCCTCACACTCATAGTCCGATGGGACGGCAATCCGACATGACTGGAGAGAGATCAGGTGCAGGAGCCAGGAAAGTCTCAACTCACACGGTATCACATCGCCAACGTCCAAACTCCGGGCTGCTAGGGCGAGACTTCAAATATAAAAACCCAATAACACTTTGCCCAACCTGGGAATCGAACCCAGGACCTCCGCAGTCACGCTTGTGATCACGAGACCAACGGGGCAATCATGTAGTTTAATGCGTAATTGAGTCAGGAAACAATATCTTCTTGAACATCCTTTTTAGTTCCATTGAGTCAACACTGTTTGTAATATCCGACAGCGCAGCAAGTGGCACTGCCTCTTTTCGTTAAGAAGTTACTGGAATCACCAAAAAGGACGGATAAGAGTGAAACTGGCTGATTCCTATCACTCTAGCAGAGCGTCGTATCGATGGTTGCGTGGCGAATGTCTTCTGGTGACCGAGATGATGTGAGAACAGCCGCTGACGTACCGCGTCCACGACTGCTATATTGACGATTTGAAAGATAACGCTGTAGAGCGGGAGTGCAGGTCGCTGGCTTGTATGGCTCAGGTTATGGTGACGCTTTTCAAAGCCTACTGCCAATCCTTTTACTCCTGCAGCCTGTGGGTGATCTTTGAACAATGACGCAAAGGGCATATAGAGCGCACATAATATAATATAACAACACGTTCCAGGTGTTGATGGGGCTGCGCGTTTTTGTAGCGCGTCCGGCGGCATGTTTGCCGACGCAGATGTTGATACTTTTTCGGCCATCATGCGCAAGAGATGCGCTTCTCTGCTACGCCGTGATTGCGCCAGCCCCAAACCCATTCCCGGAACGTTGGCTGATAGGTGGGACTCTTCGATCTTGGGGAGGCGGATACGACTGCACGCAGTCAAGTACACATTCCCCAGGATGCCGCATGCCTCACGCAGCTTAGAGCTTACATTGAGTTTACATTGTTACTAACAAATATGGAAGTGATACTGAATTAAATGATTATTTATTTAATTTATTTTGTATTGTGGCATAATCTTGACGCCATTAAAGCTGCGACTCAATACGATGACCACTTCTGGCTATGGCTATCTTGCGCCGTTATATCTAAGAAAACTATGATGACGTGAGCACTTACAACATGGAGAACATTGTGAGAAAATCCCGTAAATGTCCTAGAACCAAAAAATTTAACTTGTAGTCGTGTAACCAACCTACGTGCTCAATTATACGTAATCAGCCTATAATCCCACTGCTGGGATACAGGTCTCCTCTCTGTGAGAGGGAGTGGGCCGTAATCCAACACGCGGGCCTAGTGCTGGTTGGTAGATGTCACATTCGAATTTTTAGTCCTAGGACATGCCGGTTTCCTCACAATGTTTTTCTTCACCGTTTTGAGAGCAGTGGTGATGAAATAATTTACACAAAGTAAAGCGCCTGTCCGGGTTCGAACCTACGCCCAACAATTCGTAAGTCACGGACATTATAAACCTACAAATTTGATTTCAATCTATTTATTAGTGGCTTTTGTGGACAGGATATTAATTCAGGCTTGTTACAGTTGTAATGGCAAACATGTCATTATATTTTACATAGATTCTCTTATATTTTGTGAATGTGAGAACGTTGTGAGAAGTTTTAATTGACTACATTTTTAAACCATTTATTTTTTGTTAAGTAACCGTGGAGTTTCTTGGCTGCTCTTCTCCATAGGAAACGACCGATTAGACTTTTCATATGTGCCCATGTAGGTTTATGTGAAATAAAGTATTTTGATTTTGCTCCAAACGTTTCATATCGCGTAGGTATAGTTTCAGGAGTATTTAATAAAAACATTCAGTTTCTCTTTAATAACAAATATGAAACACTTATTATTATTTACTAGCTTTTGCCCAGGACTTCGCCTGCGTGGATGTCGGAAAATATCCCAAGGGAACGTATTACGTACTACCGGGATTAAAAGTAGTAAAAAGTAGTAGTAGGTACTTTAAAGTAATCCAGGTAAACAATGTATTAATTCCGTAATACATTTTTTTTTAAATAACTCTATTGGATTACGCGGCGCACGCCAGTAAAGCTCCCAGTCGGCATGATTTTTTCCGACATCTTCAACATATTTCAGCCAATTTACACAAAACCTTAATGAATTAGTATGAAAATGGGTTCCGTACCTCAAAAGGGAAAAACGGAACCCTTATAGGATCACTCGTGTGTCTGTCCGTCCGTCAGTCACAGCCGATTTGCTCCTAATCTACTGTAAATAAATGAATTTTGAATATGAGGGTCTCAATAAATACAACGACACCCCGTTAAACGGTATTGACGCACACTCTTGGGCGACACTTCACGGCTAGTTTATAAGTTTATTCACTAAAATGTTTAATATTTTTAATGTTAAGGGTAGATTTTGGTCACTGCTGCTAAACTGGTGCACAGATTTAAGTTTACACAATAATAACTATTTATACACTGCACTTGCGCACTAGATAACGTTTTGAGTCTAGAATTATTTTATGTAGAAACTTTCTGTATTACAATTGTTGTTATTAAATGGGTTATTTTATTTAAAACACTAAACAACAAGGAGTACCGACCAACTTGACTTCCGTGACGTCACGTCAATATCTGATCCAGCCTTTCCCATCTTGCTGTCCTTCCCCCAGCGACGCCCTAAGCCGAGTTTCGTACCCCACAGGAGGTGCCCTTATGCCTGCCAGGGTCGCGGGAAGGTACTTATGGGTCACCGAGGCCCCACACCAACACAGGCAACAGGAAGGAATACGGGTGGGTTTTAGTCTGACACACCCTTCCGCTCCGCCCAGAGCGGGAGAAGTTATTTGATGATTTCCCACCCAAGGGGTGCCCTTAGCGTGCACTCGCTTAGTAATGTAAGAAATTCGCTCCTGGCTGGAGGCTTTGAGTTCGCTGAAGGCAGCCACAGGATAGTCCGATTAAGTGGTTACGACCTCTCAAGGTCAACTACGAGATGCCATAAAAAAAACCGGCCAAGTGTTAAACTAACGGCAAATTTAAGTTGGTCGATTATAACTCGTTAACTTGTAAAGCCTACTTAGCCGTGATAGTTTTCCTTTTAATTTCATTATATGTACCTACTACTCGTACTGCCATGAATTGTTTCATGTGCGTGTGGATTGAGTGCTCCTTTTTAAAAGTTAACTATATTTTTTACGAAATCAAGGAAGAATTTGGGAAATAATTGTGAAAACTTCATGGTGAAGATAAAAAAATTGTGAAATCGATGGTGAGAAAGTCGTGGTCAATTAACTAGAACACTCAATCTGCTAACCTGAGAACATACTGTAACGCGTGTCTCAAAATATTCTAGATATATGTTTAACATTTTTATGTGGAATAATTGTATTGAATTTGTGAAAACTATTCACAAATATTCAATTGATTTTAACGGTTTATTTGTATTTTATAAAGGTTTATTTAGATCACTCAATCCTCCTATGGTGCGGACGGAGTGTTCCAAAACTCTCCAACTTTGGCTAAATAAATTCTTAATATTCTTACTCTATTTTAAGAGTAAAATTCAGAATCAATTTGTAAAACAAAAACCTTGACGTAAAACTTAATATTTAAAGAGTAAATAAGAAAAATACTTTATTTTCAATGTACCGTTTGAGTGTTCCATGTTGCAGCGTTTATTTATTTAACCAGAACTTTTATACAAACGGCGGCCACATCAGAAATTGTGAAAATGTTGTCACTAAAGTTTAACGCGTTTTCTTTTTTGTGAACGCTTAATTTTAACAATAATCAACTTTATTATATTTTTAAGCGACAAAATTGTGTAGGGTGACCATGCATACAAAAAATAAAAAAATATGTTTATACTTATAAAGAGTTTATTACAAGACAAACTAGAAAATGTGTAACAGTAATTGCTAATGCTATATTAGTTATTGATTACATTCGGTGGGAGTAACATTTTTCTTTTCTAAATCTAAAAGACCGTAGGATAAAGAGTGTAAAATAATAGGACCATTTTTACTATTGTACATTGTTTCCGATAAACCATCATAGCAAACTATTTTATTGTTGATAAAACCATGTCCTTTGTAGTGGCCGAGATTATCAGGACCCATTCCAGGAACGAATTCAATACCCTATTTCTTATTAAAATAGTTTTAGGTATGTCCTTTAAGATAACCTTTTCGACTCCATTTAAATCTAAGGATATAAAATTCGAAAGTTCATTAGTAATGATAGTCTGATTTTTACACCATTTATACTCTAGCATTTCATTAGTAAAACAGATTGCTTCTTCTAAGATAGAAATGCCGAAAATGGAAAGAATATCTATATTGATGGTCAGGAATGCAGTCTTCCTCACTATCTTACATGACTTACATGATTCGTTCAAGCACTTTTTAGTGACAGTAGCACTTTAATAACGCTACTAATTAATAAATTTTCAAATATAAATCAGACACCGAAATTACTGAGCTTAAAATGTTGAAAAAAGTACAGAAAATGCTTCTTTACTTATAGATTACAGAAAAACCTGTAAGAAGTCTACGTCAACGTTAAGTTTGTTCTTGGGATAAAAAAACATGGTAGACAACATATTCATTGTACGGAACCCTCACCACGCGAGTTCAACTCGCACTTGGTCCGCTTTACTGTGTTTCTACCTCAAAAATAACACACGTCAAAAAAAAACTTCAACAAACTTTTTACCTCACCAATATTGTAAAAGGACACGCTTTTCATTTTATGCGCATATTTTACCAATCGTGTCATGTGGGACGCGACTCGTGATTTTAGTTGTTACGGTTCACTGACCAACAAAAGCCACCAAATAAACCGGTACCGGTTGGAGCAGCTGTAGGCTGAATATACGGTATTTAGTTTTAATCCGCCCGCGTAGTGCAGTTTGTTTTACGAAGCGTGTTTGAGCGTATCGCGGATCTAGTGGCCCTAAATTGGTTTCCATAGAGTTTGGTAAATGAGGTTGTGTTACTGTATCGTGTGTTTTATGTATGTTTAGAATTATATGTTTTTGGGTTCGGTTAGTATATTATTTGGCGTAAAACGTTCCCATTGCTGAGACACAGCCCTCCTCGCTGTGAGATACACCACTATACAGGCCCAGTGCAGGTTGGTGGATCAAATCAAATCAAAATCAAATAAAAAGTCATTTATTCAAATAAGGCATCATAATAAATAAATGAGAATCAGCACTTTTTGAACGTCTAAATTACATAAGACAGTCCCCCAAAACGCCCGCCCTTCACCACTTCCTAGTGCTTTAGCTGGGAAGAAGAAGTGGTGCAACAAACTCCTCAGCAGCACAGCTGTCTGTTAATTTCGAGAAACTTGATTCTATACAATAATTATATAGTGTATGAAAAATAATTTATATTCCGCAACACAAAACATTAAATGAAATTGTTTGCCATATATTTCAGCTAGCATACGCCACTATACCAACAAAAAAACAAAAAACCTGGTTGGTATAGTACCAACAAAAAAACAAAAAACCTGCCATGTGCGTGTCGGACGACGCACAATGAAGAGTTCCATGGTTGGAATGAATTTATCCCAAGAACAAACTTTTCATCTATTTCCTAAATCATTTTAAAACGATTTATTCAAAAAAATATGCTTGAGGCCCTCACAGTAGGCCTTTTCATTTGTTATGTCACAGAGTACAGTGTGCAAAACATTTTTCTTTTAATTTTTATAGTTGGCTTCCAAAAGGGACACATTAAAAATTCATTTATTTACATAACACGTCCAGTAAGCAGAAACTATAGAACGCCACCTGCTACGCTCCCTAAATACTCCTTTTGCTTCGTTTACGTTCATACATCTAGTCCTACACGCACGCCGGTTGCGAGTACTACGCACCTGACCTTTTTGAAGAACATCATTAATGAGGTCATTATATGTCTTAGTGGGGCGTCCCCTTCCGGCATTTCCACTCACATCTGCTTTGTTAATACCTTGTGTTAGTCGCCTTTCATTCATCCTCTCAACATGACCAAACCATCTAAGCATACTCTTTTCAATTTTTGTCACTACATCTTCTTTTAAACCGCACCGTTGCCTTGTCACATCATTTTTCAGCCTATCATTTATAGTCACACCACAAAAGCTTTTCAAGGAATGCATTTCCACAGCATTTACTTTACTTTCATGCTTCTTTTGCCACACCCAACATTCAATTCCATACATAAGTGTAGGCACCAGCACACCATTATGAACAGCCAGTCGAGCCTCTTTGGGCATCGACTGGTGACCATTGCATGTATAGCACCATTCTTTTTATTTCCCGCATTTACTCTCCCTTCCACATCTTCATCAATCTTTCCATCCCTTTTAAACAGACTCCCCAAATATACAAATTCACTTACTTGCTCTACACTCTTATCATTTATTTTCACATCACACACCGATATATCCTCTTCTCTTTCAAACACCATGACCTTCGTCTAATTCACATTTATATTCATCCCTTTCATCTTATATGCTTCATCCATCACAGTCACCATGTCTTGCAGCTGTTCTGCTGACGATGCAAGTAGAACTTGATCATCTGCTTAAAGAATGCATTTGACAGGCAACTCATTCATTCTCAATCCACACTCACCCTCTTTCAAATCTATCAGACAACTATCCATGTACAAGTTAAACAGCCACGGTGACGCTACAAAACCCTTGAGATGCAGAACCAGTCTGTGTATGCCCCATTTATCCTACCACAAGTCAAATATAATAAACAATTATATGAACTCATATGGTTGTCGGTAGGTAAGCTAATTCTGGAGAAATAACATAAATATTGTTTTGAGTTAATCACAGCGATCAACTATGTATGGATGTCACATAGGGTTGCCAACTTCTTTATACCAAATATAGTATTTTTGCAGCCATTGTCTGTAAAAATATAGTAGATGGCGAAAAAATAAAAAAATAATGTAGTAGGTATGTTTCAAAAATATTTATTTATTTATTTGTTTAACTATTTATGTACATACATAAATAGTTAAACAAATAAAACAGAAAAGAAGAACAGAACAGAAAAATACGTACAAAGATGATGCTTATTTCTAAAGAAATCTCTTCCAGCATACCTGCGATAGGAAAGTAGACAAAGAGATGTTGACACCGTGTGTAACAGAAGAAAAAACAGAAAACATAAAATCGAAACAATTTACAAAACAAATAATATGGGAATATACTAACATACACACCCTACATACATACATACTTCTAAAATAAATATCACTAGAATATTTAAAACATACAGTGTAATTTCAAATAATAAATACATACGAAGTGGAAAGAAAGTGACTGTCTTGATGGTCTAGAGGTCGCAAGCGCTACTGCTGAGCATGAGGTCCTGGGTTCGATTCCCGGGTCGAGCAAAGTGTTATTGGGTTTTTCTACCTGGAATTTCTCAGTAGCAGCTCGGAGTCTGGATTTGTGCCCGGTCAATGGCAATAGGCTCGCCTCCTATTATATGGGACTTAAACATAACTGGCGAAATGTAGGTCTACTACAGGTACAATAAAAGCAGTTTATTCCTTGTAACTTCACGTTTGTTTAACATTTCCATCTAATTCCTTATTAATTTCATCTAATTGCAATAACTATTTGTTAACAATTTATTACCCAATTTTATTCTTTTCTTTTCTCTTCTACCTCCTACTAATCTAAATATTACAACATCTTTTCTCACACTGTTATTTAGCTGCATAACTTCACACATTCCAGGTGACTGACATTTTAAAGAAAATTATGACCCGCAGTGCTACAATCAGGGATATGGAAGCAAAACTAAGAGCTACCTTGAAGGAGCTGGAGGCTTCTAAAGCTATGTGCAAACAGCTGCTCGAGGAAAGAGAAGACAGCGAAGTGGAAGTGGAACACATTAATTTAAAGAACACCTCCCTCAAGAATGAACTGTCTCAGCTACACACACAACACATGGACTTAACTGATCAGCACAGTGAGCTACAACATCTAGTGTCAACATTTCAAGAGTGGTGTGTGTGTGTGAGAGACCCACGAACTGGCTTTGAATCGAATCACAGAACTTGAACAAAAATTGTGTGAGGCCCAAAAGGCACTATCCCTATCAGAGTGTATCAAGGTCACCAAACAGGTTGCTAGTACCAGTAATCTGTTTGATGAGTTGGTAGGGAGTGCTTGTAGTAAGTCAATAATCATATGTGGTGATTTTAATATTAATTTAATAGAAAATAACACAAATACTGTTAGATTGTTAACCCTGTTTAGGTCATTTGATTTGTCAAATGTTTTTAATGAACCAACCCGAGTGACCGCTTCTTCTGCCACTTGTATAGATAATATTTTTTGTAATTGTGATTACTTACACAAAGAAACTGTAAATAAGTTGCCATCTGATCACAGTGGACAAAAAATAACATTTTGTTCCTATATACCTTTGCAAAAAATTCAAATAAGGTTTAGGCCAATGACATGTAAAAATTTAGAAAAATTAAATAATTCTTTGGCCAGTCAACTATGTGTTCAGAGTTTTAATAATATATGTGACCCAAATGAGTTCTACGCCGCGTTCTTTTTACTATTAAAAAAGCAATTTAATGACACTTTTCCACTAAAGACTAAAAGTATTTACACAAAGTTCTTATTTAGTGATTGGGCGACTCCAGGTATTCGTAAAAGCAGGGAAAAACTTTTTGAACTTTATGGCCTAAAGCAACATATGAAAAACAAAAGCTTTCATGAGTATGTTGCAAAAAATTCTAAAACTTTTAAAAGTGTGTGCAAAATTGCTAAAGCTCTTTATATTAGCAATAAAATAAAATCTTCTGATGATAAAATAAAAACTACCTGGCAAATAATAAATAATGAAACAGGTAGGAAAAAACCGCGAAATACTGAATTTAATTTAGAGACTGCACATGGGCCCATCACTTCAGATGTAGAGATAGCTCAAGAATTTGAAAACATTTTTGCTAATATTCCCCTTAAAACTACTGAAACTTTAAATTCCTCACCCGCGCTTTCTGCTGCCTTACTTAAAAAAAATGTAAAGGCATGCCCTTTAGAGTTTAGGTTTCAGCATACAAACCCCCAGGCTGTTATAAAAGTTTTTAAAGATCTTAAAATTAAATCAACAGAAGATCTCTGGGGAATGTCTGTAATAGTCTGTAGATCTATCATCGAAACCATTGCGCCCTATTTAGCTTTTATATTTAACACCAGTGTGGACCAAGGAGTCTTTCCAGATCTCATGAAACACAGTAATGTAGTTCCTTTGTTCAAATCCGGTGATAGTAAAGAACCCAACAATTATAGGCCTGTCAGTTCTGCCAGTTCTCAGTAAGGTGCTTGAAAAGTTGATGCTCAATCAAATGTTACGCCACTTTAATAAAAATTCCATCTTTTATGAACAACAGTACGGTTTCACCAAAGGGCGTTGTACGACTGACGCCGGTGTCACCCTAATAAAGAACATTTTTAACGCCTGGGAAGAAGCACAGGATGCCATTGGTATCTTTTGCGACCTCTCTAAGGCGTTCGATTGCGTAAACCATGAGACACTTCTGCTGAAACTAGAGCACTATGGACTTAGAAATACAGCTTTTGATTTACTAAGATCATACCTAAAAGATAGAAAGGTTAAAGTTCAAGTAAACGGCGTAAACTCATTGGGGTCTGAAATGGCAATGGGCGTTCCTCAAGGTTCGATATTGGGTCCATTCCTCTTTTTAGTTTACATTAATGATTTACCTCAATTATTTCAAAATCAACTGAAGATGGTGTTATTTGCAGATGACACATCATTGATCTTTAAAATAGACCGACGATCACAAAATCATGACGACGTGAATAACTCTATTCTTCAGGTCCATGATTGGTTTACGGTAAATAATTTGGTACTAAATGAAAAAAAAAACCAAATGCATTAGATTTAAATTAACTAATGTTAGAAGTAGCGAATGTGATCTCATATTGAATGGAGAAAAACTGGAATTTATTAATCAAACGGTTTTCCTAAGAATCACTCTAGACGAGAAACTACAATGGGGACCACATATAACATCTCTTGCGGGGCGGCTAAGCTCGGCCGCTTATGCTGTTAGAAAGATAAGACAGTTGACAGATGTAGAAACCGCGCGTGTGTTCTATTTTAGCTACTTCCACAGCATTATGTCGTACGGCATTTTATTGTGGGGTCGGGCTGCTGACATTGATTCCATCTTTATTTTGCAAAAGCGAGCTGTCAGAGCCACTGATAATCTACGTCGCCGTGAATCTCTTAGGGAACAATTTAAAAAGATTAATATTATGACAGTACCTTGCCAATTCATTTATGAAAATATTATGTATGTAAGAAAAAATCGACATCTTTTTAATAAAATAAGTGATAGACATAATTTTAATACTAGAAATAAAGATGAAATAGATCAACCATTTTTCAGATTATCTAAAGTACATACATCTTTTATGGGGTACTGTGTCAAATGTTACAACAAAATACCTTGTGAAGAAATATTGCAATTAAATGCAAGAAAATTTAAAACTCATGTTAAAAGTACACTTTGTAAACAAGCATATTAGAAATTAGAGTATTATATCCAAGATAAGAATGCTTGGTAACATGCTGGTCCAGCTCCATAGGACAATCTAGAGTCTAGACAACATCAAACTGGTTGCTATTTTAATTGTACAATTTATTATTTGATACAAATAATAAATCAATGTTGAATTTTAATTCTGTGATTACTTTAACTAACACTGACTTTATTTATTATTTTTAGGAAAACGTATACTTTTACAATGTTTATAAATATGTGAGCATCATGTACCTATCACATAATTCATTTATCTGTCATTGCTTTATTTTTCATTCTTTTTTTACCTATTTTGGTATAGTAATTTTATTCTAGGTGCATCGTCTTCACATATAATTTTAAAATGTACATATACAAAATTTTGTAAAACATTTTAAAAGAGTAATGGTGGAGTTTCTTGCCCATTCTTCTCCATACGAATCTACCTTTTGGAAGGGGCAACTAGAATCAATTCTATTTTATTTTTTGTTAATTTTGACGTTCAAAAGTGCTTTTTTATGTGCCTATTTGAAATAAATAATTTGACTTTGACTTTGGTACACCTCTGCCCAACCCTTCGGGGAAACAAAGCGTGATGTTATGTATGTATGTATGTACTATTATCACACACTAAATTAAGGTTACAAAATATCATTAATTCAGCTTTTATGTTATTAATACTGTCCGTTCATCTCGCCATTTTGTATTCATCATTGAAAATATGCGCCCAGTAGAAGCTGAAGTTGCTGGTATGGAAAGAAGAAATGATACTATTTTTTGTAAATCTGAATATCTGAGCAAAACTTGTTGCCCCTTTTCAGCAGTAGATTTACCAAGAATTTTTTGGTCAAACAGAGCAATATCCAGAATTATATAATTACCTGGTTTCATAATTTTATTTAATACAAATTGTTAAAGTTAATTCAATCTTTAATCGAAAATATACTCGTAGTAGTTTCGCCTACTATAATTTTTTTTAGAAATTTTGTAGGTATTTAGGCCTCTAATGTAGTAGGATACTATATTATACAAGGTGTCGTTTTGTATCCTCGTCACATTCAAGGAGGAGTAATGATTCTCGACACGAATCAATAATAAAATAAGTAGGTGTTTTTTTTTCCTCTTTTTTGGAAATCGGCATGTGTGGGACATGCATGTTAAAACGCGGCCCATGTGATACCGCACTGTAACTTCCCTTTTACACACACACTACCGCATACGTAACGGGGTGATCCTGTTCTGTGAAAGTGGTGTATTTTAAAATACTGTCAAACTTAAATAACTAAAAAAACAAGTATGTATTAATTATTGAGCAGGTATCGTAATTTTATTTCATTATATATGTCTTTCATAGCAGCCTCCTGAAATTTGACGGGGATGCAAAACGACACCTTGTATAGTAGGGTTGGCAAAAACCAGTTTTCTCACGATCTTTTCCTTCACCGGTGGTCCGGTTGGATTCGTTGGGAAGCCCTACTAGCTTACGGGTGTGGGCCATAATCCACCACTCGAGCCCAGAGCGGCTTGGGTTGATGTTGTCACATGACATGTTGTTCGGAGCATGAATTATGAAAAACTGAACCCAACGTAACTCACGGTGAAGGAAAACATCGTTACGAAAATGGTTTTTGGGAATCCTTAATAACATATCACTTTCAGCATAATTTTATGGAGAGGTAAGTCGTAGCATTGGGCCCTATCAGAATCGTAGTTTTGGGCCCTATCAGAATACCAGCGCTGCGGTATTTATATTTTAAGTATCGCAGCTTATGCTGAGATAGGAGCCTTTTTGGCGTCGCACAAGTCGTTTTTATTTATTTTCTTTGTTGTTTTTTATTAAACAAATAAGTAAATTTTGTTAGTTTTAAATGCTCCTTTTTTTACTTTTTGTATTTCTTGTGCGTGTCCCAAATATATATTTTTTTCTTTCTTTTCTTTCTTTCTAGCATCTTTTCTAGAGCGCAAATAGGACATAGCATTTTTCACCTAACCGATCACCTTTACACATGCAGATGAGATATCTAATCGAACTGGTGCCTTTCTCGTGACGCAATAACATCTATTTTCAATCAACTCGGCGGCCTATAGCAGACTGCTGGACAAAGCTCTCTTCAAAACTGCGCCACTACACCCGGTCCTCCACCTTCGGAATCCAGTCTGTCCCATCCACTTTTTTAAGGTCGTCGGTCCACCCAGCTAGGGTGACAAAAGGCAATTAGAGACTACCAATATCTAAACTTACCTAATAGACATGAGAACATGAAACATAAGAATTTATCCATATATAAGAGGTAAATTTGGCCGAAATGGATCAAAGAGTTCTAGGAAACATCTACTACAACCGATATACCTATTTGCAAATATCACTTATGATACTAGATAACACTTAGGTGAGGATCAGAGGTTAGATGTCCCAAACTTTAATAAAGCTAGCACAGTGATATCGCGTTACAAACTTTCACCACCGAAGTATCACGAAACATGAACTTTTCACGCCACCATTCCGTACCAACTTCGCTTTTCTTACAAAATCGTTTTGCTACTCGATTTTGGACTCTATTTCTTAATCGTTTAAGTTCATATTCTAGTTTAACAAAATATTCGAAAGTCGTATTGTTCTCGTTCTCTATGGACAGTTGCAGACCAATGTTCATAAAGCACAGAATTTTAACACTTCCGTCACTCTACATATTAGAAATAATTATATTTGTAAAAAGTGATCCTCAATGGTTTCCTCTTTTGTCAGACCTGAGAAATATAGATGTTGGGTGCAGTCACACTCGGCCAAAACTGCACTTCTAAGAAAAGTGTTGTATGCATGGCCCCATGAATATACAATAAAATTCCGAATGACATTAAGCAATTGAATTTTTATTTATTTATTTAAGAAAACACTTAAAAAGCTGCTTAGTGTTATCACTAAAAATCAACAATGTTATAGTATCACACTTATGTGCTACTATAACATTGTTGATTTATTAAATGATAAATTTTGAATTTTATTATACAAGGTGTCGTTTTGCATCCTCGTCAAATTGCAGGAAGCTGCTATGAAAGACATACATAATAAAATTACGATACCTACGTAATAATTAATATGTACATACTTGTTTTTTTAGTTACTTAAGTTTAAAAGTATTTTAGAATACACCACTTTCACAGTACAGAATCATCCCGTTGCGTATGCGGTAGTGTGTGTGTAAAAGGGCAGTTACAGTGCGGTATCACACGGACCGCGTTTTAACATGCGTGTCTCACACATGCCGTTTTCCAGAAATTATAAAAATATTAAAATTACCTACTTATTTTATTATTGATTCTTGTCGAGAATCATTAGCATAGTTACCTCCTTGAATTTGACAGGATGCAAAACGACACCTTGTATATTGACATATTTTGTTTGTAATTAATATTTGACTACATTTTGTACTGACTCTGATTGTATATTGAATTATTGACTAGATTTTGCACTGACTCCAATTGTATATATCAAACTGACATTTATTTAATTAATTTAAAATGGCTAATTTAATTAATAACCAAACATTTTGTACGCCGAGTGAGGCAAAACATGTTGGTCCGGTAAAATTATGTTTCCATATATGTGCATATTCATGTATCATGTTACACATGTTTGAACAAATAAATTTATCTTTATCTCTATCTCGTTTCGATTACTGTAAAAAAGAAGATGAGTTTTCGTCTTCACACGACGTGATTGACTACCAAACTCAATTTCAACAAACTGGATGACAAGATTTAATTTTGACAATATGGAACTCCGATACGTCTTAATTTCGACAATACTGAATTATTATTTATTTACATAACCAAATTACAAGATGATTATTAACATTAACTAAATTAAATTAAAACTAAGTTAAGCTTAAAAAAGGCCCTCGGGCCATTGTACCGAGGATGCTGGCGGCATTTCCTCGCTGAATTGCAATGCTGATGCGTTGCGCGAGAAAGCCGCCAGCTTTTCGGTCACCAGTTACATCAACTAGATGTTTCGCCATTTCCGCAAATAACTTATGCGCACTGGGACCCCACGGACCGAGGGTCTCGACGCCAAAGGGCACAAAGTTGTACTCTCTGCCAAGGCCTCCATATTTAATAACTTTCAGATTTTCGGCATTTTCTGCGGCTGCACCCGCTTTGGAAGTAGTCCGTTGGAGGTGGGACGGTGCCAGTGTGTCTACAAAGGTAGCGTCCCACACAAGCATCCATCCCAAACTCCACGGGACCAAAGACACACCATCAGGTCTTTTGCCATCATCTCTGACAATGCCAGTCGGCTCAAGAAGAGCAGGCACATTGATGCTGGCAAGAGACCGGCGGATTATGTCATTAAGTGTCGCATGTCTTGAAAAGCGGCCTGCACTTTTTTGACAACAAAGTCCGTGGTGACCCAGTCGGTCCACGTCCGTGCCACAAGGGCATGTGTGTGGAGTGCATACCGTGACCCCAAGCCGCAGACCAGTCGCCAGACGAAGCGAGGTCGGATCCAGGAAGGCACCGGTATATGGAGAAGGATGGGCATGTAGCCAATGACCGGCCTCTCTGGTTCCGACCGCCAAAAGTCTTGCACGATCCGGACCTGAACTGCGGCTCAGAATCGATTTGTATGTTAAATCGCAATAAATATCGTCCCAGCTCCTTTGAAATTTTAGGTTGTCTGGAAATTCTTTACCCGGGCAAGCAATTTGAAAAGCATTCTTGGCATCCTCCAAGCCCGCAGTCTCATAGTTTGTGGGCAAAGCCCTTAGGACATTACCTATGAGACGTGACGTGCTATGGGTGGACGACAAAAAGGCTGGGGAAGCAACACTCGAAATTTTGCGGATTCCTAAACCGCCAAACCGAATAGGGAGGGATGCTTGTAACCAAGATGGTTCATTGAGCTGAATATTTAAAATCATTTCTAAATACTTAAGTTCGATAGATACGTCTTTATTTCGAGACTACTTAAGTTCGAAATACCTTAAGTCGATACTACTGTCCTACTCCGACAAAGCGTTTCTTCGACATGACTTAACTAGGAAACGATGCAACTTCGACCACATATTTCTTCGACAACTATGCTAGTCCGACATCAGTCAATTTTGACATAGTCTACTCTGTAGGTATACTGTACTTCGACAATATCTTAAATCGACGTGTTACTTTTGAGACACGATGCTACTTCGAAATTATTAGGTATTTAAGGAATAAATAACAATGTAAGGAAGTACAACAAGTACAAGAAGTATTTATAATTATTTTCCACGACAAGCCAAACACTGGTAAAAATCTTTGTTAGTCAATAGACGAACCGATCAATTAAAACAGCAACAATATTGAGAATGACAACGCTTTTATTTTAAATGTACCCACAGAAGATTGGAAAATTTATGAATTTAGTCCACGTGATTAAATTAATGTAATAAGGGATTTCCTTGTGATTAGGTACTTGAATTTTTTCCTCTTAACTTTCAGATTTTCTCCCAGCTTTAAAAAGAAAATGACGGCGGTCTGGGCGGCACGAGTCAACCATGGGCCAGGCAGAAGCGTAGGTAGAGAAGTTAAGTACTACCTATTAAAAATACATTTTCAACGCCTGAACGAATTATTCTATGTATCACCACCCACAGTTTTTATAAATTAAATTTAAAATGTGCACAATCTAGAGCTCATATGCACCTAGTCTATGAGCTGCAATCCCGTTTTTCGAGCCATCTTTTTCCTAGTTTTAATATGTGTTTAAGAAAACAGACCACCAGATCCGCATGAGATATGTCCTCATATTAAAAAGCATTCATCACGTTTATAGGTTTCCGTATTTCAACTTCGAGTAGCTCCTTATTTTTATTTTCCAATCATGTTGGAATTTCATTTGACATGTCTGTTCGCAATAATACTGATGTTTCTCAGAAATTCAAACAAATTTAAAAATACATTGGTAATCAGTAAAATATGGTTATCAATGCAGTTATCAGCTCTTTAAGGCATTAGCGTTATTTTCACCTGCTTAAACTTCACTAAAGCGTACTTATACTTTTGTAGTATTACAAATTAAATAAAAACGTGTTAGTATTACAAGTACCTAACTTAAAGACGGCTAATTATTTTCCAGGCGACTAACAAATTAAAGGGCGACTAACTATTTGCTACTAAAAAAATAACTTAGCAGCGATTAAATATTATTTTTAAATCTAAATCAACAAAACTTAAGTATTTTTTATATTTAGTTCACACAATCAATATAGTAATTACCATACTAATACTAATAATACAAAACAAATTGTTTGTGGTTGGTATGATACCATTTACTGTTATTGAATCATTTGGGTTAGCTTAGGTTAGAACAGTGACCATTAACGTACGAAGGCGAGCGAGCGAAGCGAGCGTGCCTCGGCAGCGGCCGCCGAGCGCCGGATCCCCTTTATTGTTGGTGACTCTCAGTTACCAAAACAGAACTCAAGCCAGTTAAAATTAAAACAAACCTAAAAACTGATTATTAATCTGCTATTTCCTACTTAGAAGTATCATTCGCTGTAGCTGCCAACCTACTATTTTTGCTAATGGCTTTAATTATTTTTTAATCCCAAATTCAGATTTTTTGTCGCCGCGTTAAATATATGCCCTTAAAAACTATGTTGGTAATAAATTAAGCACACAACAAAAACAAAAACAAAGCGTCGAATTACAGGAAACCTATCCATGGTAGCCTGGTATGCCTTGTATTGTTTCATTACCTTCAGAATGCTATTGTTTTTCCTCACACTCTGCGTATTATTGATACCACTTTCTTGCGCATGATCACGAAATAATCATCAGTGTGCGCATCAGCGAACATCAGTGATGCACTACAGTACGGAGGAAGCCTCAACAGCCCCCTGAAGGCACTGTTGTATTGAATACGCAGGGTGCTGTCAGTTTTACGGGTATGATTAGCCCACAAGCTGCTGGTGCTATGTGTGTGTGTGAAGTTTTGTAGTACCATTTCCTGGGGATAACCGCGTTCAAACGATTACGGCGTCGAGCTTAGCCAACGCATGACATGGAGTGCATGACTCGTACTAACAACATCTAAGTACAAATTGTACTATCATGTCAAGTGATACAAGGCATACCAGCCTGTCCGACGTCAGGTTCTGTCCGACGTCTTCGACAGGAAACATGCACA
Source organism: Atethmia centrago (assembly GCA_905333075.3). NCBI lineage: Eukaryota > Metazoa > Arthropoda > Insecta > Lepidoptera > Noctuidae > Atethmia > Atethmia centrago. Next base: position 21,504,936 of record HG995384.1, read on the forward strand.
CTTGCGACCACCCACGACATGATGCTTCATTAATCGGAACAACTGCCTACCAATTGAAGGAAACAAGATGGACGTAATCTCAGCAGCTGTCGTATGTCAAACGATAGTATGTCGTATGTCTGTTCTTCTTTCTTTGTCCAATTTGGTAAACAAATATGGCGTAGGTAGGTGATGAGATTTTTTTATTGAGATTGGGAAACATGTGAAAAAAATGTTCAAATAAAAATTCAAATATATTTTTATTTGCAGACGTTTTTAACTATAACTTTTATGAATTTGTACTGTATTCTATATGTATTCTTACAAAGATCAAGACGTCCATTTCGAAATTAAAGTGTGTGGTGGATGCGAAAACACCAGATGGCCTATTCCCGTATTTAAAAAGGGTTCAAAATCAATTTAAAAAAAGTAGGAAAATTAGAAGTATTATGGATAGATTGAGCCCGAGATTAGAATGCGAACGTTCTTAAAAATACGGGAAATTTTACTTCTCTGATTTCCGCACCATGTTTGTTTACCAATTAAGACATGTAAGGTTAAACACACTGTAGTTAGGTTGGTTGTGACATGGCTGGATTATGACGCACTCAAGTGGTTCGATTGTCGAGTCGATTTAATGTAAGTATCGAGATGTGAGATACTGCTGTGAAGTCATAAAAGGTTATGTCTTTACTGCGTTTAGCCGACCTAAGCCTGAGCTTAGGTGGGCTAAAAACTAAATTTTCCACAGCCAGCAGAAGCTCGCGGGAAGGTACTAAAGGGTCACCGAGGCCCCTGGCAACACAGGCAACAGGAAGGAATACGGGTGGGTTTTAGTCAGTAAGAGTCTGACACACCCTCCCGCTCCGCCCAGAGCGGGAGAAGTTATTTGATGATTTGTCATCAAAAAAAAAAAAGCTAGCAGAAACTTCGTGAGAATAAATTATGAAAGAAAGAAACTGATGACGATACTTGTGCTAGCTGTGGGAAATTTAGTTCTCTCTCAGTTTTCTCCATTAATTATATCTGTGCTTGCAATTCAATACAAGGCTTGGTGTAAGTGATTTCAGCGGAAGATCATACCTATTGTAACTTTACACATGGCAAAGGTTTTAAAAAGCTGGAGGAAATATGAAACTCATACTTCCCAAAAATTCAAACTCATTTTTCAGAATTTTCCCCTAAAATTGTAAAGCCCTTTGAAGGTAAGTAGAAACGAACACGTAACAAAGGACTTAGAAATCGCGTACATTCAACAAAGGAAAAGTGACCCCAGGGTGAAAGAAAATAAACATTACACGAACTCTTTCGGTGCAAAATTTTACGAGAGCCAAAATCAATTATAGTGTTATTTTTTCACTTTTAATTGTGCTGAACTAAAAATTCCGCTTAATTATTGCCATGAACGTAACGTAAGATTAAATTTGTTAACTTTAAAAGCTTAATTAAATAAGTATTTTAGTTTCTGGAAAATATTCGCAACAGTTTCTGAAACCGTATCGAATTTATATATTTCTCAGAAAAGCAAGAAAAAAAAATTTTTGAGCAACTTTGACTTACCCACGAAATTCGAAGGTTAAAATGACAATTAATACTAACCTACTCTTAATAGGACTCCACAAAAAATAAAATCTTTAATAAGAAGTTCGAATGTAAAGGTCCTATCTCACTAGGACACTAGCGTGACGGCGCAACCGTGGTCGCACTGCCAAAAATTTATGGTTGGTTGCGTAACCGATCGGACCCACCATAAAGCTGTGTATATTTTGCTGGCAGCGCGACTATAGTTGCGCCACCATGGTGTCCTACTGAGATGTACGCTTAAAAGTGCCGTAGGCACGACAGGATTTTTGACTCATCTCAAAGTTAGCTTGTTGCAAGGTTAGCTTCTGTGTTGTTTAATACATATTATCAGCTATTCTGAGGCTTAGATCTATAAGCAGCAGCAACTACCATGAGATTAGGCCCACACTGCAAGCATTCATCCGCCAGAAAGTAATTATAGTGTGTGAAAGTGGTCGTGGGAAAGTACGAAAGGGTTACCGAGGCCCCTGGCAACACAGGCAACAGAAGGAGCACGGGTGGTTTTTAGTCACTAAGAGTCAGACTCTTAGTGACTAAAACCCACTCTTAGTGTCCACTAGGCCGATGCCTGCCGGGGTCGCGGGAAAGTCCGAAAGCGATACCGAGGCCCCTGGCAATACAGGCAACAAGGAACACGAGTGGGTTTTAGTCAGTAAGAGTCTGACACACCCTCCCGCTTCGCCCAGAGCGGGCGAAGTTATTTGATAATTTCCCACCCAAAAGTGAGTCAAAGTGAGTGTTCAATTGATATCTAATGAAATCTATAAACCGCACTAGTCACATACTACACGTATGCACACGCTTGGTTTAACTATGGTAGCAACTTTTGCGCTTTGGGTGAATTTGAAAGAATAGCTACCTATAGAATTTGTTACGGTACAAGCAGTGGACCTATTTAAGTTTTGAGTGTACTACAATATCGCATTGGGTCTAGCCTGTAAAGATATTTGTATATTTGGAGTGAATAAATAAATAATTAAAAAAAAAATATCTTATGGGGAAATAGCACAGACGCTATTTACCCTCCAAAAAAAAGCTAATACGAATAATTACCAATATAACATCAACAGATAGTAGCAAGCCTTACTTTAAAAAACACTTAGAATAACGTAAGCTAGTCCGTAAATATCCAAATTCTTACAGCACACGGGGAGACATACAAACAAATTATTGGTTGCGCCATAAAAGTAGACTAAATTTGCCCCCCTCCCGCCTTAAACTACATTCATCTAGTCCATATTCAATGTCAATAAAAATATGTAATAAAGTACCAGAAGTCATAAAACACCAAAATATAACCAGTATATTTTTAAATAAACTAAAGCAATACTTAATTAAAAATAGCTATTACACAGTACAAGAATATCAAACGGATAAATTCAATAATAATAATACATAACTATGAATAACAGATATAGGTATTTTAATAAGTAAAATAACAAAAATAATTTATACCAAAATACTTAATAATTATATTACATTAATAATAATAAATTATTTTTAAGCGAGTAAAGAAATAAGCAATATTAAATATAATTAAATAAATAATAAATTAATAGATAGACCTGCATATAAAATATTAATAGAATAAGTGAATGCATGGAAATATAAATACATAGGTATAAAAAAAAAATAATTCTAACTTAATAACAAGGAAAATTAATAAAGCGCTCTTCCTCTCTCTACATATATAAAAATTTGCTGTGCCCAAAACAGGGTTCACAATTGTTTCTATTATTTTTTTTATTTATTTACCACCTGTAATTGTACATTATGGATTGCAATAAACGATTTGATTTGGTTTGAAAATTACATTATTTGGAACTAATTTACCTGCTAACCATTGTCACCACCGGGCACTATACGCTACGCTATTTTGGAACATTGTAATTTTCTCGCTCACGATTCGCAAAGGAATTTTCACAATCACGTGAACGTGGTGATGCTTCTTCAGCAATTGAATCAGTGTGATTAAGTCCATACTAGCGATCCGTACCTGCTCCGAACGGTTTTATGGTTTAAGACAGAACATCGAGATTTCTTCATTAAAAAGTTTAATATTAATGTACTAACTGTTTTGCCCATGACCGGAACATATCCAGGCACATCAATGTCCATTCCATGGTTGCCTGTAAGAGATCGCAGAAAGCGATAAGGCCGCCCATTGTATATTTTGTAGTGTTCAAACACTACAAAATATACAATGAGCGGCCTTATATTTTGTTATGAATTTTTGTGGTGTACAATAAAGAATGTATATAAATAAATAAATAAATATCCCACGGGAACGTACTAAAGGTCATAAAGGCAATCCAGGTTATAAACTATCTGTGTGAATTTCATCGAAATCTGTTCAGCCGTTTTTGCGCCAATCCGGAACAGATAAATAGGCCAAAACATTAAAAACTATAATTTTGGCATCAGAGTCGTTCCTACAACTCGTAGCAATATTAGAATATTAAAAAAAAAAGTAATTGCTAGTAGAAGAAAAAAGTAGTTTACTAGCTTTAACCGGCTCGGCTTCGCACGGGTAGCACTAAGTATCTATAATAACCTACCGTACCTACGTACCCTACCTACCTACCCTACCTACCTACCTACCTACCCTACCCTATTTCATCCAAATCCTATCGTGGATAATCATTGAAACACTATCGTGAATTCATGCAACCCTAATACTTTTTGACAGGTTCATAGTTACTACTTTCATTGCAATTTCCTTATATTTTCTCACCTTTTGAAACCTTCCTTCGACTTTATTGAACTTTTATTGGACAAAATATTTCAAAACCAAATTTAGGAAAATCGGTTCAGGCGTTCTCGGGTTTTTATGAGACTAACAAACATTAATTAATTTTATACATATATAGATAGATACAGTTTTGACGTGTATTCGATATTAATTTTATATGCATAGATTATACATGTAAACCTTCCGGACTGAATACTCTTAATTATGGTGAAAACCGCATTAAAATCAGTTGCGCAATTCAGAAGAACAATGCGCTCACACAGACAGACACGAAAAGCGACTTTAATTTGTAATATTTATATGTCACCCTAAGAGGAGGGGCTTGTGGGCAAGTAATAACAGCCGCACGGGTCTATCGATCACGTTAAGCTACGCTTGCCGCGGTAGGACCGTGGATGGGTGACAACCTTTACATACCAAGACCCCTCTGTGCCTCGGAAAGCACATTAAGCCGTTGGCTGTCATTCGTGGATCTTTGACAGTCGTTACGGGTCGTCAGAACGCCGAAAGTTTGACAGCCAGTCTTACTAAGGGGTATCGTATTACCCACTAACTGGGTTGAGAAGGTCAGATAGGCAGTCGCTCCATGTAAAGTACTGGTATTCAGCCTTATCCGGTAAGACTGGAAGCCGACCCCAACATAGTTGGGAAAAGGCTAGGCAGATGATATGTCACCGTAAGATTGTGACCACAGTTAGTTTATAATCTATCTAGCGACATTATAAACTAACAAAAAATTTGCCTACAATTTAAAGCATTATTTTCGATAGTTTATTATACTATATCCATTGCAAACTGATAAATTGTGAACTGGTATCAAGCTCGCATGCGACGATGCCCCATCTATTTACAATCTATAAGGTACTTAGTAATTCCATGCTATTAAAAAGTACTTACTTAATCCATGCTCAAGCTGCCCTACACATTTCCGTCTCTTTTCACGAAATAACTCCTACACAATGCGACAGGAAAGATGTTACACATCAAAAAATGCCTGACTCTTCGAGGAAAACCGGCGTGATGTTATATTAAATAGTTATTGTATAAAACATAGTAACCTATATCTTAGTTGTTTCGCTCAACTACAACCAAACAGGAACAGGAAGTCAGACATCTTTAATTATCTCTCGCGTCCGACCCTGGTTCAGGCCATGGTACGGAGCGAGAGGGCATGGGCAGCCGTCACCTCCTACTGCGAAGCAGTAATGCTCGCGAAGGAGGAGGCGGGACGGTTGAGGGAAAGGCAAATTTGGCGCCCTCTCGCCCCTAGCCGCCGCAGGAGACGCCCTGGGCGTCGGGAATCCCGGGCGGATTTCCGTCCACCGTAGGCGCGGGCATGCGGACGGTGAGCAATGGGTAACTCGCCGTCCGGTAAGGACCAGGCCCCGGGTCGACGACGCGTTGTGTTCTACGCGCGCCTCAAAGAGATGTCGTCAGCACAAGTGTAGGGGTCCAATAGGGCCGATGCCTGCCGGGATCGCGTGGGAGTCCAAAAGGGTTACCAAGGTCCCTGGCAACACAGGCAACACGGAAGGAATACGGGTGGGTTTTAGTCAGTAAGAGTCTGACACACCCTCCCGCTCCGCCCAGAGCGAGAGAAGTTATTTGATGATTACCCACACAAAAAAAAAACCTTGAATTACGTAACTTGCTTGAATAAGTATAATATTCCAGCTTGGGTCAAAACTTTATTCCGTAAATGTGTCTGAACAACCCTTATTTCATCAGAAAATAGAGAAAACGATTAATATTTTATGGCTTAGGTAACGGGAAATTGCGTTCATTGAGTAGTTGTATAAGTACGATTTAACTCTGATTACTTAGTTTTGAAATCAAATAACTGATTTCGTGGAATATGAGGCAGACGCGTGTCAAACTGTTCGTTTCGTAATATGATACGAAATGAACAGTTTGACACTCGTACATTCTTGAAATACTCACCACACGTGCATACAAGTAGAGTAGGTATGTAGGTTCGCGGCAAATATGGCACGTGGGAAGTCTCCGGGGCATGACGGATTAGTTGTTGAACACTTGCTCTACACTGGACCTTATGTGTATATGTCTCAGGCAATTTGTATGATTCCGCTTTTTAAAAACGGTTTTAAATGGACGACCCATTTAAAAACGCTCGCAGTTCAAATACGCTCGGCTCGGCTTGGCCTGTGATACCAACATTCTAAAGATTATAATGCTAGTTTTTCTCTATTCAGTCACGTGTTTTTGCAGTCAGAGTTTTGTTTTTTTTAAATAATTTGTTTCTTAAAGTAAAAAAAAAATACATAACCAAAGACTAGAATATAACTGTCAGTGAGCATAAACCGCGGCACTTGTTACTTACGATATTACTTGCATGCTACCCTAGCTTTGAAAACTAGCTAACTGCAACTAGCTAACTGCAGCTAACTGCATTAAGCATTAATGTCGTGGACCTATTTAAAATAGTTCCAAAGAGGTTTAGACGCCCACACGGTCAGCAGTGTCGTAGGAGAGTAATGCAAGGCACAATAACGAACCTTATGTCGGTCATCCCACCTTTTACAAGTAGGTACAGCACAGTTGTTTTTACTCGAGTACAGTATTTTACTCGTAGGTAGGTAACTCAGTAAGTAACAAATAAGATTCTTTAAAATCGAATAAAATTTAAAACTTGCATACTTTAGAATGCATATCGGGTACGGCTAATAATCCTTCCATCCAAAGGGCACTGTACGTACCGGGACTTACAGCTTAGTACGGCCGTTATACCAAATGCGTACAGTGTGACTATGTTCGAAAAAATTGAGCCTAGCCCCTATCAGTTACCTAAGACCCTACTGTCTGTAAACCTAGCCGTACAGTATTGACCTAGCACCGTAGTTATCCTACCGCCCTAACCTACCATTCAAACCACACCAAACGTAAGTTACATTGGTTTTACGTGCGGGATGTCAGTTACAAGGAGACCTACGGCAACAGACGGAATTTGGGTAGAAATAGTGGTTTGTGTAGGTACGTCGTGCAATGTACACAGGAAATGTTTTTCTCACTGCCGATCCCACAGACTCATAGGACCGATGATGGCTAAAGGTGTCTTAGGAGATGAATCACACTCGACTCCAGCTTGATGACTATGTTGTGGTAAATACACATTGATATCGTGTGCTGTGTGTGTATCAAGCCGATGAAGCGAAGATCTCAGTAGGTCACTTCTTAGCGCTGACGGTGCGCCGGTGCTGGCGGCGCGTAGAACGAATGTATGTCACTCTTAACGCTGACGCTGTGGGGCTACTGCTTGTTCATAGTTGAACACCTACCATTACCATCGCGCCCCCGGTTTACTCCTTGATTTTGCAATGGTTTCTGTAGCCCTATGAAACATGAGGCTCCAGTATTCGGTTCATTGGAGTAACCGTGTATGGTCAAACTACGCTGGGGTCGGTGCATTTCATTAATTCATTAAAATATAATAAAATTTAAATTTACGTTAAATGAATGAGTCTCTTCCATTTCTTACTGAGGACTAACAACATTTATTATAATCATCATTATTTCATAGCCGAGACACTGCCGAGTACCCACACTGCCGAGTACCCATGGCCTCCCTTTTGTGCCATACTTCCCTGGTATGTGCAATTTTCATTCAGAGGATCTAGACAAGGTAACTTTCTATCGGCGATTACGATGATGGAAAACTCTAAAATGTACTTAAGACGCTGACAAGACCTAAACCGTGGTCACTGTCAGACTGCATAGAAAAGAAAGAGAAGCGCGATGACACAAAGCTTGTAATTTATTACAAAATATGAAGCAATTATCTATTTATTCAAAATTGAGTTGAGTAATCGAAAATAAAATGCATTCAAATAAGACGTCCTTGTCCTTAAATACGTAAAGTAGATTGATATTTAATATAGATATTTTGTATTGGAACTCAAGGGAAAAGGTTAGTTTGACGTTAGTTTGTATCGAGATCTTTTTTCAAATCGCGTTTTGGTAACAACCAAGTTCTGAGAAATATGTTCAAAATATGTTAATTTTGAACATATTTCTTAGAGCGCCTTGTCGTGCAGGAAGAGCGGAGGGCACAAGCCCACGCGGACGCTCACCCAGGAGATGGACTGACCGCAGTGTACGATCCCTTGTATGTGTGCACTAAATATACCAAAAATCGGAGTAGATGGCGAGAAATCGTGAGGCAAATCACATCAGCCCCTTGACAAGAAACTACATGAAGACCACAACCGCTATGAAAAAAGTGCTACGAAGAAGAAGAAGAAGACCGAAAAGCTTATGGAAATCCTGTCGAAAGTCATTGTAGAAATACGAAACGCTTTAAAAGCAAATTGAAATTTGTTTAGGCCCTCAGGTCTCACACGCGGTCCTTTGTACGACATCCGACCTGACTGTTACAAGACTGAACGAACACAAAGAAAAACATAATAAATCATAATATGATTACTTACTGAATTTCACTAAATTCAGTAAGAAATCTAAAAGCTTCGCCTCAGATAACAATCTTGTCTAGCGATCTCGTCTTACATATTATTAAGTCATTCGATTCAAAAACGTATCGATTTCACAAATACTTTATCCAATTTCATTGAAACGTTCCCAAAAAAAATACAAACATTTTAAAGATTAATTCCTCGAACGACAACTTAACGGATTAATCTCGAAAGCTTTTAACTGCTTTTATATTTATTTCTGAATCTTAACTCGCAAATCTTGTGCCTGACCTTTATTATTTTCCTGTTTTTTTGTTATCCGAAAAAGTAAAGAAATATTTTTTAAGCAGCACGTAATTTCTTTGCTTCTGGTGACGCCTTCAGGGAATGAGGAAACAACACATTTTAATGTGATTGTTTGGTTGACAAACAGGCCAACGTCAACAGACAGATGCCCGAAATTGAGCTTTCAATCGTCAATATATAAAATCACTAGATGCGCCCCGCGGTTTCACCCACAGAAGTTTTGAATGGGTGGGTATATCGGGATAAAAGGTCTCCTTTATGTTATTCCTGGTTATAAACTATCTGTGTGCCAAATTTCATCCAAATCTGTTCAGTACTTTTTGCGTGAAAGAGTAACAAACATCCATCCATCCATTCTTACAAACTTTCGCATTTATAATTTTATAAGTAGGATATTACCGCTACTTTATCGCTCTTATTCTTAGTATTAATATAAGTTTATGTTCGACCAGCGGAGTAATGGCGTAAAACACTGTCAGTAGCGATGAGCTTAATTTTGACAGTTCAACAACATTTACATTGTTGAGCAGACAAATTTTTCGAACATATGAAGCAATGGATTAGCTATATACTTTAGAATCATTCAGATTGTGATTGTTAAGGTTAAGCAGTTAAGGTGCAGGATAAGGGTAAACTACGGACTTTACCCAGCAACAGAGGCTTTTCGAACGATGAGCAATGGGTAGCTCACCGTCCGGTAAGGACCAGGCCCGGGTCGACGGCGCGTTGTATTCCACGCGCGCCTCAAAGAGATGTCAACACAAGTGTAGGGGTCCACTAGGACCGATGCCTGCCGGGGTCGCGGGAAGGTACTAAAGGGTCACTGAGGCCCCTGGCAACACAAGCAACAGGAAGGAATACGGGTGGGTTTTAGTCAGTAAGAGTCTGACACACCCTCCCGCTCCGCCCAGAGCGGGAGAAGTTATTTGATGATTTCCCATCCAAAAAAAAAAGGTGCAGGATAAGGGTAAACTACGGACTTTACCCAGCAACAGATAAAATAAGGTAATATGCGATAAAACAAAATAAAATGACGAATTTAAACGCAACAAGCAAGTTTTCCTCATGAATGCGTCAAAGTTTGCAACACACGTTCTTTCTACAACATGTGAAGAGCACAAAACGACATCCATGCTTGACCAGGCTCTCGAATCAAAGCCAAAGTGTGTGAAACAAATAACAAAGTCTAACAAATAACACAGTCGCCTACACTGATTCGCGACAAATACGGCACAAATAACTGACAGGTAATGGACTTGCTCCATTGTTACGAGACAATAAGTCTTGGTCTTTGTTCCCCGTGTTCTCTATGTTCCCCTATGCACTTACTACGTATTCCCCGTTGTTCTCCGAGCTATATTGAGATTTCTTGCGCGTTGAAAAATTAAATAGGTGAGTGGAAAAATTACGATAATTATCTTGTTGTGTTTGAGAAGAGTGTAGCTTAACTGTGGGGATATCCTATTTTGGACAGTCTGCATCTGGCGTTGAATATATTCCATTGATTATAACATTAGAAAAATAACGGTTAATACTCGTTATTTCGATGTAAACATTTAATAACTCCGTTATTTCACGATAAATTGATTGCAATTTAATCTATGTACCATTTACCAGCTCATTTTAACAATATTACACAATTACTGTCGTTATTTGGCCGTTACTTAAGGTTGTAAGGGATTTGTTTGATTTTTTCTCAATTGTTCTTTCGTAAGGTTTGTTTTCATTTGCTTCAAATGTTGGTCAATGGATACTAAGTAGTTAGGTACTGCTCAGATTTTATTTTGTTGGAGTTCTGATCTCTCGTCTTATTTTTTTCCGCTGCCGTTTAATATAACGCCATATTAATATGACGTTATATTATAATATATGAGGATATGACGTTAAAAGCACACGTTGTCAGAAAGGAACATAATAAAACAATTGAATTCGAAATGGAGAATTCCGACTGAAATATTTCATTTAAACGAGTCTATTTCGAAATCAAATTCAACATTTCGTTTCAAATATTGCTCTAGAAAAGTTGTGAAAAGTTTCAACAGAAAGAATCCTTTGAAGTCTCTTCATGACTTTCTACCTATTATCAATAAAATACTAACACGGGAAACTAAAAAAATAAAATTAATTAAATACTTAATTTAGGAACATAGAAAACGAGCTCATTATAAGGTACTTAAGGAAATTAAAAGTAGTACCAGGAGCAAAAAAAAACATTGTTTCCCAGAAAAAAATAAAAATACAGAATGACGAATGATTGATGTCTTCTAAAAATATTTAATTAAGAACCTGTACGGCTTTTTTTTTTTGGATGGGAAATCATCAAATAACTTCTCCGGCTCTGGGCGGAGCGGGAGGGTGTGTCAGACTCTTACTGACTAAAACCCACCCGTATTCCTTCCTGTTGCCTGTGTTGCGGGGGCCTCGGTGACCCATAAGTACCTTCCCGCGACCCCGGCAGGCATCGGCCCTAGTGGACCCCTATACTTGTGCTGACGACATCTCTTTGAGGCGCGCGTGGAATACAACGCGCAGTCGACCCGGGCCTGGTCCTTACCGGACGGTGAGCTACCCATTGCTCACCGTCCGCAAGCCCGCGCCTACGGTGGCCGGAAATCCAACCTGTACGGCTACTGGTTATTTCATTATTTTACGACTCAACCTTTATTCATGACATATTGTTTAATTTAGTGTCAGAATTATCATCATCTGTCTAGCCTTTCCCAACTACGTTGGGGACGGCTTCTTAACCGGTGCAGCTAAATATTAAGCTAAGTATTTTACATGTAGTGGCAGAATCTATGCATCTACCGATCACTATAGGGTAAGATTAGGGTGCTGATTATCATATAACTAAACTACTTATTTTTACATAGCATTGAAATTAAATGAAATTTTATTTATTTGCCAGAAGTAGGTACTTACATAATAACATAGTAAAATCATTTTAGTCACACTATATTCGACTTATCAGTCGTGCAAATATTTCTAGTACATGCATAATAATATCATGAAATTACATCAATGTCATTAGTCATGAGTCATACACATTATAATCATAATAAAAGGCGAACGGCAGGCTTGTATGGGATTTTCGTACAGCTAATAAAATTTCGTGTTTTGGGATATCTTTTGTTTTAATTGGTAGTTAATACGATAGAGAAGCCCTTTTTAAATTCTTGGATTTTTAGAACTTGGTACTTAAAAGTTGTACTTAACCAGTTTTATTTTTTAAGGTTATGTACTAGTGTAGTAGATTGTTACTTATAGGCACATAAACATTGTTTCGGTAATAAAGTATATGTTCTTGCTAAAATTTGGCAGTCGGTAGGTATATCCACGACCTATCGTCGCGATCACGCCATAATAAGATTTTTTAAATTCTCTGAAAATAAAAGCTTATTGTAGCAGGTTTGTACGAACAAACACAAGTTAAAACGGAACGTTGTTTATTGAAACACAAAGAAAATATACGACTAACTATAGTCTAGTACAGTACAGGGAGCGGGACCCCGTGCGTGTGCTAGCGTAAAACTGGTTCTCAGAGCTGTCTAACCAGGAAGGTTGAAGCAGACCGAGAGCGCAGTGAACACTGACTGCGCACATTTTTTATTTTTTTTGTATGGCATCTCGTAGTTGACCTTGAGAGGTCGTGACTACTCAACCGGACTATCCTGTGGCTGCCTTAAGCAGGCTCAAAGCCTCCAGGCAGGGGCGAATTTCTTACATTACTAAGCGACTGCACGCTAAGCACGGGCTCAGCTGCGGCGCGGGCTGGCACTTCGTCGAGCAAGGGTCGGGGGGGACAATTAAGTCGGGGTTTACGCGAGGGACCTCGGCGGCGAGATCGGAACGTAGGTAGGTGTGTTTTGTGCACTGTACTCGTGGCCCTACTGCTCTCCTGGAGGAGGGTAATGGGGTCATCGGGGTCGGTGAGCGTATGCCTTGGGCGGCGAATAGAGCTAATGGAGGAGGGCCTATAACTGGCGGCCTTCACAACCAGAGGGTTGCGGTGGGTGGCGGCAGAGTCAAAGAATCGCTTCGTGATGCGCTTCATGAACTGCTTGTTGGTGGGGATTTTAAGATCGAGATGGAGGATCTCGTTTCGGACGAACCAGGGGGCTCCCGTTGCCTTTCGGAGGAAACGGTTTTGGAGTTTGTGCGAAGACTGCACAGGCATATGTCATAATGGGACGGATGCACGCTGTGTAAATACGCAATTTGCCCTTAAATAGTTAAATAAATAAGAAAATCTCCTTACGACAAAGCAAGATTTTTGGACTAAAACGTAATGTTTTGTGTTGCACGTGGTGTATATTGTTTTGCATATTATTGTATAGAATCCATTTTTTTTTTCTCTAACTGAACAGACAGCTGTGCTGCTAGGGAGTTTGTTGTCCACTTCTTCTTCCCAGCTAAAGCATTAGGAAGTGGTGAAGGGCGGGCGTTTTTGGGGGACTGTCTTATGTAATTTTGACGTTCGAAAAGTGCTGATCCTCAGCCTAGTTTGAATAAATGACTTTTGATTTTGATTTGATTTGATTTACAAGATAACGAGTAATAGTCGACCAACTTATATTTGCAGTTGGATAATTGACCGCACATCGATGTATGGGAGAACATGATTTTCAATTACAATGTTAAGTTTGTTTTAGATAAATTCATCCCAACTATGAACCCTTCAGTGTGCGTGGTCCGTATTAGCCCGGTTTTTTTTCTATCTGGAATTTCTTAGTACCAGTTCTAGTGGTAATAGGATCGCCCACTATTAGGTACATAGGAATTAAACATGACTGGTGAAATGTGAGCAGTGGTGGCCCGGTGGTAACGGCTGTGACTTACGAGTTGTAGGTCGCAGGTTCGAACCCAGACAGGCGTTTTACTTTGTGTAAATTATTTCATCACCACTGCTCTCAAAACGGTGAAGGAAAATATCGTGAGGAAACCGGCATGTCCTAGAACCAAAAATTTGAAGACATGTGACATCTACCAACCCGTACTGGGCCTGCCCGCGTGGTGGATTATACTCGACTCCCTCTCTCAAGAGAGGAGGCCTATGTCCCAGCAGTGGGAACATTATAGGCTGATTATGTGTTATATGTGGTGAAATGTGGGTGTACTATAGGTACCACCTACATCTCTGCCTGCTGCTCTGTTTTGTAATGTTATAAAATTACATAATACCATTAAAATGACCAAGCAAAAAAAACGTAAACGTAGATAAACGTAATTTTCTTAACTTTTAACTTATCTATTCGCATGGGAAGCAAAGCTTTCTGCATTTTATTTGAAAAACTACCTCAAAACTGAGGCAACGCTCGCAAATGTAATTGTTAATAAGACTCCGTTTACTAAATAGAGAATACATGTCTGCTCTGAAAGGTTTGGGAAACCTCCCAATGCAGGGGAGCTTAACCCGTGTGTTGGCATTACCTACATACGAGTATGTCACTATTTTATTAATTTAATCAACATGGGAATTTTCCGATGTGTTATCCTATTAATATTATAAATATGAAAGTTTGTATGTTTGGGTATTTGTTACTCCATCATGCAAACATGGCTGAACGGATTTTGATGAAATTTGGCACACATATAGTTCATAGTCTGGATTAACACATAGGAAACTTTTTATCCAGGATAAAAAGTTTCCTATGTGGTAATCCAGGTGTATTACGTTACCGTGGGATATTTCCGACCTCCACCCGGACGACGCCGCGAACAAACGCTAGTTACTTAAGTATAAATCGTGCTTATGGACTCTTTTGTCTGAAATAAATGATTTTTATTTTTATTTTATTTTATTTATAAATTACGATGACAATACATATGTAATTTTTTTTGATAATTAAGTATCCAATTCCGTGTTTTATTCATTTCTTACAAATTTATTTTGGTAATTTGAAGCTACAAAACAGACTAACATGTTTTCAAATTAACAAAATAAATCTCAAAGAAAAGTTAAACCCTCGCTTAATTTTCACTGATAAACAGAAATCCGGGAACAATTTATGAATAATATTTCACAGGTATTTACATTGCTCATTACACAGTTTTGTACACTTACAATAGGGCAAATTAATTATCGTCTTCTTAACTAGATGTAAATATATTGACACAGAAAGTTTCTACAGAATGTTTCGTTATTTATGCAACGAGATGTCATCAAGTTGATTTACAAAGTGCTTGAGGCAATAGAGTGGTTCAAATTATGTATACAATACTTGGTCGCGTGTCTAAAATATCGCTGTGCCCGATTTAAATGAAAATTGTTTGAAAGTAAATTTTAAAGCGAAGAAAAGTGTTTTTGACCAAAGGTTTGGCGCCCCGCTATATTTTAAACTGTTTATGCTCGTTGTATTTTTTTTAGTTGATATCCTCAGTCGGTTCCACTTTACTTTTACGTTGGTTGAGCTTAAAAGATACCGAAAGGACCAAAACATATATCTATTATACGATTAGATGTAAAGGAGTGATTTGACACTGATTAAATTTTGTTGAAAATACTGGTTCAATTTTATCTAAGTAGTTAGTGTACTCACCGCAGCACATCAAGTTAATACAAACTGTCAAATTTTCTCATTCAATTTTGAACTTAAACCATCAACATTTTACCGATATGGTAGACAGCGGGGGCGCCTTACAGCACCTGACGCTATACAGAAGGAGTGTCTATACCTCCCACGGTACACAGCAGTGATGTAGGTGAGAGGGCCGGAAGACAATAGAGGCGAAACTCAAATCACACCCTGGATTTGTTATTTATAAAGAATTATATTTGAGCACAATATACATAAACACTTGAAGTAAAAACTTAGAATCAAAAGTTACTATACCTCCCACGGTACACAGCGGTGATGTAGGTGAGAGGGCCGGAAGACAATAGAGGCGAAACTCAAATCACACCCTGGATTTGTTCTTTTTAAAGAATTATATTTGAGCACAATATACATAAACACTTGAAGTAAAAACTTAGAATCAAAAGTTACTGCAAAAGGTCTAAGGATCTAGACTGACTGAATATTCTTAAGAAGCACAATATGTTGAACATACTGAACTCGACTGAACTCGACTGAACTCGACTGAACTCGACTGAACTAGACTGAACCCTTGTCAGGTCCGATGACCGCTTTTATAGATTCTAGCAAAAGTTCTAGAAGTTTCTGTTAAGCATTATTCAAATTATTTGTTTGAATGCCTGCCAGGATCAATAATAACGGTTTATATGAGTACATAGCCTATCTAAATGTAATCTGAAACTAGCCTCATCATGGCAGCTAAAATGCATAGAGTAAGAAAAACCTGACAGATGACAATTTATGATGAAAGATGTCAATGGATAAAAATATTCTAAGATTTTTATAACGAGTGTAAATTATTAATATAAAAACAGTTACTTGTGACTAAAGTTTAGCTTTTCAGCTGCAGTGTTCAAACATATGTAAGAAAATGAGAGGCACAACAATATGATTTCATGTATGAAGCAAGGAAAACGGTATAGAGATTATAACAAGTATTGTTGGACATAACAGCCTTTTAAAAGGCAAATTTATAAATATAATATAAAGATGGCTGAAAGGCTTTGTGTAGCAAAATGCCAAACCATGTCCCAGGGTACTATCTGTCAAATGAGATGTTCCAAAATGTATGGACCCTGGGTCAGGTCCCTGTACACTATACTTAAAAATAGGGAAATGCATTTAAAACAGTTTTCAACTAAAATAAAAACACAAGCAATTACATTTTGGGGCCTCGGTAACCCTTTAGTGCCTTCCCGCGACCCCGGCAAGAAATTACACTTGAAATTGCAACACAAACCAGTCACGGCGGTAAGCTGTAATTTTGATTGATTAAATGACTTTGACATGTTTAAGTCTGTGGACGCTGACGAAAGTGCCTGAAGTGACACTGTTGTGTCAGCTAAAGTGGCTAAAGTGCCACTGTTGTGACTGCTGACAGTTCTCTTTCTATGATCAATGGTCGATCTTTGGTTTACTGTCATTGTCATTGTCAGTGTCATAGTTACTCTGTACTTATGCACAGAGTTACTATATCGGTGAGACGCCATGTTGAAAGTTGATAAAAATAATTGATAAATATCAATTATTATGTATAAAATTTCAATTCACTACACATTTAAATGAGTTATCTGTATTTTTCCCGAAATCTACTGATTTGTTCTTTTTTTTTCAGTCGCCAGCACACCAAGTTACCTCAAATTGTCAAATTTCTCCAAATGATTTTAAACCTTAAAATATTGATGGTTAAGGCGCTGGCAAGACCCAATTGACCAAAATAGGCTACTCTTAAGAAAAAAATTGCCAAATATGTATAGTTTGTGGTAACAGAAACAATATATGTTAATTTTGAACACATTTCCCAGAACTAGGTTGTTACTAAAATACGTTTTGAAAAAAAAGTTACTAACTAACGTTAAACCAACCTTTTACCTTGAGTTCTAATCCAAAATAACTGCATTAAATAATATATCAACATACGTTACGTATTTAATTAATAACAAGAACGTCTTATTTGAATGCAGACCTTGATGTTTTTTATTTTCGATTACTCAACTCAATTTTGAGTAAATAAGTAATTGCTTCATATTTTGCAATAAATTACAAGCGTTGTGTCATCGCGCTTCTCTTTCTTTTCTATGCAATCTGACAATGACCGCGGTTTATGTGTTGTCAGCGTCTTAATTTCAAAATAGAATGACAAAAGTTGATAGTTTGTGGTAACTTGATGTGCTGGCGACTTTACATAGACCTGGCCCATATTGTAAGATCTCCTTTCATGACGAGTGGTTGAGTGGTTTGACATAAAAATAACAGACAGACAGAGTTAATTTCGCATTTAATAATATTAAGTGTGAATGAATCAGCGTTTCTGTGTAAATTACACAAATCTGCATCGCAACAACAAGTCAGCCTGTTTATGAAGTGCTAACCTTCCAATGAATTTCTGATGGACAAGAAGATAGTGTTAACTTCATAGGCAACCCATTTGCTGTCGAGGTGTTTGAGTGCTCGACCGATTCATTGGTAACGAACTTCATTCTACATAAAAAATTAAAAAAGGCAAAGAACACTATCTTTCCACTTTGCCATAGTTGCATATTATGTATTTATTATTTTATACTATTAATTATAAGTATATAAGTATTTTAGTGATATTTATTTTAGAAGTATATATTTATGTAAGTATATTCTCTTATTATATAATTAAATTAGTGAATAGTTTTATTTTGTTTTTATGTTTCTTGTTTTCTCTTTTACCTTACCCATGTTGTCTACATATCTATGTCTACTGTCCTATCGCAGGTATGCTGGAAGAGATTTCATTAGAAATAAGCATCACCTTTGTACGTATTTTTCGGTTCCTTTCTTCTTGTCTGTTTATATGTGTGTACATAAACTGTTAAATAAATAAATAAATAAATAAATAAATAAAGGCACCTGATAATGAAATTTTAAAATCATCCTTTATTAGATACAGAAACTACTGTAACAAGATTTTGAAAAAGACCAAAAAAGACTATGAGAGGAAAGAAATAAGCGATGCTGGTAATAACACCAAAAAACTCTGGGAAGCAATAAACACAATTACAAACAGAATTAAAAAGAATGACAACACATCAGATTTATTAATATGCTACTCCTAAAGAGTCAGTTAACATGGCCAATAAATTCTTCGCAGAAGTCGGCAAAAATCTCGCGGAACAGATATCCAATATCTCATCTAATAACGCACATAATGCCAACAATCAAGAGGTCGCACAGTCTATGGTTCTTTTACCCACTGATGATAAAGAAGTTGCTAAACTGATAATGTCACTACGTAGCGGCACTGCCGCAGGGTGGGACAGAATATCAAGCGGTCTCCTAAAAAAACACATAGACATTATTGTTCCACCCCTCACGTACCTATATCTGCAACCTTGCACTGTCATCTGGGCAATTTCCCAAATCTTTTAAAAAAGCCCTAATTCACCCTATCTTTAAGGGTGGGGATAGAGGCCGTGTCAACAACTATAGACCTATTGCAGTACTTCCTACTCTATCCAAAATACTGGAGCGGATCATGAACAATAGGCTCGTGGATTACTTGGAAAAGTTTAACATCCTTTCACCCACACAATATGGTTTCAGAGCAGGCAAATCCACGGCTGATGCAGTTCATGATCTGACCAATTATGTCATCACAAACTTAGATGATGGACAGAAAGTCTTAGGCATTTTCCTAGATCTTGCCAAAGCTTTTGACACGGTGTCTGACCCTACTCTGATTCGTAAGATGGAGAGCATAGGAATAAGGGATGTTCAGCTCAAACTCTTTGAGGACTACCTGAGTGAGCGTACCCAGTGCGTTAAGATAGAGAATGCTATCAGCGACGAACGCACTGTCACCTACGGCGTGCCGCAGGGTAGCGTAATCGCCCCGACACTCTTCCTTATATACATTAATGACCTGGGCATGCTCACTCTTCCCAAAGGTAAAATTATAACCTTCGCAGACGATACTGCTCTTCTCTTCAGCGCTAGGACATGGCATGATGTATACATGCAAGCTCAGTCGGGCTTCGAAGTCGTGACGGAGTGGTTGCGTAATTATGTTCTAACTCTAAACGCGGAAAAAACCGTATGCATGCCCTTCTTTTTGAAAAATAATGCGTCAACCACACACATGAACTCACTGTATTCTATAGTAGCCCACACATGTTCCAAACAAAATATAAATAATTGCACCTGCAACACCCGCATTCAGAAAACAGACAGTGCAAGGTACCTAGAGGTAATGATAGATAGCACTCTGAGCTTCAAAAAGCATATCAATACTCTCAGCAATAGGTTACGTAAACTTATATACGTCTTCAAGACCCTAAGACACGTGGCAGACGAAAAGCTAAGGAAATCCATGTACTTGGCTCTCGCCCAGTCCCTACTAACCTACTGCATA
The DNA here is from genome assembly GCA_905333075.3 of Atethmia centrago. Taxonomy (NCBI): domain Eukaryota; kingdom Metazoa; phylum Arthropoda; class Insecta; order Lepidoptera; family Noctuidae; genus Atethmia; species Atethmia centrago. The sequence continues at coordinate 21,524,940 of HG995384.1, forward strand.
ACGTCCTGGTGCTACAAAAAGGGTGGAGCTACAAAAAATACTATGTTAGAGCTTGAAAGAGCACAGAGAGCCATTCTGAAAGTATCATTATTCCGACCTTTCCAATATCCAACGGCTGTGTTATATAAGAAAGCAAAGGTGTTAACCGTTCGTCAACTGTTCATACTGCAAACGGTTATAAAACAGCATGGCCTCACTACCTTCGACCACTCACTCTCCCACAGAAGTAGACGATTCGATCCCATAGTCTGCTATCACATCCGGCTCTCGACTACTTCGTCCCATCGATTCTTTTGCTACCTTGGTTGCTTTCTTTATAATAAAATAAATAGGAAACTCCCAATTTATAACCTCCCCAAAACCAAATGCAAAATTAAACTAAGCAGTTGGCTCCCCCCCCCCCAACACACACTACACCCACACATACACCCACACGTACACCTTACCCACTCACAGATACACAATCATACAAATACCTACTAAATATACTAACACGAAGCACCAATATTGTAGCTATCTTCCTTTCCTTTTTTTTTTCCTTTTTAATCTTAAAAGCCTATGCTTTTGTAAATTCTTACCGCACCAATTATTGTACCTAACATTAAATTGTAAGCATTACCCAAGGGGAGGAGACCTGGTGTCCTGAAATACAGACCTCACGTCTAGTTTAGGCACCAGTCTCCCACAGTATAATTATTGCCGTTACGTATTTTGTATTGATACCTCTCTAATGTACCTATATTGTGGTGAGAAAATAAATCATTATTATTATTATTATTATTATTATGAAACATTAATAAATTCGAATAATTGTTTATTTTAACGTAATGTGAGCGTACTTACCCACGAAGCTCTAACTTAATTCGGTGGTGCCATTACCTATAACTAAACTGAAACTGAGCGAGCGGAGCGAGCGAGCTCAGACCCCAACATCCCCTTCAAGGCTATTTTCCTTTAAACCCTTGAGGCCCGCGAAGCGGGCCTCATACTGCGCCTTTTAAGCGACTTAGTTTTTGAGGTTAGGTTACAATCATTTGTTTTTCTCAAGAACGGTGCGTTACCTTTTCATGGGAGTGGTAACAGGGGGGCAGGAGGCACCCCTCCATGTTGGGGTCTGAGTTCGCTCACTCCGCTCGCTCACTAGACCACGCCATCCCTTTCAAGGCTATTTTTCTTAAAACCCTTGAGGCCCGCGAAGCGGGCCTCATACTGCGCCTTTTAAGCGACTTAGTTTTTGAGGTTAGGTTACAATCATTTGTTTTTCTCAAGAACGTTGCGTTACCTTTTCATGGGAGTGGTAACAGGGGGGCAGGAGGCACCCCTCCCAACCTCCCCCGCGAAACGGGTCTCATACTACGGCTTTTAAGCGTCTTTAAGTGTTTTGAGGTTAGGTTACAATAATTTGTTTTCCTCAAGAACGGTGCGTTACCTTTTCATTCCTCCTCCCCACTGCCACCCCCCTTCCCCTGCAAAACGATAGGTACTAGATTTTTACCATTATTTTTATCAGGCATGTATTTAACGCGGCGACGAACTAATCTGATTCATGGTTTTAAAAATAATTAAAATGGGTAGCAAAAATAACAGGTTGGCAGCGAAGTAGCATTTTAAGTATAAAGTAGCAGTTTTATTTTGAGTTGTAAGCTTTGTTTAAATTTAAATTGGCATCAAGTTTTTGTTTTGGTCTCAGCTAACGGAGACCAAAACAAAAACTTGATGCCAACTTGTCACCAACAATAGAGGGCGTTAATGGTCACTGTTCTAACCCAAATGATTCAATAATCCTTCGCTGTAGCTGCCAACCTACTTTATTTGCTACCGCCTTTAATTCTTTTTTAATCCCAAATCATATCGCTACCGCCTTTAATTCTTTTTTAATCCCAAATCATATCGCGGCGATAAATTAATCTGAAATTAATTTATCGCCGCGATACAAATTCTTCAAAATACATGCCTAATAATATATAATCACTCCCAAGTTATTTTTTAATAGCAAATAGTTTGTCGCCCTTTAAGTTGTTACTCGCCTGGAAAATAATTAGCCTTTTTATTATTAATTATTGTTGTGTTTTTTTTTTTATAAAAAAAAACATTACAATAATTAATTTAATTTATTTTTAATAGATAGATAGATAGATAGATAGATAGATAGATAGAATACTCTTTATTATGTACAACGTAAAAATTACAGCTATAAATGTAGAAATAAATAATGCATATTTTATTAAAAAAAAATAGCTTTCTGCACTCCTCGTCCATCTAAAACTGAACTGTGCCAAATTTCATACTCCTCCGTCCGCGTAATTTTCGTAAAAAGGGGTAAAACGTTTTCGTTTCACATATATTTATTTATTATTTATTTATATATATATATACTTGTACACCAAAAATACATAGTAAATAAATAAATCAAACACTACAAAATAAACAATGGGCGGCCTTATCGTATAATATAATGATAACACTGCTAATTTTACCAGGTCTGGTGGTCTTATGAGGATGGCAAAAGGATGATTTTGCAATGACGACAAAAGTGACGTGCTGTGAGGAGAGAATAACAACAGTTTCAATTGAATGAGCAAGGAAAAATTCAGAAATCTACCTAGTACAGTCAGGGAAATTAGTTATTTTTATTACAAAAAATACAAAATAGTTTAAAGTGACAAATTGAAAATTACATTAGCCTCCTATTAAGCAAACAATGCCTGTTTTAGAAGGCTCCGGTCTTTCACATCAATGTTGTACACTTAATAGACTATAGACTTAATGTACTATATACAAGGTGTCGTTTTGCATCCTCATCCTTGAAGAAGATAACTATGCTAATGATTCTCGACACGAATCAATAATAAAATAAGTAGGTCTTTTTATTTTCTAATTTTCGGAAATTGGCATGTGTGGGACACGCATGTTAAAACGCGCTCCGTGTGATACCGCACTGTAACTGACCTTTTACACACACACTACCGCATACGCAACGGGATGATTCTGTTCTGTGAAAGTGGTGTTTTCTAAAATTCTGTCAAACTTAAATAACTAAAACAACAAGTATGTATTAATTATTGAGCAGGTATCGTAATTGTATTTGATTATATAAGCCTTTCATACGAGTAGCAGCCTCCTGAAATTTGACGAGAATGCAAAACGACACCTTGTATATACTAGAGTTAATATAGTGTTTTTCTTTTCATTTTTCTGTATTTAGCTTATATTTACTAATCTTAAAACAAAGGTAAAAATATTTAAGTAAAGATGCAGTTGTAAAGCAAATTAATTATTCGAAGTCAATTTGCCGTGCTAAAGACATTTCATACAACTGTCAAAGAATGACAGCTGCGATTTGAATATACGAATAATTTAAGTTGATATAGTCAATTTGCTAAAATATAGTTTCTCTGACTTTACTTCAAAAAATCTGAACTTGCTGTAGGTAGGTAGCTGTATACAAATTACAACTCGAAAATTATGTGTCATTCATCTTTTTCATCTTTCAAAGAGATTTTATGATAACTCACGTTGACAGCGACACTCTGTATATGTAAAAGATTCAGGGAGCTCATTTCATTAGTCCAAATGTATATTAATTAATCTTTTGGCAACAGGTTGGCAAGATATGAACGATACAGTTAGGAGACCTGATACACTGGCTTGATTTAAATAATTTTATTAAATTATTGATGAATTATTATTATTGAATTATTGTTAATATTATTATTGATAAACATTGTGATTTAATTATTGATAACAGTAAAGAATTTTAGATATTAATTTTGTTTTATTTTATATATTATCACTGTAATAATTACAGCGTATTTATTGCACCTATTTTGTTACGTAATAAATGACTAATAATTTCTGCCTAAGCAGGGCCTGATTTACCCACAGGCTAGTTAGGCTAGAGCCTAGGGCGCAAGGACCGAGAGAGCGCTGAGAATTAACGTTGAATTTCACTTTATTTTCGCATTTTATTCATTTATAAATAGTTCTATATTCTTGACTTTTTTAAATGCGTTTACATTAATTTCAAATTCAAAATAATTCCAAAATGCGACACTTAATGACATAATCCGCCGGTCTCTTGCCAGCATCAATGTGCCTGCTCTTCTTGAGCCGACTGGCATTGTCAGAGATGATGGCAAAAGACCTGATGTTGTGTCTTTGGTCCCGTGGAGTTTGGGACGGATGCTTGTGTGGGACGCTACCTGTGTAGACACACTGGCACCGTCCCACCTCCAACGGACTACTTCTAAAGCGGGTGCAGCGGCAGAAAATGCCGAAAATCTGAAAGTTATTAAATATGGAGGCCTTGGCAGAGAGTACAACTTTGTACCCTTTGGCGTCGAGACCCTCGGTCCGTGGGGTCCCAGTGCGCATAAGTTATTTGCGGAAATCGCGAAACGTCTAGTTGATGTAACTGGTGACCGAAAAGCTGGCGGCTTTATCGCGCAACGCATCAGCATTGCAATTCAGCGAGGAAATGCCGCCAGCATCCTCGGTACAATCCCCCGAGGGCCTTTTTTAAGCTTAACTTAGTTTTAATTTAATTTAGTTAATGTTAATAATCATTCCAAAATAATATTCCAGCGATACCTATCGGCCACTTTAAATATTAAAACGACATTTCTAGGGTTCCGTAGTAAACAAGGAACCCTTATAGTTTCGCCATGTCAGTCTGTCTGTCTGTCCCCGCTGTAGCTCAGGGACGCTTAGTATTAGAAAGCTGTAATTTGGCATAGGTATACATATTAATCACGCCGATAAAGTACTAAAATAAAACCTTGAAAAAAGGGCTTCATAGAAATGTAGTAGATTCAGTTGTAGTATATTCGTGGGTTGGGCAGGCGCAGGCAGGACAGGCCGGGGGGGGGGGGGCATATTCATATTTAGCCTGGGGCTGTCAGAAGTTCAAATCAGGCACTGTGCCTAAGTAAAAACTCCATGAAGGGGTAAGCAAAGTCAGATGTTGTACGTCTATCCAGCCCGGAAATCATATCCAGGACGTGAAATTCAGTTGGCGTGCTGAAATTACGTGTTAGTTCTTAATAGGGATGATGCCTGGGTAAAAAAAAGAAATCCTATTTAAGCCTGGGTAACAAAAAGAAATCCTATTTATTTTTGACGACATGGTTGGCGTAATGGCTGAGCGATCGACTGCTACGCAGCGTGTCGCGGGTTCGATCCCCGCACGGAACAAGTATTTGTATGATCTGCAAGTAATTGTTCTGGGTCTGGGTGTTTGTGTTTGTGAGTTTCTATGTTTGTAAACGCACCCACAATACAGGAAGAAATTCCTAGTGTGGGGCAATGTTTTAAAAAAAAAAAAAAAAAAAAAAAAAAAAAAAAAAAAAAAAAAAAAAAAAAAAAAAAAAAAAAAAAAAAAAAAGCCGTCAACCAGATAATAAAAAAATATTAGACACCTATTTTTTGCTTTATCATATTATTAAAAACTGGGCAAGTGCGTGTCGAACCACGCACAATGAAGGGTTTCGTAGTTAGGAAGTTGGTATGAATTTATCCCAAAAACAAACTTAACATTGTAGTTGAAAAACATGTTCTCCCATACATTGATATACGTCGCGATCAATTCTCCAAGCGCAAATTTAAGTTGGTCGCCAATAACTCGTTAACTTGTAAAGCCTACTTAGCTGTGATAGTTTTCCTTTTAATTTCATTATATGTACTACTGCCATGAATTTTTTCACATCTCTCTAAACAACCATTTAGCTGGCAGGGGCTGGCACTTGAGTCTAACAAAAATTAGCACTTTAATGCGTAATATTACGCAAGCGGACCCTTGCATCGAAAAGTGGCATTCACAGACCTACAATATTTTTGAACGGCCTATCCAACGATACTCCACACTATGGGGTAGGCGAGAAAAAAAATGTCATCCCAAATAATGTGCTATAAAAAAAAATCTTGTATTTTTTTTTTCCCAAAATTTATTTTAGCACTTTGTCGGCGTGATTAATATGTAGGTATACCTATGCCAAATTACAGCTTTCTAGTACTAAGCGTCTCTGAGCTACAGCGAGGACAGACAGACAGACGGACATGGCGAAACTATAAGGGTTCCTTGTTTACTACGGAACTCTAAAAATTAATTAGATAAAACGCATTAAAGTTGGGGAGTGGGGGAATCCATTTTTTGTATATAAATAGACAATCCATTTGTGTTTCAGCAGTTTTTAATTTTATACATGATCTAGAAACCTGACTAAATAAAATTTCAGGTCCCAATTGGTGATATGAAGAAGTTGAAATATTTTAAACTTTGCTATTTCTTAGAAAAATAAAATAGGTTAAATGTCATAAAATAGGTTTTATGGCACAGTTAATACGGAGGCAATTTTTTTATCTTTCGGTTATCACTTCAAAGTCAAAGCATAATCTCACAACATTCCTCATTCCTGTGCTAATCATATCTGCCAAAAATCTGCGTTTCACTTTATTTTCCATTCGTCGGGAATAAAAAAGAGATACCTCCAAAAGTGAAAAATATTTAAATTTAACGTCTGATGCCAAATTGGTATAATTTGTATGTTTAAATGGCACATCGTTGAAAATACCGTTCAGACAAGCTGTAATTTAAATAATTGGAGAGCTACTAAACATTAAAATGGAATAAATACTCGTTAGAACATGTACTTGCTTTTAAACGGTAATAAAGTTTTATTAATTCTCATACATAGGTAATTACTATAAAAACTAGTTCATTGTTAAAAAAAAAACTCTTGCAAGTTATGACCCAAATATCTATATTAGTTTCATATATTTATGTTATGGCCTGCAAGAAATACGTTAACATACCTATAATAAAATAATTAGAAAATAACATAATATTATTTATTGTTGCTACAGGTGGTTAACAAATAAATTTCATTTTAATGAGAGTTGGGTTAAATATCATCACGAAAAAGATAAAAAATAAAAAGGTTGAAGATATCAAATTAAATTCTATTTTGTTACACTAAAATAGTATAGAATATTATTTGTTGTTACTGCAACACGGTGGCTAACAAATAAATTTGAACAAAATTTATTATTAAAAAAGTATCTCTAGAAATATAATTATATAAAAATAACATTCTTACGTAGATAAATCAGAAAATCGTACAAGAACTATTCTAAGAAATTTAAGTAAAACTTAATTAGGTATCATTAAGAGCGCTCGTAATTCTAATACTACAAATAATTTATAAAAAGAAACAACTGACTTCAAAAAACAAATACCTACTACAATGTGATAAATTACTTTAATTTCCGAAGTGCCTTTGGATCTGGATTTTAGTTTTCCGAAATTAAAGTTATTTTTTACTTTGTAGTGTTTTTTTATGGAAGTCAGTTTTCTTTTTTGAATTTTTTTTAGTTATGGTGCCTACCCGACACCAATTCGTATACCACTACTTGCTATGTAAACAACAGTGATAGGAAGTTTTATAAAAACATCAACACACACAAAGTGGATTTTAATACGTATTGTCAAAGATAATTCAAAAACTAATCAAGGAAAGTTAATAAAATATATACAAATTTTATCAACTTTGCTTGGTTTAAATTCTTTGCACGGAGGTCATGAGACCAGAATTTTCAAAATCTATTCCTAATTGACAAAAACATCGATGAACATAACTTAAAGAAGCATCATGTTGAGATAGGAACCTTCTTGGCCTCGCACAGGTCTTCTTTTTGTTTTCACAAAAAAAAAATATTTTATTAGTTTCAATTTTCTTTCTTTATTGTTGTATTTCCAGTGCGTGTCCCACACTACTCCCAAATAGAATATTTTTCTTTCTTTCAAAAATAATAATACATACTGACGATTATATAACCTCATCCTTTTTTGAAGTCGGTTAAAAACAACATTCCATAGATCTCTCAGTAATATTATTCCGTAGCTGTCTAAATAATGCTAACTCAGAGCTTCCTCGCGGGTTATACAATTATTATATTTTGCATACAAATAACCCATGCAATCTTGTGGGACTACGGTCATAATCATCATGTATAAGGTAAATCAGTACATGCAATATAGAAGGTGTCCAACCTTCTATATTGCAAGTACTAATTTGCCTGCCTCATTGGACTGGTGGTCCAGATTTCAATTCCCAGGTCGGCCAAAGTGTAACTGAGTTTTTCCATCACAAAGTACCTCCGTAGCAGCTCGGAGTCTAGATTTGTGCCCAGTTGATGGCAATAAACTCGCCCCCTATTACATGGGACTCAAACGTAACTGGCGAATTGTAGGTACACCTCTGCCTACCCCTGCGGAGATATACAGGCGTGATGGTGTGTTATTACAAGACGTGAGTAGTGGTTAAATTAAGGATACTAACACAACACCTCTGCAACAGAATTAAATATACTTTTGATAGGAAAAGCTGTTGATTGCTACGCCGTAGCATTGACCACCGTAGCGCTTAGCTTAAATTGTCGTAGTATTGACCACCGTAGCGCGAAGCTTAAATTGTCGAAGCATTGACGACCGTAGCGCTTAACTTAAATTGTCGTAGTATTGACCACTGTAGCGCGAAGCTTAAATTGTCGAAGCATTGACCACCGTAGCGCTTAGCTTAACATGTCGTAGTATTGACCACAGTAGAGCAAAGCTTAAATTGTCGTAGTATTGACCACCGTAGCGCGAAGCTTAAATTGTCGAAGTATTGACCACCGTAGCGCTTAGCTTAAATTGTCTTAGTATTGACAACCGTGGCGCTAAGCTTAAATTATCGAAGCATTGACCACCGTAGCGCGTAGCTTAAGTTTTCGTAGCAATGACCTACGTAGCATAATAACTGCTGCTTCTTTGTTCCACAGCTGCCCATCGTAGTAAAATTTATCGTGGTGTAACTTTTGTTTTGTAATATACCTTACTTGCTGTGCTCTATCTTAACTACTCAGAAAAAAAATAAAAAGAAATCACGTAAAATCGGATTACCAGTTCTTTTGCTATAAGCACACTAATAAAAAGAACAGACAGACAGCATTGCGTTACATACATATATTACTTTATACAATTTCTATTACCTATGTAACTGACAATAATGAATCTTGAACAATCAACCGAAAATGCATTAAAATACGATCCTACATTTTCAACTCTAAGTTAAGATGATTTAGGACACTTTCAACTACAAAATAAAGTCACTCACTATCAATAGGAGGTAACGGAAAGACATTGTATCCGTCGTCAATGACGGAGGCAGTAACAAATACGAACATGTAAGGTATCTTCACGCTCTACTTCCTTTCAGCGGAGCGGCAGCTCTTCAAGTTGTTAACAAAAGTTGCATCACTTGTTATACTTTGCTTGTAGAATTTATAATGTGCACTTATCAGAGTATACACTTATAGACTTACATTTCGTTTAAAATAGTTTGATTAATCAAGAAACTACCTTAATGAGATTTATAATAAAGTATATCCTAAATTACAGTTGCTGTTGAAATTCGCAGTTTTGTTAGCTGTGTGGTGAGAATGTTATTTTGGTCAGCCAAGAAATAACGAAAAACAATTGACTGACAAGCAAGTTCGTAAATAAGTAGATACGTGATTTTGATACCCCAGTACACACCCATTGACGGTACACACCCTACAACTAGCATTATTTTGATACCCCAGTACACACCCATTGACGGTACACACCCTACTACTAGCATTATTTTGATACCCCAGTACACACCCATTGACGGTACACACCCTACTACTAGCATTATTTTGATACCCCAGTACACACCCATTGACGGTACACACCCTACTACTAGCATTATTTTGATACCCCAGTACACACCCATTGACGGTACACACCCTACTACTAGCATTATTTTGATACCCCAGTACACACCCATTGACGGTACACACCCTACTACTAGCATTATTTTGATACCCCAGTACACACCCATTGACGGTACACACCCTACTACTAGCATTATTTTGATACCCCAGTACACACCCATTGACGGTACACACCCTACAACTAGCATTATTTTGATACCCCAGTACACACCCATTGACGGTACACACCCTACTACTAGCATTATTTTGATACCCCAGTACACACACATTGACGGTACACACCCTACAACTAGCATTATTTTGGGTTAGTTACGGGTAAAAAGAATAATATGTAAAAACTAGAAATATCTCGGGAAGCTACGCAATATCTGCTCGTCCCACATACCGCAGTGTCTTTTAAGACGTAACTCATTGACCAGTGCGTGTTGCCAGTGATGACCTGTAATACTGAAACGTGGTCGCTCACAATGGGCCTAATTAGAAGGCTAGAAGCCACACGAAGGGCAATGGAGAGGCTTTGCTTGGACTTTCCCTAAGTGATCGAATCAGAAATTAAGAGATCCGCAGGAGAACTAAGGTAATCGACATAGCCCAAAGAATTGCCAATCTTAAGTGGCAGTGAACTGGGCATATTTCTAGCAGAATAGATGGTCAATGGGGCTTCAAGGTTCTGGAGTGGCGACAGCGTACCGGAAGACGTGGCGTTGGAAGGCCTCCAACAAGGTGGACTGTTGACCTTGTGAAGGCCGCAGGAATCAGCTTGATGCGGGAAGCACAGCACCGGTCGAAGATGATGAAAGAAATATGAAAGAATAATTTTAACTAATGCTTATCTTACAAACTTACATTCATCAGTACCTATCTCTCAAACACACTATCACACTAGACTACATACAGGAAGTCCACTAGGACCTGTATTTAGTTTAGTCTAGTGTTTGTGCTTGTCTGGACTACCAGACAAGTGTACTAGCTCTCTAACAGTAATGGCGTCGAAATTACACATATTTAGGCGTCACTGAAACGAAAAATAAATACATCAAACACATGTTTCAGAAGTGCGGCCGAATACTTGAAAGAGTGATAGAGTTTTTCTTTCAACCTTCGGGGAGTTCAAAAATAACTATAGGTAAGTATATGTATAGGTAAGATTGTTATGAGGAATTATCGGTCAAATATACAAATACAACTCAATTATAAGTTGCCGTTAGGTATCATGCTGTTGTGACTGTCTGTCATGTCTTCTAATTAATAACAAAATATTATATTCTAAATTCTTATTTTAACATTGTCTCACGATATTAGGCTCTTACAAATACATTAAATCTCAATTTTATGGGCTGACAGCTCGACGTGTTACCGTAATTAATAACAAAACATCCTATTTCTTTGGAGTTGTGAAACCTTTTAGAAATGCATTCCATTTATATTTTTATGGGAAACAAACTTGAGACAATTAACAACGGACGGGTCGAAAGCAATAATTTAACAAATTCTAAAGATACGACTAAAGTATTCGATTTCTTATCGCAGAGTACAATACTATTGCCAACATCTGCTTGGTATAATTTGAGTTCGGGCAAAACCCAAACAGGCCCTTAAAACAATTGAGAAAGGGTACAAAAAAGGCAATAAACCTATTCTGAGTAATGCGGTTGGCATGGGAAAAACACCACGCTCCGGTCGTTTTGGAGATGGAACAGAGGACGAAAAGGGTAGGGCTGAGAGGAGTCGGTGATGAGCCGCGACAGGGTTCGGACGTGATATCTAGCGGATTAAGTTAGGGAGTTCGTGAAAATACCACGAGAAAGAGCGGTTGAATTAGGCCGGACTAGGAGAGATAGAACTAGGTCGATAATAATGACACAATGTTACTTTGGAGAGATCGCGATAGTGAAAGTGTTATCAGTTTAATTAATACGTTAAATTGTAATAATAAGTGTAGATTTAGACTAGGTTATATTAGTCAAGTATAATGTAAGTTGTGTGTAAGGCGCGCGAATCTCAATGAGTGTATCTGTGAACGATTGGGTGAGTGTTTACTATTCTATTCCTCCTTATTCCTTTCTATGACGATCGAGGTATCCTACACCAGCGTTTGGTTCTAGGGACTCGGAGAACGCCTTCCATTGGGTGTGACATTTAACAAGAGACGGTAGACTACTCTACCAACAGACTATAGACAACCACAACCAAGACATGACACTTACGGCAGTCACACCGCTTATGGATGGCTGAACCGAACTAATACTCGCAACTCGTTAGGGCCAATTTGAGCTATAATGCTACTTTGTAATTGTTTACGAACACAAACAAACCAAATGCTAGTGATGGCTATCTTATCCCTATGGACTGACTAACTGCAGGATATTTTACATTGCCCTTGATGTATGCAGACTCTTGGGAGAGGGGTAGGCTCCACCAAGTTTCCTAAACTGGATTGATAGTTCGTTCTAAGGAACGCTAGGGATTGTGTCTCGTTAAACCACATCTGGCTATCGGCCTCTCACAAATTATCATTAGCGAGACACAACATTTGGATGCCCAGATAGAAACGCTCCGATGCTTGACTTAGTCGCACGGCTGCCGATTACATTGAAAGCATCTTCTAATGGGGGAGATTAAGAGAGTGAGAAGTGACGATTTGGAATAACCACTTCGGCGTATAGCAGGAGCAATTGTAAGGAATTCTACTACCGACTGACGATGCGGTACGCTTGTGCAAGTTTTGTATGGTCTTTGTAACGGGTGATTAGGCCGTTATAAGGGGTTCATTACATTAGTTCGCGCCCAGTGATTACTGGAACGTGTCTCGCTCAATGACAGTTGAACTTCGCAGTACTCTGCCTTAGGATTGAGTAAGACATGACTAGAGCTTAGGGAGCGTGGCTTGTTAGAATCGTAGCAGTGTCCTTAGTGGCCCTATGCGTTCAGGTCTAACAATACACGCACGACGATGTCAGCTGTTGTAAGGCAGTCCCACGTCACTTGGGGTGGGTCTGTAATTATTGTAAAGAAATCCATTAACGTAACTTAGAGTAATATACTCGTACAACGCAAGCGTTACGTGTCACATACCTACCCTTTTATATTACTGACATGTCCTCTAACTTTCATAGTCAAAAGAAAAGTAGATAAATTAGATTCCTTTCCATAACCTGTGAATTCCCAACCTTATTTTATATTGACATTGTTTACTTGTAATCCCTCCTTGTCCTAACTATCCAAGACGAATGCAACAAGACGATTTAAGACTACGGAAAGATATAGACGTTAGAGTCTAGGCGAGTTAAGTTAGGAGGCTTGGTGAATACCAAGGGCCATGTCCGAGTGGGCTGTCGCTAGATAGAGAGTATGAGTTATAGTTGGGTTAAAGCCCCGATTAGACTAATTTAGTACCTAATATAGTGTGCGTGTGTGAGTTTTTTATTATAATATTTATCCTAGTCTGATAGTATAATTAAAGTTCTTGTAACTAAACAGACAGAGACGTGTTGCTGGGGAGTTTGTTGCGTCACTTCTTCTCCCCAGCTCAAACACTAGGAAGTGATGACGGGTGGGCGCTTTGGGGCTGTCTATAAATCTTTAAGAGAGTTGATCCACAGCTCTATTAATTAATAATTCTTGAGTTTCAATTCTCAACTCTTATTATCTAGTAATTCTTGAATGTTGTATTCTTTATCACAAACCAATAATTCGGTTAGACTGATATGAACACGTGTCTTGCAGATATGCTTGTTGTGCAAAGGGTGAACTTCCAGGGGTTCGGGAAACCACATCTATCTCATATCCAGTCCAAGGACTGATAGGGACCATGTCTCCTTAAGAGCATGATGCCGACGCAATGCCGCTGAAACTAGCCGCCCCGTTGTTAGACAAGGACGGTCCACACGGTTGCCGCAGGGAAAGCCGCTTCGTCACGCTTATTAGTTTGAAAGAACTGCTAGGGACCATGTCTCCAAAAGAGCATGATGCCGACGTAATGCCGCTGAAAAGCCGCTTGCGTCACTTTATGGAAGTGTTGCTCTGAGTACTCCAAGTACAGATGTAAAGTATCGTGTGAGTAATGCCTGACCAAATACCTCTTACGCTAGCGTAAGAGTTACTCACAAATCTATATAATAATATACTTAGCATTATTCTATTATTTATTGTCTTTCTAAACCACATCCAACTTCATAACTATGAATTCCTAAATCTTATTTACTATTTATTTCAATCCTTTCCTTGCTCTATTAACACAACAAGGCAAGAGACAAGGCGTTAGACTTCTTCATATTTGGAATTCTTATCTCTGTCGGTGGGAGAGTGACCAGTCTGGAGACGAGCTCTACAGAGTCGTACGGCGGCGGGGTGCGACTTTCCCTCAATATGAGGGACCGACCCAAACATTCATATTAACAGAATTAGGAAAAACGAAAATTTTATCGGCCTAGGGTTATTTAGGAACAGTCACACTGTCAAGGCTGACTCTGATTTGGGCAGGCCACACCGCATGGCAAAAATCCTTTTCTCAATCGCGCACTACAGGCGGGCCGCACCGCACTTTTTACCCGACTACGGCGAAGCAAAAAAGAAGGTTATGATTTTGAACGGTATATATGTATGTATGTTCATCTGTTCCCTCATAACTTCTAAAATACTTTCATAATTTAACGAGGTAGAGGAAGCGTCTTGATGGTCCGCTACGTATAGGATATGTGACGTCACATATGGTCGTCGAATATGGTGCCCTCTAGAGGACAGAAAGCAGCAAACTAAAAAAAAACTTTACCCGAAAGCTTATGATCACTTACTACTGTTAGAATGTATTGTTTTGTTAGGGTAGGTCGCATTTAACCACGGCTGTCCTGTCATCACTATGAATAATATATATTATATACCTACATTAAAATATTTTACGTGTAAGATGTTTATTTAATAAGTATACGATACATATTGAATAGATTGTATTTGTACATAACAATTTCAGTTAGGAATATTTTATTGTTTCATACTTTTTAGAGCGTGATTTTTCAGTAGTCGGGTTTTAGTTTTAGAACTTACTTTTTTCTGTATTGTAATACGATAAGCAGCGACCTGATGCTGCTGTAATGTGCGCTTAGCTTTAAAAGAAAATGCGGGCTGCGTTTTGTCCATACAAACGTATTCCTCAGTTTTCTCCTTGGATAATATCACGATAGCAAATATTTTTTTACCTTATAATTAATATCTATCACTGCCATGTTCCTATGAATGAATGAATGATATATTTATTTGCAAGAATATAGGTAGCTGACATAAGTTCTTTGGATGTTCTTATGGGTTTCACAATATTCGGCATTCCAGCCGTGCAAATATTTAGATTTTACATCTTGGTTATACATAAAGCATGCAGTACACATTTAACAATTATTAGCAATAACATAAAAATATTAATAATAATTTCATAGTTTAAGTTTAGATTAAAACGCAATTAATAAAATTCAAATTAAATACAATTATCTCCATTTAAAATAATAATGGATAGAATTGTATTTAATTTGAATTTTATTCATTGCTTTTATTAATTGCCTATGTTTTGGTTTATTAAAAAAAATATTATTATAAGAACTAGAACCCTTCCAAAATTATTCAAATTATACGATCTTTGGCGAACACTTACAAAAAATAAAAGAAAAACGTACCGACATATAAAAAGATTTTCTTAAAGTATTCTTGAAAAAAATTATCAAAATCGGTCTAGTTTTGAAGAAGAAAACAATTGAATATGAGACTATGATTTCGTTTATTTTGCATAGGAATAATCAGTCCGAGCTGCATTTATCTCTGTCGCACTCAATAACGGAGAGGTTTGCGGAAGGGGACAGCAATAGATCAGTTGATTTTCTATTGTTTGACTCCGAATCGGTGTCGCGCGGGGCTCAACAGGTTAAAAAACTATTCTTCAAGTGTTTCGCCGCCCGCGTTTCCTCTAAAGGTATATTATAGCTATCGTAAAGTTGTACATTCAAGATACAGTAGTTCTTTCCCAGTATTGTTGAATCGCCACCTAGTATAACCAGCGTTTAAGTGCATTTCAGTTTTATGGCATCTGACTTCCGAAACAAAATAACCGGGGCAGAGTCGCTTTAGCTCCCAGCCACTTACACCTGGTTTCCGAAAGTGATTTGATTGGCTGTTGCTATTTCTGTCAGCCAATCACAGCAATTAAAACATGAGTTTGAATGCCGTACGTAGGTACTCGGAGCATTCGCGACCGGGTGTCCTATTCCCGTGTGAAAATTGTTTGTTCGAATTTCATTACTTCGAACAGTTTACCCCACCTGCGATGCTTGTTACATCGACTACACTTTAGTTCGATGTCACGTTACTTCGGTAATCAACGTATGCGAAAAACTTGTTAACCTGTGTTCAATAGCAGAGATCCAAACAATAGTCATGTAATAATATTGATAAATGATATTTATTTCTGTAAATTGTTTCTAAAAAACACTTAAGTCAAAAATGTATTATGCTTTAAAACTAGATGAGGTTGGTTTTTCCTATCTGACCACTGTATGAAGAAACACCGCAACAAACTCAGGGGGTCACAGTCTCTTTTAAAGTCCAGACAGAATCTTGATCAGACCATATCAGGACCATGCAGATTAGTGTGTTAAACGGTATTTTGAGTAAAGCATTTTACAAGGCATCGCAGTACAATAGTGTCGGGGTAACGTGTTCGAAGTAATGAAATTCGAACAAATAACTTTTGCACTAGAATAGGATTACTAATCAAATAGGTAAAATTATATATTTAATAGCTGGCCACTACTTGCTAAGTACACATTGTATCCGATCCGTTTCCGGGTAACTATCGTTACGATTCCTAGTGATTAATTAACAATCTGCCAATACCCCTCCAACTTTACTATTGAATTTAATAGTTAATTCACTATTTTCTAGCAGTATTTCTGTGTTAATTGAAAGTCCTGTCAGAGTTTTGATATGGATATAGGTAGTTAAAATACTTCGCAATATAGGTAATGTCTTATTAATTGAAATGATATTATGAGATGAAAACTAATTAGTTTTTTTTAACTGCAAGTCTATTGGCTATGGGGTTATTACTATACAAAGTTATTAAGTGATAAATTATGAATGATTGTATTTCTGTAACTACGTTTGAACAAACACTTTTACACGTCAATCATAATTTATAAACTAGATGAGGTCGGGGTTTCCATCTAACTACTCTGAGAAGAAAGGCCGAATCTAACTCAGAGGTCACCAGTGGTCACCAGACCATGTAGTAGATTGTTGTCAGTAATGTAAGTAAGGTCATTTGAGGAAAGAACCACACAGATTTGAGTGGGCCTGTCCAGTCAGTGCACGCATTTCTCAGTAATCGTGCAGCTCGACTCAGAACTTCAGGAGCTCAAAGATTCGGCGAACAATAACAAAGAAAAGACATTTGGGGAGGCCGTATAATTACACGATTTACTTTATAAGTTAGGAATTCATAGAATTATGTTAA
This sequence comes from Atethmia centrago, assembly GCA_905333075.3. Taxonomy (NCBI): domain Eukaryota; kingdom Metazoa; phylum Arthropoda; class Insecta; order Lepidoptera; family Noctuidae; genus Atethmia; species Atethmia centrago. Next base: position 21,542,230 of record HG995384.1, read on the forward strand.
GATTTTTTTTATTAAAATACGTTTCTTGCTGCTCATTCTCTTAACAACTTAAAAATACAGAACGGGATAGTTTCAGTTTCAGTGCAACAGTTGATAATCCAGGTTATTTCAGATACTACAATAGAGTTTATGTTATTAGCTGCACAATCCATGTCTTACGTGCACTTCTTACCTCACTGTACTGCGTTTAGGGTTGCTGCAAGTATTTTATTCAGGGTTAAAATAACTTTATTTTCACAAATTGGATAAATTATTGCGTCCGTTATACTAATACTTCCGGACTCCTATATCGAGTCACCTTAGCCTAAACATTAAAATAATAATAAGTCAAAGAAAAAGTTTTTATGCACTTTTGAAGCTGACATATTGGCCATCATTTTAGTAACACCATTGTTCCAAATTTGAATTCACCAATTTGAAAAAGAGAAGAAAATCGGAGTTTGGTCGCTCGTAAAGAAGCAACAAGCTTTGATTAGAGCATGTATATGTCAATAGTAATTTGTTTTCTTTTGCATGAAAAGAGTACCGAAATAGTTTTTCCTTATTTTGTATCTAATCTGACGTTCGAATTATGGATAGTGCACCTGAAGTAGCCGCGCAATCTGAAGTATTTCTTCAGTCTGGGCTTGGTCAGCAAAACGTAAGCACAGAACTTCATGTAAGTCGTCTTAATTTACCATCGATACCTGGATGGTAAATTCCTGGCGCCGGCCAGGACTGCCACGAAACCGGGTCACTACAGCGGATGAAACCAAAGTTATGGTGTACGGCAATGATGGAGATAGAAAAGTCTACCGAAGACAGGGAGAACGTTTTCAGCAATGTTTCATTGAAGAGACTGTGAGTTATGGTGGTGGGTCATGGAAAGTCTGGGGCGAATTTCCACCGAAGTAAAAACTGTCCTTGAGGTTCTGACGGGACCACGATTGCCACCACTAAATAGCGACCGATACATTCGTCAATGCGTAGTGATTCCATATGCTGAGTTTGTCAGCCAGGATTTCATTTGCTCTGCATGAATTGTTTGACAATACCTGCATGGCGTTAGTATCGCAGTATTGGAATGGCCAACAAGAAGCCCTGATATGAATCCTAATATGAGCACTTATGGGATGAGCTGAAGAGGCGTGTTCGAACTTACCAACCAGCTCCAAAAACTTTTCAGGACCTAAAACACTGCCACCTTGGAAGCACGGGAGAACATTCTTGGAGGTACCTAACACATGTAACTAAATAATTCTCTGTGTTTACATAGATAATTATTTAGTAACTTGTGTGGTATTATTGATCGAAAATGTAAGCCATTGTTTTCTTAAAAAAAATCTACGTTATTTTTGCCCTTGAAAACACGAAAAGACGACTTATTGCAATTAAACTGTTTGTTTTCAGTATTCAGATTTCAAATTCGGAACAATAACAAACGGAAATGATAGTAAGTGACTAGCAATAAAACCACTTTTTTTTCTTTGTACTACCATTATTTAAAAAGCTATACAATTGTTTTTTTTTATAAATAAACACTAATTTAATATATTATTTAAGCTATTATTCTTGCACATAAAATTTTCCTCGCTGTGAGATGAAAAGTTGTGTGTTTCTCTCGACAGCAAAGTTATCTGCGTCTCGTACCTTTGAAACCCTCGCTGCACTCAGTATTATAGGTACATTTATTAGAGTGTATATAGTTAAAACATTAAAAGTAAAATTACTCGAAATTGGTAATAAATAGATAATGTCTTTAAACAATAATATGCTGGTGGCTTTATTCGGGATAAATTGTAATTGTATTGTATAAATTGGCTTTCTATCCTAACAGAGAAACATGAGTTCATCGTAGCACCTCAACCTACTTCAATAAGAAGCAGGTTCTCAATTTTCACTTCATTTTGTTGTGTGGGAATTTTTAATTCCTTTTTCAACACACTTACTTGTAAAGTGATTCTTATGGCAACGCGTTTAGGTTCATATTTCAGCTTATTATACACTCGTATTTTTTGCTTTACATTACGCCCCTACTGTTTTTGACTTTACATAAATCTGTTCGCTATACAAGTCTGTTTATTTCCTCGCAAGTGTGTAAAACATCGTATGAAATGCATGTGCATTGATCATTATACACTCGGCTCCCTTATATCCGTACCGCCACGACTGGAATGGCCAACATAGCACACTTGTATCATGATGTACTATTATTTATTCACAAAAATATTCATTGTTTTTGAACATACAAACTCTTTGCAAGTCAAAAACACTAGGGTGCAATAATCAACATAGTATCATGATGTACTAATACATTAAAATACTTTTTCGTAAGAGAACCAATACTATTATGAACTCAATGTGACCTGTCAATGTGACCCCTTGTAAAATTTCAACATTTGTATCTGTAATTTTTATGGTGTACATAATAAATTCAATTCTATTCTATTGGTTTATTTAGACTCAAGAATGCGGGCACAACCAGAAATCTCTACGAGTCGAACGGAAAAAATATACATATGTAGGTACCTATTTACAAATCTCAAATCAGTGCTCAGCAGATCATTATCATGTTCTTGATACTGTTTCCTATCTGAGTACATATTTTTTGATAAGCGGTTAATATTTTTATGGAAATATTTTCGTTTCATCGTGTAGGGCCTACTGGATACACCAATATTATCATAGTATCTGCTTCAGTAGTCTGATTATACCAATAATATTATTGGGATCCAAAACTTTTCAATGTCGATACTTCATATACGTAGATTTGCTGAAGAGGTTGTTTGTTTGTTTGAACGGGCTAACCTCTGGAACTACCAGTCGAATTTGAACAACATTTTTTTTTGCATTTGATAGCCCAATTCTTGTGGAAGGTTATATGGTTACTTTTTTTTCTTAACATCACGCTACGACCCTTAGGAGCAGAAATAATGTCAAGCGAAAATGAAGTAATAACGCGGTAGGTCGGGGGAACAAGAAATTTTACGCGGACGAAGTCCACGCAGAAGCTAGGGATAGATTATGTTGACCATATTCTGCGAATGGTTAGTAATTTGGACTTTGGAGTAACAATACTGTCGCGTTTCTGGGTGTGAAATGAAAACCCCGTTGAACTTGATGATGATTTATTGGCAACTTAACTTATATTTCGTTAAATTAATTAAATCATGTGGCAACCCTAAGTGGAGGGATGAAAGGGACTGCGTGGCTATCGCCCTTCAGACCTCCCCTAGCTGACAAGTTTCCTGAAGACCGCTAGGCTATCAAAGCAGGAACTGGTCGTACTAAGATTCAGAGCTGGCTGCGTGGCTACCGGGCTCAGAACCTCTAGCTAGTGAATCACACTTGTTCGAAGACAGCTCTGCTTATAAAGGCGGATGGTTGACATGTTTGCACAATATCTACATGTAGTCTGCTGTAGTTGTGGTGGCCGGGTGGCGCTGGCGCAGATTGTTGCACACAAAGATTGTAGATGGCGTCACTTGTCTACAGAAATACGTAGTTGCTGTCTTCTAGTTTATGAAGCCGCTCATCGTAGTGCTTAGGATAAGTTATACTAGATGGCGCTGTATGTTTGTTACAATACTTAATAAAAACATTGATTATTAGCATAATCAGTCTATAACTTATTTACAGCTATGAAACGATTGGTTTGTGAACGTCAAAATGACGAATCGTTGTTTTAAAATAAATTACTTATTATAGCGTCCTCACTAGTTTTACAGCGGGTAGGTACTGTGATGGATGTCTGTAAAAGGGAACCTTACATCATTCAAGCTGGTAGAAAAATAACTCTGGTTGCATTCGATCACTCAAGCAAATATTTGATTGCAAAAAAAAAACCGGGTTTTGTTTGGAAATAACAACAGTGATATATGTGACGGATATCGTGATTAGACATACGAGGTGCATTCAATAAGTACCTAGCCTCATCGCCAGAGGGCACTGTAGTTTCAAAAGAGTTTTACCACAGTGTAGCACATTCTTTTTTAATTATTTTTTCAAATTTTCATTCCAATCCCTTCATTTGTTTTAATTTGACAACTTATGGAAGCGAAAGTGTCGATCGGTTTTACAAAAATGGAAAAAGAGCAATATCGTTCGGTGATTCGATTCCTATTTTTGGAAGGGAAAACGCGCATCGAAATCAAAGAGCGCTTGGATGCTGTGTACGGTGACTCTTCTCCATCGATGGCCACCGTCAAGAATTGGTTCAACGAGTTTGCACGTGGCCGTACGTCGGTTTTTGATGAACCACGTCCAGGTGCACCGAAAACAGCTGCTACGGAGGAAAACATTAAAAAAATCCATGATTTCGTATTGGCAGATCGCCGATTGAAGGTTCGGGAGCTAGCTGAGACTGTAGGCATTTCAGAAGGAACAGTGCATCATATTCTTCACGAGGAACTCGGCATGAGAAAGCTGTCGGCGCGATGGGTGCCGCGTTTACTCACACCAGAAAACAAGCGCAACCGTGAGACCACATCGGAGACGTGTTTGGCGCTGTTTAAGCGGAATCCAGCGGAGTTTTTGCGTCGTTTTGTGACCGTCGATGAAACCTGGATCCACTGGTACACACCAGAGACCAAGGAGCAATCAAAACAATGGATCCAGACCGGGGAACGTGCTCCAAAGAAGGCGAAAACTGTAAAATCGGCCGGAAAAGTTATGGCCAGCGTTTTCTGGGATTCACAAGGTGTGATCTACATCGATTACCTCGAGAAGGGTAAAACAATTACAGGGCTTTACTATGCCGATTTATTGGGCCGATTCGACGCCGAATTAAAGAAAAAACGACCCCATCTGGCGAAGAAAAAAGTGCTGTTTCACCACTACAACGCACCGGTTCACACGTCTGCCGTTGCCTGGCCAAATTGGTCGAATTACGCTACGAATTGTTGCCCCATCCACCGTATTCTCCAGATTTGGCCCCTTGTGACTTCTTTCTGTTTCCTAATCTGAAAAAATCACTCGCCGGGAATAGATATGGATCGAATGAGGAGGTCATCGCCGCCACGGAGGCCTATTTTGCAGAGTTTGACAAAAACTATTTTTCGGACGGGTTAAAAAAATGGAGCATCGCTGGGCTAAGTGTATCGAACTAAAAGGAGACTTTGTTGAAAAATAAATTGCCACTTTTCCAAAATTTTCGTTTACTTTTTGTAGGCTAAGTATTTATTGAATGACCCTCGTAGTACCTATTGTGGACGCAGAATTGGGATACGGGTAAACTAGAGAAATAACTCTTTATTCAATTACAGGGACATTACTTAATACTCTGAACTTAAAATGGAAACACTGAGCTTATATGTGTCGCAATCACGTCTCTAAGATGCCAGCCGCAAAAAAAGAAAACATATTTCACGTCCCCACATAAGTTTGCGGTAGGTACATTTAGCACTCCTCCAGTCCTAACAGAATCTAAAACCCTTTAATAGCTAATACAACGCGAACAGATAGGTATGGGGCTGTTGTTTTTTTCACGATTTCCAGGTTGGTCCCATACACCTAGTAAAACTTTTTCTTGAGTACAATGACCCCTTTTCAAATTTTATGTTATTTCAATAATACCTTTACAAATAATAAATAAATTCGTTTTTTGCCACCGACTGCCGAAATTAAAGTGGGTAATTTTTTAGTTTTTTTTTTTGGAATACAATTGTTTTTTTTTTTTTTGTAAAAAAGCTTTTTAATTTACGTTTTAGTTACGGCAGTATACCACTGCTTGTTATGTAAATAACATTGACAGGGAAGTTTTATAGCATCATGAACGTACACAACCTGGAATTAAATACGTATATTGAAGGGGGGGGGGGGGGGGGGCGTTTTCTTTTTTTTGTTTTTATTTATTTTATCGTGTTACCAAGTTACTTGGTTACGATACCCCTTAACAATTTATATGGGAAATTAATAAATAATTACTTAAATCGCCCCAGTAGTCACGGAGAAATCGACCAACATACATAAAAAATACATACAGACGAACATAGGAAGAAAGAAATAAAGATAAATAAGGTTATTTGTTTTGATAAATAAACTTATTTTTCTTATCATAAAATCTTCTTCATTCTTGTGAAACCATATTTTGACCAAGATACAACCTGAAACTGACCTGCAAAAAGCAAAAAACCCAAGAATATTTGAATTTCGCGGGCTACAGCAGCGGATCTACCATAATGCGACCAACTTGAAGCCTCGTCCCCACTAGGAAAATTTGTCGAGCGACATGTGTCCCCGGTGACATCGGGCGATGTCGGGCGACGTCGGACGACATCGCCGCAACATTGTTGAAACTGTTCCTTGTCACTACTCTTCATCGACTGTGCGACAAGGAACAGTTTCAACAATGTCGCAACATTTGTCGAGCGACATGCATCACCCGATGTCACCGGGGACACATGTCACCCGACAAATGTTCCTAGTGGGGACGAGGCTTAACGGTATACCTACTTAGTTTTAAAAGAACAGTAAGTAAAAAGAAGATCATGTAACGTTACGATAGGCTTTTTTTTTTGGGTGTGATATCATCAAATAACTTCTCCTGCTCTGGGCGGAGCAGGAGGGTGTGTCAGACTCTTACTGACTAAAACCCACCCGTATTCCTTCATGTTTCCTGTGTTGCCAGGGGCCTCGGTGACCATTTAGTACCTTCCTGCGACCCCGGCAGGCATCAGCCCTAGTGGACCCCTACATTTGTGCTGACGACATCTCTTTGGGGCGCGCGTGGAATACAACGCGCCGTCGCCTGGTCTTTATCGGACGGTGAGCTTCCCATTGCTCACCGTCCGCAAGCCCGCGCCTACGGTGGCCGGAAATCCGCCTGGGATTCCCGACACCCAGGGCTTCTCCTGCGGCGGCTAGGAGCGAGAGGGCGCGAAATTTGCCTTTCCCTTAACCATCCCGCCTCCTCCTTCGCGAGCATTACTGCTTCGCAGAAGGAGGTGACGGCTGCCCATGCCCTCTCGTTCCGTACCATGGCCCGAACCAGGGCCGGACGCGAGAGATCTCTGCCGCCGATCGCCTCCACGAGGACACGGCGGTGCTCTGCCCAAGCCGGGCAGACCTCCACCGTATGCTCCACCGTGTCCTCCGGGTGATCCACAGAGTGGTGACACCCGGACGTTACGATAGGCTGGAGGGCCAGTCGTAAGTCACATTTAAATAAAATTACACACATAACATCACGCCTTGTTTCCCTGAAGGGTTGGGCAGAGGTGTACCTGTAGTACACCGAAATTTCGCCAGTTATGTTTTTAAGTCCCATTTAATAAGGGGCGAGCCTATTGCCAGCAACCGGGCACAAATCCAGACTCCGGACTGCTACTGAGAAATTCCAGATAGAAAAACCCAATAACACTTTGTCCGACCCGGGAATTGAACCCAGGACCTTATGCTCAGCAGTAGCACTTGCGAACACTAGACCAACGAGGCAATAAAGTTAGGTTACAAGTATAAGTAAGTAGGAGTTCCAGGTCGTTTTCGATTTCGCACGGCTCGGGTCGCAGGAAGCAAGATCAGCAGGCTGTAGTGGAGCAGGACGAGGACAAGACTGCAGTGTCTTGCGTCGTAGATGAACAGGACGAAGCTGAAGAGTCTTGCGTCGCACTGGGTCAGGTGGAGGTAGTCGATCTCTGTCCAGCAGACTTACCATGACGCTTTCTATTTCTTCGAACAATTTTTACTGATATGTCTATTCGACATAGCTTAATCATCATCTGCCTAGCCTTTTCCCAACTACGTTGGGGTCGGATTCCAGTCTAAGTGGATGCAGCTGAATACCAGTATTTTACATGGAACGACTGCCTATCTGACCTCCACAACCCAGTTACTGGGTAACGCGATACCCCTTGTTAAGACTGGTTGTCAGACTTTCGGGTTTCTGACGAGCCGTAACGACTGTCAAAGATCCATGAATGACAGCCGGGACCAACGGCTTAACGTGCTTTCCGAGGCATGGAGGTGTCTTGGTAGGTATGTAAAGATGGTCACCCATCTACAGACCAACCGCGGCAAGCGTAGCTTAACCTGATCGATTGCCCCGTGTGACTGTTTTTATTTAGCCACAAGCCCCGCACATATTCGACATAGCTTAATATCAGTAAAAATTGAGAACCAAACGGAAAAAGAATTGTATGACAAAACAAAGAATTCTGAGTCGAATTATGTAAAAGAGTGAATTTCAGAAAAAAGTGCAGTTGACTCTTTCTACTTTGCTGTCGTCGTACTTTCTACACGGAACGTCATTTTGTCTATTCTTCCGTAGACAAAACGGTGTTCGTGCTAAGCCTGCTGGAGAGGAAAAGTTTTTCGTAAGTAAGACGCCAAGAGTTATACGGCTATGAAATATTTCTCTAGCCAGGAGTATTGGTGTCAAGCACCACGTGAGTATTCTGCCCTAATATCAGGAGAGTTCTCTGTTCAGGAGTGGGAAAAGAAAAAGGCGTCGTCGACACTTTGCAACGCCTCACGCTCAGCAGGAAAAGAGTCCTGGCGTCCTATGGCGTGTAGGAGTGATCGGCTGCGGCGCTTTACACTATGCAGCTAGAGTGCCCCGACGTCAGATGTCTCCCACAGACGTAGACGAGAGGGCCAGGGACATCGGAGGATGAGAGTCATAAAAATTCACACGGGTTTAATTTTAAAAGCGATTATATTCAGTAGCTTCAATTAATACACACGATTAAACTGCCGCAAACACTCAAAGTAAATCGGGATACAAACAAAGGACTAACTGAAGATCAACTCCAGACCAAATGACGGCCAACTGAACCCTTGTCAGGTCTGATGACCGCTTTTATAATAACAATAATATAATATTTTTATTTAAAAAAATGACAAGGCTTAAAAATTAGTACGGTTTTGCCCTGAATGTAAATTGTAAATTATATTTCTAAGACTTGGGTGCCTGCCTGCCGGGGTCGCGTGGAAGTTCGAAAGGGTTACCGAGGCCCCTGGCAACACAGGCAACGGAAGGAATACGAGTGGGGTTTAGTCAGTAAGAGTCTGACACACCCTCCCGCTCCGCCCAAAGCGGGGGAAGTTATTTGATAATTTCCCACCAAAAAAAAAAGACGTGCCTGAACTAGGTAATCCTGTGCTTCAGGCGAAAAGTGTTAAAATAGCCTTATAAAATTAATTAATAATCTAAACGTTGACAATAGACAAAACAAATTATAATTATGTTGAGTAACTCAACTCTTAGTTTCGAAATTTGTTACATGTAATATTTTATAGATATTGGCAAAAGTTCTAGAAGTACTTATCTGTTAACAGAAGTTATCCAAACGTAATTCAAATTATTTCATGTTTGATTGTCGGGCAGAGGCAATAAAAACGGTTTACAGTGAGAACCTGGTCTTATAACACTAATGTTACAGTGTAGGCCTGCTTTTTTTTGGGTGGGAAATTATGAAATAACTTCTCCCGCTCTGGCCGGAGCGGGAGAGTGTGTCAGACTCTTACTCACTAAAACCCACCCGTATTCCTTCCGTTGCCTGTGTTGCCTCGGTAAACCTTTTGTACCTTCCCGCGACCAGTGTAGGCCTGCTTGGCTTTATAATATAATAAAGAAAACTGGCAGATGACAATTTATGATGAAAGATGTCAAATGATAAAAATATTCTAAGATTTTTACAACAAGAGAGTAATAATTTAAAATACAGTTTTGAATGCAAAAAAAGGGTAAGATGACTAAAGATATACTTTTCAGCGGTAACAGTGTTCAAAAAAAAAAATATGGAAAATATGATATAAGTGAGTCACAAAATTTTCGGCTAATCTGTCCATCATAAAAAGTAAGTTTGTAGTTTCTTTCCTACGGAAAAAGTTTTTTGCGATTTCTGACTTTTCTAGTACTCAAACATCGGTTTGTCTTATAAAGTTTTTTGATCCCTGTAAGAAACAGGATCGATTGGCACTAAAAAAAGTTTTTGTGAAAACTGCCCATTTTCTTGCTAACTGTAATTTTTTTCAAAATCTGTGAATGCAGATCTAAATGTCTTAAAAAGTTAAGGACAGTCCTAAGATTGTTTTCTTGTAGCTACAACGGTTAAGGTAGCTGCCCTTACTGCCCCTTCTCATTTTGTGTAGCAAAATACCACAACCATTGAGTAAAAAGGCTATCATTGGTCCCCCCTTTTACCAACAATATTCCGACCTATATTCTCAGTGTTGGCAGCCCTCCTCCACAATATTGCAGGTCGGTGTTACCGTGTAGCACGTGACGTCACCGATAGATACAAATGGCTCAATTAAACGACACTCGCCGACACCACGTGGACTTAACTTTTCATTTTCTCAACACAATATATCAGAGGCTACACACGTGGCTGGAAGAAAAAAATACAGGCGTGTGTGCTGGAAATATTTATTTCCAGCACACACGCCTGTATTCCCCGAAGAGTTATGTAGAGATGTAGGTACCATAGTACACACATCTCGCCAGTTATGTTTAGTTCCCATGTAATAGGGGGCGAACCTATTGCCATTACTGGGCACAAATCCAGACTTCGGACTGTTACTGAAAAGTTCCAGATGGAAAACGCAATAACACTTTGCCTGACCCGGGAATCGAACCCAGGACCTCGTGCTGAACAGTAGCGTTTTCGACCACTGCACCAACGAGGCAGTTTTTTTTATAAAAATGGGGCTGTTATTTTAGTATATTGTAACTTACGACTTTCACACGAACGAAGACGCGTGAAGAAGCTGGTAGTAAATAAATGAAACAAATAAAAAAGAAATAAAATGTGTGGCGAACAAGGAATAAAATAGAACAAATGTCAGGCAGGTTGCAAAAACAATCTTGAGAATGCTTCTTTAAAAGAAAACGAACAATGCTTCTACAGGATGGTAATTTGAGACGGAGCATTAAGGCGCCGACAAGAAGTAAATTATCTAAGTTGTTATATAAATATTGCCAAATCTATATAGTTTGTGGTAGCGGAAAAATATATGTTAATCTTGAACATATTTCTTAGAATTTGGTTGGTATTGAATTAATAACAAGAACGTCTTAATTGAATGCAGAATTTGGTTGTTTTTTATTTTCGATTACTCATTTTTGAGTAAATAGATAATTGCTTCATATTTTGCAATAAATTACAAGCATGTCATCGCGCTTCTATTTCTTTTCTATGCAGTCTGAATGTGAACGCGCTATATAACTGTTGTAGTAAAGAGAAGAATAAAAAAAAATATTCAATAGTGAATTAAATAAAGAGAAGAAAATTTTTAAAAGATTTTTTTTTTCATGCAGTCTTGTTCATTATTGGATAAAGAGAAGAAATTTTAAAAAAGTTTTTTTTTTTCATGTGCGATTATTCTAAAAATGAGATTGGTGCACTTCCATCATTTTAGTTTGTTTTTTGATAAAATCGTAAGAAATCAAAAATATGAGCGAGCCCAGCAGCGACGAAGATACAAATATAACACCTTGCAGAGTTAGTGCAAGTAGTAGGTACATAATGCCGAATTGAGTTTTCTTCCGGAAAAATTGCGCAAAAAGTGCTTAGAAGTGTGTAAAACATGGAAATTAAGCATACTTTGGAGTGTTTACTTGATGCTAAAAGCCTCGATGAAAACAAAAAATGATTTTTATATACTTACATAGAAAAATATAATATAATATTGGCATTTTTAAAGAAAAAGTCAAGCGGCCACAAACCGAAACGTCTAAGATTATCACCACTACTAACATCGAGCACCTTCTCGACGAAGCGCCCGACTCCGATTTCTTGTTACAAAAGTAAGTATTTCGCTTTTTTAATATAATATCTTTGTTCAAAGTAGATACTTTTATGTGAAAGTATGTACTTACTGTCTTTCTGTTTGCTGTAAAACTAATTTCCTTCCTTTGCGTTACAAGTTGTCCTCTTTATTGGTATTAGTGAGGCGTGTCGGACTAATGAACTCACATAGCTTACAACGAAAAACATTGAGAAGCATTCAGAAAAGTTGCTGTTGGTTATCTTATCAAACACGACGACCAATATTCATAGGAACTTCGTGATACTTGACGAATATTGTAACGTTTCGATTGGCCGGAGGGCCAGACGGGAGTTAAAAAAAAAAAAGTTATACTAGATATTAAAAAAGGTTAGAGAGTTCTAGGGTTCCAGGCTTCCTTGGACGGCAGGATACAGAATCGGCTAGCAGCAGGTGGACAGGATCGGCAGGTAGTTGTGAGACTGGATCGGCAGGCAGCAGTGGGACAGGGCTGGCAGACGAGGCGGAGCACGAAGATGAGGCTGGTATTTCACATACCGTAGTGGATCTCGCACCCGGAGTCGGCAACTCTGTCTGTCAACTGTGTTTTTTTATGGTAGTTTGGTGATATGTTGGTGTGTAATTGGTGTGAGTTGTTTCACACTAGCAAGAGAATTGTGTTAGTGTCTAACGCCACGTTGATAGATTCCCCTAGTGATAGAAGGGCTCTCCGTCCTGGAGTGGACTTGTAAGAGGGTGGTCTAAATCCTGCCGATATGAACGACAGCGGAGGCGCCCTACAGCATTTCACGCTCCACGGGACGAGTGTCTGGACCTCCCATGACACACAGGAGTGGCAAAAGTTCTAGAAGTTTCTGTTAAGCATTATTCAAATTATTTGTTTGAATGCCTGCCAGGATCAATAAAAACGGTTTACATGAGTACATAGCCTAAATGAAGTCTGGAACTACCTTTGTCATGGCAGCTATGCATAGAGAAAGAAAAACCTGACAGATGACAATTTATGATGAAAGATGTCAATAGATAAAATTATTCTAAGATTTTACAACAAGAGAGAATTAATAATATAAAATACAGTTTTCAGTGTTATAAACAGTTAATTGTGGTTTTGCTTTTCAGCTGTGGTGTTCAAACATATGTAAGAAAGTGAGAGACATAACAATATGATTTCATGTTTGAAGCAAGGAAACAGTATACAGATTATAACAAGAATTATTGGACATAACAGCCTTTTAAAAGTTAAATTTATAAATATACGAGGGTGACACTGAAAGTTCTTAGAAAAGCAAAAACTGAACAAACTAGCCAGTTATTACAATTATCTTTTCAAAATAGTGTCCATTTACATCAATACATCATTGCATCCGATGAAACCTCTGAGAAAAGCAGTTTACCCACTCGTCCTTAGGGGTCTCTTCGACGGCATTTTGAAACGCAGCCACTGCTTCCTCAGCGTCCATAAAACGTTTTCCTCGAAGTTTTTCTTTTATTTTCGGAAATAGATAAAAATCGCAAGGTCGGAGCTATAGGGCGGGTGACCCAGTAATTTCACGCCTGACGTTGCCAAGTAGTCGATTGTTTGCTTGGCGGTGTGCGACAAGGCGTTGTCGTGGTGAAGGAGGATCCTACTGCGAGGTCATTTCACCCGAACTTTTTCCAAGACAAGTGGCAAACAATTGTTAGTGTACCACTCTGCAGTAACTGTTTTTCGATCCTCTAAAACAATTGTTGCGTAATGACCTGTCCTTCTGAAGAACGAGTCAACCATCTTTTTTCCTACGCTTCTACCTCTCTTCGCTTTAGTTGGCAACTACTCGTAAGAAAACATCCAGATAGCAGACTGTCTCTTAGTTTCAGGATCATAACAATAAATCCAGCTTTCGTTACCCCTAAGTATGTCTAACATAGCATTTGAGTCACCTCTGTTAAATCTTTGAACCATTTCCCGACACCAATCAACACGACGGAGTTTTTGGGCCTCTGTCAAATTATGAGGCATCCACTGTGCACAAAGCTTCCTGACCGCTAAATATTCATGGAGGATTTTGTGCACTTGAGTCATACCAATGCCTAAGCTTGTCCGAATCTGCTGATAAGTCACTCTTTTGTCAGTCACTATCATACGCCGCACAACACTGATGTTATCTTCAGTCGTCGCCGTAGAAGGCCGTCCCTCACGTAGAACATCGGTGTGATAAGTGCGACCACGTTTAAACTCATTAAACCAGTTGTAAACAGTGGCACCAGGTAGGGCTTCATCGTGAAAGGCCAATCGAAGTCTATCATAACTTTCTTGTTGACTTAAATGACATCGTCGTCAAGTCATAAAAAACCATTGTACGAAAATTGTCTCGCGATAAATTCATGCTGACGTGACACTGACGTGACAATTTACAATTTGCCGCCAAATCGTAAACAAATGACAAATATACATACACAATAATATTGGCAAAGAGTTCCTTTCAACTGTTTTTTTTTTATTTTTCGTTTACAAGTGGCCAGTTCTAAAAACTTTCAGTGTGGCCCTCGTAACATTAAGATTTGGCTTTGTGTAGCAAAATACCACAATATGTCAATATTGCTCGGAGTTTCTTTGAAGGACAAGATCAGAAATGAAGTTATCCGGAAGAGAACCGGAGTTAACGAGATAGCTTGCAGAGTAAGCAAGCTGAAGTGGCAGTGGGCTGGCCATGTTTGTCGAAAGACCGATGGCCGGTGGAGCTGACGAATCCTGGAGTGGAGACCGCGTGTCGGCTAGCGTAGTGTGGGACGACCCCCAGCTAGAAGGACCGACGACCTTAAAAAGGTGGCTGGTGCAGACTGGATGTGGAAGGCGGAGGACAGGGTGTTGTGACGTAGCCTGGGAGAGGCCTATATCCAGCAGTACTGCTATAGGCTGAGTTGATTGATGTCAAAATTGCTTGGGCTTGCGGACGGTGACCAATGGGTAGCTCACCGCCCGGTAAGGACCAGGCCCGGGTCGACGGCGCGTTGTGTTCCACGCGCGCCTCAAAGAGATGTCGTCAGCACAAGTGCAAGGTTCCACTATGGCCCTGGGGTCGCGGGAAGGTACAAAAGGGTTACCGAGGCCCTGGCAACCCAGGCAACGGAAAGGAACACCTGAGTGACACACCCTCCTGCTCCGCCCAGAGCGGGAGTTATTTGACAATTCCCCACCCAAAAAAAAAAGACTTCCTATGGGATGCACTAAAATTGGTAGTTTGCCACGAGAAATTGCCAACTTTCCTTGGACTACAGGAACCAGAGCAATACAGTGGTATTGTTTTAGGAGAAAGTTGGCCACACTTTTGTCTGACTCGGGCGTAGTCTGACCTCGCTTAAGAGTCACGGCGGCTGGAGTCCAGTACCGTGGCAGAAGGATACATAGAGATCGCTATAGAAAACAAGTCAGAAATATGCAAGGGCATCGTTGGAGGTATAACTTTAAAACAGTCTTGCCCAGATCCTTAGACTTGTCTTTCAACTTCCAAAGACAGCACGATACAAAATAGTTTTGAATCGCCTGCCAATCCGTCTGTGTCCCCAACATTCACAATGGAATCCAATGAAATTGAGCAATTAATTTACCTAGAACACAAGTGACAAATATAAGCATAATAAAACCAAAAAAAAAATAACATTCAATATTACCAATAATAGTAAGTAATTTGACTTGTAATTTTAAAAATAAATAAACACTAATTGAATTAATATATTATTTAAGTTGTTTTTCTTGCACCTAGCATTTCCTCGCTGTAGTGAGGTTAATAGGTGTGTGTTTCGCTCGGCAGCAAAGTTATTCTGCGTCTCGTACATTTGAAACCCTCGCTACGCTCAGGATTCTTTATTTGAACGCTTCGCTCGTAGTTCAATCCTAGAATCCTTCACTTGTTCAGGTTTCAATACACATGGTCACAGGTCAAAGTAAAATGGATTTATTTGTCTTATTTATAGATTAGTATCACCGCGTAATAAAAAGATCACAATGAGAACTTTCCGCTGACTAACTTTAAAAGTTCAGATAGTTTTTATAAGACTAAAAATTAAAAAGAATCGCAATAATTAGAAAACGTCGTCATAGTTTGAAATTAAAAAAAATTGTTTGACGCGCATTTAAATATTTCCCATTTCTTATCATTGTTAGTAGCCACGCTTATCGTGAATGAAAGTGCACGTGAAACTGTTGCCGAGTACATGTAAAGATATCAGTAGATTCAGATGAATCTCGAAAAGTATTATCTCTCATCGTTACTAGATATCTACCTACTAACTCTCAGAATTTTGCGCACTTGAACTGATTATTATGCAATAACATTACAAGATGATTTGACCTAAATGTCCATTCTTTTGTATTGTTCGTCAAATTATGAGCTCCTTAAGTTCCGAGTTGAGGTGCACGATTACTGACAAATGCGTGCACTGACTGGATAGGTCCACTCAATCGGTGTGGTTCTTTCCTCAAAAGACCATTTCAGATACCCTATATAATAACCTAGATACCCTACATATAAGTCTTCACATGATCTAAGATTATGTAAGGACTTTAAAAGAGACTGTGATCTTTGAATATGTTTCGGCCCTTCTTCTGAGAGTAGTCAGATATGAAACGCCGACCACGTCTAGTTTATAAATATGATTGACGTGTAAAAATATTTGTACAAACCTACTTACAGAAATAAAATCACTTAGCATTTATTAATCATTTGGATAAACTGTTCATCGTATAAATTTTTTTGAGCGAGAATGAACGCTGAAATACCCTGTGCTATTAAAAAGCCTGATTGTTAGCTAGTACCTCAGCAGTGCTAGTGCTTGTTAGTTTGTGCTTGTCAGAATGCTCTCCGTGTGTGATAAATGAGCATACTCTTTTCGTGTACACATACTAATTGTGATCGAAATTAGCATCCTTTTTTATGTATGTATGTATTTAATATGTCTATTTATTTGGCACGCTCTGTACCCTAACCGCTTAATGGATTTTAACATATGAGGTTTCGTTCGATTCGTCTTAATTGTGGGAGTGACATAGGCTATATGATATTTGTCGGAAATACGTTAGTCACTCGTTTGACTAATCGGGAGTCTACAACATAACGCTTGACCGGGGTAAGGGCAGTATTGTCGGAGGCGGTCAAGGAGTCAACACGTTTAGAAACTGTCGCGCGTTCCGTATAGTTGTGTCGGGTACCTACAGTGTGTGAATAGCCAATGTGATCATTTGATCGCAAATTATGATTTGATTTAAACTGCAAACGGTTTTTCTATTGTGCAATAACCAACCGACCAACACGTCCCATTGTACGCCCACAGTAGTTAAAATATGGCTGATGATAACGAGAGAGACCTACCTTCTCCGTCATATTTATATATTGTACCTGCAAGTACAGAAAAAAGGTGGGGCTCAAATATAGAAAAAGGAGGGGAAGGTTGGTTTTTAAATAAATTACAACAGTATGTATTGTTGTCAAATAAAGGCTAGTAATGAGTCAATTCCAAATATATATGTATAGACGAGACCACATGGCTCGCACTGTCAAAAAGTTATCAAATCTCATGTAGAGCCAAGTCTTCTAACTCTACACACCCTAACTCTACAAGCCCTAACTTCACAAACTATACACCTTAGTCAAATTGTGGCTTGGCCATTTCGGTGTATTCACATGGGCGTAAGATGAAAAATGTACCTATTCATTACTAATTACTTCTCGGTTTTATAATAGTTCTTGTAGTAACGAAACGGTTGTTTTTCTCTTTTCAGTTATGTGTTTTTGCAGTCAGGTTTTTGTTTTTTTAGGATTCCTTAGTAAACAAGGAACCCTATAGTTTCGCCATGTCCGTCTGTCTGTCTGTCTGTCTTTTTTTTTTTTTGGGTGGGACATCATCAAATTTCTGATCCCACTGTAGCTCAGAGACGCTTAGTACTAGAAAGCTGTAATTTGGCATAGGTATACATATTAAACACGCGACAAAGTGCTAAAATAAAATCTTTTTTTCTTTTAATTTAGCGTACGTCCCTTGTACGTAATGCGGGGATGATTTTTTTTCTCGTCTACCCCGTTTTTTGAACACCACATTTCGGTTCAAAGATCCACTTGCGTGATATAATATATATAAGCATTAAAAGTGCTAATTTTTGTTGAGTCTCGAGTACCCCCCCCCCCCCTGCCAGCTAAATGGTTGTTTATGGAGATGTAAAAGTACATATCGACGCTTGAAAGGCAAAATTTACTAACGACATAGGGCAAATTTGACATTACATTATTAAAATCAATTTTTCAGAAAAAAATCATATAAATACTGGTTCAGATGATTAGATAAATAAGATTTCCAAAACAGTAAGATTTACGCCTGTAGTGTGATTACAAGAATTTATATGATTTTTTTTCTGAAAAATTGACTTTAATAATGTAAAGTCAAATTTGCAGTATGTCGCTTAGTAAATTTTGCCTTTCAAGCGTCGATATAATGACGAAAACTATCACGGCTAAGTAGACTTCACAAGCGACCAACTTAAATTTGCAGTTGGTGAATTGACCGTGGCATATATCGATGTATGGGAGAACATGTTTTTCAACTACAATGTTTTTGGAATAAATTCGTCCGAAGTAACCCCAACAGCAGTGCAGAGCAGTGGTGGCCCAGTGATAACGGCCGCGACTTACGAGTTGTACGTCGTAGGTTCGAATCCGGACAGGCACTTTACTTTGTGTAAATGATTTCATCACCACTGCTCTCAAAAACGGTGAAGGAAAACATCGTGAGGAAACCGGCATGTCCTAGAACCAAAAATTCGAAGACATGTGACATCTATCAACCCGCACTGGGCCCGCGTGGTGGATTACAGCCCACTCCCTCTCGCAGAGAGGAGGCCTGTGTCCCAGGAGTGGGAACATTATAGGCTGATTATGTAACCCCAACTACACACTGTGCGTGGTCCGACACGCACTTGGCCGGTTTTTTTGTTAATAATTTGGATTATTGCTACTACATAGCGTGTTTTTATATTCAGGCTTGATAGATTAATTAATTAATTAATTAGAATCTATTGTATTTAATATCGTCTACCGAGCGAAAGTGAAACGACACTAATGTCGTTTCACTTTCAGTTTGTGTTTTTGGTGTCAATCTCACTTATCTGCAACCGCATGATTCCGGTAGCATGGTGATATAAGTATCAAGGAAGTCAAATTCGCTACAGACACGTCTCTGGCAATCCTAAATCCACTGTCAGATTACAATAAAACCAAATATTTATTGACACACGTCAGACACACTTAATCCAAGTAATTTCACACAATGACACACGTTTACATAAAGTAGTACTTATTGGTAATTCCCGGTGAAAATTGGCCTTTCCCAAAAGGTGACTCAAGGCTTATTCAGAAATAGACGATATTCGAATATTGCGATATGAAAAATACCAAGTGGTATTCCGCAAGATATTTGTATGAATAGTGAGAAAAACGTATACACGTTCGGTTTTCCCTCAACCCACACTAGTAATAACGACATCAGAAAAGGTTTTACGTCAAGAGAATGGGGGCATTAGGCATTAGAAGCATTCTGTTATCTCATAATGAAAGAACACACTTCGATCATATTCATATTCAATTATTTGCGTTCCACAAGGTAAAACAAGATGTTAACGAGAGGCTTAGAGCTAAGAGCCGTTGTAGACCAGGGTCTACAACGGCTCTTAGCTCTAAGCCTCTCGTTAAATATTTTTTGCTGTGCTCTGACAGGTCAGAGCAAGCAAATAATATTTTTAGATACTTAGCTATTACTTAAAGTTAAAAATCTAAGTCGTAGAAAATATAAAATTAAAATAATTTTATGCATGAAAATTGAATAATTAAATTCGCATAAAAAGTGAATCACATAAATAATTCTATTATTGGTAATTAAGTAACTATTTTCTTAAAATACTAATATTACGTTTTGATAAAGTTATATTTACTTAGGTAATAGTATTACAAACACTTATTTAAAGAGAAATTTTGAGATAATTTATAGATTCAGTAGGTAGCATTTTATAATTTACTTATTGTTTTTACATACATACATACATAAACTCACGCCTTCTGTAGGCAGAAAGTATAGAACGCCACCGGCTACGCTCCTTACATACACGCACGCCGGTTGCGAGTTCTACGCACCTGACCTTTTTGAAGAACATCACCACTTTATGTCTTTCTGGGGCGTCCCCTCCCGACATTTCCACTCACATCTGCCTTGTAAATACCTTTTGTTAGACGCCTTACATTCATCGTCTCAACATGACCAAACCATCTAAGCATACTCTTTTAAATTTTTGCCACTACATCTATTTTAGATTTATTGTTTATTTATTTACTTATTGTATATATATATTTACTTATTGTATATCCAGGTGGCTGTCATAAAATTCTTAAGGGTACAGTAACGTAGATCTTATTTCATTTACAACTTTAATGATTGGTGATTGCAGTTCGTATCATACATGCCATGCTGATTAATATGATTATGACAATGTATGTTAGTGACTCTATCATATAATTTCATTTCTGATGTGTCACATCTTTCCTCTAGCTTTCTGTGTGAGTGACATCATTAAAAGGGACGGAATTGTGTAACAGGAAGTGACAGCTTCTTTTTTTTTTTTGGTTGGTAATCATCAAATAACTTCTCCCGCTCTGGCTGGAGCGGGAGGGTGTGTCAGACTCTTACTGACTAAAACCCACCCGTATTCCTTCCTGTTGCCTGTGTTGCGGGGGCCTCGGTGACCCATTAGTACCTTCCCGCGACCCCAGCAGGCATCGGCCCTAGTGGCCCCTACATTGTGCTGACAGGAAGTGACAGCTTGAGCATGGAATTAGTGTACTCATGGATTTAGTAAGTACTATATAGATTGTGTATAGTAGAGGGGGTCATTTCTGTCGCTGCTCAGTTGCTTATTACAAAGGCGAGATGTCAGATGTTACACATCATATGCGACTTCTGTAAGGCTCGCTCGTTTTTTTTCTATTGCGCAATCGGCTTGCTCATGACATCGATCTCGCCTGATGGAAAGCGTTGGACGAGGCCTACGATGGAACTTGCGTGCCCAGAAGATGCCTGTTCATTCTTGCCTTGTCTACAATACCGAAAATTGCTTAGCATGATCCTCCGTTATATCGAAAATACTACAGCGTTAATTTTAAAATAAATATATGGTAATGTTGAGGACAAATGTTAAATGTTAATTGTACTATGTTTGACGACAAATTTTAAATGTCCTATGTTTGACGACTAATGTTAAATGTACTATGTTTGACGACAAATGTTGAATGTACTGTGAATGTGAAGACTATGTAGGTCATTGTTTTTTTTTCTCATTTAGTTTTAATCTTGGTCTGGCAGTTTGAGTCATTTAAGCGGCCTACCCAAATGTCCTTTCTTTGGTATTGTTCGTCGAATCGTTGAGCTCCTTAAGTTCTAAGTTGAGCTGCACGATTACTGACAAATGCGTGCACTGACTGGATAGGTCCACTCATTCTGTGTGGTTCTTTCCTCAAAAGACCATTTCAGACACCAATCTACATGGTCTTTACATGATCTGACCAAAATTATGTCTGGTCTTTAAAAGAGACTGTGACCTCTGAGTTTGTTTCGGCCTTTCTTCTTAGAGTAGTCAGATAGGAAACGCCGAGCTCATCTAGTTTTTTTTTTCTAAATATGATTGACGTTTAAAAGTGTTTGTACAAACCTACTTACAGAAAATAAAATCATTTCATCATCATTTCATTTCATTTCATTACTATGTTTGACGACTAATGTTAAATGTACTATGTTTGACGACAAATGTTAAATGTGCTATGTTTGACGACTAATGTTAAATGTTTGACGAAAACACGATTCCATTTATCTCAACAGAAAAATATTGCGAATGTACCTCCAAACCGAACAATAAACAGCTAGTATTAAAACAATACTTCAAATTAGATCACGAAACTTTGCATAATAGTTATTATGCAAAGTATCATGATCTAATTTGAAGTATTGTTTTAGTATCTGCTTTATATTTAGTTCAGTTAAACTAAATATAAAGCAGGTACCTACTATGTTTTTGATATTTTATATTTTTTAAATTACCATGGTTTTCGCCGTAAAAAGAAATTACCTAAATCATCGGCGCCTTGAAGCCTTCTCCCTGCCTGTCTCGTTTGCTCGCGTGGTCACGACCAGTGTGTGAGCGAGATAAAGAGTGAGGTGGTGCTGAGGTATTGTGGACCCGTAAGGCTGACGAAAATATTTGTGTGGAAGGGAACACAGACACTGGCAGATAATTCCACAGAACACATTATTCCAGTCTTTTCTATATCTAAGTACTTACGTTTTGACACTACAATGAGGTTTTAAAAATATAAAATCTGAAAGCTGTTTAATTAGCGCTATTATTACTTTATTTAAACAGCACAGTTGAATGTCTAAGCATTTGTAGAGCGGCTTGTGGGCGCCTTAGTAATCTAATTGGATGACTGGACACGGATCAGTAACGAATGGAGTGATAGCACGTATTCAATTTTAAGCCGAACTAAGTACATTGAGGGTAGGATATGACCTCTATGTCGTAGTGTTTCTAAGCTAACCGAAAAAAAAACATGTTCTTCTGCTGGGCAAAGGCTCCATACTTTTACAGTTTTCTTTGTGTTTTGTCTTTTCCGACCAAATGGGTCAGGAACGAGTTCAAATTGTCACGTTAGCATTTCTTAGGCCTGCCTCTATCCCAGGCGGATTTCCGACCACCGTAGGTGCGGGCTTGCGGACGGTGAGCAATGGGTAGCGCGCCGTCCGATAACGACTAGGCCCGGGTCGACGGCGCGTTGTGTTCTACGCGCGCCTTAAAGAGATGTCAGCACAAGTGTAGGGGTCCACTAGGCTGATGCCTGCCGGGGTCGTGGGAAAGTCCGAAAGCGATACCGAGGCCCCTGGCAACACAGGCAACGGAAGGAACACGAGTGGGTTTTAATCAGTAAGAGTAATAAATAAATAAAGTTAACGATCAATGCTACTGCATAAATCATTATACGTGCTGGTAAAAGCAGCATGTATGAATGAATTAATGAATGAAATGCACCGACCCCAGCGTGGTTAAACCAGACTCGATTGCTCGAATGAACCCAAGGAATCACACAAGTCCCTGGAGCCACATGTTTCATGGGACTACAGAGACTATTGAATATCAAAGAGTACACCGGGGGGTGCGGTAATGGTCAAGAAGACGTGCCCTTAGAATAGGAAGGATTATTAGAGCCTACCGGATATGCATCCTTGAGCAAGCAATGGAATAGTGGAGAGACGGGTGATTTATCTATGGGAAGGCTGGTAAAAGCAGCATGTAAGTAAGAAATTTTCTTGGCAGACAGTAGGTATCACTTTAACAAAGGTCATTTACTTGCTTAGATATTGATTATAGGCGACATTTTTGTATATGATGAAGATAGCGAGTGTCGCGATGTAAGCACTCCATCCACTCCCTTCTCCATGCTTCTATTACCTCAAGCCTTTACGAGCGACTAGCGGCGCTTAGCACTGACTGCACATTGATACTGCCTTCTATCTAAGTGAATTGAACATAACAGGAATGCGATTTTATAGGTATGCAGTGCACTTGACAATTGCTGGTTAGATTACTTGCATTTAGATTTTTAAGTCGGTGCGAATCTGATTTCGTACTCTGTTTTTTTTTTCTTTTAATTACATGTTATATTGCTATTTTATTATTATATAAATATAAATATAGAGGCCTTGGCAGAGAGTACAACTTGTGCCGTTTGGCGTCGAGACCCTCGATCCGTGGGGTCCCAGTGCGCATAAGTTATTTGCGGAAATCACGAAACGTCTAGTTGATGTAACTGGTGACCGAAAAGCTGGCGGCTTTCTCGCGCAACGCATCAGCATTGCAAGTCAGCGAGGAAATGCCGCCAGCATCGTCGGTACAATGCCACGAGAGCCTTTTTCAGGTTTAACTTAGTTTTAACTTAGTTTTCAGTTAATGTTAATAACATCTTGTAATTTGATTATTTATATCCATATACGTTTTATTATTATTGATTACTAAAATCTAGAATTGGAAGTATTTTTTTTGGAGTATAATTGGATCTAGTTGTCTTTTAAATGAATAATTTATTACGATTTTTATGATGTAGCTCTTCAAAAGTAAAAAAAAAAGTAATCTTTTCAAAGTTAACAAAATGCTACACGATTCCTAGAATGAGCCTAAAATAAGTTCATAAAAAGCTGGGGCCGGCCCAGCAGATAATTAAATATCCTCTTGTTCAAAATTGCATTTTTAATCAAATGCGTTGGCTTTTTGAACAGGGGACGCTTTTTTTAATATCTTTTTTTACGCAAAGGAAATCCAAGCGGTCCGTTGTGATGGCCGGTGAATTTAATTTCGCTTCATTTTATTCGCTCCCGTAAACTCATTTTTTTTTTCAAAAGAGTCCTACTTTCTATTAGCGGGTGATCAAAAATACTTTTTTGGTATAAAAGTGTAATTAATACTGGGGGACAAAAGTAAATAACACCTGGATTTAAATGTTCCGCACAATATTTAAAACGAGAATCAATTTTTGAAAATTAAATCTCATTTCTTCAGAAGGTGCAAACACATAGAAAATGAGCATTAAAACAGTTTGAAAAAAGAATGAGAATTTGACAGATGAAATGACCAACAATTTAAGGGCGTATGCGATGTGTCTGATTACACCTAATCGGTTGTTTATATCAAAGAATTTGTACCATTATACCAGATGCTGATATTTTAGTGGATTCTTACAGTCAGATGCCGAGCAGACCACCATAATAATTGGTAATCATTCTCATGTTTTCTAGTGTTACTAGCATAGAACGAACTATTCCCATACAGATGCCATTCAACTTAAAACCCTATCTTGCTACGTTATTTCTGCTGTCCGTTACTTCGTCATATCGATCAGACGTCGAAGACGCTGTTCACAAGTTTATCAATTGTCTCAAAGGGTGTAGATGACAAAGAAAAACTAAGTTCTGCCGCATCTTGTGCGGACTGCGGTGATGTTGTGCTGAAACGGTTATTAAATACTTGAAGGTTTTAATGTCGCTATGTGCTCGTAGTTAGTCGTATATGGAGTTGTATAGTCCTAAAACCGGTTGGTATATCAAAAACAAAAAAAAATCATTGAAATAAGCCAAATTAAAGCCGAGAATTATCATTAGGTAGCTTTTTTTAATTGAGGACATTTTTTATAGACCACCCATTTCTACATTATATGCTGTAGATACCCGCTATCAACTACCACAGATTAAATAACAATAACAGTCCTCCAAACCGAATTTCGGCCATGGCGACCAATCTCTGCGGCGACCAGCCTTCGGCGCGGGAGATATTATAGTGCACAAGTGTGTGCGTAGACACAGGTGTACTTTCTCTTCCCTCACTCACTTAATCCGATGGGACAGCAATCCGACACGACCAGAGAGAGATCAGGCGCAGGGCCAACGGCTTAACATGCTTTCCGAGCCACGGGGCTATCACACCGCCAAATTTTGAATACCAGACTGTTAAAGAAATTCCGAATGGAAAAACCCAATAACAATTTGCCTGACCCGGTAATTGAACCCAGGACCCCACGCTCAGCAGTCACACTCGCAAACACGAGACCAACGGGGCAGTCAAAGACTACCCCATTTATCGCTATCCACCTTAAGGGCACACGAGCCCTCTATTCCTGATTTTAAATTAGGAATCGTGCATTTTTCAAGTGAAAACAAGCGCTCGGTTACGCGGCACCGCCGCCGCGCCGCCACCGCGCCGCCACCGCAGCCCCCGGTGGCGCGATGGCGGTCTCGTATACACAGCGCAGGGCGCGGCGCGGCGGCGCGACGTAGCGATGGCGGCGCGGCGGCGCTGCGGTGCTGTGTAACCGAGCGCTTACACCTATTGTTTTTTTTCACTTGAAAAATGCACAATTCCTAATTTAAAATCAGGAATAGAAACATTCAGATTTTGTTTTAAACTCGCCAATTTGGGCGTTGCTTCGATTGAACTGAAACGGACCATTTTCTTCTCTAATTTTTCTTACGAATTTATTTAATAAATATAGCTGCCCACATACTTACCGAAGTAAAGTTTAAACAAAACGAAGTTTATCTCTAGTTATCTTAGGCCTGGTACAAACAACAAACTTCAAAGGGCCAACAATATTGTTATTCACAAAATAAACCGCCATTTGCCCTTTGAATGTTGGCTAATTTGATTAGACGCGCTTCACAGGTCCTTAGTTTTCTTGTATATTTATATAATTTATAGCAATAATACAATTATGTTCTTTAGAAGAATAGTCCAATGGTGGAATCTTGTGACTAAG
This sequence comes from Atethmia centrago, assembly GCA_905333075.3. Lineage (NCBI taxonomy): Eukaryota > Metazoa > Arthropoda > Insecta > Lepidoptera > Noctuidae > Atethmia > Atethmia centrago. The sequence goes on from HG995384.1 coordinate 21,568,308, forward strand.
TAATAACAGCCGCACCAGGTTAAGCTACGCTTGCTGCGGTTGGTCCGTGGATGTGTGCCCATCTTTACATACCAAGATCCCTCCGTGCCTCGGAAAGCACGTTAAGCCGTTGGTCCCGGCTGTCATTTGTAGATCTTTGACAGTCGTTACAGAAGCCCGAAAGTCTGACAAACAGACTTACCAAGGGGTATCGTATTGTTTAGTAACTGGGTTGTGGAGGTCAGATAGGCCGTCGTTCCATTTAAAATACTGGTATTCAGCTACATCCGGGTAGACTAGAAGCCGACCCCTACATAGTTGGTAAAAGGCTAGGCAGATGAGAAGTAATTTTTTTTTTTTTTTACTTTATTTATTGTCACAATCTGTTAATTGACAAATTGCGTACTTTAAATCTAGATACTGCTTAAATGTATTGTCTAAAAAGTACTGATACTGATTCCCAAACTAAGCTGCAGCTTGTATTTTGGGACACAGTGTGACAATGGTCGGTATTTTTTTTGTTTTTTGCAAGAAGCATTTTTGTAGGTGATGGTAGGTACTCACTCAAAATAATAAGACTAGTAATTTCTAAAATAGTAGGTACCTATGTGCATAAGGACGACAACATGATATTATTTCCAGTAGGTAGGTATCATTTATTTACATAACCAAATTACAAGATGATAATTAACATTAACTAAATTAAATTAAAACTAAGTTATACCTAAAAAGGCCCTCAAGGCATTGTACCGAGGATGCTGAAGGCATTTCATCGATGAATTGCAATGTTGATGCGTTGCACGAGAAAGCCGCCAGCTTTTCGGTCACCAGTTACATCAACCAGACGTTTCGCAATTTCCGCAAATAACTTATGCGCACTGGGACCCCACGGACCGAGGGTCTCGACGCCAAAGGGCACAAGTTGTACTCTCTGCCAAGGCCTCTATATTTAATAAGTTTCAAATTTTGGCTTTTTCTGCCGCTGCACCCGCTTTAGAAGTAGTCCGTTGGACGTGGGACGGTGCCAGTGTGTCTACACAGGTAGCGTCCCACACAAGCATCCGTCCCAAACTCCACGGAACCAAAAACACACCATCAGGTCTTTTGCCATCATCTCTCACAATGCCAGTCGGCTCAAGAAGAGCAGGCACATTGCTGGCAACAGACCGGCGCGGTAGGTAGTTAATTCTTAAAAAGAAAATAAATGTTTTAAAACTTTTTGCCTTTTCATTACCTAAATTATTTTCATTACTGTAAGAAGTATCCAGAATTGAAGTAAAAATTAGAATGAAGTACGGCCACCTTAAAGACTTTTGGGACGCATAATTATCACAAACGAAGAGGTCTCGAGTAAAATTTATAGGATTTCGCCAATTTATATAATTTCGAAAGTGTACCTTTCTGGCAGAAAGGTACACTTTTATTAATGTAAACGTAAGTAGGTAACGACGGTAAACGACGTTGAAAATGGACTGGTTTTCGTACAAACTTAGTAAAATACATGTTGTTCTTAAAAGGTGACTTGGAAGTTTAATTTAACAAGATTCCAGTTACTCGAAGCGGCAGATTTGATTTACAAATAATTTGAAATTTTAAGCAGGTTGATTAATGAAACTAAAAAAAACCAGGTAAGTCATTATTTTTATGACATTTTTTACATTATGTGATTACTTTAACTGACACACTGACTTATGACTTGTTAACATTTTAAGAAAATCATCTGCTTTTACATTATTTTCTGTCATTGCTTAATTTTTAGGGTTCCGTAGTCAACAAGGGACCCTTATTGGTTCGCCATGTCCGTCTGTCTGTCTGTCTATCCCCAGCTTAGCTCAGAGACTCTTAATACAAGAATACTATAGGTAACTGTTTTTTAGGGGGAGGTACCTACCCCCCCCTAAAAAACAGTTACCTACAGTTTTCCCCCTGTACCCTTGTACGTAAAGTGGGGATGATATTTTTTTTTCTCGTTTATCCCACGGTGTTGGAGCATCGTTGGATAAGTCGTTCAAAAATATTGCGGGTCTGTAATGACCATTTTTCGATTCAGGGATCCGTTTGCGTAATATTAAGCTTGAAAGTGCAAATTTTTGTTAGAGTAAAGTGTTCCCCCCTACCAGCTAATTGGTTGTTTTTGGATATGGGAAAAAATCGAAATTAAAAGGAAAACTATCACAGCTAAAGTAGCCTTCACAAGTTAACGCGTAATAGTCGACCAACTTACATTTGCGGTTGGAGAATTGACTGTGACGTTTATTGATGTATCGGAGAACATGTTTTTCAACTACAATGTTAAGTTTGTTTCTGGAATAAATTAATTCAAATTACGGAACCCTTCATTGTTCGTGGTCCGACACGCACTTGGCCGGCTTTTTAATTCTTTTTATCTATTGTGGTATAGTAATTGTATTCTAGGTGCATCGTCTTCTCATATCATTATATAATTAATTTATACAAAATATTGCAAAACATTTTAAAAGAGATACTATGGAGTTTCTTGCCCATTCTTCTCCATACGAAACTATACCTCTTGGATGGGGCAACTAGAAACAATTAAATTTTCTTGTCAATGTTGACGTTCAAAAGTGCCTTTTATGTGCCTATTTGAAATCAATTATTTGACTTTGACTATATGACTTTTTATTATTTGAACTACGTTTTTAAAAGGTTTTCATTTAGTTTATGAAATTAATTTTGTTTCAAAGGTCGGCTCTTGAACAAGATTAAATTAATATTTAAATGATGTATCTATTCAGATGAATGACTGATAACTTTAGCTATGATACAAAAATCTGTTTTCGATATGGCACCGTAGACAGACTGTGAGCAATACACAAGTCACTAAATAATATTGAGAGCAGGATACACTTATTAGAGCAATAGTGAGAGTAAACGAGACAGAAATATAATTTATCTATTTCTTTCGCGTAGGTAAGCAAGCAAACTTTTTCCCTGTTACCAGTTGTTAACCTAAAACTGAAGCCTAACAAAGCGGCTGTCACGGTATGATTTCTTTGGAAAGTATTTGCATTATCAGCCTATAATGTTCCCACTGCTGGGACACAGGCCTTTTCTCTGTGGGGCCGTAATCCACCACGAAAATTCGCATGCGAATTTTTGGTTCTAGGGAATGCCGGGACCACGATTTAACATGCGTGTCCTCACACATGCCGATTTCCGAAAAGTAGAAGAAAAAAAAATACCTACTTATTTTATTATTGATTCGTGTCCATAGTTACCTCCTTCAATTTGACGAGGATGCAAAACGACACCTTGTATACGCAATTAGGGTGCTGGTTAATGTCTCAAACCCTAATGACCGAATTTTTTATCCTTTGTCAACTTCATGCATTACAAAAAGCTCCACCTAAATTAAAATTGCTGATAACTTAAGTTAAATGCAGATCAGAAATAATCCACCATTTTTCCATCACTGTCCTGCACATACTAAGAAAACTATAAGTATGTACGCCACATCCAAGCGCAGTGGATAGGTCATGTATGGCCTTGACGTCAGAGCTACTTCGGTATAATTAAACTCTTGAACACACGGATATAAAAAAAAACTCCCTGTTGACATTAGTTGGTATGGAGGACAGTTAATAAAGTTCTAGGGTAAGTCCGGGTGAGATGGCCGATTGAAAAAATACGACTTCTAACCAACTGATAGTATTAATTTAAATGTTATTAATTCGATTTGCCTCGCGGCCAGTAACGAGTATAAACGTGATTTTTTTTAGAAAAAAATTATAAATTTACTAAAATTCACTTTGTGTGGCCAACTCTCCCGTACGATCGGGGTAGAAAGCCTTATTTTTTGAGAGGTAAATGGCCATGTATAACCTTAGGTGTTATTTCAAGAATTAGGAATATAGTAAACTAAGATATTTACTATACAGATGCCAAACCATTACGTGCGGAAGACGGTGGCTTCTCGAGGTACCTGGCCTGAAACCAACACTGTTTATTTTTGGTCTTCAGTCTTCATTTTACAGCAATGATCTTAAACATTTGGTGCAAAGAAGGTCCAAGGTGTCTCTGCCATATCTAAAAATGTGGGAATTAAGATATGAAAGAAGATAACTGCAGAGGCTGCGTTAAAAACTGCTAAAAAAACATAACTCTTTGAAGACTGCATGCAACGTAAAACAAACGGTGAAATCTATGAAACGGTGGTTTTGTCTTTCACTCAAACTGAACGACAGTGAATCATTCAACAATCTTTCACTCGCCTACCGAATGATCGGAAAATTAAATTAAAGTTCATTCCTAAGTTTGTAATTTTGTCGGTGTAGTGTGAACATTGAATGAAACAGAACTCAACATTCCATTAACTCGAGTGAACCATCTGATATCAGCTTTATGCCGTGATGGTTCAGTTGTTGTAAGTGCGATTTTTCAGCATGTGATCTTGGGTTCAATTTCCAGATCGGGAAAGTGTAATTAGCTTTTTCATTAACACATTATTTCCCTGAGTCTAAATTTGTTACCTGTTGATAGCTGATGATTGATGGGCTCGCTGGATCGCTGGATCGCTGATTAAACATAACTGGTAAAAAATAATGTTCGTGTACCGTGGAACTGTACCATGTGCAACCATTAATTTCGTAAACAAACAAAACATCTAAAAACTTTGCATATACTATGTCAGCTTTAAGAACTACCTACAAAGTTAAAAAAGAACAACTCCAAAATGTTACGTCTACCCTATAAATTTAACTTACTTTTTTTTGTTATTAAATCAAAATACTTAAATGCCACAAGTCTAATGTAGTTACCGCGACCGAAGAAAACTGTTCCACCGTAATACAGTTCATACTAGTACGGGGGACAGAGTGAATCAGTTCCGTATATACTAACAACCTATTAATAAGTATTATATTAAATAAGACTCAGCTTAATTCAAATTCTTTGATAAAACTGTAATAGAAAAAATATTGCGCAAGGTTGTTAGATTCATTTAGCAAATAAAGAAAGTTATTTTTTGACGCCTTTACCTACCCTTGACAACAGAAACTTATAGAATCAATATTACATTCCACTAGCAAATCTATCAAAAGAGTACTTATCATGTGTATTACGGCTTCACCCACGCAGACACGGTGAGACACGGTAGTAACACGAGCTTTGCATTAAAATAATTAATCAAACACTACCTTACCATTAATAGTATATTAAAAATCATTAGTCAAATATACCTGTGCGTGAATTGTCAGACTTGTAAAATAAATGAGATAAGTACAGAAGGTCGGCTTCATACAAAAAGCGAAAACGCACACACACAATGAAACGCTTCAGAAACAGTGAGTGCAGGTGCACTCGAGACTGGCATTCGTTTGAGATCGCAGTAAGTAAGTACGCGTCTACAGTTAAGGGCTGATCAGATATAAGCGATATCGCTGTCGTGCTCGGTAGCGATATCGTTTTGGTACGCGATAACGGATCGGTACGCGTTCTCAGTGTCGCGTTGGGTAGCGATACTGGTCCGCCTTCTAGTTAGACAGTTTTGACAGTTTTGACTCGCGGGAGTGGGGGGTAATGCGTTTGCCACGCGTCGCCGCGCTCTCAGGCGATATCGCCTATCAAGTGCGACTGCAATATCGCTACCGAGCGCGGCGGCGATATCGCGTACCGAATAAGTATCGCTACCGAGCGCGACGGCGAAATCGCTTATATCTGAATAGGCTTTTACATAAACCAGTAAAGCTTGGTCCGCTGGGCCTAGTTGGGAGCCTGGCCTACCAGTTTTGTTAGCAAACACAGCAACATATTTTACTATTGCTAGAACAGCAGACACGTCTTCTTCGTTGGAACTAATATTTATTTAAAAGAGATTTTCTAACTAAAACATTGTTTACTTAAAAGTCGCAGCGGACTGGCTGTTTTGCTAACATGTTTTTTTTAGAAAACATGGCGGTGCGGACCCGGATTAAAGGTTCGAATGTTCGATAATCTTCGTGTTTTATAATTAGCACGAACATCGCCACAGAGTATAACAACCCATAACAGACGCTTCTAAGTTTTGTCCTGCCATGCTTTATGGTGGTAGTGCGCCTATCATTGCGCGTTTTGACGTGATAACTTCTTATAAATCGATGAACGCCGGCTGCACGCATGAAAAAGTGTCACGTTCCGCCTGAGCTGAGCGTGCAAGCGAGAGCGCGGAACTAGCGATAGAGAGGCACGATCGGCCTAAGCGTTCGCATCTCTCTCTCGTTATCACGTAAAATTATCGTCCGTAAAACAACTTTACAGACAACCGATTTTTTTAAATTAAGTTGTCTGTCTGTCGGGTATGATTGTCGAAACACGTACTTTTCGTGGAATACCTATCTATGTATACGTATGTGTGCCTGTTTAGGCTCGTTGGAGTAAAGTAGTAATCCTTCTGGACCTATTTATTTTATGGTACTCATTTTCTCGCTGGAATCCGTCAGTATTATTCCCAGCTCACAACGAAGGATTGCGTGGGATGAGTGGATGACACAGATCATATATTCCGACTGTCTGGTATGTTTCCTTAGATGTTACTTATGCAACTGCATGAGATACATTGTGTTCTGTTAAACCCGAAGAATAAAGATATGGTAACACATACCTAGGTTCAGTCAACCAAATCACACATTTGCACAACGAAAATCGCCCTTACTGCTAGGACATAAAGACGCTGTCAATGTCAAATTGTTACCACTGATATTACGTACGGAGTGGACACAATATCCCAGTGTTCGGCCAAAAAGCAAAATATTTAAATCTATTTTTTTTAACCAAAGTCAATTTGCATATCAATTAATAATATTTTTTTTTTTGCCGGAAAGCAGTAAGAAAGTGAGAAGTAGTCGAAATTTTATTAACTTTTTCAAATCTTTTTCCGTGAGAGCATACTCTTCTTCAATTCAAGTCTTCTCTATGAATTTGAAGAATATTGATTTTTCCGAATATTTTAGAAAGTACTTACTATGCACAAAGTGTTTCAGTACAAAGCCAGCCAGCCACTAGCTAACTAACTTCTGACGTCAGAAAACAGCAAACAATTTGGGACAATAATTTTAAAATGGAAACTGCGTTGTAAGTACCTTAAATTTACAATCTGAATGAAGTTAAAATATACCTACTAAGGTATCTAGCGTAAATATGAAGAAATCCTCAAGTAAAAGGTACTTTCTTTAAAAGTTCCAATCTGAGAAATTACATAAGCAGGTTAGTAATGGAAAAACCCAATAAAACTTTGCCTGACCTGGAGATCGAACCCATGATCGCGGCGCTTGCGACCCCTAGACTAACGAACAAATCAAAACTTCTTATAACAACAAAAAGAACACATGTTCCCGCAACGTGGTAAACAGACCAATAAATAAAATAAATAAAGGGCTATCCCAACAAAAGCAAGTTTTTAGGGTTCCGTGGTGAACACGGAACCCTTACAGTTTCCCCATGTCCGTCAGTCTGTCTGTCTGTCTGTCCCCACTGTAGCTCAGGGACGCTGAGTACTAGAAAGTTATAAGTTGGCATAGGTAAGTATACATATTAATCACGCCGACAAAGTGCTAAAACAAAATCTTGAAAACATTTTTTTTCTAGGGTACCTCTCTTGCACGTAATGTGGGGATGATTTTTTTTTTCTCGTCCAACCCATGGTGTGGGATATCGTTGGATAGGCCGTTCAAAAATATTATAGGTCTGTGAACACCAGTTTTCGATTCAAGGATCCGCTTGCGTAATATTAAGCATTAAAGTGCTAAGTTTTGTTATAGGCAAGTGCCCCCCCCCCCCCCCTGCCAGTTAAATGGTTGGTTATGGAGATGTGAAAAAACTATCACACACTTAACGGGTAATAGTCCACCCACTTAAATTTGAAGTTGGAGAATTGATTCTGGCATATATCGATGTATGGGAGAACATGTTTTTCAACTACAATGTTAAGTTTGTTTTTAGGATAAATTCATACCAACTTCTCAACTACGGAACCATTCAATGTGCGTGGTCCGACACGCACTTGGCCAGTTTTTATTTTTAAATGGTGAAATCAATCACAATTGTTAATGAAGGAAAAAGGATCAAAGTTTCACATGAAACCTAGAGTACTGAAAAAAATAACAAACTCAGCGACTAAATTTCATAGAATTTTCCATTTAATTTTGTAGGGTTGCTTAAACCGTACCCACTAACATTGTGAGTCGGGCAGTTTGTTTATACTTCACGAACTTTATGAATTACTTAATCATTCTGAAGCGAGTTTTAAAAAATCTCTGTGTTGTTTCTGAAGGAACCTCGAATAACTTCTTGTTTAGAATAGTTTTTTGACTGTTTGTACCTAGCGGTCAAAGTGAAGATAGACAAGTGACAGACAGGTCTTGCGTTCGATCTCATACGTTGCATTATTATCAAGAATCAACTCCTAACTCACTTATAGGTCTAGGTGAGCCGGTTAACAGGAATACGAGTACCTAGGTAATAACATGCATAGCTTTCTAATGCCGTCATACAGCCATAAAATTCTTATATAAATGGCCCAAGCAACGCCGCAGGCAATGTTTATAACTAAATTATAAAAATACAATTTCTACCCTCTGTTTTCTAAGGAGGACATAGAAAAACAGTTAGGGGTTGAACTCTTGCACAACTGCGCAATAAGGCCAGATTGTTTAAATTTTTACGATCAATAAGTTTTAAGCAGGTCGCAAATTATTTTCTTAACGATGAACTTTTTAGTTATCGAATATTGCAAATAATAAGCCATCAAAGAAAAGAGGCAAAGATAGAGTGTGGCTTTGAGAAAACGAATAGTTGATGCACAAGAAATACTGCCTGAAAAAAGTATGTCAGTTGGTAATAAGGCTAAAAAGTCCAAAATTTTCACGGCCCTTTGCCGCTAAAGTAAATGGTACCTATGAATCTATGTTGTTAGTTATTAAAATTTGTGTGTAGACTGTTATGTATAAAGGTACCTACTTACTGCCTACTACTAATTTTTGGAGGCGCAATGAATCCTAGTCTTGCTTAGCAATACTGGTAAAATATTTATTAAGATATGTAAAAGATGCTGTAAATGTTAAATTATGAATATTTATTATGTAATATTTTCATTACAGGTTGTACTGATCACAGGAATTAGTAGAGCGTGTCGCTATAACGAGCTATTACAGCTAACAGTTAATAATATCGAAAAGCATTCAGATAAGTCACTGTTAGTAAAATTGAAAAATACGAAGACGAACTTTGACAGGTCTTTTGTCGTACGCGAAGATTAGGTAACTATTGTAGAAAAATACCAAAATTCACGTCCAGCCAATATAAAAACCGACCGATTTTTCATACAATACAAAATGCTCAAGACAGCCTATGGGAGAAAATAAAATAGGTGCTATACCGCGAGAAATTACAAATTGCAAACTGGAAGAGCCTCAACTATAGCTGAGGCTCTTCCAGTTTTAATAACCACGGGTCGGGCTTTCGGAGAACTTCGGCAACGCTCTTGGCTGATTCCGGAGCCGATCTCACTACTTTAAAAGGTCACGGCGGGTGGAAGTCCAATACGGTTGCAGAAGGCTATATTGAAGACTCAATAGAAAATAAGTCGAAATTCTGTAAGCGTATAGTGGAGTCTGAATTCGACCTCGGATCCTTGGTCTCACCCACGCCCATCCACTTCCAACGACGCACAGTGTACTTATACAGAAAGCCGATCAGAGTCACCAACGTTCACCGTTGTTCCTTCTCAATCCGCCACCGAAACAGAAACCTTGACCCCAGATAATCAAACTCAACTCAATGCAACTATAACGTTACCAAATAAATCTGTTGCTTTTAATTTGCAGAATTGCAGTAACTTTACTTTTAACTTTTAAAATGTTTGAATTGCTACCTCTCCTCTCCTACCTACAATGTTAATTATTATGATTCACAATAAATAGTTATTTCAATCTATTCCTGTTTATTATTTTATCCTAAAGTGTTCTCGCTGCTGAAGTGAAAAGTTATGTGTCTTACACGAGAGCAAAGTTTTTTGCATCTCGTGCCTTTGAATCCCTCGCCACACTCAGGCTTCGCTTGCTCTGGATTCAAAATCAGCACTCGCAGCAAAAAACGGACTTTGCTCTCTTGTTGCACAAATAACTATATTTGTAATAGAGATAGCAAAAAAGGGTGAAAATCACAAACTTCTTAATTGATATGTTGTTTGTATGCACACCAAATTTCAGCTTTCTAGGACTTACGGGAAGTACCCTATTATAGAGGATTTATTTTATATATTTAAACAGACCTGTATCCCCATTACGGAGGTGGGGTGAAAGTTACAGATTTCTTAACTTTTTGTTGTTTGTGTGCCAATCCTAGCCAGCATACCAAATTTCAGCTTTCTAGAACTTCGGGAAGTGTCCTAGAGGTTTTGATGAGTGAGTGAAGTCAGTCAGTGAAGAAATCGACGTATTTTAGGTCAAAGTCAAAGTCAAATAATTATTTATTTCAAATAGGCACATAAAAGCCAGTTTTGAACTTCAAGGTATTAATAAAATCCAAAGTATAAAAGCTAGACAAATGAAACTTTGTGTGTTTTATAAATCTGCTAACTACATCTTATCCTGAGAATTTGAGTTCTCTAGCATTATCTACATCGAAGGGTTTAAAAATTAGTCGAAATGCTTCGAGAAAAGGTAGGTACTGCCACTTTTTTTTGTGTTGGAAATTATCAAATAACTTCTCCCTCTCTCGATGGATCGGGAAGGTGTGAAATGAAATTAAATTAAATTAAATGAAATTGTTTATTCTGTAAATAGATATCAGAGTCACTTTTACATGTCATATTACATAAATAAAAAAAAAGCTAGATGGAGTCGACATTTTCTTTCTATCTGACTACCCCTGAGAAGAAATAGCGAAACAAACTCAAGGGTCAAAGTCTGCGTCGGGAATCCCGGGCGGATTTCCGGCCACCGTAGGCGCGGCTTGTGGACGGTGAGCAATGGCTAGCTCACCGTCCGGTAAGGACCAGGCCCGGGTCGACGGCGCGTTGTATTCCACGTGCGCCTCAAAGAGATGTCGTCAGCACAAGTGTAGGGGTCCACTAGGGCCGATGCATGCCGGGGTGTACAAAGGGTTACCGAGGCCCCTGGCATCACAGGCAACAGAAGGAATACAGGTGAGTTTTAGTCAGTAAGAGTCTGACACACCCTCCCGCTCCGCCCAGAGCAGGAGAAGTTATTTGATGATTTCCCACCCAAAAATCATCTGACAAAATCTTGGTCAGATCATGTGAGGACCATATAGATTCATGTCTGAAATGGTCTTTTGAGGAAAGAACCACACAAATTTATCAATCAATCAATCAATCAAAATATTTTTATTTCACAAAAACCTACATGGGCACTTATGAAACGTCAGAAGCTAGGTGCACGGTTCCAATTGGTCGTTTCCTATGGAGAAGAGCCGGCAAGAAACTCCACGGTTACTCTTTTAAAAATAATTGGCTTTTACAATGTTTTCAAATTACACAAATTAGGTATGGGAGGACAGTGTAGGCCTGTCGAGAAATACTTAACAAAAAAAAGAGAAAAGAAAACGGTCTACAAAAGATCTAGTCTATTAAGCGTACAACGTTCGCACATCCACGACGTACACAAGAATCCATGTAAAATAATATTAATAATATTAAGTCTGAAATATAAATTGTAGGTATATAATGTCAAATAGTGAAAATATAATGTCAAAAAAGTATGTCAAAAAATAATAATAATAGACATCGTAATTTGGGAGCAGTTAATAGACATATTTATGCCATATTTATTTCCATAGTTATGCCGTTTCTGATGTACCAGGGAAGCCACATGTCCAGAAGGAATTATTGCCAAACTTCCTTGTCTTCAACGTAGTCTTTAATCTTGTAATATGCGTTTTTGATAAGGACACGTTTGATGTGGGTTTTGAACTTTCCATCGCTAAGTTCTGTAACTGACTTTGGCAACTTGTTATAAAAGCGGATAATGTTGATAACAAATGATTTGCTTGTTTTTGTTAATCTAAATTTGGGTATCACAATTTTATGTTTACTACGTGTATTTATATTACGGAAATCACTTCTTGTTTTGAAAAGACATAAGTTTTTGCGAACATACAAAATACTTTCTAAGATATAAAGAGAAGGCAGAGTTAGTACATTAATTTCTTTGAATTTGTTTCTAAGGGACTCACGAGGACCCATTCTATAGACTGCGCGGATTGCCCTCTCTTGTAAGATAAAAATTTAATCTACATCAGCTGCCGATCCCCACAGCAGAACGCCATAAGACATAATACTGTGGAAATAAGCAAAGTATACTATAACCTAGCTGTGGCTATATCAGTCAACTGTCTAATTTTTCTTACTGCATATGCAGCTGAACTTAATCTTCCTGAAAGAGCTCTAATGTGGGCTCCCCATTGCAATTTTGAATCTAGAGTAATTCCTAGAAATATAGTTTCATACATTTTGTTTTGTTCGCATTAAGTAAGAGATTATTGTTTATTATTGTTAGCTGCGAACCACTTCGAAAGAATATCCAGACTGTCGTTGACGTGTAAGACATCCGGATTTATTCTATCTATTTTAAAAATGAGAGAAGTATCGTCAGCGAATAGAATTATATCCGATAAGTTTGCCATCATGTAAGGAAGATCATTAGGTAATATAAACTGGAAAAAGGAAAGGGCCAAGAATTTAACCTGGGGGCACGCCCATCTTTACTAGAGACCCCGAGGACGTCGCCCCGTTAACGTTTACTTTTTGCTACCTGTTTGGCAGATAGGACAGAACAAGATCAGCAGCTTGTCCACGAATGCCGTAGTGGTGTAATTTACAGGTCAGTGTATTGTGGTCAACGCAGTCAAACGCTTTTGAGAGGTCACAGAAAATGCCAATGGCATCCTGGGATTTCTCCCTGGATTCCAAAATGTGATTGATGAGTTTTACTCCTGCGTCAGTCGTCGACCTACCTTTCGTGAAACCAAACTGGCGACTATGTAAAATCCCATTAGAATTGAAATGTGACAGCATCTGGTCTAGCATGATTTTTTCATATATTTTACTCAATGCTGATAGCACATCGGCCAGCTCGCCGGTTGAGCGCGGCCCAAAGGGTCATGGCCATCCGGATGGTCCGAGGATACCGCACGGTCTCCTGTGAGGCAGCGAGCCTCCTTGCCGGATTGCCGCCATGGGATCTGGAGGCAAAAGTCCTCGCGCACGTATGGGAGTGGCGCGAGGAGGCGAAACGCCGGGGCGTAAGCCCGCTGCCGCGAGAAATCGCGGCACAGCGGACGGAGCTCCGGCGGGATCTCATGGCGTCATGGAAAGTACGGTTGTTGCAACCCAGTGCTGGGCACGCCACGATTGCGGCGATAAGTCCCCTCTTTGAGGAGTGGCTGGAGAGGCGCCACGGCGTCCTCACCTTCCGCGTGACGCAGGTCCTCACCGGACACGGCAGTTTCGGGAGGTTCCTGTGTCGGATAAGGCGGGAGGAAACGTCCGGGTGTCACCACTGTGTGGATCGCCTGGAGGACACGGTGGAGCATACGGTGGAGGTCTGCCCGGCTTGGGCAGAGCACCGCCGTGTCCTCGTGGAGGCGATCGGCGGCAGAGACCTCTCGCGTCCGGCCCTGGTTCAGGCCATGGTACGGAGCGAGAGGGCATGGGCAGCCGTCACCTCCTTCTGCGAAGCAGTAATGCTCGCAAAGGAGGAGGCGGGACGGTTGAGGGAAAGGCAAGTTTCGCGCCCTCTCGCCCCTAGCCGCCGCAGGAGACGCCCAGGGCGTCGGGAATCCCGGGCGGATTTCCGGCCACCGTAGGCGCGGGCTTGCGGACGGTGAGCAATGGGTAGCTCACCGTCCGGTAAGGACCAGGCCCGGGTCGACGGCGCGTCGTATTCCACGCGCGCCTCAAAGAGATGTCGTCAGCACAAAAGTAGGGGTCCACTAGGGCCGATGCCTGCCGGGGTCGCGGGAAGGTACTTATGGGTCACCGAGGCCCCCGCAACACAGGCAACAGGAAGGAATACGGGTGGGTTTTAGTCAGTAAGAGTCTGACACACCCTCCCGCTCCGCCCAGAGCGGGAGAAGTTATTTGATGATTTCCCACCCTAAAAAAAAAAAAAAAAAAAAAATGCTGGTAGCACAGATATAGGTATATAATTAGAGGGATCACTCTAACTACCCGATTTGAAAATTGGTACTACTTTACTATGTTTCATTAAATCAGGAAACGTACCGCTGTCTAAACATTCATTAAATATGCCTGTTAGGACAGGGGCCATTGTGTCAATGATATCTCCAAGAACCTTAACGGAAATCACCCATAAGTCTTCAGTTTTCTTTATGTTGAGACTTTTGAATGCCCTCTTAATAGTGACAATAGAAATGGGCTTGAATTCAAAACTTGGAATGTCCTTAGAGAAGTGTTGTTTGAGAAGAGATTCAGCTAAAATAGGTGATGAGGGAAGAGATTTCGTAACCTCTATAGGGATGTTGGTAAATAAATTTTCTAGTGTTTCAGCAATTTTTAACTTATCTGTAATGGTTTCATTATTAATTTTTAAAGACAATTCATGTTGATCTCGCTGTTTTGTGTTTCCAGTTTCTTTGTTAATTACCTGCCACACAGCTTTTATTTTATTGTTAGACATACTAATTTTGTTACTTATTAATTTAGATTTAGCATGAGCGCAGACTCTTTTGAATATCTTAAAATAATTTCTGACATAATTATGAAGGGCTTGATCAGAAGTCAATGATTTCTCGTACCTAGTACAAATTATATAAAATATCTCTGTGGTGTGGCAAGTTATTGCCCCTTACATTTTTTTGATTGTGGACGGTTTATAAGGTGTCTGTAGTCTGTCTTAGGCTTATATTGCAGCCGCGGATATTGTGTGTCGCGGGATTTAGAGAATCCTGCGGCTAGTGACAGCTAATGATGGCTGTCAGACGTCATAGTGCACCGGCGCCGAACGGAGGCATTTCGTCTCACCGCAAACCACGTTTTTTCAATCTCAGTTCATCACGTCCGCAAACCGCAAACTTTATTACGTTATCCCGTAATCCTTGGGATATACTGTGCTACGTTTTCAAAATTAAAAATAATAACACACGTCCGATTAAATCCAAAATATAGACTTTCAAGTGACCAGTGTACGGGCAAGCAAGGTGGCCACCTGCCCAGAAGGATTCTTCAAGACTTTCGCCAGGAGAAGCACAGGTACCGCTTTTGCATTATTTGCTGGAGTTAGGCTACAAACGCCACCTGACCGTCACCAATTCCTCTTTGAAAGTTTGCTCAAAAAAAAAGGCAAATTGAATTATTATGCATTCCAGATAATAATTTTTCTGTCGTCCTCGAC
This sequence comes from Atethmia centrago, assembly GCA_905333075.3. Classification (NCBI taxonomy): domain Eukaryota; kingdom Metazoa; phylum Arthropoda; class Insecta; order Lepidoptera; family Noctuidae; genus Atethmia; species Atethmia centrago. Next base: position 21,583,655 of record HG995384.1, read on the forward strand.
CCGCAAGGATACACGGCTATTTTATACGCCTGTCCCTCCACACTTATGGTCCATTCGAGCCTGGATAGGTATCAGTCAAATAAGTACAAGTCATTGCAAGTACTTACGATAATTTACAGCAATTAATATTAGATAGTGCCTTATAATGGCAACTCAAAAACAAGAAACTAAATTAGCTCAGCTTATTGCTAAAAAAGAAGTAATTTTTGAGCGAGTTAATCGCTTGTATAATTCTTCCAAAAGTATATCTAATTATGATTCACGCTCGAACGAGTTATTCCTAGCGCAGTCTGAATCTATTGGTGAATCTTACAGCAAGTTTGAAACAATAATTGACCAGATCAATGAGTTGCAGTTTGAAATTGATGAAACCCCACCCGACTATGGGAGTCTAAGTTCTATTGAAGACTTATATTCAACTATTAAATCAGCATTGCAATTCAGCGAGGAAATGCCGCCAGCATCCTCGGTACAATGCCCCGAGGGCCTTTTTTAAGCTTAACTTAGTTTTAATTTAATTTAGTTAATGTTAATAATCATCTTGTAATTTGGTTATGTAAATAAATATACTATTAAATACAAACGTAATCTCATTCTTTCAAGTGGCAAAACATTAACATCAGATCAGAAGGGAGGTAGAAGCATAAAGTTACCACCAATCGAGTTACCATCGTTCGACGGTAGAACTGAAAATTGGCCCATGTTTTATGAAATGTTCCGTACTAATGTTCATTTAAATACTGATCTGACGGATTCGCAGCGTGTGCAGTATTTAATAAGTAAATTAACTCATGATGCCTTAAAACTAACTGCAGGCATTGTTCCCACAGGAGATACATACAGTGTTATGTGGAACAGTCTTGTCAAAAGGTATCAAGATAAACGTAGTTTAGGTATTCATTATCTCAATAATATACTGGACATTAAAGGATGCGCCGGCAATGCTGCTAGTCTGAATGCAATTGTAGAACGATATTCAGCGTCTGTCGCTGCATTGAAGCAGTTAGACATTTCAGACTTATTAGATTTTGTGATATTACACTGTGGTTTAAGAAAGGTTGACTCACAAACTGTTCAACAATTTGAAAGCCGTGTGAGTGGCAAGGAATTGCCTTCCTATACGGAGTTTATAATATTTATGCAAGACTATGTTAAGGTACTCCAGCGCTCACACGTTAATAATTCACAGACGGAATCGCGTGCTAAGTCTAGTTTAGCTAACAATCGAAGTAATACTCAAAGTACCGCTAAAGCGTTTGTATCTTGTAGCGAACCAGCTTCGAATAACCGCTGCCCGCTGTGTGACGGCGATAACGTCGATCATCGACTGTTTGATTGTCCACAATTTAAAAATATGAATTCTCTGCAAGCTCGTTTCGAATTTATTAAAAAGAAACATGGCTGTGTAAATTGCTTAAGTCTATCCCACTCTTTGGTTAAATGTAAATCACGGAGTGTTTGTAAAACTTGTAAGAAAACACATCATTCATTGTTACATTTCTCCGAAGTAAAAAGTGACTCAACGCCGAGCGAGCCTGCCGCTACGTCTGTCTCGCTTAGTGCCGCCGCTAAAATATGTTTACCGACAGAGACAACTATTTTGTTAGCTACCGCGCAGATATACGTATATGATAGCAGCGGCCGAGATAAGCTTGTTGTCAGGTGTTTAATAGACAATGGATCGCAAAATAATTTAATTACTGTGGACTGTTGTAAACGTTTGAACTTACCCATAATTAAATTACGCAATTCGTCTTTACAAGGTGTTGGTATGACCTCACGACCTGTACACGGCATTATTTATCTCAATATAGAATCTCGGATTAATCCTCACAATAAGTATTATATACACGCATTAGTTGTTGATTGCATTACAGATAGACTTCCCGCTAGTTTTATCAGATTAAATGACGATATGTCATATTTAAATAATTTACCGCTTGCTGACTCAACCTGGAATGTACCTGGTGGAATCTATGTTGTGCTTGGAGCACAGCTGTTCCCTTTTATTTATTTAGGTGATAGGGTTGACTGAGGCACCCGCGCACCCCCAGCTATACTGACTAGTTTCGGATATGTACTGATGGGTGATATTGATTGTCATAGTAGTGACGTAACACACATGACATCTTAGTTTACCGCGCTTGCTATCATTGACGTCGAGTCAAGTTTGCAGAAGTTTTTTGAGCTAGAGGAAATTCCATCTCAGCGTTTTATTAGTCCGGACGAATTAGAGTGTGAAAATAATTTTAATTCTTCAGTTTTATTTAAAGACGGTAGATATTTTGTCGATTTACCTTTCGCGCGCAATCCCTCCGAATTAGGCAATTCACGCGGTGTCGCTCATCGGCGGCTACTTGCGCTCGAGCGTAAATTCACGTGCGTGCCAACCCTACGCGAGGATTACAATAAAACTATCACCGATTATATAACTCAGGGGTATTTATCGGAGGTACCCGACTCTGAATTAACAGAAGAGGGTTACTACATACCGCATCACGCCGTTATTAGACCGGACAAAGACAGCATTCGAGTGGTTTTGGACGCTAGTGCCAAAACACACTCGGGGTTGTCACTCAATGACATTCTGCATGTCGGACCTAATTTACAGGCCGACTTGTTTTTATTATTACTCGATTTTCGTACCCTCCCTGTCGCAATGACAGCGGATATAAAACAAATGTTCCTACGGATCGGTGTAAATGAGCACCACCGCAAATATTTATGAATTTTATATCGATTCAACAAAAATGAACCTATACGTACTTTTCACTTTAACCACGTTCCCTTTGGATTAAAGCCTAGTCCTTATTTAGCGATGCGCACAATACGCAATTTAGCGTGTGAGCATGGCGACCGCTATCCTGAGGCTTCTAAATTAGTAGAAACTCAGTTTTTTATGGACGATTATGTCTATTCTGTTCCTGATGAACAGATTGCTATACAATTATCCCGCGATTTAATTGAGTTATTTAAGTTAGGATCCTTTGACCTGGTCAAATGGGCTAATAACTCACCCGCTTTGTTGGAGATTCTCCCAGAGTCTCACCGCTTACCAGTTAATTTTTCTGGCATGGATAATGATAAACATAATTTCAAAATCCATGGATTAACCTGGGAACCCGCTGATGATTATTTTTCTTTGACAACAGTCGCTGTAGATGATAAATGCACTAAGCGTGCGATTCTATCGCTAGTTGCCCGCTTGTTCGACGTACTTGGCCTCGTAGCACCCGTCGTGTTGTACGCGAAAATCCTAATTAAGGAACTTTGGTTAGCTAAAATAGGTTGGGATGAGGTTCCTCCGGACTCCATCACCAATCGGTTTTCCGTTTTTTTGCGCGATTTCCCCTCACTCTCTTCTCTAAAGGTTCCTCGCCACATTGGCGTCTTTAGAGAAGCTGTAGTGAATGTCGTAGCCTTTTGGGACGCCAGCTTTAGTGGTTATGGTTGTTGTATTTATTTACACATAACTGACTCTAAAGGCAATATCAGCGTTCGGCTTTTATGTGCAAAGTCCAAAGTTTCCCCCGCTAAAATAACAACGCTAGCTCGATTAGAACTTGTCGCCGCTTTACTTCTGTCTAAGCTTGTTCGCGTGGTCAAAGATAAACTTTCCGCTCGTGTACCTATTGCAGGTGTCTACGCTTTCTCGGACTCCACCATAGCTCTTTCGTGGATCCACTCATCTCCCCATAGATGGTCTATTTTTGTCAGTAATCGCATTGCTAAAATACAGGAAAACCTACCTGCCGCTAGTTTTAATCACGTGTCCGGAAAGGAGAATCCTAGCGATTGTCTCTCCCGCGGCATGCTGCCATCTGATTTAATTGAACACTCGTTATGGTGGAACGGTCCTACTTGGCTCCATCGACCCATTAGCGAGTGGCCTTTAAAATTCTCTCCTACTGAATGTGAAACATTGCCAGAGTTTAAATCGAAGGTTTTTCTTGTAGAAACATCAAATACTGAACCGCGTATTTTAGATACAATAGCTGACCGTGTTTGTTCATGGAATAAATTGTTACGTGTATTTATGTACATTCTTAAATTTACGAACAGACTACTTAGTCATAGCTCTGTTAAAAATATACAAACCGCCGAAAATTTCATTATTCGAATAGTTCAAAATACGCATTTTTCTAACGATTTAAATTTAATTAAAGCAGGCGAACTTCCATCTAAGAAGTTGCGCTGTTTGTCTGTCTTTATTGATAGCTACGGAATCTTACGTATTGGGGGCAGATTATCTAAATCTGACTTACCATATGAAGCCAAGCATCCCGCGCTTTTACCTAAACGTGACCGCGTAGTTGATCTAATTATTGATCACTATCACAATACGTACTGCCACACGGGCCCCGGATTATTGATGTCTATTATAAGGCAACGGTTTTGGATATTAGATGGACGAACAGTCATACGTTCCCGCTGTCGGAAATGCAACACTTGTTTCCGTCTAAATCCTACGCATCTAACACCCAAAATGGCTGAACTTCCTGGATACCGTGTCCGTGATACTAAAGCCTTTGTGCACACTGGAGTAGATTTCGCCGGGCCGCTTGCTTACACACCTATTCGCCGTAGAGGTCAACGTTCGCAAAAACTTTATATATATTTGTTCATATGTATGGTAACTAAAGCCATACATATCGAACTCGTATCGGACCTCACATCCGAGGCTTTCTTATCCGCATTTAAAAGATTTATTTCTCGCCGCGGTCCAGTGTCTGTCATGTACTCAGACAATGGTACCAATTTTGTTGGCGCTAAGGCGCAACTTGATGATATTTATTCTTTCTTATTGAACTCGTCTGTTCAAACAGATATTAAAAATGAGCTTCTAAAATCTCGCACTGAGTGGACAAGAATATCGCCGCGAGCTCCGCACTTCGGAGGTATTTGGGAGTCGAACATTAAGAGTGTTAAAACTCACTTGTATAGAGTCATAGGAAAGCAGCTTCTCACTTACGAGGAACTCTCTACCGTACTGGTACAAATCGAGTGCCTTTTAAATTCTCGACCGCTTAGTGTTCTCTCATCAGACCCGCATCCGGACGTGCTCACGCCTGCGCATTTTCTAATGTCCAGTCCACTTAAGCATTTGCCTTCTTCTGAATTGACAGAAGAAAACATAAATTTAACAAACCGCAAAAGGCTTTTGGATCAGCTTGTGTTATCCTACTGGAACAAATGGCGAGTTGAGTACTTGCACACGTTGCAAGTTCGCCGGAAATGGTGCACTCCCGATCACCCTATAGAGATCGGTACTGTCGTTCTCTTGGGTCAAGATAACGTACCACCATTGACTTGGCCATTGGGCATCATAGTGGAAGTTTTTCCGGGATCGGATGGTGTAATTCGAGTAGCTTCAGTAAAAACCGCGTCAGGTACATATAAACGTCCTGTCACCAAGTTATATCCTTTGCCAACCCAATAGAACTATATTATTTTGTAGTTTAATTTAGTTTATAATTTACAATAGTATATTTTCTCAATGGTACGCCATTACATAGTTATAACTTTGTCTTAATTTAATCAAACTGCAATTTCATTCTTTGGAATCTGATAATTAATTTCGAACGCCGTTTCCTAGTAATGGTGTTTTGAACTGCTGCTTGGGATTCTCTTGATGCTTTCAGACTGCCAGATATATAAACATCATCGCATCCTCCCAACCGCACCAGCTTTTCAGCGTATAGATTATCATCTTTGAAAGCTCGGGACCTTTCAAGTATGGTGTGGCAAGTTATTGCCCCTTACATTTTTTTGATTGTGGACGGTTTATAAGGTGTCTGTAGTCTGTCTTAGGCTTATATTGCAGCCGCGGATATTGTGTGTCGCGGGATTTAGAGAATTCTGCGGCTAGTGACAGCTAATGATAGCTGTCAGACGTCATAGTGCACCGGCGCCGAACGGAGGCATTTCGTCTCACCGCAAACCACGTTTTTTCAATCTCAGTTCATCGCGTCCGCAAACCGCAAACTTTATTACGTTATCCCGTAATCCTTGGGGATATACTGTGCTACGTTTTCAAAATTAAAAATAATAACCCGCGTCCGATTAAATCCAAAATATAGACTTTCAAGTGACCAGTGTACGGGCAAGCAAGGTGGCCACCTGCCCAGAAGGATTCTTCAAGACTTTCGCCAGGAGAAGCACAGGTACCGCTTTTGCATTATTTGCTGGAGTTAGGCTACAAACGCCACCTGACCGTCACCAATTCCTCTTTGAAAGTTTGCTCAAAAAAAAAGGCAAATTGAATTATTATGCATTCCAGATAATAATTTTTCTGTCGTCCTCGACCCGCAAGGATACACGGCTATTTTATACGCCTGTCCCTCCACTCTGCTTTTTCTAATGCCAGCAGTGGCCCATTCATTAAATTTTGGTTTAGTATTGATTGCGACTTTTTTCACAGGACAGGCTTTATTGAATTCTTGGCAAACTGAAGAAAATAATGTACCGTAGTTTATATTGGGGTCTTGTGAATCAAAACTAGCTGTTGAAAGATTACTAAGAACATTATTATTAAACATTTTCAATTTATTTTTAGTGAGCGGTCTTAACTGAATGGTTTTATCTATGTGTAACTTTTTATCTAGGTCAAATGATACAAGTTGACCAGTATGGTCAGACCTGACGCCACTAATTAAGGAAAAGTCTTTTATTTTACAATTAGTATATACATTGTCTATGCACGAAGCTAAGGTTGCTGTTATTCTAGTTGCTTCTTTAAATATACACTTTAAATTGAATGATTTAAACAATGTTATAAGGTTACTTTTATCCACTGAATTAACTAATAGATCAATATTTAGGTCACCACAAACAAAAACGAACTTATTATCTTTAAAAAGTTTGCCTAGTATTTCTTCCATAATTATTAAAAATGATGACAAGTTTGATGCCGGTGGTCTATAAATACATAAGAAAGTATGGCCTTCAACCTCTGGACATGCTACCTCACATAAGCGATCAACAGAGCAAGCAGTGATATCCTTCCTTTCCTTATGTCTGAAAATACTTTTACATAATATCAAGGTACCACCCCCTATTGAGGACCTGTTGTACGCACTGGCAACTGAAAAATTATTTACATTAAACAACATCCTATCCGGTCTTAACCAGGTTTTACAAAAACATAAGATAGCCATATGATATTTATCTGTTAACAATTCCACGTCTAGGATTTTGCCAGAGAAACGATTTATATTTTGATGATACAGTAAAATATTCTTATTATGCTTCTCTATTGTCGAGTCTAAAAGTTTAAAGAATCTATCACAGTATCATTAGAAGTACTAGATAATAGTATTTCGTCACTAAACCTAGTCTCAGTTAAATTATTAATAACTGCGTGTATACTGTAAGCTAACAAAGTAGCCAATACATGTTGACTTTTCTTGGGAAGAAACATATGTTTGCAACTTGCAAGCGCTCACTTAACATTTGTTGACTAGACTCATACTTACAAAAGATTTCCTTTAATGAATTTTCCCTGCTCAATAATTCCTTCTGAAGGTTCTGTATGTGCACATCATACATTTGTCTGCTACTTTCCAACTTATTATTACACACATTTAATTGAGTCTGTTGATACGCTCTTTCCTAAGATTAATGTTACACTTATAAACATTATGTGTTTTCAAGAGTTTCTTGTATTTTTTAATATTTATACTGAGTTTAATATATTTCTTAATTTTATTATGACTAGTTAGGATAGGACATTTAGTTAAGGTATCTTCCCTAGTCAGGTCTATTGTGACGGTGGGCTTTTCACACTCCAGTCCGGATACACTACCAAGAAGCTCGTTGAAAAGGTTATTGGTGTTGGCAAGCTGTTCGCTGGCTTTCAGAGAATTGATGGTGGAAATTGTGTTGTGTGCTTTGCACAATTCCACTTCAAGGCCTGATATGCGTTTCAATGCCTGGTCATGAGTGTCACTGCACTATTGGAAGTCTGACACTATTTGACGGAGATGGTGATGCTGGTCAAGTATGTCCATGTGCTGGGTGTGAAGTTCTACAAGCTGGCTCTTGAGTTGATTGTTTCTGTCATTGACCCTCTGGACTTCAATCTCGCTGTCCTCTCTTTCCTGCAGAAGCTGGTTGCATAGATTTTTTGATGCCTCCAGCTCCTTAAGTGCAACATTCAATTTATGTCACGAACTGTGGCTCCGCGGGTCATCATATTCACTAGTTTCCCAAAATGGCACCTGGAATGTGACAAGAAACAGCTGAGTATAGGGAATCAAAATGAGATGAGAATTTGAGATGTTAAGGCAGTTAGCAAGAATTAGAAAAACAAAATATGAAGTTTTAGAAAAGATTATGAAAGTATGGAAGTAGAAGTGAAGTGGTGAAGTAAGAAGTTACTTTATTTAATCAGAGTTTATCACAATTTTTATGGTTTGTGGGAAGACTCATTATTACTTATTAACATACTCAGATTAAAAGTAATAGTTTCATCAATTAATCAACAAAACTATTAGTTTTAAATAAAAGAAAATAGCAAATTAAGAATAACTACATACATATATGTAAAGTAAAGTTTGTGGTGTATGTTCTGTGTTTGAGGCAAGTGTTTTCGTCGTCGATTTTGCTTCCACAATTTGTCAAGCAAAAAGAGGACATAAACGGTGCCTGTGTGTAATGGACGTAGCTCATAACTCTATCTGAGCAGTGTTTACAAGTGTTGTATAGTGTGTAAATAAAACTACAATAATTAATAGTTAAAACAAAATAGGGGAGTATTTTGTTTTAAAACAAAATACTCCCCGGGTTCGATGAATTCAAATTTGCAATCCAAACGTTGACAGCCGGTAGAAGTCGTATCGAAGTATCGATTATTATGCGTTATCACAACGAAAACACGGCACAAATACTGAGTCTAACACTTTCTACTTAGATTTTATGGAAAAGGATTTGTGTGGCAGGTCCACTCAAATTTGTGTCCAATCCTCCAGTCAGTGCAGTAATCGTGTAGCTCAACTCAGAACTTAAGGAGCTCAACGACTCGACGAACAATACCAAGGAAAGGACATTTGGGTAGGCCGCATAAAGTACTCAAAATGCCAGACTATCATTAAAACTAACTGAGAAAAAAGAACAAAAAGAAATAAATAAAAATGACCCACATAGTGCTCACATTCACAATAATTAAAGTAATATAATATTTTTCAATGTACATAAATATTCACGTAATTTTGTTTATAATATTCGTCAATGTCAATATGTATATATAATTGTATATAATGATGATTTTGCAAGATAATTAAAATGTCAAGTTTTACGGTTGTATCACAAGGCTTAGCAGAGCGAGCAGCTCAATCCCAAGCTTTTTTGTCTTCTAAATAATCAGAAATGTTATACTACCCTTTTTTACAAAGTTTCGTTTTAATACAGCTTTTAAATCGTTTAATGGGTAAATTTCGAATATCAATAGGAAGTTTGTTGTAAAAGCGTATACATTGACCCATGAACGAGTTGCGTACTCTGTGGAGGCAAGTGTTAAGTAGAGCAAGATTGTTAATTCCTGGTATTTAAACTGTGGATATCGGACATTTTCTTAAAATTTTATATATTTTTGTACATAAGATTATCAAATATATATTGCGAGGCTACAGTCAGAATATCTATTTCTTTGATTTTTCTGGAAGGGAATCCCTTGGACCTAGGTTGTAAATGGCTCTAACAGCCCTTTTTTGTAATACCGTCGTATTAATGTCCGCACAGGTTCCCCACAGAAGAATCCTTTAAGACAGCGACTATGAAAATAGCTAAAATAAACAATTCTGGCCGTATCTACATTAGTTATCTGTCGAATTTTTTTAACAGCATAGCCGGCCGAACTTAGCCTTCCTGACAATTTTTGTATGTGTGGGCGCCATTGTAATTTAGCGTCAATAGTTATTCCAAGAAAAAATAACGACTCCACAACTCTATTCCATTAAGTTGAACATTGGTAGTTAGCTGCCTGACATTTGGCGTTGAAAATTTAATGAGTTTAGTCTTTTTTTCGTTCAGGAGAAGATTGTTTACATTAGACTGTGTCAGACTCTTACTGACTAAAACCCAGCCGTGTTCCTTCCGTTGCCTGTGTTGCCCAGGGCCTTGGTAACCCTTTCGGACTTTCCCGCGGCCCCGGCAGGAAAAAGTGCTTTTTGATTTGTACTCGTCTTGGCGGGAGCGGGTTCTGTTGTAACTAAAAATAAAATACTTGCAATATTATGATTATTTACCAACCGGAGAGCAGTGGTGGCCCAGTGGTAACGGCCGCGACTTACGAGTTGTAGGTCGTAGGTTCGAACCCTGACAGGCGATTTAAATTGTGTAAATTATTTCATTACCACTGGTCTCAAAACGGTGAAGGAAAACATTGTGAGGAAACATGTCCTAGAAACATCGAAGACATTTGACATCTACCAACCCGCACTGGGCCCGCGTGGTTTATTACGGCCCACTCCCTCTCACAGATAGGACGCCTGTGCCCCAACAGTGGGAACATTATAGGCTTTTTTGCTACCAATCTAGCCTGCTACTTAGAAATAACAACCTTATAATGGAAAAGACATACCGCTATGGCTTAAAACTCCAACACCAAGTCACATAAACCGCAAATCCTGGAAAAGGGTTCAGAAATTAGTTAGGTGTTCAGAAATGAGCTACTTAATCAAAGCTAGGTCTAGAATTTCGTCAACTAGAAATTAGAACTTCAATTCCCAAGTTCACAACTTGTATGAATTCCTAAACTACATCAAAGAGGTCGGAAATCACGGCTCTCGTTGCCTTCAAAGGCATTTTATCTCGGAATCTTCTTGACGCAGAAAATAAAAACTTGCCATAGACGAGGCGTAGTGGGTTCCAACAATTGTGTCTGTAAATACTTGACACTACTGCAGGGTGCAAGAAAAAGTTTGTGCGACTGTGAACTTTTTCCCAGGGCAGTGGCAGTGTTGTGAAGGTAATGGTTACGCTGGGCTAAATAAATGTAAAGTGACAGGAAAAAAAAAGAAAAAAGAATACAAATCGGTAGGTATGTGACGTAGTTAATTATTTAAAATCATCCACCAATATCATCTTACTGAATATTAATAATGTTACTTCAAGAACAACGGCAAGAGAATTTCGGAGTTCTGGATTTAGAAGTCTGGGTACAATCAATAGATGTCCAACGGGTTGTATTTTTTTTCTTTATAATAATTTATTTATTTATTTAAAAGACAACTGGATCCAATTACACAAAAAAAAACTTACAAATCTAGATTTTAGTAATCAATATAACTTATTTGCTATGTTAGTACTTAAATTCTAATACTGACAGGGTGGTGTTTATAAGATGCCTCATTATGGGGCTTTATTTTACTTTATTTCATTATGGGGGAACTTTCAAGAGGCTGTTGCTACTGTCCCTGTCTGTGTATTTTTTTCCGCACTACAACTGTGAAATATAAAATAAAAATATATATATAGTATTAAAAAAAAAAAAATATATATATATATATGTATATATCCGGTATACAGATATATATATATATATATATATATATCTGTATACAGATATATATATATATATATATATATATCTGTATACCGGAGGTATACTATTTTAAGTACAATAAAAACAACAAATAAAATTTTACTTAGAAGTTCACACAATTATGTAGTCCAGTGACTTAAATGAGTAGTGTTCAAATTGAGACTTAAAACATGTGCACTGAATAATTTGCTTAATGTGACTTATGATTGTTTGCCTCCGGTATACAGATATATTTTTCTGACATGTTGATACCTTCGGAAGGTGTACGAGGGGCCAAAACCAGCTCGCAGAGCCCCGTTAGACGTTTTTAATTAAATGAGGCACCAACCGACGATTATCGCTGTTCGTAATTTCCAAGTGCACCCAAAGACAACCCCCGGTTGGTGGAGGACTGACTTGCACACTCGTGATTCCACCTTTCAAATCTGGCAGCACAACTGATCCCACGAATTTTCGGCCTATTTCGATATTACCTACATTGAGCAAAATCTCTGAAAATATAATTTTAAAACAAATGTTAGGACATTTCAATTCATATAATTTATGTCATCTGAAACAGTTTGGTTTTACGAAGGGTCGTTCAACTACAGACGCGGGCGTGGAATTGCTAAAGAGCATTTTCGAGACTTGGGAGGAGTCGCAGGATGCTCTTGGCATTTTCTGCGACTTGTCTATGGCCTTCGATTGCGTCCATCATGATACACTCATCAGGAAACTGCACCACTATGGTATGAGGGACAAGGCTCTCGACCTTCTGACTTCTTATCTTAATAATAGAATTCAGAGGGTTGATATAAATGGCAAGAGATCTGCAGGATCTGCGGTCACTATGGGCGTTCCGCAGGGTTCAATTCTAGGTCCATTCTTGTTTCTAATTTATTTAAATGACTTACCTTATCACACAAGATTGTATTGTTCGCAGATGACACTTCCCTCATTTTTAAAATCAAATGACTGCTGGTCAACTTTGAACATATTATTTTTTATTTGGAACTTCTCTCGCTCTGGGCGGAGAGGGCGGGTGTGTCAGACTCTTACTGACTAAAACCCACCCGTATTCCTTCCGTTGCCTGTGTTGCGGGGGCCTCGGTGACCCATAAGTACCTTCCCGCGACCCCGGCAGGCATCGGCCCTAGTGGACCCCTTCATTTGTGCTGACGACATCTCTTTGAGGCGCGCGTGGAATACAACGTGCCGTAAACATGTTAACGATGCACTCTCTAAAGTTGTCCATTGGTTTAATGTAAATAATCTTCTCATGAACGAAAAAAAGACTAAACTCATTAAATTTTCAACGCCAAATGTCAGGCAGCTAACTACCAATGTTCAACTTAATGGAATAGAGTTGGACCCTGTTGAGTCGACAGTTTTTCTTGGAATAACTATTGACGCTAAATTACAATGGCGCCCACACATAGAAAAATTGTCAGGAAGGCTAAGATCGGCCGCCTATGCTGTTAAAAAAATTCGACGGATAACGAAATGAAATGAAATGAAATGATTTTATTTTCTGTAAGTAGGTTTATACAAACACTTTTACACGTCAATCATATTTAGAAAAAAACTAGATGAGCTCGGCGTTTCCTATCTGACTATTCTGAGAAGAAAGGCCGAAACAAACTCAGAGGTCACAGTCTCTTTTAAAGTCCAGACATAATCTTGGTCAGATCATGTGAAGACCATGTAGATTGGTGTCTAAAATGGTCTTTTGAGGAAAGAACCACACAAATTTGAGTGGACCTGTCCAGTCAGTGCAAGCATTTGTCAGTAATCGTGTAGCTCAACTCAAAACTTAAGGAGCTCAACGACTCGACGAACAATACCAAAGACATTTGGGTTGGCCGCATAAAGTACTCAAAATGCCAGAACATCATTAAAACTAAGAGAAAAAAAAAAATAACAAGAAAAAAAATAACAAGAAAGAAATCTACATGGTCCTCACACGACCTGACCAAGAGTATGTCTGGACTTTAAAAGAGACTTTGACCCTTGAGTTTGTTTCGCCATTTCTTCTCAGGGGTAGTCAGATAGGAAATGTCGACTTCATCTAGCTTATTTTTTTATATGACGTGTAAAAGTGATTCTCATATCCTATTTACAGAATAAACAATTTCATTTAATTTCACTCAATAATGGGCCGCTGGAAACTATCGCTAGCACTTAGTGACGTAGCAACAAGGGGGCAGCATGTTCTATGTTAGAGGGTTTGGTGGCACTTAGTTCTTTAGGTGGACCATTGTGCGTGCGCCATTGGCGTGCATTCAACGAGCACATGCGCAAGGGTTTAGGGGTAAAGGGGGCAACATGTCCTGAGGTGCTTGAGGAGTGGAGAGGTATCCCACGACTATAAGAACCATCCAAGAGCCCGGAAGATGGTCAAGATCCCTACCGGCACTTACTTCCTTCCTCAGAGCGCCTTTGCTCTTGCGAATCTACAATCAAGCCGACCAATAAAAATGCGGTGGGAGCTCTATTCCTGTTCAGTGTTCACCGGCCGCTGCCAGCCGGCTAATAAAAGCAAGCCAGAGATGAGGAACAAGACTTCTCCTGTGAGTTAGGGTCCGTGGGGTCACTACTGCCCACTGCCCAATAGTTCGCCACATGCTGCCCTGCGGGTTTCTGTATCTCTCTTGGTCTGGCTTCCTACCCTAGACCTGTTCTGCCAAACTAAACTCTAAAAGTTCGGAGCGCGCAAACCCCACCACGACGTCAACATAGAGATACGACGGTGGGGTTATTATTTTTATTTTGTACAATAACCTCGATCAACCATACTCTTCAACCATGATCAAAACAGTACCACTTGGCTGGTAAAGACCTTCTTAGTAGCACTTCCACGGACGAACTCTTTAACAAGGTACCTATGAGTTTTCAATATTATTATTTTTCAGTCATCGATACAACGTGCACTTGAAATGTCAAAAAGATAGTGTTTCTGCAACTGGCTCAAGTCAACATGAACACGAATATTATCTGTCTTTTGATAAGCATCAGATGGACTGTTCCTATCATGTTCACTTGTATCATGATCAGACAGTCAAAGCATCAGTTAAAACAGATTCTTAACTGAGACAAACCTGAAGCCCCAATTTTTTTTAATAATAATAATAATAATCTTTTATTTCAGACAAAGTCCATAGGGTTAGTAACAATTGACTTAACTACTAGTGTTACAGAAATATACAACTAAAAATAAATAATACAGCTACACTACAGCGTGGAGTTGCATCCACCTCTTCATTATCGGTGAATCCCACCGATCTGCGAACACACTGAGAATAGTGTTGGTACTGGCGCGCAGACGCGTCATCAGGGAGGCACATCTTTTTCTAATAATGGCGGCAAAACCGTCAAAAACTCAGGGATGTTTGTGCCCGCAAACATCCCTGAGGCACTGCAACGCCAAGGCAGCCCCAACAGTACCCTCAATGCATTATTATGTTGGACGCGTAGGCTGCACGTGTAGAAGGACTGGCAGTAAGCTTTAATAAGCGTAACTTTAACGGGCTTCGTACATCGCGCAAACCTGCGGGCCAGCTTGTTACAACGAACAGCCAGCGATCTACGTTCCCTCTCAATGTCACAATTGTCTTTAAGATCTTCGGTGACCCAGTGGCCTAGGTAATTTAATTTTTTCTAACCTTCGCAGAGATTCTCCACACAGAAAGACATTTGGAATATCAGAATATGTCACACGGCCAGTCTTAAAAACCATAATTTCGCTTTTTGTGACATTATATTTTAACCCGTGGCTCACCGCGTAAGACTCGAAGAAGCGATCAGTTGCATCAGAGCACCGATCGATGGGCTCAGCAACACCATATCATCAGCATAGCTAATATTATTAATGCACATCAACATGACATCCGACTTAATACTTACATAGCTATTTTTGAATGGGTATTTCCTAAGAATTGTCAAGTCTACTGATCAAAATCTAGCCCGTGGTTTGTATCACTTCTCATATTGACGTTTTATTTGATGTAAGTAAACGACTTGGGTCCAGTCTCCAGAGCATTATTGCCTGGCATATATCATAAATTAAAGACTTCCCGACGTTGATTTGGGACAGTAGAAATTTATGTTAAACTCGAGATGTCTTGTGTTATTTATAACAAAATCTTTACGACCACGACTTCGTCTGCGTGGATTTGCAATCCCATACAAAGATCAACACCCCATTTCACACAAACAATATTGTAAAGAAACCGCCCTAAGTACAGTAGGCCGCACGCCAGTGGTAACAAAACTAATAAATAAATATAAAGGTCATCACTCACTATAACCGCACCGTTGCAGCGCATTCACCCGCTTGTCGCTAACGCACCGCTAGCAAGGTGATCGCTCGCTGCTGGCACATGTTTTTTTTTTATAAAGCAATCTAGAAAAAATAAGCCCTTAGAACTAGTGACATTAATGAGAAATAGGTTAGTTTTATAGGCCTATCTCCTTAATTTACAGTGATAAGAAAGTCGTAGTAATAGGCCCTTAGGCGTCTTAAAGAAGTAGTCGATTTAAAGTAATTTAAAGTGACGTTAACATCTACTCCACGAGAATTAAATCAAATATAATGCTTTTTGGTCCCAAATTTGAAATCGATCCATGTAATAGGCAGTAGGAAACTTTGCTCAATTTCAAGCTGAATTAAATTAACTAAAACTGGATAATGTTGATACTATACTGGGTCATATAAAATTAGCTAGGAACGCACCGCAGACTTGATGTGTATCAATATCTAAACACGGTAACAAGATGTCATGTGCTTTTTTAAATACTGAACGCACTTAGGTGGGTTCAGTAATACAAAACAATACGAAAATATCATACATTTTAAAGGCTCGTGCAGACTAGCGCGATATCGCCCTTAGTCTGCGGGAGCCTTAATTCATGAAATTCCTACTTTTTTGGCACTAAATTTGAAAACGAACCACTTCTCAGAATTAGATAAAGTTATAATAAGCTAATGTACTCGTTACATTAGCTGAACTGTTAACATAGTTCATGAAGGGAGCCACTAGAACTTTATCAAAACTGAATCGTTAGACCGATGGTCTAACGACTTAGTTTGCTCAGCTGAATCTAAGTACAATTCATGAAATGATTATAATTATGTAACTGCTTCGTTCGTTTAGTGGTCCCAAGTGGGTCCTGGGTTCGATTCCCGGGTCGAGCAAAGTGTTACTGGGTTTTTCCAACTGGAACTTCTCAGTAGCAGACCGGAGTCTGGTTTTTGTACCCGGTTGATGGTATTAGGTTCACCCCCTATTACGTGGGAGTTGAACTTACCTGGCGAAATGTGGGTGTACTATAGGTGCAACTCTGCCTATCCCTGTGGAAAATACAGGCGTGATGTTTTGTGTTATTGATATGTACTTACGTGTGCCTATTTCAAAACAAGACTCTCTTCTTTTAGATAAAGTAGCTGTGATTCAGAAGAAAAACCCGCCATCACTATCTCGGAAAATACTAATCATCATCATCTGCCTGCCTTTTCCCAACTATGTTGGGGTCGGCTTCCAGTATAACCGGGTGCAACTGAATACCAGTATTTTACATGGAGCGACTGCCTATCTGACCTCCACAACCCATTTACTGAGCAACACGATAATCCTTGGTAAGACTGGTTGTCAGACTTTCGGGCTTCTGACGACCCGTAACGACTGTCAAAGATCTAGAAATGACAGCCGGGACCAACGGCTTAACGTGCCTTCCGAGGCATGAAGGAGTCTTGGTATGTAAAGATGGTCACCCATCCACGGACCAACCGCGGCAAGCGTAGCTTAACCTGATCGATCGACCCGTGCGGCTGTTATTACTTAGCCACAAGCCCCTTCTCTATCTCGGCAAATACAAATAAGTAAGTAAAAAAAAAAATTAAAAAATCCCAACCAGTATTAAGAACACGATTATTTTTATCAACAAGCTGTGTTGATAAAAAATTATGAAAATGTTTACTATTATACAGCTGTGCTCTGTACTTAAATCTATCCCAAGAAAATATCTATGACTTAAAAAAAACAATCATGTTAATTCTCGAGTTATATGCATCGCACAATTACGGGCAGACAGACAAGGAAGTCTTATTCCATTCTTCTTCATTCCTGACTTTACAAATCGTTAAAATCGTCCTGTTGCGTCATTTTAAATATGTATTTGAAACCGCACAATTTAAACGAATTCGTGTAGAAAATTTACTGTAGATCCGCAAAGGCAGTCCGCGAAATTAAAGTATTCTTATGTTTTTTTTGCTTGTTCCAGGTCAGTGTCAGGTTGTATCTTGTTGGGCCACAAAAGAGATGAATGGCAATTGCATGCAGCTCTCAGCTGCATGCAATTGCCATTCATCTCTTTTGAGAATGCTGAGAGGGATGTGTGATGTGACACGTATGGATAGAATAAGAAATGAGAAGAAGTCTGAAAGTGGCACCGGTGACTGAAAAGTTGTGCGGAAATCGGTTGTCATGGTATGTCATGCGGCGGAATGAGGAAAATGTCGTCAGGAAAGTCTTGAGTATAAATGTCGATGGCTATAAGAGTAGGGTAAGACCAAAGAAACGATTGATGGACTGTATGAAAGATGATATGGCTAGAAACGGGGTGACTACCGAGATGACAACTAATAGAGAGAAGAGAAGAGAAGTGTGGAAGAAAGGCAAAGGAATAAGGCATATTGCGCCGACCCCAAATAAATTGGAATAAGGGCAGGAGAATTATGATGTCAGGTTGTATCTCGATCAAAATATGATGCCCGACCATAACAAAAATATTTACAGAATTATAATCTTTAGAATCATTAATACATCTCTCATAATTAGATTTGTTTCTTATAGAACAAATCTCTTAGGGAACAAATCTAACTTACAGAGATGTATTAATAATTTAATTACTATAATTCTGTAAATACATGTGATATGGTCGCAAATCATATTTTGATCAAGATACAAACTGACCTGGAAATTGCGAACAAAAAACGTAAATTTGAATTTCTCGGGCTACCACTGCGGATTCACCTTAAGAGGCTTACAACAGCTAAAGCGCGGTCACTGTCGGACTGCATAGAAAAGAAAGAGAAGCGCGATGACACAACGCTGGTAATTTATTGCAAAATATGAAGCGATTATCTATTTACAAAAAATCCATTGATTGGAGAAAAAAAATAAAACACTATTTTGCTAATATGTTGCTTGTAGAATTATCTGATATAAAATCAGAATAATTGCATGTATATTAGTATGGTCGTAATCGTTAAAAGAATTTTTTCGAGGTATCTTCGTGATTTTTTTGTATCGTATCAAATTAATTACATTATGTTTTTAACACACTATCTACCTAGCATATATCCTGAAGAATATCATATATTTTTCTGATTTTGTTTACTGCACTGGATCATATACTTTTACGCATTATAAAACTTACAATATTTGCGTTTAGGTACTGTAGTCCCCTTAAGTGTCGTGGATAATAAAGAGGCGACACGTCTGCCATATAAACTGTGAACAATACGGCTACGATTGTCGAGCATGCAACCTGAAAATAATATATTATGGTCGTCTCTCAAATATTTTCTTGTGGTCAAGAAAATATAAAACTTCATAAAAATATTTACCATCTCGCTTGTAACAATGTATGTACGAGTATGTAGGTACTTATTAGTGCATTTTTACACAAATTTATTACAAACGCGACTCTTTGTCCTTCTGTTCGTTGTGCGCTCATAACTCGAAAACCATTGACCGGATGTACCCACATGTTTTTAGGGTTCCGTAGTCAAGGAACCCTTATAATTTCGCTATGTCAGTCTGTCTGTCTGTCTTTTTTTTTTTTCAGGGTGGGAAATCATCAAATAACTTCTCCCACTCTGGGCGGAGCGGGAGGGTGTGTCAGACTCTTACTGATTAAAACCCACCCGTATTCCTTCCTGTTGCCTGTGTTGCGGGGGCCTCCGTGACCCATAAGTACCTTCCCGCGACTGTCTGTCTGTCTGCGGCTTAGTTCAGATACTCCTAGTTAGTACTAATTAATTAGTAATTGACGGCTTTTTAGTCAAAGCCGTAAATTGGCATGAGTATACATATTAATCACGCCGACAAAGTGGCAAAATAATGCGGGTCTGTGAAAACCATTTTTCGATTCAGGGATCCGTTTGCGTAATATTATGATTTAAAGTGCTAATTTTTGTTAGAGCCAAGTGTGTGTGTGTGTCCGCCAGTAAAATGGTAACTATCAAAACTATCACAGCTAAGTAGGCTTTACAAGTTAATGTGTAATAGTCGACCAACTTCATTTGCAGTTGGAGAATTGACTTTGACGTATATCGATGTATTTTTTTTTTGGGTGGGAAATCATCAAATAAGTTCTCCCACTCTGGGCGGAGCGGGAGGGTGTCTCAGACTCTTACTGGCTGAAACCCACCCGTGGTCCTTCCTGTTGCCTGTGTTGCCAGGGGCTTCGGTAACCCATTAGTACCTTCCCGCGACGTATATCGATGTATGGGAGAACATTTTTTTTAACTACAATGTTATGTTTGTTCTTGGGATAAATTCATCCCAGCAACGGAACCATTCGTTGTGCGTGGTCCGACACGCACTTGGCCGGTTTTTTGTTTCATCAATACAAATATTACTTACTTTGGTCAGACGAACGGATCAGGGCCGCAGCTTGTGTTAAAATACTTATATTGTGCGAAATTTCCATGACGTAACGATTTACGATAACAGAGATTACAAAGATATTTTGCACGACACATTATATTTCGGCCTGTCACTGGAAAACCCCTCACGTCACATGTACTTAATCTACCTCTTAGGTATTTCATTAAGACCCAGGAAATAATAATGTTGGTAGCAGCAAGTTTTTAGGTCCATCCACCTTTTTTACAACTCAAACGTATGGGTTTCACTTGAGAAATAAATGTTGGATTATGAATTATAAATGGTTGGCTCTTTAGTCATATCAAGTGCCTAATCGCCGGAAACGGCAGAATATTCTGATCGTAATACACACATAACAACTTCAACAATATTCTGACAAATAAATGCATTCTATTCTATTCCAATTATTCTAAACAGATGTAGCTGAATATTTTACATGGAGCGACTGCCTATCAGACTTCCACAATAATGCGATACCCCTTGATCAGACTGGTTGTCAGACTTTCGGGCTTCTGACGTTGTGACCAACGGCTTAATGTGTTTTCCGAGGCACGGAGGAGTCTCGGTATGTAAAGATGGTCACCCTTCCACAGACCAACCCCAGCTTAACCTGATGCTCCTCTTCAACTGAGGCTTTAGCGAAAATCAGATAAAGTATCTTACCTAACAATATAAATGCGAAAGTGAGTTTGTTTGTTTGTTACGCTTTCAGGTATTAACTTCTCAACCAATCATTGTGTTTTGCATAGTATGCAAAATAAAAAGGTACCTTTCATGCAGAAAAAAGTACAGTTCCCGAGGCATATACACTGAACGCGAGGGAAGCCGCGGGTAAAAGCTAGTTAACTATTATTTTTATATACAAAACAACACTAGGTAGGTACTTGCTATTCTTTTAGGGTTCCGTAATAAACAAGGAACCCTTATAGTCTCACCATGTCCGTCTGTCTGTCTGTCCCCGGCTTAGCTCAGAGACTTTTAGTACTATAAATCTGACATGATTATATAATTTGGCATAGGTAGAAATAAAATCTTGATACAAATTTCTTTTAGGGTACCCCTTGAGCGTAAAGTGGGGATGATTTTTTTTTCTTTTCTATCCCATGGTGTGGAGTATTGAACACCATTTTTTAATACAGGGATTCGCTTTCGTAATAAGCTTTAATTAAAGTAAAACATTTTATTAGAGTCAAGTATCCGAACGGGGGGGCCGGACACTGTGAATAAATTCATGGCAGCAGTACATATAACGAAATTTAAAGGAAAACTATCACAGCTAAGTATGTTTTACAAGTCAACGAGTAATAGTCGACCAACTTACATTTGCGGTTGGAGAATTGACCGTGACGTTCCTACTTCAATCCCGACATAAAACTTCATTCCAATTACGGAACCCTTAATTGCGCGTGGTCTGACATGCACTTGGCCGGTTTTTTCCGCATGACAACTGTGCCATGCGGAAAAAGCCAGCCAAGTGCAATAGAAAATTTATCAGTATCAATTTTCTATTCAATCAAATTCAAAGAAAAAGATACAAATTGCCTTCTGTGACACTGTCACGCGAACGCAGACACGAACGTGTTTACATTCGCGTCACAGTGTCGGTCATGTGGACAGCGCACATCTCACATAATGTAGATTTCAGATGTAGATGTACATGTAGGCGCACCAAATGTTTAGTGTGGCGTTTCACTGTTGCGACTGATTATCCTTGATATTTTTAGTAACATCTTACTAAAAATGATAAAACAGATTTAAAGCCGCATAGACTTCCAACCATCGTTGGAAGTCTGCTGCATGCAGCTTTAAATCTGTTTTATTTTCTCTACTTACCATGTGCACCATAATGTTCAGCATTTCAGGAATTATACAATTACTATCCCATACAAATTACAAAAGCACTTACAGGGAAATTAGCGGGTTATTGGGTACATTTTAATAATAAAACAATATTCACATTCACATTTAACAATAAAGGAAAATTCATCTGCTCGACAGCGCAACGCAATTAGCGTTGCGATGTCGAGGATTGTAATAGCAAGTGTATTACGCACACCGCAGTGTCCTCGTGGAGGCGATCGACGGCAGAGATCTCTCGCGTCTAGCCCTGGTTCAAGCCATGGTACTTACGGAGCGAGAGCCTCCTTCTGCGAAGCAGTAATGCTCGCGAAGGAGGAGGCGGGACGGTTGAGGGAAAGGCAAATTTCACGCCCTCTCGCCGCTAGCCGCCGCAGGAGACGCCCTGGGCGTCAGGAATCCCGGGCGGATTTCCGGCCACCGTAGGCGCGGGCGGACGGTGAGCAATGAGTAGCTCACCATCCGGTAAGGACCAGGCCCGGGTCGACGGCGCGTTGTGATCCACGTGCGCCTCAAAGAGATGTCGTCAGCACAAGTGAAGGGGTCCACTAGAGCCGATGCCTGCCGGGGTCGCGGGAAAGTTCGAAAGTTACCGAGGCCCCTGGCAACCCAGGCAACGGAAGGAAAACGGGTGGGTTTTAGTCAGTAAGAGTCTGACACACCCTCCCGCTCCGCCCTGAGCGGGAGAACTTATTTGATAATTTCCCACCCAAAAAAAAAGTGTATTACGCAATTGGGGTCCAGAATATGAGTGGTAATAACACCTTTTTTAACTGCAGTGGACATTAGAAAAATCCTAATGTCAGCATTTACGAGCAATATAATTCATGGCTTCATAACAATTTATACTTCCTGTTGCTAAAAGTTTGTTTGCTAACGCTTCCGACATAATAACTGTGTGAGTATCTCGTAAATATTCAGTGTTCCCCATCAGTTTACAAAATAACGCTGCTCAAGCCGAATACGGCACAAAGGCGCTGATGGGGGCGAAACAAGAAAATGAAAAGATAATATGAAGTTTATTAGATTCCCTCGCATGTTGGCAAAGGAAAATATTGGTTCACCTACATCAACAATGTTGAACTACTTTTTTGTGGTTTTTTTTTAGGGTTCCCTAGTCAACAAGGAACCCTATTAAGCTTTAAAGTGCAAATTTTCTTTTTAGAGTCAAGTGGCCCGCCCCTTACCAGCAAAATGGTTGTTTTTGGATATGTGAAAAATTCACGCCAGTAGTACATACTTATAAGGAAATTAAAAGTAAAACTATCACAGGCTTTACACGTTGTCGCGGGAAGGTACTAATGGGTCACCGAGGCCCCCGCAACACAGGCAATGAAAGGAATACGGATGGGTTTTAGTCAGTAAGAGTCTGACACACCCTCCCGCTCCACCCAGAGCGGGAGAAGTTATTTGATGACTTGGGAATCCACAAAAAAAAAAACGCTTTACAAGTTAACGAGTAATAGTCAACCGACTTACATTTGCAGTTGGAATGTTTGGGAGAACATGTTTTTCAACTGCAATGTTAAGTTTATTTCTGGGATAAATTCATCCCAACCACGGAACCCTTCGTTTTTAATTATTGTAAAGTGTATAGCTTGTGTTATAATCTGTTATAACGACTTGTTATATTGAGATGAAATAAAATACTTCAACTGCATCAACGGTCTAGTGGACGAAAACACTACTGTTGAGCTCATGCTCGCAGCTCATAAGGTCGTGGGTTCAATTCCCAGTCGGGCAAAGTGATATTGGCTTTTTCCATCAAGAATTTGTCAGAAGCAGCCCGGAGTCTAAATTTGTGCCAGTTAATGGTTCGTCCTTTATTAAATGGAACTTAAACATAACTGGCGTAATGAGGATGTACTAGGTACTGTATAGGTACATCTCTGCTTAACGCTTCGAGAAAAACAAGCGTGATGATGGAATATTTTTACGTTTTTTTTTTGCAATTTGCAGGTCAGAAAATCAAAAACGTAAGAAAATTTTAATATCGTGGGTTACCAGTGCGGATCCCCATTAAATCACAAGCTGAAATCTTAATTTATTAAAGAGCGCGAAATGACGTTGGCACTTGGTGACTTAATAAGTTTTATTATTAATTATAAAAGAGTCCTAAGTGCATATTAATATATGGATTCCGATGAAATATAATTCCCGTAGAATTAAAATCACGACCCCTACGAATATATTAGTCTCTCCAGCGCCATTGACCGTCGCGGGAAAATACGAAAGGGTTACCGAGGCACCAGCCAACACAGGCAACGGAAGAAACACGGGTGGGTTTTAGTCAGTAAGAGTCTGATACACTCTCCCGCTCCGCCTAGAGCTGAAGAAGTTATTTGATAATTTCCCAACCAAAAACAAAGAGCCCGATTGACCGAGATCTAAGATTATTGGTAGCATCCATTCAGCACCGTTGCCAGTATAAGTCATCATCATTATCCAGCCCTGCAGTGGTGGCCAAGCTGAAATGACCGCAATTTACGAGTTGTAGGTCGTAGGTTAGAACCCAGCCAGGAACTTTAGTTTGCGTAAATTATTTCATCACCACTGTTCTCAAAACGGTGAAGGAGAACATCGTGAGGAAACCTATGTCCTAGAAATAAAAATTCGAAGACATGTGACATCTACCAACCCGCACTGGGCCCGCGTGGTGGATTACGGCTCACTCCCTCTCACACAGAGGAGGCCTGTGTCCCAGAAGTGGGAACATTATAGGCTGATAATGCTATTCTCCTGCCCTTATCCCAGTCTATTTAGGGTCGGTGCAGCATGTATTTTTTCGTCCATACATATCTATTCTTCGACATCGCAGTAGTCACACTTTTTCTAGCCATAACTATCAGCTTTCACATAGTCCATCTATCGTTTCTTCCCCTACTGGTATACTTAATAATACCAGCTTGTAATTGTCCCACAGCAGGCCAAACGCCTTTTAACCACGCTTGCTCAAGACGGGTTGGCGATTTTAGGCTTATGGCGGGACACAGGCGCGACGCGATTCTGATTTGACAGTTTCCATGAAAATTTTTAAAGAAATTGATCCACTAGAGTCGCGTTGCGCTTGTCTGCGGGAGCCATAACTTGTAATGAGGGTTTTCATGGAAAAATCACGCCACCAGTTGGCGCCACTTTGACAAGAGGTGTTCCATTTCGGCAATGAATATATAATTACGTTCATCATTCGTTTCATTCATTCGTTCATCATGCAGTCACGACTAAAGAAAATATAGGCGCTTTGATACTTTTGACAGGTCCTGAGTTCCTGACCTGACGTCTCAGTGCTGCCAGAAAACCCTAATTAAGAAACTAACAACAGCTAAACCGCGGTCACAGTCAGACTGCATAGAAAAGAAAGAGAAGCGCGATGACACAACGCTTCTAATGTATTGCAAAATATGAAGCAATTATCTATTTACTCAAAATTGAGTTGAGTAATCCAAAATAAAAAACAACCAAGTTCTGTATCCAAATAAGACGTTATTTTTATTAATTGAATACGTAACGTACATTGATATTAAATATAAGTAGATATTTTGGATTGAAACTAAAGGTAATTTGTATCAAATTTTTTATTTCAAAACGTGTTTTGGTAACAACCAAGTTCTGAGAAATACGTTCAAAATTAACATATATTTTTTCCGCTACCACAAACTATATAGATTTGGCAATTTTTAGACAAGCCTACTTTAGTCATTTGCCTCCTGACAGCATCTTAATATAAGTTTAAAGGTTTCCTTCACCGATGTATGTAATGTCTAAGATAAACTTAAAAAGTACTAAGTACTAGTAGTAAGTTACTTTGTTACCACTAAAAAAAAACCCATAATTTATTAATAAAAATATCATTGCATTGTTTCACCATTTCCATAGTCTGCGTTTATTTAATCGTCAGTCGCTGCCACAGCATCCCGCTTTTATCGTGGATAACCGTTTGATAGACGATATCTCTTGTCTACATCTTACAGTATCGGGTGACGTTATCACTGCCAGATACGAAGCTCTCGATAAAATTGAAGGGTTTAGTTAGTTTATCTTACTTTAGCACCGGATCGCAACAGTAGCAAGACAGTGCGGTCAAAATGAACAGTAAGTCGGTTTGAATATATTTTTTTGTATTTGAATTTAGCTAAGATAATTAAGTACAAGTAAAAGTGTTCAGGTGCACATAATAATTACGATTAATTTTACCTATAAATAAAGTATAAATTAAAATCAATAGGAAACTTCTACGCTACTTAGCTTCATATTTCTAACTGACCGACTCCTTAAAAAATCAAAAGTGCCTGTAAACGGTTTAATTGAAATAAATGCTTTGAGCTCAGCTTTTTAATGTTCGGGTTGAAACATTTTCAATATACATATGCGTTTTACATAAAATGTGGATCATAAAATATGTGTGTTTTCCGGGACGTAGAGTGGGTAGTATTTTTTTTTTTTGTGAGCTGTACGTTGTTTGAAACTTGGCACTGTCAAATAAACACTTATTCTAATAATAAAATATTTTTTTACTTAAGTATGTTTAAACCCATACCGGTAGTCACTTTCCAATAATAATATATTTTTCATAAAGTGTGCTCTATTTCCGTTACAAATTATTTTTTATTTTATTTTTAGACTGGAAGCCGACGCTAACATAGTTGGGAAAAGGCCTAACAGTCGATAAAGAGAACGTTGATAGTGACATTATTTTTCTGTATTTAGAATTGGTCTAAATACAGAAAAATATAATCCAAATGTCACTATCAACGTTCTCTTTATCGACTGTTAGGCCTTTTCCCAACTATGTTAGCGTCGGCTTCCAGTCTAAAAATAAATCATCTCAAAATATTTATTCCTAACTCTGCCATGGATAGATATTGTTTCATGATAAGTTAAATATTCATATTCAAACCGAAATCTATTTAGTTTCGTATCCTATATTGTTGTAAGCAAAGTTAGCAACGATCTTGGTATGTAGATTGTAATAGATTAACTTGACAAGTCCACAGTGATAACATATTGACAATAGTTAAAATACAATTCTGTTACGGAGTGGGTACAGGATTCCGGTTGATGGAATTAAGCAAATAATTCAAGTAGAACACTGGATCGGACTGAAATGTCTTTGTTGAAATAATGTTTGGAGTATACATAATAATGAATTAGGAGTGTCTGCCCAATTGTTTTAGTGGTCGCAAGCGCTACTGCGGAGTATGAGGTCCTGGGTTCGATTCCCAGGTCAGGCAAAGTGTTATTGGGTTTTTCCATCTGGAAATTCTTAGTAGCAGCCCGGACTATAGATTTGTGCCCGGTTGATTGCAATAGGCTCGCTTCTTATTACATGGAACGCAAACATAACTGGCGAAATGTGAGTGTACTATAGGTACATCTCTGCCTATCCCTTCGGGGAATACAGCCGTGATGTTATGTTATGATCGAAAAAACTTTCCTGATACTGGTTCAAGATTACTTTTTTTTATCAATTTATATTAGAACTTTGTCGGTTACTGCTGTGCCCACCTGGGTAGTAAGTAAGTAACTACATACTCACAGCAGTTGCCTACACAGATATACAATTGAGCATTTCAGGAAACATTTTAACTTGGTTATAAATATACGGGAAAACTGTGTGGAACTTTCATGGCCCGTTCAAAATTGAGTTTCCCTTTTTGGCTGACGGTGCAGTGACCAAGTGCTTGTGCAAAAAAATATATGGTTTTTTGCTGCCTAAGTGTCAGATATTTTCGATCACAATGAGGTATCACGTTCTCCTGAATTTAACTTTGTAGGCAGATATTTATGTCGCAAGACATGCCCGTTAATATTGCATTACCACATATTTTTGAAGCCTATGCAGCATCATATATTTTGGCGTCGCTTGTCTCGCCAGATAGTTTTAGTGTTCCTTCGATGTCCAATATTAGTGTTGCCACTTGTTAAATGCCTTCCACAAATTATCACATATATTTGCGGTCATATATTAATGGATGAATTGCAATCAGATATTATTGCTGAGCTGTTTATAGTAACATATCAACGTGACGCACCTACCTAAATTGAAATTTCACTAAGGTTGATTGATGAATTTCAATCAAACTGTCTGACTGTGTGACTGTGTTGTCTTAAAGCATAATAGACCTCGTCGTTTTATGACGTCCAAGTAACTTTCAACCTTAGGATGGTAAAACAATTATGAAGTCGAGTATACAGGGTCAAAATAAATTAGCTCAGACTCCGCAGGCGTGATGGGTATCGATATTATACGAATAACATGATAAATCGAAAAAATATATGACGATCGCCATTTAAAAAAAATCAAAACGTTTTATTTTGAGTTTTCTAAACTGATTGCCTTATTAATTTCCAGCAGCGCTCTGGCTCCTATTATGTGCGGCGGCCGTGGCCAGCTGCTCTGGCCTCTCAATCCCCTTGAGACAGAACCCCGAGACATTGTGCCGTGGCCAGGAGAACTTCCTGAGGATCGCCAACGTTGAGTCGTGCTTCTACTACTACCAGTGCTATGCCGGCAACTCCTATCTGATGCAGTGCCCTACGGACACATGGTTTAATGAGCAGGAACAGGTGAGGGGTCGTATTTTTTTTTCTCTATGTCCAAGCGTTGGTCTGCAAGTTTTTACAGAACACCTGATCAAAACTTATCTGTCAATAGTAGCAATCCCTAGTATCAGCTGGTCTATGCTGCAAAAATCTCAAAAAACTTAGGTGAAATGAGCTTTAAAATTGCGGTCATTTCACCCCGGATTCACACTATTTACAGGTCAATTCAAGCTCGCTTCATCTAAGTATTCACGGCGAGATTTTGGTAAAATAGACTTGCTGTTAAGTTCCTTTTACTTTTTTATTGCAACATTAGTTCTTTCATCTACACTATGAGCTTTTTTGTATAAGTAAGCTTCTGCGTTTACCTGAGCCTTGGGAATTGTAGAAAAAGAATCCGCAATAGAGGACTACTGGTACTGGTAGGTGGTTTAGATTGGTGCACAACTAACCTATAAAAGTTTAACTTAATGCAATCGCTGTAAGCCTTAACTTCTAGGTAGGAGGAATTCCTAGAAGAAAACCAGAATGTAGAAAATTTTAAATTCAGATGTTCATCAATTCATTCAGTTAGTCGAGTACGATTTTGCAATGTTATCTTTTATCACAACATTTCAACAGCAGTTTATGAATTTTTGCTTTATCTTTTTGTCATGTGCGGATAGGCTATTGATAAACAAAATAAGTAGCGAAATTCATGAGCACATGATGGATGACACATCTTGGAGGTTATGAAGTTTCTACCGATACGAGATTAACACCTTCAAGGACATTGAACGTGCTGAAGTTTTATTGTTACAACGCCTATGGGCGTTTAATGTCCTTCTAAGTAAGTGTTAGATATGACAAATAAATAAAGTTTCTTAATTATTTTGGGTGTAACAAAATTAATGTAGGTAGCGTGTGTATTTAAGCAATGCTGGTTATTGGAAAAATTAATACTGTGAAACTTAAAATTTAACTTAATTTAATAAACTAAAAATAATTAAATCTAACATAAATTGTTTTCTAGGTATGTGACTGGTCCAGCCCACCCGGCCATTGTGTTCCTGAGCCAGCACCCGAACCCGAACCCGAACCCGAAACCGCACCCGAACCCGAAACCGAACCCGAACTCGAACCCGAATCCGAGCCTGAACTCGACCCTGAACCGGAATCTGAACCAGAACCTGAGCCAGAACCAGAACAACCAGAGCCAGAAGATGAGCCAGAGCCAGAAGATGAGCCAGAGCAAGAAGAAGAAGCCGAACCTGCCCAAGAACTCATCGAGGGCTCCGGTGAAGAAACGCAAGAAGACACAATCAGGAAATATGTAAAAGCATTCAAAGGCATCAAACAAGAGGACATTGAAGATGATGAAGCAGAAGGGATTAAAAAGCTAAAACAAGAAGAAGAAAGTGACGCTGAAGAATTAGAGGGAGAGTATTTAGAAGAAAACCGTAGCACTCAGGAGGAAATCCCTGAAGAATTAGAAGAGGATTTACTGGAGAAGGCTAAAAAACTGATGAGACAAGAAGAGGTTGAGGATGAAGCTGATGATGAGGTAGAAGTCAAGAAAAGGCAACAAGATGAAATCGATGAAGAAGATGAAGAAGCAAAGAAGAAGAAGAAGAAACGTCAGGAAGATAATGAGGATGAAGAACAGGTTGAAGACGATGAAGAAGCCAAGAAAAAACTGATGAGACAAGAAGAGGTTGAGGATGAAGCTGATGATGAGGTAGAAGTCAAGAAAAGGCAACAAGATGAAATCGATGAAGAAGATGAAAAAGCAAAGAAGAAACGTCAGGAAGATAATGAGGATGAAGAACAAGTTCAAGACGATGAAGAAGCCAAGAAACGTCAAGAGGAGGTAGAAATAGAGGATGAGGTAGAAGAGGCCAAGCAGAAGCAAGAAGTTGATGACGACGAAGTGACAGATGGTGATGTGGAAGCTAAGAAGCGTCAAGAAGAGGACGTTGAAGAATCTGAGGATGAAGTTGACGCTAAAAAGAGACAAGAAGAAGTTGACGATGAGGAGGAAGTCGAAGAACCTAAGAAGCGTCAAGAAGAGGAAGTTGAAGAGTCTGAGGAAGAAGTAGATGCTAAGAAGAGACAAGACGAAGTTGAGGATGAGGAGGAAATCGAAGAAGCTAAGAGGAGGCAAGAGGAGGTCGATGAAGAGGAAGAAGTAGAAGAAGCTAAGAAACCTCAGGTTGAAGTAAATGATGAAGAAGAATCCAAGGATGAAGCTAGACGTATGAAACGCCAGGTGGAAGACGAGGAAGACGAAGATGTAGAGGAAACTAAGAAACGCCAAGAAGAAGTTGACGATGACGAAGAATTCGAGGATGAGATTAATCGTATAAAACGCCAGGTCGAAGACGAAGACGATGATGACGTAGAGGTAGCTAAGAAACGCCAGGAAGAACTTGATAATGAAGAAGAATACGAGGATGAAGTTAGACGTACGAAACGCCAGGAAGAAGTTGATAATGAAGAAGAATCCGAGGATGAAGTTAGACGTACGAAACGCCAGGTTGAAGACGAGGAAGACGAAGATATAGAGGAAGCTAAGAAACGCCAAGAAGAAGTTGACGATGATGAAGAATCTGAGGATGAGCTTAAACGTATAAAACGCCAGGTCGAAGACGAGGAAGACGATGACGTAGACGAAGCTAAGAAACGCCAAGAGGAGGTTGATGATGATGAAGAATCCGAAGATGCGATAGAACCCAGGAAGAAGCACGAGGAAAACGAAGATGATAAAGCTAATGAAGATGAGCCAAATGAAGATGAGACGCCTGAGGGCGAGGCTGATGATGAAGAATCCAAGAGAAGCCAAGAAGAAGATGATGATGAACAAGCCGGTGATGAAAACGATGATGCCGAAACAGATATCATAGACGAAACGGAAGTAGAAGTAGATGATTCCCTACAGTCTAGAGCCAAAAAGTTCTTCAGAAATGTGTTCAGAGTATTAAACTAAGAGACTTCGGAAGCATTGAAAAATGCTGTCTTGAAGAAACTCTTAAAGAAACTTAGAAGTAATTAGTTTTAATTTATGTAAGTTTAGAATCACTTTGTGCAATTTTGTAAATATTACTGTTGTTATTAAATTATTTATTAACTGTTTTTGTTTAATTTACCAATAAAGTATTTATTACCCGAGCCCCGCAGGGCGTCTTGCTAATCCTTTCATAAATATTTGGAATTTACAGCAAAATGTTACCGGCCGATCTACAGCGATAGGTATATTATATGTGGTTCCTTGAAAACAATGAAACTAGGGTTAGTTTCTTTTGGTAGCAAGCGTAGCCTCCGGGCATGTGGTTCCCATCACCGATGCCATCCCCGTTCGTTCGGTTCGGTTAGGTTATAGAGTAAAGTCGTAGAAGTCTGCGAAATTGATAGCAATAGGCTCGCCCCTATTACATTAAATATGACTGACAAAACGTGAATGATCAGTCAGCAACAAACAATTAACACTAACTTTTATGCTGGCTCCACACTATCGTCCAACTGTTCGTCAAACCTTCCACGTGTAGAGAGGTAGTTCGTGCATGTTTGACGAGTGTTGGATCGATTGTGAGTCGGGACAGACTGGGGTCATGTTGGAATGTTGGACTGTTGAACGATAGTGTGGAGCCGGAATGACATTTTCACCTGAATTGATTTGATTTTCTGCATTTCCTCTTAAAATTTTATATCCATAATGAATCTTTATTTTAATCAATAATTGGGATTTAGAAAACTTTTACTCGACTTTTTGTTGCTTACCGTACAGAACACCTGTTTACCTAACTTTATGATTGTTATTAAGATCAGCGCAGAAAAGAAAAATGCTCAAACATGTTCTTTGCAGTCAAGATTTGAATTAAAAGTACGCGAACGCGTGCTATTATGAACTCTATTTTACTTTTTATCATAATTTTATTTAATTATTATTTAACAACAGGAGCTTATTAACTATGTTAGTAGGTAAATAATATAAATAACAATTAAAACAATTTATTTTACCGTCCCAACTACGATGCTTACCCGGGTAAGTATCGATGCACTCGGCATCGATACTTATCCGAAACTATCCTCAGAAAGTCGTTGCTGCTGCCGCGTACTCTGCCCAACAGCGACCACGAACGCTTGCGTGTTATTGCGTAAAAGTCATCCGTTCGCGCTTCGGCAAACACAGCGGACGAACTGCAGAACTGCGGCAAACGCAACATCATCTTGGAGACGTTATTGTATTGTACCCGCAGAGCCGCTATATGCCTTTAGAGTAAAATCAACCCACAGGCTATTACAGGCGTGTGGAAAGATATGCAAAATGCTTTGAATAGCTGCTAGGGCAATAATTGCTAATAATTTGCTAGCTGGCATCCTGGCCAATTGGTAGGTCACAGTTCTCACCGAACCTAAGGTTCGGTGAGAACTGTGACGTACCGCGAGCGGTGCCGAGGTAGCGGCGCTTGTTACTTGGCTATTTAGTATTTTTAGGACTAAATGTCATAAAACTCTGATAACTTTATATTAAAATTGTCCTGAAAATCACTGTTTTCACTTGAGTTAGGATCATTTTGACCTATATTACTCGTTTTATTAGGGTGCCGTACCCGAAGGGTGCCAAATGGAACCCTATTACTAAGCCTCCTCTGTCCGTTTAAATGTTCACATATTGTGTATCTATTGCCGCTATAACAACAAACAATAATATTTAAATAAAGTAAAAATTTAAAGGGGTCCCCAAACAAGAAACGTGTTCTACATAGAACACGTTTTATTGATTGGGGACCCCTTTAAATTTTCTCCTTAAATTAATTAATTAATTTAAATTTAGACCTTCTAACATTAGGTTTGGTTTCCGCACTTAGTCCTTCAGGCGGACCATTGTGCGTGAGCCCACCTTTCTCCAGGACCACGCCTCCTTGTCTGTTTAAAACGTCTCAAGAAACGGTTTTTTCGGCGTTTTTACTAAACATTGTAGGTACGGTGGTACGGAACCCTTCGTGTCCGAGTCCAACTCGCGCTTGGCCAATTTGTATTTCTGTTTCGGACGAACTAAAATCTATAATCTGATGTTTCATTTCTTGTTGTTTTAGATAACCTCTTAATCGTTGACCATCGATAAATGCAAAACGTTTATACAAACCTGGGTGTCAAAATCATGGACGAATAAAATTTTTATGTGTGTTAATATTTATGTGTAAGTTTTGACGTTTGCGCGCCTAATGGCCGACTAACGTGTGTATGTACAGTACCGGCCAGTACCATAGACATATAATCTCAATGGCCTGTACATACAGCGAGCTGGCCGACTCTGAGTGATATAGTTTTTTGCGAGAATCTGTCCGACTTTTTTTGTTTGTCCATGGCTAGAGTTCAGTAATTATGAAAAAACGCTAAACGTCGTTCAGCTCTTTTACATAACGGAGCGGTTTTATAAAACAGCTAGTTATGTAAAACAGCGGATTCGACAATCCATCTGCGACAGATACCTAGTACACTAACCAGTCGCAGAAAGAAAATAGACTGCATCATCCTTTATAGAACTTGAGTGGTACGATAGATTGCCGTGAACTTTTGAGCTCATAAAGGCTCGTGCAGAGTGGCACGACTTGTCGCGTGACGCGACACCAGTAGAACAATTTCTATGAAAACTTCATTGAAATTGTTCTACCGGTGTCGCGTCACGCGACAAGTCGCACCGTTTCCAGCAGGGCTAACATGACACACGCGACAATTACTCACTCTCGCGTGAGTAATTTTTGTCTATTTCTGTCAATTTTCTCGTTTTCTGACAGCGCTGCCATACAAAATACTCGACTCGTTCTGTCAAACTCGATATTTTCTCGACAAACCCTAACATGGCACCTAAGTTATCTCGTATTTTGACAATTCAACACGAGATAATCTTCGATTCTGCTGTCATTTAGTCGTCCTCGATTTTGACGACGAGAAGAGTAGACAAAATTATAATACAAAAAAATATGGCATTCATGGGGACTGATGACAGAAATGAAAACTTAAAACTTTGGAATAACATATATAAGTATATATATGCGTATACATGTACGTACACAGGCCGCTCCGCGACGCCCGCGCCAGTCTGATGCACACGTTACATTAGCATGTCGGTGACTTGGGTAGCATGTTGGTGCCGCAGTCTGCATGTCGGTGACGTGGTTAGGATGTCGGTGACGCAATGTGCATGTTGGTGACGCAAATTGCATGTCAACAAGTGCTTTCAGAATGTCGGTGACGCGGTTATCACGGCGTAAGTCGATTGGCATTTCGTAAATCTGCTAGCATTTCGGTGACGCTGTTAGCATGTCGTTGACTCTGCCAGCACGTCGGGCATGCTGCTAGCAGGTAGGGCACGCTGTTAGCATGTCGGTGACTCGGTTAGCGTGTTGATGACGCATTGAGCATATTGATGACGCATTGACCATGTCGGTGACTCGGTTAGCATGTCGGTGACTCGGTTAGCGTGTTGGTGACGCATTGAGCATATTGATGACGCATTAAGCATGTCGGTGACTCAGTTAGCATGTTGGTGACGCAGATTGCATATTCAAGGGATGCTGTTCATATGTCGGTGACGCGGCTAGGATGTCGGTGACGTGGTTAGTATGTCGGTGACGCGGTTAACATATTGGTGACGCGAACCCACAGGTTTTTCCCCTAACAAAAATGGCTCACTCATTTTCGTTTCCGTCATTTTGTATTTTAATTTCGGCATGCCATAGAAAAATATTAAATTTTAATAAAAAAGGTCGGTTACACAAAAAATTACAACATAAATTAATAGAGGTGGATGTAAAATCACTAAAGTACATACTAATTCCATGCGTAAAATTTATCGAATGAGCCGATGTTGCTAAAATAAAAATGATTTGTTTTTAATAATTTGCTACATCGGTTTCTCGTCGCGAGATAAAGAACTGTCAAAGTGCCTTTCTCGAGTTTACTCACGCTTAGCGGTCATGTTAGGCATTCGGATGACGTCAGAATCGTAGACAAATTTCGACAAATCGAGAAAGAGAGCGTTCTCGCGCTTGTCATGTTAGCCCTGCAGGAGCCTTTCGAGATTGAAATTCCAAGGCATACATAACACATAATTATTTATTTTACGTCTCTGGTTCAAAAACTAACCTCGGTAATTACTCTGCTGTACTACGATGTTGTAAATGAATTAGACATCTGCGAATATTAAAAAAAGGGGCGACACAAACAAAAGTAAAAAAATAATACGTATTGGGCCCTGTAGGTTTAATATAAGTTGTAGGTAATATTTTGATCCAAGACCAAAAATCAAAAGTCATTTATTCAAATTAGGCTGAGAATCAGCCCTTTTCGAACGTCAAAGTTATGTAAAATAGCCCCCAAAACGCCCACCCTTCACCACTTCCTAGTGCTTTTGCTGGGAAGAAGAAGTGGCGCAACAAACTCCCCTGCAGCACAACTGTCTGTTCAATTAGAAAACAAGTAATTCAATACAATAGTCTGCAAAAATAATTTACACAACGCTAAAACAACAAATTATTAGGCATATGTCATAGCACACCACTATACCAACAACAAGAAAACTATACTCAAGCAGAAATTTAATAAAAAACGGAAACAGAAATTAATACCTAAATAAAACCCTCCAGGCATAAATGGCCTGCCCGCTTACATATAGCTATAGCTGCAACTCAGTCACAAATGATAAACTAGGACCATCGAAGTAAAATAAAGAAACAGTTACTACTAATAACAATAACAAAACCATGGTCAGCAAGACGAGCAGTCACCACAAGCAGCACCCGTTCACGAGCATAACGTAAAGGTCGCCCCTCGCTATATTTGAGAGAAGGAGGCAACCCGACCCCCGACGCTACCGCAAGCAGTGACATCTAAGGGAGCATGACGAACTTGCTACCGCAAGCGTCGTCAGGTCGAGGGATGGCTAATGAAAACATCAACACACGAGGCTAATACCTAGCAATAATGAATATATGCTATTGTAAAAAGGATAGCCGCTGTTAACATCCTATTTTCATTAACCGGCGAAAGTATAATAACCTTATCGGTAATTATATTTTCGAGCCATTTGGGGTTGAAACCCTCGGGCCTTGGGGTTTCAGTGCTCATAGTTTATTCAACGAAATCTCCAAACGGCTGGTTGACACTTCCCGTGACCCAAGGGCTGGCTTTTACCTTGGCCAGAGGCTAAGAATTGCCATACAACGTGGCAATGCCGCCAGTCTGGGTACATTACCAGTCGACAGAGATGTGGAGGAATTTTTCGACGTCATATTTTAGTTTGTTAATAGTTTTAATAAGGTTAGGCTATTTATCCTAAATATTATATGTGACAATCCGCGGCTAAAGGTACCTTATGGACGTTTATAGTTTCGAAGATATTGAATGCGTACTGGGTCCGCAACTATTTATATTATACATAAATGACCTCAGAAAATGTTTAAAATATGAATGTATCCAATTTGCTGACGACACGACTCTGACTATAAAATGTACCACCAAAACTGACATAGAAACTAATACTAACATTGAATTAGTTAATGTAATAAAATGGCTCGGAGACAATAATCTTAATGTTAATATTAATAAAACCAAAATTGTTCAATTTCAAACATGCAACATGTCGGTAACACCAACAACAATTCGACATGATAATTCAATTTTGCAACCAGGACCATCGGCTTTATTTTTAGGTATAATAATAGACAATAAACTAAACTGGAAGGAACATGTAGAAAGAGTATGCAACAAGCTTGATAAATTTGTGTATGCTCTTCGCAAGCTAAGACTGGTGTCCAGTAAACAAACTGTCCTAAATGCATATCATGGGTATGTTTCATCAGTATTGCGTTACGGCCTAGTGATATGGGGTAATTCAGTGGATGTGGACAGAGCATTCAAAGTACAAAAAAAAATGTATCAGAGTCATGAGCGGAGCAGAATATTTGGATCATTGCAGGCCATTATTTAAAGAATTAAAAATTCTTCCACTCCCGTGCCTGTATATTTTTGAGGTTTGTTTATTTGTAAAAAAATACCCTCATTTATTCATATTGAATGAACAAGTCTCCCAAAGATTGAATGAAAAAAATGCCGGGAAATTGCTAGTACCTCCTCAGAGATTGCAACTATACAGCAGAAATGCCAGTTGTATGACAATCAAAATTTATAATAAATTACCACCTGGCTTGAGAATGTTACCAATAACTAAATTCAAATGTAAAATGTTTACTTGGCTTTTAGATATGTGTTTTTATTCCGTTAATGAATTTTTAAATCATTCTTTTTGACATTGTAATTAATATTCTACGCTATTAGTATTTTGACATTATAATTAAATATTTTGATACTAGAACTTTGATTTTTGACATAACTTTTTTTTTTTTTTTTGTTATGGAACTATGTTGTTTTTTTTTTGGCATGATTTAATATTTTGACATTACAAATAATCCAATTCAATTAATCTAAATTATTAATATTGTATCAAACTAAAAATATAAATTAATAAACAATTTCAATAATTTATTATAACTCTTATTGTACTCGTAATGTCTATAAGCATATTATTGCATGCACTTAGCTTATTTCATTTTTCTACACCAGCAATGGTAGTATATGTGAATCTATGTTTAATTTAAGATCTCAATGTACCATATACTTGGAAATAAATAAATATTATATTATATTATATTATAATGTTTTGTAAATTTTGCAAGAAATATAGATTTTTTTTTTATTGCTTTGTTCGAGGTGACTGAACTTAAAATGTCTGTTTCTCGAAATTGCACAATTTCGAATATAATTTAAAAAAATTATATCTCCGTAACAAAACATCGTAGGAGGTTGATCTTTTGATATCTACAGCGTATTAATCGCAGATTACTAGCGTATGCATAACTCCATATCGACCACAAGGTACCTTTAGCCGCGGATTGTCACATATGTTTATTTTAATAATCATTTGTAACCCTTAAATACATGACAGTAGTTATTGTAATCATATTTTAATGAAATGTACTTTTTTCTTTAATATCGATAAAAAATAATATTAACGTTTTTCAAATTTTACCAAAATTGTTTAAACTTTGTTTGCTTAAACTTTATCGTGCCAGCCTGTCTCCTATATGTGAAGGAGTAGGTAAACCTACCTACTTAATACATGAAGTAGCCCATTATTTATGAGTCATGTAAGTATATCTACATATAGTAAGTATATATACATCTTTTGTGTGTATGTCTTTTGTCGGAGATCCTAAATAAATAAACATTGCTCGAGCATTTTCCTGCTTTGTCTGTACCCTTAGTCGTTAATTAAGCATTCGACTTTGACTTCGACGTTTTCACTAACACTAGGCGCTACCCAATAAAAAAAAAAATGAATGCCTTAATAGAGGCTGTTGTTCGCTCGGCGCAGCACCGAAAGTTGAAAATCCATTCAGCGCGCTTTTATTTAGGCATTCATTTAGGTGTCGCCAATACTAATTCTATAGAATAGAGTACTTTTATTTCAGGCAAAGTCCCACACACAGTAAGTTACAGACACAGATTACGTGTCAAACAATTACCTATAATTCAGCGTGGAACTGCATCCACCTCCGCAACATCCCACCGATCTGCGAACACACTGAGAATGGGTGTCGCATTATTGTGTGTGGCCATCAGGCATTTCCTTTAGGCGCTTTGTCAACTTTGGGGAACGGAGGAATGTGAAAACAGATTCAGAAATCAGAGTCAATAGGTCATGTCTTTTATAGGTGTGGCGAATCAACGAAAATAAAAATATTAAGAAATATATACTAGGTTAAGGTTTCTATGGGTCTATGCTTAGAATATAGAAAGAACCAGAATCCGCGTTCAACTGTCATTGCAAGCCGCACGCTGTGTCCTAAATCAAGACAAGCGTCCCGCGCCCGCCTCACTTCCCACCCGCGTATTGTTGCTAGCTCGGACATTATGAACCCATTTTGGGGTAAACGTTGAGAGTATTGGTATGATAATATAAATAATAAAATCCAAATTGGTCTTTTCATAGATACATAATTTCATACACCCGCCCCCCCTAGAAATCCTAATAGTTATGCAATTCTAACAAAATCACATATACATTATTTTTTTTATAAATTTTTTTATAATTTTTTTTTATAATTTTACCTTTTATTTATATTTTTTTGTTGTTTTA
The DNA here is from genome assembly GCA_905333075.3 of Atethmia centrago. Lineage (NCBI taxonomy): Eukaryota > Metazoa > Arthropoda > Insecta > Lepidoptera > Noctuidae > Atethmia > Atethmia centrago. The sequence continues at coordinate 21,623,427 of HG995384.1, forward strand.
TTTTTATATTTTTTTAAACGCAGTATCACATTATATATGTATACTTACAATCCGAATTTATTCATTTTTTATTTAGTAAGTTATTTAATCTTAAGTGAGACATATTACTTAGTTTTTTTTTATTTACATTTGTACATCAATTTAAATTTCTGATCTGATCCTATCTAATCAAATTTCCTAAGTTTTTTTATATAATAACATTATTTTTTTGTTTTTTTTTTATATTTTTTTTACTTTTTTGTTGTTTTTGGTGGGTGTATTTTAAGAGTATTTCTAAGTCATTGTAATTTTTACATTTCTGTATTTACATTTTAATTTTAAAGCTTTATTTAATTCTATTGTTACTTTTATTTTACAAAACATTTACCTTAAAGCTTCACTGTACACTATGTTGGCAGTGGTATTTGTAGGTGATAACAAAACATTGATTTTCAGGAGATCCTACTCGAGAAAGGGCAACATATAATTGCCCATGAGAGAAGCACTCTTTTCTTAGGTCGATGCCAACAATCGAAAAAGTTTGTCCCTGTGATTTATTTATCGTAAGGGCAAACGATATTTTCACAGGAAACTGTAACCTTTTAAAGAATATAGGCAAATCCGTCGGAATCATCGGGATTCGTGGAATGTGAGCGAGCTGTCCGGCTGCGGGTCCAGTGATGATTCTTGCTACAATCACATTGTCTCGTAATTCCTTTATCAAAAGTCTTGTGCCATTACACATACTGGGAGGGTTTAAATTTCTCAAAAGCATAATGGGAGTACCTCCTTTTAATTTTAGTTCGTGGGGTGGCTAGCCGGCAGGATTGAGGGAATTTATAAATTCTTGTGGGTAGTGCACCGTTGTTAACGACTGTTGTCTTTCTGTGCAATTAGTTGCTGCGAGCGTTCGGCGCTAGGTTCCCGGGCACGCGTTCACGAGTTCCTAACTCTATTATCAGCAAGGCGCTGCGAGCGTTCGGCACTCGATTGTCGTTCGTATAGTTGGAATGATCTGGCATTTTGTTCTGCAAGGCGAAGTGACCGTTCTGCGCTAGATTCCTTTGCCCGTGCTTGCGAGTTTCTAGCTCTATTTTCTGCAAGTCGTTGCGAGCGTTCAGCACTCGATTGTCGTTCGTGTAGTTGTGATGATCGGGCATTTTGTGCTGAAAGACGAAGCGAACATTCGTCGCTAGATTCCCTCGCGCGTGCTTGTGGCATTTTGTCACTATTTTGTGCAAGGCGTTGCAAACGTTCAGCGCTAGATTCCCTCGCGCGTGCTTGTGACATTCTGTTTCTATTTTGAGCAAGGCGTTGCAAACGTTCGGCGCTAGATTCTGTGGCCGGCGATTGCGATGAATACGCTCTCTGATTTGCGAAACGATCTGAATTTTCAGTCTGCAATACGTCGTATTTTTGCTAATCTCGCTTGGGAGCAGCTTTTAGATGGTTGAGACATTTGTGAGACATTTGTGACAAGTGCGAGAATACTATAAAAAATAAACAGTAAAACGTGAATAAACAATTTATAATTAGCTCTGAGAAGAACTTTTTAACCTGGACAAAAAAATATATTTCATAGATGTGCCCGCCCCTCTCCCGCACCGCTGCAATGCCTGGCTAGCCACGACACGGCGCACAGTGGGCTGGGATTACAAGGTTGGGTCTTAAGAGATCAAATGTATTTTTTTGGTATCTAGGCATAAATTTAAAACGTTTTTATTCTTTGACTTTTTTTAATTTAACGAGTACTTTCGGAGATATAGCCATATCAAATTTGTATGAAGAGTCATGTTATTTTAGTTAAGCAATTTATTCCAATTAAATTGAAATTGAAAATAATGTATACTAAACGGCCTGAAAACCTCAATACCTACTTAGTTCTTTAAAAAAAAAACAATGTTCGACATTTTCCACCACCATAGGTAGGTATGACGTAATTTGTTTTGAGACTTATTTCCGGGAATCAAGGGATAAGAGTGCGCGAGCGCAACAACAAGTTATGACGTGTCGTACCGTGATTGGTGCAACGATAGGGTATCTACGGAATGTTCGGTTGCATTCAAACGTACTTCAGTGTTCTATTACCCACCATAATAGACACACTACCCCCACACATTCATTATTTACATATTTGTTATTTTGTATTTGTGAAAATGTTTGAAAATTTAGTGACAAACCTTGATCTTTTCGTTATTTTAAAAAACAGTGGCAGTATTAAAAATGATGACAGTTTGTGTAGTGAGATAAGGTCTAAATTTTTAGTCGAATTAAATGATGATCACGAAAAGACCTTAAAGTTGTTTTGTGCAAAATTTTGTTATAATTTAAATAGAAGATGGGAAAACGCTTATCGTAAAGAAAATATATTCAGAACTAAAAATAGTGAATGGTTACAAGAAAACATAATATGGCCAGACTTTATTAAGTGTTTAATAGGCAGTAATGAAGATCAACCAGCACCGAGTACATCAACTCAGTATGTATCACCATCAAAAGTATCTGTCGGTGTCTCCACCGAACAAAGCCCAAGAAAACCTTTTTGTGAATTAGCGCCTAAACAGGAAAAAAGACGTGCAGAAAACTTCCATTTATCTTCGGACGAAATAAAATATGCATATTTTGAGCAGTTGAAAGCGGATGGGAACGAGGAGGTTGCTAAAATACTAGAACATTTACTAAAGAATCCCCAAGATGTAAAAAAAAGTTAAAAAGTGCATATCTGTTAAAGAAACAAAACCTGTGTTTTCTCCGGATGAGGCTTTAGGGTTATTTTTATCACTTAAGCTGACCAAGTGGCAATACAATACTTTAAGAAAAAGTGTTAACGAAAAAGACAGTAATATATTTCCATCTTATTATCAAGTGCAACATGCGAAACAGAAATGCTATCCACCAAAAGATGCTATTACAGTGACAGAAACCTCAGCTAAAATAAAGTTACAAGCTCTATTGGATATAACGACAACAAGAATAATGACGTCACTCGTCATAGATAGTGGTTGTAAAGAATTTACACTAATCAGTAAGTGGGGATTTGACGGTGCTTCTAATCAAGCCAATTACAAACAAAAAATGCAAACAGACGATGAACAAGAAAGTCAACTTGACGATTCAAGCATATTTATGTGTAGTTTAGTGCCAATAAAATTAGTGTGCGGCGAACAAGTTATCTGGCAAAACGATTTACCAAATTCATCTTACTGGTGTCGTCCAATCTTTTTCGAATTTGTGAAAGAAAATAAAATAACGATATTGCGGGGAAAAAGTGCTATTGAGGAAGAGATTGTAAATTTAGTGAAAACAGAAGTTGGAGAAATAAAAATTTCACACTCTTTATTAATGACTATGATAGACGGAAAAGCAACATCAATTTTATGTGATACTTCATCTCAGAGATGCGACATTTGTAAAGCCACTCCAACAGAGATGAATAATTTGACCTTAATTGCATCAAAACCGACTGATCCAGATCTCTGTAAATACGGATTGTCATCATTGCATACCTGGATACGAATGATGGAATGCATTCTGCATATAGCCTACAGATTAACGATACAGACATGGACAGTAAAGGGAGACAACAAGTGCATCATGGAAAGAAGAAAGAAAGACATACAAGACGCTTTTAAAAATAGAATGGGACTTCTGATTGATGTTGTTAAACAAGGGCACGGCTCCACGAATGACGGAAATACTGCTAGAAGATTTTTTTGCAAATCCAAACATGACTGCTGAGATAACTGGTGTTAGTGAAGAATTAATAAGGCGATTTGCAATCATTTTAGAGGCAATTTCATCAGGTTACCACATTGACACAGCGAAATTTCACGAATATGCTCAAGTGACCATGCAACTGTATTTGGAATTATATAGCTGGTATTATATGCCTTCAAGTGTTCATAAAGTTCTTATGCATGGTGCAGCTATTATTGAAAGTAATAATAATACTAATACCAATTGGACAGCTATCTGAAGAAGCTGCTGAAGCTAGAAATAAAGACTTTCGTAGGTACCGCCAACACCATTCCAGGAAATGCAGTAGAAAAACTACAAATGAAGACATTTTAAATAATTTATTGACCAGCTCTGATCCACTCATCTCAGCGAAACGTCACAAACTTCGCAGAAAACATAAAACTTTGTCAGTAGAAGCACAAAGTTTATTAGTAATTGAACAAGCGGAAACATTTGATGATGACGAATACGAAAATTTTGCATTCGTTAATGTGGATACCCTTGACAATGATTAAATTAAAACAGTGCAGTGGCCAGTAGTGATTGTGATTTTTACTTATTTATTTATTTATTTTATTAGTCCTTAGTGGATTAGGCCTAAAGGGGAGACCACTACATAAAAAAAAAACGCGCCTAGTTCTTAATCTCTATGGTGGTGTGGATTAGAGAACAAAATTTGAAATTGCGACCAAATCGCAGAAAATCGCAACCCGAGAATAGGCGCTGAAATAGGACAAATATACGTACTATGCATACGTAGAGTCAATTCTTTGAGAAAAATTGATAATTTCGAGATTTTCACATTTTTTTCTTTTGCTTCATACAAAAATTACTTTGGATATTTATAACTCCGAAAATACTAAGTTATCTGAACGACCCTCATAGAAATAATTACTTATAATCGATAGATAAATCCAACACAATATTTAAAATTTCAGAAATAGAAACTTTTTTTTTTAAATGCTAAGTCCTTTACCGGCCCGTTTCAGCCCACTGTGCGGCGCAGCGCGGCAGCGCCTTTTCTTTATCTATGGTTTTTTTAAATTCGTAATATCTATTGAATGGAATAGTCGATTTGAACAGTTCAAAAAGTAATCTACATGAATTGAAACAGTCTGGAAATGAATATGATTTATTTGGATAAGGATAAGGATTTAAACAGAAGTATGAATAACATGGTCTAGTTTTGTTTGGTATTTCTATCAACTTTTAAAATGTAAAAGTGATTATTGTGACATAACGATAATAGTTGGACATATAGTATTGCGAAGTTTTTTGTAGTTATTGATATGTTCTTTAATATTGTACACATACTTTTGTTCTATCATCAATAATTTTCGCAGCGCATGCGACAAAAGATGTTTCATGGCATTTTTTTACACCTTGGGTTACATTACTAAAGTTTTAGTAAAGATCCCTAATCTTTTCTAGCAATAAATATAGCCTACCTTACTCAGGGTGAATGTAGCTTTCTAATGGTGAAAGAATTTTTGAAATCGGCACAGTATTTTCAATAAAAATACAAATACAAATCTTTCCTCTTTATAATATTAGTATAGATAAAAACAAAATATGGGATAATGGTGCCGATTCCCTTGTTCACAAACCAAACTAAACTAAATTTAAGTTCAGTGCGTCTTTTTCTTTCTATTTCATTAAGAAAAGGGCAGAAGATAAATTTTAGTTTAGTCCTGTCAAATTAATCAGCGCCTGTCACTACTCTGTACAAGTTTAGACGTGATTAAAAACTTGCCTCCTAAAATTACGTCAATTTACGTCAAGCGCTGATTAATTTGACAGGACTAAACTAAAATGTATCTTCTGTCCTTTTCTTAATGAAATAGAAAGAAAAAGATGCACTGAACTTAATTTTAGTTTAGTTTGTGAATAAGGGAATCGGCGCCAATATCGCTGAAATACTTGACGAATGGGATGCTTTTTTCATCTTCTGAAATGGCTAATAAGAGTAATAAGACTGCGTTACGGTTAGTCATGTTGACTGACGTCCGATCGTAGCACAAACCCCACAACGAACGACGCTTCAGGCCGCCACGCGCCACTGTGCCTGCGCTGCTATTGATGCAGCGGCTGGAGCCGCGACCCGCGGTACGCAGTCCGTGTCTGTTTGGGAGAGGCAACGAAATTTCGGCGGCACAAATTTTGATTCGTAATTGCGTCTCTAGACGAAGGGATTGTGGCTAAGTAATAACAGCCGCACGGGTCGATCGATCATGTAAAGATACGCTTGCCGCGGTTGGTCCGTGGATGGGTGACCATCATTTACATACCAAGACTCCTCCGTGCCTCGGAAAGCACGTTAAGCCGTTGGTCCCGGCTGTTATTTGTAGATCTTTGCTAGTCGTTACAGGTAGTCAGAAGCCCGAAATTGTGACAACCAGTCTTACCAAGGGGTATCATATTACCCAGTAACTGGGTTGTGGAGGTAAGATAGGCAGTCGCTCCATGTAAAATACTGGTATTCTGGGGGCGTGCCGTCCATAGAGGCAATTAGGCCTAGCCTACCCTACCAACAACGCCAAATGCATTTATTTTAACTATGTAATACAAAATATTAAAAAAAAACTCCTGTTAGTTATAACAGGAGTTTTTTTTTACTTATTGCGCGTCCTTGTCGCGCCCGTGTGACGTACGTCACAGTTCGACGGAGCTCGGTACGCGCTTTTAAGGAACACGACCAGCCTAATTCCCATTGACAAATTTACGCACACTGGTGTATATTTTCGTGTGTATGAACGGCACACATGGTTGACACGGTTTAAATTATGGGCGTAACTACTGCGACTGGAGCTGGCCACCGCTTATTGTGATTGGCTGTGTATAAAGTCAAGGTTTAATGAATGAAAAGTCAATACTTAAAAAAAAAATCGGTAACCCTGGTCTTCAATAAGACAAAAGGGATTAGCAAAATGTTGATTTTGCTAATCCCTTTTGTAGAAGAACACGGTATGACAATGATGCAATTTTAATTAGTAGTGTTTTTTATCGACAAATTAGAAATTATATTTTTCTTAGCGAAGCCATATTGTTTCATGTGACAAGCAATAAGAATGGTGTTCAGTTGTGAAGTTTGCGCCGATAATGTGTGTTTGTTAGAAGTTATAAGTTGAAAGTTTTCGCAATTATCGTTTATTGATAAGATTCAAGTTGTATCTAAAGGTAGATGTGTGCCCGAATTACGAGAATTAATCCAAAAATATGATAATTCATCTCGTACTCGTCATTTGAATCCTCAAAATTATGCAACATGTAACTGGCTGTGTGGCTACACACAAATAAATAATTTGGTTTCCGTGCATTTTATTTAATACGGATGTATTGTGTAAAGTAAGTGGAGTGAGGGATATATTGATTTGCATCATTTTCATTCCTTGGCAAAAAAGCATGACCTATCACAGGATAATGTGGTGAGTTCTTGTATTTATAACTTTTGTTTTTACAGGATTATTTGCAATGTTTTTTTTTCAAATATTATAAATAATGACTACTTTGAGGGTCATCTTATGTAGAGCGACGCTGTGATGCCACTGGGTATTCATCCGGTTAGACTAGGAGCTGACCCCAACATAGTTGGGAACAGGCTGGGCAGATGATGATGATCACTGTCGTCTCTGGACGTTCCTGGCTGTCAGCAACACGGGATAAAATCTATAGATAAATTGTAAGCACGGGGTACTCTGGTAGGTACACAATAATATCAATAAAAATATCAAAATCAATTTTAAGAATTTATTATATCATTTATTATAGTACAAAATAATCCTCAAATACAATAATTATTTAGGTATAAGTAACACAACCAAAGCAAAATATAAAAAAATTGGATTTGAGATGTTCATGTCACCGTAGGCCTACGATACTGGCGGCCGTAAATGCATCTAGGACATAAGTTTATATTGGTATTTAGTTAACTAAAGTATGACTGGTTTGTTAAAGAGTTAGTCTACTCATTGGCAGTAAGAATTTTACAATACTGGCAATTTACCTTCGCGAACCAGACAGTCGCCGTACGACGTTCCACACTAGAAGCAATATGCTAGATATAAAAATAAACTTCTAAAATTGTACACAACATACCAACAGCTTCAAAATTAAAGTACAAATAGACTGGGTGAGTGCGAGCACCAGTGGCGCGACACACACGCCTACTAAATAATTTATAAAGTCTAATGGTCCTGTTAGCAACAAAACGTCCATTACAATTAATATCGTTATAGTCAAAGTGCGCGTTCGACTGCAGCCCGAAGCAAAGCCACACAGTACGGAATACCGTATGATTATATATTAAAACTTTATCATGGTCCACCTAACGCACAGTATAAAAAGATGCAATGAGTAGATAAGATATGTGATGTGTTAAAATATACATATTAGTTGCTCTGTAGCATTGGAATTATATACGAACAATTTCAAAAACAGTCGGCTACGTACTGGGCTGTTTCACATGGTTAACGCAAATGAACAATATCACAAGTTTAAGATCAGCACACAATTCCAACCGCCACAGAACTATATAAGCCTACCCCTAAAACGAATACAATAGTCGTAAAGTACTTATGTAAATCTAGCAGTTTATAATAAATAACCATACTATGACCAGACATTTGCTAAAACGTTCCGCGATGGATACTACCGGGTAGTGCGCCGATTGATAAAAACATTATTTAGCATTAGCAAAACTACTCTCTGCGAGACACACTGCCCAGGCGTATCTTACATTCGTATCGAAAAATATCACCAGTATTATCATAGTTAGTTAGCCACATTCACGTGGACATTTTTATACAAAAATAAAGTATCTAAAACTACAAAAATATTACATCAATAAATTCATTAGGATTGCAGTTAAAATGTCGATATTAAAAGAGTGAGACAAAAAAATAGTGGGTAAGAAATAAATAACCAAATAAAACGACTATATACAAACATTTAGTTACGTCGTTGTGAACGTGGCTAACTTTTCAACTCCACAAACAATTCCTTCGTCCAAATCCTTCAGTTCACTACTTGGCTATCGTCTACGGCGGTTACATGAAAATATCACGATCGCGAATACATCGTTAGGTACGTACATACCGTTAGTACAAACGTTTTATTTTAATTTACTATAGATTATAAGCGTGCTCTTAACATTAATTGTATCAAATCCTTTGACGACATCGTTCAGTAGAAAAGTACGAAAGAGCTGCGGTTGTACAAAATGTGTATAATATGTAATGTAGGGGGCGCGAGGGGCGCAGGGGCGCAAGGGGCGCGGGGGCGCGTCAGAACAGACCGACGTCCTTCTTCATGTTGGTCTGCTTCCACGCGGGGAGCACCGAGAACTCTTCTTTGGTCATGCCGAAAGCCTCCTGAAAAACAGAACAAGGTATTCTATAAGTACATGTAATTCAAGGACTGTAAAAACCTTGAAATTAACTTTCATTTCAATACAGGTTTTTTTTGCTAAAGATTTAACAAGTTGACAGCCTTAACCGAAACTCCCACTTCCGTGCAAATAATGTACAGTGCATGTATTTTACATTTGTACCACAAATAATAAAATGTATTTAACGCCATATTTAAAATATAATTCTGTCTCTATCACCGTCAAACGATTGAAAGAAACAGAACGATGTTTTAAATTCGTAAACGTATTAGGTAAGCTCAAGTAAACAGTACCTGAAAATCGGCCATGGCCATGTATCGTAGGGTTTTTGGGTTAAATGTTTCTAAACAAAATCAAACTGTTCAAATTGTAATTACATCATCATCATTAATGTGTACAAAAAATTGTAAAACATTTTGGAAGAGTAACTATGTAGTTTCTTGCCCATATTTCTCCAACTAGTATTAATTCTATTTTCTTGTAAATGTTGACATTCAAAAGTACCTTTTAAGGCCCTACTTAAGGTGGATCTGCAGTGGTAGCCCGCAAAATTCAAATGTTCTTACGTTTTTTGCAATTTAATTTTTCAGTGATAGGTTGTACCTTGATCAAAATATAATTCGCGACCCTGACAATTAATATGTATTTATACAATTATAATCCTTTAATTCATTAATACATCTCTCTAAGTTAGATTTGTTTCATAAGAACTTTTCCATAAGAGATTTGTTCTTCGGGAACAATTCTAATTACGAAAGATCACACCACACAGGCCACAGTCATGTATAGATGACATACCAAAATGTGCCCAGCACGCCACGGTCACGATTTAATGACAGATTTTAAGGAATAATTTGTAGCTTGGCGCCGAGGGCACGGTTTTGCTTTTTTGACGTGGCGGTCAATAGGTTAATGATTTTAATGATAATGATTCTGTAAATACATTTTGATCAAGATACAACTTGTCACTAACTTACAAGTAATTGCAAAAAACGTAAAAAAATATTAATTTCGCAGATTATCTTAGCGCATTCCCCTTAACCTACCAGGAAATCGGAGGCAGCCAGGTGTCGCTCCAGGTGGTGCGGGTCCACGTGGTCGGGCAGCGGGCGGCGCTGCAGCGCGGCCAGCGGCAGCACGGCGGCCACGCTGGTGAGGCGGGACAGCTCGTGCGCGCCCGCCAGCCAGTCGCCCGCCTTGTGCCCGAGCTGCAACACGTGCGTCAGTGCGTATACACAGTGCGGTGGGGGGAAGCACACAACTAAAGTGGTACAACGATATTTTGGCTCTTCAATGACATTGGCCACGCGCCTGGCCTGTTTTGTGATTCAAAAATCAAGATGGCGGCGTTGTTTTGGCCACGCGCCCTATGTTTTTTTTTGCAAATGTCAATCGTCAATCACAGTTTAACCTAGGAGGTTGTCGGCTGCTTAACCGGACTATTCCGTAGATGCTTTAATAAATTGAAGCGTCCAACCAGGGCATACAATTTATAAACATGCCAAATGATCGTTGTACGGCTATATTTATACAGAACAGTTTTTTTTTAACAAAGTAACGCGTAGTTTCCGACCCATAATGGTTTAAACTTAAATCCCACGAAACTATATACTTTTCTCAAAGACCTACGCCATGCACTCACATGCTTATAATTACTTATCCATCCTAATATTATAAATGTGAAAGTAACTTTGTATCTGTCTGCCTGTTGCCTTTTCACGCCAAATAAAATAAATAATATACAAGGTGTCGTTTTGCATCCTCGTCAATTTCAAGGAGGTTATTATGCTAATGATTCTCGACACGAATCAATAATAAAATAAGTAGGTCTTTTTTTTCTAATTTTTGGAAATCAGCTTGTGTGAGCCGCGCAAATTAAAACACGGCCCGTGGGATACCGCGCTGTAGCTGCCCTTTTACACACACACTACCACATACGCAACGGGGTGATTCTGTTCTGTGAATGTGGTGTATTCTAAAATACTGTCTAACTTAATTAACTAAAAAAACAAGTAATTACTAATTATTGAGCAGATATCGTAATTTTATTTGATAATATATATCTTTCATAGTAGCCTCCTGAACTTTGACGAGGATCCAAAACGACGCCTTGTATATTTGTATTGTTTAAGCAAATTTCGGAAATTATTTTGGTATAAATACTACGTCAAGATGATGTAGAACTTGTAAAATATTCAGACTTGTTTCCAAACCTTTTCAGTAGAAAATTTTATTAGGTCCAATGTTTTTTTTTATTTATGTAAAAGACGTATAGGTAACAAAAATGTATATTATTATTACAAAAAATAAAGGATATTTTTAATAAGAGAAAATTTGTTTTAATGGATTTTACTCAGAATCTGCAAATTACAGCTCTCCATGCGTTTTTGCCTAAACATGCATCAGGAGAACGATTATTGCTAAATAAAAAAATCGTTTATTATTATTGTACAAGAGAAAACGAACTATTTTACCAAGTAATTGTTATTTATACCAGCCAACGAATAGTACTCAATTTCAACGAGCAAATCATGCATCTACGTAATAATACTCCTCTTAAAGGCTGAACGGATTTCAATGAAATACGCTTGCCTGGCTGAAGGCCTTACTGTTTACTTGTGGCATCGCCATTTTATTACTTAAGCAAACGGCCTATAGGCTGTCTGCGAGAAGCCATGTAGGTTTTTCGCAGTTTTCGATTTCTTTTCGATTTTTATTTTCGCAGTTTTCCATTTACTAGGTAATTTTCTTCCTTTTCCTTATTGCTATCCACCAACTCGCATTGGGCCTGCGTGATGGACTACGGACCAATCCTTCTCACAGAGAGGAGGCCGGTGTCCCAGTAGTTGGAACATTACAGGCTAGCAAGCATTTTATGTACAATCATGCTCTAAATAACCAGTAGAGAATTATTAGCAGGTATATTAAGATTTTCCCATAGCACCAATCCGCCCAAATGCGTATATAGCATTAGCATCATATAAATAAAAAAGCAATACAAATTTCAATTCATACGTTAGGGCTGAATAGACGCGCATGACAAAGTTCATGGATAAAGCTTTTACGTTTACCGATAATTGGCCCGGTTTGTACATTAGCCAGCAGAGGGGGAATTCCCGTATTTTTAAAAACGTTCGTTTTCTAATCTCGGTCGCATCTGCCAAATATACCTCTATTTTCACTACATTTTTGACATTAATTGTCGCTGCGATAAGATAGCGAATAGATTTTGAACGTTTTTAATTACGGGAATTGGGCTTCAGGTATCAGCATAGATTATTATAAAGCCTAAACGTGTGAAAAGAGGCTTCTTATCTACATTCCTGCAATACCCCCATCTTTTCAGGTCCAAAATCCAAAATTGTTCAACATAATGAAACTGCACTCACGTTGATATTAGCATCTGCAGCATAATCATGGTCGGTCCAGGTATCAAACAGGTCAGTGAAGATCTGCGGCTCCAGGCCGGCCGCGACCAGCCGCACGTCGGGGCGCGCGCTGACGTCACTGCCCACGTCACCGCTGACGTCACCGCGCTCGGCCGCGCGCGACACGCGCCAGTACGCGTCGCACGTGCGCAGCGCGGCCACGCGCATGGCCTGCCAGCGCCCGGCGAATGCGCCCACTCCTGCCAGCGAACAATAGGGTATTTTACTATATACGAGGAAAACCTATAAATATTGAGATAGTTTAGGCAAAAAGGAGTCGGAAAATGTCAGTTTTAGTTCATAAAATAACAAAATAAATTTTAAAATTCAATTCAACGTTTTCAGTTTTTCTAATCTGTTAAAAAACACCATGAAATAGTAGCCGCCGTGTTATTACGTCATACGGCTATGTTAACAAAAACGTGTCAATTATCATACAAAGATCAGCGAATTTGTTTTCATAGCCCAGTGACGTCATGACCACAGAGCAGCTTGGCATCCACTACGTCCAGCGTTTTCGTCAACCTACGCGCGAAATTTGAAAATGTAAAATTTCTAATGCATTTTTATGGCACTTATCGATTGAATAAATTTTGTGATTTTGTGGCATATTAGCACTAGAATTTAATTAAGACACTTTTCAAAAATGGGTGTAAGACCCTATTACGTCAATATTTTAAACCTTCAATATGTTCTGAATAGGAAGGTAGGCTTTCCTCAGAGGGATTATGATCCCTTTCGTGGTGCGGAAGATTCTAAGCTAAAAACTATCTAATATATAAGTAACTATTATAACTACACACGGACGAGACGTCAAAGATGAAGAATAAAAATACTCTGTGAGTGAGTTAACTGTTATGGTTAAAAGGCCCTGTGACCTCTTATCTCGTAGATTAATCATCAAATCGTTTGGTTAAGAACTATAGGTACAATTAAACGAAAAAAAAAGAACATATAAACTCATAATGTTTCGTAACTACAGTTGAAATTATGAGAATACAAAATATTATTTTTTTGCTTTATATTCGTTAGATAAACATACTCATCACGTCTGTGAAGTTTTGCCAGCTAACTTAATTTGACCCTAAGTATGCACAAACATGACTGTAATATTCAGGTACTGACCGGCATTCCTCTCGGCTGGTTCAAGTTCTCCGTCCTCTCCACGCGGCCACCATCCCTGCCACAGCCACACGCACGCGCCGTCGTCCAATAGGAACAGAGCTGGAAGTAGAACAGATACGGGTCAGTTTACTCTTAGTTTCTTGATGGTATACGTGGACAAATTGTTTAGAAAAAGGGAAACCGAACAACCATACAGGACATTACGTCTCTATTTCTCCCGAGGGTAGGCAGAAGTACATCAATAATTGTCTGTGACATACCATAAGTTGATGCAATAAAAAAAGTCGTATGGTCTATACGACTATCGATACAAGTAATTTCTTGCTTCAATTTTATAGTATGCCACAGGAAAAAGAAACTTGCATCGCGTAAATGGGGCTTTGTTGGACTATCCTATAACAGAATGACAGTAAAGGTTTAGGTCTCACCTGGTTGCGAAGTCGTATACAACTCCTTTTGATCGAAAGGGAAGGGTGTCATAAGATGCTCGTGTCTCAACGGCGACAACACCTCGTTGGCCTCAAACTGTCCGCCCAAGTCTGTGAAGTGGAACAGGCGCGGGGTTATGGATCCTACCCCCTCCCTACCTCCTCCCAATACCGACGTGTAATGCTGTTTATTGGCCACGCCTAACGCTTCTAAAACTTCCTTTGGTTCCTCCCCCTCCCGCACTTCAGTTATCTTCACATCGGAAACGTTATCGCCGAACAAATACTTCGATTTTCTCGCAATCAGTTTGTTTGCCAATTCGATAGCAATGTTTTTAGTATGTTTCATGCTACGCGCTCCGTGCCAGATGTATAGACATCCCTTTTCGGTGTCGACGAGGAGCAAGGAACCTCGGCTTCTAAGCTGACGAACTGAGCAAGGAACTTGAAGTAGGTAAGCTTCGTTGGATAAGTTGCCCCGAGTGACGAACAGTCTGTATCTGCTTTTGTCCGTGTCTCGCTTGCCTTGGTGGATGACTAGGTTCCCTTGGAACTGGTTTAAGAAGGCTGGTGGTTCGTTCCCTTGTGCAACACGAACTTGAGGGCCTTTTTCTTTGTCTAATTCCACGGTTAGTAACGCCGCAGCGCCTTTCTCGTTAGAACTGGCATCGCGCCCTTGCCAACAGAAATACGCGCATCTATCTCTACCAGTAACGTTGTGCTTCGATGGTTTCCCGTTCAGTTCTCGACCAGTCATTGTGATCTGGTACTCCCATCGAATAATATAACTATCGGCGGAAAAGAACTCTCCAATTTCGGACTCATTCTCCACTTTTTGGTAATCGTATTCTTGTATCACCCATTTGCAGACGGATTTGGTTTTGATGTCGTAATGCCTCATGTTTTCTTTGTCGTAGTAATGCGTGCCGCGGCCGATATGGGATCCTTCTAAAGTGAGATCTGGATCTTGGTACTCGTTCGACCACATCTCCTCGGCATCGCAAGGGTTAATTTCGATACTATTGGATTTATTTTCGGGTGATTTGACTTTGATGACTCTTGAATAGTCGGGCCAGTCGAGGAATTTTTCTTTGAATAGTATGGTTTCCATGTGTTGTGTGATTTTGGACAGGATGGCCCATTCTGGTCGGCTGTTTGAGGCTTTGGTTGGTGGGTCGGTTGGTTCCCTTGCTCCTTGATACATTGCTGCGTTTAATGGATTGATGTGACATTCCTCATAGTTGTATCCTTCGTCGAACATTTCTTGCGCTAATTGGGCCGCTCGACGTCGACTTTCTAGAGGGACGTTTTTCCCATACCAGATATACATTTCTGAACCAAAATCGAATACAATCACTTTGGTTTGGTTGAGCATAGCGATTTTTGGTACTTGTCCCCAGTACTCTTGGATTGGTACCAGCTCATCGTCCATGACTTCATAGCACATATTGGTTTGAAGGATGCAAGACTCGAAGATCTCATCTTCATCAGCGTGCCCCGTCTCAATAGGCGTATAGTTCTCAACTCCTTCGGTAACGCCGAGAAGTGACCAGAATTGGTTCCAGTGTTTGTTGCTAAAGTTTTTAATTTGTTCGTCTATTTTGATGATCCCGGTGGAGTATTTGCAACCTAAGTCTTTTGTGTTCTGGATGTGCTGGGCGATGTCTGTGCTGCGATTCCTGAAGAAGGAAATAAAGTATTTTAGATACATGCTTTCTGTGACCCGATTTACAAAAATATTTAGACAACGAAAAAGTAGGTTTACGCGCTAATTTTACACAAAAGCTGGCTCACCAGAGCTGTGACAGAAAGCGGAGCGGTGAACGAGGCACAAATACAGCAATAGAATTAACCCGTTGAGAATATGAAGCAGTTCCACTGGTAAATTTTTTCCTCCATCAGTTCTCCGCATTATGGCTGCTGTAAACTCAGCTTATCGGTTTCACATATGACCGTTTTGAAAATGAACAAATCATGCTCTACTTACTTCTCAATGACGTTGGCATACAGTCCTATGTATAAGAACAGCAGGTCGGATGTGATCAGCACGAAGCAGTCGCCGCGGTTCACGCTCGTGTGGACCGGCTCCACCAGGCGCGTCTGTAAACAAATGAAAATGAGTAAAAATCAATTGAAGGTCGATCAATATTTTCGTGTTGAGCCCAGTGGTGGCCCAGTGGTAATGGCCCAGTGATACTGCTCACACAAGTATGCTCATGAAATATGTAGGTATTGATATTCCAGACACAAATCTGAAATGTCTCGTGTGTCTACTCCTGCACCCATATCCTTAAAACGCAATAAAGCTGCTTGGTGCCAAAAAAGGTGTGGCAATATTGGTTGGTGCCACAAGCCATTGTGGCTAAGTAATAACAGTAAAATACTGGTATTCAACTGTATCCGGTAAGCCTGGAAGCCGACCCCAATATAGTTGGGAAAAGGTTAGGCAGATGATGATGAATATTGGTTCCATGGACAACTTATCGTCGGTGATATTCTGAATCTGCGGAACTAACAGTGTTTAAAACCGCGTAAGGTAGGTGCAGTGAATTTTACAGGAACGAGGAACAACGTAATATTTACTAAACCACTTGACTTTCTATTGTTTAAACTTTAAAATTGTCAAATTCTTCTTAATATTGTAGGCATTAGTTGTGTAAAATATGTATTAATGAATTAGAAAATCCGAAATCTCGATTTTGCTACTTTTGTAAATACGCGGTTTTAAACACTGTTAGTTCCGCGGTTTCAGAATATCACCGACGATAAGTCGTCCATGGAACCAATATTCATCATCATCTGCCTAGCCTTTTCCCAACTATGTTGGGGTCAGCTTCCAGTCTTACCGGATACAGCTGAATACCAGTATTTTACATGGAGCGACTGCCTATCTGACCTCCACAACCCAGTTACTGGGTAACACGATACCCCTTGGTAACACTGGTTGTCAGACTTTCGAGCTTCTGACGAGCCGTAACGACTGTCAAAGATGTAATAAATAGAGTTTGTAATGTTATGCGTCACCTGCACCCTCCGGCGCCCCTTGACGTGCAGCAGCGCGGCGGGGCGCGCGCCGGGCGCGGCGGGCGCGGCCGCGCTGCGCAGCGCCACGCTGGCGAAGTCCTCCTTGCTGGCCAGCGCCGCCAGCGCCTCCGCTGCGAGCCCGCCGTTACTCGCCACTGGAATTGTTACAAAACTTGTTTAAATATTTACTCCTTTTTAGATTAAATCAATAAACAAGCTAACACTACAATACATAATACTAACTTATGCCTGCGGCTTCGCCTGGTCAGAAATTATCCCACGGGAACGTACTACCGGAATAAAAAGTATCCGATGTCCTAGATCATGGTCATGTGCCCTTTCATCCAAATCCATTCAGCCGCTTTAGCGTGAAAGCGTAACAAACTAACCAACTCACTTTCGCGTTTATAATATTAATTAGGATTATGGTCAAGTATATAAAAAATGGAAAGCTAAGCTCATTTGGTATCAAAATTCATACGCATCGCTGTCAATGGGAAAAATGGCCTAAAGCTTAACAGCATTGCCAAGTTGGATGGCAATGCTGATTCTTTGGCCCATCGATGTCTGTAACTGGTTGAACGTGACACACCCCTCTGGACGCGATCAAAATCGTGCTTATCAGATTAAGGGCGTATGATAAATATCGCTACACTTAGTATCAGCAATCGGATCGGAACGGATAGTACAATTTTCAACAATCTCAAACAATATCATTAGTATGGATAACCGGATTCCCGGGATTGTGTTATTCATGAAGTGTTTTTTTCTTTATGTATAAATATAATGTTTTTTAACCTTTTATTTAATAGGTATGATTTATATGTTCGTGTGTGAAACAGTCCAAACTAACATCCAATTTAACACAGACCAAATAACTAAACAAGCCAACGTATCTTGGATACAAACAGGTCACAAGATCACTACGTGCGCACTCAACTAATTGAAGAACTTTAATAAACCTTTTTAGCTATTATCGCTATCTGCCACTCTACAACAGAACAATAGTCTGACAATTCCTGTCTCTTTCATACTTCTCTAACGCTCTTATCAGCTTCTGATTACACAGCACGAGTCCTCACGTAACATTAATTAAAATATACAAGGTTAAAATAACATAGCATCACGCCTTGTTTCTCCGAAGGGTTAGGCAGAAGTGTACCTGTAATACACCCACATTTCACCAGTTATGTTTAAAGTCCCATGTAATAGGGGGCGAGCCTATTGCCAGCAACCGGGCACAAATCTAGACTCCGGGCTGCTACTGAGAAATTCCATATAGAAAAACCCAATAACACTTTGCCCGACACAGGAATCGAACCCAAGACCTCATGCTCAGCAGTAGCGCTTGCGACCACTAGACCAACGAGGCAGTCAAAATCAACACACAAGGTCAAAATAAACGTCATTAAACCTCAGCAATTGCACTTCAAAATCCGATCACTTATTATATACACACATTTTATATACATTTAATTAATAAGTCGTAGGAAATACTCACACTTCTCGATAACATAGTTCTGTTTGCCGGTAGGCGGCGGCGGGACGTACTCGTCCCTCAGGTCCGTGCGCGCCGCCAGCGCACGCAGCGGGTTGCGCGACGCCGCGTGGCGCCGCCCCACGCGCGCGCGCCGCGACCAGTCGCCGGCCAGCCTGCGGTACACAGCGTTGTGAACATGGCTAGTGAAACGAATGTGGTGAGATGATGGTGGTGGCATAGACAACCACAAGTGGTGGTGGTCTAATCTGCCAACCATCGAACGGTGATCATGAATACAGGGAATATTTCTACTTTAACCACTTTGCTCGACGACATTTTGAGATAAGCCTCGACGGGGTGTTGTGAATTACGCCATGAAATTCAGGAATTTACAACAACTTTCTGCATTCGAATGTATTAAGAAAAATATACCGCGCCTATTTTATACAATAAGTTTTAGTTATTTAACCATTTATGTACACACTTATAAAAACAGAAAAAAGGGAACAGAGCTTATTTCTAAAGAAATCTCTTCCAGCATACCTGCGATAGGAAAGTAGATAAAGAGATGTAGACACCGTGTGTAAGAGTAGAAGAGAAAATAGAATACATAAAATCGAAACAATTGTGATTGAAAAGTTTGTGGCAAATATCTTTAATTATATGTTGAGGTCGGTCAAACGGCGTCAGTCTAATGCAAAAGTTGTTTAAAATAGGTAGTACTACACCTATACAAAAAGTAGGCAGCTTATATTCGCTGCAAATATATGTACATAAACAACATCACATGACATGACATGAATATTTACTCTGTGTAGTATTATATTGTTTTAATTATTGTAAATGTGAAGACTATGTGGGTCATTGTTTAATTTTGTTTTATTCTCAGTTAGTTTTTAACATGGTCTGGCAGTTTTGAGTATTTTTTGCGGCCTAGCCAAATGTCCTTTCTTTGGTATGGTTCGTTGAATCGTTGAGCTTCTTTAGTTATGAGTTGAGCTGCACAACAACTGACAAATGCGTGCACTGACTGGACAGGTCCACTCAATCAGTGTGGTTCTTTCATCAAAAGACCATTTCAGACGCCAATCGACATGGTCTTCACATGATCTGACCAAGATTATGTCTGGACATTAAAAGAGACTGTGACCTCTGAGTTTGTTTCGGCCTTACTTCTCAGAGTAGTCAGATATGAAACGCCGACCACATCTAGTTAAAAAAAAATATGTTTGACGTGTAAAAGTGTTTGTAAAAACCTACTTACAGAAATAAAATCATTTATCATTTAACCTACTCTCTTGTTGAAAATATGTTAAACGGAAAAATAAAGATATTATTATTCTCTTTGCATTCTGACTTCCACCATTTTTCACACATCATAAAAAACACAATCAAAATTTGATAAAAATTACAAAAAAAATTGTTGCGACGTGACACTTTTCAATGCCGACCCAATTTTCCTATTTTGATTCTAAAGTTGCATTCAGCTTAATCGATACTCGCAATAATCTTGAACTTGAAAAAGTTTTAGGAATTGAATAAACACTCTTTGGTAAATTTTCCATGAATTATTTCATTTATGATATTAATAAATTTTATTAATCAGTTATAAAGGTACAGTGTTGGTAGGGGTTTTACTTTTTAGGGTTCCGTATGACCGAATGAAAAAGCGGAACCCTTATAGCATCACTCGTCAGTGGCGTGCCTAGGGTTTCAAAATAACGCAAGCTCAATAAAATTTTAACCGATCACAAAAAAAGAAAGTTCCGTTTTCGACTGAGTATGTAGGTACCTACGTATCTACGTATGTATCATCGCAATTTTCTCGTAAACTACTGGTTAGGTACAATAAATTCTCTATCGAGCATTTTAGTAAGGCATGCCGGCCGGGCTTTTGGGCTTATATGAAGGTACCGCCACTGTCACTCGTGTGTCTGTTTGTCGGTCTGTCATAACCAATTTGCTTCGAATCTACTGGACCGATTAAATTTGGTACATATATGAATTTCTGTAACCCAAACACGAACGTGTAACGTAAATAAATGAATGTTTCAATATGGGGTCACTTTTGGGGGCAAATTAGAAAATTAAAAAAAAAACGTTTTGCAAACTGTACCGTGTTGTTGTTTGGATCTCAAATATTTTTTTAATAATTTAAAATACATATTTTTTCATATACATGTAAACACGCACGATTGTCGCGAAACTTCGACGTTGGATAACAAAAAACTGCATTACCAGTACTTATTTATTTAACTATGGATGAATTCGTGAAATATATAAATGATGTATTATTATCAGAGGTCGGAGTAGGTAGATTGATTTAAGGTCGTTGACGTCAAACGTAGAGGATAATATGGATATGCCTCCAAAATACCGGGACTTCATATTTATTGTGATATTTGTTCCGGAATTTTGAAATTAGCACGAATTTGTGTTTAAGGTGAAAAACGTATTAATAATATCAATCTACGCTACCAGTGTTAGCTAATGGTGTAAGAAATCAGTATTTTATTTTATACAAAAATACCTTGGAATAGTTGCACCGTATTTTGTCCCTTACTGTTGAATTAGAAATGACGCTTGACAGAATGAGACAAAACTTCGACAGGGCCTTTTGTTTCTTTATCTCATGTTCATCTATGTTCACAACGCATTGACCGCATGCAACGACCAATCAGAAGCAAGTATCCTGTATGACTCATTGGGTGTTTGTTAGAACAATGCGCGCGCGCTGTGTTAGGCTATCTGTATGTTTTTTTTTTTTATTTTATTCCATAATTCCAATTCCGGAACTTTTTCCGGTACTTCCCGCACATTATGCATAAAATGGCATGCCCATATTATAATATCTTGACGCAAGTATATAAAATCAATCTACCTACTCCGACCTCTGATTATTATTTATTTATTTATTTATTTATCTATCATAAAAAAAAATATATAAAAACATTTACATAGTACTATGCCCCGCAAAACCGTTTTCACGGTTTGTTTTTTTTTTTTATTCACTGCCCCTGTGGGAGTTTGGATGTTCGAAATCCCCAATTTTTATGTTTTTTACCTCGACCACCACTGTCATCAAAATATCGATTATCGCATTCACAGAATTGGATTTTTTAAAGGTAAACTTACGCGCCAAATATGAAATATTGAATGGCACATACGAGTTTTTTTTATCTAACTCTCTTGAATGACACACATTCATAAGATTTGATGGGTATCATACATAATATATATTTACTCATGCAATTTAGTGTCGTATGTCGTCACTCTAGGGTCCAATGGGACCACTACCGAGCCGGCGGAGTTTCATGTATTCGGGTCCAATCGGGGGCGCTTCCGGACTATACATTTAACTAAATTCAAGCATCTTGTTTGGTTATTGCCTTAATAAAACAATCAAATATATTTTATGTCAAAACAAATAAATGAACATTTTATATACATAGATTTACTTTTTTCTTGACCCTCATTATCATCTTAATAGCCTATAATATATTGTTGCAAAAAAGATACAAATGGGAGTTTTCACTAGAATTTAAGAAAATAAGAAAGAATTATTTTTAATTTAATTAATAAAGTATTAAAAGCTTTGCCTAAAAAGTCCATTATGAAATCACATGCAGAAAGAATAAGGGTAAAAGGATGCTGCTCACATTTGTCGAGACCCGCTATCGATGGCATCGAGATCAACATCGACCCCTTCAGTGACTGCCAGCCTCTCCTGTTGTATAGCTGGCGTGAAGAACGCTTGGAAGGTCTCGTCGTCAGCCCGCGGTACCCGCACCGGCTGCCCTGTTCTTTCAGCTCCTGATGCTTCATCATCTGGGAAAGAGAGTTACAAAATTAGTAAGAAAGAAAAAGATATAATTTGGAACATGCACAGGAAATACAAACAAAAAAAAATGGCAGATTTAAAACTAACAAAATAATCTAGAAAAAGACTCGTGCGAGGCCAGAAAGGCTCCTCTCGCCTAAACGTAAGAACGTAACGAGACGTCAGGACGTAAGAATAACGAAAAAGAGAGTGCCCAAAAAGGGCGACCGTGCTGACCCTGCCCATTACCGTCCGATCGCCATTACCTCCATTCTATGCAAAGTTATGGAAAGGGTACTGAACAGTAAGTTGCTGACCTACCTCGAAGACAATGATCTCCTCAGTGACCGTCAATATGGCTTTCGCCGGGGACGGTCAACTGGTGATCTTCTTGTGTATGTCACGCACTGCTGGGGCGAAGCCATCGAGAAACATGGCGAAGCACTTGCTGTATCGCTTGATATCTCGAAGGCTTTCGACAGGGTCTGGCACGCTGGTCTGCTTAGCAAGCTTCCTGCTTATGGCATCCCAGCTGATTTTTGTAGCTGGATATCTGACTTCCTTAGTGAACGGTCGATCAGAGTAGTCGTTGACGGCTGCTCCTCTGACCTTATGGCTATTGATGCCGGAGTTCCTCAGGGGTCTGTTCTCTTTGCAACTCTTTTCCTGCTGCACATCAATGACCTACTACAGACTGGTATTGTTGGGTACGTGGACGACAGTACTGTTTCAGAGAGATACTTGTCCAGCGCAAAAACCAACGGGGCCGCAGTTCGTTCCTTGAGAGAGGCCTTGGTAGAGCGGACAGAGTTGACGTTAAGCCTTGTCTCCCAGTGGGGTGATGATAATCTGGTCACTTTTAACGCCACCAAAACACAAGCGTGTCTTTTTACCGCAAAAAGGAGTCTTTTCGACCTGACTCCTACTTTTCGGGGTACATCGGTTCCTGTAACTGATCGGCTCGAGCTCCTAGGCACGGAGTTGACATCTAACCTCAACTTCGGCGCCACCATCGAGTACAAAGCCCAAACTGCGGCCAAGAAACTGGGCATCCTAAATAAGGTGAAGCGATACTTTACGCCTGGACAGCTTTTGACCCTTTATAAAGCGCAGGTCCGATCCTGCATGGAGTATTGTAGCCACCTTTGGGATGGCTCGGCTAAATACCAACTTGCCGCGCTTGACTCGGTGGAGCGCAGAGCTAAGAGGCTCTTTGGCGACGTAAATCTGGTGGATGCCAAGCTTCACAGTTTGGCCCATCGTCGCAAGGTTGCCTGCTTGTCGGTCTTCTATAGATTGTACTTCGGAGAGTGTGCTCAAGAACTTCACGACCTCATTCCACCGGCCCCCTTCTATTATCGGTCATCTAGGCGCACTTCAGGTTACTATCCCTTCCTGGTGGCTATCCCACCAACTCGCACTAAGCGTTTCCAAACTTCTTTTATAATGCGCACAGCAAAGGAATGGAACTCTCTGCCTGCGTCTGTGTTTCCGAACGCATATAACCCTAATCTCTTCAAAGTGAGAGTGAACAGGCTTCTTCTGGGTAAGCTCGCTCCATCGTCGACTTTGTTTCTGTCGCCTCTGACATAGACTAAGGTCAAGAGCAAACCCATCACAAATAAAAAAAAAAAGGAAGGCTTTGGCTGTGGCTAAAGAAAAAAATTAGAAATGTCTGTGCAACATACAACACTACATCTTGTATCGTGATGAGAAAAGTCGATTATAATCGAGAAAAAGACTCGTACGAGGTCAGAAAGGCTCCTCTCACCAATAGAATAGTATCAGGGCGTAAGAATAAAGAAAAAGAGAGAAAGAAGGCTAAGACTGTGACCAAAAAAAAGAAATAGAAAATTATATGTCTGTGCAACATACAACACTACATCTTGTATCGTGATGAGAAAAGTCGATTATAATCGAGAAAAAGACTCGTGCGAGGCCAGAAAGGCTCCTCTCACCAATAAAATAGTATTAGGACGTAAGAAAAACGAAAAAGAGAGAAAGAAGGCTTTGGCTGGGACTAAAAAAAAATAGAAGTGTCTGTGCAACATACAAAACTACATCTTGTATCCTGATGAGAAAAGTCGACTATAGTTTTTTTCATTTTTGGCTAAGTCAGAAACAAACACAAACTGGATGTATTTGTGCTTTACCGGGATCGCAGTATCGACTCATATTTAAAGCACAATTTCAATATTAAGAAGTAAAAGTGTGTTACAATAATAAAGACTTTTTTTATCTAAAACGATCCTGAGAGAACGAAATATACGACGAGAATGATATTACGTTTATACAATGTTTCTTACAGTAATCAATAAATAGTTACGGTATCTATCAATTATCAGGATAAGCTATAAAAGAAGTGGTTATATCCTTCAATTATTAAACACTTATAGTCCGTGTAAATCTGATAAGTATGATAACATGCCCTAATAAAATATTTGAAAACACTACAGAAAACCTACCTACATAAGAAATTCAACATTTATTAGAAATCGATAACATTATTGATTAAATTAATCAAACTGCATCGTATGCTACAAGTACCCATTGGAATGTAATAATTTTGATAATGCTTGATTATTATTTGTAAACAAAATATAATTAATTGTTGTGATCTCTTACTATTGACCTAACATCATCTTGATAATAACTTGTGATAACTTCTGGCCTCTAAAATCATATACAAACTAGCTTTTGCCCGCGGTTTCGCCCGCGTGGATGTTGGAAAATATCCCACAGGAACGTACTACCAGGATTAAAAGTACACTCCGATTCAAACTTTATGGCTGCTCGGAACATGCGGCGAGTCACTGCGCAGTAACGAATTCACGTGTCAGCGGGGGTGAGGGGTGGGGTACTGCACAGTTAGTAGCGCACTTCAGAGCCGCCACAAAGTTTGACGCGCATTGTTTTCATATAACTCTATTGGTTTATGCGGTGGAAGCCAGTAAAGCACCGGCATGATTTTTTCAAAAATCTTCAACAATCATTGTCATATTTCAGCTAATTTACACAAAACCTTAATGAATTATACACCGGAGCCATCTTCATGAATCACTCCGTCCATTGGTGAAAACCGTAAGAAAATCCGTTCGGTAGGTTTGAGTTTATCGCGTTCAGACAGACAGAAAGACAGACGCGGCGGGCGACTTAGTTTTATAACATGTAGTGATGTCTAGAAAGATCTTAGCATTTTCACTGACTCATAAAAAAAACTGTGCCATGAGATTAAAATAGTATAAAATGATAACAAGCGGATAAACAATTTCTCGCATTATGGAGGAAGGAAGGAAGAAAAATTTAAACGTTATTGTGTTTTTTTCTAACTGCAACTGAAACCACAGGAAACTTGTTATATGCCTAATTTGCCCATGAGGCCAACTCTATTTATTTATACAAATTAAGCTGAAAATCATAACTGTTCATAAGTGTCAAAAGACAGCTTTTCTTCCACCCTTTCCCCTCAATGCCTTAAAGACTAGGAGAAGAAATAGCATATCAAAATCTAGCAAAATGGAGCATTTCAAATAACATAACATCACGCGTGTTGTCCCCGAAAGGAAAGGCAGACGCATTTCAAATATTTCGATATTCTTATTTTACCGACATTATCGACACAACTTAATTCATCCCCCGATAACATTTGCCTGTCTAAAAAAACGGCCATACATACTAATAATATAAATGCGAAAGTAACTCCTTTTCTGCCTGATTCCTTTTCACCCACTAAACGGACCGTTATGAAATTTGACAGATAGCCTTGCCACCTGATATGGACAGGCCACTTTTCATCCCGGATCACAGACGTCGCGGGCAACAGCTAGTATTAAAAAAAGTACCAAAAATACTTACTCTCGTCAACCCTGCTGATACTCTCACTGACAGAGTGACTTCGTTTGAAGGACTCCCTGTCAATTCTGTTGCTCTTAGGCTTATTGTCGACGGCCGCTGCGCTCACGACGGCGCACGAAGCTGACCGAAGCGGGCCCGAAGCGAATCCGTTCGTAGGGGACGTTTGCTTGCGAGATCTGTGGAGGTTAGGTTACATTTGTAATGTGATAAGGGCATGTATGTCGATGGTACCTAGATAGGTATTGTTGGATTAGATGTCGTTAATTATTGAAGTGAACAATCCAGTACCTATACTTTTAAAGCTAGTTATGTCTAGAAACGCACCGTCAAGTATCCGTAGCAGGAGGCGTTCTATAGTTGCTGCCTACTCCCATATTTTATGTATGGTAATGTCTAGAAAACTGTCTATTAAATTCATCTTGTGTCTCGTGGTTAAAATATTAGGTAGTTGGCGAAGGTCAAAATGGATCGACTCCGGATGTGTCATTACAAGAGGCTCTCTAAATGCACTTCATGTAAATAACTACTGTTACTGACGGACTGTCTTGGCAACTACCCAAAAGCTGCATTATAGAAGCAGACCATTGAAACCCAAGTTACAACAACGCTGAGTTTTCAACTTCTTCAGATACTAATGAAAATGTGGCTTACTTGAACGTATTAGGCGGAGGAATCCCGGGCGAAGCTGTCACAGGTGCGGTGGCTGTCGGCGGTGGAGTGAGAGGCGGAGTCGCTGACACCACTTTATCTCTCTCTAACCGACCAGCGACTGTGAATAGAGAGGCATCCGTCTGTGGTACGCGCTTGCGCCAACCCTGAATTAAGAGACGAACGTGGTTAGTCCTTCCGTAGTTTTGTCCTTTGTGTTGACAGGTCGTGAATTAATTGAGCACATGTGGATGGACATAGGCTATTTACCAATAGATACTAGCAAATGACCTTCTTCCGGTCTTGCAAAAAGCGTACGGCCTCATGTATTCGATTGACACTTATTCTGTTAGTTATATAGGTCGTATATTTTCTACCACAACATCGAAATAAACATGCAGGTACACTGCAACCAATTAAAAGCGGTAGGTACTAAACGGAAACCGTTTGAAGTCGCGACAAATACCCAATAAATCATAATTGGGTTTATGGTCACTGACTGAATCAATATCCATCACGTTAAATTACACAAAAGAAATAACTGCAAATAACCGCAATATGTCATCCAACTAGAATTAATTGGACCCAGTGACCACTGCAAATATTATCGACACTGAATCACAGCGGTCAGTTACTCATAATTCCCAATATTGGCTCTTCATATAGTTGCGTACCGCAACATTGAGCTATAACAAACTGGCCTTACCCACTCCAAACACCATTAAGCCCTTGATCTTTAAATATCCTTTGAAGTCAAAGGATACATTATATTAACACAATTATAAATGTTTTGTTTTACATAAATGCTCGCATTGGAAAGGCCCAGAGGTCGAGCAATTGTTGTAACCGCATTCCGTATATCAAACGAATCGCTGGACGCAAGTTAAACGCGATTCGACGCAACACAGAATTGTTTAAACAGCAAGCAAGGTCTGAACTTTAGCATTTATAACTGCATCGTAAGTTGATTTATAAGTTTCACCTGATGAGCAAATAAATAAATGTAGTGGTGTAATGATAGACGTTGGGATGGCAGTTGACGACACTGACAAAAAAAATACGCGGTTACTGGTAAGGATCGTGCAATCACGACGAGTAATGCAATCGTATATGTGCAAAAAGTCGTAAGAACATCGCTTTATGACCTAGAAAGAGAATGTCAAGAGGAAGAGAGTAATAAATATGAAGTGGTAAGAACAAGCCGCACTAAAATTAAAAGTATAAATATTTAAACATAATATAAATTGACAAGGGCCTCGAGTTTTTATCAGGCGGCAGGATAATGGAGCGATAAAGTTCGGAATGAATGGTTGGATTCTTTTATTATTTATTACATGTCCAAGTATTCGGAAAGCCTATG
The DNA here is from genome assembly GCA_905333075.3 of Atethmia centrago. Taxonomy (NCBI): domain Eukaryota; kingdom Metazoa; phylum Arthropoda; class Insecta; order Lepidoptera; family Noctuidae; genus Atethmia; species Atethmia centrago. Next base: position 21,651,698 of record HG995384.1, read on the forward strand.
CCTCATGTGCTAGTTAAAACAAGTGACCTATTGCCTTTCTTATGGCATCAGGCATATCACAGATTTTATATGAATGTGTGGGTTTTCTCACGACGTTTTACACGTCATTAATTTAGTACTATGTAGTAGTCAATGTTGCTTGATTTAACTTGTCGCGTGTCCTTGTAATTACAGTTTTGTTTGAAGGCACCGAAATGTAAACGTATAATAAGTTCATTAATCTGTAAAGGAGTATTATGGCAACTTACTTGTGCAGCCGTTTCCAATTTATTTCTTCTATCTGCTAAAATATTTGATGATGCTATCTCGTTGTCATCGATACTTTTCTTCTTGTCGTCTACTGTGTTTAGAGATTCCTGAAACAAACAAGAATACATTGAAAAATCGTGTTACGGTGAATGTTCTTTACGGTCAACTTTAATTTGCTTATAAATATTTTAATATGATGACTTAACTTTTCACCAGAATAGTCATCAATGATTACTAAATTGGTATAGCATATATATTAGTATTAGGTAAAGACAAAAACATTGTTTTCTTTATCAGATGAAACAAATACAGGTATAATGTTCACATTTGAGTTAGATGGAGACATTAGATTGATGGAGAGAAAAAAGTGCGAACGTTATAATTATGGCGCCTTCCTTCTATTGTGTATCGAAAACCCCTTTGTTGCGTAAATAGATAATTATGTTGCATTTGATCCACATTCACGGACTGATAATTTATTGTCACGCCACCTTGCATAACATTGTGTTTAGTATGTCTCCAACCATAGCTTTAATTGAGTAAAACCTTTGCCAAGTCTGTTTCTAATAACTCTGACTGAGAGACTGATGAGAGACTTGCTAATTACAATCAGAAACTAGGTATTTGGATTTTAATAACTGGAAGTAACGATGTCAAAAGTAAAGAGGAAATCTGTAAGTAATAAATTAATACAATTTGGTAAAACGATGTAAGAAACGAATCGTCATTGAAAGAAGTTAACGGATGCAAACAGTAATAGAATTGATTAATTTTGGCAATCAAGTTGTATGTATCCGGTAACCCTGGTTTTATAAAACTAGCATATTTTTTTTGAACTGAATAAAAAAGAAACCTGCCTGAACATTGTCCACAGAATCGACATCGAACTTTTTAAAAACGGGTTTAAGACCTCCGTTGCTAGCATTTTTTGTTTTATTTTTCAGTTCTCCAATAACCGAGCCGAAGTTAAGACCCTGTGGAAATCCTGGCTGCTTTTGAAGGCGCTTCAAAACAGGTTTGTTTTCATCTGTTTTATTTTCAACAAACTCTTCGGCAGATTGTTCAATTTTGTTTACGATATTATTTCCATTAAGTCGTTTTATTCTATCAGCTACAGCATCTATAGTATTTTGTAGTTCCGTAGCCTTATCACTTATAGTGGATCCTTCCTGCTTCTCAAGAGGTACTATTATTTCAGAAGTAGAGTAAAGCACTTTTGCTGGTTCTTCGTGTATAAGTAATTCAGTTTTATCTAACGACAAGTTTTGTATAATGGACTGTATTTTGTCGTCGCTCAAAATAGTTTTCTCAAGAAATTCCGCAAGTCTTTCTTTTGGCGGGCTCTCCCGCCTGACCAGTTTTTCAATGAATAGTTTTTCATTACGTTGTTTCAGCAAAACACTCGGTGTTATAATGTTGTCGGTTTTGAAAGAAACATTATTTTGTATCTCATGTTTACGATCACTTTTGATAGATTCAAAAATTTGTCGTTTTGTTTCAACACTTTGAAGAGCAGGATCATTAGGTATGACTTGATTTATAGTACTATCCAACTCCTTTTCACTTCTTGTTGCTTTAATATCTGCCGGTTTCTCATACTGAATTTGTTCTTGTTTAGATGGTAACAAATATTTCCACAATATGTAAATAAAGACTCCAAGCCCAATGAGCGTTTCGAGTAACATTGTTAGTTATTTATTTTCCAATCACTTCACTGACTAGAATGAGATCGATATGCGATATTGATAGCACCACTAACAATCCTTGAAGGCTTCGCACTCCATTTGTAATGAGGAGTCAATTGAGTAATAATAACGTTTTACACACAAGAACAACACTTTGTTTTTATTGGCATTGAACAATGCATATCGTTCAATAACACATGGTTAATTCACTATGAAGTCATTGTGGCATAAGAAGATTAGAAGGCTAACGAAAAATAAATAAACATGAACAAAAACTGAGTAAACAATGCGCGTACTGTGCAGTCGGAATCGAACTGATCACTGAGATCGGTCGTCATTATCATCTGGCAGCGGACACAGCACGTGTGACTCACGCGCAGGTCCTAGAACGTGTGTAAACATTGTATACGACCAGTAGGAGCAACAATGACACATCACCATTTAATGAAAAATGTCTATAATATAGGTGCGTCGCAGCCAGTACTATCAACTTGAGGGAAACCTTGACCCAAGGCAACACCACACCCAAATACGTAACCGATTTAACCGTACATTAACATAAGGAGATCGCCACAAAAGAAAACAATTAGAGAACAGGCGATGACATCTTCACCACACGTGGCTGGTTTTAAGTCAAATGGATTACAATGTAAATGTAACCAACTGTTTAATCAGAACTCCGTTTAAACACTGACATTATATTATTTCCTTTGTGGAATGGTTGAAAATAACAGCAATAACCATTGGAGTTTACGATTTTTAGCGGTTTTCCTATTACTAGCTAATTTTACAAAACAGGAAAAACTAAGTTGTTTAAAACGAGGCTGTAATGGACAAGATTCCATCTAACCACCTCAAAGTACGCAATAACGTTGTCGAGGCAGAGCTTGCACCAAATAAGCTAACTTGCCCCAACCTAATGTGGAAACGAGCAAAAACTGCGCACGCTAATTCATCGAATATATTTAAATTAATCTAACTTTGAGGATGGCAACAGGCAAATACATAATGTGAACATTGTGTAGTAAACAGGAAGTTGTAATAACCCATATTTCAGAGAAATACGTCAATTCTGTCAACGATGGTCTTAATAAACGTCAATAGAGGCAATGGTGTAAGCAATATAGGACGAATCCATCACAATTACACTATCAACAAACGGACGACACACAAATATGCGGCCAAATTGAAATCTTTAACTCGCATTGAATACAAATTATAAAGACGCAGAGGGTTTGAATGTTTACATGCCTTTAGCGGACACAAAGAATAATTAAAGTTCAACAGAAATAGAAACGTAGGTTAAGGGGCGAAAGTGTCGGTATGAATAAAGATTTAAATTAAAAAGACTGTCTCCTGTTTAGCACGCTACGCGAAAGTTCACGTAATAAGAAACAAATTTCTATAAACAGCGTCACGTTAACCTATAACAGATTACAAGGTTGAAACCAAAGATAGCAAAGATAAGTCTGATAGCAAACGATAATGAAGAGCGCGTTGCTCGCGCAATCAATAACAAAATTCACCTCGATATTAAATTGTGCAAATTGCCATTTATCTTAATTAACAACACAAACACAACAGAAAAAATGATTCCTTGTATCTCAGGCTTATTGAAATTTATATACGGGAGATAAACAAATTGAATTTGATAAAAAATAAGAATACTATAATAAAAATAAATTTTAATCACATAAAACAGCAAAGTGTTTTAAATCCGGCCGATTAAACCCGATACACAATCTCAAAGACACTCTTTCGAATATTTTGGGGCGTCTTATTGAACGCGGATTTTGAAGGCAAAAATCCGTGGAAGACGTTGACGGCAGCGCGCGCGCACCTAGGCCGACTTATCCAAAACAACTGACGGTGCCAGTACGTCTCGCCAGTCAGCCAGCCGGGTCATTGCCGACGCATGTGCAACGCAAATACCGCTTTTTGGTACATGGAAATTAAGATTCGCTTTTTGTTTGCTCAACGATCCGGCCAGTTTCCCGGAAATTATGCACAAGGCTTTTGGAGTTGATATACGAATATGAGTCAACCTCGGGTATAAATAACAGAGTAACTAAGGTTTACGAATTATTTTCGCCGCTACAATTGAAATTGATTTATTTCATATTCCCAGATTCCTTGAAAAGCCAATGTTTTGAATCTATTCGATGGACAGTCAACTAAAACCACACTTTCGAACTATATCTTGTTACATATGTAAATCGACACGAGAGTCTAATTTCATGAGAAATAACAGTTTCGGCTTGGAAAGTACATATTATTTAAACAAAGCTTTACTCTTTTGTATTCACACAAGAGCTCTGTTTTATAACTTTTATGCGTATTCGTAATTTCTGTAACCACTTCATTAGCATAATATGTAGCTAGTTTGAATATATATTCATATATTATCCATTAATTGTTTATGTTTATTGGTATGCCACAGGGTTCTCTCCTCGGCAATTTGCTTTTAGTACAACGTGTTGTTTTCTGTTTGGGCATAAGCATTTGAAACTCTTAATGAATTGTTGCTTACATTACTATTAATAATCCCTTCACGTACTCACAATTTACGATTTTCTGCTCTAAAAAACAGTCTTTAGTGGTGCCGAAGTCATTGGGTTCATCATAACTTTGCAGTGGCCAAAATTTATAATTAGATTTAGCTTCTAACGCCAAAATTTATGTGGAGCACTTTCATAACAGTTTCGTTGGCACTGTTTGACTAATGAGTGTAACACAAAACTATAAAGCGAACACTGACAGATGTTCTTTAGATGTTTCGTTAATTAAACAAATATTCATAGATGAAGCTAGTTTATTCTCATTGAATTCGGAGCAACCATCTTCATTATTACCATGGCCAATTATTGAGCAGTCAGATTTTTCTATTACTTAAACCTAAAACAGCACCGACTTACGAGTGTAGGTCATGGGTTCGAACTCAGGTAGGTGCTTTACTTTGTGTAAATAATTTCATCACCACTGCTCTCAAAACGGTGAAGGAAAACATCGTGAGGAAACCGGCATGTCCTAGAACCAAAAATTCGAGGACATGTGACAACTACCAACCCGCACTAGGCCCGCGTGGTGGATTACAGATTTACAGCCCACTCCTTCTTGAAGAGAGGAGGCCTGTGTCCCAGCAGTGGGAACATTACAGGCTGAGTATTTATGTTATGTAAACCAAAAATGTCTTAAAACTGCAGCACATATCCTTGAAATATCAAACTAGTTCCCTCCCCCTCCCTCCTTCCCTTGTTTAACTGGTGAAATATAGGTTACCTACAATAGATAAACCTCTGCCTAATCCTTCGGGGATTGGGATGATCCTTGAGGGATGTTATGATATGTTAATTTATGTTATGTTATTTTCCCATATATCTACTAGTATTATCGACCTCACTGTAAGAAATTAAAACAAACACAAACGCGCAATAATCTGAGAGACAAAGTAAAGCAAATCTAGAAACTTTCAGAATTCAGAACGAGAATTGTGTAAAGAATGTGAACTCTATACTTGGATTCTGATATTTTAGCAGGAATTCATAACTGTATAAACGTCTTTTATTTTAAACCAAGAAGGTAATATGGGAGGTAGGTACGGATGACTCAGATTGTACATATTAGGTAAGTCTTAGTGATGCCATTAATTTAAAATGTTATGCAGTTTATTAAGACGTATATGACACTTTTGTGGCGCTGATGTAACGCGCGTTGATGGATTTCAATGGGTAGTTTGCCAAGCGATGCATTTAGAGATAAAATCTAAATATACTCACTATTTCTGTATGGAAATCGGAAATCTTTCTTTAGTTCAAAGAATTGTTAAGAATCTTGAGTTTTCGCAAGATATTTTTGGTGAATAACAAGCATCTGATGAATAACGAGCATCGCGTGAGAAAATATACCTCTTTTAAAGATCTTAGATCATCAATCAACTCGGCAAAGAGCATTCTAGTAAAGACATCTCTACAGATCAAGCAAACGCGTTTTAATCATCGATTTAAGTAAATATGTACCTCTAAATGCAAATAATTTCCAACCGTAGAACATAAATCGCATACTACAAATGCCACAGAACAAGTATCCAATAAATATTTATACATAGTTAATAATCGACTAAATACAGCGATTTACAATCGTTGGGTCTACGGTGCGCAGGAGTCGCCCCCGACCGCGCATGCGCACAGGGTAACCGACGCGGGTAGGATTACAGTTTGTGGCCAAGCATTAATCTTGCAACCGTAGGAGTTTATATTAATATAGCGGAAATAGGAATGCAAATATTTACTGTATGATATTACCTTGATGTATTTTTTTTTTTATAATTTAAAACAGCCTTAGAGCAGAAAACAAACAGTACACAGTTTATTTAATAAGACAGTGCTGACAATTACAATATAATTTTGGGATGTTGACAGAAGCGTGCTTTACAGTAAAAAATCTGAATGGTTTATTTTGAAAAAAAAAAATGTAAACATGCATAGGCAACAAAGGGATACCAATTGTATAATGACAAATATAGTGAACAATAGAAACGTACCTAAATAAGAATATAAGCCACTGTGCGCATTATGTAGAACGGATAAAGTGTAAAAATCCTTAAGACGCTGACAACACCTAAACCGCGGTCACTGTCAGATTGCATAGAAAAGAAAGAGAAGCGCGATGACACAACGCTTGTAAATTATTGCAAAATATGAAGCAATTATCAATTTACTCAAAATTGAGTTGAGTTATCAAAAATTAAAAACAACTAAGTTCTGCATTCAAATAAGACGTTCTTGTTATTAATTAAATACGTAACGTATGTTGATATTTAATACAGATATTTTGGATTAAAACTCAAGGTAAGAGGTTAGTTTAACGTTAGTTTGTATCGAGATTTTTTTTTCAAAACGTGTTTTGGTAACAACCAAGTTCTGGGAAATATGTTCAAAATTAACATATATTTTTTCCGCTACCACAAACGATACAGATTTGGCAATTTTTTTTCATAAGGGAAGCCTATTTTGGTCAATTGGGTCTTGTCAGCGCCTTAACGCAGTCAACCGTACTCGACAAATCCGGTCCTAACTAAACACTTACTTAAACCTAAATAAGAAAGCGCTTAAGATCCACGTTGCCATTCATAGGCAGCAGGTCTCGCTTGGACTTGTATTTTAGAACGATGCTATTTTGTTCAACCATAAAACTCGGTTTAAAACTAGCTTTAAGCGAAGATTAGTATAAAAGCTGACAGTTTTTGGTTGAGATTTATTTGTTTACTAATTGCGCCCCGCGGTTTCACCCGCATAAGTCTCGATTCCATGGAAATATCGGGATAAAAGTATGTATGTCCTAAATCATGGTCTACCAATGTGCCAAATTTCATTCATCCAAATCCGTTAAGCCGTTTAAGCGTGACCAAGGGAAATAGGGATTCATTTTTAAGGTTCCGTACCCAAAGGGTAAAACAGGGTAAAACAACACTATTAATAAGACTCCGCTATCCGTCACCAGGCTGTATCTCATGAACCGTGATAGTTAGACAGTTGAAATTTTCACAGATGTATTTCTGATGCCGCTATAACAGAATATACTAAAAAACAGAATAAAATATTTAAGAGGGCTCCCATACAACAGACATGATTTATTTGCCGTTTATGAGTGTATTGGCGTTTATTTGTATATAAAGGTATACATAGACACCTGGGACGTACGTGCGACCTCCTTCTAATACCGCCCTATAAGGCAGGGTTATGCCGACTGTTACAATGTACCATTTATGGACGTGAGGACGCGATACCCTTTCAATTATGCAGGCAAATGCGACCTAGAATACATGAATATGTTTATGTTTATATTAAATTAAATGTCAATGTGATATCAGTATGTTTTGGTGCGGAAATCACTGAAGAGGTTTGTTGATAAGATAATTCTATCCAATAACGCTAGTAGACCATGACAGTATGCTTCAAAGAACTTTGGAAACACTCGCGTTTTCAAATATAAAGTGCAAACATATTTTGGTCGCATGTCACATTAAATAACGTTCCCTAATTATAGAATACACGAAAAACGTTTTCCCGCGCTTAATAACGTGATTACCAACGCTGACGCTGGCGGCGCCACTAGCGCACATTTAATTTCCGCCGCCAAACATAGATGGCGCTGACACATGATCTAATAAAAACACGTTACGGTACGGGACAAATCCAATTTGTCGCTTCAGTAAATGCAGGATAAATTCTCCAGCACAACAGGATTCGTGGAAAATATTTCGGAAATAAGAAAAACAATTCTAGCGAGAAATTACAAGAGTTAGCTATTTTTTTGGTACAGTCCTAGACAGCCAAAATTGCTTGACAAAGCAATTTTGACATATGACCGAATTCGATCGTAAAGCAATCGCTATCTATGTCAAGACTGCAGGCCCTGGAATCACACTCGATCGACGCGAAAATGGAATACAAAAATTATTCAATTCAAAGCAAAAGCAGTAAATACGACCCTTTTGTCGGAAACATCAAAAAAAGTAAAAAGTTCTCAATGGGTCATATAAGATACTTTCCGCACAAAGTCGGCACAAAATGACGGGCAAGGCTTGAAACAAAGCCCATGAAAGGTCATGGCGATATTTGAAGCTTGCTATTACTATAAATAGTAATGTCGTTTATCCAAAAATAGGATGAACTTTGCTTGGTGACCTTAACCGGTGAACTACTGACGAAGATGACACGATAAGCACCCCTGACGGCCCTGATAAAGATTTTATAAAGGTTATGGAAACAGTTTTATTTACGGATGACGTGACGTGACCAGAGTTTGATTTAAGTAATAATAGTAATTTAGTTATCTACCAAATTAAGAAAGTTATATCTACTGTAGACAGTAAATAACATATTTTTAGGCCTTATCCTCTATATTTACACACACTCACTTATACTGCTACATCTATTATTAAGAAGCCGACAACACCTAAAGCGCGGTCACTGTCGGACTGCATAGAAAAGAAAGAGAAGCGCGATGACACAACACTGGTAATTTATTGCAAAATATGAAGCAATTATCGATTTACCAAAAAGCTATAGATTTTATAAAAAATAATAAAACACTATTATGCTAATATGTTGCTTGTAGAATAATCTGACAAAAAATCAGAATGATTGCATGTATATTAGTATGGCTTTTAATCGTTAAAATAATTTTTTAGAGGTATCTTCGTGATTTTTTTCTATCATATCCAATTAGTTATATTATGTTTTCAACACACTATCTACCTAGCATATATCCTTAAGAATATCATATATTTTTCTGATTTTGTTTACTGCAGTGGATCATATACTTAAGGCATTATAAAACTTATAAAAGTTGCGTTTAGGTCCTGTAGTCCCCTTAATAAATGTCTAGTTCTAGTTTTATTATTATTAAATGTTTATGTCTAGTTTCTACCTATAAGTATAACCAAAATTGTTGTTATGGAACTCGGTTGTCTTTCGCTCCTGGGGTGGGCTCTAATAACTGGCACACAGTTACGAAACTAACGCAGTATTAACGTACACAAAAATTGTAATATGTTTTTGTTCCAATTAAATATTTGTATTTGTAGCAGCACACTCATCGTTTCGGAACTAGGTCCAGTTCGGCGAATGTTCCAAAATTCCAAAATAAAAAGAACCATTTTTTTGTGTATGGCATCTCGTAGTTGACCTTGACAGGTCATGACTACTTAACCGGACTATCCTGTGGCTGCCTTAAGCGGACTCAAAGCCTCCAGCCAGGGGCGAATTTCTTGCATTACTAAGCGACTGCACGCTAACGGCACCCCCTGTGAGGTACGAACCTCGGCTTAGGGCGTCGCTGGACAACAAGATGGGACAGGCTGGATCATAACTAAGTAAAAAGAACCAAAATATCAGGAATGTAATAAATTATTGTGGCCGGTGGCATAAAGGCCTGTGTACATCTCGTTATTGACATTGAGAGGTCATGACTACTTAAACGGACTATCCTGTGGCTGCCTTAAGCGGACTCAAAGCCTCCAGCCAGGGGCGAATTTCTTACATTACTAAGCGACTGCACGCTAACGGCACCCCCTGTGGGGTACGAACCTCGGCTTAGGGCGTCGCTGGACAACAAGATGGGACAGGCTGGATCATAACTGAGTAAAAAGAACCAAAATATCAGGAATGTAATAAATTATTGTGGCCGGTGGCATAAAGGTCTATTCAAATGTAAGCGATATCGCTGTCGCGCTTGGTTGCGACACTGGTTCGTTACTTTGGACCAATATCGCTACCAAGCGCGACAGCGATATAGCGATACATCTGAATATGCCTTTAGTCGTGCACTTGTGCCCTAGTGAGGACAAGGTTCAAAGAAAGTGTAAGGTCGACAGCAAGCTCCAATTTATTACATAACCTCAGTTTTTTTTTGTAATTATAGCGCACTAACTCAAAAACATACAATTAAAAAACAATTATTTCTATAACATTTAAAATATTCAGTTGATAAGGTCAAGTATAACGTTGGTAAATTCAGAATTACTAACTGTTAAGCGAGTTGACTACCAACTTAAATTCTCCGTTTATTTAAATTACAAGTGTAATTTTTTGTATGAAATCGTTATAGCACGGCAAATTGACGTAGAGGACACCCTACGTCAATTTGTCGTGCTGTAACAGGGAAATTAACTGTCTAATTAATTTTCCTAAATGTACATTGCTATTTCCTACATGGTGTAGGAAAGTTCCTATGTCCTCTGGACATCAAGAGTTGGTCTGATATTACCTCGGGTTCATGGGCTACATAAATGTGGGCAGTAGATTTTATTACTCTCTACTATAAGTAACGAATGGAGAGCGGCTGGGCGGAAAATACCCCTATTTTCCGTGAAAACTGCGATGATGACAGCGCAGTTTTCACGAGAAAAATGGTTTCCCATTTGCCGATTTTTCGACACGGAAACGAAAATTGTTGAGCGTATTTCAGAATTCAGGGAATTAAATAAAAGAAATGTACAAAATTAGATCAATTCATGGAAAATTGTAGAAATGAAATTATTTTTATTTTGTGTAAGTTTGTACAAACACTTTTACACGTCAAACATATTTAAAAAAATAACTAGATTAGGTCGGCATTTCCTATCTGACTACTCTGAGAAGAAAAGCCGAAACAAACCCGGAGATTAGTCTCTTTAAAGGTCCAGATATAATCTTGGTCAAATCATGTGAAGACCATGTAGGTTAGTGTCTGAAATGGTATTTTGAGGAAAGAACCACAAATATTTGAGTGAATTAATATTCAGTAATATTAATTCACTCAAATCTATGTGGTTCTTTCCAGTTGTCTGAATAACAGGAGTAAAATAGTCTGTGCAATCATTCCTGAAGTAGAAGGAATATTAAAAACTCAAACACCGCAAAAAAACGGTCCATTTTCCTAACAATTTTGTCATTCTACCTCACCAACTTTGTACAAAGACAACACATAAAAATAGACTCTATTTCACCATCGAAATGCTACTAATATTCACCCATAACGTTAGATATTTGTCGATGTGAATGTGTAGTCATTATTTATGCTTTATCGGGAAATGGAAAAGCGCCGTCGGATAGGAAATTCTATTTGTACGGGAATAGCACAATATTGAAACGTTCAGCCAAGTGATATTGATTTAGGGCGAATCATGTTTCGTTAATGCTCATATTTGGTGAGAAAATTATTGCAGAATTGGATAAAGGACGCTTTTTATTGCTACTCTACTGTAGGATAGAAATCGCTTGTCTACATTTCTCGGTAGAAAACTGTCAACTGTCTACACGGAAACGTATTTTTTTCACGAAAACGTATGAAGCTGGTGTAGCTACTTTTAAACGCAAAGATAAAATATAAAAATCTATTTAAAAAACCGGCCAAGTGCGAGTCGGACTCGCTCACGAAGGTTTGCGTACCATTATCAATAAAAACGGCAATACAAATCATATCTGTTGTATGGGAGCCCCCTTAAATATTTATTTTATTACTTGTTGTTATAGCGGCTACAGAAATAAATCATCTGTGAAAATTCCAACTGTCTAACTATCACGGTTCATGAGATACTGTCTGGTGACAGACGGACAGACAGACAGACAAACGGACAGCGGAGTCTTAGTATAATAGGGTCCCGTTTTACGCCTTGGGTACGGAACCCTGAAAATTTGTCTATTGCAAAATAGGTTTGAGCGTATGACATAACTGCTTGTGTAAACTTGTTTCTCTTTTAAAGCGAAAAAAAAAAATCGGCGCTAAAAGTATGAAATGAAAATGAACAATTTATTTTTAGCTTTCAATGAAAAGGTGATGACAAAAACAGGCTCCTAAAGTCGTCATGCAGACATGTGCATCTTTATATTTTGTCGCACTGTAATAGGTACATACACTTAAAAAAATACTGCAGTAATTCCAAGCCAAAATTCCGTCACACAAATGAACCTGTCATTGCCAGCTACTTTCTTAAATACCCCTCCTTACACTCTCCGATGTAAATTAAAACCGTAACTGGACAATTTCCTCTAAAAGCAAATCTTTCACAAATCGATAGCTCACCCTGATGGGATATTCAGACAAGTCTTTTAAAAGCCATTTGCTTTTACGAGTTGATCTTCTTAACATCATAAATCAGTCAATTTCCAATTAAAACGTCAATGTAACGTGACGGATAGGAAGTTAAATAAGGGGAGATTTAGGTTAACGTTTTATTTTACTAGTTAGGAAAGTTTACCGTGACCTGTCAACATACCTTTTGTTGGGAGCGGAAACTGCGACCATCCTACGTTTGAAAAAAAACCTTATCAATTGCAGAAGTAGGTCGAGAATAGTGTGAACATGTTTTAGTTAAGGTAAGGTCGTGCGTGGGGCGATTTCGGAGTTCAGAGGAAAAGTTCACGAGAGGCGTAGTTTGAAAACATGCGCGACATTGGCAAGAGGTCAATGACACTTTACTTTGGTAATAAAATGTACTTTTACGTACTTTGGTAATAAACGTAAACGGAAGCTTTGTTCCGAGATAAAAGTAGATGAAATAATATTGTGAGAAATAAAATAAAATCTTTATGATATTGTAAAGTGCAATTCCAATATCTTGTGAATTAAATAACAATAAAAGGTTTAGCTCAATGCTGGTTGCATAATACAGCCGCCTTACTACAGCGCTTGAATGGTAGTGACAACAGCATTCTGAAAATGATCGCTGCCACAGCGGACTGTCCCTTTCAGCGGTAAATGTTTTCTACTAAAATTTTAGACCTATGTATCCTGCTTATGTGTGCGAAGTTCCATCAAAATCGGTTTAGTCATTTAAAAAAAATAAGGACTTGAAAATTTTAATAAAATGCCGTACGGCATAAACACTCTTAATAGTATCACAAAATGATAGTCATAATCAAAAATCTCTTCCTTAATAACAAGATTGTGGGACAGTGACAACAGTATTCTGAGGACAGTGGCGGAGCACAAAAACTCTCCTATTTTGAGAAGTTTTGTGGGGGTGATGAACGAGTGAAGTAGGTACTTTCGCTTGTGCATCGTCCACATGAAGCGAACTCAAATAATACTTTGAATTTAAATAGATATTATATTTACCAACATTAATTATAAGAAATTTAATAACACAGTGGATCTTATATTGTCCGACATAAAGATTTTATTATTATTATTATAAGAAAAGCTGTGGAAATGCGTTCATTGAGAAGCATGTGTGGTGTGACTATAAATGATAGGCTGAAAAATGATGTGATAAGACAAAGGTGCGGTATAAAGGAAGATGTAGTGACAAAAATTTAAAAGCGTATGCTTAGGTGGTTGTTGAGAGGATGAATGAAAGGCGACTAACAAAAGGTATTTACCAGGCAGATGTGAGTGGAAACGCCGGGAAGACATATAGTGACCTCATTGGTGATGTTCTTCAAAAAGGTCAGGTGCGTAGTACTCGCAACCGGCGTATATGACCAGATGTATGAACGTAAACGACGGAAAAGGAGTATGTAAGGAGCGTAGCAGGTGGCGTTCTATAGTGTCTGCCTACCTCCATCGGCCCCATGGGAAGAAGGCGTGAGTTTATGTATGTGTGTGTATGTATGTAGGAAAAGCTACCAATCATATCCAAATTAAATAATTTTACAGTAATTCAAGGTAGCGTGAAAATATTTGCTCATAATAATTTCAAAATGCCGCGCCCTTGCTGAGTGTAATTAATAAAATGAATTGCCTGAGATACGCAGGAAATGTCGTGTTTCATGTAATTAGAATATACAATTATTTATTTACTTGATCGCATACAGGCTGGCTTTGAATTTATTGGCAATCTTTCAGGTGTGAAAGTACTCATGAATACCTATGAAAAACTAAAAAAAAATGCTGTTTCATACAAAACGCATTAGGCACACCCAGTAGGAATATATGAAACATGTCATGAAAAATGTCTTTTTTACGCTATTTCAGGGTTGTTCGCAAAAATTAAAAGTTTTTCGTATTAATGAATAGTTTCACCTCCTGAAAGATTGCTAATGATTTTGAAAGCCTATCATCATCGTTCTCTTGATCATAAACTAATATTTGAGGTCAGCTAAACACGTCTTCATATTCCATACTTCTGTATGAGTCGTCATTTCGGTAGTCACCCCGTTTCCTATCATATTTCACAGAGTCCATCCATCGTTCCTTTCAGTTAAAGTCAGACTGATTATTTTAGCTAAATCCAATATTCGTTCAAAGCAGTGCGTGGTCTCTAACAATACTTAAATTTGTTGCAGTGGGTAGGAGACATCTCCGCCTAGCACGATGCCCGACCTTGACAATACCAAAGTTCTAAAATCGATGCTGCCTTTAACTTTACTACTTATATTAATTTGATGGCAACACGATTAGAGTAATGGAAATACACCGACTGTTACTTACATAATTTAATTACATTACTTTTACATTATTTTGATAACATTTTATGATATTACTAGGTGCGTCCCGCGGTTTCACCCGCGTATGTCTCGATCCCGTGGGAATATACTTTACGACCTATTCACATACCTACCAAATAAACATAAACAATTTCATAAAAATCGGTCGAGCCGTTTCGGAGGAGTGCCACCACAAACACCGCGACAAGAGATGTTTATGTATTAGATATGATATATGTTATGCTTTATGTCTAATCTGAGTTTTTCAGTAATATTACTTAGAATATTTTAAGGTTTTTTTCGCCAAATTCATCACACCAAAATAAAACTAAAATACACGTCCTTTTATCTTTCAGCGTGTTTTTATTTCTAATCAAAGATTGACCAGAAAATCTTTTATGGCTAATCTAAGCTTTGTAACCAGACAAATGTCATACACAAAAAAACGTTTATGATGTACAGTCAGTCCCAAAAAGAATTCATTTGATTATCTACAGTTTATGCACCATATTGAGTCTTGAATGAATGAATGAATGAATGAATGAAATGCACCGATCCCAGCGTGGTTAAACCAGACTGGATTGCTCGAATGAACCCAAGGATTCACACTAGTCCCTAAAGCCTCATGTTTCATGGGACTACAGAGACTCATTGCATATCAAAGAGTAGACCGGGGGGCGCGGTAATGGTCAGGAAGACTTGCCTTTAGGATAGGAAGGATTATTAGAGCCTACCGGATATGCATCCTAGATTAAGCAATGCAATACAATTAAGCACTCAATACGTAGAAGAATGTTTTAATTCAAATTCTAAAAAAGTAATTGCAAAATGAAGTCTTGTCGAAACATCTTTTTCAGGCGGAGTGTATGAAATAATGCGTAACAGTTGCAACAATTCAAACAGAATTAACCTCACAACACCCCACTAATCGACTTCCAACCTTACTACCTTAATTTACACTACATTTTCGACTAACAGCACAGTCTACTCATCTCATATGGTAACAGACGGAGTGCTACAGTATCACAATAGATGTGAAGGGCTGTCTTGAAGGGCGCTGCTTATCAAAGGGGGCCCGTCAAAGTGATGCCTATGGAAAGCTGCAAGGTTGGCACGCCTGTAGGGCTCTTGAATGGTAAGCAAGTTGCCCTAGGTATGGGTTTTAAATAGATGGGAAGCTTGATGGAGATTGCAACGTTCGTGTAGTGGAATGTGAATCTTTTTGAAGAGGTCTTTGATAGCAGCAAGCAAAGTTGCTTGTGTCAGGAACTCAGGAGTGTTTTTTTTTTCATTAAGGTAGCGTTATGAAAAGATAAGATACAGCTCAAAGCTCGCTATAGAATTTAAAAGAATAAATTGATTAATTTGATAAATTGATGCTGTCTCAAATAGAGATGCCGCGAATACTCGCTAGTATTCGGTATTCGGCATTACTCGAGATTTTTTTAGTATTCGTCGAATACCAAATACTAGTGTCTATTAATCT
Source organism: Atethmia centrago (assembly GCA_905333075.3). NCBI lineage: Eukaryota > Metazoa > Arthropoda > Insecta > Lepidoptera > Noctuidae > Atethmia > Atethmia centrago. The sequence goes on from HG995384.1 coordinate 21,668,029, forward strand.
ACATTCGGCGAATAGTTGTCTAAATAAAAATAAACTTGTAATGAACAGAAAAACTGTAAACTTAAAAATACTTAAACTTTTATTTATCTTTGAAATGTAATAGTCCGAATCCTTCATACGAAAATATACTTTTTTAAAGTTGCCGGAAATTATTTTAAATTCTGTAAAACTGAAAGTGCATTTTCTATGGGAATGTCGTATGAATTATTGAAATTTGGACAAGACGTCTGTCAGCTAGTATATACAAATAAATAAAATTAAAGTGTCTGTTTGTAATGTCAAAATAACAGCTTTTTACTAAATGAATATTAAAGTACATACATACGGTACCTACTTATAACTTTAGTTTTTTTGTCTGTCTGTTGTTTTAGCTGATATCCGAAACGGCTGGGCAGACTTTGACGGGGCTTTCACTGGCAGATAGCTGATGTTATAAGGAGTAACTTAGGCTACTATAATTGTATAAAAAAGCCACGCGGGCGAAGCCGCGGGCAGCTGCTAGTTTAAAAAAAATAAAAATAGCGTTTACTTACATTGATCTTATTCTTGACCCGCTCGATGGCTTTGGAGTCTTCTCTCTCGGGGCTCAGTCGACAGACGCGCGCTCGCCAGTCGTTCGCACCGGCTGCCTGAAGAGCGGCCAACCTGTAAGTAAACAAACATCAGTCTTAGTAAAAGGTAAAGAAAATGGGGAAGAGATTGAATAGTCACTACAATCTTCTTCTTTTCTCACAGGGAAGAGGTCTGTGTCCAAGCACTGAGAATGTTATAGGCTGCTTTTTCTTAACCCTTGTCCGGAACATTATTTCTTTAGACAAAGGATTCAAACCATCGAGCCATTTTTGAATTTCGAACCTTATTTCGACAATATTAAGGAGGATAGGAGCGTAAATATAGGGCACAAACAAAACTTATGCCCAAGAGTGGGTAAATACGAGCTTTGGGTAGTGATAATGATGATTAAGACGCTGACAACAGGTAAACCGCGGTCACTGTCAAACTGCATAGAAAAGAAAGAGAAGCACGATGACACAAAGCTAGTAATTTATTGCAAAATATGAAGCAATTATCTATTTACCTAATCAAAATTGAGTTGAGTAATCGAAAATAAAAAAAAACAAGTTCTGCATTCAAATAAGAGCCCGCACGCGCGCGATTTTATTAAGGGGAGACTACAGGACCTAAACGCAAATTTTGTAAGTTTTATAATGCCTAAAGTATAAGATCCACTGCAATAAACAAAATCAGAAAAATATATGATATTCTTCAGAATATTTGCTAGGTAGATAGTGTGTTGAAAACATAATACAACTAATTTGATACGAAAGAAAAAAATCACGAAGATGCCTCTAAAAAGGTCTTTTAACGATTAAAAACCATACTAATATACATGCAATCATTCTGATTTTTTGTCAGATTATTCTACAAGCAACATATTAGCATAATAGTGTTTTATTTTTTTTATACAATCTATAGCTTTTTTGTAAATCGATAATTGCTTCATATTTTGCAATACATTACCAGCGTTCTGTCATCGCGCTTCTCTTTCTTTTCTATGCAGTCCGACAGTGACAGCGCTTTAGGTGTTGTCGGCCTCTTAATTAAATACGTAACGTACGTTGATATTTAATACAAATATTTGTGATTGAAACTCAAGGTAAAGGGTTAGTTTACCATTCATTTGAATCAAGATTTTTAATTATTTTTCAACACACTTGCTTGTAAAGTGACTCTTATGGCGATGCCTTTAGGTTCATAATTCCGCTTATTATACAATCGTGTTATTTACTTTCCTTTTTTTCCATCGCCACAAAGAGTTTTTATGTCTAAAAACAACGAATATTTTTGTGAATAAATAAACTATTTTAGGTTAGATACATTATGATTATAATTTCATCAAATTATAGATTTTTCACTACAAATTAACCTTAAGTTGCGTATTCAAAACATTATTTTGTGTTTATTATATATTTTTATAACGACTGTCTAGCGGTTTTGCTAGTGGCCTTAAGGCTCCTTCAAACAGGCGCGACACGCGACGCGACACAAAGGCACCGCGTGTAGCACTACAAGCGGTGCCTTTGTGTCGCGTCGCGTGTCGCGCTTGTTTGTAAGAGTCTTTATTTACACCTGTACGCGCATCGCTTGCGCGGCGCGCGGAAAAAACAAATCCAGCGCGCCACTTTCCATAACTTTTAGCGTTTTTTTTTGTGTGATTAGTTAATTATTATCAAAAATGTCGACTCCACGTATGGAAGAAGAGCAATAGGTACGTAGATTTGACCCCGCCGGGAATACTAATCGAGGCACGAAACGCGAGTATATCCTGTTGCCACCAAAATCTAGAGAGAAATACCTAGCGGCCTACGAAACTAATAACAATACAAGTGTTTTTTTCCTCATAAGTGTGTTGAAAAACGTCCTATGAAACGCGTGTGCTTTGATCATTTCATGAACTAATGACCAACATAGCACACTTGTATCATAATGTAATATTAATTGACGAGGCATTGAAGGTTGTCTGATTGATAGATAGCAGAAGGATTAAAGGTGCTTTCAAAGGCACCTTTAATCCTTTATAGTTAAGTTTAATTAAAATCTGCTCGAGGTGGACCTAGTCTTTCAAATTATTTTAAGGCCAAGTTAATAGGCTATATAAATCCTATTCCAAAAACTCCGCCTTTATAGTAAGTAAATAATCCTATAATGCTTAAAGATTAACATACGTCCACATTACAACAAATACCTATCGTCGAAACGATACAATAAATAAAATGGGCACGCAGGATAATCCTACTTATTTAGGTGCAAACAAATAAAAGGTAATTAACCTACCGTATTGGCCTTATTTTGTTCACAATCGGTGTGAGAATTTAATCTTTTGCAACCTATCTAGTGTTCTATAGAACTTTATTAAAAAAAAAACCTCTTTTGTCAATTTCTTATCTAATTGTGAGAAAGCTTGAAAAAAATTAAACAATCCGCAATCTTGATCAAAATATGATTCACGACCATAACAAATGTGTAGAATTATGTTTATTAAAATTATTCTCTCTAAGTTAAATTTGTTCCAAAAGAACTATTCTATAAAAGATTTGTTGTTATGGAACAAATCTAAAAAAAATTTGAATTTCGCAGGCTTATTACTGCGGATCCACCGTTTGTATAACTATGAGTTAGTATAGTTTTCGTGGCGCTAAACCATTTGTGTCGGTCACAGCACCTGTTAATAGTTGTATCACTTTTGCGATCTCAAAAATATAGTTTATTTCGCCATTGATTTACTTAATGAAGTTATTTTAGTATCACAAAATAAAATTTTGATTTTACTTCAAGGATAGTTGAAGACTAATGTGTGTTTTTTTTATTTCTTGAAATGGTTTGCTAAATAATAGGAAAATAGTAGATTGTACAACTAGTGCATGAAAGAAGCCATTTTACGCCGAGACGTTTATATCTGGATAGTTAAGTCAAAGGGTAAAATGGCTCGTTCATGCCCGAGTTATACAGTCTGCTTTTCACTTCCATTGCGAGAAAATGAAACAGGCATATAGTAAGTATACAGTATTTACTTGTTTGTTTGTTTGATCTCCAACGCGTGAAATTGTCGTACGCGTTGAGATAAAGTTGCTTGGATTTCGGCGGTAACATTTCTTCAACCACGTTTTTCACAATCTGCTCCATTAGCGTGTTAGGCAAGAGTGTAATTTCTTCGTCACATGAATATTCCATTGTTTTAGTTTAATCACTTTTCACTGTTCAAAAATGTTGCAAAATTGAAGAGAATAGTTAATTACCGCCACAACACTTTTTAATTTTTTTTTTTGTTAATTTTCAACATGTGTAATTTGACTTGGGTAGGTACTTCATACTGCCAAGTCATAAAAACGTTTCTTTGCATTTTTTAATAATAAATGGCAGCTATTTTATCTGGTTTTAATAAATAAACGATAGAAAACACGGAAACGATATAAATTAAAGCAAATTAAATAAAATAACGACTTTAATCTGCGAGGTTTTATTGTGCCTGTGGCTGTTGGGCCTAATTACCTTAGTCTTAGAAAAAAGTTTATGCACTGGAGCATAAAAAGCGTTTTATGTCGCCTACGCACAACTTAAAGACTAACTTTTAGAGCATGAGAAGTGAAAAATACGTTACTGACTGGATTTTTCTTAGTATTATTTTTCTGCTATATTTTGTATCGAAGTTGAAAAAGTGGTCCACGTGCAAGTAGACTATACAGGGTCGATTTTTGAGACGGAGTAAGTGCAGCTACTGTCACCGTTGTAGCTAAAGGAAAACGGTCTTAGGAGACCATCCTTAACTTTTTAAGACATTTAGATCTGCATTTACAGATTTTGAAAAAAAATTACAGTCAGCAAGAAAATGGACAGTTTTCTTAAAAACATGTTTTGGTACCAATCGATTCTGTTTTTTACAGGGATCAATAAACTCTATTAGACCAACAGAAGTTTGAGTACTAGAAAAGTCAAAAATGTCGTAGGAAAGAAACTCACTTTTTTATGATGGACAGATTATCCGAAAATAAACATAAAATTTAATGTTCGAACGATTACGAGTTATACATTTATTTGCTTTAAGAACAAGATAGTTTTGTTGTTTGTGATTTCCCAGAAGAAAATTACCTCAAATAATTTAGAACTTTCAGACTTGTATGCGAAACATTAAAATGTCTGTTCGTTACTAAAGTCAGATATCGCAAAAAAAACCAAATTAAATTATAACGCATATTCGTTCGAAATTTGAAGTTTATCTTTTTTGTTTATCTTCAGCCAGGATCTCAAACGTCAATCTCGCGTCATTTTTTAGAAAACTTGTGATTTTTTTAGATTTTCCATGAACACTTGATTTACTTGGAAAATTCCTTTCAGCCACATGCAACACAAATAACTCGACTTTTCAAATCACAGATAATTTTGTTTAAATTCGTTTTCCCTTTTTCACAAACAATGAACAAAGTCTTTGTTAAGGCTTAAAAAGGAATTTATCATTCGATTGCACATAATCAAACATATCGAATTAGTATTTAAGAAAATATTGAACATGGGGATTGGTTTATAACGATATACGTAGTACCTAGTACTCAAATGTGATCAGTTAATGTTTGGATGTGTGCTTCTGCTATTCGTAAAAACCTCACTAAGTTTCGGCGTACATTTTCCGTGGGATGATAATCACCTACATCATCATCTATTCTTTTCCAACGATTCAAGTTACTGCTTTTCCAAATTACTAGAAAATTAGTTCACTGATGTTACCGTATCAAGTAGATATACACATTTATAATAACTAGTGGTCGTCCACTGGTCGTAATTCGACTCTTTACAATCTATACAAGGTGTCGTTTTGCATCCTCGTCAAATTTCAGGAGGCTGCTATAAAAGACTAATATAATCAAATAAAATTACGATACCTGCTCAATAATGAATACATAGGTACTTGTTTTTTTTGTTATTTAAGTTTGACAGAATTTTAGAATACACCACGTTCACAGAACAGAATCACCCCGTTGCGAATGCGGCGGTAGTTTGTGTGTAAAAGGGAACTGCCCTTTTACACACAGTGCGGTATCACACGGACCGCGTTTTAACACGCGTGTCCAACACATGCCGATTTCCGAAAAAAGAGAAAAAAAAAGACCTACATATCGCTCACCTAGCAGTATAATGACACATCTACTTTTTTCTTATTTTACAGAAATGAGGGTCAAAGATTTTACAAATGTTTGAAACGAAGTTATGAGTTCATTTTACATTTTATTATGGATTTTATGGTTTTATCAACTAGTATAGACCTTAATAAATACTTCGGAATAAAAAATTCCACTTCAGGTTTTCAGGAGTTACTCATAACAGTCAAAGAAGAAGAAGAGCCATGCAATTGTGCCGTTATACTTTTAACAACTTCCAAAAATGGCATATATGCCCCAAAACTATAATTATAAAGGATGTGAAAACCATGAAATAAAGACAATTGGTTAATAGAAAACAAAAGTTTTTATTAGAAACCAACATACATTAAAAAGTTTAACTAAAATATTATAATAACCTATATTTGGCTCGTGAATCTTTGAGAAATAGTCATCATCAAACTATAACAAATAAAATAAAGTATAATCATGTATCTTCTCTTAATTGTAAAGGTAGGTAATCATCATACATTTTTAAAATTATGGTGAGATATATGAGTTACTCTCCGTTCTAAAAACAAAAGCACTTAAAAGCTTGGCAGTTTAAGTTTAGATAAAGGTACGATAGTGAAATCCAGATTCAAATCAAGTTTTACCTTATCACTCCTAAATTTTAAGGAAGTTTACTTTACGTTTAAGTATCTTTATTAATCGACTAAGCATTAAACAAAACTATAAGCATATTTGGCAATATTAGGAACTTGCACAGTAGGTAAGGTAGGTGATTTTGACCTTTACTATTCGACACAGACCCTTTTCTCTGTGAAGTTAACAGCTGGATGAATTTGTGCATGAAAAAGTCATGCTTGTAACGCTTGTGATGCATAACTTCGCCTTTTTGAACTCTGTTTAAATACCTACTTAAAGCTTTTAAACGCGAGTATTCCATGCGCAAATCTAACCCACAGCTAATTACAGAGAGACAAAGATCCTTGGCGAATAGTTACGTAGGTATACTTAGTTTTGATAAGCACAAAGATTAGGGCGCGGTTGGCCCTCTCTAAAACTGCTACTTTGGGCTTCTAACGCCTTTTTAACATTTATAATGATTAGTTAGACCGAGTTTTAGAGTAGGACAACCTGCTTTCTAACCCATACTTAAAAACACTAATCCAACTCACGACTTATGTACCAATAACATTTACGTAATCTAATTGAAACGGCACAAATGACAAATAAGCCGTTGTTATGCGCGGAAGCGGGGGGAACGTACCAAGTGCTACAATGACACTGAACGCCCTCTCTCACCAAATAGGAAAACTAACTCCGTGCCGTTTTACCACTTTATAAATTATCCACTTTTAAACACTTGGGCCGTAAAAAATCAATTTCGCTTTTTTTGTAAATGTGCCATTATACTGCTAGATGAGCGATATGTATTTTATTATTGATTCGTGTCGAGAATCATTAGCATAGTTACCTCCTTCAATTTGACGAGGATGCAAAACGACACCTTGTATAGTACTTACTTATTCCATGCTCAAGCTGTCACTTCTGTCACATCTTCACGTCATGAGGCCCCGGTAATATGTGTGTGTGTCAAACGCATGGTAGTGTATATCATGTTTTTTTTTATTAATTTAATTTATTTTTAATGCATATTTATTAAAATATTAGCTCTCTGCACTCCTCCTCCATATAAACTTTAACTGTGCCAAATTTAATACTCCTCCGTCCGTGTAATTTTCGTAAAAAAGGGGAGAAAAATTTCGTTTCACGTATTAATATAATGATTATTACCAGAAAGGTTTTTACATAATAAAGGCCATACGTATGGTTAGCCCAATGTAGGTGTAACAGCAAAGCAATGGCATTAGCCTATAATGTTCTCACTGCTGGGACACAGGACTCCTCTCTGTGAGAGGGAATGGGCTGTAATCCACCAAGCGGGCCCAGTGCGGGTTCGTAGATGTTACATGTCTTCGAATTTTTGGTTCTAGGAAATGCTTTATTTCCTCACGATGTTTTCCTACACCGTTTTGAGAGCAGTGGTATAATTAATAATTTACACAAAGTAAAGCGCCTGTCAGGGTTCGAACCTACGACCTACAACTCGATAATCGCGGCCGTTACCACTGGGCCACCACTGCTCAATTGTTAAGTAATTACTGAAAGCGATTTCATTGGTATAAAATAATTAAAATTATCAAAAAAACTCCACAATCATCATTGATGTATACGAGTTGAATATTTTCATTAATCCTGTAATAACTAATATTATAAATTCGAAAGTGAGTTTTTTACGCTTTCAGGCTAAACAGATTTGGATGAAATTTGACAGATAGATAGTTTGGGACCTGGAGAAGAACATAAGGCTTCTTTTAATCCTGGATCGTAGACGAAGTCGCGGACAATACCTAGTACTTTATAATGAAAATATTCAACTCGGATGCATCAATTATAATATCTCCGTTATCTCTTCTCAACTCTTATCTACACAATTAAGTAAACATACAATAAGACAGGACAGATAACACAGCGTTCCCTTACTTAATAACTAGTAGTTACTGCGAACAGTAGTCCTCGCGAGTTAGTACTTTCCAAACAAAAAAAATAACCATCGAAATCGGATCTCATAAGGCGGAGATATCTAATAGCCCCCTTTTTGTAGGAAATACCCCTCCAATCAAAAATCCCCGACAACAAAAAAATCTATAAAGTCTTAAAACTTGTATAGGTACCAAGTTTAATCCAGATCGGTTGTAAAATACGACTAGCAGGCTTAGCATGACGTTTACTATTTCTACGAAGAATAGACACGGCTCTTTCTATACAAAGTGACATTTCGTTTCTCCATTTCTGACATCGCACCGTAGAAATCCTTCTACAATTTGTCAATTTGTCTTCCGTTTCTAACGATCATTGTCTAGGTCCTTTTTTTATGTAGAAGAATTTCTACGGTGCGATGTCAAACATGGAGAAATGAAATGTCACTTTTTATAGAAAGAGCTGTCTATTATTCGCAGAAATAGAAAGCGTCATGCTAAGCCTGCTTTAAAGGAGTACCAACAAACTGACAGAGGAAAGCAATTTTTTCCAGACTTGCAGCTGAGATGCTTCGGTCGCTCGGTCAATTAGATACATATTTACTTACTGTCTCGAAGGGCCTACGACGGCCGGTGACCTATGGAAGCCCTTTATCTCAAAGCCATTAACTTTAATTAGGCGGTAAGAGGCACACGCATTACTTGATAGTATGTTATCTACTAGTGTACACAAATTGTTTAAATAATGACCAAATTGTTCCCTATGTTTCTTTTACGCCATTATTCATTGGGAATAGTCTAATCTAGACAAATGATAAGCAAAGATTTTGAAGAATTTACATTTTTTCGAACCTCATCATTTGCTACATCAATATTGGCGTTGTAATGATAGTCCGATTGCTCCAGCCCTGTTTCTTAATGCTCTGGCTAAACTGAGGCAAATCCCGCGCGGGATGCGGGAGGCAACTGCGTGCGTCTATTGTTGTAATGATTAGGAAGTCATGCGAGTATTTGCGCCAGTTTGGACCTCCATACAAGTCACTTGACACAATCGGCACGAGTGAATTTAATCCTGCATCTAGCGCGGGATTCGCCTCAGTTAGACCTGCGGGGCGATTTAGTAACACATGAAATGACAATTGATCGTAATGGGTTTCATTTTGACAGTTGACCCACGTCCATTGCGTTGTGTAAGTTGTTGAGCAGACGAATTTTTCAAACTTATGAAGCAATGCGTTAGCAATATCCTTCAGAACTCTCAGATTGTGATAAATGTGTTACGGAATTAGGGTACAAAAATAAGATCACTTGAATTCGTATGTTTTCGGGAAGCTTTTGGTGATTAAGGAGCCTTCTCCTAAATCATCAAAAGCTTCCCGAAAACATACAAAATCCTACATATTTCATGGCTAATTCGTGGCGACTATTTTTCTACAGGGATATGTTATTTTCGCGGAATTCCGATTTTCCAATACATAATCAGCCTATAAAAAAGTGAATGCATGGTCTTTCAGGCCAGTGGAAAATGTCCGACAACGATACCTGCCATAAAATTATGTGGAACACCACTGAAAAGGGTGGAACATTTTAAATATCTTGGACATATGATGTCCTCTGATTTGAAAGACGATGCAGACATAGAGCGCGAACATGATGGCCCGTAGGTTTGCTCGTTTTACCACTGAAGTGAAAACAACATTGTTCAGAGCATATTGTACATCTTTCCACACGAGCAGCCTGTGGGTCTCATACACGCGCAGACAATACAACGCCTTGCGTGTGCAATATAATAATGCTTTCAGGGTGCTGATGAGGCTGCCCCGATTCTGCAGCGCATCAGGGATGTTCGCTGAGTCGCATGTAGACTGCTTCTATTCTACTATGGTGGGTGTACATCCCTGGAGCGCAGGGTTCGGACTAGCTCTGGCAGCATCCTGAGGGCATTCGCGCAGAGGTTCGATTGCCAGTACCTAAATCATTGCTGTATGGTTCACATACTGAGCAATCGAAGTCTGTAATATGTCTATTGTGTGGTATTTATAATTGTGTTTTTATTTTATTTTTTATTTATTTATTTTGTATTTTTTTTTTGTACCTACCTATGATCTTTTTGTTGGTCGAAAAATGTTTTTTTTTATTTTTTTTATAATATTCCCACTGCTGGGACACAAGCCTCCTCTCTGTGAGAAGGAGTAGGCCGTAGGTAATCCACCACGCCAGCCCAGTGCGGATTGGATTTTCCAATACGATTTGAGGAAATAACTGAATATTATACAGCACACGCAAGCATAAACACGTTGTTTTGTGTCGTGTCATATTTTAGGCCTGGTAAAACCACAAATTATTGTAAATATTGTGTCTATAATGATAAATTGTTAAGTAATTGCTGAAATATTAATAATTCAATGGCACTCCACATAATGATGTCTCCATATATAGATTGTTTATATTTACGTAAGTTCATAATAAATTAACAGGAAACGATGGCATGGCGGCTTAGATTCGTTCATGACAAAACGTACATAAAAAATCTTTTGATATAAATTATTTTGAACCTCTGGTTCACAACGTAAACCATTCGTTATGTTTTCAGACAAACTTAACAACTTTTAAAAATAAATAACTAATATTATACTAAGCCCTTATCGCTTAGTTCCTGTCTTCAAGAGTATTAATCAAATCGAACCGGCAAGAGGGTGTGCACTTGTGCAGATTAAAGTAATTATGACACAGTTGTTATAACATTTTACCTTGCCGTAGGTACCCACCTACGGCAGGATAAAATGTTATAACAACAGTGTGCCATAAAATTACTTTCTGAATACAGAATTGATCACTATTTAGTAGCTTTTTTTCTCTCTTGACGCATAATAATATTAGGTAGGTAGGCACCATCAGCCTACGGCAGTCCACTGCTGGTCATAGGCCTCTTCAATTGCACGCCATCCAACTCGGTTCTCGGCAACTCATCCAGCACAGGTAGCTAGAGTAAGGTACATATCTATTCTATTTCTAAGACTAGAATAGAATAATCGTAGTATCATAAGAATATCTATCTTCTACAATATCTAAGCCAACTTTGTTTTATTGATATCCACGTGGTAATCCAAAGTTATAAGTACTGTGTGTAACTTTATAAGCAGGACTTTCGACAGTCAAAGAAGCAAGTAACACGGAAATTGACGAAAATTCGGCGTACCGATTTCTCTAAATCTCTGATCAATTCGCGGTTTCACCCGCAGAAGTCTCGATCCCGTGGTAATATCTGGATAAAAAGTATCCTATGTCCTAATCCAGGTCATGGTCTACCCATGTGCCAAATTTCATCCAAATCCGTTGAGCCGTTTTAGCGTGAAAGCGTAACAAACAAACAAACAAACAAACAAATAAATAAACAAATCAACTCACTTTCGCATTTATAATATTAGTTGGAATGATGCACACCAGGGTGGCAACCACCGCCTCTTATAGCAGTATTATATTAATATTGCTGCACAGTGGGAAAGAGATGGGAGCTTTACCCCCTGTATAGCTTCATCTCATTCTCACACTGATGTAATATTAAAATAATACTGCTTTAAGAGGCCGTGGTTGCCCTCCTGGTATGTCTTCAGGATATTCAGGTGTCAGGATGAAGGTAACAAAATAAATATAAGAGATTTACCTTTCGGCAATGGTGCCTCCTCCCTTGTGCGGCATTTCGGCATGTGTGGCGCTGCGTTGCACACCGCCACCCACCCTGCAAATAAACAATTAACATTAATGAACAAGTAATTATTGCACATTACTTAATATACCCGCTACAGCTGAGCACGAGTTCCAGGAATCGTTTCCCAGGTCAGACAAAGTGTTACTAGGTTTTAGGTCACCAGGAACTTCTCAGTAGCAGCCCGGAGTCTGGATTTGTGTCCGGTTGATGGCAATAGGCTCGCCCCCCATTACATGGGACTTAGACATAACTGCTGAAACGTGGGTGTACAGCTCTGCCTAACACTTCGGGGATTACAGGCGAAATGTTATGTTATATGTTGCTTAATATAATGAAAAGTCAAAAGACGTCCACTGCTGGAGATAGGCCTCCCCTAAGCGTCACCATATCGACCGATACTGTACTTCTCGCATCCAGCGGATTCCCGCGACCTTCACCAGATCACTTCTTTCCACTGATATGATGATGAAGTATTTATTATTGGGCTATAGTTTGGGAAAACATTAGAACGGCAACGTAAAGCTTTGACATATTCAAAGACATTCTTCTAGTTTCAATATTTTAGAATAACATAGTCATAACAATGTTATATTATTGGAGGGACTTGTGGCTAAGTAATAACAGCCGCACGGGTCGATCGATTAGGTTAAGCTACGCTTGCCGCGGTTGGTCCGTGGATGGGTGACCATCTTTAAATACCAAGACCCCTCCGTGCCTCGGAAAGCACGATAAGCCGTTGGTCCCGGCCGTCATTTGTAGATCTTTGACAGTCGTTTCGTCGTCAGAAGCTCGAAAGTCTGACAACCAGTCTTGTGATGTTATATTATTATTATCTTTTATTTCATTATATACACATCAAATTATATTTTTAAATATTAGAATATAAATAAATATATAAAAACATTTAAAAATATAAAAAATAGCCCATCGGTATCGGGAACAGGGTCCAAGCTACCGGCGGTCAGCGCTCCAGAGAGAGGAACTCCTAACAATGGGAGCCGTGTCCAGAAGTACCGCTTTCTGAATCAAGCCCTTAATCCAGCTGCCCAATGTGAGCCTCCTTAGGTGTTGGTCGAGGCTCATATTATTATTATTCTGTTGTTTGCATTGAAAATTTAAACTACATGATTTCAAAATACAGACAAAGAAATACTTCGATAAGAGAAACAATTAATATTTTGTTTACAAAAATAACATAACATCACCGGCTGTAATCGCCGAAGGGTACAAGGGCACCTATATAGTACACCTACGTTTCGTTTAAGTCCCATATAATAGTGGGCGCGCCTATTGCCTTCAACCGGGCACAAATCCAGACTCCGGGCTGCTACTGAGAAATTCCTGGTGGAAAAACCCAATAACACTTTGCCCAACATGGGAATCGAACCCCGGACCTCGTGCGCGGCAGTAGCTCTTGCGACCACTAACTAGACCAACGAGGCACTCTACAAAAGATTATAGATATAGACAAGTCTGGCATTAGATATCATTAATTTGGCATTTAAATAGTATTTTCAACAAACAGATGCTAATTATGCAGAGCAATAATAAAAAAACAATCTAAGCTCTAAATTACCTGGTCTTCTCAAACTTTTCTTTGAGAGACTTGAAATTGAAGAGTCTGTCGTCGAACGTGCTCGACCGTACCGAAGTCAACATTTTGTCGGTTTACACACTAACTTTACACGTAAAAAAATAATTCATATAAACACTAATTTATCACATTACTACTAGGGAAAGATTTAATAGCACTTTAGTTAAATGTTTTTTTTTTTGTTTTTAAATTAAAGGACGAATGTTCGTCGACGTGACGGAATAGTGGCGGAATGACAGCAGGACAAACTAATGTCGTATTGTTGGAAACGTTCGGAAGCGTTCAGATAAGAACTATTTATTACAATGTGTCGACGAAACACGAGCTGACGTTATCCTCTTTGCAATTATTAGTTATTTTTGTATTAAAACAATGCGGTTAATTGAACTGAAATAGCTCTTGTAATGAGTTTAATAATTTTACGTGCGAAATCGACCGCTTTGGGTAACTAAGCTTTATGAATCAAAATCTTTATAAAAATTACGTCACGATTTCTAGTGATTACATTCTCTAGCACAAAATGATTCTCAGAATTGGAAAAACCTTTATCTTGATAAAAATATTTCAAGATTTTTACACGCGACTAGAAGGAACGAAATATCTTCATAGAATGAGTAAGGGCCAAGTCGAAAACAAAAGTAAATACAAAATCTTTATAATATAAAAGTAGTATTATATCGAATATAGTATCTACATGCGATCGTAAACTAAATATAAAAGCGGATAACCCGTATCTATTGGATTTCATCGCCGAAAGAAGTTTTTTTGCGCCACTTTGATATTTTATTATCACGAAACCGTAGCGTCACTAAAATCTGGAAAAAGTTTTATGTTGGTATCTTCTGCACTTTATTTACAGACGTACCTATCTATAAATTTTTTCAAGCAAGTATTTGCAATTAAAAAAACGTATAATTTAAAAGAGATTACTTCTTAAAAACAACCCGCAGTTTCCTAATATATTGCTAAATGTTTCCTACCAAGAAAATGCCTAAAACTGCAGTCTAAATAATGCAGATTTTAAAACAGAAGCAAACACTGTTCAGTCATGTCACGCTATAAAATTATTATAGCATTTTTGTTGAACTTCGATCAAAACGAGCAAAAGTCCCATCCATCATATTCGAATATCAATTTGTATAAAATAAAAAAGCATTTTCAATTTTTATGAAAACCGTGCTGCACAGAAAACTACCTCTTTTTTTTTGTTGAAACGACCGACCATTAAACAAACAACCAATAACAAAAAAAAATCTTTAACTATCTGAAATAAACTGAAAAATAATAAAATTACGTTTCTAAAACAAACTTTATATCACCTGGAAAAAAACAGTTACTGCGCATTCTTAATTATAAAATAATGACCTACACGGAATTTCCCAGAGCTTTCATTAACTTCAAACACAGAATTCAATTAACAAACATGAAAAACTAATCAGTGCTAAAACATTCACACTAAAACATTAATTAAAGGTAATACAAACCGGTTGTTTGAAAACAAAGGCTTTAGCACACGTACGTATATTGACGTTGAACGTATATTCACGGGTAGAAGGCAACGCGAGCACGCCCTACGCGGTGTGTCGAGCGACTGGTGGGCGGGCGGGAGCTTTCTGCCTTCGGCCTTTGAGGCCTAATATTTTTACTATTGTAACTCGAAAGAGAAACACTGTAAGAGTAAAATGTATACCTCAGAAGAATGTAAAAAGATCATAATAATGTGGATGATAGAAGCTCTAAACTACATAAAAGATAGCTTGATCTCTGCGACATATGTATTATGTCAAACTGACATTCCTAGGGTTGTCAGGACAAAAAAAAATGTCGATAGAAAGTATCGACGTTTCTTACTATTATCGATGCTAATGTAACATATAATTGGGTTTAATTTAATTGCAAACGTTACTAAATTAAACGAATATTTTAATATAAAATGCATTTATTCTCTTATAGGAGTACACCCCAAATCCATATCTGAATCAGTTTCTGAATCGCTAGAACAATCTTGTAAATTTATTATAAACTCTTGTTCGCAAATATTATCAAATCGGACGTCCCGTTCCCAATCATCTTCCATTAGTTTTCTGCATTTGGTTACCACCTTCTTGTAGTCTTCTGCAGATACATTGTCGATGAATCGTCGCCCATCACTAATTAGGTCCCCATGCCCATAAAGTATGACATTGACAGGTACTGTCTGTACTGTTGTGAAATTCAGGACTTCATAGTCGTGATTTTACTGACAGCTGTCGCAGAGATCAAGCTATCTTTTATGAAGTATAATATTTGTTTAAAGTGCATTTTTATGAATATTTGGTAACTATATTTAAGCCATTCATTGTGTAACAAAGTTGCGACAGGTTTATGATCAGAAAATACACAGCACTGGTACTATCTGCCAGCCTATAGGCACGAAATCATTATTCACAAAATGCAAAAGGAAATCGAAACATTGCACTACCACAAAAAATATCCAACTATACATTTCAGAATCTACAAAAAAAAAAAATCATAACTACCAGTCGACGAGCGAACGTTCGAGCTTAATCCAATAAATATTGGTTCGAGTTACCACTAGTAAAGTTCAAAGTCAATGCAACGTGTCGTGTAGACAGTAGGTATCCTAGGTTGAACCTAAGGCTCTTTTCACAGTTTCAGGCTACCCGATTGTCGAATAAGTATTGTCTGTTTCAAAAGTATCTGATGAAGATGTAAACAAATGGATCAAAAATCGAATCTGTGGATGGCAATTTGTAGTGCCACTTACAAATTGAGTTCTTTGATTTGATTGTTTGAATATTATTATAATCAGCCTATAATGTTTCCACTGCTAGGACACAGGCCTCCTCTCGGTGAGAGGGAATGGGCCGTAATCCACCAAGCCGGCCCAATGCGGGTTGGTGGATATTCGCTAGTTAGTTATTAACTTGATTATTTGAATACTTAAACCCTAACCTTACCCTTTCTAATTTAAAAACTCTAAGCCTTTTAATTTTATATAACCTTAAAAATGTTTTTAATTTGACAATCGGGGTTAATTTCAACCTCAATTTTCGTCGATGATTTTTAATTTACAATGTAATAATGTTATTCAAACCATGGATAAAGTGGTAATATGTAAATTGAAACCTTCTACACACAGGTGAATGCGTTACTAATTCTTCCCTTTAGTGAGTGATTTCGTAGGAATTTAACCACAACCGGGTTTGTTTACAGTTTTATCAGATACTTTACAGCTTTTCTAACTGACTATACCTAGGTATGACCTTCATACGTGACGGCAGTTTTCGCCCGGTTAACCTATACATTCGCTGCCAGCAGCCTGACCGTGTGAAGAGAGCCTAAAGCACTACTTTACTCAGTTTGCGATGTACACCACTTAATTAATTGTAATTTTTAGTGCTTCACTAAAGGAAGTGCGATGCATGCACTTTACGGAGTACACACGGATATATATCAAGCTATACATTTCCAGTATAAGCTGAACTCTCTTTGTACGGAAATCCTATACAATGCGAGATCAGCTAATATTGGAAATGTATAGCTTGATATGTATATGAGCCTTGTGTACACAAATTAATTTCAACACCTGTGTTAGCTCTAATGAAATTTTATGCACAAAGTAATTTGAGCGAGCAATGAGGATGTAAGCAAGGGTTACATACAGCATAGGTAAGTGTGTGAAATCAATGTCCAAATAATAGACTTGCAGGTAAAAAGAGGAGAAATGTGTAGTAAACTGGGAGACCCGAAGAAATCCACATTGTGAACGGAAAACTAGCGTTTGAAAAACAATATAGTCTTGATGTGCAAATTGAAATAATTAAATCGTGTTCAATCATGTTAATGATAAGCTTTCTTACATTAAACTTGACATTACCCTTAAAACATCATAAACCTTACAAATACAACGTACAAAACATGAACAAACACTCTAAGCAAGCCGCTTTGTCCGACACCAAACTGCCAATACTTCTCAAACTATCGAAAGCCTCTCAATACGGCACAGAACACAGCTACTAACAAGGCGGCCATATAGCACAGGATATTAAACAACGAAACTTTGTCTGCCTGGTTTACAGCCCACATCTGAGTCTGATGCTATTGTGCACATAAACAAAGGGGTGGAGACGCGACGCTCATTAGCCCAACACTGGTTTAACGAACTATAACGTCACGATATATTATGGGCCAAATTCCTATAGTTTCAAGTACGTTTAGTACGGAAAGCTTCTTCGGGAAATGAAGAAGAATATTTTCAATGTTATTTTTCATGGTCATTGTTGTATTCATGTTGAGGGGCTTGTGGCTAGGTAATAATAGCCGCACGGGTCGATCGATCAGGTTAAACTACGCTTGCCGCGGCTGGTCCGTGGATGGGTGACCATCTTTACATACCAAGACCCCTCCGTGCCTCGGAAAGCACGTTAAGCCGTTGGTCCCGCCTGTCATTCGTGGATCTTTGATAGAACCCCCAAAGTCTGATAACCAGTCTTACCACGGGTATCGTATTACCCAGTAACTGTGGAGGTCAGATAGGCAGTGGCTCCATGTAAAATACTGGTATTCAGCTGCATCCGGTTAGACTGGAAGCCGATCCCAACATAGTTGGGAAAGGCTTGGCAGATGAATTGTTGTATTCATGTTCTGGCATGATTTACGAATATTGTTATGTTTGTACATGACATCTATGCTGAAATGAAATCCGCGAAGTACCATTCTTTTCAGCTATTGTAGCATTTCAGACTTATGATCTTTTATCTAAGTATGTGTCATGCAAAATAAATTGAGATAAGTGAAATAAAGAAAAGAAAGAAAGAGAATACATATACCATGTGTCTGTATACGGTGTGCCGAAAATTAAGGGTGTGGTGCCGACCATCAAACTGAGCAACTTTTTCCCGGGGACTAAAATCGTAATCGTGAAAAATAAATCAGTCATCCCATACAAAACTTCAATACTTGCCTGACCAAACGTATGGGACTACTGATAATTTTTACGGGAGAAAGTGGTTCAGTTCGACGGTCTGTACTACACCCTTAAATTTCGGCACATCGTATACAGACACATTGTATATTTTGCACAGACTAAAAGGCATACAATATAAGATACCGCAGACAAAAAACAAATAAAAAATGTAAAGTGCGATGTAAGAAATTAGCAGGAAAGTTTGCCTCACGGCTGCGCCAAAAAGGCCCAGTTCAACCAGACAACTAGTGCCTGACGCTGGTTTCAACTGGACCTGAAGTGTAAGGTGACGGATGTAAATCAGTTTCAAGAGAATGATAATGATGACCTATATGACATGCACGACGATGAAATACGACTACTTTAAAAATAATTTATCACTTTGCAATTTGATCAAACATAAATAATGAACCCATCACAAATCGTTTATTTATAACCACACCTGCACAGATTCAGCCGTCTCAATCCACTTAGTAATTCATCATAAGCTAACGACCTAGCCAGCCTACCTAAATGGTTTTCGATCACCATAGTAAACAACGAACCTATGTACCTACCGTACATAGGTATGCTATCAATTTCCTGGCGAGAATTTCTCATAGCTACGCAGACATAGAAAGGGGACGGTGCAACGTAGACGTGTTTTCCGCGCACACATAGACCTGCATAGACGTGTTTTCCGCGCACACATAGACCGCATAGACGTGTTTTCCGCGCACACATAGAAGTGTATTGGAAGCGTTAGGACATCGCCTGTTGTCCTTAGTTGCAGATAGGGCGATATATGATACGTTTATCTGAATAAATTAGGGACGGAATCTTTTATTTCAGACTGTTGGTTAGTGAAGAGAAGTGGACATGAATTGTTGCTAAGAACTTCAGGCAACTGTTCAAGTAACTCTTTATTTTCAACTACAGACTATCCATTCTAGCGAATATTTAAGATTGGAAGTACCGTTACCGTATCAAAACAATAAAAGGCAAGGTAATCATATGCAGAAACATAATAATAACTCGTATTTTAGCATGAACATGCGTTAAAAAGCATATAACAGCTGTTATTGCAAGAACACAATTTGTCGTGATTTGGTAAGCATAGGAATGTTTATAACTTATAAACGAACATTACAAATTAAATCGCAATGGTAGTAATGAACAAAACTTTCCAGACGGACCGAGTGTCAAATAGGTATAGTCCGGAAGGGTAACCGAGGCCCCTGGCAACGCAGGCAACGGAAGGAACACGGGTGGGTTTTAGTCAGTAAGAGTCTGACACACTCTCCCGCTCCGCCCAGACCGGGAGAAGTTATTTGACAATTTCCGACCCAAAAAAAAAGGTATACTTACATAGTACTTACACTTACTCCATAATAAGTCCTCGTTCGACAAAGCCTTAACAACAGACTAATTGCCTAAACCAATAAAATCGTGACATGAAACAAGCTTTACCTAAAACTCACGCAAAGCTTTTGGAAATGAATTATACTCAGGTATGTGTGTGTTCCATGGCGAGGGCCTCTCGTGGCTAAAATACAGCCTCCGAACGTCGGCTTTTCCGCAGTTTCGCAGGATATGCGATACTGAAGCCGAACGATGGCATTTCGACTATCGGTCGCGAATTTATGCCATTCCCTGCATTTTTACGTTATAGTTTTATTGCGAACATATTTTATAATAAAACCAAGCATGGTTGAGAACCAATATGTCGTTTTTCCACTTTGTTTTTTAAGAGAAATTTGATTAATATTTTCGCTCAAAGGGAATCGATGCGAATAAAAGTTTACAAGACACAAACATAAGATTACGCCTGTATCCCCGAAGGGTAAGACAGAGGCCATATTTCACCGGTTATGTTGAAGTCCCATGTACCTCACAGGGGGCGAGCCTATTGCCATCAACCGGACATAAATCCAAAGATGAAAGAGAAACCACTCCATATGGATCAATACGGATTCTATCAACGAGAGTCGCGAAAAATCCTATCAAAATGGCAAAAATACTACATACTTTACTTACTGCTATACAGTTGAAAATCATGTGACATGTTCATTGAATACAGCATATTGTTAATTGAATCGAATCGCCGTTTGTGGGTGTCATCGCTACCACTTGTAAATTCAATACCGAGCATACAAAACCAACGTATCTTGGCCTGTTCCTTTCGAGCACTAAAACCACAAAGCTCCTGAATGCGACAGATCAACTGTATTTGGTTATGCGACTCTTCTGTAACTGTAGAAGTAAAGTTTAATATAACCAGCTTATATTGACACGGACCTACGGTGCTGTGAAAGAAAAAAATCTGTTTGCACCGCAGGCCAAGAAGAACGGGTCGTCACTAACATAATGATGATAAATTGTGCGATAAAGATATTATGCATGGTTGGTTAGGCGTATTTGTCGTGTGCAGTGTCATTAATATCAATTGAGATGTTTTGGTAGGACAGTGTCTTTATATATTGAAGGGAATTCAATAGGTTGCGTATAACTATAGTGTGTTAAATCAATGAATCTTGGTGAAATAATTTAATAAAATAACCATTTTGGGCATATTAAACGTAATTGGGAATCACTGCTGTCAATTAGGGCAACTATTTCGGCTAAGGGCTATCTATTTTTTTTTTGTGACACAAGCTTTGGAAAACTAGAATAAGTTTAAATAAGATTAGTGTGTGTAGGATTTTATCCTTTGAACACACATTCACTTTTATCAGAACTAAATTCAATATAATATATTTACTCCATTATTTTAAAATAAATTTTATGAAACGTAAAACCACGCACATTAAAACAATTAAACTGAATTATAGTAAATACAAACTGAACTGACAGATAAGGTTTATCTGTTTTAATTGCAATATAGTTTCCGAATCGCAAGATATAGAATCTAGGTTATCTATGTATCACAGCGATTGCTACCAGTTGCTGTAACAATTTCGAACTGTATTAACTCGAATAGAAGTAATGTATTATATTTGTAAGAATCAATCTATCTTTCTTTAATTAAATACACTTCCGTGAATGAAAAACAACGCACACAAATTAATTGTTACAAATATAATCGTTTGTAACGTCGCTTGCAATATGCAGTAACAAAGAGTAGGTTTCGGAAGCAGAGCAACGCGACGACTTACAAAAACCATTTGCCAGCTGTTGTCTGCATGCTACGCATGAATTCATACCCAGTCTAGGTGTGAAACCAATTATTTTATGTATGGACATGTCATTTGCCTTATGAAATTTCCCATCGGCAAAAATTACGAACTTCAATACAAATTTTCCAATTCAATCCCCTATTTAACACCTTTAGGGGATACATTTTCGAAAAATCCGTCCGTAGCTCAATTTAATTATATAATGTACCTTTGAAAGAAAGAAAGTTTATTTGGATACAGTTCGTGAAACACAAAATACAAATAACAGAATGAAATGTTTTAACAACAATAGTGTGTGCCTCACAGCTGCGCCAAAAAGGTTAATTTCAGATATAATGCCAGACAGATGCTGTCTGACGACAAGTGACGGGGAGTGCAAACAGTTTCAACATACCTAATACAGAATTACAAAATTTCATGTTTCAGACGCAGCGGATTAGGCTATGCGTTGTGTGTCAGTGAATTTAAGATTTTTATCGAGCTTTGATCGAGGTTCGAATTTCTTAGTATATAAGCTCTGTGATTCACAACACCGAATTGACAACCAACACAAAGTGACACCATAATTCATTAACAATTGCAAGTATCACGCAACCGTTGTGGCTATCCGTTGCGCAATAAAACATCGAATTTATCGACGGTTTATCGATAAAATGTAACACAATGATATCATGCCATTATGTGATAAATAAAACTTATTGTTAATCGACATGATTTCAGGAAATATGATAAGAGCGTTGATGATTGAATAAAAAAACTGTTCGCAGACGTGACAAAAGAATCGTTATCAAAATCGTATGATAGCCTATTTTGCAAGTTTGTTATACAGTGTGTGCCTGGATAAAGTGTGCAATCGAAAATGGGTAAAACTAGACCATTATTCACCGCCAAAAAATTGGAAAAAAAAATTTAAAAAATCGTTGAAAATTAAAGAAATTAAATAACTTTAGACAATATTTAAAAAAAAAAAATCAAAGAAACGTATTTTTATACTTGATGGCTGTATTTTAAGGGGTTAATTCTTTGTAATTACTATGCAGCATCAATTATCAGCCAACATCATTATTTTTATTTTAACGAAATTCCCTCAACTAATAAAAGTTATTACATTTTCAATACAGGCGTCTTTAATAGGCAAAAAAAAAGTAAAAAAAAATCGATCGAATAATTATTTTAGTACGATTTTTTTAAGATTTTTTTTTATTCTTTTGTCGATTAATTATGGTCTACTTTCACACATTTTCGTTTGTGCCCTTTATAAAAAAAAAATAAAGGAAAAAAAGGATATTATTATTATTTATCCAGGGACACACTGTATTATAAACAAACAAAACATTATTGTGCGTTGAACAAAAACAATTGTTTCTTATGAAAATTTTAATAATCAACTCTCACGTAACTGATTACGTAGATACCTACTGTTGATATTTAAAGTATAATCATGCCTATACTCCATTGGTGTAGGTAATTAAATAAAGGTAAATAAATTGACACCTACACCTACACCTTTACCTTACACCTTTGTCCGTATTTTTCTGTTCCTTTCTTCTTGTCTGTTTATATGTGTGTACATAAACTGTTAAATAAATAAATAAATAAAAAGGGTTTTTATTGATGACACTTTCTTGTTTAAAAATACGTTGTAACTTATAACCAAATTAAATTTATTTTTGATTTTTACGATAGTTTCCTCTTTTATTAATGTATGTTATACTTTATTATTTCTTCTTAAACTACTCTTCGTAGATGTAACTGCTTGAACACAATTTTGCAGTTTGATTTATAATAATACTATAAAATTTTGTAATCTGTCTAGTGTAAAGAGCCCAAAAAGACAGGTTGTCAACACGTCAACGAATTATAACGTTGCTAAATTGAAGAGTACAACTGTGACGTAGCATGACAATTGAAGTGACAGGTATTACAGTTAGTCGGTTACTTGGCAGCTCTCTCGTCACGTGGCTTTTTTGATTACGTTTATTTTACTACCTAAACGAACTAGGCTTATTGGTCCAATAACTATTCGTCATCAACATAATCAGCCTATAATGTTCCCACTGCTGGGACACAGTCCTCTCTATGAGAGGGTGTGGGCCGTAATCTAATACGCGGGCCCAGTGCGGGTTGATAGATGTCAATGTCTTCGAACTTTTGGTTCTAGGACATGCCGGTTTCGACAAGATGTTTTCCTTCACCGTTTTGAAAGCAACGGTGATGAAATAATTTACCCAAAGTAAAGGGCCTGCCTGGGTTTCGAACCTACGACCCTACACCTCGTATGTTGGGGTCGTTTCCACTGGGCCACCACTGTTCTCAATGACTACTATTGTTTGTCTATTTATACCAACAGGTAAAACAGGTTTTTGTCAAGTTTTTATTTTTATTTTATATTTATTTACTGTACCTAATTTTTGAATTCCATTCCCCACCACTACAGCAACATTTACTAACACACATAAAATTAAGGCAAGATAATTAATAACGGTGTTTTATGGTTAGAAAACTTCCGATAAGTTGTATGTTCCCCCACGTGATTTATTACCGCTGAAATAGCCCCCACGATACCACTACCCGTAAATATACTGCATATTATGAAAATAGGTTGCTGTGACGATAGGGGTTCAAATCTTTCAGTGCATTTTACTGACTGTTTTAGATTTAAATAAACGGCTATTTAGAACACCTGCCTTCTACAGTTTAATTTTAACGCTTTTACATCCTTACATATACATATGTATATGTTGCAGCCATCTGGTTAAATTAGCCAGCTAATTGGACGCCTATGCCGTTCATTAAACGCGCCCACCGACGTTTCAGTCAACTAGCTTAAATAGCCGTTTAAAGTAGCGCTTGCCGGCCGCTGCCGCGGTACCGCTCGCTTCGCTCGCTCGGCTCGCGCGCTGATGGTCACAGTTCTAACCTAACCCATTTGATCGGAGTGCCCTGGCTTAGTTACTGCTACCACTTCGGCGCGCGTGGTTGGTCAAAGTTCTAGTTGTCCTTCAGCTATTTCATTGGGTGGCGTTGGTTGGGCGTTTAATGAACGGCCTAGGCGTCCAATTAGCTGGCTAATTTCACCAGATGGCTGCGACAGAGTTAGGAAGTTAACTAAACGGCTAATTAAGCTAGTTGGCTGCGACATATACATACATAAACTTACGCCTTCTTCCCATGGAGGTAGGCAGAAACTAAAGAAGGCCACCTGCTACGATCGCTAACGTTTATAAATTCAACTTAATACTTAAATTCGAATTATTAATTCACTGGAGTAATCTGACAAGTGCTAGCTTTCACTTTGTGTAATAAAATGTTCACATTTATTGTAATGGTGTTCGTTTAGTTTAATCTATTTATATAATTGTAAAATAAATGTATTTATTTATTTATTTAAACTTCTCGCACACAATTAAGACGCTGACAACACCTAAACCGCGGTCACTGTCAGACTGCATAAAAAAGAAAGAGAAGCGCGATGACATAACGCTTGTATTCTATTTACTCAAAATTGAGTTGAGTAATGGAAAATAAAAAAACAACCAAGTTCTGCATTCAAATAAGACGTTCTTGTTATTAATTAAATACGTAACGTATGTTAATACTTAATACAGATATGTTGGTTTGGAACTCAAGGTATGAGGTTAGTTTAACGTTAGTTTGTATCGAGATTTTTTTTAAAACGGGTTTTGGTAACAACCAAGTTCTGAGAAATATGTTCAAAATTAACATATATTTTTTCCGCTACCACAAACTATACAGATTTGGCAATTTTTTTTCTTAAGACAATCCTATTTTGGTCATTTGCCTCTTGTCAGCGCCTTAAGTACAAAGGCGGACTTAATGCCTTAGGCATTCTCTACCAGTCAACCAAGGGTGGTGAAGAGATAAGATGGCAGGTGCTCAGAGAGAAAATAAAAATAACGAAAAATATTAAAAGATAACATAATAAATAGAATAGTTACAGAAATACATAAATAGGTTACACACTTATAATACAAATACATACATATTTACGTATATACGTGTAAAGTTCAGAATACAATAAATATGACCATTTCATTACACTAAGTGACAGCTAGCACATGTCAAATTACTCCAGTAAATGAATTCGACTTTATTTAAAAGTTTTATTACAATCTAATCAGTTAGTGAAGTAACTGACATGCTAAACAGTACCTACAAGTCACAACTGAAATAATTCCAAAACAAAGTGGACGCTAACTGTCAATCCCAATACCATAGACCTCAGTCCGAAAAGTTTCCCCGAGTCTGACAGTTGCCCGGAAACGTCCCGTCCGCTTGTCAAACATCAAAACTGAAAGCTCGTTACCTCCATCTTTACAAGGTAATATAGATCTGACTGGCTGTTGAATGCGAGAGATAACAAAGCTTTGCAAGTAGAACCACAGTGTAACGTTGTCCTTTCATCTCGTCGCCTTTGTTATGCGGGAATATCAGCGCAAACTGAGCGTATGAGTGTCGACTGTTTCCTTTAGACATTTTCAGCAGCTTTTTCGTGTTATGTATTTGAAAAAAAAAAAGGTTTTAGTTAGGATTAGTGAGGAAGGGATTACGGGGTTAGTATGTTTCATATGGGCTGAACGTAATTATGGTAATTATTTTGTAGTTAGGTGCACAAAAGCAAGCACGATATTCAAATCGATCGATAAACGGACACACAACGGCACTAAATGGAATACACAGTCAGGATTACATAGCACGGTTCCATCTTATATTTTACTATGAAGAAATGAAATGAAATGAAATGAAATGAAATGAAATGAAATGAAATTGTTTATTCTGTAAATCGGATATGAGAATCACTTTTACACGTCATATTAAAAAATAAGCTAGATGGAGTCGACATTTCCTATCTGACTACCCCTGAGAAGAAATGGCGAAACAAACTCAAGAAAAATCATCATCACAAGAACGATTTACTTTGGGTAAAATCAATTTACTTCAAAGTATTTATTAACATAGGTAGGACGGTCGCGGTAAAGTCCGAAAGGGTTACCGAGGTGCCTGGCAACACAGGCAACGGAAGGAACACGGTTGGGTTTTATTCAGTAAGAGTCTGACACACCCTCCCGCTCCGCCCAGAGCGGAATAAATTATTTGATAATTTCCCACCCAAAAAAAAAAAACAGGTAGGACATTCCTATTTCAAATGCTCGATAAATTCAACCCAAAACATCGCTGTAGACAACGTTTCAGTTAGAAATGTCTCCTGAATATGGAAATGACGTTTACATCGAGCACAGGAAACGGAAGGAGTCGCGTCCCAGTTGACAGCGCATGACGTCATATGTATTTATGTACTTCCGATAGTTATGGAAATGTTACAGTTTCTATGTAATATCTATAGTATAGGTAGATAGTGGGTGCAATCAAAAGTAATGAATCGGTTTTCCATTTTTTAATTTTTTTATTTCTGATACTGATATAGCCAACTTTATTATTCGCTTTAGCTTCATATATCACAAGAAATAACATTTTACTTACACTAGCATTTTCCACAATAAATATTAATGACAAAGGATGTGCAGTACCATTACTCTTGCCTGGAATCACCAAAGTTTGTCCATATATTTTACGACTGTTTATTGAGGCAATCATTGAGGAGACAATTTTTTCATAGTAGATGTCTACAGACTCTATGTTACAATTTACCAAAATCCTAGCTAACATTATAAATGCGAAAGTCAGTGGCGTGCCTAGGGTTTCAAAATAACGCAAGCCCAATAAAATTTTAACCGATTTCAAAAAAAGAAAGTTCAGTTTTCGACTGAGTATGTAGGTACCTACGTATCTACGTATGTATCATCGCAATTTTCTCATACACTACTGGTTAGGTACAATAAATTCTCTATCGAGCATTTTAGTAAGGCATGCCGGGGCTTTTGGGCTTATATGAAGGTACCGCCACTGGCGAAAGTGAGTTTGTTACGCTTTCATGCAAAAACCCAGCACATGGCACATGGGTAGACCATGCCCTGGATTTGGACATTGGACTTTTTATCCCGATATTCCCACGGGATCGAGACTTATGCGGGTGAAGTCCTCGGGTGAACTCTTGCTTCCCATTTTATTTGGGGTCACCGCAGCACCTTCGTTTTTTATACGGGATGAACATTGAGATGACGGAGAATCTCTCCGTCATCTCAATGTTCATCCCCTTAATCCACATTTCTCATATGCGCACTGTAATGCATATAATCAAAATAAGCTTTCCTGGATGTTTTATAAGTTTCCGAATTAAAAGTTGGTTAGTAGTATAACAGGAATAAAATACATTTATCATTTACATGTTTTCAAATTTTTGGTTCTAGGACATGCCGGTTTCCTCACGATGTTTTCCTTCACCGTTTTGAGAGTAATGGTGATAAAATAATTTACACAAAGTAAAGCGCCTGTCTGGGTACGAACCTACGACCTACAACTCGTAGGTAAGTCGCGGCCGTTACCACTGGGCCACCACTGCTCCCTTTCATTATGGTGCAGGCAATAATTACTAGGTACGTAAGCATCTCGGCACCTCGCCTCTACGAGAACCAATGATTTAGAAAGGTGCACTTTATCCCGAGAGCTCTCGGCTTTCCGGAACACATGTTCATTCACAACGATTACTTACGTCTCCGAAATAGATAGGTTTCTAGTTAAACCGATTCATTTTGTAGGAGCTATAAGGACCGCATGGTATTTCAAAAATGACCAGATGTAGTTTTAATACTACTAAGTACAAGGTCTAATTGCAGGTTCAAAACACGGTGCAGTCTACTGTTCCCAGTTTGACAAAAGCCTCACCGTTGCACTCTACACCTATCTCTGCGCCCTCAAAATGCTTTCTTCGATTTTACTTTTATACCAAAGTCATGTAAATAAAGACGGATCCATACCGATTTTCAACTTAGCAAGTAAGTTTAACGCTACAAAGTTGTTTAACCAAATGGGTGCGCTATCTACGATCGTGATTATATCATTTGAATGCCTTTTTATGGAGACTTGAGCAATCTTGAGAATCAGTTTGTAAGGTAGGTATCATTCCAAACCCTGACTTACTACTAGAACATATCGAAGCTTAAAATCTAAAGTTATATTGAAGCAATCAGCAACAGTAATGGGCACCGGCAGCTTATTGCACGTTTTAAACCCAAGAATGCATGTAGCTACTGTATATGTATACTTTCATGCATTTCAATAAGGTACATC
Source organism: Atethmia centrago (assembly GCA_905333075.3). Taxonomy (NCBI): domain Eukaryota; kingdom Metazoa; phylum Arthropoda; class Insecta; order Lepidoptera; family Noctuidae; genus Atethmia; species Atethmia centrago. The sequence continues at coordinate 21,696,862 of HG995384.1, forward strand.
AACCTTCTACCCAAAATAAGTTGAATCAACAAAAAAGAACAGCAAAACAGCGGAACAAAAACATTTTATTTCGGAAAAATAATAAGACGCGGGAAAACTGCGGAGCTCAGCTGAATGTAAACCCTCATTGTGCCCCCCACCCCGTCTAGACTAAGGGGTAGTGAAAATCTTAAAAGCCCTCCGTTCTTTGTACGCTGTGAGAGAAAAATATGAACTTTATGAGACCGGTAGCCGTCACAAAGCCTTGTTATGATTACGTTGTAAGGAAAACAAGGGAATGTTATGGACTTCTTTAAGTACAGGATACAATTTAGTGTTTATTTCAAAGCTATGCAGCGATGGGGGTTAAAATGTCTGCCCCTTATTTCCCTCTAGATTTGGCGGTGTCTTGATACTATGCATGATAATTCGACACTAAAGCTGCACTGCGCTTTACAGTCCCAGGGAAAGATCTAGGACTACTTAAGACACGCGTGAAACATGTGTAGAGGATTGCTCTGTAAGCGCTTTCTCTAAAATGCATCGTTGGCAAAGTTCAATTAAAGTGCTTATCGGGCTGTATGCACAAAATATGACACTTATCTCGTTACAATAGTTCAAATAGAGCATTATTGTACTGCTGAAAGCTTTGTAAAACGGTAATAACTACACAATAAAACATAATACTAGCTATGTGTTAATATAATAACACGGTACAATATTCTCACAGAGAGAGATAATATCAAAACAACAAAACAATGCCGTGTTCAGTTATTTTCCGTCTCGTTAGTACAAATTACGCGTAGGAGTGGTAGACGGTCCGCGGGACTAATGAGTGATGACGCGCCTGACGGCCAGCAAACGGTTGATTAGGAAACGAGATTTGTTGCTATACGCTTTTTGGCAGGCGCTCATGTGGTAAATTAATGTTTGTGTATAATTCAGTGTAGTGAATTTCAAGGGACATTAACAAAGTTACAGAAGCTTATTTATCTTGTTCATTCAAGGAAAGTCGATATTTTCCCGAGATTCCCCCAGTGTTTCTTTTTCAATTAGGTGCCCTACACAGGTATTTTTTTGTCAAATACTACCACTATGTTTTTATTCTCTAACAAAATATGACATCCTTATTTATTTATTAACTATGGATGACTTACAGCTAAAACAAACAGAATAAAAAAATAGTAAGTTTGTGAGACAGATAGCCACTAAAGGGTTACCGAGGCAACACAGTCAACGGAAGGAATACGGGTGGGTTTGACTCAGTAAGAGTCTGACACACCCTCCCGCTCCGCCCAGAGCGGGAGAAGTTATTTGATGATTTCCCAACCAAAAAAAAAAAGACAGCTAATTAAAAGTCTTCACTTCTAAAAACAGATTGAAAAGAAAGAGTGTGAACAGCGCAACACAGCTACCAAAAAAAGAAAAGAAGAAAAAAAACACTATAACATTCAAGCTTAAACTAAATTCACATATCATATTCAATACAAGAATAAAAACCTGAACATACAAAATCTTAATTTAAAAAGTCAAGGTTCAGGCACTTTCTGGCCGAGGACACACCCGTTATGAAAGGATATACCAAGATTTTTAAATACTGTCCGTTAAATAATCTAAATGAAGACGTTAAACTTGACAGCATCATTGCCATATGACTGCTAACCACTACGTTGAAACCACACATGGGTGCAAAGTAAGCAAAACACAGCATCGTATACGTGAGACGCTTACAAAATCTGAATCTGAATAGTCTGAATACATTTCAGGGGTGGTATGAAGACAGCCGTCTCATCTTGGCTCGCCATGGGGGGAAATGCAAGATTAAAAACCTTCAGACTTGGTGGTTCCGCAGCTATATCTTATAGCTTGCTTATATCAACGGGGGCTATAGAAAACGTTGGGAGTTATTAGCGGGGAGTTTTTCGAGTAATTACTAAAGTAAGGGATGTTAAAAAGAAGATGTTTGAATGGGACGTGCTTGGTTATTGCTAGTTCGTTTGCAAAAAAATTCTATGGTACAAAGACGTCGTATATATAGTTTTGTAGCGAATTATATGAAGTGTGAAGTGTTTATTGGTTTGCGCTTTAAAAAATGTTTGCTTAAAGGCTCCCGCAGACAGACGCGACGAGTTTCTGGTAGAACAATTTCCATTAAATTTTCATAAAAAATGTTCTTAGTCGCGCCTATCCGCAGGAGCCTTAAAGGAGTTAAACGATCCCTGATTACAAAATCATGATGCATCTCAGTACAAGATTGATGATGATTACTCCGAGAATACATCTGTCTTGTGTGAGCAAATTCGCGTCGAGATTTACGCTTGGAATATTGTTTATTAGTGCTCCCAGATCTTTAGGTTGAATTTATTATTCACCACAGAACGCTACAAAAGTTTATTTCATTCAATTGTGAAGGTCATAGGGAAAGACCGTGACATAATTTCGCTTACATTGTGTTACAGTTCAATCATAAATTGAAAGTTGCGGTTATAAAAGAAAAGTGTATTGACACCATTTAGTTAGGCGCATTATTCCTATAGATGTCCCCAATAGCACGTAGGCAAAATGCCTCAGATAACTGGTGCATAACGCTCGTCATACGGGTTTAGCCACGCTTATGATACCTGACGGGTCAAATTGAGTTATAATTTGTAACAAAGTAACAGCCGAAACTAAATCGACAGGTTCGTGTTAAAATTGCAGCAGTGCAGTGAAAAGGTGCATGAGCGGATTATTCTGGTCCTGCACAATTTTGTGCACATTTTTCGGACCTGTGTTCTGTTCCAAAATCAGATTAGCTCAATACATTACGCAAGCACACTGCAAAGCTCAAGAAACAAGATAATTATTTTGCTAAAAACATGAGTATGCAGTTATGCACATAAATGCAAGATGTTAAGTACATAAAAAGTTCAGTTGAGTCACTGTCATATTTTGGCGTACAAAATATAACTGATTAAGGATGTCTTGTCTCAGAGTTTCAAGAACTGCACCAAATGTTTTGATTATCTCGTAACAATACGAGATATCCGAACCCGATCGTAGAAATGAACGCTAGACGCAGAGAAAGAACGCATTGTCTAGACGCAAGCCACATCTAGGTATAGCAGCAAAATTTTAAATGCAACTAAAAGTGCATTCATAAAATGCGCTCGTAAATTCGGCATCATTTAGGAGATTATTTTAGCACAAACGAGATTGATAGCATGTAAGCACGTGTCACATGGATAAGTTGATTTCCCGCGCACCGGACCGGAAGCACACGCCCGGATGCACCGCACTCTGCTGCAAGATTACATTTTGTGGTGTCTATGCATTTGTATGCATAGACACCACAAAATGTAATCTGTGTTCAGAAGGCTAACGCACCTAGAGCTCAAACATGTCATAAAGACTGCAGTAAAACGTAGTTGTGAAAGGAAACTATAATACTAAAAGCTTTCGTTTGTGCGAGTCCAAAGAAAGCAATGTAACGATCAGGGGGGTTACCATCACCTCTTATAGCAGTATTATTTCAATATTACTTAGCGTGAGAAAGAGATGGAGCTATAAGTCCTGTATAGCTCCATCACTTTCCCACTGTGAAGTAATATTATAATAATACTGCTATAAGAGGTGATGGTAACCCCCCAGGCCATTCCACTAAAAGCCAAACGGCAGAAGCGACTGCTTCTGCTTCTCAGTTCTCGACTAAGTGAAGTATACTCGTACTTACAGCAGGCTTAGCATGACACTTTATTTCTTCGACGAATAGACACGGCTCTTTCTATACAAAGTGACATTTCGTTTCTCTATTTTTGACATCTCACCGTAGAAATCCTTCTACAATCTGTCATTTTGTCTTTCGTTTCTAACGATCTTTGTCTAGGTCCTTTTTTATGTAGAAGGATTTCTACGGTGGGTTGTCCAAAAAGGAGAAACGAAATGTCACTTTGTATAGAAAGAGCCGTGTCTATTCTTCGAAGAAATAGAGAGCGTCATGCTAAGCCTGTAGGAGCATGCAGCTCTTTCTCGCAGCCAAGCTAGCTGGTCATAGCTATCAAACCCAATAATTTTACCACAATACCAGCTCTATAATACCGCTTAAACTGAACACAATCAAACCACATATTGATGATATTTCATTTTGATTCAGCGACCATGTTTGTCCAGCTCTATTTTGAAAACCTCTTTGTACAAAGTGGAGCTTCTGAACCTATGTATTTATCTTGTGCCTCAAGCGCTGGTATTTTCACGTAAATATGTAGTTTAGTGGTCAGGTAAGCTTTATTAAAAGCCGTGTTTCCATGATAAATTTTGTATTAGGGGTGCCCCATTATAACATGCATACCTGCAGATGTGCTAATGGTTTAGTTATTTTGGAGCGCAGACAAAGGGGATTTTTCGAAATATAACAACGTTGAAATTTATAACTAAAGGCACCCTTTTTCCTAGCAGTTTACGATGAAAGATCTTCAAAGTAAAAGTGGACGTGATAATCAAATAGTTTAGGCAATTTCACAAAAAACCCATGAAACATTTCTTTCTACAAAATCTTCTCAAAAGCCAACTACAATAAACCAGATACAAAACCATAAATTCTCGTGAAAAGCGACACAGGAAAACGCGCAAATGGCATCACACACACAACAGTAGCCGTCCGGATGCTATGAGATAAAACTCAGTAGCCGCCACACCGGATGAGCACAGCCGCGGCGAAATTATATGCAGCCATTAAAACAACACGTTACAGTACAACCAGATCATTTATGAGGTACATAACATTATGTTGTGGATAGGAAAATTAGGGACGCACGTAGGTTACCCCCACGGCTTTGCGAATTCATTGTAATGCGAGTAGACATAGACAATGGGTTTAGATGGACAAGTTTAGAAAATATTTTTTAGAAGGATAAAGGCTCGCGCAGACTGGGGCGATATCGCACTAGTCTGCTCGAGCGTTATAAGAGATCCCAAAACATCTCTTTGTTTGTATGATCATCCTAGTAATATGGATTGCGTGATGTCACTTTTAAATACCATTATGTTCAGCTGTGGACAGATATCTACCCTGGGCTACAATCATGGGAATGAATTTGTTAAGAATATCTGCTGAAGAACCCAGTTGTTAGTTGCCTGAGTCTACCGCAGTTCTAAGCCAGTTCTGCCTTAAGTCAGGACATATTTATGTTTTATAAATTCATGTCGTTTCCTCTTCATTATTATTTTCAAGGTGATACCTAAATTATTTCAGTTTTAGGTTAGATATTGCGTCAGAACATGGAATGCTAATTTGCGCAATAAGGCACGATATTGCAGGAAATTTGCCTGCATGCGTGTGGAGGAAACGGTTGGTGCGGTTTTTTCATCCTGTCTCCCTTGAAATACGTGTCGGTGCTTTACTACTTACCGGGGGAGGTATGGCCATATGTCGACCTGTGCTCAATATTGCTAACATATTATATGGCTGATATGAAATGCAACATCCTGGTGATATTAAAATATTACCATAAGGTTATGGTTATATAACGAAGACTGGTACGGAAAATTTTAATATTTTTCGTTTTTTTTTTTATAAAAGAAAATCGTGGAAGGAACCTTAAAAACTTCAACAAAGTCAACCACAACCACCTTTTAATCAGTTTATTTTTAGAAAATCGTGGAATTTTCTAAAAATAAACTGATTAAAAGGTGGTTGTGGTTGACTTTGTTGAAGTTTTCAAGAATAACGTACAGTTTCAATAATTCATTTCTAAGAAGAAATCGCTTTTCTGTAACTAAAAGGTGACAGCCCTTCGCTGACCAAACAGTATTGAAGCTAGAAATAAATCTACAAAGACATGAATGATAAATTGTCAATTAATGTGAGCAAACGAGAAATCTAACAAAATTGATTTTCAATGAGCCGTAACCCAATCATAGTCCAAAGAAGTCCACTCAGAAGCTGTTTTATCAGCAATTAGGCCAATACGTTAGATCACAATCAGATATTAATGAAGGCTCCACTGAGGTTTGACTAGGATAATAAACAAAATGGCCGCAATCGATTAAATTAGATTCATTTCGTTTTAAGAGAGCGTATAAAACAGGAATGGTCAAGTTTGTTAGCTAAGAGCCGTCTGGGGAGTTTGAAGACTGTAGATAACGGCGAAGATTAATGGAACTGTATGGAATTTCAACTAAAAAACGATTGGTGAAAATCCATAGAATTTACGGATAAGTAAAGAAAGAAACTAGCTGGGATCTGTACTTGTAAATTGTAACAATGATCCCTTAACACCGCATTGCATTCTGATAATACAAAGGTGCATAGGTACTTTAAACTCGAGTCATCCATACAAAATATGAAGAACCTGTAGCATAACACGAACTACTAAATATTGTTCATAAAGAATACATAATGAAGACGATACTTGCACCGAAACGACGCCAAAGGTAAACCGAGAACATTATCATAGGCATGTATGCCGTATGTTAATGCCGTGACGTAACTATACACGTTTTGGGTCCACGAACCGGTTTGTAAACAAACGTACTAATAGACAAACTAATGTATGAGGCTATTACGTTGATTTAACTTAAAATGTTCAACGACGATTGCTTTATTTCCGATGGAAAGAAGAAAGAAAGATAGGGCCGAGTATCGTCCCTTGAGGAAATCTAATAAACGAAAATAGATTGTTATATAGTTTTTCAATTTATAAACGGGCTTAGCCGTAGGAATTCATTTCCTAACTAAATTATGTGACCGGCATTCTTGTAAATAAATGTTTTAATTACGATTTGCCCGGCGTTCAAAGTGCTTGTAAAAAAAACTACTAAGTTCGTGATCACGATTGCTGCAGACTCGAGACGTCGGGAAAAAGAAAAAGAAATGTATTTTAATAAACTTCTTCTTTAATAAAACTTGAGATATTCCGCCTAGCGTTAAAGTTTTACTTAGCGTTCAAGGCGGATAATTTAAAGACTTGAATGCCGTATATTTTGAAGAGAGGAAAATGTAAGTTAGTCAGAATATTTTTTAAAGTATTTCATTTGTACTGTACCTGAGATCTGAGGGACAAGTCAGTGCCGCCATGCCAATGGATACGTACCTGCAACAAAAACAAGAGAACATCAGTACTGAAACATCGTACACGCATAATTATAACAGCGTATGAATTACCTTCCGTGTTCCGCATTCAAATTGATATGATGCGTGCGAGATTTTAATTATAATTATGAGACTCGGTATGGAAATGCAACCCTTCATAATGAAGACAATGTGGAGATTTTGTTTTAGGTCCCTAAATGTCATTTAGATCTTCTGCCCACAGAATGCGATTCGATCTGTATGGATTGCTATATGCGATGTTCTAGGCGATCCAAAAGCATACCTTACTATTCTGAGAATTGAATAAGACTACGATTTACCAAAATTCTAACACGTATTTCCTATATTCTGTAACGTCCACGCTACGATTACTAAGGAACAATTAGTCATTTATATGTTTCATGATAGGTATAGGTACTACCTTTTAACTGACCTAATAAGAACGGTCAAAAATCTGGGAAATCCTTCCAGATTCAATGTCGTTGCGGTCATTTTTGCTTTAAAGGAATAAAACAATATTATCGTTACCTTACCAACATTCCTACCATCAAAACAGGAAAACTTTACGGTATAGTCTATTGATATCCCGCACGTGAATTGAATGAATTAGTTTATTACAGATATAAAATTTATTGAAACCAGTAATTATTGTATTCTGGATATATTTCTAGGAATGTCCTTTTTTTTTGTAAGCAGCTTATAGCAGGTGGCGTTCTATAGTTTCTGCCTACTCCCATGAGAAGATGGAGTGAGTTTATGTATGTATGTATGTATGTATGTATGTATTGTGTCTTTGTTTTGTTGAAATGTTTGCTATGGAAATCTTCAATGGAAAATTTTCATTCATATCCAGTTGCAGATTGATTTTCTTACAGCAAAAATAGGTAACGTTGATGAAGAACTTAACATTAGAGTATAAAGGAGACAAAACTTGAATACCTGCTAAAACAACGCTTTACTTCTAAGGGGTCTAACGTATAGCTCCAAGAAAAATAAAACCCTTCTTCCACATCACAAACCTTCAATTAAAAAAAAACGGTGCAATTATTCAACACGACTAGAGCAACTGCCTTGTCAACAAAGGCACTTCCCAACCCGTTGCACCGTGCGGGTTTCACTACGAAGCCAAACGGTGATGCTTGAGTAAACTACACCCATGAGATACGTTGACTAACGATATCTTCACAGTTTGTAATTTCAGTAAGGAGAAAATGTTGTGTTGCAAATGGAGTGTTACATTGTTACATAGGTAATGCAATGGAATCGGTGTTGATGTAACTTGTAGCAGGTTTTAGAACCACAGGTTCATATAATATCTATGTATAGTCCCAATTATACGAAGCAAGTTTCTTGCCTGTGACATACAGTGAATTTGAAGCAACCAATGACGGTACAACTTTCCTTGTTGCTTCAACGTATGGTATGCCACAGGTAATTAAATCACACCATGTAATTCAGGATTTAGTCCATTTGTAAACATAACCAGCAGAATAGATTAACACCTTTGACGACATGTGTATCCAAAAGTATACAAATCTTTCTACTTGGTGAAAGTGCTGTGTCTTTTAGGCACACGTTTTCAATATTTTATTTTTATTCTTTTAAATTTGCAAAAAAATGAAAGAACGGCCACTAAGGGACTGGCCCTGAGGGTGTTAAGGCAGATATTAATTGTTTCGGGTCTAGAGTTTGAGTGGTTCTGTAAGGTAGTTAGGTTTAGTTTGTAACAATAATAAATGTTACTGGGAAACTACAGAAAATGTATACAAAAAATATCACTATAACTATTCCGAATCATCTCCGCGCTGATTATTTCCTATATTTGGTGTAAAAAGATATAGAATACAAAGAAAAAATGTGTCTTGAGTGAGTCGGCCTTATTGCTCAGCTAGCTCACTCCTAATACCGTATTGACCTTACTCGGGCAATCTCCGTAGGAAGTCACGCAGAAATTGTTGAGGCACATTGTTTATCTTAGCCTAGAATCAAGTTATCTAACCTTTTACTTCTAGGAACGCGTACAATGGAAGTTAGAATTATGTTTAGAAGGACTAATGTAGGAAACTTTTGTATGAAAAAAAGATATAATTTTTATACATCCTGTGAAGTTTCTCCAAGTTATTTTATTTATTAATATCCATATACATATGTTTTAGGCTTTTTAAGATATTATAAGAATGATTGTAAGACTGAAAGTCGAGATTAGCTTGCCTAGGTCGATAAGATCTCTATTTGAAACATATAAACTTCTGTAGCTATAAATCAAAATCTACATTGTTTTTTATAGATTGTATCTCAAATTCTCAACATGATAAGCACCACATTTTGACTAAAGAAGGAACAATACATCTATAGTTTTATTTTTCTATGATCAAGGTCAGAAGTAATGATGGTTCTGTAATTCAATATCAAAATAACATTGAGCTGCGGTTAGACAACTACCTTTGTTCGTGAACTGGACTATCAAATTACGGAGACATTAAGTCAATAAATTATGTGGTTTTCTATGTGATTGTCCTGCCTGCTCTCTAGGAAATATTTTAACTTACAATTTTTTTTGACAAAAAATATTGTCTGTTTTGTTCTCTGTGCAAGGCTTTAGAAACTTAGTATCAATATATGGGTAACGTTATATAATACAGAGAAATCGGAGTAGCTACTACAAAATACTGTACCTATAATACGCAATATATTTTTATTGAGGGCGACATAGGGAAACTTGTATAGTTATTATATATTTCATAACAATACACAATAAGAGACGATTACTTGTACGAGCAGGTGTACGATTCAGGGTCGACCACGGCTATCTACTACATAGGCAAATCGCGTTTAGACGCAGAAACAGAGATTTTGGGCCGCTTGCACACACAAATCACTTCATACACAGAACACTGTTTCAAATTCGTTTCAACGTATTTCGTGATTTGTGGAGCAAGCGCGGACCTAAATTACCGGTGTAAGGATCAAACTATTGATTCTTCTTAAAAGGGATTTATCGTGAACAAAACACATCCTGGTATCACTAATACAACTATCGTACATAATTAGTTCATCAACCGCGTCTGGTCCCGTCTGCCCCTCGGCGATTTCCGTGCACGGTCGACCGCACGGATTCGATACAATTCCGATCATTTTCCGGCCATTTTCCCATAGCCGCAAGCGGACCGTGCACCATGCTACCGCAAAGTGGATTAGCAGGCCTCTCGATTGGCTATCAGCGCAGTGGCCAATGGAAAATCGAGTCCAGGTTTCGGCTAATTGACGTTCACAACCGTGGCATTTTTGAAAGTAGCGGCAAATTAATAATTCGATGTTTATTTTACAACTTAATTATCAATATGGGAATCGAAAACCAACTGCAGTTTAAAACATAATTAAGGAAACCGCGTAGCCTGATTGCTTGATTAAAAAAAAACAAATTACTATGGAATCTCAAAATCGATTCAAAAATCGTGACTGTTATCTTCAAAATCCTGTTTGGAGTCAAATTAGATTGTTCATTAAGCGGTCAGTACAATTGTACATAGCTAGATGCGGCATAAATAAAAGATTCATTTGCCTCCTATGGTACCTACAGAACGATCGGATGCACAAAGCATTAATAATCTACCGATAAGTATTGAGTACGCGGCCTTGAATCGCTGCAAGTAACGATGCAAAGGTGACGTATTACTGAAGCCTGTTATAACATTGGCTCGAAGTTATATCTCGAGTATTAAATAATAGATTATAGTGTAGTAATTCATGGTTCTTAGGTAGTTTTAGATTGGATTAGCCATCGGTAAATCAGAATTTAAATGAGTCTGTAATTGAAGTTGCAGTAATTGTTAAAATCAGAGGCAACTCATAATCTCGGTCTCAATATGTTGAAGAAATCTCTAATTTAGTTTTAATTTAGTATTATTTTTAAGTATTAAGTTTTTGACATCTACTGTCGCTGAGAAGAGATTGTGACTTGAATTTGAACGATTTTTAAATACCAGAAAAGGCCGTCAGATACCACCTAAAGACGCTAGTTATAATGAGCAATTCAATTAAGTTCCTTTACCGACACCAACGGGCTTATAGGCTAACCATATCATAGGCTAATAATCTTGGGTTCAACGAACGTGCCAGTTCATGAATGCTAGCCCTTCGCTAAAAGCACTAAGTACTCCTAACATAACAGAACAGCGCGTCCTTAATTGCCTCATTGATTGAGAAGTTGCGTCATCATTCATTAATGTCAATGGTATAATAAATATTTATTTGTAAGAGATCAATCAGTCTATTATGTATTTTTTTTTTTGTGGGAAATCATCAAATAACTGCTCCCGCTCTGGGCGGAGCGGGAGGGTGTGTCAGAATCTTACTGACTAAAACCCACCCGTATTCCTTCCATTGCCTGTGTTGCCAGGGGCCTCAATAACCCTTTAGTATCTTCCCGCGACCCCGGCAGGCATCGGCCCTAGTGGACCCCTACACTTGTGCTGACGACATCTCTTTGAGGCGCGCGTGGAATACAACGCGCTGTCGACCCGGGCCTGGTCTTTACCGGACCGTGAGCTGCCCATTGCTCACCGTCCGCAAGCTCGCGCCTACGGTGGCCGGAAATCCGCCCGGGATTCCCAACGCCCAGGGCGTCTCCTGCGGCGGCTAGGGGCAAAAGGGCGCGAAATTTGCCTTTCCCTCAACCGTCCCGCCTCCTCCTTCGCGAGCATTACTGCTTCGCAGAAAGAGGTGACGGCTGCCCATGCCCTCTCGCTCCGTACCATGGCCTGAACCAGAGCCGGACGCAAGAGATCTTTGCCGCCGATCGCCTCCACGAGGAGGAACTGACACTTGACAGCTCACTTCAAACTCACCTCAGCTAAGTTTCTACGGTGAGATTTGTACAAAATAGGCAGGTTACTTACTATTTAACTGGAACAGGTGTTAAACCAACTATTCTGTTCACTTTAGTCGCCCACTCGGTCACGAATTCGGGTAATACAGCATTATCTAATATGCATAATAAGTAATGGAAACTAGGCCTCCGCCTGTCAGGTTTGTAAAGGCTTTGACCGCGAGTTTAGCATTAGAAATATTAATAAGCACTTAGAATATGTCAATCAAGGTAAGATTTATCAAATCGGCTTTAATTTAGAGTTACGTAATTAAACAATATCTATCTAATTACATATGCACTCACAGTCAATCATCGGCAAGAAAGTCGAACTCCCATACAAACTTTCATCCCTATTTAAACCATTTAGGGAACGAATTTTAAAAATCTTTCCGTGGTGTTCACATTCGTTATAAAATGGAATTCTTGTGCAAAATTGCATGCTGCTAGATCTTCTAGAATGAATTGGACGTGAAGGTTGTGTAGAGAGGGTGTACGCCAATCCAGGTTTATGCCAGTGTGAAGGTAGGTTCCCCAGACAATGCGACGCTGACGTCCTGCACCTATAGATTCCAGATAACTTCAAGATGGCTACCAGCTTCTATGTACCTACCAGTGTTTTTGACGGGGTAGGGTTTGGACCTCTGTATAAGGTTGTTTTTGACGTCTATTAAAGGAGTAGATAATATGAATAATACCACAAGTCTTCACGGTCTTCAGGAAACAATTTTCGGGACTCTTGAGGAATACTACTTGAACTATCTTGAAGATTTGAAAATATAATAAATACCTTGCTGATGACAACGCAAGTCTCGATCTACGTAATCAAAGAATATCTCTAACTCTCGAATTAATTTACACATGCACTCACAGTCAATCAACTTATAAGTAATATTAATGTTCAGTAGGTACAAATTTCTTCAATGTATTATATGTGCATAACGAATCGCTCATTGGTGGGGTCCAATTAAAATACTGCAAGACTGATTAAGAGACAGATTATGTTCGCTTTCTCTAGAACACCTACATTCTTTTGGATAATGCGGTAATTTAAAATACGAATGCGTCGTGACTCGTGGGTTATGAAATGTTGATACGAGCGAAATTCAATAGTCCTCTTCTGGTGAGAAATGGTACAGTCGCATGTAAAAATATGTATAAATGTTGATACGAGGGAAAATCAATAGTCCTCTTTTGGTGAACAATGGCAACGGCTGCGACTTACGAGTTGTAGGTCGTAAGTTCGAACCCAAACAGGCGTTTTAGTTTGTGTAAATTATTTCATCACCACTGCTCTCAACACGGTGAAGGAAAACATCGTGATGTCCTAGAACCAAAAATTCGAAGACATGTGACATCTACCAAACCGCACTGGGCCCGCGTGGTGGATTACGGCCCACTCCCTCTCACAGATAGGAGGATTGTGTCCCAGCAGTGGGAACATTATAGGCTGATTATGCTCCTGGTGAACTATCTATTGAAATGGTAGAATATTAAACATATATTAGGTAGCTATCCGCGAATACTACTGGCAGTACTACCAAAGAATAATAACGATTACTATGTAGTTGTACTATGAAAAAGAGTTTTATATTAAACGTTTTCATCAAAACTTTTGGTGAAGATCACCTGTCAATTCCGCTAAGTTTTCACATATTTTTGCACTTCATTGTACAAACACTCTCAGGTACTTATAGCTTACTTAGGTACCAATCCGGTCGGCATGGAAGGGTTTAGGTTGCGTAATAACAACCTGTCGTGCTCCCACGCGGTTTCATAACTCACCTTTCAACTATTAGCAATTCTATGAGGCACCTACAGGCCCTAAATGAACAGATGTCTTAATAGCCGATAAAGTCCTTGTGTTGTAGGTACACCAGAATCTTGACGGTTGGTTGCGAAATCCGCTTCAGCTTGAAATAAATTTAGATTGTCGCAGCCTCGCCGTGCCTCACGAGTCGATTATATCAAAGAAGAATGTAAGCTTAGTTTGTCTTGTGAATTAAGAAGGCATTTTGTTCATAAAACCATACTTAAATATGTCCAATTAGTAATCGGATAATGAAAGCTAAAACGCCTAAGCAGACACGCATTCATCAACCAACGTCATTATTTTGATTTTGAAGACAGATGAAGAATCAAAGATCCTTACCATAATATTGTAAGCCTGATAGATCTAACACTCTGAATACCTACATTGAAAACTATTAAACAAAACTATATGAACTACTGTTAGGAAAACTATGAAAGACGATGATCCTACGCATACTATTATAAGCAAGCAATTAATTTCACGACAAAATCCAAAAAGGAAATCGCCAATACACAAATAGAAAAATCCGCAGCCCTCGGTCGATGACCTAAGCGCCGCGGCTAGGCAATCAAATCCTGCAACCAGCAGGTGCCAGGCCCCCAGCTGATTACCTTCACACACGGCCCTACATCATCTGTTAACAGGACTCCTATATTTATGGTCAGCCTATCTGTACGCCATTAAATTATTGCATCGAATCGCCTGCTTCTATGAGGCGGCTATTAATTTTTAGATAGTTAACGAGATATCAGTTAACTTTAAAATGTTGGAAGAGATTAAATTTTTATTTTGCGTAAACAAGACAGATTTTATTTTATTATTGAAATTCGCAATTACAGATCTACGTTAATTCATAGTTTTTATCATAACACACCGGAAGTTGACATTGGTAGGACAGGCTTGACGGATTTTTCAATCCATGTTATTAGTCAGAATATTTAAAGTAGGTAAATCCGCGTTGACACAATCAAAGTACTCTTGGACAAAGAAGATTTGACGACCACTTCGCTGTTTTTTTATCGTGGCAACACTGATCGAACCGCACTTGATTGAAGGCGTCCAATCTAAGGTCCGTATTACAGAAGGTTCCTCAAGTCTAGTTTGAGCGTCAATCAGTCGATCACTGTTTAAGTATAGAATCAGTACTCGAGCATCGGTCATATTCCAGAACGGTAATCAATCTCTATTCAGCTGAATCGAGACTCAAATCGAACCTCAAGCAGAGATGTGTATTGTCTATGTATCAGCCTGTTTTCGTTTACGATTTATTTTATTTACCAACTTTGTTTTAATCTTCACTGGATTAGAAATATTAAAATATATCATAAGCGCCCAATTATTTAGGAAATCTGCGTTATTAGTTCGGTCCCGAATACTCGTAGTACAATTCCTCATTTATTTAAATAAAGTATAGTAATTTTATACGCATAATTATTGTAAGGCTTAAAGGACTTGTATCTATGGCCATAAATAGGTACGCTATTTAATAAAAATGTCAGTATGTCAAACAATTTAAGCAAATGAAAACATCGTAGATATTTTGATTAGTTTTGTTATTTGTTTTGCTGATTATTATTTATTCTTATAACTTTTTAAATGGCAGGACGAAAGAAAAATAAAACACAAGAATTTGCAATTCTGGGGCTAGGGGATGCCCACGGTTATGTGGTTTTCTTAAATCGTGGTCTATCATAGGTAGAATTAAATATTTTACCACGTCTTATGAAATCCTGTATCTCTTTATTAAGTTTTCACAATTATATGGGTCCTGTGTATCTCTTAAATATCTAAGAGGAACGCTAAAGTTCAACGTTCTATTTGCATCATCATTGAATAAATTATTGTAATGATCTACTTCTTCAAATATTTCCATTTTGATATTAAAACTCGACAACTTACGCTTGAAACAAAAATTGGCATGACAATTCTATGCTCAAGCGCGGTCTCGACTACACTTGGGCGATTACAGATCAAATCACTGCTTGGGTTCGCTTTACGAACTGAGTAACGTTCTAAAGTAAAGCGATACTCAGCTGAACTATGATCAATGAATCTATGCTTGAGGAACGTTCTAAAATTAAAACTTGACTTAAAACTAGTTTTAAACAGAGATCAATGCTTGAGTTTCCTTCTGTAATACGGGCCTAAGTGGACTAGGACCGCGTTCAACTTGTCAAAGTCTGCTATTTTTTTTTTTATGGGAAATCATCAAATAACTTCTCCCGCTCTGGGCGGAACGGGAGGGTGTGTCAGACTCTTACTGACTAAAACCCACCCGTATTCCTTCCGTTGCCTGTGTTGCGGGGGCCTCGGTGACCCATTAGTACCTTCCCGCGACCCCGGCAGGAAAGCCCGCTATGTAACATCTACTTTGTACAAGCGTACTTTCATTGTGTCAACGCGGCATTAGTTTTTATGTATGCGATATACTCGTACCTACATAAAAAACTTATCTACTGTTGTTACTCCTCAAAATATTCATTGCCATTATCACAATTAGCATACGATTGTTTGATAAGTGATAAAAAACGTATGTGATACCACCGCATTATCACATAATCTTTTATTTCGCGAAATTTTAGCACAACAAACACTAGTGAGTCAGCCTCTCGTAAATGTTACGATTGTATTTTCCTTGACGAGTGCCGGCGTTCAGAAGAAAGAAACTGAAGTTCCCGTGATGAATCACGGTTGAGGTACAAAATATGAAAGTATAGACAGAAGGTTTGTTCATATGACGAACACAAAAGCTTCTGATTTGAGTTGTACGGTAATTGCAAAAACGCATGATGAACGGAACGGACCGAAGTGAAAATGAGGATGATGAAAACGGGACCAGTGTGGCCCAGTGGTAACGGCCGCGACTTACGAGCTATACGTCGTAAGTTCGAATCCAGACAGGTACTTTGTGTAAATTATTTTCATCACCACTGCTCTCAAAACGGTGAAGGAAATCATCGTGAGGAAACCGGCATGTCCTAGAACCACAAATTCGAAGACTTGTGACATCTACCAACCCGCACTGGGCCCACGTGGTGGACTACGGCCCATTCCCTCTCAAAGGGAGGAGGCTTGTGTCCCAGCAGTGGGAACATTATAGGCTGATTACGATTTGATTGTATGTACTAGAGCCTAAATTTTGCCTTATACGTGCTTAGGAAAGTTTATGTTGTAAATGAAAGAAATACAAGCGACGTTTTACAATTTGATAGTTTTTTCCAAGATTCTCGGCTGTCATTTTGAGATTGGTTACATTACGGGCCTTAATTGTCCGAGCGAGCGAAGCGTTTCTGCTTCAAGTCGGGCAAAATTGTTTAGTAACCTACACCCGCAATAGGATTATTTTTTTTTAAGTTGGATAGGCATATTAATTATAGGATTTTAAACTGGCTTGGTTATTTTAAAACAAAAAACATGGTAAATATCCCGTTTTATATAACTTTAGTAGTGTATTAATTATTGCAAAAAGTTTGTGCTCGCGAAGTCTACTGTTCGGTTGGGCAGAGGTGTACCTGTAGGACTTAAACATAACTGGCGAAATGTGGTCGCCAGTTATGTTTAAGTCCCATGTAATAGGGGGCGAGCCTATTGCCATTAACCGGGCACAAATCCAGGCTCCGGACTGCTACTGAGAAATTCCAAATAGAACAACCCAATAACACTTTGCCCGACCCGGGAATCGAACCCAGAACACCATGCTCAGCAGTAGCGCTTGCAAACACTCAACCAACGAGACAGTCAGTAAAATTAATAACAACCTTTAAGGCGCTGACAAGACCTATTTGGCCAAAATAGGCTTCTCTTAAGAAAAAAAATTGCCATAACTGTATAGTTTGTGATAGTGGAAAAAATATATGTTAATTTGGAACATATTTCCCAGAACTTGGTTGTTACCAAAACACGTTTTGAAAAAAAATCTCGATACTAACTAACGTTAAACTAACCTCTTACCTTGAGTTCTAATTCAAAATATCTGTATTAAATATCAACATACGTTACGTATTTAATTAATAACAAGATCGTCTTATTTGAATGCAGATCTTGGTTGTTTTTTATTTGCGATTACTCAACTCAATTTTGAGTAAATAGATAATTACTTCATATTTTGCAATAAATTACAAGTGTTGTGTCATCGCGCTTCTCTTTCTTTTCTATGCAATCTGACAGTGACCGCGGTTTAGGTGTTGTCAGCGTCTTAATAAGCTTTTGATGAAGATGGGAATACTGCCTAGTTCACAGACGAACCAGCAAAAGATGAGAATACCAATTGCATTGTAGTGAACTTTCTGCATCTACTTTTATCATGACACGTTGATCACATCAGGTGATTATGACTTGACTTAGAGTGAACGGTCAAGTGCGAGAGTATCACGTCGTGTCCTGACCTTTGGTTCAATGTCACATTCTAGATATAATGAATTCCTTTGTGATTCGTAATGAGAATCAATTAGCTTCAGTAGTTCTTGTTTGTCAGAGCATTAGCTTTTAACCTTTAAGAGGAAAAGGGAAAGTTGAATTAAGAGAGAGATTAAATAATATAATTGGTTACGATATTGCGTTCGGTACGTCTACCTATTTATAAACAATGACTACTCCATGCTAATTCGTCAGTTATTGGCTTGGCAAGTCAGCGATAGGTAACTAAAATATATAACGTATTTCATTATGTATCTAATATGGAGATACGTAATGTGGGTACGTGGACATACCAAACATTCTTCTCTTAATCAGTTTCCTTTGCGTTTTCCTGTGCTTATATATATAATAAGTGTCAAACTGAAGCAACAGTAGGTACATGTAGGTCTGAATATAAACCTACATGTAGGTACTGTTGTTTCAGTACACTTCCTTATAGATACTGTACATCAAATCAATCTACAATCATCAACATTCGAAGACATGTTTCATCTAATAACCCGCACTGGGCCCGCGAGGTGGATTACGGGTCTCTCCCTCTCACCGAGAGGAGGCCTGTGTCCCAGCAGTGGGAACATTATAGCTAGAGAAGACACTTTAAAAAGCCAAAACTTGATATTTACAGCCATGAGTTCATTACACTGGCACTGGAGCAACCAGTAAACGTATGCATCCAATAATGTTTGGTTGCAGTTAACCCGTTAGTGGCACATCCGCCACCCACAGTCGGGACTTGTTACGTAACCAATCAGGCACGACAACCTGCCTGCTGTGGTGAGGCTAACCCTTCCACAACCGGCAAACATACAAACCTGTCATTAAATACAATCGCTAAATATTATTGTATTTAATGACATGTTTGTATTTAAAAGCGTACTATTGTTTATGGAAGTTCGAGATAAGTTCGTGAGTGTGTTCGTTATAAATAAATAAGGCTAACTATTTTCGAGGCGACTAACAACTTAAAGGGCGACTAACTATTTGCTACTAAAAAAATAAAATGGGTAGCAAAAATAATAGGTTGGCCGCTACAGTGAAGTACCATTTTAAGTATCAAATCATTTGGATTAGGTTAGGTTAGAACAGTGACCACGAACGCGCGAAGGCGAGCGAGCGAAGCGAGCGTGCCGCGGCAGCGGCCGCCGAGCGTCAGATCCCCTCGGTTTTTGATGACTCTTAGTTACCAAAACAAAAACTCGATGCTAGTTTAAATTAAAACAAAGCTAACAATTGATTATTAAGCTGCTACTTTATACTTAAAATGGTACTTTACTGTAGCTGCCAACCTATTATTTTTGCTACCCATTTTAATTATTTTTAAAACCCTAAATCTGATTAGTTTGTCGCCGCGTTAAATACATGCCAATAAATAAGAGGCAAAAGTCCATCTAATTGCAAGCTAATCCGTTGCCTAGCAATGAGATGGTATGGACAAAACGCAGCTGCAACATACATAACACTATCTTTACAAGAGCTTTGCAAATTAACAAACATTTGCAAATTAAACAACAAACATTTCCATTCAAAGCCAAACTAAGACATACGCTGCAAAAACAGCACGATTAAAGTGTTACTACGATACTAACTTCATACCTAAATAGTAACTTTTAATAGCGAAACTTTTTGCAATCTAGTAAGCCTGAGGTGAATGACTGCTTATTGATTAACATATTATAGTTTCTGCCAATAAATCTTTACTCCATTTATCTAATATAACATTAGAAAAATAACGGTTCACACCGTTTCGTTATAAACGTAAAATAAACTCCGTTATTTTACGCACTGTAATCTATTTACCATTTAAATATAAAAATAAGTCTAAAGTGCAATAATTTCAACAACATTCCACATGTCGTTATTTTGCCGTTATTTTTCTAATGCTACAATAAATGGGTACTGCTGAAGTGATTGTCGCCTGGCTTTTTAATTTAGGTAACTGCTATTAAATTTCCGCAAACTGTGATTTGTTATCAGCATTTAAATGAAGATGGATGCATTTAATTATTTACACAGCATGATTATACATTAATCATAATTACTTCTATTGAAACCTGTCTAAGCAAAATATTTTCATCATTGAATGTAACAAGAACTCCTTACAATGATAATGTATTTAATTGAGCTATCGAAAGTTTGCATAAATGGCAATTACTATCAAAACAAAATAAATCGTCCTCGACACACACGTATTATAGAAAAAATTATCAGCCATTTAGCTGAAGTGGTGAGTCGCTAATTTCCATTAATAATACGTACTTACGTATAACTAAAGAGAATACACTGTAACACAAGCATTTCCAATTAACACTTCGTCCTCTTTAACCGAGTTACGGCTTATGTTACGTACCTCGTTTTAACGGGAAGCAATTACTCTTTGAATAATGGGAGGATGATTTGTTATCGTAACAAAACTAAAGATTAAAGAAAACTTTAAAAGTAGGCTTTTAAAGTATGTTTATCTTTAGAACTATTAATATTACATTATTCTCATATTCTGATATGATAACGGAAAGTCATAATGAAAGACTAATGCAAAATATTATAGAGGAAACGGAAGAAAAACATTCACATGATAAACCTGATCCCTTTGTCTTAATTGGAGCAAAAACGTTACACCATACGTAGAACATATTCAACAGAACACAAGCTGCTAAAATTAAACAAGTAGCTAGTATTCTAAGGGTTTCTTGTAATGTAGTAGCCAACTAATTAACATTAGTTCATCGTTCTGTTAATGCAGTAAAACCATGGATATGGATATACCGTGCATTAGAAATAAACATGGAACCTGCAAAACTATTTAATAAAACTACCGCCAGTAAGATTATTTCTACTTATTAACATAAGCTTGCAAATTGCCATATCTTCAGGGAGCTTGGATTCTTAATAAAATTTATCTTAGAATTCCTATCTAACCTTTAAAAGACGAATACATTTTTATATGCAGACATATGACGCAGTTTTTTTCATTTTCATATTAGACTGTATTCAATTACAATTAAATTGTCTGTCTGTAAATTATTGACATAACATACATTTTAGATTAATGATATGTCGAGGTACAATGAGCTCACGATATGAATATGCAGGATATACCTTACTTCAATATCAGAGTAGCAGATGAGCTGAGAAGCCACGACTTTGTCATCAAGAGACAGACACACAAGCATTTCAAAGTCATACGTCAGTGGGTTACATTTCTTTGTTTGCTGACATGTTTTACTTTTTGTTGTGGGTACCTACCTGTTCTTAGCCTTTTGTCATTGAGTTTTATCAAGGATGTATTGGCGTCTAGATCGTCATCTTCCTTAATACCAATTTATTTAGAGTCCACGCTTCATGTATTTTTCTTTGATACTGTATTAGCCGTCATCTTTTCAACTTCTTTGCTAACCATATCATCCTTCACAGTTTCACACTGTCCGTCAATCTTTTCTTTAGTCTTTCTTTCTTATAGTCACTAGGATTTAGCTCGATACTTATTCAAAATCTTCTTTGTATGTGAAGGCCATCTTCAAGGAATTTCGTTTACAAATGAGGGTGTCAACCAGTATTCATTGTTTTCAACACTACGGTACAACAACTTCTCGCTCTGATTACATACATTACATTAGATAATACGCAAGAACACAAACAATATCGTGTATTAGATAACATGAATCATTAAGTAGACGACACTGGATCGGTGTCAAATGATAATGAGTAAC
This sequence comes from Atethmia centrago, assembly GCA_905333075.3. NCBI lineage: Eukaryota > Metazoa > Arthropoda > Insecta > Lepidoptera > Noctuidae > Atethmia > Atethmia centrago. The sequence goes on from HG995384.1 coordinate 21,718,713, forward strand.
CGTAGTCATGAAAGTGTAAGTTGCTTGTGAATAGAAAAGACGTTGGCGTTAAATACCTATGACTTTTATTGGCTACTGTCTCACAATCACTTTTATATGCTCGCCGAGAGGATGCTTTTCAGCATCACAGGGAATCCTTCATATTTAGGCGTAAAATTGTCACAGAAAACATTGGAGGATGGGCGATTGTAAAAATACGCTTAGTAAGCCTCATTAGAACGCTCTTTCAAGTTTCACTGTTATTCATGTACCCCACTCCATAAATTACGCCATAAATCTTCAACATTACAGAAACTTCTATAAGATAGAAATCCTACGCACGTTAACTCTATCAAATAAAACTTTTAAGACTTGTCCACACGACGCAATTTAGTTAACCTTTGAATGCAATATTAAAAGTTGCATCATCCAATCACTGTTTTGAATATACGTCTTTTATTATTGCTTCAATTTGTTGCATTATACCTATAGCCAATTATAAATAGCTACGTGCAAATGAGTCTAAACTTTTTAAATATTGTTTGGTATTCAGTCTTATTTTCCCTTGTTGAAAAGAGATAGAATCTTTTATCAATGAACATAATGCAGTGTCTAGTCTTTATGACAGTAATTACTTCTCCACGTCTATTTTCGATGGACAGATAACACTTAACTATGTTTACAACTTAGTGTAAACTTTATAGACCATTAACATTGAGTGATATGCAAAGAGAAAATGTTTCAAGTAAAAGTTTCCAAAGTGATTGAAAATCTTATTACAAAGTGCGGTCAAAGAAGATTAATATTTTAATAGTAGTTACTTGACATGAACTATTTAATAGTTTCCGGTATTAAAGGTCTTATAAGGGTCTTACAAGAGTAGACAATTATAGTGTGACACACATTTTTGGCAATGCAGGATAAGCTTTTAACATCATCATTCTCATGCCCTTATCCCAATTTATTTGTGGTCTGCGCAACATGTATTTTCTTCAATACTTCCCTATTAGTCGTCATCTCAGTAGTCACCCCCTTTTTCACCGTATCATCTTTCACACAGTCCATCCATCGTTTCTTTGGTCTTCCCCTTTTCTTATAGTTTTCTTACTTATCCATTTTCCTCATTACTCCGCATCACAAGCCCATACCATGACAACCGATTTCCACACAACTTTTCAGTCACCGGTGGCACTTTCAGATTTCCTCTTACCTTTGACTATCCCCCGAAATTCGTGTAGTCAACTCTTGAGCCTAGTTCCTACGCTCCTAGTTCAAATAATACATAAAAAGTTGACCATAACACGAACCCTTTGACCTGTCAGACTCATAACTGCACTATATTATTGAGTGAAAGCGACTTTCACGACGGAAGCGTACACAAACGGACAAACAAAAGGCACGACTGTTTTATTCACACTGACCCCGTCTAGATAGGGACAATGGTACATATATGTATGTGAGAATATTGGAATAGTATTGTGACCAATTTAGCTGTGATGATAGTAATACATTCCAGACAACTTGGGTTTAGTCTATACTATATTTATATAAAGACTTAGAACTTGTAATGTGTATTTTTGTATTTCTTATTTCTTCGCACCCTATGTTCACAACATTATGCAGAGGGATGGCCGTGTATTGTGTGGATGTGACGCTCCCCCAACTTGTCCTTTTTTGTGTTTATGTTTTTTTCTTTGCGTCTTTGTTTAGTAATAATGGTAGCCATTCAGCAAGGTAGGTTACACCTCAAAGTTTTGAAAACGAAAAAGACACAAAACGCTTTTCACCTACAATCGTATAGTGATTGATGCCATATTCCATTCCACAATCGCTACTCGTAGTTGATTCCTAGAAGCCAAATCATGATGCATCCAAGCATTAATAAAAGACATTAAAAGACATTCCACTTCTTAAACACAACATACTATTGTGACTAACGCATGCGCATCACAAAGTCAAAATACAACCGTAGCTACCCACATTATGCAATGACAATTATGACATTTGGCATCAGTGTGCTAACTGTAATAATTGGACCATCATGATGGTACGATTTGACTTGGTTAGCTTTATCAAGAAAACGAAATGCAAGGAGCATTTCACAATTAACGTGTATTTCTTTATGATTTACCTTTCTGGTTCTACCGCACGGTAATTTTGTGCCTAATGTTGTAGCTGATAAGACTAAGCCCGACTTTATTAGATTGGGTTATAGTTGACCAGAGCTTTATGCATATATCTCATATAAAATTAATGGTATGTTATTATGAGCAGTATTAATACCGTTAAATGTTTTAAGCATCTTGAAAGTAACCAGTTTAGCTACTTGAGCTCTTCCGACATAAAAGCAGAGATTTACCTATTACTATTAATTATAGCATTAATGTAAGTGTACCTGTACACACCTATTAAAAAAAAAAAAAAGGAAAGCGTATGTTCTGCATTCTGTTAATATTATTATCTTTGTTGGGATGTCAAATTAATTCTAATCGGTAACGACTATTAGGTACTTAATTCAATATTGACATTGGACTCAACTTGTACTTAGACTTATTATCCTTTCAAGTAGCTCCATTTGGGGTCGCGGGAAGGGACTTTTGGGTCACCGAGGCCCCTGGCAACACAGGCAACAGGAAGGAATACGGGTGGGTTTTAGTCAGTAACGGTGTTATTACAAAACAAAGATTTCTTTTGACATGGTTTAAACCATCGAACCAGTTTTCGTAATAAGAACTTTACTATGATTGAAATGCAGTTCTTTATACAAAACTGACTATTTAGTCCGGTACTAAGTTGACAATTTTTCATTAAGAACTTTAACGTAGTCGGAATAAAGTTCGAAATTCAAAAATGGCTCAATAATTTAAACCTGGGTCTGAAGGTAATCCTTGTTTTGTAATAAGACGGTAAGAGTCTGACACACCCTCCCGCTCCGCCCAGAGCGGGAGAAGTTATTTGATGATTTCCCACCAAAAAAAAAAAAGTAGCCCCATTTGTTATAAATCAGTCTTCCATTCACAAAACCCTTACTTAAATAAAATACTATATCATTGTTGTGATGAATGAATGTAAACAGCAAAATGAAGCATTCATTACGAGACTATGTTTAGCTCACATTCATTACATTGACATAAAAGAGCCACACATTTAATAGAATTTCATTATGAGTGCTAAAACAAAATGATTCAATTACGAGTGTCCGTTTGTACCTCGTGAGACATTAACGCAGTTATTGTTTAGACCATTGTAATGTTTGATTAATTTATCTATGAGGGTAGGTGTGTGTCAGCAAATAAATCTAAAATCAACAGCTACGAGTATTGGCCCATGACTCATTTTTACGTTCTACATTTGGTAAGCGATAAAAAAGGCAATTTGTACCACAATCGAGCGACTGTAATGAAAGGTTTTTTGAATATTTGTTTGATTCCGGTAAAAAGAGGCGTTTGTGTGAAAAAATTTAGTGCCAAAGCAAATTGAATTATGTGGCTTTCCGTCTTTGTATGTGTCGGTTAATTCTTTAACAGCCTATCGAAAGGACATTAAGATTAAAGGCTCCTACATACAGAGGCGCTATCGCGGGCGCGACAGGTATATTGCTGCCTGTCGCGCCCGCGATATCGCCTCTGTATGCAGGAGCCTTTAACCTTCGCTCTGGGAAATGAATGAAATAAATAACAATTCAAGTTGTTTTGTCCAATGCATCCTTGTTTCATTCAGTTCTAAAAGAGAACATAGGTAGCAGGCTTTGCCAGTTGAACTGAATCGTCAAAAATACTTTTATACAGCAAACAAAAAAATTGAGGTCTGCTATTAGAATTCAGTGAAATGTAACAAAGGCACTAGTTTTGTTAGCAGAGCACGTACAGTTGCATTCGAGTAAAGTATTGATGTCCCGATTAAATCGACTGCAAACTTGGCAGCTACGCTCATTACTCGATTACTCACAACTAATTATTCGATTAATAAACATAATTATGATTTATTGCGTTGTTAACTTCATAAATATCGTCCAACTTGGTCTAGTGATAAATGCTAGTACAAATAGTTAAATATTTTTGGCAAATACAGATATCTTGTATTATGCATTGACAAGCAAATGGATTTAACAAGCACACAATTTATTGGTCCCGTCAATCTCACGAAGGCGAATATTTTAGTACGATTGATCAGCGGTTTGCAAGAATTCAAAGTTTACAAAACTTTGTAATGGATGACTTTGGGATGGATGTTATCCGTACATAGTTAGTACCTTGAAAAGTATTATATTACTTTAATTATTGTGAATGTGAGCACTATGTGGGTCATTTTTATTTATTTCTTGTTTTTTTTTTCTCTTAGTTTTAATTATGGTCTGGCATTTTGAGTTCTTTATGCGGCCAAACCAATTGTCCTTTCCTTGGTATTGTTCGTCGAGTCGTTGAGCTCCTTAAGTTTTGAGTTGAGCTACACGATTACTGACAAATGCTTGCACTGACTGGACAGGTCCACTCAAATTTGTGTGGTTCTTTCCTCAAAAGACCATTTCAGACATAGATCTACATGGTCCTCACTTGATCTGACCAAGATTATGTCTGGACTTTAAAAGAGACTTTGACCCTTGAGTTTGTTTCGCCATTTCTTCTCAGGGGTAGTCAGATAGGAAATGTCGACTCCATCTAGCTTATTTTTTAATATGACGTGTAAAAGTGATTCTCATAAGGATATTTACAGAATAAACAATTTAATTTCATTTCATTTCAGTTGTTGATAGTCCTAACTTTTGACATGCATCATCGGTTTAACCAAAAAGCCATGTAAACTGCAAACTGCATGATTGTTACAGCGCATCGCAGCGGTAACGGTGGTCTGCAAATCCCATTATTTGATTGTACCTCTACCCGTATGAATGGCACAACACTAATATTAGCGAAATGGTAACGTTGTTCGCTTGCACTGGATTCGGTTCTACAAACATTCATTACGGACGACCCTAATTGACCCCGTTCACACGTACACCGTTACCGACTATTGGAATAAGCATGGTACACGCTTCTGCGGGCTTGCATTCGTTGCTTTGTTTAAATGCAACCATTTTCACCATTTGGTCTTGTCCGGACTTTTGTAATATTTTGGTATGTAGCAAATTGAAATTGTGTAAATAAAGGAAGCAATAAAACTATTGATTGATACCTAAATTGGGTTTTAGTTTGTACATACCGGATGATACAACAACCTACCTACAATTAACAAGGTAGGCAGTCATCTAATAGTATTAAGGCTCCTACATACTGGCGCGACTTGTCGCGCGACGCGTCGCGACACATAGGTACCGCTTGTAGCGCTACACGCGGTGTCTTTGTGTCGCGTCGCGTCGCGCGACAAGTCGCGCCAGTATGTAGGAGCCTTTAATACCATTTTAGTTGCAAAGTGATGTATTGTAAAACTCATGGTCTCTGACAAGGCCGTAATTACTTGCCATTCATAGTATATACCATTGACCAAGTGCATTGACATTAACAAATAAATAGTTCGAAACACGATACATTACCATCGTCGCTTCGGGAGAAGTTATTTGAAGATTTCCCACCATCAAAAAAAAAAAAAAATCGTCGCTTAGAACGTTTTACGAAGTATATATTACAAACATTTTAGATATCTCAATTAAAATTTAATTATGCTATGTCAATCTGCCTAGCCTTCTCACAACTATGTTGGGGTCAGCTTCCAGTCTAACCGGATGCAGCTGAATACCAGTATTTTACATGGAGCGACTGCCTATCTGACCTCCACAACCCAGTTACTGGGTAACACGATACCCTTGGTAAGACTGGTTGTTAGACATTCGTGCTTCTGACGACCCCTAACGACTGTCAAAGATCCACGAATGACTGCCGGGACCAATGGCTAAACGTGCTTTCCAAGACACGGAGGAGTCTCGGTATGAAAATATGGTCACCCATCCACGGACTAACCCCGGCAAGCGTAGCTTAACCTGATGGATCGATCAGTGCGGCCTTTATTACTTAGCCACGAGCTCTGACGAGAGTAATTATGCTATATGTTATGTATGAATGACTATCCCCATATTCTGTGGTCTACGTCACAATTTAAACAATAATATCATAATACCATGAAACGAAGAAAAAATATTCACGTCATAAGACAGTTGTAAAATAAAGTAGTGACGTTGAAGAATTTATGTGCTCAAGTGTAACACAAATCAATGGGTAACGCATGGATTTTGGAACATTAAAATATTCGAAGTAAATTAATTGATCAAGGACAGCTAATGAGACACAATTGATTTTCTATTGTTTGACTCCGAATCGGTGTCGCGCGGGGCTTAACAGGTTAAACAATACAACATTCAAAGCCACATTATAAAATCTGACCTTATTTGCGAACCAACAACGTGTAGATATTACGTGAAAAGAGGAAACATGGCAAATTAAGGCGCGCAGATATTTGAGTTTAGTCTATTACATCTGTTATTACACCTTCATATAATGCAAGTAAGTTATGCAAAAAATGTATGTTAAACAAGAAAGAAAGAAAGAAAAGAAAGAAAGAAAAATATTTTACACGCACAAGAAATACAAAAGTAAAAAATAAGAGAAGCATTTAAAACTAAGCTTGGAATAAAAAAAAAACAACAAAGAATATCCAATAAGAACGACTTGTGCGATGCCAAAAAGGCTCCTATCTCAGCATAATGCTGCGATATTTAAAAAATAAATACCACAGCGCTGGTATTCTGATAGGGCCCGCTGTGATGCCACGGACACATCTATGGACACAATATATAATATATCCCACCAGGGGAATAAAAATTATATAAAAAGACAATTTATAATTAATAAAATACAGAAGTAAATAAATATATATATATATAATAGATGTACAGTAAATATTAAGATTAACTCCGACGCTCGTACTTCCTTTGTCCATGCCATAAACTATTGTCTATGGTGTAAGACAAGCGAGGGGACGTAGGCGCATCTGGCCCGTATATAAAAAAGTACTCTGTGTCATTGCGTTGCATACGTTCGGCTGTCAATGTTTTTGTTAAACGTTTTACGAAAATAAATTATAATAGTGATTGATACTTAAATTGATGCAAATAGAACAATGAGTGATCATTAGAAGATCATGCATGGAAGTAGTGCAAGTAAATACTATAAAGTGTTGTAGTGTATATGACTGACTGTGTGTTGTGTTGTGTTGTGTAAATCGGAAGAAAATGTGTTATTTACCGAGCAAAACAAAGGGATTGAAGAAAAATCACACTGCAAGGAAGTTAGGACCTGGCTAAGGGTCACAAATAACAACTGCGTACGCACACACATCAATTCTTTATGTGAATATTTAAGTATTGTAGTAAAATTATTTATGAAATAAATTTAGGAAGTAATGCCTATCCAAAGCATATAAAACGATGTTACTTTCATACTACCTAAGATATTTTCATGTTTTTTTTTTGTATGAATAAACAATTTAATTATCTATAATTCTCTGTGATTTTTTTCAAATATTCGTATTTTTGTTACTAGAAATAAATATTCCCTATGATACCGAACGGCGGCGCGGCGTGAGGGCGACGCAAATTTGTATGGCCAAGGTTAACGGCGATTACCCGACCCTTAAGACTTACGTTTCTTTTAATTGTCAATATACAAAATTACTTATACGTAACCCAGATAATAAAGGCATCATTTAATTAATATTGCGTAATAAATAATCAACCGATAAAATATTGCAGGCAAATCTAAATGATCGAAATAATCAAATATCACAAACACTACGCGATTAGGATAAATAATGATGTCAAGCAATTTTTGCGCAATTAACCACGATTTATTGACAATTGTTGATCAACAAACACTTGAATACTATGTATTTAGTGAAAAGTGACTGCCCAGTTGGTCTCGAGGTCGCAAGCGCCACTGCTGAGCGTGAGGTCCTGGGTTCCCGGGTCGGCTAAAGTGTTTTTGGGTTTTTCCATTAGGAATTTCTTAAAAAAAGCCCGAAGTTTGGAAGTTGGCTGTGTGATAACCCCGCGGCCCTGTGCCTCGGAAAGCATGTGGGGCCCTGCGCCTTATCTCTCTCTGGTCGTATCGGATTGACGTCCCATCGGACTATAAGTGTGAGGGAAGAGAGTGTGCACCTGCGTCTGCGCACACACTTGTGCACTATAATATCTCCCGCGCCGATGGCTGGTCTGGCAAGCTGGTCTGGTGGCTGGGTTTGGTCGCCATGGCCGCAATTCGGTTTGGAGAAAAATATTTTTTATTTTTATATTAATATAATAGATTTAGATAAAATCAATTTTCCTTGAACAAAGTATAAAATTTAAAGTAAGGAAAACAGCTCAATTAATTATTTCAATAACACTAAACCGTACTTAAAATAGCTTTAATAATCACAAGGAGACTTGTTCTTCTTGTTGTAAATAGAAATCGTAATATAATTTCGTACCTATTTCTAAATAACTAAATCAATACCTATGTATTTAACTTTTAAGGGAACAAAATCCAGCAATCAGAAATTCTTAACACACTTGGAAAAAACCAGTTGTTTAGAAGCCCTGCATCTAGATATTTATTACGACATTTAGCAGGCGCGCGCGTTTGATTCATGGGCGTGGCAACATCGTTGAGCCGAGCCATTTCTCCGAGCTATCCACACATAATATTAACAACATTTTAATGGCACAGCTATCGCCCCAATTACTCTACACGACAAAAACAAACATAATGTTGATTGATTATGTTCTAACAGGTTATCAGCGGATAATAATCAGAGAATATCAGCGGTTTTTAATTAATGTCTTACTAATCGACTGTACTTTGATTTCAATCAACTGTTTTTATGGTTCTGTAGTGAACACAGAACCCTTATTTTCGAACATGTCCGCCTGTCTGTTCGCGGCTTAGCTCAGAGAGTTTTAGTACTAGAAAGTTTGGCATGGGTACACACTATAATCACGCCGACAAAGGGGTAAAACAAAATCTTAAAAAAAAATTGTAGGGTACCTACCTCCCTTGCAAAGTGCTACGTAGGGCTACGTAAAGTGGGGATATTTGTTATCGTCTATCGCTTGGTGTGGGGTTGGATGGGCCGTTCAAAAATATTGTGGGTCTGCAAAAAACATTTTTCGATTCAGCCATCCGTTTACGAAAGTGCAAATTTGCGTGGGAAATTATCAAATAATTTATCTCTCTCTCTCTCTCTGAACTCTTATTGACTAAAACCCACCCGTGTTCCTTCCGTTGCCTGTGTTGCCAGGGGCCTCGGTATCCCCTCCGGACTTTCCTGCGGACCCCGGGCATTGGCCCTAGCGGACCCCTACACTTGTGCTGACATCTCTTTCAGGCGCGCGTGGAACACAACGTGCCGTCGACCCGGGCCTCGTCCTTATCGGACGGCGAGCTACCCATTGCTCACCATCCGCAAACCCGCACCTATGGTGGCCGGGAATTGGCCTGGGATTCCTGACACCCAGGACGTCTCCTGCAGGTAGGGGCGTAAGGGCGCGAAGTCTGCCGCTCCCTCACCCATTCCGCCCCCTCCTTCGCGAGCATTACTGCTTCGCAAAAGGAGGTGACCAAGACCGGACGCGAGAGATCTCCGCCGCCGATCGCCTCCACGAGGACACGGCTGTGCCCCGCCCAAGCCGGGAAGACCTCCACCGTATGCTCCACCGTGTCCTCCGGGCGATCCACACAATGGCGACACCTGGGCGTTTTCTCCCGCCTTATCCGGAACAGGAATCTCCCGAAGCCGTGTTCGGTGAGGACCCGCGTCATGCGGAAGGTGAGGACGCCGTGGCGCCTCTCTAGCCACTCCTCAAAGAGGGGACTTATCATAGCAACGTGTGGCGTGCCCAGCACTGGGTTGCGACAATCGCACTCTCCATGTCGCCACGAGATCCCGCCGGAGCTCTGTCCGCTGTGCCGTGATTTTCGCGGCAGCGGCGTTTCGCTTCCTTGCGCCGTATGTGCGCGAGGACTTTTGCCTCCAGATCCCATGGCGAAACTAAATGATTGTTTCTGGATATGTGAAAAAAATCACGGCTGTAGTAGACTTATTGTATAACGAAGTTAAAGGGAAAACTATCACAGCCCAGCAAGTCGACCAACTTACATTTGCAGTTGGAATGTATGGGAAAACATGTTTTTCACCTGCAATGTTAACTTTGTTCTTGGGATAAATTCATCCCAACTGAAGATCCGACACACACTTCGCCAGTTTTTTTTTCTTTTGTAAGATTAGATTCCGAGAACAGTATCAAACTATTTGTGTCCTATTAGATGTTTGAATTAGACACTAAAATACCTTCCCGATCACACCGATCTTGATAATGAAAATATAGGTACTTCCAACAGCTGAATGGATCCATAACGCCACTCTTCAAATAACGAACTCGACAAAAACTAAAATAAGAACAAAACCCCTCATGGAGTTGGCTGCACCTATCAATCAACGAATTGGAAATAGTCTGCCCGGAAGCGAACCCCGGCCTAGTAGTTAATTGCCGTGACAATAACACCAGAGCTCATTATCCTTAATTTGGACCACACCTATCCACTAATGGATGCCACTCGAGATTACTAAGACGATTCAGGATGATACTTGAGGTTTCGAGTGGAGAATTTAAATGAAGAACTAAGAAGTAATCTTAATTATTAAGTATCTTAAAGTGGAATAACATAAAAATAGTAATAGTTCATACGTTTTGTTTGTAAATACGTATTGAAGAAGCCATGCCTGTTAACAATAACGTTATCTTGCACGCATCGAACATCGAGAAAACAGAACATGACAAAAGTCAACATACATGAGACGGAAAGGTAAAGGATCTGGCAGCTATTCGACGATGTTTCTCACGTCTGGATCGAGAGAAAGCATTGAGGATGTAATACAACATAGGAAACTGAAAGGGGCTCAGAACAAGGACAATGTATTTGGCAACGTTCTCACGTCTGTACCTCGATCCCATGGTTTCAAACAACGTCACATGGCAAACAAAACCGGAGTAAAAACGAATAAATCGGGTGACAATTTCAAACTAAATGGCATCTTAGTTAAACCAATATTAGCTGTACATGATAAAACAAGGACAGTAAATAGCAAAAACTAATCAGACACATAAATAGAGCCAATGATGACAGATTAACAATGTGGAACTAATGTCTTAGTTAAACCAATCGATGTGAATTTATTAGACAAGAAGATGAATTTAAAAGACAGCTGGTGGTGGGACACGCGAAGGTTAATAAATATAATCGGTCTGCAAATCGCAGACGACGACGTGACTAAGTCTGCTACGTGGACTATTACTGGTAACAAAGAGGTTCAACCACAAAATATGGCTGTTATTATGATAACTTGTGGGATAAACCCAAATAAAGAATTTACAAACTTAGTTATGGAGAAAATGTTCAATACCGAACGTGATTAATGTTTGGCTTGGGAATTACATGAAGTAGTGTTTTATTACGATAGGTAGGCGGACCAACGTGACAGATAACACTCCGAGTAATCAGTCTCAATTCATTAAACAAATAATAAATATTAATGTAGAAAACCTTGAGGGGCTTGTGGCTAAGTAATAACAGCCGCACGGGTCGATCGATCAGTTTAAGCTACGCTTGCCGCGGTTGGCCCGTGGATGAGTGACCGTCTTTACATACCAAGACCCCTCTGTGCCTCGGAAAGCACGTTAAGCCGTTGGTCCCGGCTGTCATTTGTAGATCTTTAACAGTCGTTACGGGTCGTCAGAAGCTCGAAAGTCTGACAACCAGTCTTACCAAGGGGTATCGTGTTACCCAGTAACTGGGTTGTGGAGATCACATAGGCAGTCGCTCCATGTAGAATACTGGTATTCAGCTGTATCCGGTAAGACTGGAAGCCGACCCCAAAATAGTTGAGAAAAGGCTAGGCAGATGATGAATGTAGAAAACCTTGGATTACATTATTTATTAACCAATGTAGCTCATGATGAGCTTCAATCCTTACCCTTACTGATATTATAAATGCGAAAGAAAGTTTGTTTGTTTGTTAAACTTTCACGCTAAAACGGCTGAACGGATTTGGACGAAATTTGCCACAGTGCATGGGTAGACCATGACCTGAGTTAGGACATAAGATATTTACTCTTTATCCCGGTAGTACGTTCCCATGGGATAATTTGTGACCTCCACGCGAGCGAAAAGCCGCGGGAAAAGTTAGTTAGTAAATAATTTTAAAACACTAGTTGTATACAATGTAAACACAAACGTAAATAAAGATAAAGAAAATATTCAACCAACCGTAAACAAAAACAATAAAAGATAATAGTAGTAAATTAACCAAACAGCAATAAGTTAAGATTCAAAATGGTATCCAATTATTATTCTAAACTACGACGATGATGGATTTTAAACTTGACCGCAATGCTAATAAAGTACAAAGTTAATTAAGCACCGTAATAAGGAGTAAAAAGCGGGGTCACGCTAAAAAGAACACGAACACGACATAATACTGTGCAACGATTGTTGGTAACAGGTGACCTATTTATAGGCAATGCAAAAATATGACTCATCAAGACCACTCACCCACAGCAGTCATACATTTGAGCGGACAAAACCTTTCCCTATAGAGCATTAAACCTATGCCATATCCAACCAAGGTTGACACACGATTCGTGTGTAGCAGTAATGTGCAAGTTTAGAGATTGAACAACGGATTACCAGTCAGTCGCCCACGAACATTCAACTGGCATTATCTTAAACCAAACGCTACATAAAGTAGGTACTAGACACACAAAATGCTGATAAAACTGACATCAAACAAGCCCTTTTGGGTCAAAGCAGTAGTTATGAGTGCGAATAATGTATCCGGATATATACGATGTACGGGAAATGTGCTTTCTTCACACCTGAGAACACTTCCTGGAATACAAAAGAAGGTGAAACTTGATGATAACTGAGACACATCTCACACATCTGACCGCTTTCCGCCAGACATTGAGTCGCCGGCGTCAGCGACTACGTGCGTTGAATGACAATTATATTAATATATTAACACTCAATTGATGCGCCCGCGCCGCGTCGATTTAATCGATTTTTTGTTCATTTAAACTATTCACAGTAATACATATACACGTTTAACTAATGTAATAGAAAGTCATGTGCCTTGTTTTTTGGTTAGGTCTCCAAAAATAAATGTAAAATCTCAATAATGAAAAGCTAGATAAATAGTTTATCAAAACAATATAAAAATTCTTGCATATCTTAATCAAACTCGTTTCGGCAACAAAACTATGTCGTGAACATCAAAAAACAAAATTTGCCAAAGCAGATTTCGAATTTATTAATGAACTTTCATCGTTTAACACTAAGCCGGTTGATCCTAAAAACGACCAGTAGCACGAGATCAGATTCGTATTAACAATGCCAGTTCCTGATGCATAATTCACGTCTATAGTGAAAGTTCTTGATCTTGTTCGAGGTCGGGTGTCGAGTGTTGAGATTATAAAACAATGACATGACGTAAACAATACAGCCATGACAAATTTGATACCAGGTACTAAAGGACTTGCTTTAGCTAAGGTAAGTTTCATTTCAAGCGAAAATTGGCACAAGTGAAAGCTGAAAAGGTTACCTGTCAAGTTGCCAATAATATAACTGTTGTAAACAATATAGTAGTAGTGTTTCGATAGGCTTAAAAATATTGGAGTCATAAACAAAGCATAACAGTCGATTACGCTTATTGCATGGCGATTAATCATAGTAGTTATTGGAGTATTAAGAAAACATGTCAGATCGATATGGACTGAACACGTGAATGATTATTCGTTTTCTAGATCACTTTTGAGATTGATAATCGTTGCAATCGATTTGTTTTTACAAATACATTTCAGTGATTGAGTTGGACGACCGCGCAGTGCCGTCGGTTCCGGCGGCTAGAGGGTAACGCACCCCTCAAGTTCACAGTCAACCCCGGGAATAATGGGACGGGAGTCGGGAAGCGATGGAGACCGCCCAAGGGTGCACTGCAGGCACACACACAACACAACAATACAACACAGTCGAAAGGGACAGAAAATTGCGCAAAACTTCAAGCCAATGTTGACTATAGATAGTGGTTTACTTATCAATCAATTAAATCACAGCTATAGCCGGTATCTTTTGATGATGTCATGTCAAGGATCATAAGGATGTAATTCGACAACACGTAACTAACTTGGTGTAAATATTTGCATTCCACAAAATTTGGATGCCCAAATCCGAAATCAATTTGCCTGTGGCTGTATGCCATAACGAATTTACTTAAAGCTAATACAAATATTTTGATAATCGTTGCTAATCTGGGCTTGGAACGGAGAATCGCTAATCAACCAATAAATGCTAACATTATAGTGCAAGACATCTGTAGATGTGATGCGATTGTTGAATATATACAGTAAACAATAGTACATAGCCGTAAACGGAACTGACAAAGTAAATATCCAATGTACTCACTCAGGTTGAACAATGATGTGGAAGATGCAGCAAAACCACCTGATATCAAAGTCAGTGGAGGAAATCCATTCTCACGGACACAGCACTTGTAAGACGAACTCTTGCGGTTTTCACAGTCTCTTATTTATCAATGAGATCACTGAATTAAACGTCTCTAATAATAAAAATTAACATTAATATTGCAGGTAATTATTGCACGGAAGTATTGCTGAGCTCTATCGCAGGAGGTCGCAGGACCGTTTTCGGGATATCGATCTGATTTCGGGGCGCTGCAGTTGCCACACTGTCTCTTGCTTGTATTTGGTTAAAGCTCACTGTTTGATGTGTTCGTGGGCTAGGCTTTAGTTTAGTTTGTTATTATATGTTTGTTTATATGGTACTACGTAGAGGTCGCGATCAGCTGTTAGTTGCGGAGCCAGCGCCGGGCGCGGTGTGCGAGCGTGCGAGAGTATCGCGCGCGACTGACTGCGAGGCTCGAGCTCGGGCTTGCCGCGGCCACCACTGTTCAGCCGGTGCGGTGTAGGCGCCCCGCGGCATCTTAACGGCCCGTTACCTACACATGGACGTACTACGAAGATATGTAAACAAACAACACGCCTTAAATCTCCTCATGTGGTCGTACAAACGTTACAGAAAGATTTTTCTACTTTGGGAGTTCGTTTGAATTTTATGAAGTCTTTACTTACGTTTGTCTTGTTCTCTGAATTAAATATTTTCTGTTAAACGTTGAATTGACGTTTCTTATTTATTATCATTTACACATTTACATTTACTTACAATTTTAATACGAGTTTCTTGGGAAATATTATATATTTAGTTAGTGTTACTTATCAGTGTCGCCATAAATATTTTATTTGAAAAAGATATGCAGTAATAAAAATTGCAGTGATTGTACAACCTTCAAAATAAAACCAGATCCAAAACGAAATAAATGACAATGTAAAATTACAGAACAAGCTGGTTTAGGGAACACTGCAAACAATGCCCAAATCTCACGAGCTTCCGTCGAGCAAGACGCGATCCGTTGTGTCACTACAATTGCGTAGTCGCAGTCCACAATCAAACCAATGTTGATAAAAAAAAATGAAACCAGAACTGTTTGTGATCGCTACGACACTAACAACAAACTTCATTACCACAATCGTGTAGGTAAATATTACGCGTGGAATTCCAAAATAAGGCATGTGACCAAACAATCGTAAGTAATGAAAACAAGTGGAGTTACATCCTCTGATATAACATTAGCAATAAACAATAGCGCCTTATTGTAATGAATAGACAATGAAAACCTCGCCACAGAGGCTATCGATGTAGGGATAGCTGATAGAATACAATGGTTAAGAGCAAACACGAGTAGATGAAGAAAATTCTGTGCATAACGAAGACATAGCGGACATAATTATTATGTAGTTGAAGACAATAAATGAAATGAAATTCTGAGTATTATTGGATGAAATAATGATGTTTTGGAATTATGATTAAGTTTAACAAATGCTGAAGATAACACTTCGAACGTATGTATTATTATATCTCTATAAAGCAAATTAAACACGTTTATCGATTACCAATGTTCATTTACGAGTAACGTTGTACATTTCTGGATTGAGTCTGTCTGACAGACTGCCTAGGCGCCTTTCAATAGTTGCGAGCTTCGTTGTTATTTCGTCTCTTTCTTCCTGTTATACGAATGTGTTGTTACTTTATAAGATGTGTATTGTGCGCGTGTAGCATCTGCCGGAGCGTGTCTATTAATCGGCTGACCTTTATCCGTCGTCGTATTGTACACGTGCGCTTGCAAAACATGGCACTTTAAATACCACGACGCCTCGACATTTACTGCTATTGGAAATGTCTTTACCTGATTGGGCCGAGGATGGTTCGTTACTAGGTACTTCGGGTATTGCTCTTTAACCTTTATTTTGCATAACGAGTGGTGTTTGCTTCGAGAAAATATTAGACAGTTCGATTTCTATTTGCAGTGTTACCCCCAATTTTCGAAATAGCCGTGCGTATTGTAATTTATCCCAAATTAGAACTAATGCGTTCAACCCTATCATTTATCGAACGCTGGAAAAAGCAGTCTCGGGCGGGACTAATCATAAACAAAACTCTTATCTCCATAAATAGTACCTACATCGGTTTAGAAAAAAAGGTCGTGACTTATAGTGACGGAAACGTGGGAGAAATGCGTGAGTTCGACCCAGAAGAGCGAGACGGGCATCACGATCCAGTTTTTATCGATGTTCCGGAATCAATGACTCTCGAAGATACACTGACTGCAGTGAACATTCAAAATGGTACACTTTTTTTAGACCAGTTCAAAATGCAAGAGAATTTCGAAACACATCAATATTCCCACGATGGAAGAAGAAAATAACTCGTTCTAACTTACTTGACATGCTTGAAGGAATTGGAGGAACATACCTAAAACAATAATTACATAAATCAATACATCGTCATTTAAGTCATAATTTGAAAATCAAAGCGTATAACGCGCGGGTATCCCATCAGCCGTGACTACTATCTGGTACATTAACCTACATCCAAAATATACGAGTAGTATAGTATTGCGCACTACAACGTAAGAAACGAGTGCGCACTGGATCGCCATTAAAGTTTCACACAATTCTGTTGAAATCGAAAGTGTTGTGTCTAATTACGACATTTACGACACTTATGATGCGGGAAATAAAAATCACGCTTAGTTACTCGTTAGTATTATCGAATGTGACGTAACGTGAGATACGGTTGAATGACGGTTGCTTGTTGGTTTTGACGCATCGATTGCGGTGGACGGACGTGCACAAATCTAAAGAGCAACCGACACGGCTTTGTCATTTGGCGAAAATGCTCCGTTGTGTAAGACAAAGATTACGATGTAAAAGTTATCAATATTACTTTCAGTGTGTACATAGGAAAGTGGTTTTATAACTATAACTTAACTAAAAGCAGTTAAGACAAGAAATGTTCCTGACAAGCTCGCATGTCAGGACGTCTGCGGTTCGGCTGCGGATACAAAAATGATGTTATTTCGAGTGTTTTCCGAACGTGATTTTGGAGGCAAACTAAACAGGATGCACGAAACGAATGTCGTGAGTGCCGTTGTATTCTCAATAAGGTTAGTCTAGACTTGGTCTAGACTCAGGGTGGGTGAGCTTTGAGCTTAGGATTTTGAGTTTATGACCGCGTCGGAATCGATAGATATGTCTGGGGGAGTGCACCCTAAAAACGGGTTTATCTCTTCTGGAGTTATAGTAGTGAGTAGGGGATAATTAAAGTCTCGTGATAGTCGAAATGTCTGGCTAGACTAGACAGGAGCGCTGTGGGAGCGCGGTGGCCATTAGGTAACCCTCTTTTGCCGCAGTGGTATAAAACATGCATCAGGTGCAGACTGGCGCTACCGCGTTACATCAAAATTGCAAAAGCTTAATGTATACTAACTGCTAGAGTACTATTATAAATTGAGTTTGTATCGTGTTATGTTTCGTCGTTAGATACGAGAAACCATTTTGTAATATTTCAGTTACATTATGGTCTTTTGAATAACTGATTTGTGTAATACTAACTGGCATCTAGCCATAACTTCTATGATTTTTTTTTAGTAAATTATTTTAAGTTATTTTAGTAAATTGAAGCTTACATTTTATAGCAATTTTTTGATGACATTTTTGATGACACGCATCTATGTATACTAATATAATAAAGCTGAAGAGTTTGTTTGTTTGTACGCGCTAATCTCTAGAAGTACCAGTCAGATTCGAAAAAAACAAAAAATAATTGGATAGCTCAATTCTTGAGTACGGTATAATTAACATAGATAGGCTTTTAACATCACGCTACGACCCTTGGGAGCCGATCAAAACGAATAAGAAGTCAAAAAGAACGCTAAGCGAAGACGAGGTAAACCAGGCGGGCGATGCGATGCGACGCGGTGTGTAGGAGCTGAAATTTTACGTGGACGAAAACGCGGGCAGAAGCTCGTAATATTATAGGAAAACGTATAGCAACGACTGGATTATGTCATTTATTTCCTGCAAATATTTATGGTCATAACGGAAGAGACCGACGCTACAAGTCCCATATTAACGTATATGGTATGTCTGGCAAGTATACATACCAAGACCCCTCCGTGCCTCGGAAAGCACTTTAAGCCGTTGGTCCCGGCTGTCATTTGTAGATCTTTGACAGTCGTTACGGGTAGTCAGAAGCCCGAAAGTCTGACAACCAGTCTTACCAAGGGGTATCGTGTTAACCAGTAACTGGGTTGTGGAGGTCAGATAGGCAGTCGCTCCATGTAAAATACTGGTATTCAGCTGTATCCGGTAAGACTGGAAGCCGACCCCAACATAGTTGGGAAAAGGCTAGGCAGATAATGATTTACCACATAACGCATTGATTTTTGAAAACTAGCTGGTAGGTTAGGAAACTGAAAATCGGTTTCATTGAATTATTTCAGCCTTTTCAACCTTGAACTAGAGGCTTTGTGCAAGCCGGTCAGTGGAATATCGACCTCACATTTGTTTTAGTTCAAGAACATTGAACTATAACACCGAAAGGTTAATCTCCTTGACCCTCTTTTTTGGTCTAACTACATAACGTATGCATTGAATGGATAGATAGATATATTGAGCAAATATTTTTGATGTGTTCACATTTGATGTTCTTCAAATGTCTCATAATAATCATTAACCTTGTCCGAGATCTTGAAAACAAACCATAAACAATGAGTATTCTTTGCCATTTGTTTCTAATAAAACCTGAATGTTAGAATGTTAACTATAGCTCATCTAACCGACTACATACTATGATGTCATCGGCGCATCATAACAAAACCAATACCAACAAAAAAACTAGTAGGTAGGTACATAATGTTAATATATGAATTATCTCAATCTGCGATAAAACCGGTGACTCACGGACCGTTTGTGTAATTTTAAGCTTCTGTCCAGACTAACAACAATAAAACCTTTCCCTTTACACTTGCTAAATGATATTTCCGTTGGAGATCGCACCCACTTATAAGTTTATCGCCGAGAAACGAGTTTGAAGACTGCATCTTCTGTAAATGCGACCATAAACTCAAATGAAAAAGTTTCGAGTAGAAATTTATTGTTGACTGGAATATAATGTTGCCAGTTCCAAAAAAGGAAATAGAAAAAGTAATAATTTTGATTTGCATTATGAAAGTATACACGAAATTGATTAAATTTTACTTCTAACTGTTTTTATAGTTTTTAATAAGTGGTCAAGAGCTTTCGAAATAAAATCAAAAGTGATTTTATTATTTTTTCTATCTCAAAATCGGCAGCGTATAAATTTTTAAATCAAGAATGCACCTACAAATGGCTATTTTACTGATACAAATACGAGAATAGCAATTCAAATTTACAGTTGCAATTATGATGTTAAAGTTTATTATTATTTTTAGCTTTCGCTTTTTCGGATGAATGATCAAATTGACGAAGGGCGGACCGCAAAATAGGAATTTCTCTTTGACTTATAATCCGATAACATTTTTTTACAATATTCTTTTGTCGACTTTGATGTGTCTTATTTACTTTGTTTTCGTACAGCCAAAACATGTATTTGAGATTAAAAAATCATTTTATATCCAAGTGAGAGTGCAGCATACGCTGTTCGGAGCTGGGTTTGTGGGCCACTCGTGCGCACCAGTCGACCGTCACGCCCATTGTGCGGTGCTATTGTGTAATCTAATGAATAATTGCATGTAGGTGCGTGTACCTACTTCGTACAACTGGTTGGCAAATTGCTACTCCCTATTGGGCTGTCACACTTTGTAGGGAATGATGAAGCTCTAGGTTTTTTTTTGGAACAAAGAATAATTGGAAAGTGGGTTATGGTTATGAATGGGAGAAGTGGCAACGCAATGGGTGGTCAATTCAATTTAGACAATGCTATTGGTAAGTATACAGTTGAAGATTTACAGCAAGTAAAAATAAGAGGGTGCAAATGTGAGTAGGAAATCATGAAGAACCAGTCCACAACATTGCAAACTGACCACATCGCGAAATCTCCGATTTCAGGCAGTTACTCTAATTAAACACGTAACCTGAGACTTTAGTTTCGTAATTGTAACAAAAAATGAGGTTCTGGCACACTGAACTAGTTAGTAAGTAACAATGCCCAAATATTACAATGTTACTGATTATGACAGATAGCGAGAAATAACTCATATTTTTGACAAAAGACGTGTTCTAACTAAAAATGGGTTGAAGTTGAAACAATTGAAGGAGCCCATTAGGGTTGAACAAAGAAGAGAAACCTGTCCAAATTCGTCTCTGGGAATGAAGAAAGGCTACCGGTTATTGTTACTAAGTATGACTCATGAAATCCATATTATCTTGAGATTATCAAGGCTGAGGGTAAACCGCATTAGGGCTGCCAAGTCAGAATTCTAGGATTTTTTGAATACTGAAGAATTTGACACAGAATAGTGTATTTTCTTTGTCTTTAAACACCGTCGTTTTGGAGGATCTTATTTTTACTGAAACTGGTATTAGTTGACGCTTCAAAACACAGTCCAAAATAAATCAAGCTATTCAATATAGAGCAACAAACATCTAAGATTATAAAAATCTATGATTTACATAAAACAATCAAAAATGTGGATAAGAACAGAACCATTTAGCTCATCCCAAAACCTCAACACCGCGAAACGGCGCGCCCTCACGACACCCAAGTTAATGTATGCGCATGAGTGAAAGCTCGTCGCCATGTCACCTACCGACGAGATTTTGATTGACTCCTCACACAATATGGCTGCGATCGCCGCTAATTATTTGTGGGCTTACAAAACCAAGATTTATTATACATAGGAAGTAAATTATGGAGTTGATGGATGTACTGGCATTAGTTTTGTCATTAGACTCTGATTGGAGGAAAGTGTCTTGAGGATTAGATATAGATTATAGTATTTATGATGCTTAAGATATCAGAGTTTCACAGGAAGAAATTTACACGTTGAAAGCTGTCTTTAAAACTAATAGGTAAACGATTTTTAGGGTTCCGTACCCAAAGGTTAAAACGGGACCCTATTACTAAAACTCCGCTGTCCGTCTTTCACCAGACTGCAAGAACCGTGATAGTTAGACAGT
Organism: Atethmia centrago; assembly: GCA_905333075.3. Classification (NCBI taxonomy): domain Eukaryota; kingdom Metazoa; phylum Arthropoda; class Insecta; order Lepidoptera; family Noctuidae; genus Atethmia; species Atethmia centrago. Next base: position 21,740,293 of record HG995384.1, read on the forward strand.
TGAAATTTACACAAATGATGTATTTCTGTTGCCGCTATAACAACAAATACTAAAAACAGAATAAAATAAATATTTAAGGGGGCTCCCATACAACAGATATGATTTTTTTGCCGTTTTTATAGATAATGGTACGGAATCCTTCGTGCGCGAGTCCGACTCGCACTTGGCTGGTTTTTTGCCGTTGCATCTGTATTTTTGAAGCAGGGAGTTCCGTTTCAACAGGCTTGTTAGGGGGGACACGGAACAAAAAATATTATAAAATCGAGTATTAGCTTTCTTTAGTATTGTTTCTTGTCTCTAATACTTACTGAGCACTTCTTCGCTTGTGTTGCTGTTTAAATTACTAAACAAGGAACTAACATGAGCGTGTGGTCTTCAAAACTACAAGAGTACCTACGCTATAAATGGTGATGTGGGCATCATGACAGCCTGACATATTCATCACGAGCGGCATCAATACTTTGGGTGCATTTAAATAGCCTCCATCGAGTGAAGATATTTAAGTATACGCCCGATGCACCATTGGTAAGTACTAGAAATGTGCTGACTGAACTATTTTTACAAATTCTGTGATAGCTCCTCCCGATACGAGAAGTAAAATTTTGGACAGATCAGATTTCAACCAGCATCCTCTCGTATATTTCAATACAAACGTAAACCATTTATCTCCAGTTCAAACATTCGTATTCGTGCCTGCAACTGCGAAGTACCACGAACAGTCAGTACTTCGGCAGTAACCGGTGATTTGTTGCAAAACATCGGATGCTCAGACGCAGATGCTCATTGTTCAGCCAGGAACATACTTGACCTACTTGAATTGCGTTTTATCTGTGGCACAAGATTTATGTTACACTTAAAGTTGATGCTTCTGTTTTTAAATGATGATCGGTTTTAAGTATGGATCTGTTTGTTTGTTTGTGTATGATGTGGGTACTCACCTCATAGTTACGTAAGCCGATACTACAAAACAAACATAAACAAAAAACATAACATCGCGCTTGTATTTCGGTCGTAGGTATAAACCTACATTTCACCAGTTGTCCCAGGGTATAGGGGGTGATGTTGTTGCCAATAGCCGAACACAAATTTAGCCTCAGGGCTGCTATTGAGTTCTGATGGAATAACCCAATAATACTTTGCCAGGCCTGTCAATCGAACTTCTTGTTCAGTGCTTGCGGCCAAAAGACCAAATGAGGCAGTCCCTTGAACTATTTAAGAGGTTCCAATCAACAAATTGCGCACATACCTATATAGCAACATATTTTAGGCAGAATCCTACCAATATTATAAATGCGAAAGTTTGTAAGAATGGATGGATGGATGTTTGTTACTCTTTCACGAAAAAAGTACTGAACGGATTTGGATGAAATTTGGCACACAGATAGTTTATAACCAGGAATAACACATAGGATGCTTTTTATCCCGATATACCCACGGGGTCAAAACTTATGCGGGTGAAACCGCGGGGCGCATCTAGTTAATAATAATTATAAGTTTTTGGATATAAATAATAAATTTATTTATTTTCAAAAGGTCGTCGTAAGGGCTACTGCTGAGCATGAGGTCCTGGGTTCGATTCCCAAGTCGGGCAAAGTGTTTTGGGTTTTTCATGAGGAATTTCTCAGTGGCAGCCCGGAGTCTGGATTTGTGCCCGGTTGATGGCAATAAGCTCGCCCCCTATTACATGGGACTTAAACATAACTGGCGAAATGTGGGTGTACTACAGGTACACCTCTGCCCAACCCCTCTGGGATTACAGGCGTGATGTTATGTGTGTTATGTTATTAAATTAAAATAAAGAAAGGAAAACAGTTAAAGGATTTCAGACATATTTTCAATAACCAATAATAACAAATAATTCTGCTCACAGTCAGGATGTGTAGGACATGGCAACGTTCACTAGATTCTTGTACAGTGCAAATGTATGTAAGCAAAAAGAAAGAAAAATGTATGTATGTCGTTCTACACTATTAAACTAATATTCTAAGCTAATACAACGTGCTCTGATGCAGTAAATAATGTGCAAAGACCGCAGATAAATGTGAGGTAACTGGAAGCCCGGATGCTGGATCTACCACGTATTATGTATGTAGGCATCCGAGATAATATGGGTTGCGTACTGTAATGACTAATGACCAGTGATAGGAATAGGTAGTGCCTATTAGCCTAAACTTCGAAGAACAGAGACAAGAAACGGAGACTTCCTTAGGACTAAATTATTTCCGGCACATCTGTCTCGAAATTTCGAGACAACACTTAAATACATTTAAAAAAATGTGTTATTTGGAATAAGTAATTCGTCTATATTTATCTAAAGTTTGTCTATAAATGTGATAGTTTGTATGGATGTCCATTACTCAATGCCACTGAAAATGCTGATTTTGGTAGTGATATAGATTAAGGTGTGGAATAGCACATATGCTACTTCCTATTAAAAAAAAAGTATAGTTCCCATGGGATACAAAAACAATAGTACACGCGGGAAAAGCCGCGGGCATTAACTAGTTAAAAAAAAAAACGTAAGGGTCCTTTCACACCACCGATATTGTCTGGCGATTTTTGGAGATTTCTATGCAAAAAAAAAACGAAAGAAAAAATGCTCAAAAATCGCCGGTCGATATCGCTCTAGGTTCATTAAATAATTAATGGGCTCTAAAGGAAAAATAAAACACATAGAATATTGTTGTAACAAATATATGTATATTTATATTATTTTAAAATATGACGTAATTGGAAACCATGAAACAAAATGTACAGAAGGAAAGATTTAAGAAACAAATTTATGTTTATCTATCTTTAAATATCTATGTCATATTTATGTTACTGACGTTGAGGGATGCAATTTTTACTCAAATCAAAGTACAAATTAACCTTTGAAGTTTACAAATTAATATTTGAAGCATTTAGGACAATCAGTTTTAATACTGAACTACTAACTGTTCGGTTTTGATAAAGAACTTGATGCATCAAAAATTGCTAAGAATTTGAAAATCTTTATTTGTGTTACAAATACCATAAAAAATAAAGAACGATTTTAATTTAATCATCGTGATTCGATTCGTCAAGTTCAGTATCAGAACCGAAATTTTCTTTGTCAGATGAGTCATCTAAGTTAAAATACACAATCATAATTTTTTCTATATTTTCAACTGTCAGGCGATTTCTTTTTATGTTAAGAATCCATTTATAAGTTGAAAATGACCTTTCAACATCAGCTGAGGTTAAAGGCGCGTACATATAGTATGATCGCTCATCCTTTCCTGCTGTTATCGCTTCACATATGTCTCTAATTTTATCTAAACCGGGATTTCTGTCCATGACATTTACGAGTTTATTTTTTATAAGCTCAGATGAACACCAGCTAAGCACAGTTCTCACGTGATCAAATATTTCAAAGGATTCCGTTAGAGTTAAATTCGATTTTTGTAATTTCTTTAATCCAATTTGTATATCTTTAAAATATTCCTCAATGTAGTCCAAGTCCGATTTCAAGTTTTCCTTTTGAAGAACATTTTTGGCACACCTAATAGATAGCGCGTCGGAACTTCTTAAAAGATTTACAATTGTTTTAATTTGATCATAATATTTTGCATAATATGACACTGCCTCCAACCAAGTACCCCATCTTGTAATAACGGGTTCTGGAGGAAGCGGCATGTGGGGAAAGGTGTTTTTTAACAAGCGCACTCTATTAGGTGATTTTAAAAATATTTTTTTTACGTTTGAAATTAATTCATCTACATCTGAGTATTCGTATCGTATTTTTTCTGCCACGAGATTCAGTGCATGTGCTAAGCAAGTGACGTGTATCATGTTGGGCAAATAATTTTTCAGCACACGTCCCGCTTTTAGCATATATGCTACACTATCAGTGCATAATACAGCAACGTCTCCTACTTTGGATTCATACAAATCGCACCACATATTTTCAAAGCAGTCTATTACAAATTGGGCAATTGTGCTCCCATTAACAATTTCTAGTACTTTGCAAGCAACTAAAAATGGTTTTTGTGTGATCGCATTTAAAGGTTTTACAAGTAAATGTACCATGTATCTGCCTAAAAAATCAGTTGTCTCGTCTAAAGATACCCACAGCTTTTGATTTGCAATTTGTTCATAAATCGAGTCAATTTTAGTTTTAAAAATCTTATCTAAATAAACTTTTCTCAGCAATGATTGCTCAGGAAGCTTTTGTCGATTTGTACAATTGCAGCAAATATATTTATGGAAGAATTTTTTGAAAGCGGGGTTGTTTACTTGAATCCAAGGTATATTACATAATATGAGAAATTGTACTAGGTCCAAATAAAATTCTTCATTTGGTTTTTTACTTGTCCCTTTGTGTTTCAGACCTTTAACGTGCCTCTTGACACTACTAAGTTTAGCTGTTATACTGCTCTCGCACTTAGAACAGTAAATCAAATTACTGGCCGGGTCGTAATATAATTCAGGATGAAGTCCAATCCAACTTTGTACTGTTGCTTTCTTAGGCTTGTTCGCCATCTCCAATCTTACTGGTCTCCAAAAAGATGTACGATGGCAAGTACCTAAAATAAAATAAAATTTTATGTTTTCCATGCCTCAAAAGGAATAACGAACCTTTATAGATACAGGTAGGTGGAAAGGAAAGCGGGAGAGGTGCGCGCATTCCAGCTAGGTGCATCGATTGTATCGATTTAAAGATTTTATTATTTCATTTTACGCTCTAATAAAGAAAAACGGTTAGATAATATGAACACGCGTAACATCATTGTTATTGAAAATTTTTTTTCGCATTTTAGTCAATGCGCAAAAGACATATTCCTTTTTGGTTCAAATATTAAAAGAACCGGCCAGAAAAATAATATATTTTGATAGAATTCGTCCACCTTAGCAATTCTTTATGACACCAAAGATATAACATTACTATGCTTGGTAGTATTGAAGTTCACTTTTATATTTGAACCAAAGGTTAAATGCGTATGTTTTTTTTCTTTAACTACGTTTCATACACAATAATTATCTTAAAAACTCCACTAAAAAATATCAAGTTCATACAATTGCATATCAATCTAGACTGTCAAATTGCTAGTTTAAGATAAAATAATATATACATTAATGTTCTTCTTTATATCTAACTTACTGTTTGTTTCCCTACAAGAAATAAAATAAATAACTTTAGCCAAAACATTAAAAAGTAATAAATGTTGACTTACCGTATTATTTGATGTAGACAGACAGGAACAATGTTATTGCAGCAAATCGTAATCCATAAATTCAAGCCAAAGTAGTCGTATTAAGAAGATCCAATGAACCAAAAAACGAGCGAGGGTGAAAAACAATACAGGAAGATGCGCACTTAACAAACCGAAGTACAGGATTGAAGTGAAGGTAACCTGCGCGCACGCGGGGCGGTAAGGAGTAGGGGGGAGGGGGTATGTAGACCCTCCCCGCGCCGCACAGGTATGCGACCATGGCGGTTACCTTTTGTAATTTCTAAGAATAGATAACGAAACGCGCTGCCGTAAAATGTGATAATGTGATACCATTATTATGCAATTATTTTAATATCATGCACATTTTTAAATATACTTTAGAAATATATTTCATTAAGATGAAAGAAAAAAAGGTATTTGTATTTTCATTTGTAACTAAATATTTGCACATCATGTATAACGGTAGAATGTAAAGGGACCTCATTAATATTAAGATCATACCACTTTGTATACCTACATTCTGGCAAATAAATGAATTATTTATTTATTTTAAATACCGATAAAATCAAAATCAAAGCATTTATTTCAAATAGACCATTTACGGGCACTTTTGAATAGTCAAATGTCGGTCAGTCCCAGAAAAGTGAAGCTAAATTGCACGTTCCAAAGAGTAGGTCTCTATGGAGAAGAACGTGCAAGAAACTCCATGGACACTCTTTTAAATCATATTATGTGTTACATATAATGCCTTTTTTACACTTGAACTTTAGAAATCTCATTAAACGTAGCCGAGAGTGAGCTAGAAAGAAGATATTTACTTCGAAACGTGTACGGCTTCTTATTCAAACATTGTGATTCATTGTGTATTACGATCAACAAGTCATTTACAAAATGTTCTCCAAAGAAAAAATTCAGAAAATTTTATGGTTGTAACGACTGTGTATGTTATTTATTATGATATATCTAGTCGCAAACTTTAGGTAAATATAGACGAATTACTTATTCCAAATAACATTTTTTTTTAATGTATTTATGTGTTGTCTCGAAATTTCGGGACAGATGTCTCGGAAAAAAAGTTAGTCCTAAGGAAGTCTCCGTTTCTTGTCTCTGTTCTTCGAAGTTTAGGCAAATAGGCACTACCTATTCCTATCACTGCTAATGACTGTTACTTTTATGTTCAAGAACAGAATAAAGTCTTGATGACAACTACGTTAACGCGTTCCTCTATCAATATTTATTGGGTAGGTATCCCTAGCGCATTAATTTTGTTTAGGAAAAAGGGGAAATAGTAATAAATAACCATGGACTTTCTTGCCCGTTCGTCTCCCTAGGATCTAAACTTAGGAACTGACAACCAACTTCGACTAACCAACCGACTCCTTGACAATTCAATAGTGCCAGTAAATGGTTTATTTGAAAGTCTGAAGCAGTTTTTAGCTAACATTAGTATTACTGCAAAAGGCTTTCTCATATAACTATGTAGTTCGTCGGCACGAACTACATGGGTATATAAGATACAAACATAGTACAAGCATAGCATAAAAGATACTAACATAGTTTTAAGATTTATTTACTAACACAATTGTTATTATATCGACGGTTAAATGGTAATAAGGCATAAGCGACATTTTGTTCGAAAATGAGTTCTGAATGCCATCCTACCTAATCTCTATTTTTAAGTAGGATGGCATTCATAACTCATTTTCGACCAAAATGTCGCTTATCATTATTACCTTTTAACCGTCAGTATTTAGACTTAGGTTAAGGCGCTGACAAGAGGCGAATGACCACAATAGGCTTGTCTTAATAAGAATAATTGACAAATCTGTATATTTTGTGGTAGTGGAAAAAATATATGTTAATTTTGAACATATTTCTCAGAACTTGGTTGTTACCAAAACACGTTTTGAAAAAAAATCTCGATACAAACTAACGTTAAACTAACCTCTTACCTTGAGTTCCAATCCAAAATATCTGTCATACGCTACGTATTTAATTAATAAAAATAACGTCTTATTTGAATGCAGAACTTGGTTGTGTTTTTATTTTCGATTACTCAAGTCAATTTTGAATAAATAGATAATTCCTTCATATTTTGCAATAAATTACAAGCGTTGTGTCATCGCGCTTCTCTTTCTTTTCTATGCAGTCTGACAGTGACCGTGGTTTAGGTGTTGTCAGCGTCTTAAGGTATTCATCTATGGGTCTTTCTTTTCTATGCAGTCTGACAGTGACCGTGGTTTAGGTGTTGTCAGCGTCTTAAGGTATTCTCTCTATGGGTCTTTGTAACCTGATAATAAATGGTTTATTATTATTATATGAGAAAATCGTGTCGGCCATACGAGAGAAGAAGGGGGTAACCACTTAACGCCATTATCCTTAACCATGATTGCCAAGAAATTATTCAATCTTTACATAAGTTCCCTAATGCGATTAAGGTTTGACTAGTGTACACCTATTGCCTACTCGTAACTACAGAAGCTCATGGTTTGCTAACGACGATTGGTAATCGATTCCACGTAATATGCGGCGAGCCAAATGGGCACAATCACGCACCAATTCCGAGCTTTTACTGAGATTTAAAAAAATGGAAAATTTGATGTAGGTTTTGTCCGGAGAAAAGCTTTTATTAAAGAGCCGAAGGCCCACAATCTAGAACGGTTCTTGATTTAAATCTGAGTCGACAAAAGCAACCCGCAGTCACATTTGCTACCTCTAAACCAGCGATGAAACCTTCCATTAGTCCCTGCTTGCTCATTGCTAGAGTAAAACTACCCTACAAAAGGTGAAAGCAGTTAGAACCTCATCAATTTGTCCAATAGGGAGCACCGTTCTGAATCAACACTATACACATTAGCTACTTTTCACACACATTAATTACTACATACCTACACATTAATTACTTCCATTCCCTTCTTTGCCGGCCTTTTCTTTTCGTTTTTTTTTTAATATTTTGTAGTTGCGATCTCAACTAACTACTTGTGAACATAGCTCATTTTAATTCTATTTTATTTTCTTTTATGTAATTCAACTACGTGTAACAAGTACTTGTACGTACTATAAAGGAGAAGGGAATTCTTGGGCCCAGCAGTTAACTAGTTGAAATGTGTATTAAAAAAACCGTTATATTTTTCTAAAGGAAATCACAAAATACCATGTTTCTATCTAGGAAGCGAGAAAAGTTTAAATTAAGTTATGTAACTAAATAATCGATAGATGCCTGAATTCTTAGTAATCGATATCATTAATCGGTAATATCTCAGAATATGTATGAAAATCGAGTGACAAGTGCTTATCAATCTTTTCGTGGAATCGATTCATAGTGAATCGAGTGCCTTTTATTTTTCTTCAGTTGGCAATACTAGTCACCGACTGACAGATGACAGGCAGAAATAATCGGCAAGCGTTTGTTTTCTTTAATTCTGAGTGCGCACGTATTTTCCATGTTTTATTGTATAATTCCACGACTTCGGCTTTGCATATTATAAAGGACTATTCAACGGATCTTGCTACTTTGAATTACCTGACTCTCTATTTTGGACAACTGATTACGCCTATCGATCGGATATTGACGACATGGATCGCTGTGTGAATTGTACCATTGCGACTGGTCGCAGTAACTCTTATTGGCAGAAGAGTCTTGGACGTTGAGGCGATTTATCAGTTATTCGTCAGTGGCGTGCATCTCAGCCTGTAAGTACCTGTTCAAGTCGAGACTTTAGCCTATCAAGCGAAAAAAAACCAGAGTTATGTACCTACTGTTTACGGTCACCGGTGTCAAGTCTGTCGGCTGTCTCTTTGTTGGATAGCATATATTAAAACAATACTTACTTATTAGCTAATTAGTTGATTAATTAGCCATACGAATCTATGGAATGTGCTGTTTGACCAATTTACTCATAAAAAAGGTGTAGGTAACGACCAAGTCCCGATGGGACAGATTCGGTCCCAGACTCTTGACTTGAGACTTGTGTTTATGGTTGAACATGATTTAAATAGTTTACTTATTTCAGGTAACCAGTGAGAACTATGCATGCCCAGCATGTTGGAACTTGGCCCAAGATGTGGTTCTTGGAAGACGTCCGATTAAACCACCAACCCAAGTTGGCCATTCCAGTATCTGTGACCGCTGCCGCAACCACCTTCTTCGTAATGAGTCTGCTCGTGATTCATTCAATGTTAGGCTTTTATTGTAATTGTATTGAAGGTAGAAGGACTGTACTGTATTGCTGTGCCCATGTAATGTGCATAATATAAACTTAGGTGACATTCTCCTAGTGATTGAAGATGAATATTTTATACATATATTGGTGTTTTATTTTACTTCCTCTTCTCCCATTTTTAAAGGTACCTACTGCTTCTAAGTTCAGGATATTGGATGTAGAGACTTGTCTTCGAATGTAGCGACTGTCCAGAGCGTGCCAAACGTGTCAGATCTTCGACACGTCACACTTGAAGACTCTCTTCTTGAACTCCATACATAAAACCATTGCACAAGCGAAGCCATTCAAAAATATTTCGCAAATAATACCAAAAAACTACAATGGTGCCGATTCCCTTGTTCACAAACTAAATTAAATTTAAGTTCAGTGCATCTCTTTCTTTCTATTTCATTAAGAAAAGGACAGAAGATAAATTTTAGTTTAGTCCTGTCAAATTAATCAGCGCTTGACGCAAATTGACGTAATTTTAGTAGGCAAGTTTTTAATCACGTCTAAACTTGTATGGAGTAGTGACAGACGCTGATTAATTTGACAGGACTAAACTAAAATTTATCTTCTGTCCTTTTCTTAATGAAATAGAAAGAAAAAGATGCACTGAACTTAAATTTAGTTTAGTTTGTGAACAAGGGAATCGGCACCAATAATAATAATGTAACCTCAATTTTACTATACTTCATATAACTTGATTCCTGGATAGCCAAATTTCACCAAACTTTCAGTGAGGCCTTGTTATTATGTCCTCTTACTAATAAGGATAGTTTGATTTAGTTAACACCTGGGCCCAGGAGACTATGGAGTCTTTCCCTTCTCCTTTCTGTGCTAATGCTGTGCACTTCTGTTAGTGACGAATTCACAATAATTTCTAAAACTATGTGAATTTTGTTTGTGTTTGTCTTAGTGAGTCAGTCGTTGAAGTGCCATAAAAAATAAATAAATAAATTATGGCAAAGTCTACCTGTACTTGAGTAGCGATCTGTTTCACCATACATGGCTGGTTCGAGTCAACTTCCTAGCCATTTCGCAAGGAAGCAACTGTGCCGGTCGGCTGGCTTCCGGCAGTTTGAAAACTCAGCTTTATTACGAGACGATAAGTTTTAGAATTGCTTGTGTGGTTTGTCGGGGAGTATGAACGTGTGTTAACTTAGACAATGCCCATTTTTGGTAATAAACCGATTACGCTTGGCGTTTCGTGGAAACTGATAATAAATGTACGTTAGCCGTTTTATACTATGTTACTATGTTGTAAATTGTATGCTTTTCACAAGAATGTGAGTTTCGTGCAATTATGGCGTTTAGAATATTTATGTCAGTTGGATAGCGGTAGCAATAACGAAATTTATTTGGAAATAACGTTATGTGTCTTATGATTTGTGTTATATTTGATCTAACTTTAGTAAATCAGTGATTACGGCACTACCCCGGTACTATTCAATGTACAATTTTTGTAAGACACCTGTGAAACTCCGGACATAACGAACGCAGAATTTAACTAAGAAAACTATTTCAGTCTAATTTTGGCCAAAGAATTATTAAGATATAGTAAGTTGAAATTTTTCAGCGGTTTACTGCTGATTGATTGTTTTGGTCAACAAGACAACTCCGGTAAGTAGATTTAACTTATTTTATCTCGCATTTGGCTAAATGGAAAAGGCTTATGTAAAAAGGCTTATCCTAAATATGAGCAATGTAATTAAAAAATATATATATTTGTTTGTTCGTTCGTTAATCCGATTGCGATAAAACTTGTCAACTTATTGCTAGCACTTGCGCGAAGGTAATAGGGATAAAAAAAATAAATTCACGCGGATGAAGTCGCGGGCAGAAGCTAGTTCCGAATAAAGCATAACAAACAAACATCACGCCTGTGTTCATGAAGGGATAGGCAGAAGTGTAGGTAGTTCGCTAGTTACGTTTAAATCGCGTGTATCAGGGGGCAAGCCTTTAGCCAATTCCCAATACTAGTGGTCGCCCACTGGGCGAAATTAGACCCCCTCTACTTACAATCTATATAGTACTTACTAATTCCATGCTCAAGCTGTCACTTCTATCTATGCCTATCCATGTTCAAGTCTATTGTGTGTGTTTGTTTGTGTCAAACGCATGTAATGTTTTTTTTTATTAATTTTATTTCTAATGCATAGTATATAAAATTATTATCTTTCTGAACTCCTCCATATAAAGTTGACCTGTACCAAATTTCATAGTCCGCTTTACAGAGTTTTCGCTATAATGATAATATAAATAAAGTCAAAAAGGTCAGGTGCATAGTACTCGCAACCGGCGTGCGTGTATGACCAGATGTATGAAGGTAAACGAAGGAAAAGGAGTATGTAAGTAGCGTAGCAGGTGGCGTTCTGTAGTCTCTGCCTACCCCATGGGAAGAAGGCGTGAGTTTATGTATGTGTGTATAAATAAGAGAGCAGTGGTGGCCCAGTGGTAACGGCCGCGACTTACGAGTTGTAGGTCGTAGGTTCGAACCCAGACAGGCGCTTTACTTTGTGTAAATTATTTCATCACCACTACCTTAAAAAACGGTGAAGAGAAACATCGTGAGGAAACCGGCATGTCCGAGAGCTAAAAATTCGAAGACATGTGACATCTACCAACCCGCACTGGGCCCGCGTGGTGGATTACGGCCACGCCCTCTCACAGAGAGGAGGCCTGTGTCCCAGCAGTGGGAACATTATAGGCTGATTATGTTGATGTTGTTGTATAAATAAGTGAAAAATCCCAATTTCACAGCATAATTAGGCCGCCTGCAACTCCCGCATGCTGGCTTGTTATCATAGTTTTGCTCAAATTCACGTAATAAAGGGCCAGTTTCACAACAGTCCCCAATTTCACGCGACAAATCCCAATTCAAATAAGTGACGTAAATAAAACAAAAGAAAAGTGAAATCTTATTTGTCAGCTTAGAAAATGTTACTAAGTCACATTAATTTTATGCGCTGTTACACACGATTTCCCGACTGCGTCGCCTGTCGGTGTGTAATTGATAACTTTCCTTAACCCGGCCGTCGCGCGTTGGTAACTGACGATTATGATTATCGATCAATCGATGGCTGAGTGAGTTTGCTGATAACGGTTGGTTTAACTGTGGGTTAAAAGGAGGTAAGTCTAGTTAGGTTTCTAGTTTAATGTGTTATGTATGTGCTGCGATAGTTACTGTCTTATCACTCAGGTTCAAGTTAAATCTTATAATTAGTGTTTGCTGAAAAGTCTCGATTTATACTTTGGATAAGAAGGTGACATATTTTATTTGAACAAACTTGTTTGTTGATAAACTGGCGCGTGCTAGCTAACATATGGCAAGTGTGTAATTATCCAATGTTTTGTGTTTCGTAATGTTAATTACTTTGCATAGGATTTGTATAGAATCAAGTTTATATAACTAAACAGACAGACGTGCAGCTGGGGAGTTTGTTCCACCACTTCTTCTTCCCAGCTAAAGCACTAGGAAGTGGTGACGGGCGGGCATTTTTGGGGGACTGTCTTATGTAACTTTGACGTTCGAAAAGTGCTGATTTTCAGCCTAGTTTGAATAAATGACTTTTGATTTGATTTGACTTGTAGAAGTCTTATCTTGCGAATAAAATCACTTTATAATCTGGACTCTAGAGTGATTAGTCCCCGGATCGACGGCCCGTTGTGCTCCACGCGCGTAGGGGTCCACACACAACACAAGTGTAGGGGTCCACTGGGGCCGATGCCTGCCGGGGTCGCGGGAAAGTCTGAAAGGGGTTACTGAAGCCCCTGGCAACACAGGCAACGGAAGGAACACGAGTGGGTTTTAGTCAGTAAGAGTGTGACACACCAGCACAGAGCGGGAGAAGTTATTCGATAATTTCCCACCAAAAAAAAAGAATGGTTAGTCAGACCAACTTAGAGATCGTATCTAGATATGATAATGTTATTTATATGAAAAAATACCTATTGGACATTTTATGTGCAATTTATCTTTCAAAATACAGTTAACCAGTACCTTTACTAAGAGACCCATAAACCATCGCATAGACAACATAACTTTCCTACATTCCCGCATCAACCTACCATATTATCTTATAGATAAACCTAGCGATACAAATTACATACGTGGCTTAGGTACTAGTAATGGCTGTCATCATGCGCTAACTACAAGGTAGATATACTGATACATTGGCTAGTGAAGCCTAAGTAAGTAAATGATAGCACACGAGAGTTTAAGCTCATCAGAGCGGCTTCGTCTAAGCCGGAATCGAACCGGTTGCTTCTGTACTAGGGGTATTTAGAAGCTATAGAGCGCGTCTACGAATGTTGAATAGTATCAAGTAAGTATGGAATATGTTTATTTATTAATTACACACAAAACACTTACGGCTGCGTGCACGTAAAAAGCTTCTTTTGTCAATTTCTTATCTAATTGTGAGAAAGCTTGAAATAATAGAAACATTAAGTTTGTCTCTTTTGTCTAAGTACAGTTACCTTTCGTGTTAGTCACATCACCTGTTAATAGTTTCATTACTTTTGCGTTCTAGTAAAATATAGTTTATTTCGCCGTAGATTTACTTAATGAAGATATTGTACCTATAATCAAAATCAAAATCAATATATTTTTATTTCACATAAACCTACATGGGCACTTATGAAACGTCAGAAGCTAGGAGAAGAGCCGGAAAGATACTCCACGGTTACTCTTTTAAAAATAATTGGCTTTTACAATGTTTTCAAATTACAATGTTAATAGGTATGGGAGGACAGTGTAATCATAAAATAAAATTTAGATTTTATCTCAAGGATAGCTGAAGACGAATGTGTGATGCATAAATTTAATTATATGATTTGCTAAATAAAAAGAAAAAATCATTACTTAATGGTTTTTAGGGTTCCGTAGTCAACAAACGTAAAATAAAGTTTTGAAAATATATTAGGGTACCTCCCTTGCACGTAATGCGAGGATAATATTTTTTTTCTCGTCTAGTCCATAGTGTGGGGTATCGTTGGAAAGGCCGTTCAAAACTATTACGGTCTGTGAACACTATTTTTCGATTCAGGGATCCGTTTGCGCAATAACCGGGCATGTCCAAGAACCAAACATTTGAAGACTTGACATTTACCAACCTGCACTGGGCCCGCGTGGTAGATTACAGCCTACTCCCTCTCAAAGATAGGAGGCCTGTTTCCCAGCAGTGGGAACATTATAGGCTGATTAGGAAGTGACATGTCTTTATTGAGAATAAATTTTCTTTAAGCCTAAACCTTCATAACAAAATGAAAAGCCTGTAGGTACGCGACATTAATAAAAAGCAATATAAGTGCATACCTTGTCTTATATATACTCATAGGCGCAAAGTATGATCTTCTAATATGTTGCGTTAGATCTAAATGGAACCAATCAAGGAACTCATTAAAATCAGAGACGAGCCACTCTTGAGTTCGAAATACTAAATCGATATCGTTTATTGTTTACAAGATAAGTTATATTCCTGCGTACAGTTTTATGGGAGTTTGGAGGGCTTGTGGCTAAGTAATAACAGCCGCTCGGGTCGATCGATCAGGTTAAGCTACGCTTGCCGCGGTTGGCCCGTGGATGAGTGACCGTCTTTACATACCAAGACTCCTCCCGTGTCCCGTGCTGTCATTTGTGGATCGTTACGGGTTGTCAGACGCCCGAAATCTGACAACCAATCTTACCAAGGGGTATCGTATGACCCAGCTACAGGGTTGCGGAGGTCAGATAGACAGTCGCTCCATGTAAAATACTGGTATTCAGCTGCATCCGGTTAGACTGGATCCCAAAATAGTTGGGAAAAGGCAGGCATATATATGATGATGAGTTTTATGGGAGTTTGCGATGATGTGAATAAATCTAGTTGCCTTAATAAACAATATGATGCTATGAAGGGGCCAGTTTTGGTGTCCTCCATTCGTGAAAACCTTTCATTTCTTGGAGGAAAGGGAAATAGGTTTTTGTTTTAGTTTCGTGCTAATTTACACATAATATAACACCACACTTGTTTTCCCCGAAGGGTTAGGCAGAGATGTAGTTGTTAGGTGGTTTCCATTAATTACGTGAGGCGATTTTTTGACTGGCCTTCCCCCTTGGTGAGATGTCGTGAGATTTGGCTCGACCTACCCGGGCCCCCGACTCTTACGTGAGATTAATATTTTTTTTTATAATTTACTCGCAGTTTTACACAGCTTCTTGCGAAAAAAAAATTGTGATATTTCCCGAGACCCCCTCTGCCCCAAGTGAGATTCGGCTCGAGCCCCCCCCCCCCCCCCCCCCAGCGCCGCACGCAATTAATGAACGCTCCCTTAATGTACTGTATTTAGAAATAACTTTAGTAACAAATAAAGATTAATACCCGTTGTAAAAGTGGATTAAGAACGAGGGTGCATTATTGCTACATTTACCTATCTCAAAAAGTACCCGGGAAAGTATTTTATTTATTTTAAATTATACTATATACTTTTGTAGGTTGTTATGTACGTGGTGTACCCAAATAATGCAAATTGAAGGACTAATAAACAGATCAAACATCCACATTTATAACCAGAAAGGTTATGTAAATAAATATCATTAAATACTATCACTTAAAACCAGAAAGAATATCATAACAAGCGAGTACGAATAACTAAATTATAAATTTATAAGCATAGGTATGAAACGGTAACAAGACAGATTTAAAATTATAATTAATACTAACAAAACTAGTTACTAATATTTGCATTTATTACCACAACTTACATAATATATAATATTCTTTTGGCAAATAGTAAGAATTAGTGTGGATGATACTTTTTATATTGTTGTGATGACTTAACAAAACTTTAGAAAATACTATAAAATAGCCGAAGTAAATAAACACTTCAAAAGTCCAAGGCATACAAAAGGGTGTCTGTAAAAGATCGTTATTACCGATACCTAAAACCGCCCATTGTGCCACCCCTTGTAAAATTTAAAAATTTGTATATCTGTAATTTTTATGATGTACATAATAAAGAGTATTCTATTCTAATCATAGAAGTACAAAATAGATAGAAGAGAACTAATCAATCAAGTTAATTAAAGCCTTCCTCCACAAGGAAGTATTGCAAGCAGGAAGTTCTGACAATCATCGCTGATATGCATTTTTTTATAAGATTTGCTGTTCGTTTTTACTAGACCATCTAAGACAAAGATCATGGCACAAGCTAGCAGTGGGTTCACGTCAATAGTACAACGTGTTGGGTTTGAACTTACAACCACTCAATGGTCGGGAACCGAACCGTTAGGATTACTGGATTTCAAAACGAAATCTTCACAGGCAACAAACAATCAGCTCATAACTAAAACATTTCTATATTTCACCACATATGTTTAATATTGCAAAATCCAACGACCTTGCTACGCAACAGATGCCGCACACGTCATTATAATACATCATTTTAATAAAACGAATTACGTAAAACCACATATATGTATGTGTTAAACTTGTCTAATAACTCAATATTTCGTCAAGCAGTACAAATGTGTTAGTTAGGTACCTCATTTTTTGTGTAACATCACAACATAGACAAGCTGTGCAGAAGGTCGGTTGGTTTTCATACTACGAGCGGAAACACGCTTCACGAACAGTGAGTGCAATCACACTCACGGCTGGCTTTCGTTTGAGATAAAATTGAATAATAAGTTTATTTTTCCATAAGATTGTTACATTACTTAAATTTGGCACTGGATCCCGCACTAGGATACCCTGTGTTGCAGGATCCAGTGGCTTTGGACAGGTATCGTACCAGATAGAGGTTTACGAATGCAACAGCTTACATTGGATTAAAGACCAAAAGGTAGCTAAGTGTATGTGTGTGCGAACGCGTGTAGGTATATGACTGTGTCACCATCTGCCTAGGCTTTTCCCAACCATTTTGAGGTCGGCTTTTAGTCTAACCGGAGGCAGCAGAATGCCAGTATTATACCATAATAAAACAAAATGTTACCACGAAATTGGTGGATACAGAAGATCAGCTCCATACAAAGAGCGAAAACAGGCGCACTTTAAATTATTTAATAGCTCACACGACTGTGTGCCGTATTAAATAGTTAAGAGGTTTTCTGTTTCTCTGCAATTCAAGTCTTTAATCTCGCTAATCATTAATTAATGAATGAAATGCCCCAGCGTGGTTGGACTCAGACTCGATTACTCGAATGAACCCGAAGATTGTGAATCTTTAGCCCCTGGAGCCTCATGTTTTATAGGGTTACAGAGACCATTGCATATCAAGGAGTAGACCGGGGGGCGCAATAATGGTAGGGAAGACGTGCCCATAGGATGTGAAAGGATTATTAGAGCCGTACTGGATAATAATTAACCTGTTTTTGCAACCAAACTCAGTCATGGGGTGGATTTTAAATTTCCTATTGGCTTTTTCACACAAAAATGGCCCCATGCGCGAGAACGCTAGATAATTTGACTCACGCGTCTATGAGTGCGTGCGCCTGTTTTTGCTTGTTGTATGGGGCTGACCTTCTGTATCCACCTATTTCGTGGTATCACTTTGTTTTATTATGATTCGGTCTGGTAGGTATACTATCTATCTAGATAGTATACCTACCAGACCGAATCATAATAAAACACAGATACATAGGTATTTGTATTACAGGTGTGATGTATCGTATGATATTTTTCTCGTGCAAAAATATGAGACCGCGTGAGAACTTACACACAGTGATTTTTATCGTATTAGTCGAATTTGCATATTTAGTCGCAATTTTAAATCGCGTTTATTTAACGTTACAATGCCTGTGTGTGCTGCATGTAGTGTCAATTCAAAAACGTAACAATTATAACAATACTAGTTTTTAGAATGGCAATAGGCTTGTCCTCTGTTACACGGGACTTTTAATAAAACTGGCGAAATATTATATTAACTCCGTTATTCAGAGAATACAGGCGTTATGTTTATGTAACTTTAATGTTTGGATGTTTCGTTCCAAATTAACCCCAATATGAATACGACGCGTCGATATAAATAACGTTAAAAAATATTTTTTTATGTTTTTAAGGGGCTACAATACAATACTTATTAATTAATTAATTTATTTATTATTACCACTTACATTTGTTTTTACAGATGGGAACCCAATACAACAATGTAGTCCTAATTTAATTTAATTTAAAATAGACTGAGTACAAACAAGTCATACAGAGGATAATATGTAAAGTGTCACCCTCTGGAATTCCGCCAAAGAGCAAGTAAAGATATCCAATGACAGAGAAACGCTGTTGAATATCTTTATTGCCCGCCCCAACGGTGTAAACTTTAATAAGTTTGTACAGGCCCACAGAAAGACAGTTGGGGGGGGGGGGGGGGGAGAGCGAAAAAATGTTGACCTACCTCACCGAGTGGGGTATCGTTATTTGGAACTCGTTGAGTAGATAAATACTGTATTTTTTGTTTTAAAAATATTGGATTATAAAGGAATGAGAAGCCACCAGTCAGCTTTTTTTTTTATTTAGTTCCGAAGAATATTTTCACTTCCCGTTGACCTATGAACTTGAAATTTGGTAGTTTACTAACAAATACAAATATATTGAACAATCTAATTGTTTTCTTTAAAATTCCCTCACACGAAGATATCTATAACGAATAATCTCTATCTATTACGAATATTTCTGCCATTCGGACGGCTAACATTCTGCATTTGGTACGGAACCCTAAATGTGCGAAGTCCGACACGCACTTGGCCGGTTTTTTTTGTATGTACGTGTTTCTGTGACAGAGCTATCTTAATTTCTTTCTTTCCTTTCAATTCTATTGTCAACATAGTGTTGTTCATCAATAAGATTATGTAGTGGCGACATCTATCCTTATACGATGGTATTATGACACCAAGCTCATCTTGAAGTACTGCAGCGTTGACCCAACGGTGGTTTGGTTTTTATTGTTATTGCGTCGTTTTAAGTTATACCGAATTGGAAAGGTAGATGACTAGTTGAGATTTGTTGATCAATTAGTCGTGCCTATGCCAAAGTTCTTTAGTTACCTTCCAACCCGCACTGGGCCCGCGTGGTAGATTACGGTCCACTCCCTCTCACAGAGAGGCCTGTGTCCCAGCACTGGGAACATTATAGGCTGATTATGTATGCCAAAGTTACGATTATGACAAAAGTATTTTATTCATTAAGGCTCCTTCAAACAGGCGCGACACGCGACGCGGCAGAAAGGCACCGCGTGTAGCACTACAAGCGGTGCCTTTGTGTCGCGTCTCGTGTCGCGCCTGTTTGTAAGAAAGAGTCTTTAATTTGATTCGGGAAAACAAACAGTTATACAAATATCTTAATAAACAAGTACTGTAGGTATATGTGGGAACATAATACATTTTTTTCGTTTTTAGTGTTTATCAGGGATATTTGTAAATGGCCTTCAATTTCATATTGTATAAGAATACTGTTTATGTTAGCAGTAAGTTTCCCGAATAAAATAAAATAAAAATAACAGATTAAGACGCTGACAACACCTAAACCGCGGTCACTGTCAGATTGCATAGAAAAGAAAGAGAAGCGCGATGACACAACGCTTGTAATTTATTGCAAAACCTGAAGCAATTATCTATTTACTCAAAATTGAGTTGAGTAATCGAAAATAAAAAACAACCAAGTTCTGCATTCAAATAAGACGTTCTTGTCATTAATTAAATACGTAACGTATGTTGATATTTAATGCAGATATTTGTATTAGAACTTAAGGTAAGAGGTTAGTTTATCGTTAGTTTGTAACGAGTTTTTTTTTTTTCAAAACGTGTTTTGGTAACAACCAAGTTCTAGGAAACATGTTCAAAATTAACATATATTTTTTTCCGCTACTACAAACTATACAGATTTGGCAATTTTTTTTCTTAAGAGAAGCCAATTTTGGTCAATTGGGTCTTGTCAGCCCCTTAAGATTTTCTCGAATATGCAATCCTCGGCGTTGCCCGGACACGGCTGCTTAGGTTTATTTTAATGTTCTGAACTAGCGTCCTTGTTGTTCTTACACTTAGACTGTGAGCACCATATACGCGACATCTAATGTTCTAAACAAATATTATTATTATTCATTTATTTCTAAAACACTAAGCCTATCTAGAACAGTGGTGGCCTAGTGGTAACGGCCGCAACTTACGATTTATAGATCATAGGTTCGAAACGAAGACAGGCGCTTTACTTTGTATAAATTATTTCATCACCACGGCTCTTAAAACGGTGAGAGAAAATATCGTGAGGAAACCGGCATGTCCTAGAACCAAAAATTCGAAGACATGTGTATCTACCAACCCGCACTGGGCCCGCGTGGTGGATTCGTAGCCCACTCCCTCTCGCAGATAGGAGGCCTGTGTCTCAGCAGTGGGAACATTATAGGCTGATTATGTTAGCCTATCTTATTTACAGTTTGGTTTTAGCCACACAATGAAAACCTCTCATGAGTTCATCTGTGTGCTGGCGAGCCGGTCAATAAAACTTTACAAAGATTATTTAATTTACTACAATGATACGTATAATTATTATATAATAATGATAATATTCCGCCTCTGTACATTTGTGTGCGTAAAGTATTAAATAAATAAATAAATATTTTAAAGGTACCTCAATACATACATACATTAGGAGAAATTTTGTGTAAGGAACGCTTTGATTTGTACTTATAACTTTTCGAACAAGTTTGCAAGTCTTTAGCAGGCTTAGCACGAGAACCGTAGATAAGTGTTTTGTCGACGGAAGAATAGACAAAAATTACGTTTCCGCGTAGACAGTTGACGGTTTTCTACCGAGAAATGTACACAAGCGAAGACTGTAGAGTAGAAATAGAAAGCGTCCTTCGAAGCCTGGTTGAAGTTTATTAAGAAACAAGGTACTAAATAATCTGCAACTCTCATCCCGTACACATTATTGTTTTTTTTTTTCATTTTTATAATTTAATAAGCTGAACTAACCTGTGTCT
This sequence comes from Atethmia centrago, assembly GCA_905333075.3. Taxonomy (NCBI): domain Eukaryota; kingdom Metazoa; phylum Arthropoda; class Insecta; order Lepidoptera; family Noctuidae; genus Atethmia; species Atethmia centrago. The sequence goes on from HG995384.1 coordinate 21,761,648, forward strand.
AACTCTGCTGTTAATGTGTCGCACCTCTCGGCCACCGCTGCTCTCTCCGTCGCTGCCCGAGCCCGGCACTTCCATAGTGTGTATCGACATTGACTTGCTTACCTAAAACAAATAGGAATATAAGTGTATATATATGATGGTCATGTAGGCAGAGGAACTCATGGCCGCACGGCTCGATCCATCAGGATAAGCTACGCTTGCCGGGGCTGGTCCGTGGGTGACCATCTTTGCATACCGAGACTCCTCCGTGCCTCGGAAAGCACGTTAAGCCGTTGGTCCCAGCTGTCATTTGTGGATCTTTGACAGTCGTTACAGGTCGTCAGAAGCCCGAAAGTCTGACAAACCAGTCTTACTAAGGGGTAATATATTACCCAGTTACTGGGTTGTGGAGGTCAGACAGGCAGTCGCTCCATGTAAAATACTGGTATTCAGCTTCATCAGCTTGGACTGGAAGCCGACCAACATAGCCAACTAAGTTGGTCGACTTCCAGAAAAGGCTAAGCTGATTGATTTGATGGTCATGTGACTTTGTAAGATGTCTCTTCGGGCGTTAAACAGCCTGGGAGCCAACCATCATCTCTTTTCTTCTCTCCATTATTCTTTTTCTTTTCTCTATTATTTCAATATTACTTCAGCGTGAGAAAGAGATGGAGCTATAAGTCCTGTACAGTTCCATCACTTTCCCACTGTGAAGTAATATTGTAATAATACTATGATATTACAATATTACTTCACAGGTTGATACAGGTGATAGTTGGCCCCGTGATCCATTTTGTAGGCGCCCAATCTTTCCGGGGTCGAGGGAAGGTACCAAAGGGTCACCAAGGCCCCTGGCAACACAGGCAACAGGAAGGAATACGGGTGGGTTTTAGTCAGTAAGAGTCTGACACACCCTCTCGCTCCACCCAGAGCGGGAGAAGTTATTTGATGATTTCCTACCCAAAAAAAAAAGGTGCCTTATCTTTACAAATAGAAGCAGGAATATAATAATAAAGAAGGCCTATGTGTACTGATGCAGTCTTTTTTGAATATAGTTGTCCTGTTCGTGGTTTTCCGCTAACTTAATCTCACAAGGCCATCTCATATTTACAAATGAGGAGATTTAAAGCGTACTCTGAGATGTCTTTCATTAGAGTGGGATACAAAATGTATAAATCTTTTAAACACTTACTGGTGGAATGTATTTTCTGACTGCAGCGGCCAACTCATCGATGGTCTTCTCCTTCTTTCCTGGATCCAAGCCGAAGAACTTTGCTTTCGCCGCTTGATTCAGCGCAGAAATCTTGAGGATCTGAGGAGGTGGCACTTCTTGTGCAGGCGACGTTACTTTCTCCGCAGGCCTTCTTAACTTGCCCAGTTGTATAGGCTCATCCATCTTTTTGATAAACCTCCTGTATCTGGTAGAATCTTCCTCATTTTTTGCTTCTTCAGAAGGTTTTCGTCCAAGTTTTCCGAGCATGGGGATTTTCACGTCTGGGTTCTTCGCTTGTGTTAGACGTTCCTTCAACTCATTCGCTCCTGGAAGTTTGATCTTACAAGGGAATGGTTCTGGATGTCTCGGGATGTCGGATTCTGTTCGGGATGCTTTCAGTTTGTTGGGCTTGCGTTGGAACCTTCGAGGTTTGGGATCTGGAAGCTCTTCGGAACTATCGGACGAGGAACAGCTCTTCTCTGATGATGACACGCTTGAGGCTGAGACTGAGTCTTCATCTGAGGAGCTGTCGATACCCTCGTCTTTTAGACCCTGAAAAAAGAGCAAATGATGTCAACTAAATTGAATTGCTCGGGAATTTATTTGAAACAGGAACCTAGTTTAGAGTATGCTAGTTTCAACAATTTAGAAAGTCTTTGACCATCACATAACGCTAAATCGTGCCAATACATTTGACATTTACAGCGACTTTATGTCGTAGCAGTAAGGGTTTTCGTAGTTCAAGTGTTGCCACAGACGTTCTTTGAGTTTGCCATGGAACATCCGGAGTATTTATTTAATCAATATCTAACTATAGTTTGACCTAAACCGTTGTACCGCCTTAGGTATGTGTGCGGCTCACGAGGGCAGTGCGGCGCTCATCGCCAACGCTTACAGCGCGCGGGCCCCCCCCCCCCCCCCCCTCCTAAAGCGCGGTGCAGCAGTTTCGGTCAAATTATAACCTTTTCCAACAGACGGATGTCCAACAAATAATCAATCATACCAAGACCTTTGTCTAGCATTGGAACATTGGCACCATTTAGTACAGTTAACATTGAAACCATAATAATGCATGTTTGAGCCAAAATAGTAACCGTTGCATACCACAAGCGCTACGCACTACACATTACTACTGGGCTATTTTTATTGACTATTCCTTAAGTACTTTGCTCTATTTTTCTATGTATCAATAACGGTCTGGACTATATTATAATACCATCGATACTCTTAGTAATGGGTTTAGAATTAGACGATAACGATAAGAAATGGACTATTTATAATATTTTTTGTACTCGTAAACAGGTGGACTATGACGAGTATTTACGAATAGTGATGATGACAATATTTACATAATCAGCCTATAATGTTCCCACTGCTGGGACACAGGCCTCCTTTTTTATTTCTAGGACATGCCTGTTTCCTCACGATGTTTTCCTTCACCGTTATAAGAGCAGTGGTGATGAAATAATTTACACAAAGTAAAGCGCCTGTCCGGGTTCGAACCTACGACCTACAACTCGTAAGTCGCGGCCGTTACCACTGGCCCACCACTGCTCTCAATAACATTTAATAGGCTATAATTCCAACAGATGTTTTGTTTTTTTAAATTTATTCTACGTTGAGATACAATACTGGAGTAGTATGCCACTAACCTCGAGATCTAGAACTTATGAAAAGATGTTTTGCACTTCTTGTGAATATGTTTCCTCTAGAAAGATAAAAATTATTTGGAACTAAACTAGTCAAAACAAAATAGGTCCCACTTGGTTTTTATCATCGAAAACGAAAACTGACAAAAGAATGAGAGTAAATATTAAAAAAAAAGTTGTTCAAAAGAATGATAAGAACTCATAAACATGTAAGTTTTACGGTAAAACACTTGAACTTGCCCATAAATAAGTTTGAAGTAACATGCCAACACTTTTTGTGAATAAATCGTGGCGGGCCCTATTTTGTTTTGAGTAGTTTATATTAGTTTCAAGCTTAGGTAGGTACGTTTTTTTTTTATCCCCATTGGTGCGGTTTTATACCCAAATTAAAGCAATTTATTTAATTCCTTTTTATCTCAGGCCATGGGACTTTTAAGGCATCGAGAAAAGAGTTAGAGTCAAAGTAGGCATTATACTTTTAGCAACCAGCGATTTAGTCGTTTTACGGAAGTTCGATAAACCGCATGCCAAAGCGGCAGTCAACAAAACGGATGCAGCATTGATGCAATTGCAAAATAACCCATCGACCGATTGATCCATCGACAGACGCTAAAAGTAGCATGTCTTCTAGTAGATATCGCTCAATCATCAGGACCTAATGATAAAATGTGTTAGTAAACTTAGAGTGGTAAATAAAATACTAAACAACTGTATACTAACTATACAAACCTCTGAGCTTTCTCCTTTAGCCAAGGTCTTGGGTCTCGGAGGCACGACAGTGGATCCAGACTTCAGGATACCCCTGACCTCAGGCGTTATCATACGTTGAGCTCGCTCCGTCGGGGAATCATCGTCTAAGTCTGAAAAATAAAATTTTACTTAAAAAACTGAGTAGGTAGAAATCAGCTCCCGTATATACAAAGCACCCCGTAGAACAGCGATGGTAAAACCAGTTATAAATAGATTATTAGTGAAGCTCTTAAGACGAGGCGACGGACAGTAGTTCTCAATTTACGTGTATTATAAGTATTTACTATTTAAATTGATTAAGAAATAGCATATTTTTTAGCAAAGTTAAGATGCACTAAAATTACAATTTAGTATCTCAGACAAATAAAATTAGATAATTAAATTCAATTAATTATAACCTCTCTGATGTTTTCTGATCTGCAACGTTTAATATTCTTTGAGAATTCTCTTCAGCTTCGAATATATCACAAAGAGAAAAGTGAGGTAATACAAATAATGTAAAAAAACAATGTAACATTAGACAAAAAACTAAAATAAATCTTGCTATTGCGTCCAGTCCCCCGCCTACGTATCTATGCCGCGACCTTACAAAGCGACCTCATGGATTTTGACAGATTCCATGACTAGTTGACGTAACTATACACCATCATAATTATTATAAAAGATATTCGTGCGAAAAACAGACTATAGTAATATTGATGAGTAACATCGAGCATGCCAATGACTAACTGGGTTATTCAGGGTCTGTTAAATATTATGATTAATGTCAAAATCTCAGTGGACGTGACGGATTATTCGGTTCACGCTCAGCGGTGCATGCACTCAAGTGTAATTGTTACTCAAGCTTCGTAACGTTATGTACGCTTCTCCGAGAAAATAATTCTGCAATAGCAGTAATCAGTCAAATAGAAATATAACAAAACAACTCGACCAAGAACGGTTAAATTATACCAAACTACACAACACCCAAATTGTAATCAACCTAAATTATTAAAATAATTAATACAATTGAACGTGCGAATAGATCGTGCAAAAGTTAAACATCATGCACAGTATAAACAAAGATTACGACTACAATATTACAGTGATATTAGTACCAATCGAACCCAGAGAAGCGAAACTTCAAGCAAACGACAAAATCAAAATCATAATAATAAACAAATCAGACCTAAACTCCTAAACTTGGAGTTCTGCCTCATAATATACTCTAAAGACGTGTTCTTGGCGCTGGCCGAACGGAACAGCTCCATTTTCAATTGAAAATCATTATTACGGGGTACATCCTCGTGCGTCAGGGATTTGGTGAGGCGTTCGTTCTGCTGCATGGCCTCTTGCAGCTGGCTGGCGAGCACGGGCATGGTGCGCAGGCGGCCGGCGCGCGCAGCGCGCTCGGCCCGCGCACGAGCGGCGCCCGCCACCGGCGGCTTGTGCGTCAGCTTCGAGTTAAACATCTTCATCTTCTCCGAGAGAGACATCTTCGCCGGATCGTCTTCATCTAACTTAGCTGCCACCGGTGAATTTGTGCGTATTTACATAACATTGTGCAGTTGTGTGTTTACGATAGAGCCCGGGACATACACATAGTAGAGTAGTCGAGGACATGCAAAAAAGAAACAAAAGCCGACGATACATAAGACAGGAAGCGGTTCTTGAATGTAATGCAAATTTTACATGCCTTTGAACGCTTTGTTTACTTTAAAACTGAATATTGCAAATTAAACGAACTCAAAATTAAAATTGGAACTGCTTTAGGTACCATGAAATACGTGGAGACTTACCATCTTCGTCTCTGTCTAACACGTTGGCAGTGCTCTTGGGCTCAGGGAGAGGGAGGGCCTCGTCGGAGGGCTCTGTCGGGGTGACGTCGGGCGCCGGGAAGGAGATCGGCTGGCTCTTGAACCTGTCCGCCACTGAAGGTCCCTCCTTCAATTTGGAGCGACTGTGACGAAGCAAAGGTTTTGGAGTTCCTGAAACGAACATTGCACAAGATTATTATAGGGCAAGATTAGAAATACACTATAAAATGTGACTCATGGTCATGAAGTTTCGAATCATCTGGATATATTCGATTCTATAAAACGGATATCTATTAATGCGCTACCGATATCCATGCTATGTACAGAGGTTATGAATTAGTATGAAGTATACACTAAATTTACTTTTGAGAACATCTGTTTTACGATGTATTTATAATGGTTGACTGAGAGTAAATATTACCTTTGGCTTGTTGCTGCAGCTGTTGCCACATACTGGCGCGGGCGACTACACTGTTGCTCTTGACGAGGCCGAGTGCGAACCCGGTGGGTTCCCTTCCCTCGTCATCGCTTCCTGTTTCCTCGGGACTCCTTGGAGCCTCCGTCTCGGTAGACTTCCTCTCACGGTCCATTGCGAGAAGACCACGCTCGATAGACGCAGAAGACCACTCGTTGCTACTGCTGTTAGTGGCGTGATTCTCCCTTATCTCCTGGCTCTCGATCAAGCCAAGCTCCTCGCCTGAAATGTTGAGAAATTACTGTCAAAGAGAGGAAAGCCACGCCCGCATATCAAGAGCAAGCTATCGAAAGTGTGTAATTATACCTGTTCGAACGTTTTTCACTTGTTCAATGTCAACCACGAATTCCGCAAAAAAACGACACAAATCGCTTAATAACCGATTAATCTACCTTCAAGTAATGCAATGACGTTTGACAAAGAACACGTGCATTACATTGACCTAAATAAGCGGGCCGAGAGACATCTGCAAGGTTATACTGTGTTTATTTTCAAAACCGACCTAATACGAATAGCGGCGCATTCGGTAAATCTAATTTTACCAAACAGAACGTAAACAAACCGCAAGTTAACGCCGGCCACGCCGGACACAACTGATCGCTTTCACATGCATACTTTATGACACTGACAGTTGGGTCTCTTGAACGCACTAAATAAGCCTTACGATGTTTTACATGATAGCTCTGCACGCCCGTTCCGACAAAAATAAGTTTACGAGTTTAATAAATTAATCGATTGCCCTACGTCATTTGTGAATTTGAGAGAAACACTCACCGGAATGTGGTCCTGAATCTCTGGAGGAAGCGCGGTTGTACACACCACTATCACAAGACACATTCAAGCTCCAGTTGTCGGCCTCGGCTTGCTGCCTTTCGTCCTCCTCCAGGGCACGACTGTCCTCGTCCAGCGCGACGCGGACTTTGTTCACTTCTTGTTCTATTTCATCCAACGTCGACTGTTTCTTTGCAGCGTTCACGTCGATGTTTTCGAAGTCTAGAAATGTGGCTTCGCCGTAGCTGTCGTCCTTGGTACTGCCGCCGTCCGAGAAACAATTAGCTGCTGTCGGAGACTTGGCACTAAACGAGCTGACGCCGTACGGTGGCGAGTCTAAAGCCTGCGCGAAGTCTGCAAAGGGATCTCGTTCGGGTTCCCCCGGTAGGGGATAAGGGCCCCTGATAGAGGGAGCAACACCGGACTCGACGGGTCGGCTCGGAAAACTACAGCCCGCGGGGCCGAACGCTTGGAAACGCGTTTGGCCCGGCTCCAAACTGCGAAATGAGAAAAGAAACGTTTTAAAGTAGAACATACCCGTACATAAGAAAGAGACGGTCGCTGTTTCAGCTCGCCTTCATAAATTTTGATGAATTATGGCGTGAGTGATTGGATCAGCGTCGCCGATCTATCGTTTTGGGGAAGTTTGACACCATCGGCAATATAATCTAAATATAAATGTCTGTTTCGATCCGAATGTTATCGATGGAGGTTCGATCTAAACGCGATTTACTGTTGGACTGCCGACGGTCACAATTTTGTATGAGTTGTTTTTATAGTTTCTCAGATAGTACTACAATATTTACTGCCATATTTACCATACTAATATGGTATTCAGTGGTGTGCTTCGAATCATAATACGGATATAGTACGGAACAAACTGCGCAGTGAAAGAATGCTGAAATTTTCTTATTATAGTATAGTTTAAAATGTAGATCACATCGGACGATAGCTGCATTTCAATGGATGGCATTAAGGGCGCGCATAGCCGAGTCGCTCATAAAACTCTTGATGCGTGCTTTGAAGCACAACAGAGCCAGAAATAGTTCTTGACCCACTAACGACTGGAGCGCTTATTTCCGTCATCAAGACACCGCCCGCTCGGCGAATGTTACAGCACCATCCATGTCCAACCAATGCTAATTACAATAAATTAATGAAATCTAAAAGAAAATCAAAGCCACTTGATTGAAGCAACTGTTGATTCAACGCAACAGATGATGAAGACAATCAGTTCGCAACGATTGATGGCATATTTGGATTTATTCTTATTATAGTTGTTCAAGACAACGCCAAGTCGCGAGATGAATAATGCGGCAGCATTTGTTAAGTAGGTAATGCCAACGCTTTATAAAGATGTTTTGTCAACAAAAACCAAAGGAACATAATATAACATGAAGGTACATTCCTCCCATTATAATAAATTACAATAGATTTTAATAACAATGAGTCATTTTCATGGGGATTACAAGATCCCCATGAAAATGATTCATTGTTATTAGAAGTATCGTTTCAAATGCATCCTCTCGTTTTTTTGTGCGAAGGATGTTTGGAAATATATTTAACATAACAAGCAGCGTAGAATAGAAACAGACAAGAAAACTTATGTGGGTTCACACGTGTATATTTCTGTTAAAATACACTCCATTAATTGCTTTACTTGGAAAGGAATGCCTCAATCAAATCGTCAATACAGCTAGTTAATAAAACAATTTCTATTTTAATTATGCGAAGGAAAACAATATGAATATTTTAATTGAATTTTATGGAAGACCTATATTTCTGTCTTGCATAACCAGTACAGGGCTAGCGACCTCTTTGTGACTAGATGTTAGACGAAGTAACGTATGACTTACAATTCTTTGAGCGGACAATCCCAAATTAAACGATGCATTGCTGCTTACAAAGAATCCGTGCACAGGAAGTTGAGGTACGGAAACAATTTTCCAAACAATTTAATGAATCTGCTCAGTCCGAATTTAATTCTTACACTGTCTACTGTAAGCGTGAATCGAACAGCAAACTCAGGGAGATGATGTCAGAACGACGAAAAACACAAATTAACACAAAGTTTGTGTAAGGTTTTCATAAAGCAGTTAATTACGAAAACATCGTCTGGAATTCTCATTAAAGCTAAAGGATACCTTCAAACACCTGAACCAAATTAATAGAGAAACATGAGAGAAACGGGTAGATTTGTTTGAATTTAAATTAAGTTCCTACTTTGAATATGCGCTTAGGAAAGCTTTTACAAATATTGAAACAATCTACAGCCTGGACTAACAAATTGAAGAGCTTTATTACTTAATACAAGATTGTTTTTCCACGTGTTATATTAACCTACACCGATATGTGAAACTTCCAATTGCAGTAGTAGGCAATGATAATACAAACATGAACAAGAAAATAAAAACAGTTTACGATGACTAACTAACCATCTGGACAGTGAAATGTATAGTGTTTGGAACAAAACATTCGATGAACAACCCACGTGTGGCGTGGGCCGCTCACCCATCAAAATAATGGCGATGGGCCAACTTTTAGATTCGAACACCGGCAGCACAATCACCTTTGCAAAGAAAGTCATATTTAACGATGTCAGTTCAATAAGAGACATTCCAGTATAAACAAAAAGTACATTCATCACTTTTCACACAGACAACATTAATGATTATTTAAATGTGATCACAAACAAACAATAAACACGCTAGTGCACGTTGCGGTGAGTGGGACGAATCTCGACAGATGCAATGACTTTGAATCTCGTGTGATCTACATACATTCCGCATTTAAAAGTTACTGAGTGCTAAAATAGTAAAAATAAACAAAGCTTTACCTGGATGCTATCGACCGCATCTCTTCCACAGTGATGGGCTGAGTTTTGTAGCGTTCCTTGTCACGAGTCTTTGCCCTGGAAGTTGAGGGCTGATCTCTAGGTGACAGGAGATCTTTAGTTAGTGCTTGTTCCATGGACTTTATTCTGGAGGCAATCGATGGAAACGATTTTGGTTTGTTAACCTCTCCGGCTGCGTCGTTAAGCTTGCGATTCCAGGGTTCACAAAATCCGTTTTCACAATTCTCGTCAACCTTTAACCGGCGGTTGTTCAGTATAGATAGTAACTCATCGTTCACATCACACGCGAGGCTTTTCGATCGAGGATTCGTCTTCGGCCGAAGATTCCTCCGCCGGAGCACTGCACTCGGCAACTCTTCCGGGTTAGGCACGGGCGCGAGATTTAACACTCGTCGCGGTCCAGCCGCCGACAAGTCGTTCGCGTCGCAACTGAAATTCGTCACACTAATAATGTTCGCATCGTTGTCCGCGCAAAAAGAGAGCCGTGGGCGCGGTGATTGGCTGCGTTCCCTAGTCAAACTCGAACCTCTCTGCTTTAAAATAGGTCTAACTGTTGCTTCACATTCCGACCCCGAGTGGTCAGATGTCCTGGAACGTAGGAGTGAAGGCCTTCGGGAGCTTCGGTCGTCTTCGCTCAAATCGAAACTAGAAGCATGTCCTTCGTCTCCAGACAACTTTTTCGATGACTTTAGGATCGGTTTTTTGGGCAGGTCGAAATCGTAATCATCAAATTCGGTCGATTTTTTCTTAAGTATGGGTCTTGGTGTATCAGATAGGATATCTTCTAGACATGGTCGTTCTTCTGAAAAACTCTTTTTCTTTAGTATTGGTCTAACAGTTTCTTTATCGTCTTCCACTATTTCTGCACCACCCGCTGCTGCCAATAACACAGCTTGAGCAATAGAAACGTGGGATGAGGCAGTGCTGCTACTAGAACTAGAATTAGACTTTCGTTTCAATATTCCATGGGGTTCGGGTGAGCTCTGAGATAACTCGTCAGTATGGTGCTGATCTTCTTCTCTGCTCATTTTCCTTTTTAATATTCCCTGAATTTGACCATCTGGCGATCTGTTCCTGACAACATCTTCCAGAGATGATCGCCTATTTTTCAAAATGGACTTGTTTGTTTCTATAGAGCCATCCTCAGCGAAGGACACTTCTGGGCTACAGGACCTTCTCCGAGCTACTTGAGACTCGTCCAAACTTCGGCGTTTCTTTAAAATACCCTGTCGCTGCTTGCTGTCAGATCGACCGTTTCGCGGTTCAACGACGCTAGGTGAGAATGTAACCGGTGGAGATGCGATGGATTGATTTGCAGTGTTAGATGCAACACTGTCTTCGTGAATAGACTTTCGTTTTAAGATAGACACGGGTGTATGACTACAGGACGTTGACGAAGTATCAAGACGGCGACTTTGACTAGACGTATCGTTATTGAGATCAGAAAACATTGCACTTTGCTTTTCAAAATCAATCAGTCTCTGAGCTGCCGTGTCTATATCTCTTAACCTCTCTGTAACTCCTCTGTTGTGTACCGGCCTTTCGTTAATTAAACCATAATTATATGCGTGATTGGTGTGTTTAAGTTCGGATTTCGGTGCGAATATGGAGTCGAAACGAGGCTCAGATGTGTCTAAATTTATCTTACTACTAGTTAAGTTATTCGACAATTTGTTAACCCTATCTAATGTCTGTTTAGTCAACGCAGCTAAACTGTCCATCTCCTGGGAAAGTCTAGAACTGTGCGGTCTAACAGTTTCGTGAAGCGTCGACATCTTCGTAACTTTAGAATTTTCTAGTCCACAAGCATTTACATTTGGTTCTTGAATTGCTCGGGAAGTAACATTCAAAAGATTTTTAGGCGAAACGTTTTTAGTTTCATTCGATTTCCTTGGAGAATAATTTTCTAAACTAGTCAGTCTTTTCTTTGAATAATGATATTTTTCACTAAGACTTTCACTATCTTTTTGAGCTCGATGTCTTCGATCGATACGATTGTTTTCTGTGTCACTCTTCACTTTTTCTGGACTTTTTCGAGTAGTTCTACTTCTAGGTGTTTCAGCTTTCGATCTACTAGATATTGTATCTCGAGTTAAGTCCTGCTTAACCGGTGATGTAGATGTCCGTAAATTTCTATCAGCGGATTTCTTGGAAAGAGGTATGCAACTAGGTTTGGAACCTGATTCGGGACTTCGACGCCTGTCATAAGTCTTTTGAGGGGTGGAATTTGAGGGTGAAGACTTAAGCGGAGTCGATTTGATTCCAAAAGATAAATTTAAAGTAGTTTTAGGAGATACTTTGGAAGACGGCAGTGAGCTTTCAGTCTTGGGGTGTGGTACTTCAAGGGGTCGGCGAGTTCTAGGTTTTGCGACGCTTCCTGCAACAAATAGAAAATCAAATATTACAAACTGTTAAAAATTTACTATACCTACTTATAATGTGCAGAAAGTTAATCACGGTCAACTAGTTTGGACGGAAGAGGAAGCTGTTGACCCGCACGTGTTTATTGTTCTACGGAGGTTCACTGACTGTGCGCTAGCGTCGATGTAGATTCGTGTGTCGTTTCGCGCGATATGGCGGATGGAGCTATTGTTACTGTAAGTAGGTAACGTACGCCGCATTGTATTATCCAAACTTCAATTATATTTATAAAATTGAATATCTCAATTGTATTCAGAGTTACAATTTAAATAGGGTCACGTCAGAATATTTTAATTTGTGAAATGATTATTATAATAAATAAATATATATATTTATGAATTGAATTTTGAATGGTATAATTTGTAATTACGTATGTCACTAAAATGTGATATAATTTATTAAAATTATTACTGTTCTAATGCTAACTGAATATATCCTACTTTTTATCGTTCAGTTAATTTCTATGTAAGTACTTAATTATTTTACTTAACTTTTTTTGTTTGCTACTTTTCATATTGTATTAAAAATTGTGCCCGACACAAACTGTGTGAACTTTGTAACTATTACTAAGATCTTGTACACACATGAGATGTGTGTATGTCATGAGATATGGAGGGGCTTGTGGCAAAGGAGGGCCTTGTGGCCAAGTAATAACAGCCACACGGATCGATCGATCAGGGTAAGTCACGCTTGCCGCGGTTGGTCCCTGAATGGGTGACCATCTTTACATACAAAGACCCCTCCGTGCTTCGGAAAGCACGTTAAGGCGTTGGTCCCGACTGTCATTTGTAGATCTTTGACAATCGTTACGGGTCGTCAGAAGCTCGAAAGTCTGACAACCAGTCTTACCAAGGGGTATCGTGTTACCCAGTAACTGGGTTGTGGAGGTCAGATAGGCAGTCGCTCCATGTAAAATACTGGTATTCAGCTACATCCGGTAAGACTAGGAGGCGAACCCAATGTAGTTGGGAAAAGGCAGGCAGATGATGATGATGACACACATGAGATACGCAATAAAGATTTGAATTTGAAGAAAATAACATGAAACGCTTTATCAAGTCATATGATAAACGGAAAACGATTGAGCAGATACGAATGCATACCTCTGCGGTGATTCAAACACGAAGATATAATATTTATCTCGACGTTTCCAAAATGTTTCTAGTTTCGACCACAGTCGATTACTATCGAAGCGTTAATAAGTAATGCCGCGTATTTACCAAATTATTCTGGTTACTTTACAAACCCGAGTTTTCTCATACGTTCAGTAATAAGCAAATCGGCTTTAAATATTTAACGTGTATAAATATAAATAACATATCTACGTTCTCGTTTGAGGTAAAAATGTTTAGCCACGTCCTTTCACTTTAATCCATTAACGTAAACACAGCGTAGGTAATACCGGTCAAAAAGGTATTTTATTTTTTAAAAGCTTCTGATATTTCGTACCGTAGTCGTAATCCTGTACATTTGCAGACAAAGCCGGTAAAGCTAACAGGTAATTTCCTATAAAGCCCTGGCGTGGCCGAACGACGTCCAATCACGTGCGAAATGTCGAAGGCTGTGGTCGATGTGATTTTCGTCCACAATCTACGTAAACTGTTTTTCATCTACATGAAAAATCCTTTGATTCACTCACACAGCCCTTGACCCAAGTCACTTTTATAAAAAATTTGTGCAGAGCGTTGTGGATGAACGATAAGTCTAACCAACCAAGTGAAGCCGAGACAGCAACAGAATATTTTTTAAAGCCTTCTAAAACACTTTCTCTAAAATGAACTCTTTTAAAAACGAAAGAAATATTTGGCCGAGCCTTGTTGTACTAAATTCCATTATCCGAGCTATACGAAGGTACGTGTTGTGGATACCGTAGCATAACAGTAGGTACCCTCGATGCTGAACGCATGTATTTTTTATGAAATGCATCGTACGGGTTAGGCATGCTGAAATTGGAAAAGTTCTCTCAGCAATATTGCGATTGCGGACTGAAATAAAAATGTTTGATTAACCCTTTGATGCAGTCTCTCGATATAATATTATTTGTTTTATCGTCGCGTTCAAAATCATAATTGTGAGGGATCCTGAAGCGGTACGAAAAACGGATTTTCAGTTTCCGCATACATTTTAAGGGGACTACAGGACCTAAACGCAAATTGTGTAAGTTTTATAATGACTAAAAGTATATGATCCACCGCAGTAAACAACATCAGAAAAATATGTGATATTTTTCAGGATAAATTCTAGGTAGATAGTGTGTTGAAAAGATAATACAACCACTTTGATACGATAGAAAAAATCATGAAGATACCTTTAAATTTTTTTTTTTTAATTCGATTAAAAGCCATACTAATATAGATACAATTATTCTGATTTTTGTCAGATTATTCTACAAGCAACATATTAGCATAATAGTGTTTTATTTCTTTATCCAATCAATAGATTTTTTGTAAATAGATAAATGGTTCATATTTTGCAATAAATTACCAGCGTTGTGTCATCGCGCTTCTCTTTCTTTTCTATGCAATCCATGACCGCGCTTTAGGTGTCTTTAGGCTTTAGACAGTGACCGCGCTTTAGGCGTTGTCAGCCTCTTAAGAGGCCGACAACACCGCTGGCAACAGCGCTGTCACTGTCGGACTGCATACAAAAGAAAGAGAAGCGCGATGACACAACGCTGGTAATTTATTGCAAAATATGAAGCAATTATCGATTTACAATAAAGCTATAGATTGTATTGTGTTTAGGTCCTGTAGTCCCCTTAAAGAACTTTGCATATTTGTAAGCTGTGGTATTGTATTCATGCGATTTCTGACCACGTCTACATTACGCGACCCACGCTGCGGTCGAGTAGTTTGCAATATTAAAGTAGGGATGGAAAACTGATAACACTAGCGCTTTAAAGTTGGAAACAGCTGCTTTCCAAGAAGTAGCATAAGTCTACTGAGGCAGGGATTAATCAGAATGATATAAACTAGTAGGTGCATAATACAAATAATGGAAAGCCGAAATGATGCCGAGATGGAAAGCGAACAGCTGCGAAATCGCACGAATTAGGTACTTGGCTTTAACCCAGCACCATTCTGTCAGGAGCGGATGATTTAGGAATCGAATAAATATCCTGAACGCTGGTGAAAGGTAATCCCTTACATCATCAGAATAATAGCTATTGAATGTCTTGGAATCATTCCACATTTTCGTGCTCAAAACAATTATTGTATAATCAATCGATGCTAACCAAATGGAGTAAGTCTTGTTCTTTGTCTTAACATAATACGTAAACTCAGGCGTTCTATCCATGGGGGAGGAAACAAACTACAGAACGCCACCTACTCTTTTTGCTTCGTTTACGTTCATACATCGTCGATAACTTTTTATAACGAAGAAATGTTATTTATATCCAGCGAATTCATGTCGTATCTTAGACAAATTATTGGTTAATAACAAGGCGCCGTCTTTATAGATGACCGAACCTAAAGGCTCCTACATACTGGCGCGACATGTCGCGCGACGCGACGCGACACAAAGACACCGCGTGTAGCGCTACAAGCGGTGCCTTTGTGTCGCGACAAGTCGCGCCAGTATGTAGGAGCCTTAATATTGGTTGGACCCGTTTCTATTGAAGCGTAACTTATTACCCGTATTATCCGAGAATGGGCCCGTTATATTACGTATTAAGAGCTTTGTCCATCATTATAAGAGCTGCCAGCTTATCTTGACCAGTCCATTAGATGATACCTGATATGTACTTATTTTAGCATGGTGGTCCATGCTAAAACAAGTTAAGTAATAATTAACGTTTGACCTCAAATATCATGAATCTAATCTTTTACTATGATGTCATTGTTTTAACTGTAACATTTTAAAAGGTCACATTCGCTACACACTCTTATTCATGATAAACAAAGTAATGTTGCACAATATTGTTTTAGCAACATTTTTTTGTGTCGCGGGAACCATATTGATGGGAACATTTTATATAGTTCATCTGTGAAACATGTTCCAGCAGGCTTAGCATGACGCTTTCTATTTCTACGAAGAATAGACACAGCTCTTTCTATGCAAAGTGACATTTCGTTTCTCCATTTTTGACATCATACATACATACATAATCAGCCTATAATGTTCCCACTGCTGGGACACAGGCCTCCTCTCTGTGAGAGGGAGCGGGCCGTAATCCACCACGCGGGCCCAGTGCGGGTTGGTAGATGACACATGTCTTCGAATTTTTGGTTCTAGGACATGCCGGTTTCCTCACGATGTTTTCCTTCACCGTTTTGACATCGCACCGTAGAAATCCTTCTGCAATCTATAATTTTGTCTTTCGTTTGTAACGATTTTTGTGTAGGTCCTTTTTTATGTAGACTATTTCAGAAGAAAGTTTTCTATCCCAAACTGTCAAAATCACACTGACAACTGTCAGTTGTGTAAGGTAGCGAAGACAATTTGCATTTTTCTACTCGACGGCCAGAAAGTATATAGGTACGGTTATCTATAAAATCATGATTTTACGGGAGAGCCTTTAGAACGCAAAACTGTGATAATTAAGAGAAGAACAAGGCTATCTTCTCCTATTTTACATGATTTAATTAATAGGGCTTTACCAAGGAAATGGTTTTTTTTTTTTTTTGAGGGTGGGAAATCATCAAATAACTTCTCCCGCTCTGGGCGGAGCGGGAGGGTGTGTCAGACTCTTACTGACTAAAACCCACCCGTATTCCTTCCTGTTGCCTGTGTTGCGGGGGCCTCGGTGACCCATAAGTACCTACCCACGACCCCGGCAGGCATCGGCCCTAGTGGACCCCTACTATATTATGTGCTGACGACATCTCTTTGAGGCGCGCGTGGAATACAACGCGCCGTCGACCCGGGCCTGGTCCTTACCGGACGGTGAGCTACCCATTGCTCACCGTCCGCAAAGGAAATGGTTAAGGCCAATATTACTATAAAATGTTTTGGTTCCAAAATACGGTACTTCATCACTTTGAGAAAAAATGTTGTAGTTGTCTTTATATACGTGACTTAATATCAGTAAAAATTGAGAATTAAACAGAAAAAAATCGTATGACAAAACATAGAATTCTGAGTCAAATAATTATGTTCGTAAAAAGTGCAGTTGACTCTTTCTACTTTGCTACCGTCGTACTTTCTACACGGAACGTCATTTTTGTCTATTCTTCCGTAGACAAAACGGTGCTCGTGCTAAGCCTGCAGCAACAAAATGATCTTGCGCCACTTTGTTTATCAAGAATAGGGTTTTAAACAAAGTAAAAACTTAGAAAAAAACATCTGAAGTAAACTGGAGTCTTTAAAAACGTTCGTGCTACCGTTGCAGACTATAATACCGGGAAGATTTAAGGCGCTGACAAGACCCAAATGACCAAAATAGGCTTCTCTTAAGAAAAAAAATTGCCAAATCTGTATAGTTTGAGGTAGCGGAAAAATATATGTTAATTTAGAACAAATTTCCCAGAACTTGGTTGTTACCAAAACACATTTTGAAAAAAAAATCTCGATACAAAATAACGTTAAACTAACCTCTTGCCTTGAGTTCTAATCCAAAATATCTGTATTAAATATCAACATACGTTACGTATTTAATTAATAACAAGAACGTCTTATTTAAATGCAGAACTTGGTTGTTTTTTTTATTTTCGATTACTCAACTCAACTTTGAGTAAATAGATAATTGCTTCATATTTTGCAATAAATTACAAGCGTTGTGTCATCGCGCTTCTCTTTCTTTTCTATGCAATCTGACAGTGACCGCGGTTTAGGTGTTGTCAGCGTCTTAAGGTATTCATCTATGGGTCTTTCTTTTCTATGCAGTCTGACAGTGACCGTGGTTTAGGTGTTGTCAGCGTCTTAAGGTATTCTCTCTATGGGTCTTTGTAACCTGATAATAAATGGTTTATTATTATTATATGAGAAAATCGTGTCGGCCATACGAGAGAAGCGTCTTAATGCAAAATTATACCGTTTTTACATAAAAAGAACGTATTTATACAAACGCAGTAAAAAAGTTAGCACAGCTCAACTACCACAAAGGTCATTTAACTGACTTATAAATCAATAACAACGATTGGAAAGAAGAAAGGAAAACGAAACCGTTTATTCCGCAGTAAAACAATTTAGAACTTTAGGAATAGCAGTTAGAGAACATCAACAAATAACTGTATCAACCCGTTTATGTTAGTTAAGGAAACTCATCATCTGCCCAGCCTTATCCCAACTGTGTTGGTCGGCTTCCAGTCTCACCGCATGCAGCTCAATACCAGTATTTTACATTTAAACACCTGAAGATGATAATAATTGTATCTTCAGATTCTTCAATAACGCGTACATATAAAATGTTTGTAACGATTAAATATTTAAAGATGTTATTAATTGTATCGACAATAATGCGTACCTACATATCAAATGCTTCATAGTATGGTATGATATTGAGATAGACACATGATAGCACAAGTTCAAACCTTAGTGGTTTTTGGTTGCTATCTAATAATGTAAACCTGTGTTCTTTTGTATAATTGATAAAAAAAATAAAAACACATGAAGCGACTGCCTATCTGACCTCCACAACCCAGTTACTGGGTAACACGATACTCCTTGGTAAGACTGGTTGTCAAGACTTTCGGGCTTCTGACTACCCGTAACGACTGTCAAAGATCTACAAATAACAGCCGGGACGAAAGGCTTAACGTGCTTTTTGAGGCCCGGATATCAAGATATTAGATTAAGATAATGGTGATCGTTTAGTTTAATAGATTTATATAATTGAAAAAAAAATATTATTGTATATTTATTGTATTCTAGACTTTCAAACTCATTATAAAAAAAATACCTTCCTTCCCCCCAAAAACCCTTTTCCTTTCCCTTCCCTTTGTAAAATTTCAACATTTGTATCTGTAATTTTTATGGTGTACATAATCATAATAATAAAATTATTTATTCAGACAAAGTCCATAATTGTTAGTCACAAAAATTATCTTACAAACTATGTTAGTACAGACAATACAAAAAGGTTACAAGGTTGGTGTGTAGTCATGAAACCTCTCGCTCAATTTCAGGATAGATTGCCACGTTATCCAACCAGAATCCGAACGAAAGCCTTCATGACTGCCGCGTCCTTCTCAGCAATTACTTCAGACTGTTATAATAAAGAGTATTCTATTCTATGAGTTTAAAAGTCTAGAATACAATAAATATGACCATTTTATTACACAAAGTGAAGGCTAGCACAGTAACCAGTGAATTAATAATTCGACTTTAGGGATCGTATTAGGTGGCGTTCTGTAGTTTCTACCTACCCCCATGGGAAAGGCGTGACTTAATATATGTGTATGTGCATATTTGTCAACATATAAGATGAGTGTCTCAAAAAATATCACATCGTGTCGGAAGTTATATATAACTTACTAAGAAAAAAGTTTAATTTTAGGCCTCCGCATTGATTTGTACAAGCCAAGCGGATAAGTAGGTACTTAATAATGTGAAACGAAGCTTGAAATATGGGGTTTATTTCTTTTCTGTAGTGTACCGAAGCTATGAATCATCGCAAGTCGCCAATTCGACATAATGTTGGAATTAATTATATTTTTTTCAGAGAAAAAATAACTGCCTGAAAAGCACTAAATATGATGAGAAATACTTACCTAATTCTTAAAAGTTTCGTAAGATTTTGACTGATATATCCAGGATGTTTGAAAGCTGGGTGCAAACCCTTAAGGGGTTGATAGTTGGTACTATTATGAGCATTTTGAGCAATACATGGCTTAGAAGAACTACGCTTTTTTTATTTAATTCTGCTATTTTTAGTTAATTGCCCAGCAGTGCCCCAGTTAAAGCTGACATGTTTATTTGATGGCGTATCTGATGTGCATCTAATCTAATAAACCAAGTTCCAAGCATCTGTGTTATTGAAAAAAAAAACTAGACACTTTTGAAGTCGTAGAATACTTTTAAAATTTGAAAAATAAAATAGCCTCAATCGTACAAACCTTTTTAAAAACATGCTCAAAATGCTCCAAATGGTGTCAACTATCACCCTCTTAAGGCTTCGCAGCCAGCTTCCAAACACCTTGTATATAACTAGATTATACCCGCGGCTTCGCCCCCGTGGAGTTCGAAAAATATCCCACGGGATCGAACTTCCAGCATAAAAAATATCCTATGTCCTAACCCAGGTCATGGTCTACCCATGTGCCAAATTTCAAATTTCGAAATCTGTTCAGCCGTTAAGAAAGCGCACTTGAAAGCGTAACAAACGAACAAACAAACTCACTTTCGCATTTATAATATTAGTTAGGATTTCAGGACTCACATAGCTTTGTTCTATCTGTAGGTACCTATATTGGCAAAACGAGTACAGTATTCAGGTTTAAAAAAAATCAACCCTGTATAAAATACCACGCATATTTCATGTTAGCAACTTGTGCACGAAACGTCATCAGTTTCCTTCAGCTCGTCACGCTCACGGATCGAATTCCTCAGGAACACAACCATAGAGCTACATTATGTTCCTTTTTAGGGTTCCGTAGTCAACAAAGAACCCTTCGTTTTCCCTTCGTTAGTACCCCTTTGTTAATTTCGCCATTTCCGTCTGTCTGTCTGTCCCGGCTTTAGCTCAGAGACGACTTAGTACTAGAAAGCTGTAATTTTGCATGGGTACACATGGGCATACCATATTAATCCATCCAAGAGTGGTAAAATTAAATCTTGAAAAACAATTTTTTTGAGGATTTCTCCCTTGCACGTAATGTGGAGATAGTACTTTTTTTCTCGTCTGTTGTCGTTGGATAGGCCGTTCAAAAATATTGCGGGTCTGTCAGCACCATTTTGGATTCAGGGATCCGTTTGCGTAATATTAAGCTTTAAAGTGCTAATTTTTGTAGTCTAGCGTGTCTCCCCCTGTCAGCTAAATGGTTGTTTTTGAATTTGAAAAAATTCATGGCTGTAGTACATATACCGAAATTAAAAAGAAAACTATCACAGCTATGTAGGCTTTACAAGTTAACGAATAATAGTCGACTAACTTATATTTACAGTTGGAGAGTTGACCGTGATGTATATCTCAAAACTCAAACTCAAAGCATTTATTTCAAATAAACCAATTACAGGCACTTTTGAATTTTCAAGGGGTCGGTCGGTCAGATAAATGAAGCTAGTTGTCTACTACAAAGCGTAGTAAGTATCTATGAAGAACGGGCAAGAAACTCCACGGACACTCTTTTAAATAAACGTATTATGGTTACAAAATATTGTTTACATCATTCATTTTGAAATTATACATGTGAGAACGAGGCAAAACGTAAAAGCGTCCGTAATAAAAAGATTAACAACACAAAAAAAAGCAATTCAAAAATTAAAATAAGCCGATCGATATCGATGTAAGAACATGTTTTTCAAATACAATGTTACGTTTGTTGTGGGATAAACTCATCCCAACTACGGAACCCCTCATTTTGGGTGTCCGACACACACTTGGCCGGTTTTTCTAATACTTGCCGCGCAAACCAGGTCACGCGATTGTTGTCCTACATACCGTCCTAATTCGTAGTTAGTCGTGACGTCATCGGGTTGTACTTTCACGGTAATGTATTAACCATTCGCTGGCGCCAGTAATTGTTGCACTAGAAGTAAATTTATATGCGCATACATAAAACTCTCTAAACTAAAGCCAAAACTTTGAAAGAAAACATACTAAAACAGGCTTTCAAATTACTGAGAGATATATCGTGCTTTTTCAGTTTACTGGTTTTCGTAAATAAGAAAGATTAGGAACACTTTTCACATAAATCCACATACATAGACATTCCTGAATAATTACATAATCAACCTTTAATGTTCCCACTGCTGGGACACAGGCCTCCTCTCTGTGAGAGGGACAGGGCAGTAATCCACCGCGGGGGCCCAGTGCGTGTTGGTAGATGTCACATGCCTTCGAATTTTAGGTTCTAGAACAGCCGGTTTCCTCACGATGTTTTCCTTCACCGTTTTGAGAGCAGTGATGATGAAATAATTTACACAAAGTAAAGCGCCTGCCTGGGTTCAAACCCACGACCTACAACTCGTAAGTCGCGGCTGTTACCACTGGGCCACCACTGCTCCCCTGAATAATTAATTACACCCAATAAAACATAGAGTCATCATCTGCCTAGCCTTTTCCCAACTATATTGGAGTCCGCTTCAAGTCTAATCGGATGCCTATCTGACCTCAGCAACCCATTTACTGGGTAACACGATACCCCTTGGTAAGACTGTCAGACTTTCGGGCTTCTGACGACCCGTAACAAGTGTCAAAGATCTACAAATAACAGCCGGGACCAACGGCTTAACGTGCTTTCCGAGGCACGGAGGGGTCTTGGTATGTAACGATGGTCACCCATCCACGGACCTACTGCGGCAAGCGTTGCTTAACCTGATGGATCAACCCGTGCGGCTGTTATTACTTGGCCACAAGCCCCTCCAATAAAACATAGAGTATAAAACTTTATTTAAACAACTACAAAAGACATTCCCATTATACTAAAAGTACATATTACATTGCATGTAAAATCTTCCTATAAATAAATAAGACATAATAAGCTCACATTCGCATATTTTCATGTTCTACTAAAACATGTTTGAAATCTCCAAACGATTTATGGCCGCGCTTCATACACATTTATTTCAAAGCAAACAAACAATTTTCTGCATTCTCTTCGGTTCATGAGAGTTGCTTGCAGTAGGAAAACAGATAATATTTACACTCCTTATAAATATCTACTACTAAAGCATTCACAATAACACTATTTACTTGTGAGTTGAAAGGGCAAAACAGTAAATACATTCTCATTTCACCCTTTCTTCGTGACAACTTTAACGCGGCGGCTTTAACGCGTCTGAGGCCGGATCACGGATTGAGGCCTAATATTGGTAATATTAGGCCTCAATCCGTCCTACAGTGGTTTCACCCTTTCTTCACAACAATATTAGGCCTCAATCCGTCCTACAGTGGTTTCACCATTTCTTCACAACAATATTAGGCCTCAATCCGTCCTACAGTGGTTTCACCCTTTCTTCATAACAATATTAGGCCTCCATCCGTCCTACAGTGGTTTCACCCTCTCTTAATAACAATATTAGGCCTCAATCCGTCCTATAGTGGTTTCACCCTTTCTTCATAACAATATTAGGCCTCAATCCGTCCTATAGTGGTTTCACCCTTTCTTCATAACAATATTAGGCCTCAATGTGCCCTACAGTGGCCCTTATGCGCTACTTATTCATTTTTATCATATCTGAGGATCACATAAGCATCCCTACGGTATGTATGGTATTAACTAGTATGGACCACAAAGCACTGCTCTTGACAACCTCCTTTATTGCTTCTGACTACCATTAACCGGGCAAGTTTCCAAACTTCGTATTGCTACCGAAAATTGTCTGAGATAAAGTTTTAAAAACATTGTTCGTCCTGGAGATAGAACCAAGGACTCGTCTGCAGCAAATTAGTAAAAAAAAAAACTACCTACGCAACAATATCTGGGCAAAGTTTTACAAGCAATTAATTAGTTGGAAAAATACATACAAAAAATAAATACAACAGAATTACGTAGTCTATCTAATTGGCAAATTAATCATAACTTTGTTCTAGCGATGACAAAGCATCCTTTTCAAGCTATTTAGTAAAAAGCTAATCAAGCATCCCTAAAATGCTTGTTCGTATGGAAACGAATGAATAGGGTGTGGTGATCCCTTTGATCATCATACCATTTTCATCAGTTGGCAGTCTTTTGTCTTTTAACGTCTTTATTTTAACGAGATTTGCTTTCCGGAATGGATTATGACACCTTTATTAAAGTTTACTGTAGTAGGAAGTACATATAATTACGGTCAACAGTTCCTTCCAGAATAAACGGACCTTTACAATGAGTTGCCGATTTATATTCTTTTATTGAAAATAACAACGTTGAACGTGGTGATTGTATTTCAGAGAGCAGTGGTTTTTTTTTTTTGGTGGCAAATCATCAAATAACTTCTCCCGCTCTGGGCGGAGCGGGAGGGTGTGTCAGACTCTTACTGACTAAAACCCAACCGTATTTCTTCCGTCGCCTGTGTTGCCAGGGGCCTCGGTAACCTTTTAGTACCTTCCCGCGACCCCGGAAGGCATCGGCCCTTGTGCTACATCTTTTTGAGGCGCGCGTGGAATACAAAGCGCCGTCGACCCGGGCCTGGTCCTTACCGGACGTTGAGCTATCCATTGCTCACCGTCCGCAAGCCCGCGCCTACGGTGGCCGGAAAACCGCCCGGGATTCCCGACGCCCAGGGAGAGAGCAGTGGTGACCAAGTGGCAACAACCGCGACTTACGAGTTGTAGGTTGTGTGTTCGAACCCAGGCAGGCGCTTTACTTTGTCTAATTTATTTCACATCGTGAGAAAACTGGCATGTCCTAGAACCAAAAATTCGAAGACATGTGACATCCACCGCACCGATGCACAGTGACCCGCGTGGTGGATTACGGCCCATTCCCTTTCACAAAGAGGAGGCCTGTGTCCCAGCTGCAGCAGTGGGAAAGTTTATAGGCTGATTATGCTTATGCTATGATCCTATACCATCAGCAGTGTTTGAAGTAACTGCTAGTCGACTGTGTCAATTGTTTTGCACATAAATTAGCGCCAGTAGTACTGCTGATCAAAACACACTTACCTACTCGAAATAACAACATTAACGAGGTGTTATCAAACTTTAGTCCGCGTACGCGAACGTGTCAAGTACCTACTGGGTTATATGATGCAGCACCCACTTTACAAACATAACTATCAACTGGGTTAGTAATACACTATCGGTTCATTGTGCTCATAATAATAATAATGTAATGATTTATGGAAACAGTCATGTATTTTCCAAAAAATGTGTATTCTGTTTTCCACGCAAATCGTGAGAGGCTTATGAGAACTGGGTGATGATAGATTATGGTTTTTACTTCATAACTTTAGCCAGATTCTATTACAGCAACGTGTTTAATAAGTACAACTTAACTGGAAGTATTAGATAAGCTTTAGAGTTTATTGTGCGCTTAGGCCGTGAGCAATGGGTAGCTCACCGTCCGGTAAGGACCAGGCCCGGGTCGACGGCGCGTTGTATTCCACGCGCGCCTCAAAGAGATGTCGTCAGCACAAGTATAGGGGTCCACTAGGGCCGATGCCTGCCGGGGTCGCGGGAAGGTACTAAAGGGTCACCGAGGCTCCTGGCAACAGGAAGGAATACGGCTGCGTTTTAGTCAGTAAGAGTCTGACACAAGGAGCGGGAGAAGTTATTTGATGATTTCCCATCCAAAAAAAAAAGGGGCAGGAAGTCGTCTTCGAAATTGCATTTCCTATAGGTACTCATTTAGTCCGATTTCCAGAGGTACAAAATAAATGCAACATTCTGTTCAACGAAGGCTTTTCTATAAATTGCCTAATTACGTATTGTATTTTTATACTAAAGAGACTAGATTTAGAGGTGAGGGTACGAGGTGGGGTGAAGAACAATGAGGTGGAAATAATGCAAGAAGATACCATCCTACCAAATACCAGAGGGGTAATTGCGTAATCACTATCAGTAGCAATGGGTTGCATTTTGACGGTTCTTTGATACGGATGTTATTTCTGTAAGTAGGTTTGTACAAACACTTTTTAGACGAAAATCATATTTTTGAAAACTAGATGAAGTTTCCTGACTACTCTGAGAAGAAAGGCCAAAACAGATCACGTGAAGGCCATGTAGATTGGTGTCTGAAATGGTCTTTTGGTGAAAGAACCACACAGATTGAGTGGACTTGTCCAGTCAGTGCACGCATTTGTCAGTAGTTATGCAGCTCAACTCAGAACTTAAGGAGCTCAACGATTCAACGAACAATATCAAAGAAAGGACATTTGGGTTGCAAAAAATATTCAAACTGCCAGACCATGTTAAAAACAATGACCCACATAGTCTTCGCATTTACAATAATTAAAATAATATAATACTTCACAGAGTAAATATACATGTCATTGCATAAATAAAATTCATCAATGTCAATGTGTATATAGATAACAATCCGGATATAATCTTGGACAGATTATTTTAGGACCATGTAGGTTGGTGTCGTGTTGGTCATTCAGATTGTGATCAGGACTTTATAACTCTAAACAAACAATTATCATCAAAAAGACTGATGTAACATAAGCTAATTTCTATGAACAGTGGGCCATTGCGTTTCACAAGAGATGTCAAAAAGATATTTTCGTTCCGCCGCGTGTGATTTTAGACTTAGCTAGAGATAGTCCTCCAGAAAAAAGTTTTCCTACTTGGATGGATACGAGGGGCTTGTGGCTAAGTAATAACAGCCGCACGGGTCGATCGATCAGGTTAAGCTACGCTTGCCGCGGTTGGTCCGTGGATGGGTGACCATCTTTAGATACCAAGATCCCTCCGTGCCTCGGCAAGCACGTTAAGCCGTTGGTCCCGGCTGTCATTTGTAGATCTTTGACAGTCGTTACGGGTCGTCAGAGGCTCGAAAGTCTGACAAATAGTCTTACAAGGGGTATCGTGTTACCCAGTAACTGGGTTGTGGAGGTCAGATAGGCAGTCGCTCCATCTAAAATACTGGTATTCAGCTGTATCCGAAGCCAACCCCAACATAGTTGGGAAAAGGCTGGGCAGATGACTTGGATGGAAAGGAGAAAATATTTTATGTTATGCTAGAATTTTTTACAACAACAGACGCACGTAAACAGCCAAGTTGACAGGATAATTATGTCCTTTATTATAATCACAGAATTTTATAAGAGCGTAAACATAACTGGGTACTATAGGTACACCTCTGCCTAACCCTTCGGGGATTACAGGCGTAATGTTATGTTATGAGCCTTTCTATTTTTGGACAGAGTGCAAAATATATAATGAGTAAATAATATACCATATTATGTACCTATAAAGGATCGTCCGCGTCTGGCCGGCTTATCGGTTGATTCGCACGAATTTACTCACCCGAAACAGTCGAATCGACACTTTTTAATACTATAATTTTTGCCGCAGGAGATTCGCAAGAAGTTTTTTATTAGTAGGCGAATCTTCAACTCCAGAAATACTTATTAGGCGATTGGAACATTTTGAATTTTATGCAATAAGGTTATAAAAAAGTACACTAGAAACTACATTTAAGAATTATTTTTGTGCAAGTTAATATTTTATTCAGCAAATGTTTATGAGTAAATATAAAAGTAAATATTGCGTGTACCAATTGTCTAATACGTATTTCAGGAGTTGTCGATTCGCCCACAAACAAATTAACGTCGTGCGAATCGCCTACAGAAAGAATAATATTATTTAAAAGTGTCGATTCACCCGTTTCGGGCGAGTAAATTCATGCGAATCGACCGTTTGGCCAGTGGCTGCGTGATATAAGCTACGTGTAACGGGTGCTTTGTCCCAATCTTATACTAAAGTAAGTATATAGGGTTGGAATTTTAATTATTAAAGGAATTAAGTATGGTTATTTGAATCAAATATTATGAAAGAGGCAACATTTTTCTCCCGGCTTTAAAGTCTGAATAAACTTTCAGTTCAAAACGTGCCTAAATGTAGATTTAATAGTCATCGTCATGCCTAAGCCTAAATGCAAATAGTTTTAATCTTAAAGTTTTAGTACAAACTACTTTTCAACGCTAAACAGCGGAGAACTTTCTACTAA
Organism: Atethmia centrago; assembly: GCA_905333075.3. Lineage (NCBI taxonomy): Eukaryota > Metazoa > Arthropoda > Insecta > Lepidoptera > Noctuidae > Atethmia > Atethmia centrago. The sequence continues at coordinate 21,789,254 of HG995384.1, forward strand.
TATTAAAGTTTAAAGCCTTCCATTAGAGTTGATACATAATAAATAAAGAGGCCCACCACTTTTAAAAACAAGCTTAAACCTATAAACAAATTAGATTATTATGGCAAACACGTGGATTACACGAGAATTTCAAAAGTGTGTCGTAAATAATAAAATAAACATTATTTATTTGATTCATTCACATGAAACGTAATAAAATAAATTTACGTACATCCGCGACAAGACGGTTGAATCATCAATGTTATTACGCGTTATAGGTAGTATAAGAGGCTGATATAAAAACATTACGGAAAACTAATTAAAATTGTAATGCTCAATTACACATTTCAAAAACTTGAAAGCTTTTTTATTTTAATTCTGGAATTTTTAATCATTTCCATATATATATACCTACAACTATTGTACACAGTTATGTTATACCTACACAAGAACACTATCTTTCCACTTTGCCATAGTTGCATATTATATATAAATTATTTTATACTATTAATTATTTATACGTATTTTAGTGATATTTATTTTAGAAGTATGTATTTATATATTCTCTGTTTGTATATTTAAATTAGTGAATAGTTTTTTGTTTTGTTTTTATGTATGTTGTTTTCTCTTCTACTCTTACACACGGTGTCTACATCTCTTCGTCTACTGTCCTATCGCGGGTATGCTGGAAGAGATTTCTTTAGAAATAAGCATCACCTTTGTACATATTAATCTGTTCCTTTCTTCTTGTCTGTTTATATGTGTGTATATAATAAATAATACCTACAACACGGTATATTGAGATGCCGGACATAGTGGACATACGAGTAGGTCCCTGTCGAGTTTATTAAGTTAGTAGACAAGTACCAGTATTGTAAACCAAAATATGCAAACAGGCTCCACAAAAATATTATTGACGGGAAACTTCTTTAGGCACGTTGGACACTTTTGGGATGGGGAAAAAGCACTGAACTGGCGTGACCGTCACGCTCAGATACATCGCCTCTTTACAAGAACAACGTCATATTTTTTAAACCACAACTTTACAGGACAGCAATTTTAAACATTTAATCGTTACTTTATTTTAGCATGTATAATGTAAAATTTTAGCATAATATAAACCCAAACTTAAAGGTTTTCAAAAATAATGATGTAAAATAAAATAACATAAATAAAATCCGACATCGCGGTTTTGAATATCAAATAATAAAAAAAACTTTTTACGTGATGTCACGTTGCTCTTGTAAAGAGCCAACATACTCGTATATACAGATGTTTACAAGTTTGTGAAGCTAAGAAGTCTTCACTTCTGACGTGCAGTCCTACGACTGAGGTGCAGTCCTACGACTTCTGACGTGCAGTCCTACGGCTGAGGTGCAGTCCTACGACTTCTGACGTGCAGTCCTACGGCTGAGGTGCAGTCCTACGACTTCTGACGTGCAGTCCTACGGCTGAGGTGCAGTCCTACGACTTCTGACGTGCAGTCCTACGACTGAGGTGCAATCCTACGACTTCTGACGTGCAGTCCTACGACTTTTTTTGATAATTTCAATAACAATACTGGCTCTACCTGTCCCCATTCCGTAACAAAAAAATCTCCTATTACGAACCTACCTACTGTTACCTAGCTCAATAGAATTCAAATCAAAGAAAAATGTGGATATATTTTTTATGTACCTATTGGGAAAATCTACACTGGGGATTCAAATAGGTTGTAGGTATCACATATTCATATACAGCCTTTTCAGTAGTTTCAATTAGATATACTTATTCAGGTTTCCAGCTATCTGATTGGCCAACCGTTCGGGCGTTAACAATGCTTTTCGAATATCGAAGGCCATATTTTTCCGCTCTTTTGAATATCAACAATGTTCCCAAGTTCGGCGTAACAACTAGGTATTGCGGCAGTTTTAGGAAAGTCTTTCATTGGTTAGCTTCATATTGAGAATGCTTAGAACTTATAAATAAAATCAGTATACATAGGTATTATTGTTTGGAACACGCCAAATTCAACGTGATATACGACGACAAGGCAATGTATTCCCATTACAGTAAATAAGACCGATTAATAAAATATTTGATTTATTAATATTTACTTCAGGAGACTAGGTTAATTCCCCATTGGGATGTGGCACAGTAAGAAAGAACCCGACAGCAATCTAGACAGGATAAGAAAATGCCTGTTTTTCTAGACCTAAGTGAGCTAAATGCTGTGGGTGAGTTTAGAAATTCACATTTATCTTTTCCTTTTTTTAACTAACTAAATAACTTTTCTTGACTTCAGATAGCTTCTTGGCAAAAATCCTTATTTTGAAAAACAAAAACACATTTTCGGGAAATGTTTAATATTATTTTGAAGACGAAATTTCAGATAGGTACAGTTTCAGGAATACTCCAACAAACATTTCTGAGTGTCACAACAAAATTTATCGCCCACACTCGATCTTTACGACAAAAGGATTTTTCGGAATAATCACTATCAAACAAAAACTCTAAAATATTTATCGAGTGATTACGTAATTACAAATAAGTAAGTATTGTAGCCTAAAACGTTAATTAATTAGTTACTTACTGCCAACCCCCGTGGAAAAAAGGCATAACTTTATGCACTTATGTAATTGAAATAATCGATCACATAAATGCAGAATTTATGCTTTACATATAATTATATAGCTTTGTCTCCAATGAAAGGCACAAAGCAATCATATTTAATCATGAATATGAATACAATTCACCGACCAGCCACGCAGAAAACAATGCAATTAGCAGACTGATCGAAGTATCCAGACCAATTAAATCCCAAAATCTGCATCCGAGATATGAGGCAGATTATCTTCGGTGGCCGACACATTTATTATCAAACCAGAAACATAAACATTCCTTAAACTCCTATAACTCTAGTTTGACCCAATTTCAGTATATATTTTATGAAACAGGAAAACTTTACATCTTGAAATTTCTCGCTTCAGTTACACACACCCACTTTTAAGAAGCTTTGGCTTTTAAAAACTTGAAAAGTTACAACTTCGCATAAAACGTGTAAATACGAGCAACTTTTGGCAGGGTTGCGCGATGTTGAGATAATTTTACAAGTTATATCTTCGCATACATTTAGGGATCAAAAATATCACACCTTACGAGCAGGAAGTGTCTAAAGATTCTTGATGAAACATTGTGACTGATTGATGACAGAACTTTTGACTTAACATCTTTAATATCTGGTTTGTTATCCTCCATATTAATTCCACGCTGTTCAACCTTAATGCTGCCATGGTTACATGATTGACTTATTAATTAGTATTAAATCCAGTATGTCGCATTACACTATTGGATACAATATTAACTTATAATGTATGAAGCCACTTACTGGCCCTATGTAGTGTAGCTTTGTAATAAAATATTCATCATCAGTATACAGAAGTTAGTAGTGACTCATTTTGGTGTGTAACATCTTGCCTCTAGCTTTCTGTGAGAGTAATTTCGTGAAAGGGGACGGTAGTGTGTACCAGAAAGCCAGAAAGTGGAAGCTTGAGCATGGAATAAGTACTTTTTATTAGCAAGGAATTTGTAAATACCTACTATTGAAGGGTGTCGAATTTCGACCAGTGGGCAACCACTAATAATGAATAAATATTCGAATAAATATTTCAGCTTTTTACATTTTGAGGTTAATTTCTGCCGCTGCTCATCATATGCGACTACTGTAAGGTTCGCTCGTTTTTTTCACCCATGTGCCAAATTTCATCCAAATCCGTTGAGCCGTTTTAGCGTGAAAGCGTAAAATCAAAATCAAAATCAAAATATTTTTATTTCACATAAACCTACATGGGCACTTATGAAACGTCAGAAGCTAGGTGCACGGTTCCAATTGGTCGTTTCCTATGGAGAAGAGCCGGCAAGAAACTCCACGTAACAAACAAACTCACTTTCGCATTTATACTCATCATCATAATCAGCCTATAATGTTCCCACTGCTGGGACACAGGCCTCCTCTCTTTGAGAGGGTGTGGGCTGTAATCCACTGCGCGGCCCTAGTGCGGGTTGGTAGATGTCACATGTCTTCGCATTTATAATAGTTAGTATTAAGGGTGCATTTTGTATCTTACCATATCGTCATCAACTGTCTGCCTTGTCTCATGTTACGTGGGGTCGGCGAAAACATTTTCTTCTTCCATTCTCCCCTATCAACCGTCACGCGATCGTTCACTCCCTTACCATTCATATAATTCCTCACACAATCCATCCATCTATTCTTTGGCCTTACCCTTACCCTTCCTCTTCATCCATCCACATTTATATTCATCACTCTTTCAGTCACATGCATGTCCCAGCTCATCACTATCTTACCGAAACTACAGGGTGACATTGAAAACATGCGACAAATCGAAATGGAAGATTGTACTCATCATTATGAACAACTTTTACTAAGGGACCAAAGCAACAATCTCAAAAAAAAAACTGCTGTCCCCTACATTTATGTTCGCAATACCTCATCAAAATGTAGGAAAAGCAGATTTTTTTTTTTGGGATTACAGCTTTGGTCCCTTAGTAAAAGTTGTTAATAATGATGTATACAATGTCCCATTTCAGTTTGTTCCAAGTTTTCAATTTCAACCTGTATACCTTAATAGAAACAAAGCAACGTTATGGATTTCAGATCCTATTTATTATGGTATTCACTAATTGCTAGTCGGTAACCGAACACTCCGAACAGATATACATTTATAGTTTACCATCTTTGAGGCATTTATTACCACAACCAGCGAGTTGCGGTAATAATGCCTCAAGGATGGTAACCAGCAGTTGCGTAATAAAATGACAATCGATCGCATCTCGATCGTTTCATTTTAACAGTTAACAGTTCCCCACGTCCACGGCGATATTTACGTTGTCGACAACGTAAATTACGCAGACGAAATTTTCAAACCTATGAAGCAATGGATTAGCAATATCCTTAAAAACTCTCGGATTGTGATTCAAACTGTATGACGCAATTAGGGTCAAACGACGGTGGCAATGAAATTAACAACTTGTCAGTTAAACATTTAAAACCACGTCAACAACAAGTCTAATGAAATTGGAGGAATAGTTAGCAGTAGGTACTAAAATGTAATCAGAAACAAAATTAAAAGCTAATTCTATTTGCCAAGTTAATATCAGGGCTTACAGTACGTTCTCGTATACATAGTTACGTAATTACAAACACAATTTCTAATTAAATGTCTACTTGAAGTTAAAATTAACATTAGGATCCAGTTTCATAGTTTCTCAGGCGAAATTTTCAGTTTGGTTGGTTTTAATTAAGGAATTAGGGGAAGGACTTTTATATAAGGGTTCATATATACATAATATATTTGAGGAGGGACAGGGCCCTGCATGGAGGAAGTTTAGGAAATGCAGTTTTTTTTATTAACTACCGGTGCAAGAGGATGGCGGGGTTTGTTCGCTCGCTACGATCGCTCTGCGACCGCCATCCCCTTTTAACCTAACCTGTCCGAGTCGGGGTGCCCCAAGTCCCGAGCTCGCTTCGCTCGCTCTTGCATCCGCAGTTACAAAGTTCAAAACACACGTCACTTCACTTGCACTACTTGTTGCACGCAGCGCACTTGATCCAGATGATGAAGACATAATGGCAGGTATTCAAAGTTGTTTTCTAGCGATGACGCGAGTACAGACATTGAATGACATGACACAAAAATTCACAAAATGGCTGCCAATGCGTCAGCGATTCGTTTCACCTTTAGCATTAGGATAAAAATAAAATCTAGATTGTCACAAAATCAAAATGTTCTTAGTTAATCACCAGAAAAGGTTCAAATCACTGTGAAATTGTTAAACCAAAATAACGAAAAATAATGTGAATTTTCAAAAAAAAATTGTGCGTCTACTTATTATTTTCAAAATCAAAACGCATAATTAAAACTCCCTACATTAACAACACCTTCGTCAAATTGAAATTACGTCAAAAGCAATAAAATAGTGCAAAAGTTGAGAAAGTTTATCAAACTTTGATAATTTATAATCTCAACTTTTGCACTTTTCATTTCCGAAAGTATTTATTTGATAAACTTGAAACTTCGTGAGATTGCTCAAGATAATAAATTACTTTGCACAAAAAGAAAATCAGAAGTCTACTGCGGGGCCCGTTCATATAAAAGACGAGTCGAATTAGTTACCAGGCCGTCCTAATTTATGGAATGTAACGTGAATTGTTACACAACTAGACGAATTTGTTTCAACGTGTGTTACATTTCATTTTATCCTTTACGTTACGCACTTCATGTAACGTTTTACCAATCTGTAACGATATATATAAAACTAGCTGCTACCCGCGGACTCGGCCGCGTAGCTTTTTATAAAATAACATTAGCCTAAGTTATTCTTTATAACATCACCTACCTGCCAGTGAAAGTCTCGTCAAAATCGGTCCAGCCGTTTCGGAGATTAGCCGGAACAAACAGACAGACAGAAAAAATTAAGATTGTTTCGATGTTATAAGTACCGTTATTTTGACAAAAACCTGTAATTTTGACATTATAAAAAGAAACTTCAATTTTATTTATCTGTTTATATGAATGTATCAAAAACGAAAAAGTTTATGATACGCAATACAATATTAATTTGATAAAGTGATATGAGGTAAATACGCAGTAGTTCAGTGAATAATGATATCGCCACAAACCTCCAACAATAAAAACAATATTACCTTTATGTTGCTGTTTTCTTTTTATGTTGACATGACTATCATGAACACAAAATTGTAGGAAAACTACGTTTTTTTTGTGAAATTTCCACGAATCAACTGATCACTTGTGGACATACCTACCATTTCACGAAATGAACAATTCGGCGTGACAAATGTTTTACTACACTTTAAATTTAAAAAAAAACCATTCAAGTGCGTGTCGGACAACGCACAGTGAAGGGTTCCGCAGTTTAACATTGTAGTTAAAAACGTTCTCCCATACATCGACATTTATGCCACGGGCAATTCTCAACTGCAAATTTAAGTTGGTCGACTATTACTCGTTAACTTGTAAAGCCTACTTAGCTGTGATAGTTTTCCTTTTAATTTCATTATATGTACTATTGCCATTAATTTTCTTCACATCTCCATAAACAACCATTTAGCTGACAGGGGGACAGGACTCTGACAAAAATTTGCACTTTAAAGCTTAATATTACGCAAACGGATCCTTGAATCGAAAAGTGGTGTTCACAGATCTGCAATATTTTATGATGAACGGCCTATCCAACGATACCCCACACCATGGGATAGACGAGAAAAAAATACCACCCCCACATTACGTGCAAGGGAAGTACCTACCCTAAAAAAAAACTTTCAAGATTTTTACACTTTGTCGGCGTGATTAATATGTATACCTATGGGTTGTGGAGGTCAGATAGGCAGTCGCTCCATGTAAAATACGGTATTCAGCTACATCCTGTTACACTGGAACGGAGTTGGGAAAAGGCTAGGCAGATGATGATGCTAAATTACAGCTGTCTAGTACTAAGCTTCTCTGAGCTACAGCGCAGACAGACAGACGGACATGGCGAAACTCTTATAGTTTCGCCATGTCCGTCTGCCTGTATCTCTGTCTTCTTGGTTCTGGTTCATGTTTAATACGGCACCCTAAAAAGCACTAACGAATATATCTAAAAAGGTGTGACGGGCGCAATAATATATTCTTATTATACAAATGCGAAAGTAACTTTGTCTGTCCGTTGCTTTAACAGCTCAACGGATTTTGATGTTTGCCACACATCACCTGGGCTAGGACGTAAGACACATTTCATCGCAGCATCCGTCCTCCGGCTAAAACTAGTATGAAATAACACTTTAATTATTTCGTTTCACTGATTGGGGACTTCATAGTTACGTTATATACGTTTAATTAAATGTGATGAAATATGATATAACGAATAAAGGCTCCTGCGTACTGAGGCGATATCGCGGCGCGACAGGCATATTGCTGCCTATCGCGCCCGCGATATCGCCTCAGTACGCAGGAGCCTTTACAATGTTCGCATCGCATGCCCGTAGTACATTCATTCATTTATTTGTGTAAAAGCGACTGGAGCCCCAATTACGTCAAATTATTTACTTTGAAGTCGTTATTGCACGTCCAAAATGTGTGCGAAAAAGGGATTTGGGGAATTAGAAAATGTTATTAATGTTATTGCTAATATTTTTATTAGATTTAAGGTCTAAGGCTTTAAATTATTACATTTTAAAGAAGACATCTGCATGCTGATCACACAATACAATACAGGACCAAATTAAATTGGCTGGCGATCTTAAACTATGCATTTAAAAACTGTATTTTGTTTTTCTTTTATCGTGTATAGATACTTACCCATAGCGTCTGGAAAGTTGCGCTAGCTAATTTATTTTGACCCTGTATATGGAAATCGACCAACAGAAAAGCTTTATAAATATACCTACCACTGTTATCATTTCTATAGCTTTATTGTCAAAAAACTGTAGGTTTAAATGAGTGTAACCCTTTGACCGCCACGTCAAAAATGCAAGCTACGAATTATTCCTTAAAATCTGTCATGTAGTCGCGACTGTGACGTGACGACGTGCTGGGCACATTTTGGTTTGTCATCTATACATGACTGTGGCGGATAAAGGCCGTAGTTTACAAACAAACTGTCAAACTGAAGCGGCCTACCGCACCGAAACCCCAGTGATTATGTTCAAAACATAAATAATATCATAATTAAAGAGAACACAGATGTTTCAGAATATTTGATAATTAGTTTGGACTAAATACCTCAATTTCAGGTACCTCAGGTATTTTAATAACGGGGACAGACCCGAAACCCCGTCATAATAAAGATAAACAATGAAAGATACAGAATTAACCTACTCAGAGTTCCAGACAGCTCATCTAATCTCATTCATTATATAGGATGACACCCCGTTTAGGTTATTTTGTATGGATACGACACTGTGTAGACGGGAAATTCGAATAAGAAATTGTATTTCGACATCTAAATGACAGATTAGGATAGGTCGAAAGAGCGTTCGTAAAGAAATACCGCGTATCGATTGTAATCTGTGAATATTTTGCCATTTGAGCCATATTTCAGTGCTGGATAAAATAAATATAACTTTCTCTTAAGAAAGTTACGTTTCAGGAGAAAATTACCTAAAACAAAGTGATGGATAAACATCAACATGTCACGTTCGAAATTGCCACCTTGCTGTCTTTATTTATGCGTCGTAAAAGATTATAATATCAATCTGCGTGGGTTCAGAACCTAGCTGTAGATCGACCGCTAAGTTTAAGGTCAAATGGGATTACCATAACCGCCGCGCTTGGTGGACAGATTAGCGATCGAAGTTCGTTGTTGTCAACAAAAAAGGGGACATTAAAACCTTATTCATTAATATTTTTTTCCAAAGACCACGGGGTGATGAAGGACTAAACCAAAGTGCATAAACTGATGTTCAAATAAAAATAATGTATCAACCAAACACCAAAAACTAAATTAAACGCTATCCTAAACCAATACAGGTATATTAGTGTACCTAATGACAACACTGATTTGTGTGTAAGCAAAGCAAATAACCACAATGTCAACAGGGGAGAGTTTAAGGTCACCAGCCCGCACTCCCGGAGTCAACGCGTCAATATCCATTGCAATACACCTTGACCACGACACACAATAGGGTATTTTACTATATACGAGAAAAAAATTATAAATATATTTTTGAGATAGTTTAGGCAAAAAGGAGTCGGAAAATGTTAGTTTTAGTTCATAAAATAACAAAATAAATTTTAAAATTTAATTCAACGTTTTCAGTTTTTCTAATCTGTTAAAAAACACCATGACATAATAGCCGCCATGTTATTACGTCATACGGCTATGTTAACAAAAACGTGTCAATTATCATACAAAGATCAGCGCATTTGTTTTCATAGCCCAGTGACGTCATGACCACAGAGCAACATGGCGTCCACTGCGTCCAGCGTTTTCGTCAACCTACGCGCGAAATTTGAAAATGTAAAGTGTTAAATGCATTTTTATGGCACTTATCGATTAAATAAAAAATTAGTTTTTTTTGGGGCACTATAGAATTTAGTTAAGACACTTTCCAAAAATGGGTGTAAGACCCTATTATGGAGAGAAACAATTGAGGGACTGGTCGGTAAGGAATTATATATATGTACATACATAATATAAAATCACGCCTGTAATCTCCGAAGGGTTAGACAGAGGTGTACCTAATAGTACACCCACATTTGGCCAGTTATGTCCAAGTCCCATGTTTTAGGGGGCGACCCTATTGCCATCCACCGGGCACAAATCCAGACTCCGGGCTGCCTCACAGAAATTCCAGAATTCGGAATTATTTATATGTAGTTGGAAGGATTTGACCATTATCCTTTTGATAATCATGTCATCGAAACAAAAGCGAGATTTTTAAGGCTCCCGCGAACAGGGGCGACGCGACACTAGTAGAACAATTTCTATGTAAACTTAATGGAAATAAAATCGTTCTACCAGAATCGCGTCGCACCGAAGCCTTCAAACTTTCACAGCAAAACAGATTACGCTGCCTCCAAGTAGCATGCGACCAGGGTAGACAGAAAAGAAAGAAGACAGTTCTGTTGAATCAACATTATAGAAAAAGAAAGGATGGATCTCATGACCTTAGTGAATGAGGAGCAAAACATCATACTGTAGGACCATAGTGGTTCATATTAAAACCAGACACTACAGTATAAGTCAAAGTAGAAACTCTGTTACATATGTAGTAAGTCCAATATTTACAAAACGTCTGTAACTAAACGCCTGGAATTTTTCCGATTACGCAAACTTTCCACAGACTGAAAGTGAAACGAAAACGCTGGACGATGTAATCTCCTTACTTTTAATTTAAAGATTATTTCCTCTTAGTGATAGTCTAGCTAAGCGACAGTTATGTGCAATCTTTAACCCCGATCCGATGGTAAACGTGGTTCTCGTAGCAATAAACTCAGACCTTAGTAACACTATAAAACCGTTCTGCGATAAAAGTGTAAGTGCATCACTTCTTACAATTTCATATCGAGCAGATAACACGGGCGTATAATAAGTCCCTATAAACGTACAAATGACTTTACATGTGTTTTAGTTCAGCGCATTTTTTTCTACATATTCACCAAGATCTTTGACAGTCGTTAGTGTCGTTACGGGTAGTCAGAAGCCCGAAAGTCTGAAAATCAGTGTTGCCAAGAGTTATCGTGTTATCCAGTAACTGGGTTGTAGAAGTCAGATAGGCAGTCAGTCCACGTAAAATACTGGTATTCAGCTGCATCCGGTTAGACTGGAAGTCGAGCTAGGCAGATTGATATGGGTGGATAGTAAGTGCCTTTAAGGCGCTGACAAGACCCAATTTAACAAAGTAGGCAGTTTGTGGTGGCGGAGAAAATATATGTTAATTTTGAACATATTTCCCAGAACTTGGTCGTTACCAAAAATCGTTTTGAAAAAAAATCTCGATATAAACTAACGTTAAACTAACCTCTTACCTTGAGTTGTAATCCAAAATATCTGCATTAAATATCAACAGACGTTACATATTTAATTTTTATTTTCGATTACTCATCTCAATTTTGAGTAAATAGATAATTGCTTCAAATTTTGCAACAAATTACAAGCGTTGTGTCATCGCGCTTCTCTTTCTTTTCTATGCAATCTGACAGTGACCCCGGTTTAAGTGTTGTCAGCGTCTTAAAAGAACTAATAGTTTTACATCTGCTTTAGTTCAACGCATTATCTTCTACATATTCACGGATATTTTTAATAATAACCTTAATTTTGTATGATATTGTACTGACGTTATGCTTTGTTGACACTGCACTTTGATATCAGAAATCACGACTTTCTGTCTGATAATAATGTCAAAATATTGTGGACTCATCCTGTTTACTTTACAGTGTCGGTTTGCTTATCATCAAATTAATCTGGTGACGTGTTTACGACATACTTTTCCAGGAACCTATGTAATGCCAAACAGCATATCATAAAAATGAATACAATAGTAAGCTCCGGTGATAATTAAGTCACTTGGCTCCAAGTCAAATTGTTTCATAAGCCAAGCAACGAACAGTTTACTGTAGCCTGTAGCAATTTACAGCCACCATTTTAGATACGTTTCCATGGAATTCCACCGGGCTTGTTCTAATTGGAATCGAATTTAAGCCCATAAATTTTTGTCCAGAAATAATTGAAAAGTAAAACAGTTTCGATTTATAGATACTTTTGTACAAACAAGTTTCTAAGAAATCTTTTCTATGCGTTTCTGGCAGCATTCCAAGTACCTGGATCTGGGCAATTATTACGTCAGATTTATGACGTTATAAATTATTAGTATGTACTGAACTGATAATATTTTGTTATTTATGACTGAAGTTTATAAGGGCATAAAAGTTTTAATTAAAAACAATGAGTTTGCTCTGGAGAAACGCTCTTTCGTAATACAGACGGATAGACAGGGATGAAAAGTAAATTAAATTAGGAGCAACGGTCAGAAATATACTAGCAGCAATAGAGACGACTGCTGACTAAGCTAACAACCTTGCTTCTCTAGTCACCTAGGGTGTAAAGGCGCCTGTTCTAAGTGCGATAAGAAAACTAGAAGGACTTGCAAAATATTATATTCCAATAGTTACTCGATGAAAACTGCTTATCGAGTTTTTGGTCCGGAAGGAATTCGGGACACTGATAGGCAGACATTTAAAAGGACGATGACATCGTTAAAGGCTGAAGGAAAGCAATGAGCGAGGTTGATGTGGGATTCAAAGACAGGTATTCTAAAGATGTTAGCCTAGCACATTTCAGCCCGATCCAGATAAAAGAGAGTGCTCGATACTCACAAGTCATAAATTGCACTGAGTGTTGGTACGCTGAATAGAATCTCATAAACATGTTCCACATAACAAAAGCTACACAAACGATAAAAGGAGAGAACAATAAAATCGTCGTAAAACGGAATAGATGCACGTAAACTACTAGGTGCTTTACGTATTGCAATGGACTTGGAAGATGCCGCGGAGAGAAGATTAACGGGAACCATTTCCTTAAGGCACCGTCAACGGAACGTGAACGAGAACGAGACGATGGCGCCGAAGTAGCAATTAATACATTTATTATGATCGCCTGTCCTCCACACACCACCGGGCACGTCGTTCGAATAATGTCGTTTCTCGTTGACGTCTCGATGATGGTGGCGGTGAACAGACAGTGTGACGCAAACCACAACACGGCAACGCTGGTTGCCAAATTGATTGATACAACAAAACCGTTTAGTATACTCGGCCATGTGTTGGCATGACAAAAGAAAACAATTTCTAATGAATCTTTAGTATATGTAAACAATTGTACAAAAAAACAATGCCCAAACGTGACTGATCGATCGATCTTGAAATTTAATTTGATCTTTGACTTGCGAGACTGGCTGCTCTATTTTTAAGGTCACAATGAGAAGTTTATCGTTGAAACCTTCTCAGAGATGAAGCTAAGAAATGGAATTTCGACTCTTCTCTCCAGAAGCATATCCGATGCTGAAGAAACTGTCAGGGCACCTTAATATTGTACAGATGTACCGTAGGTACTAAAACCGAATCGGGGTTACAAAACTGTTCGTAGTAAATCTTTGAAAACCTTTGTCGTAGTGGCGTGTCCAATATTGTGTGTATTCCGCAAAATATAGCGTCGTCTATCAATTCCGTCCGTTCCCTGTTGTATTGAGAATCGCTATTATTTTTACTGTGGCCACATGTAGGTATTACTTCTAAGTGGACATTTTCCATTTGTGGTGGACAAACAAATGTATTACCATCTTTTTTTACTCCACCATTTCCAGTGTAAAATGTAAAGCAAACAAATGAAACGAGCGTTTGACCATATTTTAATTACTCATTCTCTCTTCGCGTCTGTTTATTGAATAGGTATCAAGTATTTAATCAAAATATCGAGGGTCTCGGAATGATTTACGAAACTATTCTTAGTTATCAAATTTGTGAAAAATGTTTCTAATAAATAACTGAATTCAAACCTATATCAAAACTGGATTATCGAGTCTTCATAATTTATATACCTATCATTTTCTGGCAGAGAAAATTCCACACGAGTTTTAAGCTTATGAAGATTAATTACATCGACGATGGTGTAACTTTTAATTGCTTCAAAACATGATATTTATCCACAACATAGATGTATATACAGAACGTATTTCCCGGTACCTACCAATAAAATCATCAGAACATTTCTTAGATTTAATTTTAAATTTGATTTCGCTTTACTCTTAACTTATCCAGTTACAGGCGCAGTTCGTTATAATTATGTTCTTCCTGGAATTTATGCGTCCGATCTGAACTAAAATCTTGAAATAATCACTGCAATTGTCCCATACAAAACAAAACAATGAACCACATAGTCTTCACAATCACAATAATATAATACTTTACAAAGTAAATATTCATATCATACATATATACATAAACACACGCCTTCTTCCCATGGGGGTAGGCAGAAACTAAAGGACGCCATCTGCTCCGCTCCTAAACATACTCCTTTTGCTTCGCCTACGTACATCTGGTCATACACGCACGCTGATTGCGAGTACTACGCATCACGAATTAGGTCACTGTACGTCCTCCAAATAAAAATATATGATAATTAATATACGTAATATTCATATCATTGTATAAAATTCATCAATATCAATGTGTATATAAAAATCCGGAAATAATCTTGGTGAGATCATTTGAGGACCATGTAGATTGGTGTCTGAAATGGTATTTTGAGGAAAGAACCATACAGTTGAGTGGACCTGTCCAATCAGTGCACGCATTGTCCATAATCACGTAGCTCAACTCAGACCTTAAGGAGCTCTACGACTCGTCCAACATAACAAATATAATTCACATAGTCCTCAGGGGGAGAGGAGGGCTAAGCAATAAAAGCCGCAGGGGTCGATTTATCAGCTTAATCTATGCTTGCCGGGATTGGTTCGTGGATGCGTTACGATCTTAACATACCGAGACTACTCCGTGCCTCGGAAAGCACGTTAAGCCGTTGGACTCGGCTGTCATTCGAGGATGACAGTCGTTAGGGGTCGTCAGACGCCCGAAAGTCTGACAACCAGTCTTACCAAGGGGTATCGTATCGTACTGCCTATTTGACCTACACAACCCAGTAACTGTGTACAGTTACTGGGCTGTGGAGGTCAGACAGGCAGTCGCTCCATGTTAAATACTGATATTCAGCTGCAACCCGGTTAGACTGGAAGCTGACCCCAAGATAATTGGGAAAAGGCTAGGCAGATTGATTGATTGAGTTCTCACATCTAAAATAATTAAAATAATAATAATATTATAAACCAAAAAGTAAATATTCTCGTCACTATGTTTAAAATAATCATCAAAAGTCAAAGTGTATACAAAAAAAATACTTTAGCAAAAAAAAAACAACATTCAGTAGCTATTTATGAATTGGAGAAGCTCAATCCCAAGCCTTTTTGTCCTGAATGTAATATTTAACGGTATAAAAGCCACAACTTGCGTTTAATGAATGATTTGAATTTATTAAGGCTGGGCGTGGCTTGAAAGTTTTAAGTGAAAGCGTATACATTGAACAAGGAAAAGTTGTTCAGTTTGATGTCTGTATACCACACCCTTAATTATAACCACACCTTTCAATTTCAACCAGTATACAGTGCCTATTTCTCGGTACCAATAAAATCATTAGAACATTAAAGTTCGGGGTCCAAGCATACACCCATAAATTTTCGCTCCATAAAACTGAACACCGACAAGACGCTGAACGCAATACCTCCGTAATTGCAGATTAAGTTCCTCAATAAAATTAATTACGAATTATTCCATTTATTTTCATGCAGTAAAGCTTACGCCATTTACTTTTGTGTTCACGGGTCAAGGTTTGACTGCATTTCTCTTAATGATGAACCGCTAGAATGCAATTAGGAAACTGTCGTAAGGTTTTTTACTATTGAAAGACTTGGAAGAGCTAGATTGCATTTTAAACTTAATTCCTCTTTACTGGATACGTTAATGGTGCAGTCGACTAATATCGTTAGGTTCTTCTTGGAATTGATTCATCCGATCTGAAATCGTTGACAAAGAAACTTTCTCATGCAAGTTATAACGGTTATATAAAATGTGATGGCGAATACATTAAATAAATTAGATTATCTACAAATATTAATCTATGACTATCAAAGCTATCAAGAATTTAGCCATAATTTTCCACATTGTTAAATTCATGCTTTTAGAAAATTATAAAAATCTTAATAGAAACTGTTCAATGTCAAGCCAATATTAAAAATATTTCAACGGGACAAAAGTTTAACTAATAACATTACAAAACCTGACTCGTCTGACAGCTTGGTAAAACAAGACAATCGAAATGCATTTTGCCTCCATCTTACTAAGATCATTAGAGTAGGTCGTAGCTGTTGTCAAAGTGAAAACCGAGATAGATGTCGAAGTAGGCGACCCTGTTCACGGGTAAAAATAATGGCTTCAATGACGCGGGGTCGCAAGTTCGGAGCCCGTACAGACGGACGTTAACCTCGACTATTGCCAAAATGTAGAAAACTAATTTGCGACCCGATCGAATGATTTCAATGATTAATTTGATTTTGATTAAATTGCGTTGATTTTACAGTGTTGTAAATATAACGTATTTTGTTGAAAATAATGTGATTGAGAGATGGCTGAGTTGATTTTAATCAACCTTGACGTTTACCAGACTTATCAGCTATAGACATGACTAGCTCTGAGAGACAACTGAGTTTATTGTTCCACGCGACCAGTGTGAACAGAGCCAGTTTCCTTTATTTTGTCTTCGATATAGTTAAGGATTCCCGTGGGTCTACGACCGCACGAACCCTGTTATTCACGCTTTTACATCAATCGGACATATACATTTTTCGCTTTACTTGCAGTGAAGCCAAAAAATATCGTGTTCTGTGGAATATGACGCCAAGTTTTTAATAATATTATTGTGCCGAAAGATAAATGTCGTCCGCCTCTTAATGAAAAAGACAAGTTGACAAATGGCAGAGTAATTTGTTCTAACAAATTAAAATGAATAGGTGAATAATAACTATGACTATGAGTGTAATTTCTAATTAAGGCAGGCTTCACGTTCATATTCTTCAAGCCCAGGATGTAACTGCGGAGAATTGTCCGTAGTGGCAGAAAAATCATGTGGAACTTAATCCCGTTAACATCCGAGTCATTATTTACGAGTTACGACACAAATCATTTTACGCGCCGCTGCTACTTATAAAACATTTTGTGGTCAACTTGCCCTTTTATAAGCCGTCGTTCTCCCAAAGGATTCTTGTTAGTAGTTAGGGTATTTTTCCGCGCAAACTCGCATAGCATTGGTCCCGTGAGGACGCGATCCAATATTAGTAAATTACTGATGAAGGCGTGACCTTTCCAGCGAGTTTCCACAGTTAACTGCATGACCTATTTGAGAAATTATTCGAATTAAGAGCGCAATCATTAGTGCTGCTTTTAATTATTTTTACTAGCGACCCGCCGCTACTTCGCACAAGTTATTACGACTTAAAAAAAACAGCCAAGTGCGAGTCTGACTCGCGCACGAACGGTTCCGTACCATTATCTATAAACACGGCTAAAAAAATCAGGTCTGTTGTATGGGAGCCCCTTTAAATATTTATTTAACTCTGTTTTTTTGAATTTGTTGTTATAGCGGCAACAGAAATTCATCATCTGTAAACATTTGAACTATCTGTCTAACTGTCACGGTTCATGAGATACAGCCTGGTGACAGACGGACAGCGGAGTCTTAGTAATAGGGTCCCGTTTTACCCTTTGGGTACGGTACCCTAAAAAACATCCAAAATTCCTATACATTGAAAACCTTCTGTAATAAATTATCTAGAATTCTAGATTATGGTGAAAATCGCATCAAAATCCGATGCGTAGTTTAGAAGAGCAACGCGCTCACACAGACAAACACGACAAACCGACTTTAATTTATAATACATACGTATCTAGGTATACAAGGTGTCGTTTTGCATCCTCGTCAAATTTCAGGAGGCTGCTATGAAAGACATATAAATCTAATTACTAATCAAATAAAATTACGACACCTGCTCAATAATGAATACATACTTACTTGTTTTTTAGTTATTTAAGTTTGATAGCATTTTAGAATACACCACTTTCACAGAACAGAATCACCCCGTTGCGTATGCGGTAATGTGTGTGTAAAAGGGCAGTTACAGTGCGGTATCACACGGGCCGCGTTTTAACATGCGTGTCCCACACATTCCAATTTCCGAAAATTATAAAAAAGACCTACTTATTTTATTATTGATTCGTGTCGAGAATCATTAGCATAGTTACCTCCTTGAATTTGACGAGGATGCAAAACGACACCTTGTAGATCCTACTAATATTATAAATGCGAAAGTTTGTAAGGATGGATGGATGGATGTTTGTTACTCTTTCACGCAAGAAGTACTGAACGGATTTGAATGAAATTTAGCACACAGATAGTTTATAACCAGGAATAACACATAGGATACTTTTTATCCCGATATACCCACGGGGTCAAAACTTTTGCGGGTGAAACCGCGGGGCGCATCTAGTTAGTTCATAAATTCACGTTTACGGATTTGCATAGAATTATGCGCTTTATTGTGCGTCTTACGGGTGATGTCATTTGAAACGAGTTTATTTTATGACAACATCATTATGTCCTATTTATATAAAATATGCCGCATAATAAAATAAACATAGTGATTTCATGACTCTCGCTTATAAATTACCAATATCGGATACCTACTTACCAAGATTATCTATTTGCAGTCACCAGATAGGTCATCATCACATGCCTAGCCTTTTCCCAACTATGTTGGGATCAAAATCAAAATATTTTATTTTACATAAACCTACATGGGCACTTATGAAACGTCCGAAGCTAAGTGCACGGTTCCAATTAGTAGTTTCCTATGGAGAAGAGCCGGCAAGAAACTCCACGGTTACTCTTTTAAAAATAATTGGCTTTTACAATGTTTTCAAATTACAGTAATATTATGGGAGGACAGTGTAGGCCTGTCAAAAGGTACCAGGTAATAAAAAATAAATGCTCTATAAATCTAATATATTAAACCTACAACGTTCTCATATTCACAAAATATAAAATAATCTACCTATGTAAAATATTAATAAAATAATAAAAAACCTATTTAAACCAAATTACATGTTTACCATTACAACTGTAACAAGTCTTAATTAGTATCCTATCCACAAAAGCCACTAATAATCACTAGGTCGGCTTCCAGTCTTACCGGTTGCATTGCAGCTGAATACCAATATTTTACATGGAGCGACTGCCTATCTGACCTCCACAAGTCCACAACCCTATTACTGGGTAATATGATACCCCTTGGTAAGACTGGTTGTCAGACTTTCGGGCTTCTGACGACTTGCTAAAGATCCAAGAATGACAGCCGGAACCAACGGCTTAACGCGCTTTCCGAGGCACGAAGGGGTCTTGGTATGTAAAGTTGGTCATCCATCCACGGACCAACCGCGGCAAGCGTGGCTTAACCTGGTTGATCGACCCGTGCGGCTGTTATTACTTAGCCACAAGCCCCTCAATCACCAGATAAGTATCTGCTTATAATGTTGTTTATTTTACAACGTAAACGAATCCTAGTGCCGACTTTACTGTACCACAACGAATATAATTAATTATGGTTTTAATATGAATTCCATTAAAGTCGAAAATAATACGCCATGTTATTACACTGTGATACCAACCCTTGCCTGTTGCTTTTCAATTATGAATCCAAACAGAAGCATTTTAAGATTCTGTTTGGAATGTGAGGTGGTTGTAGTGACGTTGACGTACAATAAGACTGTATAAATACGGGCGTTGATAACAATGTGTTATTTGTAGTAAAAAAGCTCGAATGAATATAGACTAAAGTCGAATTGTTCATTCACTGGAGTATCCTGACATACGCTAGCTGTCACTGTCACTGTCACTATTGGTTTAATCGATTATATAAGTGTAAAATAAATGTATAATAATAAGTGTAAAAGTCTAGAATACAATAAATATAATAAATATTTTAATATACGCCCATTTTATTATACAAACTGACAGCAAGCACATGTCAGATAACTCCACTGAATTAATAATTCGACTTTGACAACATAAATAACATAACATTACGCCGTGTTTCCCAGAAGGGTTGGGCAGAGGTGTACCTATGGTACACCCACATTTCGCCAGTTATGTTTAAGTCCCATGTAATAGGGGGCGAGCCTATTGCCATCAACAGGGTACAATTCCAGACTCCGAGCTACTACTGAGAAATTCCAGATAGAAAAACCCAATAACACTTTGCCCGACCCGGGAATTGAACCCAGCACCTCATACTCAGCAGTAGCGCTTGCAACCACTAGACCTACGAGGCAGTGTGGTTAATAGAGTGATAGAAATATGAGTCGTACATATTGGTAGTAGTCGAAAGCTTACGAATTCGGAGGATTTTATTGTTTTGACTGGAGACCAAGTTGTTGTAAAACCTGGGATTTTTAACAAAAAGTAGAGCAATAAATTGTATTGACAAATATTCCACTGAAAAGATAGAAAGATTTAACAAGGACCATTTAGGTATCTAGACGTTACCGATGAAGCTTGAAGTTTTTCTCGAAAAAGAAAAACTCACGCCAACTTAACCACACTGAAGTGAAAAATAAATGTAAAGCATATTTCATCAAAAATATTACGAAAAATGAGTAAAGCAGCGTATATTTAATAGAAACACATTTTCTGTGGACACTTGTAGACTAGTTCACACAGAAATTTTTCACTTATTAAAACAGCGAATACTCTCGCAAAGTAAAATTACAAAGCCAGCAGATAATGTCAGAAACGAGGGTTGTATAAACAGATTTCAACAAGACTGCTCCGGGGGGCCGCATCAGAAAAAGAATTACCATTGTGCATAAGAAAAAAAAAGTGTTTTTGAAAAGAAAAATATCTCGAAGAAATTGAAATAATAACAACAAAGCCCCAAGCAAATATTTATGCTGACGTTACATCACATGTGTTGTTTTTCTACAAACGTTTTGAGAAATAGCTCATGTTTACTGAACCAATAGCATAATAAAATAAACCAAGTAATGATACGGGTGGTTCAATAAACATGACCTTGCACGATTCCTATAATACAATTTTCATTTACCTCCGGACAGGAGACAAGGGTAAGCCACAAATTTTGCAATGGAAAACAGTAAACAGGACCACGTTGAAAACACTGCAAAAAGGTCCCCGTTGGCATCCTAAGCAAATGTATTTTAAATTTCATGAATACCCTTTGTAAATTCTAATTCATAGGCTAAAATAAACCAAGTAATGATACTGGTGGTTCAATAAACATGACCTTGCACGATCAATTTTCATTTATCTCCCGACAGGAGACAAGGGTAAGCCACAAATTTTGCAATGGAAAACTGTAAACAGGACCACACGTTGAAAACACTTCAAAAAGGTCCCCGTTGGCATCCTAAGCAAATGCATTTTAAATTTCATGAATACCCTTTGTAAATTCTAATTCATAGGCTATCACTCAATGTTTTCGCCTCAGACAGTCATTGACCAGAGGCAGTGAGCCTTTGCTCAAGTAAATGGAAAAAATACCCTTATTTTAATTTATCTTTACGATGAAGTTAATACAGTCTATCAAATATTGCAAGACTAAAATGTAGGCATCCAAAAGTTCTGAAGAGCATTGTCAAACATAAAACAAAGTATAATCGTGCCTTCATAGTAATACTGTAATAATGCAATGGTAACGAGGTAGAAATACATTAAGACGAACAATAAAATGACTTTGGAAGAATTGTAAACCATTTAAATTGCATGGGAACTACGCTTAAGTGTCGGGTAAACGCCGTTGACCTTGGCCATACAAATGCGCGTCGCCTTCACGCCACATAGCTGCCGTCGTTGAAGGGAATATTTATTTTTAGTAAAGAAACTATGAATATTTGAAAAAAATCACAGATAGAAATATAGATAATAACAGTCTTTTCATACAAAAAAAAAGGAAAATATCTTAAGAAGTTTTAAAGCAATATCGTTTTTAGGGTTCCGTACCCAAAGGGTAAAACAGGACCCTATTACTAAGACTCCGCTGTCCGTCAGTCTGTCGGTCTGTCACCAGGCTGTATCTCATGAACCGTGATAGTTAGACAGTTTATTTTTTCACAGATGATGTATTTCTGTTGCCGCTATAACAACAAATACTAATAAACAGAATAAAATAAATGTTGAAGGGGGCTCCCATACAACAGACATGATTTTTTTGCCGTTTTTATAGATAATGGTACGGAACACATCGTGGGCTAGTCCGACTCGCTTATCCGTTTTTTTTTTAATGCTTTGGGTAGACATTACTTCCTGAATTTATTTCATAAAGTATTGTACTACAATATGTAATTGTATGTGTAATTTATACTATGTAAGCGTTCTTGTTTAACATAGATTTTTTGCATAACTTACTTGCATTATTTGAAGGCGTATTAACAGATTTAAAAGTCCCTAAAATCATATATCTGCGCCTTAAGACCGCCTATTCAAAATTTGAATGGTGATAGATAAGGTCACAAGCCCAGGTAGACAAAACACTGTTCAGAGTAAATTAACAGTTGTGAATTCAAGCTTAGACCCCAGTGGCTTTTAGAAGCAAGATTGATACAAAGTACAAGTACCTCGTGATTACGCGCAAAGTTTGTAACAACATGTGCCAGAATCACTTAAATTTTGGGAGAAGATATGTTTAGGCCTCTTCCAAGACTAGAATTCAAATATAAACATGATAAACTACCACACAATTCGTTGTTGGATGAAGTAATTGTTAGCAAACGATTAAAATTTCATGAGAATGACAGTACCCTTGTCGAAATCTCGAGTATTCGTAGCAAACTTTTAACTACAAGTTATCGTACTTTACAGCAGCCATCTTCAAATAACCGAATATTATACAGATGTTTTTAGATAATCTCAAATTAAAGAGCTGAATTCTTAAGTTTGCTATTAGAATTAGCTACAAAATAGAATAATAATGAGCACAACGCTTTAGAAATTTAAAGTGCCAATGAATTTATTTAGTGGAATTGCTTCAGTACCACCCATATGTAGGTATATCAGAATTGGTGCTTCAAAATCTATATTAAATTCAACGGCAGAATCATTTAAAGGATAAGAATTTTGTCTAGAATGTGTGCTTGCTTTAAATTCATTCAACTACACCCTTTAAGCCGGTCGTCTCGTCCCCGCGACGTCTAGCCTTGCCAACGGTACATCGGCCGGCCGAACCCTTTGCGGGTAACCACATTGAAATGACGCTACGAATTGTTTTTGCTGACCATAAAAATGAACGAATGGTTTGATATTGCTGACTAGGTAACACTAGTCGGAGTTGTAGAGACCAATGAAATCGAGATCATTACAGACTTTAGTAAAAATTCTACGAACAATTAGATCCCTTAGACTTACTTCAATAATGATGCAAATTAGGGAATTCAGGACATGTTGGGTTACTCATTATTACACATTTAGGTCATCGAATTTTTAATTAAAACTATAGGTCAAGTCGATTTGTTCAGTTAGTTGTTCAAAACATCTCTAACACAGATTGTAACAAACTAAAACGTCCATAATGCGAAAATAGGAGCTGATAGTAACGATTAGGGAGTGAATGGGATTTTAAAGCAGCATCTTCTTTATAATAAATGTTCCATTACCATTTAAATATATAATTATGGAAGGAACCGCATAAGGAACCGATAATACCACCACCTAACACTGTTTGTCTCTGCATCACCTAAAGGTTGACTGGTAGAAAATGGCTTTAAGTCTGCTTCTGTACATTTGTGTGCTTGAGAATCTACAATACCGCAAATTGCTTAGCATAATCCTCCTTTATATCGAAAATACTGCAGCATTTATTTTGAAATAAATATATGGTAAAGTTGAGAATTAATGTGTTAGACAAAAACATGATTCCATAAAATCTCAAAAGAAAAAATTACAATGTTACCTCTAAACCGAACAATAAACCGATAGTATTAAAAAAAAAATCTAGTCTTAAAAAAAAATGAAGTCTTCTCGCGTAACCGCGAGCAGTAATGTGCGAGCGAGATAAAGTGTGAGGTGGCGCTGAGGTATTGTGGACTATTAAAGTATTAAATAAATTAAAAAATAATACCTCTTAACTAACAACTATTCAAGAAGAAGAAGAAAATGTATTTATTAGGACTTGCACAGGAGATCACAAATTAAACTAAAAAAACACATACAAAAAACAAAGCAAAATAAAATAAAACAAGTAATAACAAGTAAGAACAGGTAATTATGATAACATTACTATTATTAGTGATCGAAACATAGATACGCAACCAATACATAGTGTTTTAATTCACAATCAACCTGATAGTGAGGTGATTATACTAAAATTGACGGTTTGTTTACATAATATTATACTTTTTGTTGAAGATAATGATAAGTATAAATCTGTTTTATTTTATTGATTCTCTTTTGACTTTCAAGGTGTTGTTGACTTATCTTCTTCTGATAATTATTATGTCAAGTTGGCATTTGCTGCTAATGGTTTTTGGAGGACAAAGGAATATCTTATTTTCGATAAAGATAACTTGAAGATATGCTTGTCAGTTGTCACATGAATTTAGAACACACCATTTTCAACTTGTATTACTGCAGTTATAGGTTTTAGATTTTCTTTTGATTTTCAAGGTGTTGTTGGCTTATCTTCTTCTGATAATTAGTACGTTAAGTTGGTATGTGTTGTTAATGGTTTTTGGAGGACAAAGGATCATTTTATTTTCGATCAAGATAACTTGAAGATATACTTGTCAGTTGTCACATTGAATTCAGATGTTGATTTCAAGTTTCAACATTCCTTTTCAACTTGTATTAGGTACTGTAGTTATAGGTAACTTCTACTGCCCGCGATAACGTATGCATGAAATTTCAAGTTTTAAAATAAAATATAAATAATAAATAAATAAATAAATAAAACATAAAAAATATGAAAGAATTTTCGGAATCATGGGAGTACTCTCTAAGTCCGTCAACGGAGATACGGGCCCGTCCGAAAGTAGTTGAGCCGTTGAATCAAGTGACTAATTCAATTTTTCGAACTGGCACAAACATTGTGAGCAGGGACAACTGTCAAATCGTGTCGTCATTCATTCTTTAGTTCGGGCTCAGAAGTAATCTTATGTCCGTAGATGATACGGAGTAGGAAACTCCCGTTACTTTGACCGAAACTACGGATTTAGTGCTTAGGTAGTACGAGTAGGCCCCCAGATCAGCAGTTCCGAAGATTACACCCTACATATAAACTCAAAAATTTTACCTCTTAATAATACAAGGTGTTGTTTTGGACCTGCAAAACATTTTAGGAGGTAATTATGTTAGTGATTCTCGACCCGAATCAACAAAAAAAAGTTTAAAAAAAATTAAAAAAAAGAAAAGATAAAATTTAAAAATCTAAAAAAAAAAGTATTAATGATTATTGACTTGGTATCGTATTGTTATACGATTATTTACGAGTTTCATAACAACCTGAAATGTTTTGCAGGTTCAAAACAACAGCTTGTATTTTACTATAAATAGTTGTAAGTTGTACACACGACTACATATCAAGCTATACATTCCCAGTGTAAGCTGATCTCGCATTGTATAGGATTTCTGAACAATGAGAGGTCCGCTTATACTGGAAAAGTATAGCTTGGTATGTAGCCGTGTGTTGTGTACGTTGGATCCGTAATCAACAAAATTGAAATTCGTGTTTCCCCGGCGCGTATTAATAAAAGTTGTACAAACAAAATAGTTACTACTGTCAAGGACGAAGTAATATCTGTATAGTTTTATAGACAAACATGATATTACATAATATGTAGGCTCGTAATAGGTACTCGTGCGTACTCGTTTATTTGGTTACATTTTAATACACTTAAGTCTGCACGAGCCTTTATGAAATGGTACCTAAGCATTTTATCTAGATAGCAATGTAAAAGGACCTTGAATAAAATGTTGCTATAAAGTTAACGGTTTTATTCATTTTTGTACAAAATAATATATAAATTTAAGCTTATGTGAAATAAGAAACGACTGTTCCCGACAACGGCTAATGTGTTAACTGGCAATCAAGAGGTCGGGTTCAAATCCATCTTGACCTGTTGAACTATTGTGGTGAACCTACTTGTGGTGAAATCATATTACCTACCTAAGTTTAAAGGATTACAACAGGCATATTATTACATGAGGTACTGATTTTTCAAAGTAGATTCGGAATTCTAAAGGCCAACGCACACCGGCGGACGGCATCGGGGACGATTGGCCGAGGAGCATCCCGCGGTATACCACGGCAGAAATACGGAGTGCACCTCCGCCCTTTTCCACCGCGATCGTATGCTAGCGGACTCCGGCGCGTACCGTCGCATGCCTTCGTATCCCTCCGCGGTATCCTCCAGCGCGCCCTACAATACCGCAGTGAAATCCGTTCTGATGCTCGGTGGCCGCTCTCTGAGCTTTGGAATCATCTTGTTACCATTATCTATACGTACGAATTTACGTTGGTAAATTTAAAATATATATTCTGCCCCGTCGTCCGCCGATGTGCGCTAGCCATAAAGAAAAAAAGTGAATGCCTTGTTGATCTAAAGGTCACAATCACCGAACATAAGGTCCTAGGTTCGATTCCCGGGTCGGGCAAAGTGTTATTGGGTTTTCCATCAGGAGTATCTCAGCAGCAGCCTCGGACTCTGAATTTGTGCCCAGTTGATGGCAATAGGCTCGACCCTTATTACATGGGACTTAAAAACATAACTGGCGAAATGTGGGTGTACTACAGGTACACCTCTGCTTAAACCATCGAGGAATACAGGCGTGATATGTTATGTAAAAAGTGATGACAGTACCCAAAATGATAGTTTGCCATCACATACTCTCTGTTTAAAATAAATCATCTCCTAGTAAACGGTTTGTCTTCTCCATATCCCATCACCAATCAAGCACCGAGTAAGAAAATTCCCAGGGTCGCGTGAAAGTCTAAAAGCGTTACCGAGTCCCCTGGCAACACAGACAACGGAAGGAACACGGGTGGGTTGTAGTCAGTGAGAGTCTGACACATCCTCCCGCTCCGCCCGTAGCGGGAGAAGTTATTTGATAATTTCCCACCCAAAAAAAAAGTAAGAAAATTCAAAACACAGGACCATTACTTTAAATAAAGTCCCACAAGTATTTTCTGCAGATAGTATGAAAAGGTTCCGTTTGAGCGCAAAGGAATAAGTACGTCTGGAAAGTTTTCTTCTATCAAAGGACCGGTGCGGCGGTGGTCGTAAAGACATGCATTGATCTCACAGATATCGAGAGACAATGTTACAAGTACGATTGATTGATTGATTGATTGATCCATTTCTAGTGCCTATCCCCCAAAGTGACGTCTGAATGGACTTTTTTTTTTGGGTGGGAAGTCACAAATAACTTCTCCCGCTCTGGGCGGAGCAGGAGGGTGTATCAGACTCTTACTGACCAAAACCCAGCCGTATTCCTTCCGTTGCCTGTGTTGCCAGGGGCCTCAGTAACCCTTCAGTACCTTCCCGCGACCCCGGCACGCATCGGCCCTAGTGGACCCCTACACTTGTGCTGACAACATCTCTTTGAAGCGCGCGTGGAATACAACGCGCCGTCGACCCGGGCCTGGTCCTTACCGGACGGTGAGCTACCCATTGCTCACCGTCCGCAAGCCCGCGCCTACGGTGGCCGGAAATTCGCCCGGGATTCCCGACGCCCAAGGCGTCTCCTGCGGCGGCTAGGGGCGAGAGGGCGCGAAATTTGCCTTTCTCTCAACCGTCCCGCCTCCTCCTTCGCGAGCATTACTGCTTCGCAGAAGGAGTGCCGGCTGCCCATGCCCTCTCGCTCCGTACCATGGCCTGGACCAAAGCAGGATGCGAGAGATCTCTCGCCGATCGCCTCCACGAGGACACGGCGGTGCTCTGCCCAAGCCAAGACCTCTACCGTATGCGCCACCGTGTCCTCGTCTGAATGGACTTGCAGTCATATTTGAGCAGGGCCCGACCGTCTAGGGATTCCATTAGGACTTTGCGACCGAATTCGGTGGTAAAGCGAACGCTATCTATGTCGAGAATGCAGGCCCTGGCCATTTACGGATAAAAATGATTTGTTTTTAATAACTTGCATCGATATCTCGTCGCGAGAAAAAAAAGTTTTCGAGTTTACTCGAGTATAACGGTCATGTTTAGGATGACGTCAGAATCAGACCAATTTCGACAAATTATGATATCACACACACTCGTGCTTGTTATGTGAACCCTCTGCAAGAGTCCGATCGGTTACGCAACCAACCATATTTTTTTTGGCAGTGCGACCATTGTTGCGCCGCTATTGGTTAGATAGAGATAGGGCCCTTGAGCTAAGTCGTTGTCAGAAGAAACTCTTTAAACTGCTTGAATTAACCGTTCTATAGTTTGTTTTTTAATCCCAGAGACTAATTTGACATTTCAAATGATTGTTGTTCGTTTTTTAAATTTGGAGTTTGACATTGGCATGTGTCAATTTAGTCTCTGAGATTAAAAAACAGGCTGGTCTGCTCGCATGAGTTTCATAAATAATGACTCAACATAACAAGTCCAGCACCCAGACTATTGACCCGCCCTCGCTCCGCATTCTACACAACGTGCACTTAACTGCATACTTAATCGAGGCTAGATTCCATTAATTATTTAGCGGCAAACCATAACCTACCACAATAGGCGTGAACTTCCTTCAAACCATGTTAGGGTCATTTGGTGTCGTGATTAAATTAAATTGTCGTTTAATTAAGCGTTAAAATTAAAAGGACCGTTATCTAATATCCGCCGACAGTTAAGGGAGCTATAGAAGTTTTAATGAACGGTTAAGAACGACTGCCAGCTTGTTAAGCGAATTAATTTTGTAAGATTTAAGGGTCGGGTAATCGCCGTTGACCTTGGCTATTCAAATGTGTATCGGGCTCTGGCCGCGCGCCGTTGTGCGCCATGCTGTTTCATAGGGAATATTTATTTTTAGTAAAGAAAATATGAAAATTTAAAAAAAAATATAATAAAATAGTATGTTCATACAAAAAAAAAATCATAAAAGTATCTGAAGTAGTTTGAAAGTAAAATCGTTTTTTTTTTGCTTTGGGTAGAGATTACTTCCCGAATTTATTTCATAAAGTATTTTACTACAATACTTAAATATACACATAAAGAATTGATGTGTACGCGTTGTAGTTCAACATATATTTTTTTGCATTACTTGCATTATATGAAGGCGTAATAACACATTTAAAAGTCACTAAAATCATATATCTGCGCCTTAAGAACGACTGACTGCTTGTTTAGCGAATTCGTTTTGTGAGAGTTAAAAGTAAATCTTTATATGAAAAGCGTTTGGAGAAAAATTTCGTAGCAAGACCGTATTCTAGTTACCTACCAAAAATCCCATAATAATTGGTAGGTACGAGGGCGGGTCAATAAGTCCGTGACTTTTGGAATAAAACACAGATTTTTTGATAAAAAAATAATTTTATTTTTCAACGTAGTCTCCCTTGAGCTCTATACACTTTGTCCAACGCTTCTCCAATTTTTTTATCCCTTCCAAAAAAAATGATTTGTCGAGGTCCTCAAAATAGGCCTTTGTTTGCGAGATGACTTCATCATTGGAGTCAAATCTTTTTCCACCAAGCCATTTCTTCAGGTTTGGGAACAAGAAGTAGTCGCTCGGAGCCAAATCTGGAGAATAGGGCGGATGAGGGAGCAATTCATAGCCCAATTCATGGATTTTTGCCATGGCAACTGCACATGTGTGCACCCTTGCATTGTCTTGGTGGAAAAGAACTTTTTTCTTGGCCAAATGAGGTCGGTTTTTTTTTAAATCGTCATTGAATCGGTCCAATAAATTGGCATAATATTCCCCATTGATTGTTCTTCCCTTTTGAAGGTAGTCAATGTGGATTATCCCGCGTGCATCCCAAAAAACAGTCGCCATAACTTTATTGGCTGACAAACCCACCTTGGCCTTCTTCGGCGCCGATTCACCCTTAGAAACCCACTGTTTTGACTGTTGTTTGGTCTCTGGTGTGTTGTGATGGATCCATGTTTCGTCCACGATTACAAAACGGCGCAAAAACTCCTCCATATTGCGATTAAACAACGCCAAACCTTCCTGTGAAGTTGTTACACGATTGCGTTTGTGGTCGACTGTGAGCAAACGCGGCACCCATCTTGCGGAAAGCTTTCTCATGCCCAAGTGATCATTCAAAATTGAAACCACTGAGCCATGCGAGATCCCTACGGCTTCCACAATCTCTCGCACTTTCAATCTTCGGTCGGCCAACACCATATCGTGAATTTTTTCGATTGTTTCGGGTGTAGAGACCTCAACTGGGCGTCCAGGACGTTCGGCATCTTCAGTGCTTGTACGGCCACAACGAAATTCAGTAAACCACTTTTTTACCATTGAAATCGATGGTGCAGAGTCCCCATAGTATTTATCAAGCTTAGCCTTGGTCTCGGTAATGGTTTTTTTTCGCAAGAAATAATGCTTAATAAGCACACGAAATTCACTTTTTTCCATTTTCTCCTTCAATTAGTGAGTAGTCTGATAAAAATAGCTGTTAAACACAAACTAACTGACGCAGCAAGTTTAAATTTTGACAGGAGTCAACTGACAGATGCCTGTTGACAGGAGCAGTGTTGCTGTTTCAGTAAAGAGGTCAGAAATTCAAAAAGTCACGGACTTATTGACCCGCCCTCGTAACAAGAATAATACAGGTACAGTCAGAGACCTGCATAACCCGACCCCATTTCCATTCTTCTTCTCCGTAAGAGGGGTCAGGTAACGCAGAGTACTGACCGTACAAAAACCTACCTATTAAGTACTATGTCGTGTAAAAATCCTCGGCGGAAATTATTTACTAAGATGGGTATGTATAGTCAGGTAAAGCCTGGAATACACATGCTACTGATAATGCTTGCTGAATGCTTGTTGGCTACTAGGTAGCATGCTCGTTAGTAGCATGCTCTCAGTGCCTGTAAAATACTCATACTCTTTTCGTATACACATGCTATATAGTTAAATGCTACTAAGTAGCGTGGTCTTCTGCTATTAGGTAGCACGTGTATTCCAAGCTACTTAAGGTTATTTGATTCTGTCTGTTTCTACGTGTTTTATGATTTTATGCAGGCAAACCAAGGTGAAAAATTATAATACTTGGGCAATAACTTGGTTATGACTTTATTGTGTCAACCTACACGAAACAGTGAGTTGATAAAATATTACGATATGAAAATACAGGATCACTGCTTTGACATCAACTTTATTTCCATAATATCAGAGGGTCCCTAATGAATATTAGATATTATGATATAGAAAACATGCATTTCAGATAGACATTTATTTTTAAAATAACATGTGTCAATTATTTTACATGTAAACCTGTGAAATTAAAATATTCAAGTCTCTTTTATACGATATTAGTTTTAAATCCAATGACATGTTATTCATAAATACGACGCGCGACATGTATGCATTAAATTTGATGGGACAACAAAGAAAAGATAGAAATAATATATGTTTATTTGCGGTAAACATAACACAAAGAGAGAACACAAACAAGAAAGAATAAGTTGGGGGAAAATATGCGTCACATCCACGCAAAACGCACGCTTTCATAGAATCGATACAATTTCGAAAGCCCTTAAAACATTGTTATATCAACATTATATTCCAGCCTACAAATGAAACGAAGCACTAAACTTTAAAGCAAATAGAATTAATCAACATCTATCCACCAAACGAAGCATCTCAAATAGAACAAAGAAATCTAAAGTTTTCTCCGTTTCGTTTCGTTATAGATCTTAAATCCACAAGAATGCATCCGACAGACGCTTTTATCTTTTAACTTAGGGCGATGTAAATGTTGTCCTAAATTAAATAAAAATACACGAGGAATAAATTACCTACATGGCAACTCTCAACTTCGTTTTATAAAAGCTTATTTGAAAATCACTAGCTTCTGCCCGCGATTTCATCTGCGCCATGAAATCGCGTGTGCGTTTTAACAAAATATGTCCTATGACACTCAGCAATACTGTAGTATCCATTAGTGAAATATTTTTTGAAATCGGATCAGCAGTTCCGAAGATTACCCTTTATATACAATTTGTCTGTCTGTATACGGTGTGCCGAAATTTAAGGGTGTGGTACATTCCGTCAAAGTGAACCACTTTCTCCCGGGGAACAACATCGGAATCGCGTAAAAATTATCAGTCGTCCCATACATTTGGTCGAGTAAGTATTGAAGTTTTGTATGGGATGGCAGATTTTTTCACGGTTACGATCTTGGTCCCGGGGAAAAACTTGCTCAGTTTGATGGTCTGCACCCTTAACCTTCCATACCCTTAATTTTTGGCACACCGTATACAGACCCACTGTATATAACCTCTTTATATTATGTATTTATTAGTATCGATCATTCGATGAAGACGTTCGCTTTGTTAATTTAAAACAACGTTGGTCGCAAAAAAATGCACTGCAGATACCTACTGATTTTTTGGGATGTTGTTAGGATTCCGTAGGATGCGCCTTTTAGAAATTATAAGTCAATGAAATGAGTCCAAAAATTTCGAGGTTTTTCGAGCACCACGCAGTTAGCTCAGGGGGCCAACCTCTTAAAGCAGTATTATTATAATATTACTTCACAGAGGGAAAGTGATGGAGCTGTACAGGCCTTACAGCTCCATCTGTTTCTCACGCTGAAGTAATATTGAAATAATACTGCTTTAATAGGTGATGGTTGCCCACGTGGTCTTTCGAAGGTGCAAACTTAATTTTACACATATTGGCATATCCTAAGAAGATCCCACAAAATCAGTGCAGTGCATTTTTTTGGAACCTAACGCAAATGAACTAATACAAAATTTGCAACGTAATAATACGTTGCAATAGGTTGGCAAATTAATAGAATTGACAACGTCAAGCTTTCAGAACTAAGTAATAAAGTTATATCTTGTATTTGCTTTATCTTGTAATGAGCTAGTGTTGTAATCAAATTAATCATCAGTAATTAATATTATGTTACATCGGTTGATTTAATTATCTATTGGCTAATTGGATCGATTTGTTACTTGATTGGACTTGCCAACAAGTTGAGATGGTTAAGTTTTTTTGGCATACAGACCTTTTCTTAATGTTTGGCAACCGAATTTATTGGTATTTTTTACTATTTAGACCGCATTTATCGCTTCTTTATTAGTTTATAAGTTGTGTGTATACTAACCAAAATGGACTAATGGTCTGAATTAAATGATTTTTATTTATTTATTTCATGAAAAATCCGTCTCTTTATAATTTCTACTTATACCTACTCAACTAACCTTTTTCATAATAACTAACATTATTAAAAAGATAGGCTATAAATAAACTACTCAATTTACATCGTAAATAAGTCCATAACGTAGCAATTTAAAATCTAGTATCTTCACAGCCATAACTTTATCTAATAAATTCCGTTATCAATGCAATTGTAAGCGATAACAGGAATTCCTGGTTTGCCATTTGAATCACAACTCACATAATCTAATAACTATTTCCCAGTCCCCGGTGCGACAGACTATCTAGACTCCTAGAGACAATTTTATATAGTTTTAAAAAAACATTAGATTGTAAATTAAAAAAAAAACTAGAAGAAAATACAAAATGAGCGACTGTCTGACTATAAACTAAAAGCTGGTAGACGCAAACTAGTCAAAAACTACTTAGTGAATCGGTGAATCAGTTTTCAAAACCATTTGGAAAATCATTTTTCTAGAATTCAGTTTGTGTGCACAAGTTCTGGCATGGAACTGTATTACTGTACAAATAACACACATATGTTTTCGCAATTCCATTCAATAAACTTGTATAAACAGTAAGTTAGTCCTTCAGTTAACCCCAACCTTGCATCATACGTGTATCAATGCCTTCCGAAACCAATCCATCAAAGCAAAAATACGAAATGTTACACGTTGTATAAATAAATTCTGATCCCATCTTCGGATCTTGTATCTCACGCTCATACAGACGACTCAGCAAAATACAGATGTTGGGGGACTACGGTGGCATATCATATTTTCGTATAAGTACTGAACCTTTCATAAGATTCCGCAATATTTTGATTGAAATATGAAAGATATCGTATCTTGAACGGCCTTAGGTAGTTTTGGGGAAATATCAAATATTTGAGTACTGCGAAGGAATACGATTTTCATATTTATTTGTAAGGTTACGTAAAAAAACTACTAAGTACTGAATCTTAAGGTCAAAAAAAGGTGGTCATAATTAAAAACTACTTTTAATTCTTAACATTGGAGATTACTTAACAAACTTCGGCCATCTAAAAATAGACTAAAATAATGTAATAATTTAACAACCGGGTTTAGTTGATTCAACTGGCTGTGCAACGAAGCGCTGCCACAGATAACAAAAACTAAATAAAAGAGTGTTCAACGAACCCGCAACCAGTTGAACCATACATAACCAGAGTTATAGGTTATCAGTTCAATCATAGACAATAACGTGGGAACACTATACACCGACTTGTTCAGAACGAGATCAGAATCCCAATCGACAGTATCTCCCTTTCAAAACTACTTTGGTGGTAAGTATAAGTTCCTTAATAAGCCCATGATATAATGCAATACCAGTTACGATACTTTTATGAGTGTGTGCGTGATCATATGTGATTGGATTTATCAGCTGCTGATATCAATTGAAGATAGGAGATAAGAGATAAATGCTCTACAACTAATCTAAAATAGAAGAAATATCACAGTTTAAGAACGTCCCGTTTCAGGTTGAATAAAATGGTCACATAGAACGTCGGATTTTAATGTAAATATTATTAAAATAGCAACATTGTTCATTTATTTGAATGCGTAAGCAACCAAAGCACGCGACATTGAATGAATGGTTGTAGAAGAATACACTAACAATAACAAAACACTTCACCGCATGACTGCAGCAATGTACATAGACATGCACTAACCGTTATGCAATATAAATCAACATAATGAAAATTAACAATATAATTAAGAAACATGTAACTGTTAATTACAAATTGTGTGCTCGAGCTCTTCTCCAACAGTTACTTTAATTACAATTAATTACAACAAACAATCGCACCGATACACTTCAACCAAGTCATAACTTATTCACTAACTGACGTAAGATAACGTTCGTCTGCAGTAACTTCCTGTTTTTACTGGCTAAACACGTCTCACACTCAAAAGGCATTCAAAACACACGTGTAACTGAACCAGTTAACAACCTCTACTCATTAAAAACACTTTAACCTCATCAAATGTTTGAATACCAGTGGCTCAAATGTGACAGTATCATAAACACACTCGAGACTCGTCCTATGTTTTACAGCTGATCGACATATAAACAAACTCACCTTATGGTATTACTGTAAACACTACATCCCATCGACGTCCAAACGTTCGATTCTCAAGTTGTATAAACTTCCTTTGTGCACTCTCGAATTGGAACAACACTGAAAACCGTGGACGACACGCGATTTCCGTGAACTAAAAATATTTTAAAGATTAAGGGTCGCGTTTACAATGACGCGCCCGACGACGAAGGGCGTGCGACTCCGAACGCGGTCGGCTGACTACTGGCTTGGCGGACTCGTGTCGTTCGAGTGCAAAGCCATCAGGTGGGACCAAGAGGTACAACTGGGCGACAATTAATTGATGCGGTATCAGACGTGACGTGGGATAACATGGAACACTCAAATCCTAACATCCATTATTATATCCACACCGCATTCACAACGGCGAAACATTCCAACTTGATAGTGTATTTTCATTTTGTAGTCTTTGTAGTGTACTGTATGTACATTTGTGCCACAGTTTGCGTTCGTACTTGTGCCCATTATCGACAATGCACAACTGCAATGCGAATCCAATTTCCACAAGGCGAACACAATAAAATCAAAATGTGACAACGTTGTAACAAGGTGAGCAGCATCCAGTTCTGCCAGATGCTGGAACTATGTCAACGGGTGTGCTTTTAGATCGTTTAAGCATTATTGCTAAGTACGCTAATAAAAGGACTAAGTACCCACCTTATTTACAGGAGAAAGTTCGGAAAAAACTTCGGAAGAAGAAAACCGACATCTTGTTCGAAGCACACAATTTGATCATATTCAAGACGAGAACATTATAAATCAACGAGAGCTTTTAGAGTAAATTATTTTCATAATATTTTTTGCCTTTCTTCTTGGGTGCACTCAACTTCCTACTGCCCAGATTAAAATAAAACTTTTCTGAGATATTATTAAAAGAGAGAGACGGATAATAGCCTGAAATAGCCTGCATTTTTGGCCACGAAACGTATGGCCATTAGCATCTCAGGAAGTTAGATGAACAAAGGAATGGCCCCGGGCCGCTCTCTGGAGAGAGAATTCTAGGCTGAAGTATACAGAAATTTGCAGGGTTGGAAACAGCGTACCTAAATTATAATAGTTTTCAAGGCCATTATGGACATGATTCCTAGTTCGTAGCCCAAGGGCGCCGGCAATGCAGAATGCACAACCGCTCTGTTGCTTCGTAATAGAACCGCCCGCACTCGACCGTAGACGCAATTCAACTTGGGAAATTTATTAGCCCTAATAATGGAAATACCCACAGGATTTACAGTTGTACATTTGAGCCTTATGAGCGAGTGATAATAGGAAAATGGATCAGATAGGATTAGTTGAGAGCCTTGAATTATACTGACACGGGACGGACAAATCGGACAGCAGAAACGCTCGTAAATTACAGTGTGGAATAGGAATGGTTTATATCGAGATGTTATCCGGTCCAACCTTCAACTCTGATCAATTATTTCAGCAAGAAACCTTTGAAGGCGCGTCCGATCTGATGGGGAACACAAAGCCGAGTCAGGCCCGCCCCTTAACACTTTCATCGAATATAATACGCAGAAAGCCCAAGACGGCCGTGATATTATCTATAGTAGGCTAAAAATAGCACGTGGCAAGAAAGATAACATTGTTTACGGTCATGTCCCATCCTAAAACGCGAACCTTGTGAGGTATTGGCAGAAAATAGACGGGCATTTGGTTGTTAGTATCGAGAATGGGAAAGCATGTTATTTGTGATATTTTATTAGAGATTGTTTTGGCTTGTTGTTTAGTCCACGTGACCTATAAATTGACTTGGTTGCCTATTTCTCTTATCTTGGAATCTATCACAAACAATTTCTTATTGAACAGGGTTAAGTATTTTTATGAGTTGCCACCAACAGTCAACAGACATCTTTTGCGTGTTTGAGACTAGATTCAATGTTCTTTTCGCCTTCGGGTTCCGATTCTTATTTTGCACTTCATGAATCAGTTCTCCCATATCTAATAATTTTAAAAGTTAAATACTTCGCTTATCCCTATTAACATTGTCGTATATGTTTTTTTGCCATTTTCTTTTTATTTCATTAATCACTCTTAAAAAGACCCTTGTTTTAGTGGAGTCAAGAACATTTATTAAAATTCTGTTGATTTTTGACAATCTAATTTCTATATGAAAAAAAAATTGCAATTCAAACTTTGAGACGCTCTCTTGTAATGTTGCTGTTTTTCATATCCGACAATGTTAATAGGGGTAGGCGACTTAAATTCCACTAAAAGTGGCCGACAGACGGTCTGACTACGAACACTTTCTGGTTTACAAATTCAAATATCTATAAGCTGCTGAATGTAAAATATTAACGAGGCCTAATGGCTCATTAAAATGCATGCCTATTACACTTATATTGTGATTTGCATTGGAAATTGCGATTCTGATAACAGTGTCAGCTTCTAAATATTTAAGTTCTTCCCGGTTTCTCATGCAAACATAAAATATAATCAATACCGTTCACAATTCCATTGAGTCTGCTTGTCTGTCATTCTCATTACCTATTATGATAGCCGATAGGACACGCTATGTCACAATAGCGAACCGTAAAATGTTTATGCTTTAATTTTACAGT
The DNA here is from genome assembly GCA_905333075.3 of Atethmia centrago. NCBI lineage: Eukaryota > Metazoa > Arthropoda > Insecta > Lepidoptera > Noctuidae > Atethmia > Atethmia centrago. The sequence continues at coordinate 21,827,405 of HG995384.1, forward strand.
AGCATCAATATTTTATTTTGGCCCTCTATAAAAACCTTTCCATAGAATATTTATATTGGAATTGTTTCGAATTTCTCGTTAGTCGATAAAAAATACCGTAGTAGTGTACCATTATTTTTTTGAATTAGTTTAATGTTATTAAACAATGTGTCCCTATGTGGATATTTTGAAAATATTATTCTAGATTAAGCTTTTTTGTCCTAGAAATGACAGCAGACATAATAAGTAGGTAATTAAATTAAAATTTTGCTTTGACTTGGGCAAGTTTTACATACCTACCTAAGACATGAAAACTGAAAAAACTTATAACTTCAAAAAAATTAACAACTAAAAACTTAGCTTTCACTGCTGTCCAAGCGCAACCCGTCATCCTACTATCCTTCCTACTAATATTATAAATTCGAAAGTTTGTAAGAATGGATGGATGGATGTTTGTTACTCTTTCACGCAAAAAGTACTGAACGGATTTGGATGAAATTTGGCACACAGATAGTTTATAACCAGGAATAACACATAGGATACTTTTTATCCCGATATACGCACGGGGTCAAAACTTATGCGGGTGAAACCGCGGGGCGCATCTAGTACACGTATAAGATTTTCCCTTACAAAAAAACGCTGAACGCGCCTTAAGAAGTTTTGATTTCAAAAATTCTGTAGGTACAGCCCGATCTTTTACCTTTGCGTATAACTTAGAAATACCAAGACCAGCGACAACTAATTTCCGTTCTAAGGAAGTACTCGGAATTTCTAGATTAATTTAATATTTACGTAAGGGGGGGTGGCCAACGCTTTCAGTCTAATCTAGACTCAAAGCGTATGGCTTTGAGTGTTACGACTCCAGGATTTCCATTAATTAGAATAACTCCAACACGTTCTTTTTTAGTATTTTATTATTCCAGTCTTCGCTTACATTGTTTCGTTGTTATATAAATAATGTTCATGCCAGTTTATTTTTTTGCTGTCTTTCTTTTCCGAAAGTGTTTGAACAATTTTCTCGTTTAGTGAAATGAAACAACCTGTTATTTTTTAAACAAGCTTCAAAAATAAGATTGTAAGTCTTGTTCGTAAGTCCACTTCAGGCGTTTTCACAAGAGAATTTCTAGCCTAAAGCTAATTAGACTCCAGCTTAATATATAGGTACCTATAATTCTCTTCAGTAATGACTGAGTACGTAAGGTCGTAAATAAATGAGTAGATAGCCGTCGAGTTACGTTGAATTGTCAGTGAAATTCCAGCTACCTCAAGCAGCTTCAAATTATCGGTATTCTGGGAAGGAAATTTCCTGCAAGGAGATATTTTCTTATACTTAAATAAGAGTACTAATTGAGCGACGTATCTATAATTATCGAAAGCCGTGTCGTTGTTTTTTAACTAAAAAGAAATATGATCGGATAAAAATATGTGGGAATGAAAGAAGTAGGTAAGTCCCACTAGGTGGAATATCATGACATTTAATTTTTGAAGTATTAGAATTAATACCACTTTGCGAGAAAATGAATTGTGTCTAGCAGTGTCTTTGAAAAAAAGTTTAACTAGACGTTTTGTATTTTCTTATAACTATTTTGTGAATATTTATAGTTATAAGAAAATACAAAACGTCTAGTTAAGCCCCCCCCCCCCCCCCTCAACCCCTTCTGCTTGAACCAATCAAACATGTGTGCTACATTGTCTTCATAAATCAATCGAAACTTCTAAGGGGCCATTCAAGTATTACGTAAGCACCAAAGGGGGTTTGGGGGATCTTTGCTTTGCTTATTTTTGATGACATGGGGACGGGGGGTCTGGATGGTGATTACGTCAGCAATATTTATTTACTCTTTCTAATTTATCTGCATCATTTAGAAGATTCTGTTTTGAACAAATATGACAACGGGTTACTTGTGTATGTTTAGCTCGCTCACGCGGTGTTTTATGGTTAATTTATAAAGCACCGAAATAGGGAAATTACTTAAATGGGCATTAAATTCTTGTATAGTCTATAATTCCTTATTTCTAGACTCATAAATAACAATAAAGAAACCTGAACAAATAAAAAAAAATATACCAATGTTTAAGTAAGCATAGGAGGGGCGGGTTAGAGCTTTGCTTACCAATGCTGACAAGGGGGGAAGGGGGGTTGAAAATTACAAAAATTCTGCTTACGTAATACTTGAATGGCCCCTAAGTCATTTGGCTAAGGGGGGTTTATGGGAGATTGGCCGGAGATGGCAACACACCGAGAAGAGCGGAAAGCTGTGGGGGAGATCTTTGCCCAACAGTGGAACAATATAAGTTGACTAAAGGTACTACGTAAGCAAAGTATGAAACTGGCATGCTAAGATAATAATTAAAAAGAGTTTAAAATAAATTTGTGAGCTTAAGGACAAAGTTAGCTCTAATTTAGGTATCTTAAATAACGCAAGAGGTTTACGTTGATTTATTAAGATGGCCCCTTTTGCTGGCTCTAAGCAACTTCTGAAACAATTTAGGTTAGTTACGTCGCAATTCTTAATGAGCGTAAATCCGCGGAACAATGTTTCAAAGTGACTTGAACGTGACACGTTGCTATTCGCTTCAATAAGGGGTTGAAAGACTTCAAGGCGGGTGTTATTTTATTAGTCAACAGCTATCGTTTTCAAACCGAATGTTGCTTTTCACGTTTCGTCATTTGACCACAATATGTGTGTGTATGTATGTGTGGACATTCGGTTCCGGCCGATGATTTCCTTACTATGTAGCTTCCCCAAAACAGCACAAAAACCAGCCCTTGTTCTATTCGTATCCATTGGATTGCCGCGATGTTATATAGCCAGGTCATCGTTTCATCTACCGCGATAACCCTACTAAAACACTTTTGAAAACTCCAAATCAGCAGGTGTATCTATACTGTATACAGGGTCAAATTAATTAGCTGGAGAAACTGTGTAGACGTAATGACTAGTATCTAAACATGATAAAAAAATAAAAAAAAAGATTTAATGTTTTTTTTTGGGGGGGGTCATCGACCGCTGGTACTTGAAGTTACTTGAAATATGAGTTGAGTAAATCTGTTTTCTTTTGTGTTATCGATTTTAGATTTCGATAACCATCACGTCTGTGAAGTTTACGTAAAATAAAACAAATTATTTTACTGATATTTCAAGTACACTAGGTAACAACAGTTGGTGACCCCACAAAAAAATCTTCAAATTAATTCCTTTTTTTGTTTTATCATGTTTAAATGACCCTAATAAAATTTAATTTGACCCTGTAGATACCTACACATACATAAATGTTTCGCAGTATATAAATGCAGACCGAATTTACTGAGCCACTTCTGTTAGCCAATCCCACTCGTCACTACATCAGGCCTGACGGGTGGCAATTTAAAACATTCACACTTGCAGTAAGGGGGTGAGACAGACAAAACAAATATCATTATAAGTTTCAGTTACACAGTTTGCCGAGCAGCGAGCCGACTGAAATATCGTAGTTGGTCTGTGACAAGAATAATCCTTTAATTTAAACTGGCGGTATAAAATGGTGCATTTGATATGCTCCCGTTTCCTACACAACTGACAAACTGGGTTTAAGTTATGCAGCGTAGTTTTGAATGGTTTGGCAACATTTTCGGACAGAATATGATTTTTAACTAGTTGATCGCAGACGTTGGTTCTGTCCTAATTTTAATTCTCATATCGACAATTAAGTGACAAGAACTCCTAACTGACATTTTGGCGATTTTAATTTTCTTACATATATAGACTTCAAATGGGCTTGTGGTCAAGTAATAACACCCGCACGGGTCCAAGACCCCTCCGTGCCTCGGAAAGCACGTTAAGCCGTTGGTCCCCGCTGTCATTTGTAGATCTTTGACAGAAGTTACGGGTCGTCAGAAGCCCGAAAGTCTGTCAACCAGTCTTACCAAGGGGTATCGTGTTACCCAGTAAATGGGTTGTGGAGGTCAGATAGGCAGTCGCTCCATGTAGGTATAATACTGACATTCAGCTGTATCCGGATAGACTGGAAGCCGACCCCAACATAGTTGGGAAAAGGCTAGGCAGATGATATAGACTTCAAATAATCGTTTGCGTGAGCTGGCAAAAGCCACTAACTTTAAATCTTATTTTTAACGAGTTAATGATCTGACAATGGCGCCGATTCCCTTGTTCACAAACTAAACTAAATTTAAGTTCAGTACATCTTTTTCTTTCTATTTCATTAAGAAAAGGACAGAAGATAAATATAAGTTTAGTCCTGTCAAATTAATCAGCTCTTGACGTAAATTGACGTAATTTTAATAGGCAAGTTTTTAATCGCGTCTAAACTTGTATAGAGTAGTGACAGGCGCTGATTAATTTGACAGGACTAAACTAATTTTTTTCTTCTGTCCTTTTCTTAATGAAATAGAAAGAAAAAGATGCACTTAACTTAAATTTAGTGTAGTTTGTGAACAAGGGAATCGGCACCAATAACTATTAAGCAACTGTATACTGTAAAACGTTTCTTTTTCGTTCCCTGTTAAATAATGTTTTGGTAGACAAAGGTTCTTGTCACTTCATCGTCGATATAAAAAAGCACATTCAGTGTTTCCCGAATTTTCCATTTTTTTTCTTTATAAACCTTATTCAGATTATTACGAACATTTTAAAATAAAAAAATAGCCAAGTCGGTCTAGCCGTTCTCAAGTGACCGCTTACCACCGAAGAGCATTTTTTTTTATTTATATAGATTTTGGAAAATAGTCAATTTGAAGGCCCACATAATATCATTTAATGCATTGAATCGTTTGAAGATGACAAAAAATATAATGATTTTTTAAATACATTTAGCATCTAGTATTTGGTATTTTCTAAATGTTTTTGACCAACATTTATAAGTTTTTAAACATCATGTATAAAGCTTTTGACACTGACATTTAAAAAGATGGCAAAACATAATTAAAGAATTTTTTTTATTAGTAGTAGTTTTAATTTAGTTTTTTGTATTTTTTATTTCTTTTTAATTAAATTTTATCCTGCTGCTGTGCCCTATCAGGGTTCATATTTTTGTACCTAGCTTTAAGCCTCCTGTAACAGCTTTTTTACAATATGGAATGCAATAAATAAATGAAATGACAAACATGAATGCCAAATCTTCTGTCATAAAAGCGACCTTTACAAACGAGCCTTTCGTGATTGTAACTGTACCATGATGCCTTCATACACGTTCCCATCACGACTGTCGGTAATTGTACACTACTCCTGATACCTGCTAATGAAATCTCAAACAAGTTTAGTTCTATGTACGTAACGTGATCGAACCTGGGTTATTAAGTGAAATGGGAACAGGAAGACTCCTACGAAGCAATTTAGTCGGCACTTCGGTGTAATCTTAATCTCAATAAAGGTTAAATAATAACTACGTATAATTTACTTACGTATTTTATGTTTTGTATCACCCATTTAAATGTTAACTGTGTTTTTTAAACACCTCGTATAATGTCCTTTATCAAGTAATATCAACCTTCTAAAAATGTTACAGTATTTTTACATGTTGGATAATAATAATGTTGTTACTGCTGGAGGCTTCTACGAAACGTGTTAGTACCAATTTTAATAATCAAGCAAAGTGACAAAGCATTCCTTAATTAATAACTTCGCATCCGTTAAACGCGTAAAATTATAATAAAAAAATATTTCGGCATATTATGGAGTTGGTTCCCGAGTTCCCGCTTTGTTTTAGAATTTTCTGTTGTCTACTCGTCTATCAATGAGCAGCCTGCAGAATTACAGTATTTTTAACTCACGGAGCGTTGCGCGCTTTACTCGTATTTGTGGTTATCAATTGTACAAACACGCTGTGAATGTGCGTATAAACGCAGGAGCTCTCGTCCGCTACCGCTACCGTCCGAGACAATGGCGAATTTGGAAGTGAGTGTTCACAGCATGTTTGCACACTTGCATAAAAATACTATACCTGTATTATAAAGTTGTTTATTAAGGCTCCTACATACTGGCGCGACTTGTCGCGCGACGCGACGCGACACGAAGACACCGCGTGTAGCGCTACAAGCGGTGCCTTTGTGTCGCGACGCGTCGCGCGACAAGTCGCGCCAGTATGTAGGAGCCTTTATGCTATAAACTACCCAGTCATGCAGCACATTTATACATATTATATTTTACAACTTCTCTCCATAAACTTATCAAAGAAAAAGGAATATATAATAATCTTATTTTGTTATTATCCTTCAACAATTCCTTCGGGAAATACAAATAACCTAACTTCTGAGGCTTTGTGTAATAAGATGAACATTATGAACTGTGCAAAATTATTTTGTCGTGTAATTTATTGTCGTTTGGTTCCGGGCCAAAACTAAACCCCATGAGAAGATAGTCTTAAAATCTATGTGAGAATATTTCAAATAAGTAAATCGTTTTTCCGAGCAATTAATTCCCAGAAAATATGTTGCTGTTCTGCTGTGTAACTAAGACTATTCATCATGAGGATGACCAGTACTTCCTCCTGTGCTATCATAATAATACACTGAGGTATTATTGCTTACGCGCATGTGGCTTATATTGGAAGGGCTCATAGGGCCGTTCCTCACGAGGAGGCCCAGTGAGGAACGAACCGAACGAACCGTGGCTGTGCCGCACCATGGCGTCCCAGCCAGCAACAGGCGACAGGTGAAAGGCGACAATCCGACAAGCTTTTTTCATAGTTTTCTTCTTTATTAAACAGCACCTTTCGTGTAAAGGCTCCTACATACTGGCGCGACGCGACACAAAGACACCGCATGTAGCGCTACAAGCGGTGCCTTTGTGTCGCGACGCGTCGCGCGACAAGTCGCGCCAGTATGTAGGAGCCTTAAATATGACAATTATGACATTATTTGGCAATTATGTCGCATTTTCATTTATATTAAGGCCCAGGTCGCGCTGCCAATAGAATGCTTTCAGCTATGGGTTCACTTGGTATCCTTTTGGTCACGCAGCCAACCATACGTTTTGTTGGCATGGCGACCTGATTTTGCCGCCATGTTGTCCCAGTGAAGTAAGGCCCCTAAATAGGCCACGTCTGGGACTGGCAGTTAAAGGATGGATTGATGTGAAGAGAAATAAGAATATTCACCAAAGGGACAAAGCAGTCTCTTATGTCACGGGCGCCATATTTATATCCCGAGCGTAACGAAAGATTTTAGGCTAACTGCCGAACGCAGCGACGGCTTCAAGCTCGCCAAAGACAAAGACACCTTATTCCCTGAGGGGAATACCCTATTTGTACTAGACTCCTGGGTAGGACATATAATTTGACATTATCGAGGAGGTGGTGAGAAAAATATATTGTGTGTTAGCTCTGCAGGTCCGTTCTTATTTCGGATCCATTCTATATTGTTTCCTCAATTGTTTGCGTGAAAAGTACTACTTTAAACGAAAGTAAAAAAAATAATTGGATCAAGAACAAAGACAACGAAAATATCTTTAATGGCGCAGTTCGATATTATTAATGACCTATGACGCTTCAGACCATAGATTTCACGATCTTTTGTTGAATAAACTTTTATTATTGAATCGCGTACTAATGGCAAAAACGCGCGCTTTTTGAAGGTCAATTTAATTACAATTTATTTTGCATGCATTGTTACTATTTTTTGTGTGCTTTGTCAGTGTTAGTTAAATTCGCGTAAAAATGTCCTAGTCATGTTGTTAGTTATTTATATTTTGGACTATTTTTATAACCTGGCGTTTTGATCTTTATTTAACTGATTACTTTAGAATGTCTTCATAAAGGCTCGTTAAGACTGGCGCGATATCGCGACCTCGACAGGTAGTGCGACGCGCAGCGCGGTAGTTTCCATGAAGTTTTCATAGAAATTGTGCTACAAGTGTCGCATCACGCCCGTTTGCGGGAGCCTTAAGTCTTTAACACCCACGGCAAAAAATCTTACCTACCATTAAAAAAAAACTTTTTTCCTCTGCTTAGATGAAAACTGCGAAGTTCATTAGTAAAGTTTATGAAGTTATTTACAATCTAGTGGTGGTCATTACATTATATGTCAGAGTGACTTAAACTTAGGATTTATCTGTTCTCTAAACTTTTTATTTTTAAGTTCTTTAAAAATGTTGATCATCATCATCATTGTTGATCTGGGGGACAACCACCATATAGCAGTATTATTTTAACATTGCTTTACAGTGGGAAAGAGGTGGAGCTATAGCCCCTGTATAGTTTCATCTCATTCTCACACTGATGTAATATTAAAACAATACTGCTGTATGAGGCCGTGGTTCGCCCCCAGACGAGCCTCATATGAAAAAGTTACATTTGGTACCGCTATCATATCTAATTTTTCTAATAGATGATGTTTGCAATTGCAGATTGTTTCTTATGAGGCTAATCTGCACTATAATTGCGTACTATAACACAGTTTGAATCACAATCCGAGAGTTTAAAGACTGTTGCTAATCCATTGCTTCATAGGTTTGAAACATTCGTCTGCTTAGCAACGTAAATAGCGCAATGGTCTCGGGTGATCTGTCAAAATGAAACCTATTCCTATCAAATGTCATTTTATGTGTGTTACGGAATTAGCCCGCTGGTCAACAACCTATTAATCATACCAAATGTGTTTTTTTAATAACCACAATAAAGCTAGTTTTAAATGCTCTTTTTTACTTTTAGTATTTCCTGTCCGTTTGTCCCAAATATTTTTTTAATTTTTTTTTCTTTTACTATAATTTTCGTAGTCAGCCAGCACCCAGATAGATATATACATAACAGCTGTGAGCTATACGACACAGTGTTACACTTATTAAGTCACATTTTGCAACACAATTTCTTCATAACCCCGCAAAAGTTCATGGTAACATCGTACTGCAATAAAAATGCACGATAACCTACTTTCGCTCAACTTTTCCAGATTAAGAGTAAATTCCTGACAATAAGTGAAGAAATAATAAGAGGGGCTCGTGGCTAAATAATAACAGCCACACGGGTCGACTTTCAAGGATAAGCAACGCTTGCCGAGGTCGGTCCGTGGATGGGTGACTATCCATTACATAAAGATGCCAACTTAAGCCGTTGGTCTCGGCTGTTATTTGTAATCTTTGGCAGTCGTTACTGGTAGTCAGAAGCCCGAAAGTCTGACGACCAGTCTTACCTTTACTGGTTTATGGAAGTCTGGTAGGCAGTGACTCCAACATAGTTAGGAAAAGGATACACAGATGGTATTCATGAAAATATGTGACGTCATTATCGTGTATCATTTTATCGATACGAAATGTACACAAACCCCGATCCATTTGCATTGCTAACGGTACGTGCGGGGTGCAATGACCGGCCGCGAAGGCCGCACCGATGGGTCCTGACGTCACCAACGCCTAATCGGAAAATAATAAGACGGATGTTGAACTCCTTTTCAGTGAACACTATTATTATACACATAAGGTTTATTTTTGTATTGTGAGTCGAGAATAGTTCAAGGTGTGCGGTTCCTAAATTTAAATAAATAAATATACCAGTTTTGAAAAGCTGCGATTTAGCAACATAAATGTGTAATGGCTACAATATTTAGTCGATTAAATATCAGAATATTTCGAACTTTAGCAGATTAAAATAACTAGAAATCACAATAACTTATCTACTTGTTTAAATTAACTAATTTTAATAGGATAGCGTTAAACACATAAAAGTTGCTTAAGTACTAACTAGTAATAAATGTTTATTCAGATTTGTTAAGGGTTTTAAAAACTGACTTTAGAAAGTTTATAAAGCCAAACCTTAAAAAGTTACTGCAACTTAAACAAACGACCATTTAGTTTATAGACGAATTTCTGAATGAATTATTAGTGCCAGTTCAATATTTTCTGAATGGCCCATTTCGCAAACTTTTTTCAAGCAAACACTATACAAAGCACCCTCTGAAAATATCAAAGTTCGTACCTACCAAATTACTTAAATAAATAAAATAATTCTAAAGTTAACGTGAACCAAATCTATACAAATATTATAAAGAGGTAAAAAAAAACATCGAGTTTGTATGTCCTAGAGGGTAATCTTCGCGTGGCAGTCCACAAGGGTAACTGAGGGCTGGCAACACAGGAAACGGAAGGAACACGGGTGGGTTTTAGTCAGTAAGAGTTTGACACAACCTCCCAAAAAAAAAGGGGGGGGGGGGGGGGGGGTAATCTTCGGAAAAAGATGTAGACACCGTGTGTAAGAGTAGAAGAGAAAATAGAATACATAAAATCGAAACAATTTACAAAACAAATAATATGGGAATATACTAACATACATACATACAAAAATACTTCTAAAATAAATATCAATCGAATATTAAAATATTAGTGTAATTTAAAATATTAAATACATACTCAACTATGATAAAGTGAAAAGATTTTTTTTTCACTCTTCTTTTAAACACTGCAACAGTTAAATCACGCGGACAAAGTCGCAAGCATTATCTAGTCATTAAATAAAACCAACAAAATGCTTGTTGATTATTTTAAAGCACACATTTAGGTTAAAATAATTAAATTATGTAAGTAAAAGGTCGCTTGCCACCCAAGCTTAGTAATTAAATCGGTTAGAGTCATTCAAAATGGTTTCCATTAAGAGCACGTGCCGGCTACAGACCATCACACAACACATACACTCACGTACACAATGTTTTACGATGTAACGTAGTATCCTTAAACTTAGTTTAGGTACGTTAAGATACTAAATAGTATGTAAAGAATGGAGGTAGGCCTTTGCCCAACAATGGGACAGCTTGGGCTGTTTTATAGAAAATTACGTATTTTAGCAGACCTTTTTTATCAATTTTTCTGCCCGCGATGGAAGTCAACTATACCCTTAAACATATGGCAATAGTGGCAATAGAGTAGATTTCTATCAGAAAAGGAAGATTTGTTAGTACCTAGATCAGTACCTACCTCCAGAGATTTCAGATTACCTCTTACAAACAGACAAACAATTTTACCTCTTTATAATATTAGTAGACAATTAAGCTCAGGACCGAATTACAAGAATTGAAAGCCATTTCCACGTACATATTTCTGATTAACTTTCCCGAAGCTTCGCGGGCGTGAATGTCGGAAAATATCCCAAGGAAACATTTACATCCAGACAAACAGACCAACGGGCAAAATTTCTAAAAACAATATTTTCGGCATCAGACTCATTCGCACATCTCGTAGCAATTATTTTTTTTTACTAAAATATTCAATATACAGTTTTGACTTCGTTACTACGAGTATTTTATTATACAAGGTGTCAGGGACATCGACGCGCAAACTGTTACTATGGATTCAGTAAGTACATGATTTGATTCTAGACCCAACGAAGAAATTTCTTGTCTGTTAATTAAAAAAAATAAGCTCGTGCATATAAAAGTAAAATAAAAGTGCAATACTTACGGGGTCAAAATGTATGGAACAGCAGATTAATTTTTTTTAATAACAAACAAAAAAATCTACACTAGGGGGTCTAGAATCATGTGCTGAATTCATGGTTAGAGTATGCGTCACTGTGATGCCACCCTGTATAGTTAGTTCTTAACATGGGATCTTTTGAAAAGACTTCCGTACAGCTTCGTATCTAAAGTCTACGCGCACATAAGCTAAATAATTTTGTTAATTTAGAACCGGTGTTTCAATTAATTAAAACAATCCCAGTTACCCTATATATGTATATTCCTAGAAATGCGCACCATAGGCCACGTTTTTAGGATCTGCCAATGAAAGCCCAATTAAAAGTTTTTATTAACGTCTGTTTACTTAGAAAACGAAAACAATTGCTAGTTTTATCTATAGGTTAATTGCTAACAGTTGTACGAAATATATGTGGACTTCGATACTTAGTTGGGAGAGATAAAAGTTATCGGTTGTCTTTGTTCTGAACTGAACCAACAACCTCATATATTTTCCATAATACTCTAGTGATGGGTAACTCATCAATTCTATTTGAGGTTGAGGAACGACCTCACTTTACCTCGTGAGGTCCTCACGAGGCACCCCTCATTTGAGGTGAGGAATCGTCAACGGCGTATGCACCTCACGACTCGTGAGCCCGAGCCGAATTCAGCCGAACATACGAGGGAGCGTGGCAGCGGGCGCGACGACGACTCACGAGTACTCACGATTCTCTACTCACTCGCGACTCGCGAGTACTCGTGAGTTTCGAACTCGTTCGCCTCACCCCTCGCCACGATTTCATATTGTCAATGTCAATTTTTGAGGACGCGTGAACGAGTGAGGTGTGGTGATGTGGTTCAATGAGGAAATTCGAGTAACTCTTTCAATTTGCGATCATGAGTACCTCAAATGAGGGACCTCATGAGTGAGGGACTCTTCACTATAATACTCGTACCTTTTGAAACATCCTTAGCGTAAACATACGAAGTTTACGTACTGTGAAAATAAAATAAAAACACTGCAGAAAAAATAAAGCACGCGATTTATATTTCGTCCGCGACAGTACATTGCATAGTGAATGCAAACAGTATTTTTAGCGATCCATTTGGCTACATGATACCAGCAGTTACTACACGACACATTATTGACTCGAACAGGTTAAATACGATCTGAGCCACGTTTTTATAGCGAACATCAGTTAAGGCGCAGATATATGACTTTAGTGACTTAGATCTGTTATTACACCTTCATAAAATGCAAGTAAGTTATGTAAAGTGGTAATAATAAATAAATAAATAAATATATGTTAATATTTAAGTATTGTAGTAAAATAATTTATTAAATAAATGTAGGATGTAATGTCTATCCAAAGCATAAAAAACTACGTAACTTTCAAACCACCTAAGATATTTCATGTGTTTTTTTTTGTATGTTTAGATTATTTTATTATCTATAACTATATCTGTGACTTTTTTAAATATTCATATTTTCGTTAATAAAAATAAATATTCCATTTGAAACCAAACGTCGGCGCGGCATGAGTGCGACGCGCATTTGTATGGCCAAGGTCAACGGCGATTACCCGACCCTTAAAATTGAACAGAGTAAATGTTAAGACAGATATAAAACCTGCCGGGGTCGCGGGAAGGTACTTATGGGTCACCGAGGCCCCTGGCAACACAGGCAACAGGAAGGAATACGGGTGCGTTTTAGTCAGTAAGAGTCTGACACACCCTCCCGCTCCGCCCAGAGCGGGAGAAGTTATTTGATGATTTCCCACCCAAAAAAAAAAAAAATACATATAAAACATGACTGCCTCGTTGGTAGAGTGGTCGCAAGCGCTGCTGCTGAGCATAAGATCCTGGGTTCGATGCTCGGGTCGGGCAATGTTATTAGGTTTTACTGTCTGGAATTCCTAATCAGAAACTCGAAGTCTGGATTTGTGAGATTGATGGCAATAGGCTCACCCCCTTCTACTTGGGACTTAAACAAACTGGCGGAATGTGGGTGTACTATAGGTAAGTACACCTCTGCCCCTTCGGAGAAACAAGGCGTTAGATAAAACATTACGTCACTAATTGGAAAATAGTGGAGAAATTGAGGAGCTTTACATAACATAAAGAAAGAATGGTCGGGATGGTAGAGAATAGTGACCCCAACATTTACTGAAGTTGAGGCGCGCACAAAAGACTTTTTAACGAATTCACCGGGGCTTTAATTATAGAAATGACAGCGATCATATTTCAATTAGTTTTCTCTAGAGAAAGATCACAACATTTTACAATGCTGACTTTTTGCCTCCAATATCAACTGTTGTCGTGCAAGAATTTAATCAATATTTGTGTTATTCTTTAGAGAAAACAAGCAATAACATACTCATACGAAAAAAATACGTTAATATGATGGGTGCTACTGCTATCAGCCCCCCATCGGACCTCTGAAAGGTAAACTACGTGTAGGTAATTAATCGAACGTTATCGTTACCAAGTAAATTGCCTCCTAATTAGGTGGCAGCCAGCCATTATATACCCTTCTCCAATAACACTACTGTATCGTGTGTCAATACTACTCACTGTTTTTCTATTTCTTTTGTGTGAAGAAAAATATAATAGAAGGAATATTTCGTCCTTATTCGAGAAATCTCTATTGAGGCAACGAATGTTAATAATATTTGCAGTATCCTCTTGTCGCACGCGGGCGTCCACGCACCCCTACGTCGTTTAGCAAAAAAATATAATAGCCTTTTTTCAGAATTACATTTATTATGTTCGTCTTACTTAAAATTATCGAATAAACAGATGATTAACCGTATTTTCATAAATATGTACAAATTTTAGTATTATATGAATAAGACTAATAAGTCTATTCATATAATACTTACTAAAATTTGTAATGTGTTATTTAGTAATGTTGTACTCGTACTCTTCCAAATTTTAATTCGAATACCTATGTAACATGTGGATAGCGAAGTTAGTTACGCACTTATATAACTAGATTAGCTATCCATGTATAGTGTGTAATTATTGGTTTTCCTTAACAAAAAAATAAAATAAAAGAATGGATACGCCTAAAGGCGACTAGCGCGATATCGCGGGCGCTACAGGCAGCAATGTGCCTGTCAGCCCCGCGATATCGCCTAAGTCTGCTCGAGCCTTAACAAGGATGGGAGACCTAGCTCTAAAGACAGAACTACCTTTAGTTCTAGGGATTTTCCATTATTTCAGCATAGTCTACGTCACTTACTGAACATAATAAAAAAAACAAATGTAGATAATATTGTGACACATTGTATTGTTGGTTGGTCCTTGAGACGAGATGACCACGTGTAAAAAAATAAAACAAATTATTTAAAAAACAAAAAAAACCGACTGCAAAAACACATTCCTAAATGAAAAGAGAAAAACAAGCAATATAAGCTATATAATGTTGGTATCACAGACGGAGACAAACAAAAGTTACACCATATTTCAGGTTATTGGTTTGTCCCCGGCCTGCGATACAAATTTCTATAGCTTATAATGTTTGTTTTTCTCTTTTCAGTAGGTACTTATGTGTTTTTGCAGTCGGGTTTTTTGTTTTTTAAATAATTTGTTTTATTTCAAGCTTTTTAGTTTTATTAATGTATACATGGAATTGACTCATTACTAGCTTTTATTTGATATCAATATTGTTGTAATTTATTTAAAAATAAACGTTTCGCTCCCTTTTTTTTTGTATTTGCAGATGCAATATATAAAATTTATATAGCCTATGTCACTCCCACAATGAAGACGAATCTAAAGACACCTCCTATGTTAAAATCCATCAAGCCGTTTAGGCTACAGAGCGTGCCAAAGAATATACATATCGCCGTGGCGTGGTGGTGGTATGCTCAGGCTTGGCCGTATCATAGAAATTTCAATTTTATTGTCATACTATTAAGTAATATTCCCATTTGTCGGATAAAAATCCTTTACTGCGCCGTGCCGCCAGTGGGCGCAGGCCCTTAGGAAGCATTTGCGTTTTCCTTTATCCTTCAATTTTCTGGAGAGTATATTTATGCTTCTAGCAGTTTCCACAGCCACTTGAAGTGACATAATATATACATCAACTAAGTAGGTATACCACGTCAAAGTATGCAATTTCGTAATACGTATCGGGTGCAGCGCGGAAACCAGGTCACCTACATTCAACAGTATGAGAACGTCGAGACGTCTGGCGTCCTGGACGGAGTACAACTTGTGCAAACTTATTCTTTTGATAGCCCTGTTCTTTAAAATGTCTGTGTGTGAGTGTGAAGTACGAAAGGAGTTCGGGAGCTTTTGAGATTGGAGTGATATTTTCGCTTGGAAGAGCAGAAGTGTTTGTATTGGCTAAATGGCTTGTGCACACGACTAGCAGCAGAAAGATAGTAACCTAAAAGCTTAACTTTACTCGTTGCAGTATTGTGGTGAACCCACAACTAGCACAAAAGCATTTAGCTTTGTTGAACAAAATTAACCCGCACGGTTGAGTTGCTCCTCCATATCCTATACATTTTTTTTTTGTATTCGATAGTACCACAAATTTTGTCTGAAATGACCGATAAAATTGTGACATCACTATACAACTTGTTTTTTTTTATATCCTATAACTCTGGGGTTATATTCTATAACTAAAAATAATACAAAATGTCCTAGAATATGTGGTCCAAAAATGCATAGTTTTGAAGATATAATAATACTAACACTACACCCTTGATGTGTGTCGGTAGGTATCTAATTTTCATTGATAAATACGAGCAATTAATTTTCATTCAAAGCAATCATAAAGCTTAGAAAATGCGCCGTTGTCATATTTTACGTAAGAGTGTTTTACCTTTATAAAATAAATAAAATAAAATAAATTTGTTTATTAATATTATTTATACATTATTAGTAATCGTGACTTTGTCGAATTATTTTGTAAGAAAAATAAAAACTAAAAAAAAAATGATAAATGAAAAATAATTCATATGCCATTTCACATTTATCTGAATGTAGACAAAGGTGACAATTATTAAATATTACAGATTACCGACCCACGAAAAATTAATCTTGATTAATTACAATGACAGACTGAACGTTTTTTATTTGTCTATCACTAATGAATAATGATACTGGTTCAAAGAATAATTAATTCAAAATTAAAACTTTATTATTCTATCATTTGATAATTTTAATTAAATTCGTTGACACGGAATAGAGACGCCTGGTATTGAGCGACCGAAATGTGATAAAATGTAACCCGGTTAGAGCTTGCATAATATATAATTTTGCATATTTCCCTTCAATTAGTAGACCGCCAATTTTTTTTATTTTAATCGCTTCCTGACAAAAATCGCATAGAAAAGAAAACAATGTTTATAATGCAACATATTAAAATAATTCGATCGTAACGTGGCCATTCTATTTTCATTGTATGTCATGTCTGCAGCGATGAACCCGTCCCAGTTGTCGGCCAAATAACGACTATAAAACAATATAGAAATTATACGCGCGTGTTGAGCGTCGTTGATATACATAATAATTTATGTAAAATAAATTTTATGCCGTCATTCTGCACTAATTTATGGGAGAAAGCGGTAAACAGGTTACCGTGGCTTATGTTAATATTTAACTACGTCAACCTTATTTCGACAACCGTCAACCCCTCGGCGCAGCGGGCGACACCGTGATCATAGATGGTAATTCTGTAAATTGTACAAACAGCCAAAGCCATGGAAGTGCGGAGTCTCTTACAACATGCTTATAAGGAAGCTCCAATCATAAACTAATGTAAACTAGTTGGTACAGAAACAAACATTTTGTATTTGTATTGTATTTTGTTTTTGTAAAACAATGACGATACCCAATCGGAAAATACTTTATCCATACAAAAATTAAGCACCGGAAAATGGAGCCCGCTGCAACCACCGTTAAATTAAGAACTAATTAGCTCATCCCTCAAATGTCTAACAATCGGAAGTACCTATCTGGTTTTCAAAAGTGTTAACAATATAATTTATTCTTATTGATTTATTTTCCGTGGCCAATCTTTTATACTATATTTTACAACTTTGTCGTGGAAGCGTATCTACTAGCCTATATCGCTTACTAAATTTTCAGAACTTATAGAAAATGCTATGTAATACCTACACCGCTTACGGAGTCCAAACAAAAATAGTATTCACAAAACTTTCAAAGGTAACACAGTCTGCAAAAACAATTTTGTTATGTGTACCTCGCCTCGGACATTTGCAAACAAACACAGACATATCGATTTTCCGCTGGTATCGATATTTGGAATCCTAAGCAAGCACGAGCCTATAAGCTTGGAATGGAATCCACCAAACGTTCGTATTTGTCGGCAGATCTCAATCAATCTGCCTAGTCCTTTCCCAACTATGTTGGAGTCAGCTTCAAATCTAACCGAACGCAGAGTAATACCAGTATTTTACAAGGAGCGACTGCCTATCTAGCCTCCACAACCCAGTTACTGGGAAACACGATACCCCTTGATAAGACTGGTAGTCAGACTTTTGGGCGTCTGACTCAAAGATGTAGGAATAACAGCCGGGACCAACGGCATAACATTCTTTCCGAGGCAAGGAGGGGTCTCGAATGAATGTGTCTCCCATCCACGAACCGACCGCGGCAAGTGTAGCTTAACCTTCAATCGGCCCCTCCTCATTTTCAGAACTTTACTAATAAATTGTTACGTCATGTAACTTGGTTACTCTCTGTACTAACGATAAATCGATGATGTTTAGCCCTCTTTACCCACGTCGACTAGTTGACAGGCGGTTACGCCACATTTAAGTAAGAGGCGATGCAACATACAAATCAATCGATTAGTTTCAAATTGATATTCCTTTCTTGTTTAGTTGGTGGAGAAATTTATATTTTGAATACGACTTATTCGGACGCTTGTATTAAGACGCTGACAACAGCTACAGCGCGGTCACTGTCAGACTGCATAGAAAAGAAAGAGAATCGCGATGACACAACGTTTGTAATTTATTGCAAAATATGATGCAATTATCTAATAACACAAAATTGAGTTGGGTAATCGGAAATAAGAAACAACGAAGTTCTGGATTCAAATAAGAAGTTCTTGTTAATAATTAAATACGTAACGTACGTTGATATTTAATACTGATATTTTGGATTGGAACTCAAGGTAAAAGGTTAGGTTCCCTGCCGGGGTCGCGGGAAGGTACTTATGGGTCACCGAGGCCCCCGCAACACAGGCAACAAGAAGGAATACGGGTGGGTTTTAGTCAGTAAGAGTCTGACACACCCTTCCGCTCCGCCCAGAGCGGGAGAAGTTATTTGATGATTTCCCAACCTCAAAAACAAAAAAAAAAAAGGTAAAAGGTTAGTTTACCGTTAATTTGTATCGAGATTTTTTTTCACAAACTGTTTTGGTAACAACCAAGTTCTGAGAAATATGTTCAAAATTAACATTTTTTTTCCGCTACCACAAACTATCCATATTTGGCAATTTTTTTTTGTTAAGACAAATCTACTTTAGTCATTTGCCTCTTGTCAGCACCTTAATGTACCTACACTGTTAGAAAAGTCTATTAAAAAGTATGAACGTAGTTTGTATTTTTTTTCTACTTACAATAATACAACTTTCCAAGTTTCAAAATAATAATTGACTTACCTACCTTTACGAATAGAAATGTCCTGTAGATTATTTTTATTTCTATTATTTTTGTGGCCAATTGTCAGTAAACGATATTTTCACTCAAGGCGAATTTAGCCAGAAATACCTACTGACGATGGACAGAAATCGTAAGTAAAACGAGAGTTATATTTATTCCCAAAGAAATCCACATAATATATGACGAAAATACGGGCAAATAAGAAGGTGAAACTGTCAAACTTGTTTTGGTGTTAAGCCGTGATCTATGGAAGCACAGTTGGAGGAAAATGTCACAGGAATGGATTACGGTGTAAATAATGTCGTTAAGGTTAATTTAAGTTTAGTCTTAGCTTATAAAGGAACCAGAATATAATTAGATCAATCTGCCTGCACGGAAAAAAAGGATCTCTTCAGCGAAGAATATCAATATTCACAGAAAAATTGTTTCAATCCAAGTAAATATTATAATGTATATATTATTTAGGATATATACCTAATATAATTTAATTTTAATAATATAATTTTAGTATATTGTTTTTATTTATTTTTTACACCAACGACAGCCCCACTTTATGTCCAGGCAAATCACTGTCCATCCTATGGTTGCCTGGAAGAGATCGCAGAAAGCGATAAGGCCGCCCATTGTATATTTTGTAGTGTTTGATTTATTTTTTGTCATGTATTTTTGTGGTGTACAATAAAGTATATATAAATAAATAAATATTTTCTTAACGTAAGTAAATGTACTCAGTCCAAGAAAACCTGTTTACTCAAATTAAGAATAATAAATACTTGGTTTTTATTCTTGACTTAAGCAAATATTTTTGATTCAAGACTATAATAATCTTACCTAATTGAAGAAAATATGTAGTTTTTATCTAGTTTTAGAAATAATGTATAAATCAATATTTGTCTTGACCATAAGGATATTGTCTTAATTTAAGACATCCTTTTTTTCCGTGTAGCCTTTTCCCAACTATGTTGGGGTCAGCTTCCAGTCTAACTGGATACAGCTGAATACCAGTATTTTACATGATGCGACTGCCTTTCTAGCCTCCACAACCCAGTTACTGGGTAACACGGTACCACCTGGTAAGACTGGTTGTCAGACTTTTTAGGCTTCTGACTATCCGTAACGACTGTCAAAGATCTACAAAATAAATGACAGCCGGGACCAATGGCTTAACGTGCTTTCTGAGGCACGGAGGGGTCTCGATATGTAATGCATTGTCACCCATCCACGAACCGACCGCGGCAAGCGTAGCTTAACCTTCTATCGACCCGTGCAGCTGTAATTATTTAGCCACTTATCTAATCATATTCTGTAGGGGCCCCTACAGAATATAATTAGATAAGTTTTTAATTTGTTTAGCTTCTCTGTGAAATTATTTAACTATTTACTCATTAATTCAGTTTATTTTAATTTATTGTTAAACTTTGAAGTGTTTACGTAGAAATAAATAATCACTAATTACTTTAAAATACATAATTTATTACACATGACATTTTTGACATTATGAACTAACCAATTGCATTAGGTAGGTATCTACATTATTCTAATCAACTTATCTACCTACGCATTTAAAATGAAAATGATTTTTATTAAAGAATTTCAATTTACACGATGAAAATGCAAAGTTATCAAAATCCTTAAAGGACTTCTAACTTATTTATGTAAATTGTTCTTTCAACTGCAAACTACTTTAATTTCCTGCTTGTTAATGTAATTGCCTTTCAGAGGAAACGTTATATTTTTTATTTAAAAACACTACACATTATTACTCCCAAGTGACCGTCGATCAGTTTTCAAAGAAAAAAATATGTTTCCGAAGTGCAAATGAGTCACAGTACTAACAGTGACATGTGAAAACGCAATTACTTTCACAAAAACAGCAAGAAAAACTTACCGGTAACTTTGATCGTGCCAATCTGGTAGTAACACCGACAGATGAGAAGCAGGAAAACAATCCAGGATATCACAATAGGACCATCTTGCACCAGTAACATTTCCATATTGTTGACAAACAAAACACAGAACGACCGAACGAAAAAGATCACTTTCAACCTATCTATATGCGACTGAAGGTAAGTCTTTGTATTTTAGATAAAAAGTATATAACAGAGTGTGGGGTAGACGCACGGCACGGTGTCATCGGTCGACACTAAAGAAATGCGCCTCGAACGCTTGGCACATGCGCGGGAGTTGAGATCCAAATAACCGGCGAAATTACACGATTTAATTAGTTCTTGTTTTTAGAAAAGTTCGACACTGTAATGATTAATGATTGTGTTTTTATAAAACAGTTTTGACATAAATAATAAATGGTAATTCTTTGTTAAAGGTTTTTCTAAAATATTTTTCGAACGAATAAATCGTAAATAGAAACAGGGATGTCTCGCTTCATATGCAGCAATTATCTCACATACTAAACACGTCGTGATCCAATCATCGATCAGAATGGATCAGATAAGCGCGCGCAACAAACGAACCGCGTCGACTGACCTGCGCCCGCGCACGCGCCTCTCTACCCGAACACATGTCGACTTGTCGATGGTACAATACTCTCGTAAATGATAACTAAAATAAAACCAACCTCCCAAGCGGAGAAATGGGGAAAAAAAGTAGACGTGATATTCTAGACTCGTTTAAGGCGTGGTTCAAGATCGCATGTCAATGACCTATGTAAATTAGAGTTAACAGGTGGATGCATGAAAACCGAAGGAGATCGATAGATAGACGAAAAGTTAGTTTTATTACAAAACAAGTCAGCATCAATAACTTCTATTCGGTTCCCAGCCGCTATAACGTTTCATTTATTCGGTTTCATTTGGACCAAGTTTATCGTTTGAATACCAGGATTTCTATTCCATGTAGAAAACGTGCAAGTGCCAAACACAAAATATCGAAATTGAAATAAAGAATTTGCACGTGAGTGTGAGAGACAAAGGATATTATTATGGTTAATTAGGACAAAAGTTACTTGAGTAAGCTTTTGACTGAAGCTAAGCGCACGTTGCATTCAGTTATTTGATGTGAGATTTTATGGGGAGAAACATCTTAACTAATATTATTAATGCGAAAGGCGATTTGTTTGTTTCTTCCCCTTCACGCTAAAACGGGTGAACGGATTTGGATGAAATTTTGTACATGGATAGACCACGACCTGGGTAACATAGGATACTTTTTATCCCGATATTCCCACGGGATCGAGACTTACGCGGGTGAATCTGCGGGGCGCAGCTAGTATAAAATAAACATGACTTTATCTTTCTAATATCACGCCTTTACTGATGAATTTGAAAGCACACAATATGATGCAAATATTCCCCTATTAACACTTATCATAATGGTGGAAAAGTTTCCATATTTCGAGCAACCTACAGACCACCTCTGCAGACATATTAAACTTTTAGATGAATTCTATAATGGTTATTATTCAGGACCAACTGTCAAATGACAGACGTGTATTAAAAGTTCAACACGTGCGTTTAAAATCATGCATTCATATATAATAAACATTAAAATTTGTATTTTAAAAGCTATTTGACGTACCTTCGTCGTTTATTTAATCGCAGACGCGGGATGCGAGCTTGGGTTTCGAAGTCGTGCGCTTTTATAATTTCTAACGTGACTATATTATCGTGGTAAAAATATATGGAAATATATGATGACGCTTTTATATTATCGTCCACGATAGCGTTATCGTGCAGGTATTTCCATATATTTCATGGACGTGGAAATGGACATCCACGATAATATCGTCACGTTAGAAATACACATTCATGATGAGAAAATCTTTTATTTCATTTATACGATTACATTAGTTCTTCGCTGAAGAAAGACGTTTCGCAAGAATCGCCTTAGTCCTTAGTTATGAGATCCTTCAAGTCTGTTTAGGATGATCGATTTAGGCAAAGTGAAATGGGGTTTCCGTGTGGAAATCCTATATATTAATACAGTTGACGGCAAGAAACACTTTCTACTTCCAAGAACCATTGTGGTTCTTGGACTTCACTTTCTACTTCCAAGAACCATTGTGGTCTAGCCTAGCATCATAATAATTGTTGTATTATACAGTACCTAATTGTCCGATCTGATTGTCCCATCTCCAATGAATTGCTCCACTGCAGGGCTCTGGCTTTGTCTCATCCAAAGAAAGTACCTCTTTATTACCCGACTGCCCCAGAAGGAGAGTAATGTTTTTTGAGAGTATGTATGTAAGTATTTTAAGGCGCTGACAAGAGGCAAATGACCAAAATAGGCTTGTCAAAAGAAAAAAAATTCCAAATCTGTGGTAGCGGAAAAATATACATTAATTTTAAACATATTTCCCAGAACTTGGTTGTTACCAAAATAGGTCTTGAAAAAAAAAAACTAACGTTAACCTGTTAAGCCCCACGCGACACCGATCCGGAGTCAAACAATAGAAAATCAATTGTGACTCATTAGCTGTCCTTGACCAATTAAAATGCTTGTTTTTCTCTTTTCAGTTACGAGTATGTGTTTTAGCAGTCGGGTTTTTTGTTTTTAAATATTTTTTTTTATTCTATATTTATGAACTAAATTTCTCATTGCATTTAAGTTATTTCAGACTACGATATAAAATGCAAGCTCATGATATTTTTCTTTAGAATAAGTCACTGGGGTCGTATACCCCACCCGCCCCGACTCAACTCTGGGGAAAACAGTCGTTGTCCATGCATTGTTCATTCTTTTTGAGCCAAACAACAGAAAAATAATGAAAATAAAAATACTTATAAAAGTTTACGAAGGAAACACATTTCTGTAAATGTAGCGCAATTGAAACGAACTATAATTCCCATGAGCCGTTCTGAATTTCGATAAAATATTGTTTGTCTACGTGGTGTAATTGTATTTTGAAAGAAAGTGTACCTAACATACATAATATATCAAATGTGTTTTTTTTATAGAATCATGGTCACATTTTTATGCCGTCTCATCAGATACATGGTCTAAAGGGAAATTAACTAAAACACATTTTTAGGGCTATCTTGATCTGTGCTTAAAATAACAGCTAGAATATAACCTAGTAGTGTTACAAATCTAACTTTCGCGTGTGGATAAGTTATAGGTCCCTAACTATCAAGATCAGTAAATAGAAGTTAAGTGTTTTATAGAAGACTAAACCCTAAATTATCCTAACTAATAACATAAATGCGTGAGTTTGTTTTTTTGGTTTGTTACGCTTTCACGCTAAAACGGCTGAACGGGGAACCATGAACTGGATTAGAACATAGTATACTTTTTATCCCGATATTTCCACGGGATCGAGATTTAAGGCTCCTTCAAACAAGCGCGACACGCGACGCGACACAAAGGCACAGCTTGTATTGCTACACGCGGTGCCTTTCTGTCGCGTCGCGTTTCGCGCCTGTTTGAAGGAGCCTTTATGCGGGTGAAACCGCGGGGCGCAGCTAGGTAAATATACTCCATACAAAATCAAACAACGCCTGTACAAAGCATATTTTTAGACGCTCATGTTAAAATTTTAAGCCCTCACGCGAAGACACTTGATATTTTAAGTCGGGCTTGCATTAAACTTCTAAAATTAGTATCAAATGAGTAAGTTAATCATGGCTGCATCTTTGATGTGTAATCTTTCCTCTCGCTTTCTGTGCGAGTAATTTCATGAAACGGGACGGAAGTGTGTAGACAGGAAGTAACAGCTTGAGCATGGAATAAGTATGTACTTTGTAATAGCTTGGAATTAGTAAGTAGGTCATCATCTGCCTAGTCTTTTCCCAACTATGTTGGGGTCGGCTACCAGTCTACCCGGATGCAGCTGAATACCAGTATTTCACATGGAGCGACTGCCTATCTGACCTCCACAACCCAGTTACTGGGTAACACGACACCCCTTGGTAAGACTATTTGTCAGACTTTCGAGCTTCTGATGACCCGTAACGACTGTCAAAGATCTACAAATGACAGCCGGGACCAACGGCTTAACGTGCTTGCCGAGGCACGGAGGGGTCTTGGTATGTAAAGACGGTCACCCATCTACGGACCTACCGCGGCAAGCGTAGCTTAACCTGATCGATCGACCCGTGCGGCTGTTATTACTTAGCCACATGCCCCTCGGAATTAGTAAGTAGGTACCTACTATATAGATTATAAATAGAAGGGGGTGTATACTACAGGTACTCCTCTGCCCAACCCTTCGGGGAAAAAAGGCGTGATATTATGTGTTATGTTAAGTATAAGGGGTCTAATTTGGACCACTAGGCGACCACTAGCAATGTATAATTATTCAAATAAACATTTCGTTTCTCAGTTTTTGACATCTCACCGTAGAAATCCTTCAACTCGTACAATCTGTCATCCTGTCTTTCGTTTCTAACGATCTTTGTCTAGGTCCTTTTTTATGTAGAAGGATTCCTACGGTGAGATGTCA
The DNA here is from genome assembly GCA_905333075.3 of Atethmia centrago. NCBI lineage: Eukaryota > Metazoa > Arthropoda > Insecta > Lepidoptera > Noctuidae > Atethmia > Atethmia centrago. The sequence continues at coordinate 21,852,807 of HG995384.1, forward strand.
AAAAAGGAGAAACGAAATGTCACTTTGTATGGAAAGAGCCGTGTCTATTCTTCGAAGAAATAGAGAGTATTGTGCTAAGCCTGCTGAATGCGTCATTGGCATTGTGATGAGCATCGTATGCAACTATTGTAAGGGCAGATTCACACCGGAACGCCAGAAGCCCAGCGAAGCGACGCGACGAGGCCGGCAGAGCCAGCCGCGGCAAGCTCGCCGCCGGCCGCGCGCGGCCTCCCGACACCATGCGCCTGGTCTCCTCTTGACCAGGGCAGCCGCGGGCAGTACCACTGACAAAACGCACGTGGCCGCGCGACCTTTTCGATGTTTTCAAGCGACACTGATCTTTTAATTATGTAGATAAAGTTTAAAATTATTTCACACTGAAAGTCCTCGCCGCGACACTGCCGGCCGCTGCTTTCCCAGTATGAACCGGCCCTTAGGCTCGCTCGTTTTTTATAAAAACAAAAACAATACACTCCCTTCTTTTGACCTTTCTGTGATGAATGGTTACCTCTAAAGGGTCATAAGTCATAACCAGTACTTAGAAGGTAGCTCATCGTACTATGACTCATACCTAGTAGCTAGGTCAGACCACGAAGGAGTATACATCATAGGTACCATTTCCTAAACACACACGCAGACATGGCTACGTAACTATAAAGTTTCGGCCCGAATGATTCACGAACAGTTGACTTTCTGATCTACAAACATAAAAGGGCATAACAATTTTGTCGGCCTTGCGGTAACGTAGGGCTGGCATTTTAACCAAAACCATTTCAGAAATATACGCTTTCTCTGTCAAAGGCTACTTTGAAGTCGAAAATTAAGTTTAACACAGTACATGCTCCTTTTAAACACAAATTATGTCTCGGAATACTAAATAGACGCTAAAATCTACAACTGTAATTCAGAGTACGAAGAATTGTAACTAAGAATTTAACTTGATTACTACGCCCTCGTTCATCTCTTTGAGAGTCAAAGGCACGCGATGCTCTTTATTCGGCAAAACCTATTCTGCATGCCGTTTGCTTTAACCCCATCCAATTCGGACTCCCAAAATAACAGAACATTCCGGAGTAGCTTTGCGGCAACCCTATTGGAAGCTTATTTGCTGTGAAATCGGTCGGAATGTAAGCTTTACTCAACTTCTATTTACATATAATATGATGGCAGTATTATGAAGAACCATACCGTAGAAAATGTGAGCACAAGCCAACTTGTGGCCAAGTAATAACAGCCGCACGGGTCGATCGATCAGGTTAAGCTACGCTTGTCGCAGTTGGTCCGTGGTTGAGTGACCATCTTTACATATCGTCTTAATATATAAAGATGGTCACCCATCCACTGACCTAGAAGCTCATTTCATATAATCCTTACAGGGTCGGTTTATACTGCATGGTTTAAGAGGTTCAGTAAGCTGCGTGGTATATTCAGGGACTGATAATGAAAGTGTATTAATAACAGCCGCACGGGTCGATCGATCAGGTTAAGCTACCCTTGCCGCGGTTGGTCCGTGGATGGGTGACCATCTTTACATATCAAAACCCCTTTGTGCCTCGAAAAACACGTTAAGCCGTTGGTCCCGGCTCTCATTTGTAGATCTTTGACAGTTGTTACGGGTCGTCAGAAGCCCGAAAGTGTGACAACCAGTATTACCAAGGGGTATCGTATTACCCAGTAAATGGGTTGTGGAGGTCAGATAGGCAGTCGCTCCATGTATAATACTGGTATTCAGCTGTATCCGGTAAGACTGGAAGCCGACCCCAACATAGTTGGGAAAAGGCTAGGCAGATGATGACAAGCCAGCTTATCGAGACATTATTAAAATAAAAAATATACTTGAATAAAAACTTTGCTTCAAACAAAAAAGAAAAGGACAAGAAAAATTCAGAGCAGATATACCAAATTTACATAATGGGAATGAAAGGACAATTTTACACAAAGATTTCAAATTCATAACGGAACTAGGCTAATTCATGGAACGGGACAATAAACATTATAAAATACTGCCATTATACCTTTTACAGGGCTTACATATGCACATATTGCAAATACTAGCACGAAATCGGTTTGGGCCTACTGAAGCGTATTCCTGACAGCAAAATCCATTGATTGGTTCGTAATCCGTAGGAAGTAATATCCGTCAGTTACAATCAGGTTGATCTTTTGATGTTCGAATAGGGATACCTTCAGTTGCGGTGAGGTTTTCTAGGAAAAGCTTGGTCGTCCGTCAGTAAGCCGAATGGTTTTGATAGTGTGATTTTAGAAAATAAATCGTTCCGAGATCGTTACTATGGTACATCGAGTTCGAGAAAGAGACTGTTACACTGGTATGAGAGACAGAGAGGACATTCTACAACCGTCGAACTTATTACAAGGGCCGTTTGCACACCATCACTAAGGGCAAATTTCGCAATGAAAGTGAACGCGATTAGCCCATCTTAATCACGTTCAAGAGCTATGTATATTTAACGCTAAACATATTTAAAACTTCACTCTCAACTCTATCATCTTCAAACGATTGTTCAAACCTGTAATACGGGTTTTTTTTCTAAAACCTACTTCAGGCACCAGCTCTCACAATGTGAATGTATAGCTGCACAGCACATTGTTATGTGAGTACTATAAAGCTACTACTATAAAGCTGCCATTTACTGGATACGTCTTTCATTGACATGAATGTGCCCTGGTGGCTGGGAGTATGTCGTGCTCACTCTAATGTCTCGCTGATGGTGGCGCGTGTGTTGGATCATTTAGCTCCCTTCAAAATGGTTGAGCTGAATGGTGCTGATCCACGCGTCATGTTCGTGAACGGGCGCCGTCAGTAGAGACTGGTCATCTCTTGGCTGCCACGGCTTATTTTAATTTAAATTTTTGAATTGCTTTTTTTTTGTTGTAATCTTTTTATTACGGACGCTTTTACGTTTTGCATCGTTCTCACATGTATAATTTCAAAATGAATGATGTAAACAATATTTTGTAACCATAATACGTTGATTTAAAAGAGTGTCCGTAGAGTTTCTTGCCCGTTCTTCTCCATAGGTACCTACTACGCTTTGGACCATTCCAAGCCAATTCCAATTTGAAGCTAGTTGCCCATGCAACTAGCTTCATCTTTCTGACTGATTGAACCCTTGACAATTCAAAAGTGCCTGTAATTGGTTTATTTGAAATAAATGCTTTAAGTTTGAGTTTGAGTTTACAGTTCAAAACTGTTAAGTACTACAAAACCATTGTGAGAGAAATAAATAAACTTGTTGTTATTATTATTATCTTGAGATCTTCATTTTTCTTCTGTTTTGAGTTAACCTAACACACGGGTCGGAACCAAGCGTGTAAGGAAAAAATTAAATTATTAAATTGAAAAGGTGGATGGATAATGTAGAAGAAGTCAGGAACTTTCGGGTAATGCGACACATATTGAGAATGGTGGCTTTTTGGAGCATGTAAATATTGAGAATGGTGGCTTTTGGATCATGTAAAGTGTGTGAGAGAGCCTTCGGCACTACACCGGTACATGAAATACTACAAAGACGATACGTACGGTCTGTGCTTTCCATTGGGTTTTTATATCTATGGCGAGGTCTTTATTATCATTATTATTATTGTCAGAAACAACGATACTTAAAATTTTAGCGTTAAATGTGTTCAGCGATTTTTGGTGCAAGTGGGCCTAAATCTGGATGTGCTAATTATTAATAATTAATTTTCCTAGCACGATGCTTTATTCCGGTACACTTTATTACAGATAAACTACTTAAAGTCAAGTAGGTACACTACACTGTAAGGATACAGCTCGGTGTATCGTATAACGGTGTAGATTAAACTTATCGAAGTTTCTTAAAGGAAGTAAAGTTTGTATGGTACTTAAGTTAATACCTCGAAGCCATGTGTACCTGGAACTTTAATATTCTATTATGTTCAGGGTAAACTTGTTGTTCAGATCAGCCATACTCTATCGAGATGGTTTAGTGCAGGTACCTAATGGAAAAGAATCCCGAGTCTCGGGGGCTTTAGTAGTAAAAGCGGTGGAGAATCGATGAAACAATGAGGGAGGTGTAGATACTTTTATATTGCTTTGTGAAAACCTGTGTTTATGTGTTGTTTTGCGACAACAATCGACCGTAGAGATAAACTTTATCCGTATTGCTAAAATAACTTTTTAATTTGTTTCCGTAATCACCACATAGCTTGTGTTTTGGGAAGAAAGAAAGAAAGAAAATACTTACTTAGTTTATTTGCGGTAAACAAAACCCGCGAGCCTTAACGCAAAAAAGAACACAAACACGAAATAACAAATGGGGAAAATATGAGTCACATTCACGCAAAAGGGACATCGCCCAGCATAATGCTGCGACCCTATGCGAGACTGAGCCCCAGCGCTGGTTTTCAGCGATAGCCGGCGTTGACGTGATGACGTCAACCGTTGCAGCATTGAAAGGAATTTGCCACCCTTTTTCGTCCTGTAATATCTTCTCCAGTATTAGTAACATATTTCAATAGTAGTTACTATAGAAATATGTCACCATCCTGATAGCTGATCGTGGTGATTAAATATTTCCACCACCCTATCTATGTCTACGAGGAATTCCATTTTTAACATTGGACAGTCTGAGCAGATAATTAAGAAACAAAGCTTTTTATATTATATTTTTATTTAATAAGAACTATGACACAGCATTTAACTTCGCCTTCCTCTTGAGAATATTGTGAAATTTTTTATCTCTCTCCTTTCATTCAGTCACGTAAAGGTCGCATTCGTAGCGTGCTTATTTCTTAACGCACAAATTATTATGAATGCCAAAGATTATACAAGGGTCGCTATTGTGTACTTTCTTTAGAACTCTTTCCAATTCGGAAAAGAAAATTCTTATTTACTGAATATTACACGTGCTTTCTCGGACAAGTAATAACTTTCAGACGAGAGTAATCGTGACGCACATTAAGCGGCTCCCATAAAAGTGTAATATCTTGATATCCATATCACATTTTAAATAATTAACCGTCGTTTTTTCATTAAAAAAAAATATTTAAAAACAAAAAACCCGACTGCAAAAACACATAACTGAAAAGGCAAAAACAAGCATAATAATGTAAGGAAAAACAAGCAAAAATATGCTTGTTTTTCCCTTTTCAGTTATGTGTTTTTGCAGTCGGGTTTTTTGTTTTAAATAATTTATTTTATTTCAAGCTTTTTAGTTTTATTAATAAATATATTTGAAAAATTACTCATTACTAGCTTTTATTTGATACCAATATTGTTGCAATAAATAAAAATAAAAAAACTTCTCCTTTTTTATTGTATTTGCAGATGCAATTTATAAATATTATATAGCCTATGTCACTCCCACAATAAAGACGAATCGAAAGACACCTCATATGTTAAAATCCATGAAGCCGTTTAGGCTACAGAGCGTGCCAAAAAAATATACATACATACTTACATACATACATACATACTCTCGAAAAACATTACCCTCCTGAGGCAGTCGGGTAAAACACATCATGTATGAACGTTTCGCACTTGAGTTAGCAATAAGTTACGAGTATGAGACATCGATAATTCAAGAGGACTAAACACTTAATTTATTACGTGTAAACATTCACTGTTAGTTGACACGCTACTTGAAGTAACAGCTACATGCTAGTGGAAACTTTTCATAAAGAACACACTTGTGGCCTACCACAGGTTTCATTCACGTTTAATCAAACTGTATGACGTCCTCGAAAAATAATGTGGAACCCTCATTGCTTCACCATGTCCGTCTGTCTGTCTGTCTGTCCCCACTGTAGCTCAGAGACGCTTAGTACTAGAAAGCTGTAATTTGGCATAGGTACATCAATCACGCCGACAAAATGCTAAAATAAAATCTTGAAAAAAAAAAAATATTTAGGTTAGAGTGTTAGAGTCAAGTGTCCCCCCTCTGCCAGTTAAATGGTTGGTTATGGAGATGTGAAAAGAATTAAGGCAGTATTACAATATAAAATAAATTAAAAGGAAAACTATCACAGCTATGTAGGCTTTACAAGTTAACGAGTTATAGTCGACCAACTTAAATTTGCAGTTGGAGAATTAACCATGGCATATATCGATGTATGGGAGAACATGTTTTTCAACTACAATGTTAAGTTTGTTTTGAAAAAATATACCACGACAAACAAAAGCAGACGTGATTGAAATCTTTGTTTTTGTGACGCGTTTGGAAAAAATAAGTAATTTGGAACCAAAATAAAATTTTATCAGTTGCCAAATGAGTGGGAATAATCTCATAACAAGCATAAAATTCAAAGATTGAAGGCCTGGAGGAGGATTGGAGGGATCATACTGTATTTTAGTAATTACACCTTTGAACTTTAGAATCCTTTACTAATGAGGGAATTCAAACACCGATACAACAGAGGGCGGTTAGGCCACCCTCTGTTGTATAGTCACTGAGCTACACAGATCTTTCCGGTAAATGTCAGGCGTAGGTGCTGATAAATAGTTTGCCTGACCAACAACCTATCTCCACCCACATGCTTTTTATCTTTTGTTTTTGGGTGGGAAATCATCAAATAACTTCTCCCGCTCTGGGCGGAGCAGGATGGTGTGTCAGACTCTTACTGACTAAAACCCACCCGTATTCCTTCCGTTGCCTGTGTTGCCAGGGGGCCTCTGTAACCCTTTTAGACTGCCACGCGACCACGGCAGGCATCGGCCCTAGTGGACCCCTACATTTGTGCTGACGACATCTTTTGAGGCGCGCGTGGAATACAACGCGCCGTCGACCCGGGCCTGGTCCTTACCGGACGGTGAGCTACCCATTGCTCACCCCACACAGATGGATATATTGGAGATAGAGAAATTCAGAAGCGAATAATGATGACTTTTAGGATTAAAGTGAAGCCAACTTTTTTCATAGATAGGATACAGCTTAGATTTTGACTATAGCAAAAATTGCAGACAGTTACATACATAACATCACGCTTTGTTTCCCCGAAGGGTTGGGCAGAGATGTACCTGTAGTACACCCACATTTCGCCAGTTATGTTTAATTCCCATGTAACAGGGGGCGTGCCTATTGCCATCAACCGGGCACGAATCCAGACTCCGGGCTGCAACTGAGAAATTCCAGATAGAAAAACCCAATAACACTTTGCCCGACCCGGGAATCGAACCCAGCACTGCAAGCTCAACAGTGGCGCTTGTGACCACTAGACCAAAGAGGCACTCGAAGAATGTTAGTTGTAGAATGTTGATTTTTAGAATTACGGTGTTACTGATTTACACGCAGGATAGATAAGATAAATCCAAGAAAGTGTGTAAAGGCTCGTGCAGACTGGCGCGAAATCACGGGCGCGACAGGCAGCACGAAATTTTTCATGAAGTTATCTTAAAAATTGTGGTACTAGTGTCAGTCGCGCCTGTCCGTGGGAGCCTTTAAGAATATTTGGGTCATATCCCTCTCAATGGAACAGGTTTTAATACACTTTCATTCTTCATCATCATCATCATCTGCCTAGCCTTTTCCCAACTATGTTGGGGTCGGCTTCCAGTCTTACCGGATACAGCTGAATACCAGTATTTTACATGGAGCGACTGCCTATCTGACCTCCACAACCCAGTTACTGGGCAACACGATACCCCTTGGTAAGACTGGTTGTCAGACTTTCGAGCTTCTGACGACCCGTAACGACTATCAACCAAGGACCAACGGCTTAACATGCTTTCCGAGGCACGGAGGAGTCTTGGTATGTAAAGATCACCCTTCCACGGACCAACCGCGGCAAGCGTAGCTTAACCTGATCGATCGACCCGTGCGGCTGTCCTAAATATACCACGCAGCTTACTGAACCTCTTAAACCTTGCAGTATAAACCGACCCTGTAAGTATTATATGAAATGAGCTTCTAAATGAAAATTAACGTCATAATCCACAAACATTACCCTTGTGGTAACGTTCATTCTATTAGATATAGTATACAGTCATATGAAGGACGAGGCAGGTAAGACCTTGACCCAGTTTTAAGCCCAGCTACCTGTTGTTTCTAATCCACGTGTCAAGCGTTTAGGTTTTGACAGGACCCCCCGTACTGAACCTTGTAACCTATATTGAATGTCTGTGAACGTTGACAGCTAGTCATAATCATAATATAACTCGTATTATTGTTTTCAATTATTGTGAATGTGAAGCCTATGAGGGTCATTGTTGTTTTTTTTTTTCTCATTTAGTATTAATCATGGTCTGGCAGTTTGAGTAATTTATGTGGCCTACCCAAATGTTCTTTCTTTGGTGTTGTTCGTCGAATCGTTGAGCTCCTTAAGTTCTGCGTTGAGCTGCACGATTACTGATACTGACAAATGCATGCGCTGACTGGACAGGTCCACCCAATTTGTGTGGTTCTTTCCTCAAAAGGACCATTTCAGACACCAATCTACATGGCCTTCACATGATCTGATCAAGATTATGTCTGGACTTTAAAGGAGACTGTGACCTCTGAGTTTGTTTCGGCCTTTCTTCTCACAGTAGTTAGATAGGAAACGCCGACCTCATCTAGCTTTATTTTAAAAATATGATTGACGTGTATGTTTGTACAAACCGACTTACAGAAAATAAATCATTTATCATATAGGAAGGCTTCTAATACAGGGTCAGATTAAATTAGCTAGCGTAACTCCGCAGCCGTAATAGGCATCGATATCTAAATACGACAAAATAAAAAAAAAACTAAAGGATTTGATGATATTTTGGGGTCAACGACCCCTGGTAGTTTTTTTATTTGAAGTATGAGTGGAGATAATAAGTTTTATTCTGTTTAGATATCGATGCCCATCACGTCTGTGAAGATTCTATAAAAAAAACGAGTTTTAAACTGATATTCCGGCGGTTGAAGACCCCAAAAAAAAAACTCATGAAGTTGATTTCTGTTTTGGTTTATAAACAGTTTGCAGGAGCCTGACGGTAAAAGGAATTTGCACGCGGTTGATAGACCTATGTATTGATATCACTGATAATCAGAATCACATTATTTTTAGAAAATGTGATTACTAAGTAATATGACACCGCAATATCGCCTCCTCCCTCGCATCGCATACGAGGGCGCCGATTTGCGCCAAAACGTGCCTGTCTTTTGGGTCCAGAAGCGCTCGTCCTCATGTATCAGCTAACAGCTAGCTGATACCTTCAGTCAGCCCTTAGAAGTCTGATATGTGAGCTGATCCTACCACAAACACGAAAGTATCCTTGAGTAAACATTTTTTTGTTCCGCATGCACCATTCTATTGTGAAGGACCAGTCAGGTAATAGGTTCTGACCTTGGCCCGCTTTTAACGCCTGACCAGCTTGTGCTCGGGTTTTACGTGCATTTATTTTGCTACACCCCCACTCCCCCAGTGACCCCAGTATACGATAAAGTTAAAATACGAAAATACGCTAGCTGGTACGGGATTAAGACGCTGACAACACCTAAACCGCGGTCACTGTCTGTTTGCATAGAAAAGAAAGAGAAGCGCGATGACACAACGCTTGTAATTTATTGCAAAATATGAAGCAATTATCTACTCGTATTTACTCAAAATTGAGTAGAGTAATCGAAAATGAAAAACAACCAAGTTCTGCATTCAAATAAGACGCTCTTGTTATTAATTAAATACGTAACGTATGTTGATATTTAATACAGATATTTTGGATTAGAACTCAAGGTAAGAGGTTAGTTTAATGTTAGTTTGTATCGAGATTTTTCTTTCAAAACGTGTTTTGGTAACAACCAAGTTCTGGGAAATATGTTCAAAATTAACAGATATTTTTTCCGCTACCACAAACTATACAGATTTGCCATTTTTTTTCTTAAGAGGAGCCCATTTTAGTCAATTGGGTCTTGTCAGCGCCTTAAACGTGTTTTCAGTCTATTGGTTTTCAGTTTAAACGTGTCCGGCAATGTAGTTAACTGCTCGTGTTTTATGCTAGGTAGAGCTGAAAATTTTAAAACAGAGCTCTGTTTTAAAATTGCTTAAATTGTTTTAATATGCCAATATTACTGGAATGTTGCGGGTGGGAAGGTAAGTTTTTAAGGGTCTACTTTCCTTGAATTAATGTTTTTTTCCCAACTGCAATGACATAATGCTTAACATTTATTTAAAATAATATGATTCAAGTTAAAGTTTTTATCTTCCCACAGAACAAGATTTTTATACAAAATCAAAAGTCATTTATTCAAACTAGGCTGAAAATCAGCACTTTTCGAACGTCAAAATTACATAAGCCAGTCCCCCAAAAACGCCCGCCCTTCACCACTTCCTAGTGCTTTAGCTGGGAAGAAGTGGCGCAACAAACTCCCCAGCAGCACATCTGTCTGTTTAGTTACATAAACTTGATTATATACAAATCGCATGCAAAGTAATTAACACTACGATACACAAAACATTGAATTAAATTACTTGCCATATATGTTAGCTAGCACAGACCAACATACCAACAATATACAAAACAATAGTTAAGTCCTTTATCCTTCCATATTTCTTCCTTTTTAATTCTCAATGCTTCAGTGGAGGGCCACAGCCTTGTCCCGTTTCTGTAACCATCCTGTACTGACCTCAGGATTGGATGCGTAGCATATTCATGAAATATCAGTAGGTTACAGTTACACACTAGTTACCACTTTTTTGCTGGACAGTTTGACACTTTTATTTGCAGAGCTCGCCTTTGTATTACGGAAAAAATAGTTTCTCTGACAGTATTTATTAAAGACTATACCTTAATCATTAGATCTCACTATACGTTTTCCTTTCCATAAAGACGAAGATAATACACATACACACATACATAAACTCACGCCTTCTTCGTCTTCTTCGAAGATAATAATATTTAATATCAAGATACATACAGACCACGTTATGCTTCAAGACTGCTATTACATTACACTCGTAAAAGGACACTCGGTCGACATATTTTATGGCGAAAATATATCCATTTTCTTTGAAATGCTTCCGTAGCAAAAATGTTCAGTTACTTTAGACTCAGGTTACTGCCGCTGCGCGCTGTAAAAATGCTATAACTTTTGTCTCATTCTAATTAGTAAAGAGACTCTGTAAGCGTTTTGAGAAGATGGTTTTCCTGCTTTAGAATATCTTAGATCAACGTCCTTTTCATAATTAAAGTTATTTCAAAGTTCTCGTACAGTTTGTACCCTTAAGAACTCCAACATCATCGTCGCAGAAATACGTTTACCCAGACGGATATCTTAAAACACACTCAGTTCTTATTTTGTGTCAAGGCAATATGTAGATTTGTATATTCCATATTCGGAAAACTAAATTGCTCTGATGTACTAGAAATATTCCTAGACGGTAAAGTTAATTCAATTTGTTCAGATAGGGGACCAAGATCGATGTACCTATACAATAAAGTGAAGCATTTGTTAGACGATGTTTGCTTAATGAAACATTACTTACTCCACCGGAACGTACTTGGCGATGTCTTAGTTCTTGTTCTCGTTGCAAACTAATGCATAAACTTGAAACGATCGTTCTAAGACAAACAACCTTGCTCCATATGGCTGGCAGGCTAGAGACCACGATCATAATATTCCTGCTCCAATGCTCCTAAATAATTCATGGCAAGGTGGCTCACACGTACGACGCCAGGCTCGGAGGTAGGCTGCACGTCAACCCGCTAGCTCTACCTGTGGCCTATAAATTGAGCTCATTTGAATAATAAATTGACTACACGAACTTCTACGATGGATAAATATCGACACGAACACGGAATTCTTTAAGACTGGCTAACGTGGTTGTACATTGAACTACCTGAAAACGTACGTCCACAAATGGTATATTATTTAACACGAGTTTCTCTTTCACTTCAGGGTAAAAAACCGCGAAAGAACCGCACCTCACGTCGGCAATCGATGGCTCTAATTGATACGATAAACGAAGCGAAATTGATAGACACGCAGTTAAATTTTCTATCCAATTAATCCATTTCGATTCATATAAAATACTGACACGATATGCTACACTTTCCGAGAACTATTATTATCGTTACGACAGAGCATCTTCGTTGTGGTCTTTCGTGCTGAACCAAACTATTATGTAAATAAAATCTAATCGATTATTTCTTTTAAGAAACTAACAAAACACTGAACATTGCCAGAGTAAGTACCTGCCTACTTAATTATGGCAATAAGCGGGAAAGAGTGCATAACAATGGTATTTAATTATTACAAGCCGGAATGTGTTTTTTCAGATACCGCTTCTTCAATCAACAATGACACATAATCACGAACACGGTACCGAGAATCCATAACCACCAAACTAATTCCTCAAACTAGACATGCTGGAAGTGAACAGACATACTTTCCATTAGCAAAGCTACGAACGAACCAAACGACTTTTTGGGAGATTACATCTGTGTAAGGTTCGAATTCAAATGCAAAGAGTACGAGGTTAAAGTAAGGTAACGAGTGCCAATAATCACGGTAACAATAGGGCTGCCTTATGCAGATATTGCTGGTCCATCTGGGAAAGATAACAAGCAATATCTTTATGTAAATTGACGTCAATGGTATAACGCTGAAACTACACGGAAAATAGAGCATTGCGAGCAATTTATATAAATCCAAGAATTGTTAGAACGTTTTAAAGGTATTCCACAAAGCTATACAGTAACAGGAATCCGCATAGTTGATACACAATCTTTTGTTAAATACTTGAAAGTTTGAGCAATTCGTTTAATCCGCCCCACTTTAAATTCAGGGAACAAATTCCGTATAATAAAATTTGATAATTATTTCCGATTCGCGTAAGTATCGTAATAAGGGGACGGGACATCAACATATCTTGTCCCATCTAAAATGGGGTTGAAGAGACATTTGGAATTTTGCAACCCTACGTGTGTCGACCGGGTGTGTTTGGCGTGTCAACGTGGCTGCGGTCACGGCCGGACGGCAGTACGCAGAAATAGACTGAGGGCGTATCTTTGACAGGTCGAAATGCATTGATTGTGATGTACCTGGTGAGAGATGTGAGTGAAACATCTGGCTTAAATAGAACAGTTAAAAATCATAATTTCATGTATCCAAATAGGATGATTTTAATTTCAATTGCTATTGAGTAAACTCCTACTAGCATTCATGCAGATTCAAATTCCGTATCTTCAACGTAATTCCAGCTCAACCTGCTAATCAAACGAACCTGGTAAATTGTATTTCACACGCATAAAATCCCACGGTTATTGCAAAAGAGCAGCAAATGCCCTGTTAACCTTTTGACCGCCACAGTCATGTATAGATATGACAGACCAAAATGTGCCCAGCACGCCACGGTCACGACTACATGACAGATTTTAAGGAATAATTCGTAGCTTGTCACCGAGGGCACGTTTTTGCTATTTTGACATGGCGGATAATAGGTTAAATGTCAACCCTAAACTGAACACTGGAAGATCGATAACACTCACAGAAACATTAAAGTAAAAAATTACGAGATTTCGAATTATACGAGTAATATTAAAACAAATGAAGGCCTTAATGATTTCTGTGGGGGCTGAAAGGATGAGCAGTAAAAGCCGCTACGGCACCGATTTGTCACGAAGGAATTTTAAACTCTGTGATAAATTACGAAATCCTTTACGCTGTGCAGCGTCAAGAGTACTATTTTGTCGAAACGAAAACAAATTAACTGCGAGACAAATGGTCACGATGAGAACGCGTGAATACTACTTACATGAAAGCAGTTAATCGCCATGTATCCCACAATGTATGTACAGTATGTACACACGGCTACACAGCAAGCTATACATTTCCAGTATAGGCTGACCTCTCATTGTACGGAAACCCTATACAATGCAAGATCAGTATATACTGGAAATGTAATAGGTTGATATGCAGCCGTGTGTACGTACGTGTTATTGTAATACCTACGAGGGTGCGTTTTTAAGTTCGCGGAACGGGGAGGAGGGGATAACAATAGGTCATTATCGGGATGGCCACAACTTCAGCCACTCAATATTAGTATAAATACCAGGTTTTATCTTAATTGGATTAGGCTCATTAACCAGATCCAGCCTGTCCCACCTTGCTGTCCTCCCCCCAGCGACGCCCTAAGCCGAGGTCCGTACCCCACAGGGGGTGCCCTTAGCGTGCAGTCGCTTAGTATTATAAGAAATTCGCCCCTGGCTGGAGGCTTTGAGTTCGCTTAAGGCAGCCAAAGGAAAGTCCGGTTAAGTAGTCACGACCTCTCAAGGTCAACTACGAGATGGCATTATCAAAAAAAAAAAAAAAATTGGATTATTAGTCTTTGAACTATCGTCGTCGGGAAGAAAGTGTGAATTATTGAAAAAATCGAGTACCGTGCCGTAATAAAGTTCCTTACCAAGCAAGGAAAGTCAGTTCAAAATATACTGGAAGAGATGGAATCCGTTTACGGGGACTCTTGCCCGGGTAAAACCATGGTTTACAAGTGGCACAGTCTCTTTAAACAAGGCAGGACCTCACTTGAAGACGACCCACGGCCCGGACGGCCGATCGAGCTGACTACTCCGGAAATCATTAAAAAAGTCGAAAAAATAATATTGGAAGATGCCAGACTAAAGAAGAAACAGCTTGCAGAAATGGTTGGAGTATCGGATACGACAATTTTCAAAATTCTACACGATCACGGCATGACAAAGGTCAGTGCAAGATGGGTGCCAAGAATGCTCACGCCGCCGCCTCAAAAACAACACCGCGTGGAGTGTTCTCGCACGTTTTTAGACCTCTGTAACGAAGATAAGGATGGACTATTAAGTCGAATTGTTACTGGAGATGAAACTTGGGTTCATCATTATGAACCTGAGTCGAAACAGGACTATGCAGTGGCACAAAAAAGGCACACCACCACCCAAGAAGTTTAAAGTTTCACAATCGGCTGGAAAAATCATGGCAACAGTGTTTTGGGATTCAGAAGGGATCCTGTTGACCGATTATAAAGATAAAGGCGTTTCTATAACCGGAGAATACCATGCTTTTATCCTCGAGAGGTTGAAAGAAAGCATTAAAAAAAAAGGAGGGGTAAATTGACCAAAGGTGTCCTTCTTCACAACAACGCGCCTGTTCACAAGAGCCGTGTTGCGTTGGCTGCCCTGCATAAGGTGGGCTTCGATATTTTAGACCATCCACCCTACAGCCCAGACCTGGCTCCCAGTGATTATTACCTCTTCCCAAAACTGAAAAAAGAACTTCGTGGGAAGAAATTTTCAACTGATGAGTAAAGGACGCGGTGTCAGCTTATTTTTCGGACAAAGACAAAACGTTTGTTTTATGAAGGTATACATAAGCTAATTGAAAGATCTGAAAAATGTATAAGGGTAGCAGGTGAATATATTGAAAAAAAAAATAATAATTTAGTATTTTTATTTTCACTTCTCACCCTCCATTCCGCGAACTTAAAAACGCCCCCTCGTATCTATTGTTTGTCGCGTTTAGAGCTGTTTCTTTGTATGAAAGTTGATTGTCTTGATATTTGGCCTTTTTCTGAACGTTCACATTTAAATGGTACTTTATTTAAATACTTACAAGTCAGCTTTTTTTAATATTAGTCCTGAGTTTTCAGTTTTACTAGTCTTAGTGTGATACCGAACTTAATTTTAGTTAAATCCCGATAATTTTATTGATTTTATCAACTTTCTCTTCAGTCTCTTCTTGGATATTCATTCATAGTTGAAGAACACTCAAAATGAACTTAAAATACTAAGTACTCACCAGAAGCATCGTTTTTGACAGTTGGCTGTGCAAGAGTTCGCTTTGGCGTGCTGGTGGTTCGCGGTGATGGCTGCGCGCGCCGACACGGAGGAGTACACTCCGGACCATTGGGACGCTGGAACAATACATACATTTAAAGTTGATAAGAAGTAGAATGACTTGTTTTATGATGCTAAAACACGTTGCTCTTTCGGCCCGCGGGGTAATGACGTAACACACAATATCGTATTTTACTATATACGAGAAAAAATCCATAAATATATTATTGAGATAGTTTAGGCAAAAAGGAGTCGCAAAATTTTACTTTTAGTTCATAAAATAACAAAATCAATTTTAAAATTCAATTCAACGTTTTCAGTTTTTCTAATCTGTTAAAAAACACCATGAAATAGTAGCCGCCATGTTATTACGTCATACCACTATGTAAACTAAAACGTGTCAACTGATAGATAATAGATCAGCGCATTTGTTTACATAGCCAAGTGACGTCATGACCACAGAGCAACATGGCGTCCACTGCGTCCAGCGCGAGCCTTTTCGTCAAACTACGAGCAAAATTTGAAAATGTAAAATTTAAATGCATTTTTCTGGCACTTATCGATTGAATAAAAATTTTGTGATTTCTTTTGGGGCATATTAGCACTATATAATTTAATTAAGACACTTTTCAAAAATGGGTGTAAGACCCTATTGCAATGGATTTCATTGTGACAACTCAAAAACATTCATTATGCTGAGCGTTGGCCGTTTTGCGTGGACGTGACGCAAGTTCTCCCCCAAATTGTTTCTTTTTTGTATTTGTGTTCCTTCCTTGCGTCATGTTTACCGCAAATAAATGTGTTTTCTTTCTTTCTTTCTTTACGTTAATTACGCTGTCGAGCAAACGTATTTTTCAATCATATGAAGCAATGGATTAAGAATTTTCAAAAGCCTTCGGATTACGATAAAAAATGTGTTACAAAATTGGGGTGCTGATCCACCAGCGAGTTTAGCCCTATTTCATACGGGATTTCTTAAGGCGTTGACAAGACCCAATTGACAAAAATAGGCATCTCTTAAGAAAAAAAATTGCCAAATCTGTATAGTTTGTGGTAGCGGAAAAAATATATGTTAATTTTGAACATATTTCCCAGAACTTGGTTGTTACCAAAACACGTTTTGAAAACAAAATCTCGATACAAACTAACGTTAAACTAACCTCTTACCTTGAGTTCTAATTCAAAATATCTGTATCAAATATGAACATACGTTACGTATTTAATTAATAACAAGAACGTCTTATTTGAATGCAGAACTTGGTTGTTTTTTATTTTCGATTACTCAACTCAATTTTGAGTAAATAGATAATTACTTCATATTTTACAATAAATTACAAGCGTTGTGTGATCGCGCTTCTCTTTCTTTTCTATGCAATCTGACAGGGACCGCGGTTTAGGTGTTGTCAGCGTCTTAACGCGACGATTTTTTATCGCGCACTGGATTTCCAACGCACTGCTTAGCGCCGAAAGTTGAATATCAAACAATGCGCTTTTTGTGCTTTGTACTGTGTTGCATCCTCCATGCTTGGATCAGTACCGACAGCTAAAAAATCGTCCATGTGAGTCCCGAGGCCTTACTGGATCATTTCATTGCCAGACCACGGTATTGTGAACCAGTGGCTAGAGCAAGGGTCAAGGGGGAAGGGTATTCCGACGTTTGGCTCCCAAACTGGAGCGGGCGGGCGCTGCATTGAAGCGGCTCCTGCCCAATCTAGGGGGTCCAAACGCCTCCTGCCGGAGGCTCTACGCGGGGGTCGTGCGGTCCATGGCCCTCTACGGGGCTCCTGTATGGGCGCGTTCTCTGGCGCTGCGGCCAGCCCGCCGGTTGAGCGCGGCCCAAAGGGTCATGGCTATCCGGATGGTCCGGGGATATCGCACGGTCTCCTGTGAGGCAGCGAGCCTCCTTGCCAGATTGCCGCCATGGGATCTGGAGGCAAAAGTCCTCGCGCGAGTGGCGCGAGGAGGCGAAACGCCGGGGCGTAACTCCGCTGCCGCGAGAAATCGCGGCACAGCGGACGGAGCTCCGGCGGGATCTCATGGCGACATGGAGAGTACGGTTGTCGCAACCCAGTGCTGGGCACGCCACAATTGCGGCGATAAGTCCCCTCTTTGAGGAGTGGCTAGAGAGGCGCCACGGCGTCCTCACCTTCCGCCTGACGCAGGTCCTCACCGGACACGGCAGCTTCGGGAGGTTCCTGTGTCGGATAAGGCGGGAGGAAACGCCCGGTTGTCACCACTGTGTGGATCGCCCGGAGGACACGGTGGAGCACACGGTGGAGGTCTGCCCGGCTTGGGCAGAGCACCGCCGTGTCCTCGTGGAGGCGATCGGCGGCAGAGATCTCTCGCGTCCGGCCCTGGTTCAGGCCATGGTACGGAGCGAGAGGGCATGGGCAGCCGTCACCTCCTTCTGCGAAGCAGTAGTGCTCGCGAAGGAGGAGGCGGGACGGTTGCGGGAAAGGCAAGTTTCGCGCCCTCTCGCCCCTAGCCGCCGCAGGAGACGCCCTGGGCGTCGGGAATCCCGGGCGGATTTCCGGCCACCCTAGGCGCGGGCTTGCGGACGGTGAGCAATGGGTAGCTCACCGTCCGGTAAGGACCAGGCTCGGGTCGACGGCGCGTCGTATTCCACGCGCGCGTCAAAGGGAAGTCGTCAGCACAAGGTAGGGGTCCACTAGGGCCGATGCCTGCCGGGGTCGCGGGAAGGTACTAATGGGTCACCGAGGCCCCCGCAACACAGGCAATGGAAGGAATACGGGTGGGTTTTAGTTTAGTAAGAGTCTGACACACCCTCCCGCTCCGCCCAGAGCGGGAGAAGTTATTTGATGATTTCCCACCCAAAAAAAAAAAAGGGGGTAGGGTAAGGGTCGGGTAATCGCAGTTGACCTTGCTCATACAAATGTGCATCGCGCTCACGCCGCGCCGTCGTTCGGTTTCATAGGGAATATTTATTTTTAGTAACGAAAATATGGATATTTAAAAAAAAAACAGATGGAATAAAGTAAATAAAATAGTCTGTTCATACAAAAATAATCATGAAAATATCTTGACTAGTTTGAAAGTAATATCGTTTTTTTTATGTTTTGGGTAGACATTACTTACTGAATATTATTTGATAAAGTATTTTACTACAATACAAATATTCACATATTGAATTAATGTGTATGCGTTCTAGTTTAACATTGTTACATTATACATTTTTTGCATAGCTTACTTGCATTATATGAAGGCGTAATAATAGATTTTAAAGTCACTAATCTGCGCCTTAAATATCAAATTGCACATTTATTTATTCGATTATTTACTATTACCACCTACATTTGTTTTTACAGGTGGAAACCCAATACAACAATGAGAGACGTCAGAGATGTCGCCCGAAAACCAATCAGACAGCACCACCAACAAAAATGAAATGTTTTTAAACTGTCTTATTTTGACTGAGAGGGTCCACAAATAAATACCTGTCGATTAAAGTGAATATTAATTAACAAGTCCCAAGTAACGACTGAGTACCGGCACAATTCATACAGAGAACAATAAGTTAAGTGTCACCCTCTGGAATTCCGCCAAAGAGCTAAGTTATCCAATAAATCCACATTAATGCAAGTTTATGATTAGGCTAGATGTTACAATAAATCGCATGTTTATAAGCTGTTAACGCAATATTTATAGGCTTTATACATAATTATCAGAAACTCCAGTAATTACTATAATTGGTATTATAAAACATCAGTGTCCACATTGCGCATACGCATTAAAGATTTATAAATACTGTACGCCTGAATTTCTCACTTTTACCTTTTATTTATAGTGTCAATTTCTTTATGGGGCCGTGCACGAAATCGCCTGATTTAGATCAATTTTGATCATTGGTTGTGACAAAGAGAAAAGAAACTTAAACAAAAATAGGTATTTGTGATTTGAAAAGTTGAGTTCTTTGTTATGCATGTGGCTGGAAGGGATTTTTCAAATAAATTAGGTAAGTATTCATGGAAAATCCCTACTATTCGCAATAAGTTTTACGAAAAAGGCCGCGACACTGACGTTTGATCATCTTTATAAAAAAACCTACTTTTGTTTTTGAACAATAACATCAACATAATTATATGGTCTACTTGCACGTGGCTGAAGAACTTTTGTATAAAAACTTATTTTAAAAAAAAACATTTCTTTTTTAAACCCAGTGAATAATGTATTTGTTCCTATTTTTTAGCAGACCATATCAAGACATTTAAAAATCACACACTACGCTTCTTCTTTGTGATTAAATCAAAATTTTATTTTATGATTATACAATATCTTTATTAATCCTCAAAGGCGAAATAAACTATATTTTCGAGAGCGCAAAGTGATGAAACTATTAACAGGTGATGTGATTGACACGAATGGTTTAGCGCCACCAAAACGTACTTTTATAGTTACACAGACGTACTGTTTTAATTATTTCAAGATTTTTCACAATTAGATGTAAAAAAGTTGGTATTTTTCGTTTACGAAGCCTTAACACGGTGCAAAAAATATATTTTTCCTGGATATACATATATTCTGAATAAAACAAACAATACAATGAGCATTCGATTTTTAATTTTAAGTTTATTTGGTGAACCTAAAAATAAAATCCAACATTGAACTTGTAATAAATACCCTTGAAAGTTTAAACTGAGAAATACGTACGATATAAATTATTTACATAATCTCAAGTTTAATGAAGCACTACATACTAAGTAATTTGAACAGCCTTTGTCTAATTTAACGAAGATAAAAGGCTTTCATTAAATAGTAATAATAATAATGCCTTGCTACGTGATACTGAAATGAAATTAATCAAGTTGTTTTGATGATCCATTTCGCTGTTGCGAATTCTCGGTATTTCTTTGAGAGATTAATGAGATCTAATTGAGTCGAAGCAACATCACGTGTTAAGGCAAAATACGTCGTATTATTATAAATCTGTAAGTATATTGGATGTTTGTTACTCAATTACGCATAAACGGCTGAGCTGTACGGATTTGGATGAAATTTGGCACACGGATAGTTTATAACCTGGATTAACCACACAGGACTTTATCTTGGTAAATGACATATTCTGCAGTCCAGACAGACAAAGTCGCAGGCAGATGCTAGTATTAAGATAAATCAGTATAACAATCTTATCTAATGCTAATAAGAAATAGGGTGAGGCCTTTATTCTAAATTTAATCTATTTCAACCGTTTTAATTATGTGTATTAATGAATTGTATTGTCCTGTCATTTCCTTTTTTATTTTTAGTCTTAATTCTTATTTCAATCCACACTGGACAGTCCCAGAATTTTTCATTTTATCCAAAAATGTATATATTTTTATTTTATAATTCGTATGTAATAATTATTTAATTGTATTGTATTTTAATGATCAATTATTTTTTATTTTATATAATATCTGGGTAATGCTAATCTAGTGGCACTTTTTGCCTTATCTTAATTTTGCTAACATGCGGATAATGTAGTGGGCTGCAATATTGTTAATACTACTTATGAGCCTATATTATTTTTATTTGTAAACATTTCATATTGTAGCTGTTTATTGTTCCATAATGAATAAAATAAAACAACAAGCTTACATAAATAAGTGAAACGTTGTCATTGTCTTGAAAAAGTATAGATCATAAATGTAGGGTGTAAATGTGTAATCGATCGAAAACGTGAACTCTAAGGTTCCTCAACGCTATTCAAGTTTCTTCATCCAACCACAAGAACATAAAATTTAGGAAAAATACTAACTTAGAAAATTGTCTCAACCGATTATGCGACACGATTTTGACAGAATTCAGAATAGTAAGTAACTACTAGGAACTGTTAAACTTAATACTGCGAAGTTATACAGACAAGTCTGCGCTAACTTAACAAAAGCTTAAGTACTGAACTTACAGGATCTGAGAACAGTTCAATATGTGTGGAAATCTGGGAAACTCTTTACCCTAGTAAGTCTGTGTGCAATGCCAGTAATATTTGCATACTAAGAGAATCTTACTGCATCTTGAAGAAAGTAGAAATTCTCCAAGTCCTGTCCAAAATCCTCCATTTAGTTAGAATATAAATATAAAATTTTAGAGAGGGATTATGGCCTACACGGAGTCTCTACTTACATACATACATCACCTAATCTTTCACGCACCCCGGTCTCGATAACATACACTCATATAACATGGGCGCACGCACCCTCCTTCCACCCCACCTTATTACACATACACACACTCCCACACAATACCTACCTTCCACTACATGCACACACACCCTCACACACATAGACATACAATCACATAAATTACTGCAGCGGTAGAACGACACCGTTCGTTAATAATTGTTGTAACAGATAAAGTGTATCAGAATTTAGTGGCCGTACACTGTTTCTCAAAATACAGGTTATAGCCTAGTTTGAGAGGCAGGGTGTTAAAAAATTTTGAACAGATTTTACAACAAACACAATTATATGTATAACTTTCTACCCACTGATTATTTCTGTAATTATCTGTATGTATTTTTTTTATGAATAAACGGTAATTTCAATTTCAATATTATTTAGTGTAACTCTAATTAGTTTTGCGCTTATCAAATTTAATAAATTAAAGAGCTGTCACAACAACTAGTCAGACAAGAAGTTTTGGTTATCACAAGGATTAAGTAAGATACCACTTTCAAACATGACCAATGACTTGCAACATTCACCTTAAAACAGTCATTGAGATGTGCTTACACGGTAACTTAATTGCTTAGAATTGCCAGGGATTGTGTAACTTAAAATTTCCCGTGTAAACGAGAGCACCATAATGATTCCCCAATCGGTATGTCCAAAAACTCACCAATTTATTAATCTTATACTCCTTGAAATAAATCCTCATATTGAATATCCGACGACTCTTTAATTTTATGCGTCACATAGAATTAAGAGTCCAATTCACTTATTCACTGCACGTTTCAACTAAAGTACGATTTCACCTAAAATCCAACGGAAATTGCTCATAACTCTTCCTAATGATGTCATAAAATGCTTTTGGAGGTCTAACTTTTAGTTTTGAGTAAGTAATCACAAACAAGGACAGGACTTCAGTTCAATCCTTTAATCTGTGTTGCAGCTGACATTGGGTTACAATAGATTCTTTTAAATTAAGGTTTTACATGATGTCGTAAGACGGCAGTCTACCCAGGACACACCGGCCATATTTAAGTAGTCACTTGTGGGGTATGAGATCAGTGGTGGCCCAATAGTAACGGCTTCGACAAGTAAGCACTTTACTTTGTGTAAATTATTTTATAACCATTGATCTCAAAGCGGTGAAGGAAAACATCCTGGAGAAACCGGCATGTCCTAGAACCAAAAAATCAAAGATTGTGCATGACATGCGCAAGCCCGCACTGGGCCCGCATGGTGGATTATGGCCCACTGCCTCTCAAAGAGTGGAGGCCTGTGTCTGATTATGCTATGCTAGTGGCGGCTAAATTGCCTTGTCTTACACAGACTTTATCTCCAAGCAATGTCGTTCTCAGATCAGGGGGGTAACCATCACCTCATATAGCAGTATTATTTCAATATTACTTCAGCGAGAGAAAGAAATGGAGCTATAAGTCCTGTATAGCTCCATCACTTTTCCACTGTAAAGTAATATTATAATAATACTGCTAAAGAGGTGATGGTTACCCCCCTGAACTCAGTAAGTAAAACCGATATACAGTCCTCAAGTAACTAACAATTAAGTATTCAGAACAGAATTAATTTCTAGGAAAGCTTTGCTTAACAATATCAATTAGTACAATGCGAGTACAATGGATCCTAGTCTATTTTGTAATTTTCCAGAACCATCAAAGTTAGTCAAAGTAACAGCTATGAAGCCACTGTTCATTATTCAAGTTTCTTGTTAGGATCGCTTAACATAAAGTGTCTATGTTTGAGTAGGAAGGTGCATAGTGTTTGATTGGAAACTTGAACTTAGATAGTGCTATGAGTGTCCTACATAACTTAGGAAAACGTCGGCTGTCCAGGGCCTCAAGTCTGCTATTACAATAGTGTCAGAATGGTCTGT
The DNA here is from genome assembly GCA_905333075.3 of Atethmia centrago. Taxonomy (NCBI): domain Eukaryota; kingdom Metazoa; phylum Arthropoda; class Insecta; order Lepidoptera; family Noctuidae; genus Atethmia; species Atethmia centrago. The sequence goes on from HG995384.1 coordinate 21,876,610, forward strand.
TCCGATCCTCATTAATGACGCCATTATATTAGTAGATTACCAAACTTGTCAAAATCAACAATTATAAAATCAATGATAGACCAGTCTGACACTATTGTAATAGCAGACTTGAGGCCCTGGGCATCGAAATGTACATTCGTACGTAATTAAGAGAGAAAAATATATAATATTCAGTCTAGCTAATAACTAAAGCTTTTGAAAATAAAGACAATCTACAAAGAACTCCAAAAACTTAACTGTTATTGGCAAGCATTTGCGGAAACTTCAGGGAATAGTCCTTTCTTCTAAAGGTTTCCTATATTAACTCTCCAAATAAGTTGGTAAGGAAACATTGAAAGAACTTGTATAATTAGGGGTTTTTCGGAAATCTCCTACGCCGGGCAAAGAAAGGCTTTAATTCGGGCTGTAGGCTAGACAAAGCTTTCAGTTAAATGGATTTGGATTACTTTAGTGGTGAAAATTTCTGGCAAGAGGTTCTGGGAACTTGGTTTAATTTATCTATAATTTAATTACAATCTTAGCTAGGTATATTCAGATTGTAAGATCAGCACCGATTTTGGAGCAAACCTCAAGAAATCAAGGATAATCACATAACGAACAAAGCTTTCAGAATACAAGACTACGAGTGTGACCCAAGAATAGAAATGATATATTATTCAAGTAAAGAAAACTTCAGACATGGTCGCCAAACAAACACAAGTTGAAACTAATATTGACAAAGTCATACACTAGTTTGAGGGACCGAATAATGTCGGACAAAGTTACAAGCGCTTATTTTCTAGTAGAATGTTATGTTTACTAATTTTCAACTAAAGTTGGCACGAATTCCTAAGTAACTACCAGACAAAGACGTGCCAAGGACGTTGGTTCAAAATACGCAGCCACTGTTTCTAGGTCGCTAGTCCTTTGACTGTTTGATAACTTTAATTTCCAAGGTACAAAGAATTCCGGGTGTCACCACTGTGTGGATCGCCCAGAGGACACGGTGGAGCATACGGTGGAGGTCTGCCCGGCTTGGGCAGAGCACCGCCGTGTCCTCGTGGAGGCGATCGGCGGTCTCTGCCTCTCGCGTCCGGCCCTGGTTCAGGCCATGGTACGGAGCGAGAGGGCATGGGCAGCCGTCACCTCCTTCTGCGAAGCAGTAATGCTCGCGAAGGAGGAGGCGGGACGGTTGAGGGAAAGGCACGTTTCGCGCCCTCTCGCCCCTAGCCGCCGCAGGAGACGCCCTGGGCGTCGGGAATATCGGGCGGATTTCCAGCCACCGTAGGCGCGGGCTTGCGGACGGTGAGCAATGGGTAGCTCACCGTCCGGTAAGGACCAGGCCCGGGTCGATGGCGCGTCGTATTCCACGCGCGCCTCAAAGAGATGTCAGCACAAATGTAGGGGTCCACTAGGGCCGATACCTGCCGGGGTCGCGGGAAGGTACTTATGGGTCACCGAGTCCCCTGGCAACACAGGCAACAGGAAGGAATACGGATGGGTTTTAGTCAGTAAGAGTCTGACACACCCTCCCGCTCCGCCCAGAGCAGGAGAAGTTATTTGATGATTTCCCACCCTCAAAAAAAAAAAAAAAAGGTACAAAGAATATTTACAATTCAGATGAAGATTGAAGATAAGGAAATACAAAGTAGATGTCTGCGGTTCGAGTAGATATATAGAACAAGACACTTTGAAAAACGGGATCACGAAATGAGTGCAGGCAGGTATGTAGGTACCCAAAAAGTTGCTGTAACACGCCGAAAGTACCACGTAATTCAATGATGTAAAGAGTGGAAAGCCTGGCTTGAGTCCAGGAAAGGCGAAAAAGGTCAATTAGGAGCACAACGTTTAGCAGTGGGAGGATGTGGGCTTCATAGATACAGATAGTAGTTTGCACAACGAAAGAAGACATGCGAAACTCTCGTTTAACCTTTTTTAAACAAGGTCAAACCAAGTTTTATCCAACTCTTTGGAGTATCTAATCTTTAGCTCTATAGGTACTCGCTGCCTGCCGGGGTCGCGGGAAGGTACTTATGGGTCACCGAGGTCCCCGCAACACAGGCAACGGAAGGAATACGGGTGGGTTTTAGTCAGTAAGAGTCTAACACACCCTCCCGCTCCGCCCAGAGCGGGAGAAATTATTTGAATATTTCCCACCCAAAAAAAAAAAAATTGCTCTATACTCTTCGTAATTTGACATACCAACGTACTTTATAGCCAGAAGTGTGAAACAAGTTAAATTAGTTCTAAATCAGAGAACAATGTAAGCTCACAAACTAGATGTTTCGAAACGGCTTTGATCTCGGTCTGTGGCAGGACAACCTTCAACGCCTAGATAGATTGTCTGATCTACGTAACCTAAGCCAACGAACTATCTGCGCTATGCAAATTTGTAATACTAAACTTGGATATCAAGTACTACTTGAAGTTTGAACACTTTGATACGAATTGTACTGAACGATTGTGTGCATTAAATTACTTTCTAAAGGACTAAATAATCGGCACAATGCAGATGATTACGAATGATAATATGAAGCAGCGAGTTATATTGATAAACCCACTTTTTAAGTTGACCTTTAAGCGTGAGAAAAATCCAAGAAAGATTCTTATTCTTTAGTTTAGTTTACTGATTGACAGATGGCTTTTCTTCTCTGAAATCAGTCATACTTCAACAAACTTGAAACAAGGATTTCAAAGAATTAACCATCTGCGTACCTAGAGTAAAATACTTTTATAAAGTAAAGGAACTCTTTAAGAGGTTAACACGGTAATAGCACAGTTGCTCGGCAAACCACTGGAAAATGGGGATCTTAATTTTTAATCAAGATAATTACTTGAATTAGGATCTACTCCTACCGAGGACCGTAAGATGATAAAGAAAGCTTAACTAGGGAAATACTCATGTCCAGCAGTTGACAGATTAAGACTGGTGGTTGAATCCATTATTTTATAAGTACCACAAAAACTTGTATGAAATGTAGCTTAGCTTCAACATTAATAATAATGCTTAATAAAAATGAGGTAGCTTCAGGGACCTTTTTTTTTTTTTTTTTTTATTTGTGATGGGTTTGCTCTTGACCTTAGTCTATGCCAGAGGCGACAGAAACAAAGTCGACGATGGAGCGAGCTTACCCAGAAGAAGCCTGTTCACTCTCACTTTGAAGAGATTAGGGTTATATGCGTTCGGAAACACAGACGCAGGCAGAGAGTTCCATTCCTTTGCTGTGCGCATTATAAAAGAAGTTTGGAAACGCTTAGTGCGAGTTGGTGGGATAGCCACCAGGAAGGGATGGTAACCTGAAGTGCGCCTAGATGACCGATAATAGAAGGGGGCCGGTGGAATGAGGTCGTGGAGTTCCTGAGCACACTCTCCGAAGTACAATCTATAGAAGACCGACAAGCAGGCAACCTTGCGACGATGGGCCAAACTGTGAAGCTTGGCATCCACCAGATTTACGTCGCCAATGAGCCTCTTAGCTCTGCGTTCCATCGAGTCAAGCGCGGCAAGTTGGTATTTAGCCGAGCCATCCCAAAGGTGGCTACAATACTCCATGCAGGATCGGACCTGCGCTTTATAAAGGGTCAAAAGCTGTCCAGGCGTAAAGTATCGCTTCACCTTATTTAGGATGCCCAGTTTCTTGGCCGCAGTCTGGGCTTTGTACTCGATGGTGGCGCCGAAGTTGAGGTTAGATGTCAACTCCATGCCTAGGAGCTCGAGCCGATCAGTTACAGGAACCGATGTACCCCGAAAAGTAGGAGTCAGGTCGAAACGACTCCTTTTTGCGGTAAAAAGACACGCTTGTGTTTTGGTGGCGTTAAAAGTGACCAGATTATAATTAAACATTGAGTAATATTGACATGCAAGTTTTACGATAATGCCTTCATTTATGTATTTACATACGTAAAAAAATAGGCACATAACACCGCAGTTATTTCTTACGATTGCCTTAATTTCATGTTCCACTGAAGCATTAAATAGAATGACGAATAGGGTGGTATAGTCTTTTCAGTAATTAGCTGTCATAATAAATTACTTACATAATTAGCAAGAAGCAACTAAAATTATGGGGCTGTGACAAAGTATTCCCGATAGGTACTTAGGTAGGTGATTAATTGCGTGGACCGACGCAGGTTTTATGAAATAATTATTATGAATAATAAACAAGAATTTTATTTAACTATACCGACTAGACTTTCTTCTTCATTATTATGCTTTGGATGCAGAAATATAATTAATAATATATAATTTAACCTGTTAAGCCCCGCGCGACACCGATTCGGAGTCAAACAATAGAAAATCAATTGTGTCTCATTAGCTGTCCTTGACCAATTAAATTACCAAAACACAAACTCGATTTTTGCCAATTTGATAATCAACTTCGGGACGAGAGGAACCAACTAACCTCACGAAGTAATTAAATGACACTTCGTTGGACAAGGAACTACAAGTCAAATATAAACTTCTGCTACTGAATTGGCTTAATTGTACACGAAGCTTGTTTAAATAAATGCTACACAAAGTCACAAGTCAAGATCTTGTGAAAGCCTGTTGAAGCAAAAAGAATCTGAAATCTGAGGATACGACACAGAGAAATTGGATGGAAAGGATGAGACTGAATGGAAACGTAAATGGTGAAAGCAAAAGCAATCTGTCTATTAGAAATAAGAACTCGTATTGGGTAAATGAAGACAAGATGTACTCATCAATAAGATCATGTGGGCGGAAGAGCATACTGTTCAGCCCACATTCAAAACGGCGAAGGAAAACATCGTGAGGAAAGGAACATGTCTTAGAACCAAAAAAATGTAAGCCACGTGACATCTACCAACCCGCACTTGGCCCGCGTGGTAGATTACGGCTCACTCCCTCTCACTGCACTGAGAGGAGGCCTGTGTTCCAGCAGTGGGAATATTATAGGCTGATTAGGTATGTATTCACAAAATGAGTTACGACCCTATGCTGTACGAGACCTAGTCTAGCCGCTGCTTGAAGAAATAAAAAGTAATAATAATAGAGACAAAACTAACAGAGAAGGTAAATAATAAGTGATGCCCCCTCCTTGCCATTTCTGCAAGGGAACTACTTGGGCAATTTTGGTTTGCAAGACTACGTTTTAAAAAAACTAGTCATGTCAATTTAGATGTCTCTTCCAAGGTGGTTAAAATTACTTCAGAAAACGAATTTATTGGAGTGAAATACAAAGATAACAATACAACACAAGATTAAACTCTATCATCTATTCTATTTGGTAGATAGGATAGACTGCATGATCAAACTCATTTCCTTGCATAAATATAAACGACATGACAAGAGCGTCACGACGCCATACTTAATTCACCATACAAGGCGCTATTCGCGAGGTTACTGATTAACTCCTACTTCCGACAACAATGCCCGTATTTAGTTATCGGTTAATTCAATGTCGTCTCACTGAACGTTTCCGTTCAACTGAAACTGTAATAGTTAAGTTGCTACACACGTTTATTTGTGGAGGTAAAATTAGAAGCGGGTAAATTAAAGCCAAGGTGTTATTTATCGTGACATCATTGGTTGGAGATTATGAGCAACATTTAGGTGTAAGTAATAATAGAAATCGTCATAACAACGATTTCAACGCCATCAACTTTCAACAAAAACCTCCACATGGAAAAACTGTCATAACTTTCAATCACTGTTTCGTCAACGGATCAAATCACAATGCAACGTAACAAGTATTACACAAAACCGAATAGAAAATAAAATCGCACATTAATCACGATACAAACGACAATAGAGACATGCGCAGACGCCGATGCGCGTAAACACGCGCGAAGTGGGTTCGCAACTGCGATATGGCCTCACGAAGTAACGAACAGCGCCCGCGCAACTTCTTTCATTTCGATTTCGGTACGATCATTCATAAGGTGTATTTTCTGTACTTTGATTTGAACACCTGGTTCCAATTCTAAAATGATAAAGGTCTCTCCTTTAAGGTATGTAACGGAATCGCTTTCTGAAACAGAGTGGGTATGTGAGACATTAGAGATAAGAAAGAGAGAGTTTTAGAAAAAACACTACAAAGTGATAAATAACTAACTTCGGTTTAAAAAATTACCCTTTGAAACAAACCAAAGAATCATCAAAATCTATTCATAAACATAAAAAAAGCATATATATACGGTCGAATTGAGAAACCTCCTCCTTTTTTGAAGTCGGTTAAAAATGATTTGGTCCAATATGGCGAATTCAACAAAAAACGCAACACTTTCGTAAATTATTCAATAAGTACCTACTGCTTACGTATTAAAGCTCGTGCAGACATGCAGCAATATGCCGGTCGCGCCTGCAATTTCGCCCCAGTCTGCACGAGCCTTTACATACAATATCACCGGGTATTCCCAATCACCAATTTGGATGCCAATCGAAATGATTTTATTGGCACTTTCCCCATAAAATATTGCAGCGGATATGAGGTCGACAATCAAATCCAAGATACTTACCTAATTCTGGTTAACTGCGTGGGAGCATCGATTTTATAAGTAATAGATGAGCATCGATTTTGTAGAGTTCGGATTTAGAACCTAAACTAGAATAGTAAATTAGATAGACGATATTAACTACCATTATTTACTAGTGTACTTAATAACTATTTGTATAAAGTCTAATATCGCCTGTCTTGTGCAAGCGTGGTGATTAATGCTTGTGCTTTCTCTGTATGAGAACAGGCCTTTGCCCGACAGTGGGACAATAATAAGCTGGTATTACGTCATCATCATCATTCTCCTGCCCTTATCCCAATTTATTTGGGGTCGGCGCAACATGTCGCTTTCTTCCATACTTCTCTATCATTTGTCATCTCGTTAGTCACCCTTTCTAGCCATATCATCTTTCGGACTGTGTGAAAGATGATATGGCTAGAATCCATCATTTCTTTGGTCTTCCTCTACTCTTATAGCCATCGACATTCATACTCAAGACTTTCCTCACGACATTTTCCTCATTCCTCCGCATCACATGCCCATACCATGACAACCGATTTCCGCACAACTTTTCAGTCACCGCCGGTGCTAGTTTCAGACTTCCTCTTGTGTACTCATTTCTTATTCTATCCTTTCGTTTCACACCACACATCGCTCTTAGCATTCTCACCTCAGCTGCATACAATTGCCTTTCATTCATCCCTTTTGTGGGCCAACATTCTGATCCATGTTATGTTATGTTATATGTCATGTTACCACTAATATAAACCTACAGTGAATGTGAATCAACTTAAAATTTGTTTACGGCTTCGTCCGGATGGTAAACATCCGATATATCATTTAGGAACTCCAAGAAAAGGGTTGACTGTGTTAGTGTTACAGAGTTTGGTACTTTGGAAAGACCTTTGTCCAGCATTGGGAGAGGCTGATTGCGTGAACTCATTTCGTCATACCGCGACACCAACAGGCTTAGCATGATGCTTTCTATTTCTTCGAAGAATAGAGACGGTTCTTTCTATACAAAGTGACATTTCGTTTTTCCATTTTTGACATCTCACTGTAGAAATCCTTCTACATAAAAAAGGACCTAGACAAATATCGTTAGAAACGAAAGACAAAATGACAGATTGCAGAAGGACTTCTACGGTGCATGCAATGTCAAAAATGGAGAAACGAAATGTCACTTTGTATAGAAAGAGCCGTGTCTATTCTTCGAAGAAAAAGAGAGCCTCATGCTAAGCCTGCAGGTAGGTAAGTACTCCATTTGCAAATTGCGAATATATTGCTTTGTAAAAGTGTCCCTCAACGATAAGCACATCATGCTAATTAAATTTCTTTAATGTATGTGAGTGAGCTATTAACCGTAGGTCGTGTAAATGTCACTAAACTTAACACACGCTCCTGCTCATTATTCTAACATGACGTGCAATTAAAATACTACTTACAAGTACGAGTCGCGGGAAGGTACTAAAGGGTCACCGAGGCAACACAGGCAACGGAAGGAATACGGGTGGGTTTTAGTCAGTAAGAGTCTGACACACCCTCCCGCTCCGCCCAGAGCGGGAGAAGTTATTTGATGATTACCCACCAAAAAAAAAAAGTACGAGTGAAAAGAAGCGAAGGTTTGCACGGAAACCGGAACGAGTACTTGCTAAGTAGGTATACGTTTCTTATACTGTTTTATTGGTTTAGTGGCCAAGCATGTTGGCAGACAGACCATCGACATAAACAATGTGACAACAGACATTAGGGTGCAACGGCCTCATAGACCGTCACCCTTAGGTAGAATAGAATACTCTTTATTATGTACACACGGCTACAATTCAAGATATACATTTCCAGTACAAGCTGATCTCGTATTGTATAGGATTTCCGTACAACGAGGTCAGCGTAAACTGGAATGTATAGCTTGATGTGTAGCCGTGTGTACACCATAAAAATTACACATATAAATGTACAAATTTTACATAGGGTGACACAATGGGTTTTATCACATGGCTTTGATACATCTGCCTGAGGATGCAACCAGACCGCGGTCTATCAACGACATTGTGACATATTTTCATATGAGGTGACGGTCGATGAAATCAAAATCAAAATATTTTTATTTCACATAAACCTACATGGGCACTTAGTGAAACGTCAGAAGCTAGGTGCACGGTTGAAATTGGTCGTTTCCTATGGAGAAGAGCCGGAAAGAAACTCCACGGCTACTCTTTTAAAAATAATTGGCTTTTACAATGTTTTCAAATTACTGTGTTAATAGGTGTGGGAGGACAGTGTAAGTCTGTCGAGAAGTACCAAGTACATAACAAAAAAAAAGGTCTACAAAATATTTAGTCTATTAAGCCTACAACGTTCTCACATTCACAAGGTACACAAGATACACAAGAATCTATGTAAAATATTAATAAAATAATAAAAATAAAAATCTATTTAAACGAAATGACATGTTTGCCATTACAACAAGTCTGAATTAATATCTAGTCGTCCACAAAAGCCACTAGTAAATAGTTTGATATCTGAGAGGCCTGGTTGCACCCACTTTAGCATAAACTCGAGGTCGAAATGTCCAATATCCGGAATGACTTTCACGTTATCACATGGGATTCGATAAGATACTATGATTTGCGTTAGTTAGATGGCCAGATACAAAATTTTGGTATTTAGATGTCCCCGTATGTGTTGCTTTGGTTGGAATTTGGTCATGCCATACTATGTTTTTCAATATTTAGAGACGTATCAATTTATTGGTTTATCTCAAGTATTGACATTCGAATAGGTACATATTTTTCTCGCCTACGCGTTAACGATCATCAACGTAAATAACAATGATTCAACGCTACAACTAATACAAAATCGTAGTATATTTACATTTAAGTGATCTCAGCTACTTAGTATAATAAGAATAACAGATATGATAAAAAGTCTGAGAAACTGCGGGACGGAAACTGACGAGTTTCTGTAAAATAAAAAGGAAATGACTAATTTCAAGAAGCGTACTCATGATTTATATGAAATATATAGCTACCTAGATCCTGACAGTAGAGAAGAAATAGATACTTCAGTAAGAAAGGGATAAAACGTTTACAAAGATAAGAAGATCCACTGATTGAATTTCATTCAACTTATTAATTATAATAATTAGAGTTACCTGAACATGACTCAAGAGAGATTAAAAAGTAAATGTGCGTAACACCTTCATTCACAAGACGTGTTACATTAGAAAAAATCTCTTGAATAAGTAATGAGAATGACAGAATATTATTTTAGTTATTACATTTCTATTCGGCTTATTATATTCAAGCAAAAGAAACAAATAGAAATGAGACAAACTCAGAGATTATGATACGAACCTTTTTTATCTTATTCCAAATCCAAGTGTAATCAAATATGTAATGATGTCTCATGAAACCTTTTGTAGTCAAAATGCACGAAGGTTTTTATTTTATAAAGCAAAATAATCGCGATGAACTTGTCTGTGAAAGAGTCTCTTTGAGTAATTGTGATAGAGCTGGTAGAAAAATGCATCTATCATGAATATTTGAGGTGAGCTACAGTCGAAAGCGTAATATATGAAAATTGGGATATTGGAACGAATGCGAGGGATCAACGTCATAGATAAAATGCAATTAATTACCGTTCAGTAAAATCCATGTGCGATGGATGGTATTAAAATATGAACATTTATTATCTACCGTGTTTAACGTGAATATACGCCCGAATGATGAACTACTTAAGCCCGTGTTAATGTTGATATGATTCAAAATGTGGGCCAGGCTGATCCCTCTAACAAAAGATGACCACCAGTGGGTGGTGGGCATCTTTAATTCTGGAGTTTGTTCGAAATATTCAACAGTTACTCGTATTATAATTAACTCTTACGCTAACTAATTTTCTATAAATATACTAATTACAGAAGAAAACTAAATAATTACAAAAGAAAACCTATTAATTATATTGCGCTGCATTTATTTTCCAGTGTGATACATTTCCGTTGTGATTTCCGTTGTGCAATACGTCAAAAATTTGGTCCTGACCCACATAGGAAACAATACGGAATGACTTCTCAACTTAGTCATAAACTTGATTAAATTCATGAACACGTCTTGGAACACCTTTTAAAAAAAAACAACTGCCAATGGGGCGACGACCAATCAGTGCAAAATAATGAAACATCAATTAACTAAAGACAAGCTGCCAACATGTCTATCCAAGCGGATAGAAATAAAATCACGCAACTCACAGACGCAGTATTTGATTAAAATATTTGCAGTGACAGTTTTCGTGATAGATGTGGGAATGCGTTATTTTGACACTACCTACTGTATGATGTTTAATTTTGCTCGGAGAGTGGAAAGGCTTTTTGGTAAACAAGACCTGGATTTGGCCCCCGACATAAAATACAATATAATCAATGTGTCCAAAGCATGGGTATGAAAATCCGAGATAGCTCTATTGGCTGTCGTGGACGAACAATTGAATTGTCTAGGAGTCGGTCAGTCGGCAGGGTCGGCCGGCAGAAAAAAGAATCTAGTTGCCCATTACGACGCGTAGTAGGTTCCTATGGAGAAGAACGGGCAAAAAACTCCATGGACACGGGTTTTTTGGGAAATCTATGATGGACACTCTTAGACAATGTATAGACACTGTACGAAGTCAAAGCAGTGGATTATTATATGGTAACAGTAACAACAGGATCATCTATGAGCACTGAATCCGAAAGCATGCTTCGCAAACAGATTTAAAATCGCAGTACATATTATGTTATTATCCGTTTACAGCGCTATCGCTGGCCATATTTCTTGTCAAGCATGGTTTTTAAGTATTTTGACATACTGATTCATTCTTTAAAAGCATGTAAATACTTAGTTACTTTCCTTAGTATATTAATCAACCATAAAAGAGGAAGAAGCCCCCTGTATTATCCCGCACAATATCAAATATCAATATAACATACATACATTATCCTGCATCCTGATCACAGCTCCTTTGACATCGAACACGGCAATATTTTGTGCATTCTGTATTGCCATCAACATGACAACAGGCGGATTAATGCTAGCAAATTCGCAAAGTGTTTGTGAAGTTCCTTTGTCGCCTGTAAAGGCATGCATGCAATGCAGAGGGTCCGGTGATAATGGAATGGACAATTTGTAGCCGACAGCAGTAGAGGCTTTAGCATAAAACTTCATATGCGGGCGCCAGACACAGACACATATTTGAACAAAGTCTTTGAAAGACTGTTCACACATTTGAACACATGTTCGCTTCATACTACTCAAATAGACAACAAACAGGATGAACGACGTTTTTGTTGACGCGGTATACCTGTATATTACTACGAGGGCTGCACTAAAAGTATCGGGAATGGAATATTTCTACTGTTCCTGTCATATTAAAATCTTTTTAATTGAAAACTCCTTGGTTTTCAAAATCGAATACCATTTATTTATTTTTAAAAAAAATTCTCGGTCTTGTGACAAGGTTTTGTCAAACTTGTTTAGTCGTTGAGAAAATGGAATTGACTCGAGAAAATTCAAGAGCGATGATTTATTATGACTTTCGAAGTGGTTTAACACAAAAACAGTGTGTTGACCGGATGATTTCTGCATTTGGTGATGAAGCCCCATCCAAAACCACAATTTATCGCTGGTTTGCTGAATTTCAACGTGGACGTGTCCAGCTCAGTGATGATCCCCGTCAAGGTCGTCCAAAAACTGCAGTCACCCAAGAAAACGTTGATGCTGTGCGTAAGCTGATTGAGGAAGATCGACATGTGACATACCGCGAAATTCAGGCAACTTTAGACATTGGCATGAGTCAAATACTACTACTACAAATCTTGCATGAACAATTAGGTGTAAAAAAGTTGTTTTCCCGATGGATACCGCATTCGCTCTGTGAAGAGCAAAAAGCGGCTCGCGTTACTTGGTGCGTCAGAACTCTCGAAAGACTCCACGCAGGATCCTCAAATGCTGTAAGTATACAACATCGTATCAGGTGACGAATCCTGGATATACGCGTACGAACCTGAAACAAAAAACCAGTCACGAGTTTGGGTGTTCGAAAATGAGTTAAAGCCAACAAAAATTGTTCGTTCACGGAGTGTTGCAATAATTCCAATTCCGTTTGTCTCCAAAACCGGCCATGTTACGACTATTCCTCTTGAGGGACAAAGAACGGTTAATGCAGAATGGTATGCTAGCATTTGTTTGCCACAGGTCGTTTCTGAACTCCGTAAAGAGAACTGCAACCGCCGCATCATCCTCCATCACGACAATGTGAGTTCTCACAACGCGCACAGAACAAAAGAGTTTTTAGAGCAAGAAAACATAGAATTATTAGACCATCCGCCGTACAGCCCCGACCTAAGCCCTAATGATTTCTATACTTTCCCTAAAATAAAGAATAAATTGCGTGGACAGAGACTTTCATCACCTGAAGAAGCTGTGGACGCCTACAAAACGGCCATTTTGGAGACCCCAACTTCCGAATGGAATGGTTGCTTCAATGATTGGTTCCATCGTATGGAAAAATGTGTCAAATTTCGCGGAGAATACTTCGAAAAGCAATAAATACATTTTTAAATAGTAATGTTGTGTCACTTCCTTGATTCCCGAAATTTTCAGTGCCGCCCTCGTAAATGTAGGTACCTTTGTAATTATTATTTACATGTGCAAAAAATTTACTAATGGCGTCATTGACCAAATTTCTATTTATATGATGTTTACATTTAGGGTTCCATATACATGGTTCTCCTTCGAGCCACTCAATAAATTCCAGGACACCTTCGTTGCTCCAGTCCATCTTAAAACTGAACAAAACGACAGCTCCGCTGTGTGATTCACGAGCAACTGAACTTTGTGCAAGTGTAGCAGGCTACGCACACATTTGAACTTTGATCGCTTTGATGTGCGTTCGAAAAACCGACACTGAATGGCAAAGTGTAAACATGTAAACAAACTTTGAGCAAATACCCAAATACCCGTGCCTCACCAGTGTTCAAATATTGTTGCTGTGTCTGGCGCCGGCTATAGACGAACTGCGAAGCAACACACAGATCCGTAGTGTGACCATATTTGCAGTATTTCAACTAGATACGATACTGGGCCTCACGGTACAGGGAATCCTAGTGTCCAACAAACTGTGTAAAAGTAAATGATCGTAATTGTATTCGTCATTCGTTTTTAATTTATTTACCTCTTATTGAAATGATGTAGTAGACTTGTCTTTGTTCATTGAATGTATCACAAGTGTGAAGGTGAACTTATTCATGTCACTCTGCTAAATGTGAGTCATTAGTTCTACATAGCTAAAGGGTCTGATAATCTCCGTTGACCTTGGCCATACAAATACCCGTCGCGCTCAAGCCGCGGCGTTCGGTTCCATAGGGAATATTTATTTTTAGGAACGAAAACATGAATATTTGAAAAAAATCACAGATAAAATTATAGATAATAAAATAGTCTGTCCATTAAAAAAAAAAAGAAAATGTCTGAAGTAGTTTTAAAGCAATATAGTGTTTTATGCTTTAGGTAGACATTATTCATGAATTTATTTCATAAAGTATTTTACTACAATACTTACGAGGTGCATTCAATAAGTACCTAGCCTCATCGCCAGAGGGCGCTGTAGTTTCAAAAGAGTTTTACCACAGTGTAGCACATTCTTTTTTAATTCTTTTTTCAAATTTTCATTCCAATCCCTTCATTTGTTTTAATTTGACAACTTATGGAAGCGAACGTGTCGATCGGTTTTACAAAAATGGAAAAAGAGCAATATCGTTCGGTGATTCGATTCCTATTTTTGGAAGGGAAAACGCGCATCGAAATCAAAGAGCGCTTGGATGCTGTGTACGGTGACTCTTCTCCATCGATGGCCACCGTCAAGAATTGGTTCAACGAGTTTGCACGTGGCCGTACGTCGGTTTTTGATGAACCACGTCCAGGTGCACCGAAAACAGCTGCTACGGAGGAAAACGATTGAAGGTTCGGGAGCTAGCTGAGACTGTAGGCATTTCAGAAGGAACAGTGCATCATATTCTTCACGAGGAACTCGGCATGAGAAAGCTGTCGGCGCGATGGGTGCCGCGTTTACTCACACCAGAAAACAAGCGCAACCGTGAGACCACATCGGAGACGTGTTTGGCGCTGTTTAAGCGGAATCCAGCGGAGCTTTTGCGTCGTTTTGCGACCGTCGATGAAACCTGGATCCACTGGTACACACCAGAGACCAAGGAGCAATCAAAACAATGGATCCAGAACGGGGAACGTGCTCCAAAGAAAGCGAAAACTGTAAAATCAGCCGGAAAAGTTATGGCCACCGTTTTCTGGGATTCACAAGGTGTGATCTACATCGATTACCTCGAGAAGGGTAAAACAATTACAGGGCTTTACTATGCCGATTTATTGGGCCGATTCGACGCCGAATTAAAGAAAAAACGACCCCATCTGGCGAAGAAAAAAGTGCTGTTTCACCACGACAACGCACCGGTTCACACGTCTGCCGTTGCCATGGCCAAATTGGTCGAATTACGCTACGAATTGTTGCCCCATCCACCGTATTCTCCAGATTTGGCCCCTTGTGACTTCTTTCTGTTTCCTAATCTGAAAAAATCACTCGCCGGGAATAGATATGGATCGAATGAGGAGGTCATCGCCGCCACGGAGGCCTATTTTGCAGAGTTTGACAAAAACTATTTTTCGGACGGGTTAAAAAAGTTGGAGCATCGCTGGGCTAAGTGTATCGAACTAAAAGGAGACTTTGTTGAAAAATAAATTGCCACTTTTCCAAAATTTTCGTTTACTTTTTGTAGGCTAAGTATTTATTGAATGACCCTCGTAAATATTCACATATAGGATAGAATGCACATCAATTCTATATATGAATATATGTAAAAAAATATATGTTAAACCAGAGTTTAACATTTTCTTTTTTGCAAAATCACTTGCGTTATCTGAAGGCGTAATAACAGATTTAAACGTCACTAAAATCATTTATCTTTGCCATAAGTATGAAGCAAGTGCGTTAAAAACCTTCGCTGAGAGATAGAGTGATAGTACGTAAGTGAGATACAAGTATGAGATACAGTGCTTAAGTGAGATACAGATCAATGTATCTTAATTTAATTTAAACGGTAAGTATTCAAAACACTGTCACTTGTAATCCGCTGCAGACGATCGCGATTCGCACAGTGAAGAGTTTCTCAAACAAAATTAAACATATCGTCGTAAGAGGCAGTATTCTTTAGCATCGTAACCAAATAAGAGTTGATCTCGCAATGGGGTGACGAGGTCGGCGGCATATCAGCCGGACTCCTTGCAAACCACACAATACAATCGATTAACACTGTAGGCGCTACCAAAATTGGTGTTGTATCACTTCACCACTTTATTAAGACACTTCTTTATTTACGTATCACGCTGAAAACGTCCTTATTATCATGAGAAATAAGACACACGAATGTTAGCAACACAACTTTTTTTGCGCCGGTCGAAAGTTACCTTTAAGGTCGATGGTGCATTCAGTAGCGTTGGGAGGCCATGTAAATCATGTAATGAAATACAACACATAAAAAAAATACCATGGAATTACTTAAAAAGTTAAGGGATTGTGAATCAAGGCGGCCGAGTTTCGAACAATGGTGATGGTATGTCAGTATACTTTTTGGCAACACTACAAAAAACTGACAATGCATAATCGAGCCATAAGTACAAAAACATAATGTCAGTTGGACTTCTTTTGTAGTTGAAAAGCATTTCTTTGTATAACTTTATCAAAAGAAAACAAACTTGAGCATGACACAACGCTGAAACTTCAGGAACTCAAAGTACATAACTTTGCGCTATTTTGGAGTCAAAATTAGGCAAAACAAATTACATAATTTATGCAGAAAAAAGTTACGAACTTTGAAAACATCACATTGCTTTAAAGACAAAAAAGTTTCTTTTGTATCGAAAAATAAAGGACCTTAAAAACAGACCTCGAAAGTAAAAATAAGCTTACGAAAACCAGACTTATTATCAAAACAAAATTACCCGACTTATTTCCTGTCTTCCATAATAACTTAATTACAAGAAACTCGTTCACGTACAAATCAGTATTAACTTCAAACAATGAAAATCTCGTATACCTACTCAAGTCTCACGGCTCAAACACCGGTTTTCTCACAAGCTGTACTATCTAGGCCTCATCACCCATAAATGGTGCTAAAATGAAGCGTCGATCATTTACATGTAATTTCACGACAACGCCATATGCAGTAGTCATGGGTACTTGACCCGATTGCGAAGTAAGGCTGCCTGTCTATTTGAGAAGAGTGAGTAAACGATACAAACCCGCACAGGGCACCCGTGGTGGATTACGGCCTACTCCCTCGCACAAAGGCCTGCATACCCGCAGTGGGGACGTTATAGGCTGATAATGAGTAAGCGATCAACCCACACTGGGCACTTGTGATGGATTACGGTCTACTCCCTCGCACAAAGGCCTGCATCCCCGCAGTGGGAACGTTATAGGCTGATAATGAGTAAGCGATCAACCCGCACTGGGCACGCGTGATGGATTACGGTCTACTCCCTCGCACAAAGCCCTGCATCCCCGCAGTGGGAACGTTATAGGCTGATAATGAGTAAGCGATCAACCCACACTGGGCACGCGTGGTGGATTACGGCCCGCTCCTTCTTGAGCCTCAGTCCCAGCAGTGAAAGATTATAATATGTGTAATATGGCTGATAATATATACGTGAGAGGAAAAGAGCCAAGAAGCCAGTGTGGTGAAGTGTCTCTGTACTGTACACTCCAAGAAAGCAGGAGCTTGTTAGCCAAGTGGTTGAAAGCGCGACTGGTACTAGTCCCAAAGGTTCAGGTAAAGTGTTATTGGCTTTTGACATTGGGAATTTCTCAGTAGAAGACCGTAGTCTGGCTTTGTGCCCAATTGATGGAAACAGGCTTATACGGGACTTAAACGTAACTGGCGAAATGTGAGTATACCTCACACCACTGACCCCTTCGGGGAATGTAGCCGTATGTCGTATGTCTTTTGGGTAATGGTTTCCTTGCTCTGCGCTCTCAGCTCCATTCTGTGGCTCCAATGGACAGGCAGCCTTGATGATCATATTCGTTCGATGACATTGAGCTTTTTACTAGAAGAACGATTGAATGATAAAATTATATAAACTGGGGATCGTTCTTTGATCTTTGAACGGTTGAGAGGACGTAATAAAATTTCTTGGAAAATTGAAATGGAAATCAGGGGTTATAGGAGATGCTCTATGTATGCAAAATTCATTGATATTGAATTCGAAGTACGTTTCAGATTTCTGATACTTCATCTTGATATTTCTAGCATACATCAAAAGCAAAAATCCTTATAATTCCCAAGTTTTTCCAGACATAAACAGCAAACAAAAAAAAAACGAGTCAATTACTTTAGAGAATTTATTAAAATAAAAAATAAAACTTACATTAACACATAATTTCCATCGACATCCAATCGAAATTAACATACCAAAAACGTTTTAAGACATAATAATGGTAATTCTGCCAATAAGGAAAGCTTCGGACATATTACAAACACCGTGAAAGAAAAATCAAGCTTTCAAGTAAATAAGGTAATTACATAAGAACGACCAACACAACCTTGGGTTTAACGAGAGAACCAAGAAAGAATTAATATGATAGTCACGTTTCCACATAGCGAGATAATCAAACTGATAATCAAAGGCAGAGGTGAAGGTGTGTTGGCATTATTGCCATTTTGGTTCTCTTTAATTAAATAGTATGTAATTTAAATTTAAATTCTGTTTTATTTAATTGGTCCTGTCTAGACTAGACGTGTTTTATTAGTGCTAATGTGATAGTTTAATGTTTTTGTAGCAAAAAAAACATCCAACATATTATTCAAATACAAATTCAAATAATTTATTGTCTATCATAGATCATAAGATGTTAGTTACAAGTAAGTCTGCTATGTCCCGCCATTAAGGTATACAAAATTCATATAGAACTAATTAACCTACATTATCCTAAAACTAAAATTATCGATGGACTTGTGAGTACGACGAGAAAACAATAACTAGTAATAGGCGAGTAAGAAAATAAGTCAAATGAGATGGGCACTAACATAATAAAAATGTTTGCCTCTGCATCACCCAAAGGTTGACTGGTAGAAAATGCCTACGGCATTAAGTCCTCATCTGTACATTTGTGTGCTTGAAGTATTAAATAAATTCTTAAATATAAGAATGCAATAAAAAAACGACGCGCCTTAGTAAAGTTCGACATTCCCCCAGAACCTTTGTCCGAGAATTTTACAATAGACAATGATATTATTCCTACTCACAAGTGGAGGATTACCAGCCATTATAAAAAAAAAACTTATAAATAGGTAATTAAGCTAAACAATTATAAGAAAAACAATAACTATACGAGTGACTAAGACACTTCACACGTGTAAATAATATAATATTTTCAATGAGTAATGTGTTAGATGTGTCAGGACACTCAGTACACTCAGTTAAGTTGATTCAAGTCAATTTGTTTTAAATTCAAGAAAGCTACAAGAATTAAATTAGCTTCAACAGATAAACAGAGCAGCGAGATAAGATGAATTGAAGAAACGGTTACCCGCGAAACTCTAGTAATAAACTTTGTTAAAGAGTCTGATAAGCAATCAACTGAACAGAATCTAGATAAACTTGTTAGTTGAGAAAGTAACTTTAGAGAACCAGTGTAGAAGAATAATATTAATTAGGATTAGAAACTAGTTGTAGACGTTGGTAGACTAACTAAATACACGCTTCAATAAACTTATTTGGCAATGGAATGAAATTAATCATCATGTCTTTTAACCTTTTCACCATTGATGTGTAGATACAGACGTTTGATTTAGATACAATGAATTCGCTATTGAGAATGATTGAAGCATTGAATTTTGTAATAACTGTAAGGTTGGTATGAAAAATAACTATTTTTAGTTATTTTTCAGTTTTCAGTTTTTTTATTGTTTGTTTTTTAATTGTGCTTTTAAAGTATGCTATAAGTAATGGGTGTTTCTTTTCTAGAGGTTTGGTTTTTAAAATTAAATAAAACACGTAAAAATACATTTAATTGCCATGGTATTAGCTTTGTTTAAAATAGATAAACCACAGACGTTGGAACACTTGGAAGTCAACATTCGCTGCGTTATTGCCGATATACGGCCCCAGTTGCTCGATAAAGTGGTCGAAAATTGTACTTCTCGATTACGCTTCATTCGAGCCAGCCGTGGCGCCCATATGCCCGAAATCATGTTTAAGCACTAATGGCATAAGAATATCTTTTAAGCAAAGCCAATACCATGGCAATTAAAATATATTTTTACGTGTTTTATTTCATTTAAAAAACCAAACCTCTAAAAAACACCCTTTACAATTGTTAGCATTAAGTGTGATATCCCCTATTACGTCATTTTAGTGAAGACAGTGACAGGTAAGCCCATTTGAAACATGCCACAGGGTGTTATTTTGTTTGACTACTGTTATACATGTGAAACCTTGGACTTGAATGTGAATTCACGACTTTGAATGAGAAGGCAAACTGAAATTAGATTACCTGGGGGCCACCATCACCTAATATAGCAGTATTATTATAATATTACTTCACAGTGGGAAAGTGATGGAGCTGTACAGGACTTATGGCTCCATCTCTTTCTCACGCTGAAGTAATATTAAAATAATACTGCTATATGAGGCGCTGGTTGGCCCCCTGGTGGTTAGAAGGGGGCGACTACTGAGATGTTGGCTGATTGGGATGTATGGAAGAAGATGTGCTGTGCCGACCCCAAATAAATTGGGGTAACAACAGGAGGACGGTGACATAATTACAAAATTTTCCATTTGCAATTCTAAGAACTGATAGACTAGAAGAAGGGCGAGCAATGATAAACAGTATTGTATCAAACTTATGACGGTCAAAAGGCTAATGTACCTTTTAGACATAGATTGATACTAATTGATAAGATTGATGGCTGACAACAATTGATGAATGAAGACAATTTCGCACGCGATCAATCTCCTACAAAGTGCGTCATTTAAATATTACATTTTGTAGATGAATCCGAAGCCTCGAGTGTATTACGATGATGAATATGCAATGGCATTGAGAAATGATATTATTAAAACCGCAAATAATAAGTGTGAAATATAAAATAATACGTTATTTGAAAACACAATTGAAATGTATTACATTTGCTATGAATTAAAACAATAGCTTGATTAGAAACACCGACTACTGGTCACGGATAAAATTATGTAGATCTTGCTAGTGTTATAAATAAGTGTGCTATTCGCATAGAATCAAGTATGAAATTAAGATGGTACATGTGAATATTTTAAATCAACATCCAGTTATTGTTATATAAGATTCTGATTCGTTTCACATAACATGATAGCACCACAGTCATTGCAATAAACTATGCATAGTAGCGCTTACTTCTCATGAGAAAGAGACTCCTAATCTAATTCATATGCTTATATTTTATAACTATATCATAAAATTAAACCACAAAAGGGACATAACTAAGGTACGGATTTCAACTTACCAGATCATTGTCACCGTCAATTCCATTTTCGACCAAGATGTCTTCGAACAATATGTCTGCCTCGCACGGAGAACACAAGTTGCTGAGCAATTCACTGAACCTTTCCACTTTGCGCACACACACAGCCCCTAGTAAGCCTCCTACATCCTCTTTCACTTTTGGCACTACACTATCTTCTACATAATCAACATTATTAACTTCTATTGCTTGATCAGCGGCAGGAATACAACTATTGTGACTATATTTGAGCCCATCATCATCCAGAATCTGATCATTAATCTTAATTTCGATACCATTCTGGTGTTCAACATCATCAACAACAAGGTAATTAAATAAATCGTCGATTTTCTCGTCATCTAAACCATTAGACATGTCTTTTTCGTTTACAATATCGTTAAAAAATTCTTCACTATTGACTCGTAATGGTTTTTCGTTTTTTCTGTCGTATATCTCAATAGTCGATTTCTTTTCTTCGATTATGGAATTCTTGTTTCTACTTTCATCTAATTTAGAACTGCTTTTTTCGTCAACATTCTTTCCTTTAGGACTAGTCACTATAAAGTTATTTTTGTCTTTTTCTAAAATAGTTTTATTAATGGAATGTTTAGTTTTCGTTTTAATAGCACCAATATCCTTATCGAAGCGTGTCGAAGACGTACTTTTAAAATTTTCTTTTTCATGACTTTGTCTTCGGTTCGATCGTTTGTCTCTATCTAGTAACTTGGAATTTTTAGGTGATTTCGTTTTGGTGTCTTCACGTAAGGATTGTACCGATGAGCTTCTATTATTAGATTTTCTTGGAGATGGCGAGGAATCGGAAAGATTTGCGGCAGCAGCTCTGAGACGTGACGTACGTGTTGTTCTAATAGGCACTGAAGTTGAAGCTGTGTTAAGATTTAGCTCCGAGGAAGACTTAAGATGAGCAGCAACGTCGTCTGAAGGCGTCAGTTCGGGTGATCTTTTCGGGCGCCTGGAATTATCAACAAAATACATTTACAAAATGATCACTAAAATAGAATAGTATATTAGGTAATTCATTATAATTTAAATTGCAGAAATCTCCTATAGTACAAGAAACTCACCTCTCAGTGACGTTAGCAGAAAATAGCGTCGCTGTTCTAGCCGTCAGCTGTTTTCTCCTCTCCTCCTTATACTTCTGTATTCTGGCCGCGCGGGCCTCGTCGTGCGACTGACTCATGTCAACCTCTTTGTGCTCCCGTCGACGTCACGTGCGCCAGTACCTCTCGAACCTTCTAAACTCTTGAGCTTCTTTATTATAATTTCTATAAATCTTGTCTAGCATGGCGGCATTAAGCGCGCTATAGGGCGGAATAGTTGGCAGTGATGAATACAGACTAAGGCTCGTGTTGTGGTGACCTGGAAATAGAAAATAGAATATATAAGTCACTATATTCATTGAATTGTTATCATAATCGGGCGTGAGTAATATAAGTGCAGATGTAAGGTCGGAGAAAAATCGCAGAACACAAACAATGATGTTTGATTTATTGGATCGCAGTTGGATCAGTTCTCGTGACCGGGCCTACAGGCTTTGTTCCATTGTCACGAAAGAAGAATGTTACACCAACTAACGATTGTCCTGAAAGCAAACTGATGCGTGTGTTATTATCCTAGGTATCTCTATTATTGAAGATATAGTTCCAGATATCCTAGAATGTATGTTTTGAGAACGAAAAGATATGTTTGTTTTAAAAACGGCAAAGACGTTGTTGAACAGTGAGTCACTGCTGCTATTGCAATTTGACGAGGATGCGTCCCGTGTGTCATAATTAGGCAACGTCACACGTGAGTTTTTAAAATGTAATAGAAGTTTACCCTGAGATACAATGTTGTACCTAGAATAGTACCTCTTTATTATTTATACACACCAGACGAATTACAGAGATAAATGTAGAAATTGTACTTTGGGCGACACAATGGGCTGTCTACCTATCTTTAATTCAACGTAGAAGTTTTGACTAGATTCATTACAGTAGCTTCAAACCATTAATTAACTATCTACATCTATAATCATGAGCTTAACGCTATGCACAAAATTGCGTATAACCCGCTTATTGACTGTTTCATCAGCTCTACTTAGTGCAGTTAACTGGAATCGGTTATCGTTAACGTAACCCTTAACCGCCGTTAATTAAACTAATAGTCAATATGATTGGGCAACAGTTTCTGTGGCACCGGTATAAAGGTTCAGTTCCATTGCTTCGTAGGGTGTGCACGCAGAGGCTACGCACGTTAGTTTCGTGCGTGAGTCCATTTGTCTGGCTGCCAGTATCTTGCAGCACGGTGCATGGATATTGATTGGCACGCGCACAGCTATGTTCATAGGCTTTGTGGAATGAACAAACGACGACGACGACGCCGCGCCTCACCTAAACCTACGGCTTCGTGTGCCGCATGCTTCGTGTGACCCGTGTTGAGCTTTGTCAACCTATGCCATTACCACCACACGTAGCTTGCTTGGATACCGTAACAAAACTACGCATCCACACGTAGCGTAGTCGTGGGTCGCAGTGGATGATAACACCAAACTTTTCATACAAAGTGAAGCTAAGTACAAGTGTCTAGCGTGTACATACGCAGCAATGGGGCTGTGCCTTAAAT
Source organism: Atethmia centrago (assembly GCA_905333075.3). NCBI lineage: Eukaryota > Metazoa > Arthropoda > Insecta > Lepidoptera > Noctuidae > Atethmia > Atethmia centrago. Next base: position 21,900,254 of record HG995384.1, read on the forward strand.
CTCTACGGCAGTGTTGCGATATGACATGCATTTGACATCTAATTACCGATGATTAGTTTGTGGTCCGCCAAATGAATCTGAATAGGAGTTTTTTATTTACGTTGGCAAATAAATAAGATATGGGTAAAGTCGAATTATTCGAATTATTAATTCACAGGTAATAAAATGGTCATATTTATATTTGATTCTAGACTTTGACCATTTTATTACAAAAAGTGACAGCTAGCATAATGTCAGATTACTCCAGTAAATAGGGAAACACGCATGTAATTCAAAACTTTTTAGTTTGCGTAGTTAGTTTAGAAGTGACGAAAAAAACTATGTGAGTAAAAATATATTCTTTTATTGATTTATTGCAAAGTGCTTGAAATCTCATTCTGGTAAGTAAGTGCGATTTCTGCTTGAATAAAGCACAAAAAATAATTTAATTTGTATGATTTGGAGCTAAGAAACCGATGTAAATAAAGAACTTACGTGGTAAATGACGTCCCATCATGACCGCGACAGAAACTCACGTTTAAACTGTAGTAGAAAATTGTTGGAGTTTCATAATTTGTTGTTTTGAGCAAATAAGCTTTAAGTTGATTTTAACTTTTAATAACTTTTTGTGTAAAAATAAAAATACATGCATATTCCTTATTAATAATTCGACTTTAAATTATAACATTAAAGGTCTGTGCAGATAGGCGATATATCGCGTGCGCGACAGGCATATCGCTGACTGTCGCGCCCGCGATATCGCACCAGTCTGCACTAGCCTTTAATCGTAGACGATTTAGGGCCACAGACTTTACAGTAAAAGTAACGAAAAATAGGTACTTAGATATTTGCAATGTTGTAAAAAATGTGCACCAGGTAGGTATACAGATACCTGCATTATCTACTTCTGCCGTTTTAACGCAATAGGGCACAACTAAAATGTTATCCGAATTTAGTTATATCGTATTCGGAATCAGAAAAAAAAGGCGCATCTGCCAGTTTTTTTACTAAATTTCAGAAAAAAAAAAATATTTGTGGCCTTTTTCGTTAAGACGGCAGAATTGTACAACCCTGTAACATTAGATTGCCTTTAAAAAGGCAGTATGAAGGCTCCTACACAAAGACACCGCGTGTAGCGCTACAAGCGGTGCCTTTGTGTCGCGACGCGTCGCGCGACAAGTGTTTGTCTATAATATACCTACGTACTGTATACGCATTTCAATTATAAATCCCTATTTAATTTTAATAAACCATGTTTTCCATGATTTCACTCATAATTGGTATCTACACAATGTTTGGAACATGTTGTGGTTACATTAATTATTTTGGATGAAATAATAATTTGGAATTTTGGATACAGCGATTGACCGACACAAAACCACAAATACAAACATTTATGACGTAAGCCACCCAAAATATTACTTTACCTACCTACTTATGAATATTGATGATATTTATAAACGGCAAAACCCGCTTAACAGAAAAAAGGTATACCTACTTTGATATTCAAAGAAGAAAAGGTGATTGACTGAATACATGACTGACACCAACGCATAAAGCCATCGACTAATTATAGAATCTTGCTATTTGGACTAGGGATGGCGATCTGAGATCGATTAATCGAAGAATCGATTACTTGGACCAAAAAAGATCTATTTTCTTAATCGATACCCAGTACGGAATCGATACAGAGAATCGATATTTCACCCTATAAAATCGAGATTAGATTTTTCTGGTTGATAATAACCGTAAGTTATTGACAATTAGTTGAATGTGTTGTTCACTTAATTATTCAAAAACTCGCTAGATGATTGTGTACTTAGTTTCCTTCGTCGCACGGAAATAAGTAAAAGAAATAAATAAAAAAATACGTTTGTATTAAAAACGTATTTTTTTTAATAGAAGTAAGATCGATTTCTGGAAAATCGATTTTTTAAACCTTCAGTTTTTGTGTATCGATTTATCAGATTTCGATTGGAATCGATTTATGAATCGATATTTTTCGGAGAGAAATCCAAAGAATTAGATACATAAACAAGGAAAGGATCTTGAAACAATTGAATTGGTAGAAGGATAACGACAGTCCCAAGTACATTTGCGAACAAAGTCGAGAATACTTACAGCTTTGGTTTCCTAGGGAAACGGTTCCGTCATTTATTATTAACGGTCGTCATGAAAATCTGTGATTTTGCCAGTATTTAACATTAAGGTGTCATAAAAACGACCTGTAGGTATTTGGACTGCCATTATAGCGTGCTTTCTTAGAAAACCAAAGCTTATGAAGCAAAAATAAACGTCTACATAATACCCTATCAAAATCTTGAGTAAATGATACCAAGTAATGCTAAAAATATCGCAGCATTATGCTGAGATAGGAGCCTTTTTGGCGTGGCACAAATCGTTTTTATATATTTTTATTATGTTTTTTGTTTATTCGAACAAATATCTACAATTCGTTAGTTTTAAATGCTCATTTTTTCTATTTGTATATCTTGTGCGTGTTCCAAATAAAATATTTTTCTTTCTTTCTTCTAAATAATATTTAGGGAAAAATACTGCTCCAAGTGTTCTTATTACGCACCTCTAATTAATTATAGACTAGTGGGAACTTACTTGACCCTCATTTGATCCTATTTTGGGGCGATTGTATTTTAAAGCCCCAAACAAGATCATATTTATGAGGGCCGACTAAACTGGGCTTTATTTATAACGGCTCCTATCAGATCTAGCTCTCTTCGAGGCCTCAACCACCCACACTGGAAACTTTGACATTTCTAACAGTAAATTCTAACTGGGAAAGACCGTTTGAAATCAGGTCTAAACTTACCTCGACCAGCATAATATAATTTTACATTTACGCCAATGGTACATTGCTGTATTCTGAACATTTATCCCCCGAAGGGTAGGCAGAGATGTGTAATTTATGTTTAAGGTAGACCTACATTTCGTTATGTTTAAGTTCCATATAATCGGTGGCGAACCTTTTGCTACAAGCCGTAACGCAAATTCAGACTCCGGGCTGCTACTTAGAAAATCCTGCCATTTCCTGATCTCAAAGATCAAACATCAAAATGTTTTATTTCACATAAACCTACATGGGCACTTATGAAAGGTCAGAAGCTAGGTGCACGGTTCCAATTGGTCATTTCCTATGGAGAAGAGCCGGCAAGAAACTCCACGGTTACTCTTTTAAAAATAATTAAATTATCATTCATTATTATTTATTTATTTATTTTATTTTAATTTTAATAATCTGGTCATCAAATCTAAGAGGCCACGTACAGCAGTCCTGCTTGCAACCACTACACCAATGAGGCAATCCTCATGGATGTGTTCATCTATATCTAGATCTTAAACATCCTATATCCTAACTAATATAAACTAATATTATAAAGAGAGAAGATGTGATTTTTTGTTTGTTTGTTTGTAATGGATAAACTCAAAAACGACTTAACTGATTTAAACAATTTTTTTCGCCTATAGAAAGCTACATTATCAGCAACTAGCATGGGCTGTATTTATTTTAAAGAAAATTAAGTCCCTACGAAAATTACAATAATGTAACTCCAGATAACAAAAATTTGTTAATAAAAGTCACTATTTGGCGTGCGCTGCGAAAACGTTTGATGATACATAAAATAATGTACTAGGTACATGTTTATAGTACCTACTCACCTACCCACAAAAAGTCGACAAGGCTGTATTTATTCAACTTAGTTAATCAAAACACGGGTAGAATCGAAAGACGATGACATTCGTATCATGATATTAATCCGTATCCAACTAAATGGTTTCACAATCAAGGTTGATTAAGTACATGTAAATTCCTCTTTAAATTATTCGAATCGGACCTTCGTTTAGCAGTTACGACGGGTACAAAAATGCTAAAAGTAAGAAAAATGCCGCGGTGTGAGCGAACAACCCTTTTTGTTTTAGGTGGGAAATCATCAAATAATTTCTCCCGCTCTGGGCAGAGCGGGAGGGTGTGTCAGACTCTTACTGACTAAAACCCACCCGTATTCCTTCCATTGCCTGTGTTGCCAGGGGCTTCGTTGACCCCTTAGTACCTTCCCGCGAGCGAACAACCCTAAGCTTAGTCTGTTAGTTACCAACAGATTTTACTTTTTGTGGATTAACACATAGGATTTACTACTTTTAATCCCAGTAGCACGTGCCCATGGGATATTTTCCGACATCCACCCGGGCAAAGCCGCGAAAAAAGTTGTATAGTTTGTTACGCTTTCCCTCTAAAACGGCTAAACTCAAACTCAAAGCATTTATTTCAATTAAACAATTTACAGGCACTTTTGAATTGCCAAGGAGTCGGTCAGTTAGAAATGTGAAGCTAGTTGCCCATTCCAAAGCGTAGTAGATAACTATGGAGAAGAACGGCCAAGAAACTCCATGGACACTTTTTAAAATTATATTGTTACATTAAAGATTAGGTAGTATAAATACCTAATGTTGAATTTATAACTAAATGTGAGGACGATGTAAAAAAAAACGCGGCCATAGTAACAAAATAAACAAAAAGAAACAATTTCAAAATAAAATACCTAATTAAAAATAAGCCGAGGCAGCTAAGAGATGACCGGTCCTAACTGACGGGCGTCCGTTCACGAACATGACGCATGGATCAGCACCATTCAGCTCAACCATTTTGAAGGATGAACGGATTTGAATGAAATTTGGCACATGGGTAGACCATGACCCAGCCTAGGATATACATAGGATATTTTTTATCCAGATATTCCCACCGGATCGAGACTTAGGCGGGTGAAACCGCGAAGCACAGTTTTATTAATTAATAGTGACTTTTCGTGTCTGTCTGTGTGACCGCTTTGTTCATCTTAACAATGCAATGTTGTTGATTTGGTTTTGTTGCGGTTTACCCCATCGTTTAGAGAATTTATTCCGGAAGGTTTATGTATAAGAGACATTAATATTTAACTTATATACAGTGTGAGTCTTTATAACATCGAAAAGGGATGCTTAATTTAATCGACGGAAATAATATTTAAAGATATCTAAATAAATACCTATTTTTTTTATTATTTGTTATGGAATTTTTTTTTAAATATTCGTTTCTCTGACCCCCGCGTAAACTAAATGATCTAACGCGATCAATCAAAGTCCATAATGATTGGAAGTAATTAGGCGTCCTCATAAAATTAAAATTGTAGAAAAAACTACCCTCAATTGAAAATAAACATGTATTTTTACCAAAAATCTTTAAAACTCAATAAGACGCCCCATTACGTACCTTTTTTTTATTACTTTCAGTTATTCTTCATCGTATAATAATAATAATAATAATAATAATTTATTTCAGATTTCTTCATATAAATAGTTAGTAAGTTACACGAAAATACTTAACAGCTAATGTTAGTATATTAGCTACCCAATAGTAAAAATTGCATGTTTATAACTCAATCATAAAATTTTCTATAAGTCCGTCAACGAAGATACGGGCCCGTCCGAAAGTAGTTGATCTGTCAAAACAAGTGACTAATTCAATTTTTCCATCGGGCACAAACACATTGCGAGTAGGGAAAACTGGCAAATTGTGTTGTCATTCATTCTCAGTTCGGGCTCCGAAGTAATCCTATGTGCGTACGTGATACGGAGTAGGAAACGCCCGTATCTTCGAGCGAAACTACGGATTTAGTGCTTAGGGAGTTGGCCCTGTAGCGGGTCACTAGTTCTTAATGAGTAATACATTATTATCGACGATCGGCTTGGTTAAAGGCTCCTACATACTGGCAAGTCGCGCGACGCGACGCGACACAAAGACACCGCGTGTAGCGCTACAAGCGGTGCCTTTGTGTCGCGACGCGTCGCGCGTCAAGTCGCGCCAGTATGTAGGAGCCTTTACAGACAGGACAACTTTATCTATGTTTAACCATGAAATAATTGCTGCATTACTATAAAACAATATCATACGGTCGTTACTATGTAAATAAATAGTAGAATGTAGATAAGCTAGTACCTACGAGTTCACGGTCTACTTGACAATTGAGGAAACAAGTTACAATAGATTCTGATTTTGTTGAATCTAGAAAATTCCGAGTTCAGACCTGTATACTAGGAAGGTACTTTACTCACAATCTTCTGTAAGTTTTACGAGTACCTACACAGGTATTTTAATGGAAACTTTTCTAATGAGAAAATAATATAGCCAGCATTAGTTACATATACAGGGTGGTTTAACATGTTCAAAAAGTATGTTTGAGTTTCTTTCCTAGGAAATGTATGGAAATGAAAATCTGTGAAAGCAAATCTAAACGTCTCAAAAAGTTAAGGACGGTCTCCTAAGACCGTTTACCTGTAGCTACAACGGTAAAGGTCTTACTGCCCGTCTCAAAAATCAACCCTGTATATAGATTATATACTAATCTTCTCTACTAATACTCTTTATACGAAACCAAAAGCGCTGCCTACACTTAAAAACCGTTACGTGTTATATCAACCGCAATCAGCTTTATTCTAATCCAGGCTTATTCCAAACGAAAACACTTTTACTACCTAAAATATCAAGACATGTATAACAAGACGGTACAATCGCAAACAAAAAAAATACTGTTAGAAAAGCGCCGCTTGTCTACATGTCTGTCGTCAAGCTTTTATTGTAACATAAAACAAACCGTTTAATCCCATTTTTTAATGATAACTTATTGCTGCTCGTGACTGTACTGATGAGTCATTTTTATTCGTTTCCTTTCATAGAATTTTTGATCTTGACTCTTGCAGATTAGAGGTTATTTTCCTTTGATGGGTAGATACAGGTGGAGCCTTTGAGCAAGACCACGTTTCCAGTCACGACCTCGGCTAGGCTTAGAAACGACAGTGTCTACACGATACTGTCATTGACATTGACATTATGTTTTAACGTGAGTCGTAAACAAATGGCACGAAGTAATGTGTTGTTATCACTCATAAAAATGTATTATGGCTAGGAATTTTATGATAAGACGCGTACGGCGCTTTGGCCCTTGTTATGTGACATATAATATGTTTGGATTATGCAACATAAGTGATTCAAAGAACATAAAGCTTAGAAAGGGCCAGCGTTTATATGAGAAAATATTAAGGCGCTGACAATAGGTAAATGACCAAATTAAGCTTGTCTTAAGAAAAAAAATGCTAAATCCATCGAGATATAAGTACTTACTTATATCTCGATGGCTGTCTGTATATTTTGTGATATAAAAAATATGTTAATTTTAAACATATTTCTCAGAACCCAAAACACGTTTTGAAAAAAAAATATCGATACAAACTAACGTTAAACTAACCTCTTACATTGATTTCTAATCCAAAATATCTCTTTGAATATCAACATACGTTACGTATTTAATTAACAACAAGAACGTCTTATTTGAATGCAGAACTTGGAACTTGTTTATTTATTTTCGATTACTCAGTTCAATTTGGAGCAAATAGATAATTGCTTCGTATTTTGCAATAAATTACAAAAGTTCTGTCATCGCGCTTCTCTTTCTTTTCTATGCAGTCTGTCAGTGATTTAGGCGTTGTCAGCGTCTTAATGAAGAATGTCTAAAATTAAATGTGTATCGGCATAAACAGTTTGAACAAACCCATAAGATCAATACACGATATGAAAGGATGCGTCTTTGTTGTAGCCGACTCCACACACTTACGAAAAGGTGAGTCAAATGTCATGTTTTGACAAGAGTTAAAAACGATAGGTATACGGGGAGAAAAGCTTCCAAGAAACCCCAAAGAAACTTAGACTAGAAAATCTAATCTTTAACAAGCAAGGGTTGCTAAATACGTGACACTAAGCTATTAGAGCGTACATCAGCAAATCCCCAATGTTTACTTGGCTTTAGCACAAGTTAAGCTCTGCAGTATTAAGCAGAACAAATACTCCTGGCGAGAGCTATTCTGTAGTCTAGACAGCTTCGAAACTATGGACCGTATTATCTTTATTTTAAATACAGCGGTTTTAAAAGTAAACGACCTTCTCCCCACTGAATATTTGGGGGAGGCAACGGGTGGTGGCAATGAATGCAAATATTTATTTAAAGGTAAAGAACGGTGGTTTTAAGTAATTATAAAGGTTTCATCAGCAAGCAACTCCTTCTGATAGACTCTTAAAATAAACTAAAATAGATGGGACATGAACAAACGCCACAAAGCTGTAGAAAATTCCCAAAAGAAATGTCATAATTTTTATAACGACGAAATGAACAGCAATCCTAAAAGTTTAACAGAAACTGTCTTATCCGAACTTACAGCAATACCATCTCCGGGAAGGGCCTTTAAAGTCTCCGCATTATAGCTTCATAACTCGAGGAAAGTTCTGGAAGGTTTTATAGGTAAACGACAAGCAACATCTGTCGGCTATAATATCTGTAATAAGAGACGGGGAGTATTCCAGCCACGTGGAGCAGAAACGACGAAAATAAGTTACGTCAGATGAGACCGTATTATTAAAAATTGTTTTTCCAGCTGAATGTAAAATGAATGCTTTCCGGAGGCATTTCGTTGAAAAGGAATAACATAATGGTTTCAAGAAAATTATTGTTTTCCAATATTAGCCGTCGTCAAACTCAAACTCAAAATCAAAGCATTTATTTCAAATAAACGAGTAAAAAAAGTATATTAAGTATATTAACCATCATAAAATATGTAGACACGAAGAGAAGTCCCACTATATATAATTAGAACTTTATTAAACCTATCAAGGATAGTAAGCTTAATTACAAGGTATGGTACTGCTCTAGTTTCTAATGCTCGATTATTCAGGCCAGTCGTGAACAACCCTGTGGATTCATAGTAAGCATCCATCATAGACTGACACATAATTATATCTAACGCTATTTACTCGACCATCACTCATGTACCCATTGTACCAGGGTGACAGTTTGTCCACATTGTAGTCCCTATACTTGAAGTTGAAAGGAACGCATGAGCTAATGATCAGTTTTAGTTTCCCCTTTTGCTGGCGTATCTCGTATATGCAGTTCGGATTCGGACACACAAAAATTCCATTGTAGTCCTTTTCTTAGACTTCTTATAAAGTTCAGGATAGATATAAGATATACAACTGCCAAAAGGTATCCTCTCCGAAGACCGGAATCAGTCACGCATTAGTTTTCAACCAATCGCGTTCGTCTTCATCCGGTCACCGTGGCAAGCTGTCACCTAGTTGAGAAGTGCTGACGGATGCGTAAGGACGCACCCACACTGCTGGAATACCAATGAACCCTTTCGCCTCCAAATAACCTGAATAAGTTCGACAAACGCATCCGTGCGCTTCAGTTTTTAACGAGTCTTTTCTATATCGATGCTAATGGATTGGATCTGTGTGACAGACCCTTAAAATGTTATTCGACTTTGAAGGCCATACACATAATTGATTTGGATTTCTAACAAGCACGTTTCTAAAATGTTTCTTTTTATTTTCAACTTAACATTATTAGATAACATTAAACAGCAATCCATCAGAATCGACGACGTCTATTGAATTAGAAAACAGGTCGATTCGCATCGATTCGGTTTTATTCCGTTGTAACTAGTTTACGATACCGTAGGAAACCTATGGATTCCGCCGAACATTTTTGGTTATATCTGATTCAATTTGTTAAGAAAACCTTGGAGAGTTATTTGAGATTCCTAAAATCTATCGTTTATCATTAATTTCCGTATTTTTAAGAACGTTCGCATTATAATCTCATTCTCAACTTGTCAAAAATACCTCTAATTTGTCTACATTATTTACAAGTTTTTGGTACTATTGATTGTCGCTGAGATGATTTTCCGACTAGATTCTGAACATTTTATTAACCTTCTGACCAAACATCTGACACTAATATATTTTCTAATATGATTTACTCACGAAGCATTAAAAATAAATTGTCTGTAAATGAGAAAGTTAACTGAGCCTTCTAGAAATTAGTCTTTCTCAAAGACAACAAAAAAGCTTACAAACCTTAGAAGAACTAACAGTATAGTACATTAATTGCGAGAATTCCTGCTTCACAAGTGCAACCCCGTACGAAGCATCAATATGCTGTTCTCACAGTCTGATTCACACGGCTCAAGACTGTATTATGAAGATAGTTAATGGGTAACAACCACGCGGATGTGCATTGCTAGACCAGTGAACGAAGATGACATCAATGCATAACATTTGAAAAAAAAAACTTACATGTTTAATAGTGCAGAAAACTGATGTACAATCAATGTCAAAGCAATGATTTGTCAAGTTTTTCTGAATGTGAGATGAAATATTTCTTCCTCGAAGTAGGTTTACACATCTGCTACACTTGATTTGTTCATGTTACCCGATAAGGCTAAAATGAAACATCAGTTCAAGTTTGTAGCCCTTAGGGACACCTACCTATGCTAGGCATGTTGTTTACTGCCGCAATACACACATTAAAAGTGTCTAGAGATGGGATCAAGCACGTTTTTGCTAGTTACTAAAAATCAGATTTTTTAATTATATTTTTTGTAACTTTTATGGGTACTTTTGAGTAAATTTCGTCATTTGAAAAGGGAATAGTTTTTTAATTTCGGTCAAAAGATGAAAATCTTCTATCAAGTCGTATTCCTATATTAAAAACATTAAAAGTGAAATCCAGAGTAATAAAGTGAAAAATCCAGAATAAGCTAAAATCGCAAAAAAACTCTTTATTAATGCAACAGCAGAGAGTACTTCGTCGATATACATATACGAAAACATTTCATTTAATCAATCTAAATAGACATTTTTATTTAATTTCAATAGGGCAATGTATATTTTTGAAAAAACCTTGATCCCTAGTCACTTTGATGAGTATATTTCTTAATAATTCACTAAATTATTAGATAAGTGGTCAAGAAACCAACGAAAGAAGACGCAAACAGTATAACTTTTAAAAAATAGCAAACACTTTTTGTTGCCATAAAATTAATTTAAAACGTCCACCTATTTGCAACTTGAGAATTGACCATAAAACCATTGTCATCAAAATGTTTTTAAAGCTACAGCTATGTACATTGTCGCGATAAAGTGAACTACACTTCGCACAATCTCAGATCCACAGCGAGACGTCGAAAGGTGTACGAGAATGAGCTCGAAGTGTAGTTCGCCTTACCGCGACAATGTGGTCGCAGCATAATACAGACCTTTTCTGAGTTCTGTTTACCAGAGCAAACACTTATTGCTAACAGCTATCTACATAACAAAAAGCACTGTTTTCTGCTGCATTCACGAAATTGGACAAAATCCTTCGACTGGAATGAAACAGATACAATCTCTGGAAATAATGAACTTAAGATCTGGTGTCTGGTTTTGTACTATAGGAATTTGATCTTAATGAGCAGAATACTATATTAATGATTGGGATAAAAAGGACAAAATCTGCAAACGGATAATGTCATCGATGTAAATGTGAATGCTTCCGCAATACACGATCGACGGGAAGAGAAAGGATTACTCTCTTTTGCCGACGACTACCCGGGAAAAAAGAACGTCACTTCCAAACCAATAGCATTTAATTCGATCCAATTAAAGTCAAATCACTTAATGATAATGTAAGATGCCAAAAAGAAACAGTCGCAACGTTTACATAATAAAATTAACATAAATCTTTCGGCATTAACTGTTTGCTAAAAGTAACTTGATCTTACTTAAGGGATAAAATAAGGAGCGTAGAGATTAAAAAGCTTTCGCAGGTACCAACAGCGGTTGAAGAAATAACGATCGTGGTATAAATAAGAAAATTCTTATTCATACCACGATCGTTCAGAAAAAAACAGCAATATCAAACAATAAGCTCGAATACATTTAAAAGCTGAAAGACGAAGCTAAGCCTACCCAGTCTACACATGAAGTAAAATTTAAGCAAACCCAGTTACGTAAGAAAGGAATTACGATAGTAGTCATAAAGATCAATATGTCATGTGATCAAAGCAAATATTGAGAGTAAATAGAGAAAAACGTGATCCGTTGAAAAGCGAAATCAATCTTTCTCGTTCATAATTGAAGTTTATTTGTCTTTCCCATTAGATTCTGCCTGTAGACTCGAGTGTCGAGAATTTTAAAATGCAGGAGGTATATACCTCCGTTGGTATTTGCAAGCCAAAAGATAATCATTAGTACTGTATATACCGTACTTATGATTACCTTTTAGTTGGCTTCAAGAAACATAAGTAGACCGAAGTTATTTTTAGAAAAAAAAAAGTATTTGTTTACCAGATTTATAAGTCACAGCTGTAAAGATTTGTGTGTCAGCTGTTATCACTGTTCCATTTAAAACTGCGACATGACTAACATGCCGCCTGTCGTGACACGCCACAAGCGATAATGCTCTTCGTTAATATTTGCACGTCTCATAAAAGTTAATACGGACGCAAACTATCCACTCTACGATCTTTCTTCTTCCGTATACAACAAAAAACACCAAGTTAATGTAATGCCACTGCTTTCTTTGGTCAAAGATTACGATATTTCAACAATAATCTGTTAAACCTTCATGCAACGAACCGTTATTTCTAGAAGCTTGAATTTCGCTTTAATATTACGACGATGCTCAAACGAGATGGCAGCATCCCACAACGCAATATTCTCTTAGATCATATCTTATAGAAGGAATATGTAAATCATACTTATAAGCAAGTCAGTGGATCACGTAGCTGAAACCGAAATTGTTAAGCAAACCGAACCGATGAGTCAGAGAGACTTGTTGCTCGACTTTTTGCTAAGAGAAAACAGGACCATTACTTAGATCAGAGAGCATAAGACAGCCAACATGCTGGGCACGTTGCAACATAGATTCGTTTCGCGACATGCACCAAACATCATGTTGATCAAAGTACGACACATCGTTAAAGACCCAATGTCGTTTTGTTCGGTGTCGAGTGTTTACGCTCTAACTGAGCTGAAATCGAAGCCATAATACGAATATTTTTAAAAACATACAACCATTTAAAGAATGAATGAAGTAATTTTGTATCTTGTGAACAATTTAATGAGAACAATGCCCTCGTTCGTACCACCCAATGACAGGTCAGCCGCAAGCAAGACTATTTCAGTATTTTTGGAAAGCATCGCAAAAAAGGAATTTCTGAAGTCATAAAAAATATTAAAACAGAATGCATCTTAGAGAATTTGTTTTGCAAATTTCAGACGGGAGAAACGTCCCGTTTCGCTTGTTGCAAAAACGGTAAACTTTAGTACAGCTAGTTATTCCCGAGTGTCGAATGCGGGCGTAATAAGGCTTGTGGAATGGACATCAGCATCCACAAATAAAAGTAAAGTCGGACCGGATTTTATCGAAAGCCCGTCTCGCCTTGGAAGATCTCGCTTAATGTATTCGGTAACTGGTGAGCACGACTTTTTTTTGGCACACGGCATTGAAAGGCGCAGCCGTTGGCTATATTAGGCATCCAAGCTACAATCGATTAAAACAATATATGAATAAAAGAAAATGGCGTAGGTCTATGGATAATAAACGGAGAAGAAATAAATATTGTTAGACAGACTCCACAACCAGTAGAAAAGTTACAAGTAAAATATCGATCGTAACAGCCATCGTTGTGGGTAGGGTTGTGGTTTGTCCTTTAACTAGATTTGTTAAGCAACTCACTTTTATTATTGATTCTTGGGCAATAAATGAATAGTATAAAGTATTACTGCACATGTTCAATACATACATACGCATATTCTCCCCCAAATTGTTTCTTTTTACCCGACTGCCTCAGGAGGGTAATGTTTTTTGAGAGTAAGTATGTATGTATGTATGTATATATGTATGTATGTATGTATGTATGTATGTATGTATGTATGTATGTATGTATGTATGTCTATTTCTTTGGCACGCTCTCTAGCCTAAACGGCTTGATGGATTTTAACATATGAGGTGTCTTTCGATTCGTCTTAATTGTGGGAGTAACATAGGCTATATAATATTAATAAATTGCATCTGAAATATGGTGTAACTTTTGATTGTCCCCCCCTGCAAGACCAAAATTATATAGATTATAATGCTTGTTTTTCCCTTTTCAGTTATGTGTTTTTGCAGTCGGGTTTTATGTTTTTTTTTTGTATTTGTGTTCCTTCTTTGGGCCACGTTTACCGCAATAAACGTATTTTTTTTCTTTCTTTTTTCGTCTTTTTCTTTACAATTGCACATAATAAAAGTTGTGTACGAGTAAGTGACGTAAGGAAAGACACAAATAATGATGTTGCAGCTGAAGTGGATTAAAGTATCCACTTTTAATTTAAATAAAAAATATGCATCAAAAGAAACAACACCCAAACCCAGTATTAAATTCACTTTAAGACCCTTGTTAGTCAAAGTAGGACTAAATCAACGCTTTGTAATGGTAATTCTGATACAAATGAAAATCTGGTTTCTTATTCAATATGAAAATGTTACCTTTCAAACGAATTTACGAAGCGATACAATTTATTGAATAGAATTGTTAAGAGAAATGTCCTTTCATAGTCATTCAGACAACATATACATTGGTCAGCAAATAAAGAGGGCTACCCGCTACTTTGGAAAAATGGATCCATTTTCTCAAAAAGTATAAAACTTACATCTATCAAAGTTATACCTACAGAAAGTGCGTGAAATGGAAACTCATTGGGGATTAATCAATTTATTCAGTGTTTATTAAGGATTTTACAAGAGTTAGTCAAATCAAGTCATTTATTCAAACTAGGCTGAGAATCAGCACTTTTCGAACGTCAAAATTACATAATACAGTCCCCCAAACCGCCCACCCTTCACCACTTCCTAGTGCTTTAGCTGGGAAGAAGAAGTGGTCAACAAACTCCCCAGCAGCACAGCTGTCTGTTCAGTTAGAGGGAAAAAAAATGGATTCTATACAACAGTATGCAAAACAATTTACATTACGTGCAACATAAAACATTAAATTATTAGCCATATGTCAGCTAGCACACCACTATACCAACAAAAAAAAAAGAAAAGCAAAACACCGAAAACTATTTATTCTCAAGCAGAGATAAAAACGTAAACAGAACTTAATGCCCAAATAAAAGCCTCCAAGCATAAAAGGCCCGCTTACATATAGCTATAGCTGTAACAGTCACAAATGATGAACTAGGACCATCAAAGTAAAATAAATAAACAATTAATTACTAATAACAAAACAAAATAATTGTCAGCAAGACGACCAGTCACCACAAGCAGCACCCGTTCACGAGCATAACGCAAAAATCAGCCATTACCCCCCTCGCCATATTAGAGGGAAGGAGGTAACCCGACCCCCGACGCTACCGCAAGCAGTGACAACTAAGGGAGCATGACGAACTTGCTGCCGGTTGTAAGAATAATATAATCAGTTATCGAGGTCGCTAGCTAACCACATATTGCAATACAACTCAACAAAAAACATTGTAATGAGAAGATTATGTCAATAATAAACGAAAATAAAATTTTAAATAAATTTACTTATACAGTCAAATAAAATAAACAATTATATGAACTCATATAACCTGTCACTAGGTAGGCTAATTCTGGAGAAAGAACATAAACATTGTCTTGAGTTAATCACAGCGACCAACAATTCTTATCATTTAAGTAGTCGTTGATAGAATAGTATGCCCTTGAACAAAGTTTGGATTTTACTTTAGTTTTAAACGCATTAAAAGGCAAATCTAGCAAAGAAGAGGGTAACTTGTTATAAAAAGTAATACCAAGCCCAACAAACGAGTTATGAACCTTGTGAAGCCGGTGAAATGGAGCACGTAATTTGTCCTTATTTCTGGTGTTAATATTGTGAATATCACTGTAATAAAAAAGTGAAAAAAAAAAAATAAAAGCCAGAAAAAAAGAAAATTTTTTCAATGTTTTTGGTCAGTATTCAGTATTTCCTCCCCTTGCTCGGATAATTGTATCCTCGTATTCATCGACCTCACGAGCCTGACGATGGTATCTTTAGAAATTGCATTCCACTCCTCTTCAATTGCGATTCGCAGCTCTGGAAGCCATGTTGGACCATGTACCCGGGCTCGAACCCGATGTTTCAGCTCATCCCAAAGTGTTCTATCGGATTTGAGTCCGGATTTGAATCCGGGCTTCGATCTGGCCAGTCTATCGTTTGAACGCCGATGTCGCGTAGATACTGGGTCAGCAGATGATCAAAATGAAGCCGTGCATTATCATGCATCAACTGCATATCTTTCCCGATACATTATCCTGCATAAGGTAGCACATGGTTTGCAAGGATTTCAGTAATGTAGCGATGAGCAGTCAATCCACGTGTACGTTCGGTTGATTCGATGAAAACTGAAGCTGTATTGCGATTAACGAGACGCCTCCCCACACCATTACAGATCCTCCTCCATAAGCCAGTTTGATGCAACACTGAGAATAAGGTTCCTTGGGACGACGATATACTCTATGACGTCGATCACTTCCATGTAGACTCGCCCTGGTCTCATTAGTGACGAGTACATTACTCCACTGCTCTAACGTCCAATCCCTATGCTCTCGAGCAAATTCAAGTCGTGCTCGTTGGTGGGCTACCGTTGATGCTGGGCCTGTTGCAGCTCTCTTTGGAGTCAGGTTCCGTTCAGCAAGCCTCTTTCTGACGGTGTCTAAACTAATGACCACTAAAAAAGTAGCAAAAATACACGCGTCTGAGGAAACGATGGACAAAAACTAAAGAAATGATAAGAAATATCCGTAAATACATTGTACAAAAAATGAACGCTAATCGCGAACTCTAGTCAAAAGAGAACAAATAGTTAGCATTGTGTTTGTTCTTTGATTAAAATGTGAGTTGACGGTACTTTAGAATAAATTTATAACTCATTTTAATTTATAACTCATTTTAATTTATAACTCATTTTAATCAGCATGACTTTGATAGTTGTAAGTTTTATACTTTTTGAGAAAATCGAATCAGAGTTCCTAGGTAGCGGGTGGCCCAGTTTATTTGCTGACCAGTGTAGATTGAATCATGAGGAGTAATCTGATTGCAATTTTTTGTAACAATGTTCAAATATTGTCCTCGCTAGCTGTCTGAACACCTTGCTTTTTATATGCACAAGTAACGCTGCCTCCAAAACCCGATACGCCTTAATTTGGAGACCTAGAGTTGCGGCGGCAAGTCTTCTTCAAGGTCTATATATTTTGTAGCCTAGATTTAAGGACCAGTTTTCACTGTTCTGCGATATTGGCAAAATTTCAAACAACATGATTTCATACTATAAGAAGACAGAAAATACAAGATCAAGCCGTTATGTAACAAGAACGTGCTCTATCTCTCGCAAATAAGTAGAAAACAACATTATGTCCCCAAAAACTATAAAATTTTAACTTCGTGGATGCACTTTTTAGCTGGACTCCATCTTATAACCACAGTTTACCTAATCCTTGGAGCCACATTTGAAGTATCTTGTAGCGACTATATTTTTGTAAAAAAAAATCGCGAGGTGCTGAAAACATACCTACAACTGGAAACCCGAGTGCAGTTACGAAATAACGAGATGGAAATGTAACTAAAATTATGTTTATCCAATTGCAATAAAGATAGTAAAGAAGCTGTATGATAATTATCTCTGCAACATCGCAAAGAATTTAATTTCATTATTTGCTCTTGCGCATGTGACAACCTAGAATTGAAACATTTCAATAGCCACAAAAGTTACATTAATTAACGCCATCCTAATTCAACAATTGGTGTAAAACAGTGTAGAGCACAATGTATTCCAAGCAGCATTATGATTCACCACGACCCGAATCATTGTGTATATTTAGATTTTGTACCGTTGACAATTATTTAGAAGTTGCACAGTTAGGTAGGTCATGTTAGCTATGTAAACTCATCTGTGAACGACGTATTTGAAAATACACTCCCGGCCTACAACATCAAAATAATGAGAAAAAGTTTTTATGCAGTTTTGAAGCTGACATACTGGCCATCATTTCGGTATAACCATTGTTCCAAATTTGACATCACGAATTTGAAAAAGAGAAGAAAATCGGAGTTTCGTCGCTCTTAAAGAAGCAAAAAGCTTTGATTAGAGAAACTATAAGTTAATAGGAATTTCTTTATTTGTTTTGTTTTGCATAAAAAGAGTATCGAAATTGTTTATCCTTGTTTTTTTATCCATTCTGACGTTTGAATTATGGATACTGGACCTGAAGTAGCCGCGCAAGCTGTGGCACTTCTTCAGTCTGAGCTTAGTCAGCGAAACCTAAGTGCACAACTTCATGTAAGACGTTCTGCCGTTCAAAGATCCATTTACCATCGATACCTGGAGACTGGCGGCTTCGTGCACCGTCCAGGACGACCACGAAACCGGGTCACTACAGCAGGACAAGATCGGTTATCTTTAACACCAGCCTGCGTAATCGTCACCTGACCTCAGTACAGGTCCAAGAACATCTTCGAGACTTTCATAGACTGAATGTTTGCGCTCGAACTGTTACAGTTTGCACGCAAACATTTGTATTGGACTCAACGTCAAAAGAACCTGTATGATGGACGTAGGAAAGTCTTTCCAAGACAGGCAGAACGTTTTCAGCAATATTGCATTGAAGATAAGGTGAGTTATGGCATGGGACGTGGGTCATGGACAGTCTGGGGCGGAATTCCCACCGAAGGAAAAACTGGCTTTGCGGTTGTGATGGACCATGGTTGCCACCACTAAATAGCGGCCGATCGCCAATGCCTAGAGGCTCATGTTGAGGCATAGGCTGAGTTTGTGGGCCAGTATTTCATGTTTATGCATGATAAAAGCCCCTTGCATTATCATGCATAAAAATGAAATCCTGCAAGCTCACTGCAAGAATTGTTCGAGAATACCTGCATAACGATAGTATCGCAGTAATAGAATGGCCAGCAAGAAGCCCTGATATGAATCCAATAGAGCACTTATGGGATGAGCTGAACAGGCGTGTTCGAGCTAACCAACCAGCTCCAGTAACTGTGCCGCAAGTGAAAACAGCACGTCATAGTGACATTAAAATTTGGAACAATGACAAACGGAAATGGTAGTGAATGACTGGTTTCAAAATCACTTTGTTTTTTCTTTCTACCGCAACTATTTAAAATGATAGAGACTGGTGTCTGGGAGTGTATATTGGAAGACAATATTTTCAGAACAGATGATCTTCAAGAAGAAATCTTTTGAACGGAAGCTCTACATGATACCTACTTTGTGATCCTCTTAGGGGGGCAACTTGTTTAAAACTATCGACACCAAGCAAGATCACACAGGACATCTTGTATTAATGGTAATAGAATGAAGAAGGACGATCCACGACTTTGGTTAGTTCCTAGTAAGGAACTGTTGAACGTAAATATGCTAGGGATTCGAATGCCATATGTATAGTACCCTTCTTGTGATACCAGCCTCCTAAACCACAATTAGCTTCTTAGGGCATCCATAGAATAATACGAAAATGTTCATAAGACTAAAGAGAAGAATTAAAACAGAACGATACAAAATATTGTTTTGTGCAAAAAGCTTTATTAAAAGATGTCCCAATTAGCTACTACGAAGCCATTTTTAACCCGCTAGCAACACACGATATATCCATAAACATAATATTTTATGTATTGAATATTAATTACAACTTTAGGCTCAACATATTGCCTATTAAACTATCTATCAAACGTAAGTTATCATTAACCTGATTTTCATTTGAACGAGCAATTTTTACTTGATCTACTTCGATGGCTGGCATGAGGAAGTCACTATATATAACCGTATATTATACTGGCATTTCATAATAATTTATAATTTCGATAGCCATAATTATTATTAGTAGCTATCGTGACATCGTATATTTTCATTTGACTTGCTTGGCAAGGGAAGCCATAGGTACTATTGATATCTTTTAGATATATTGTACCTCGTTTAAGACGTTTAACATTATCAAAATCTGTATTAAAGGTCAGGATATAATCCTGTATCGGTTAAGCGGATCTGCCCTGAAGGGTTATTATTTTGACACATTACCTCCGCTATAAAATTATATTGGAATAAATGCTAGTGATATTTATGGAAATGTTACCCCAACATTTGCTTCATTTAGTACTAAGTCTTCAACTGCCTAGGATGGTTTAGGGAGGAACCCATGTTCGATTCTATATCTTTCGCATTCCAAGTGCACATAAGGCCAACAAACCCAACCCAGCATGTAGATACGCACCTGATACAATTTTTCTCATCCCTTATCGCTAGAGCGGTGCTATCGGGCACTTATGTCGCGTAGTACATTTACGCTAATAAGACGAGAGAGTCGAGACGAGGAAATAAGAGGTGGCTTTTACGACATTTTGCTTGTATTCCCTTATGGGGCTGCATGGGACGCCAAGCTAAGAGATTGTAGTAGAGCGGTACTATAAGCCTTAATTAAGGAGTAGTTGGTTAGTGAATTGACTTTGCTTAATTTAAATATAGTAGTCATTGAATTAGCCAATTATCGCCTGAGCAATAACAGTGCAATTCTCTCAAAGTGTGCTTATCCTATATTTAAGACAAACTGCATTGCAGAACATCTAAAGTTTTTTCTAGAACCTTCAATGCAAATTGAGAACCGTGTTATCGACCTCATTTGTTTGTCTGTGCCGCCGCCGGATAGTCCCAAAAACTTCTGAGCGGATTTTGGTACAGTTTTTACCACCTTTTACATGTTTTTTACATGTGAATTTAATGAGTTAATTTTATTCAATGCTGCTTTCGCACAATATGTAATAAAACAATATTACCGTAAGTTTTATTTAATGCATTCATCAAGCAACAATCAGGTTCAACGACACGGCTATTTAAGTAACAACGCGACATCTCACTTTTGGACGTGTTTGTTTTTTTTTCTCTGTAACCTTTAATGCCGCGACTTGATACAAAACTGTTGATTTAATGCTCTGTTTTATATGAATATTTATTTTCTTGAATATGCAGGAACTGATAAGGAAGATGAGAATAAACTGGCTGATAAGATATTAGAGTCAGACCCTCTATAGGTAAGTAGATTTATGTCAATTAAGAAGAAATTCGTATTAATGAAGAATAATTAGTAAGCTAGGAATATTTCCAACTGTTCACTTTAGGAAGGAGATAACATAGAATGTTTGCCAATTAAATAACATTATACGCAACATACACACATGGCCTTCACAACGTGCAAACAACCAGACTTCTAACAAATTGAAAACTTCCAACTTTACGGCTAACTGAATTGCAAAATGCCTAGATACCAAAGTTATTTCAATCAACCAACTTAAACAAGTACAAGTAAAGGCTCCTTTAAGTTAATTTCGAAGTTATCAAACAAACACAACTCGTTTTCGCCAAGAAAAACATATCGATGAAGGGGAAGCAAAATATAACTTCTGCAACTTTCTCTTGAAGAGCCTTCCGGAATGGGTCAACGATTGATCAGTTACATAAGGATAAGCGACTTGATGATCCATGTAAATCAGTAATTAATTATTAATAAAACAAAGAAAGTAAACTGTACCTTTGGAGTAAAAAACAAGAAAATAAAACACTATTCAACACAAAACACAGACACAGTTTGTATTTAGGTTATGGTTGTCTCGTAAGACTACCAGGGAGGCAGAACAGCGCAGGAGGTTGAGCGCACCTGTTACCGCGACGCGAGGAGCGTTACTGGCACGAAGCGGTCCATTAGTCGCACGACACACGTCATGCGGAAGCCGGTTCTGCTGGACACCGATGCCTTCGAAGAAAACCGCGATAAAAGATGCATTCTACACTCAACGACTTCGCAAAAAATGACACACCAACCATTAAAAGATGATGGAAACATCAACATGCGCAAATAAAACGTGAATACATATTTAACACGAGGTGTTAAATATCGAATTTTATCAGATGCATTTTCTTTTAAAGACCAAACTTTGCTCTTCTGAGAGAATATTTATTTCGCAAAAGTAAAATACACTTGACTTACAAAAGATAAAAAGATAAAGTTACCGTGCCGAGTCGGGGATTAAAGAAAAATAGAACATATCAACTCCTTATCAAGTAAGTCAACTGAGGGGATACATCTGTTACTGATACTCAATGATAAAAACACTTAGATATGCATATGTGATAAAAATGTTAATGCCTTTTTATAAAATGCTATTGCAGTGTATGTAGACAAAAGTAATATAATCGCTAACTTGCGACTGATTGTTTCATACGCCATTGACCCAGTGTTTTTTTTTCTTTCGCGATTTACCTATGATGATTACAGACTAGTTACTTTTCTCATAGTTTCTAGTGTTATTCGTAAGACCTGAGTGATGAGTATTAACTACTGGTAGTGTGATACTCATCACTCAGGTCTGTTCATCAGGTGTTCATGGACCTACCGGGGTCCATGAACACCTACCTATACACAAATTGTTCCAAGTCTCTGTTCTTTTCGGTTTCATGAGGATTGCTTCTATCCAGGGCTTGAAATACCGGTATTTTTTGGGAACCGGTACCATAGGCCTTGTTGTGGTACCAGACGTAGTACCTGTACTATTGGCATTTCTAATATCAGTATCTGTACTGCACTTGTTAGGTGTAGTACCGGTACCCGACTGGAACCGGCACCCAGGTACCGAAATGGCAAGAACCGCTAAGTACCGGTACAGAACCTGTACTTTTGGTACCGGTTCCAAGCCCTGCTTCTATAATCTTTAGCTTTACCACTTCCGGAATTGGGTCTCCAATACAAACGATTTTTCTCAATATATTCCCTAGCTAAAACTTATTTCTCAGTTCACATTCACATACTTCTGAGAATATGTCTTCCATATTTGCCGCGTTATACGTTACGTTACGTTATAACGTAATGGTCTACTCTAAGCGAAAAAGTAAAACACTTTAACATGTTATGTAATAAACACTTACCCATTAAATATAATATTTAGGACTCTGGGATATCATAACATAAGGGAGAAAATGAGGATAGCGACGACAAAGACATAAAAGGAGATAGCGTATTGCCAACATCTGGCTAATAAACATGTAGATATTCATTCAACTCCAATTGATTATCATATTGGGCAGGTTTTTGCTCGTGTGGGGGCGGCAGTGACAATGAGAATAAATAAAAAAACTCTTTAATTTATAATCATAGCTAATCGATCAAATCCATATTTATCAATGAGAACAAATTACCGATCAATACATGATATCTGCACTTGAAACAGATTTGTTTTTTCTGTTGATGTCATGTTTGAATTTGATTTTAGATTGTGACATAATTATGCTAACTTTTCAATGAATCTTTTGGACAATCACCAAGCTATGAGCTATATCTGATACCATCTTAAGTTGATAATGACAACGATGAAGATGAAACTGCAGAAGACTTCGTATATACCTAAAGATTTTTTTTACTAAATTATATTTAAGATAGTCATGTACTCGTAGATAATATGTTTTCGGTTAATTTAACGACACGACGACGGGGATGCTAATATCGAATAGTGTAATGGTCTATAATTAGATAATTTCTAAATGTTCATATCCTATCAAAAGCCACTTGATTTAAGTGTCACCTTCCTCAGTGAATCAGACTCTAAAATTCTGTTTGCACGTCATTGATCTATGAACGGAATTCCCGCCTTGAGTGATATTAATAGTAGTGTAGAAAATTATAAGACTCACATAGAAATGCTTTATTTTTCAAAAACTTAAAAACAGCCATTTCTGCATGATTCATTTGCAATCACATCATGTGAATTGATTCAATGTATTTGTATCACTGGGCCTTAGATGTTCCAAGCTCGTCCCGTCTTTCTAGAAATTTCTCTTTCCTTTATTAGCATTGGTAGAAAACTGTGTGAAACTAGCTAAACATCCCCGGAGGGTAGGCGATAATTTGTTCTATTACGTCCGCCCGTCCCTTGAGAATTCTACTTTCTAACAAGGGCCCTCTCTGTATAACAATGAAAGGCATTATGTTAGTTAGTGATTGTAATGTTGTGTCGTTTACCACGTGAGTTAATTGCATTCTCATCTTAAATTCACACTCAAATAATGAAAGTGGAGACGGACCCTGGATAAATTAATTCTGCTGTCTGCTGCCGTCCAGCTGGAATGTTATCCTCATGCACTACCACAATGTTATCTATTTTTAAGTTTACCTGAGGTTTAGACCACTTTTCTCTTGCTGTTAATTGGCTCAAATATTCACTCTTCCGTTTTTGCCAAATCTGTTTAAAAATGTTGGTTTTTAAATGCCATCTTGTTCTCGCATCCTCTTTCGTCTTCTCAATCACTGTTAAGTCGGGTCTTCCTGTTAGAAAATGTGCTGGTGATAAATAATCCAGGTCTTCAGTGTCTTCTGTAAGCGAACATAACGGTCTCGAGTTTAGACACGCTTCCCGTTGTGTCAGAACAGTGGTGAACTCTTCGAACGTTAGTCTTTGTTCACCAACTACTCTTTTCAGGTGGAACTTTAGACTGCGAACGGCTCTTTCCCACAATCCGCCAGCGCTCGGCCAAGATGGAGCGTTGAAATTCCATTGTAAGTTCATTTCAGCGATTTCTGCTTGGCAGCTTTCCTCGAAAACTTACTGTAAATGGTTGTATTCCTCTTGCAGCAACCTATTAGCTCCGATACAATTGATTCGTTGGTCACTATACAAGTTATGTGGTGTTCCTCTCTGGGCCGCCATTCTCTTAAGTGCAGCTGAGAATGCTGAACTGGTAAGGTCAGACACCAATTCCAAATGAACCACACGAATTTCTGAACAGAATTGCGATTACAGTACAGCTGCTGACTTATTTGGTTATAAAAGTCGTATCCTGTATGATTCAGAATTAAGAATAAATAAAAATAAACCAACAAAGGCCTTTTCAAAGTAATCTAAGTATAGAGAGCGCTTAAAAAGAACGCTCTTCACAAAACGATTCATTTTGCGATCAACTTTTTAGTCAATTTCCGAGGAGCCAATTACGTGTCCAACTTCGCTCTCCGGGATAGCGCCGCGTCGTCCGCCGACCCAGAACTGTTGACTCACCACTCGAGACGAAACGACACAGTCTTCATTTGATACCTACAAACATTTACTAACGTTTTATCAAACTTATATTTTATTCCTTTGAAGATCCATTTGACCTTCTACTCCACTTTTATTGGGCACAGCAATTACAGAAACAATATATTTTTTCCCGTAAAACAAAAAACGGTTTGGACAATTCGTAGCTACAGTCTAGATTGTTAAAGGCATCAAGTAATCTTCGTAGCGTGCCAACTGGACACGGATCATAGACGGCTGATTCGAGCGATTAGTGCATAAATAGGAGACGCGGTTTAGTTTTAGAAGCGAGTTTCAACGACCGTAAGTAATGATACCAACCGGTCTATTAGATATGGATCGAGGCTAAAAACGATCAATAAATTCTAATCACAAGAAGAGTGAAAACATCAACAGATACGCCGCTACATTATTCATTCTCGTATCCTCTCGTAACTCAAGAGGCAGTTCGCATGTGGTATCGCTAAGTATAAGTTATCCAGTAGACATTCAATTTAATAGCAGCAAGCTAAACGCCAGGCAGTTTCTACCGTTAGATGGAATTTCACCAATTTGTGGTGAGCGACAGTTACGCAGAGAAACATAAATATAAATAGACAAAGTCATTTATCACGTGCATTGATCTTCTCGCCAAAGCGAAACTTAACTACTGCAACATGTTTACTGAGTTTAGAAAAGCTCAAAATCAGAGTAATTTAGCATCAAATAAATACTGGGATCAATTATTTATAGAATGATAGCTTATGAATCCCACCGAGGTAACCATTAATTGTAGCCCAAAAATAATAGGGTTCTTACAATAGGAAAGGCATTTAAGGTCAACAAAATCTGATACAATAGCAGATCCTGCACATTTAGCACAATCAATAATTTTACTCATGTGATGGAACATATAGAAACAGTGGTGACCAGAAAAAACAGAAGTAAAGTATTAAGTAAAAACCGGCCATGTGCGTATCGGACCACGCACAATCCCTCTACAACTGAACTTATCCCAAAATCAAAGTTAACATTGTAGTTGAAAAACATGTTCTTCCATACATCGATATACACTGGACAGCAAATAAACCGAGCCACCCGCTACCTAGGCACTCTAATTAGATTTTCTCAAAAACTAAAAAACCTACAATTATCAAAGTTGTACCTACAGAAAGTGCGTTTCATGGTGATTAAAATGAAAGGAAACTCATTGGGTTTAATCAATATTTCAGTGTTTATTAAGGATTTTACAAAGAAGAGTCGTTTTCCAGTCGTGACAATCGTTAGTAATGATAAAGTGAAAAAAAAAAATTAAAGCCAAAAACAAAGATAAAATCAAA
The DNA here is from genome assembly GCA_905333075.3 of Atethmia centrago. Taxonomy (NCBI): domain Eukaryota; kingdom Metazoa; phylum Arthropoda; class Insecta; order Lepidoptera; family Noctuidae; genus Atethmia; species Atethmia centrago. The sequence goes on from HG995384.1 coordinate 21,926,542, forward strand.
AAAAAGTTTTTGATCAATATTCCGTATTCCCTCCCCTTGCTCGGATAACTGCCAGCATCCTTGTATTCATCGACCTTACGACCTGACGATAAAATCTTGAGGAATTGTATTCCACTCCTCTTCAATTGCGATTCGCAGCTCTGGATGCCTTGTTGGAGCAGGTACCCGGGCTCGAACCCGACGTTTCAGCTCATCCCATAAGTGTTCTTTCGGATTCAAGTCCGGGCTTCGAGCTGGCCAGTCCATCGTACGAATGCTGACGTCGCGTAGATACTGGGTCACCACATGAGCAACACGAGGCCGTGCATTATCATGCATCAATTGCATATCCTGCCCGATATATCCTGCGTAAGGTACCACATGGTCTGCGAGGATTTCAGTAATGTAGCGATGAGAGGTCAGTCCACGTGTACGGCCCGTCGGTTCGATGAAAACTAACGCTGTATGTGCTGTTAACGAGATGCCGCCCCAGACCATTACAGATCCTCCTCCATAAGCAACAGTTTCCTCGATGCAACACTGAGAATAACGTTCTCCAGGGCGACGATATACTCTCTGACGTCGATCACTTCCATGTAGACTCACCCTGGTATCATCAGTGAAGAGTACATAACTCCACTGCTCTAATGTCCAATCCCTATGCTCTCGAGCAAATTCAAGTCGTGCTCGACGGTGTGCTACCGTTAATGCTGGGCCTGTTGCAGCTCTTTTTGGGGTCAGGTTCCGTTCAGCAAGTCTCCTTCTGACGGTATCTGAACTTATGACCACTTGGCGTTCGTCACGCAGACTTTGTTGGACTTGAACTGCGTTGAGGTGGCGATTTCGCAGAACAGTAAGGTGGATATAACGATCATCTTCTGCTGATGTAGCCCTAGGTCTGCCCGTACCTGGACGGCGATCGAATGCTCCAGTCTCTAGGTATCGTCTGTAAACTCGTTGCACCGAAGATCTGCTGATTCGAAGCCTTGGAGCGACTTCACGTTGCGCAATGCGTATTGCTTGAAGTAATGCTACATCTTGAGCAGCTTCCTGAGGTGTTGTATCCATTATTAATCGAAAAAAGTAGCAAAAACACGCGCGTCTGAGCAAACGATGGACAAAAACTAAAGAAATGATAAGAAATATCCGACTACCCTCATTGTAGAGAAAAAGAACGCTAATTTCAAACTCTGGTGAAAACCGAGCAAATCGTTAGCATTGTGTTTGTTGCTTGATTACAATGTGAGTTGACGGTACTTTCGAATTAATTTGTAGTCATTTTAATCACCATGAAACGCACTTTTTGTAGGTATAACTTTGATAGTTGTAAGTTTTATACTTTTTGAGAAAATCGAATCAGAGTTCCTAGGTAGCGGATGGCTCGGTTTATTTGCTGACCAGTGTACGTCACGGTCATTTCTCCAACTGCAAATTCAAGGTTTAGTGTTACTCGTTAACTTCTAAAGCCTACTTAGCTGTGATAGTTTTCCTTTTAACTTCATTATATTATGTACACGATCATTTCTCAAACTGCAAATTCAAGTTTGTCGACTATTACTCGTTAACTTCTAAAGCCTACTTAGCTGTGATAGGTTTCCTTTTAACTCTATTATATTATGTACTACTGCCAAGATTTTTTTCACATCTCCACATTTAGCTGGCAGGGGGGGGGGGGGGGGGCACACTACACTCTAACAAAAATAGCACTTTAAAGCCTAATGTTACGCAAACGGATCCTTGAATCGATAGGTGTTCACAGACCGCAATTTTGACGTTCGAAAAGTGCTGATCCTCAGCCTAGTTTGAATAAATAACTTTGTTTTTTTTTTTTATTTTGAATATTTTTGAACGGCCTATTCAACGATACCCCACACCATGAGATAGACGAGAAATAAAATATCATCCCCACATTCCTAAAACAAATTACCACGTATATTATTCATATGTACCTATGCCAAATTACAGCTTTCTAGTACTAAGCATCTTTGAGCTACCGCGGGGCATGGACATGGCGAAACTTTAAGGAATCCTTGTTTACTACGGAACCCCAAAAAAAAGATAAATTTAAATAAATTATTTGACGGATTAGCTAGATAAGACAGCGGAGGCAGAGATAGAGATATGGTCTGTGGAGAAGAACTTTGTTGGTTAACAAAACATATGGATGGATTTTGGAGCTTTACAGTGAGACCACCAAAGCTACGCTTGGCTACGGGTAGTCAATTAGTGAAGGTTGTCCACTGACATGATATACTTAATCGCTTATTTACTTCTCAAACTCAAAGCATTTATTTCAAATAAACCAATTACAGGCACTTTTGAATTGTCAAGGGTTCGGTCAGTCAGTCAGAAAGGTGAAGCTAGTTGCCCATACCAAAGCGTAGTAGGTACCTATGGAGAAGAACGGGCAAGAAACTCCAAGGACACTCTTTTAAATCAACGTATTATGGTTACAAAATATTGTTTACATCATTCATTTTGAAATTATACATGTGAGAACGATGCAAAACGTAAAAGCGTCCGTAATAAAAAGATTACAACAAAAACAAAAGCAATTCAAAAATTAAAGTTAAAATAAGCCGTGGCAGCTATGAGATGACCAGTCTCTACTGACGGCGCCCGTTCACGAACATGACGCATGGATCAGCACCATTCAGCTCAACCATTTTGAAGGGAGCTAAATGATCCAACACACGCGCCACCATCAGCGAGACATTAGAGTGAGCACGACATACTCCCAGCCACCAGGGCACATTCAAGTCAATGAAAGACGTATCCAGTAAATGGCAGATTTATAGTACATAGTACTCACATAACAATGTGCTGTGCACTTCACCTTCAAAATAATAAAGAGTTCTGTAAGTATTTAGCAGACACGACGATAACATTTTCATTCGTTCCGGATCACTGTTAACGGTTTCTGGCAGAACTTGAAAGCCAGACATTCGTATCACTTTCGCCGACTTCTAGCGTGTTAGGTTCAAAGATCACGATAAGGCAAGGTGGCAGGTTTTATTAGCCCATCATCAATTAGAAGTCAAGTAACATATATACCTCAAATGACTGGCAACTGGAGCTCCGCGATAAGTGGTAGACACATACAGCTATTATCGAGAATGTATGTTTCTATGCCGTATGCACAGAAATAAGTTATGACTAGCTGTATCTTCAAACGCCTGTTTTCCGTTACTAGGTTTGTAGACTTATGAGAATAACCAAGAAAACATCCGCAGAAATTCGCGCTAACTTAGGCTAAGCATGTTTGCGAGAAGTTTCGGTTTCAGGGTTTTGGGGCGAGACGAATATTAGTGTGGAAATTCAATCACGACGGACGATCTTGAAGGACGATCAAAAAAAGAAACCATTTGCGGAAATCGGTTGTCATGGTATGGGTATGTCATGCGGAGGAATGAGGAAAATGCCGTGAAGAAAGTCTTGAGTATGAATGTCGATGGCTATAAAAGCAGGGGAAGACGAAAGAAACGATGGATGGACTGTGTAAAAGATGATATGGCTAGAAAGGGTCACCCCTTTCTAGCCATATCATCTTTTACCGAGATGACAATTAAAAGAGAAGTATAAAGGCGCATGTCGCGCCGACCCCAAATAAATTGGGATAAGGGCAGGAGAACGGCTTATCTAGCTTTTGCTATCATTGGTCAACTAATGATGCAATTTCCATGACAAACAAACATGATTTCTCCAGCCCAGAACTTAAGAAAACGCAACGTTCGATCGGAAACAGCTATTATTGCCTACATGTTGTGAGTTTACGGTCTGTCGATCATTGCGATCGTTGCACTGACCACCACAACACTGCGTGCATATCGATATATCTATCTATCGGTGATTGCGTTATTCAATTTAAGTATCGTGAATTACCAGTGGGGAATAATTACAGAAGGCTTATGATGTTGTTTGACTTAATTGGATGTGTTCTGATTTTTAGGTAGTATTGTTGCATTATCTGAAAGTTTGGCCATGGGCGCAAGGTGAAACTACACATAACGGTGTGATCATTTTTGAATTTATGGGCTCATGGATGCATATTTATCCAAAGAGAATTATTTAAAGTTATTGGCTAACTGAGGTCTAATTTACATAAACAGTTAACGCACAATTAAAATGCAACCGCGTTAGTTGAATTCCTCAGTAGCAAATAAATCAACCCGATTTTAATCTTTTATTTTTTGCACTAGAGTTTTTATCTTCTATCTTGTGACAGCTGTTCCGAGTTAGCTGTAATTCGACAAATTATAGTTGGACATCTCTTTAATCCCCAATCCGCAAAGAGCTGCAGTTAGCTAAATGGCGTTGAAATTTCACTGTCCGGAGAGCCACAAGTCTAGACCATAAGACTAAACTTGGTGAAATCAGCTTCTATGACGTTTTTAGAACAAAAGCTAACAATAGGCGGGCTTAATGCCTGTTATAAAAGACGTCAGTTTCAATCGAAATAGAATCTAGGCATTTCTTTGTAGATGACATTATCAGCTGAGTGCTAATTTGCACTGGGAGATACGACATATTTTGGGACAAATTAAACCGAAGTGAAGCAATTTAATTGCATCCGCAATTTCGCTATTACTCGTATTGCGGCATTCTTGTTTTTTCTAAAACCATTTTGGTCAGCTTTTTTTCCTGTCATAGGCGAAACGACATCTATTCGGGACACAAAGCCTCAACAGAAACTCCCCTACTTGGCTCACAAATGACAAAACTTCGGCGAAAGCATCCAAAGTAGGCACATTACAAGTAAATTGCTTTTTAAAGAAAACATCCTGACCAGTCACAAAATGCCACTTGGGATGCGGTCCTGTGGTTGCAAAAAACAGTTTTGGGATCGTCCAAGACAAGACGAAAAAATCCTTCACTAAGCTGAACTTTTGGAAGTCAACAGCCCAAAATGCCTTTTAATCGCGCCTATACAAAAGGTAAGAATGTACCTTTAACTGCGTCAGTCGTCTTAACATGAACCCATAAGAATACCAGCATCATTTATTACATTAGTATGATGTTATTAAAAATTCCGATATTCTGGTGGAACAGCTAATGCAGCTAGCTGCATTACAACGGTTTCTTCGCCAAGGAGGCGTATTCTCGTAACGGTCGTATGCACTCGAGTGTACATAGTCATCGTCGGAACAAAACTGATGATTAGATAAGGCCTTGCGTTATCTCTATCTCGACCGCCTCATCTATACGGAGAAGAAATTCTAAATATGTACTATATAGGACATTCTTATGACCGATTATGTACACGTCTGGGCCAAGAAGCTTGATGAGTTCAGTGAACTTAATCTGTACTTAATGTCTCTGAATAGTTTCATTTCCAGTATGAATTTTATACGTATAATAATGTACTGGTAGCGAATTTTTCCTCTAAGGTTATAAAGCTAAAGCCACAGCAATACCAGAATGAGCTTTTGCTGTTTGGAATTCCTGCGGTCTGTAGTTATTATTTTATTGTATTTTTTATGCACTGCGTGTTTTCATGACGCCATCACTCAGAGCCATTACTAATGTTAATAGTTGTATGTGTTGATTGTAGTTTTTCATTAATTCATAAAATTGTATGTCACGTAATGAAGTACTTGAATACTCATATAAATATTCAATTTTCCTAACCATTCTAAAGATAACAGTAGTAAAACCCCAACAAGGCCAGGGGGCCAACCATCACCTCTTAAAGCAGTATTGTGAGGTTTATAGGTCTCACATTAGTGCACTGGATTGGAGGATGCTACTACTTTGTTCACTTATTAAAACTCTTTAAAACTTGAAGACTATTTATTGCTCTTGCTGATCGTAATATCTGGATTCACAAAACACAGTGATTCGAAGGCTCAAACTGCCCTATACTTATATGAATTTACATAGGGACAAGTAGCGGCGGTAGCGCCGTCTTGATGATTTTAAATTACCAACAAATTTTCATTAAGTAAATTACGTTTACGATCGACTCTAGGTCCACCAATCAGAGGCCGGCAGTGGTGACTCAAGTTTCGGACAGGTTTCGACAAGTTCAGACCTGCTCTGAACCTGACCTAGAGTCGCTCGCGATCATGACAAAGTTCCTAATAATCAATAGAATGTTTATACTAAAATGAACTTAAGGCTACGTGCTTATTACAGACATTTATACATTAAATATAGGTTTCTTATTGTTCTACGAGCGGGCGTCCTGCACAAGTATTATTATAATATTACTTCACAGTGGGAAAGTGATGGAGCTGTACAGGACTTATAGCTCCATCTCTTTCTCACGCTGAAGTAATATTGAAATAATAGCGCCCCTGACGCGAGCCTTGCATACACTGAATGACACTGCTGATACGATAGATTTATTTAATTGCTCTCTGAATGAATTCACAAAGGTAACATTGTTTGTATTATGTTATGCTAATATATAACTAGTAGCTTTAATTGTAATTTAGAATGTAACTAAAGACCACGCTACCGCATAAGGATTATTGCCTGTAATGATGGTTGTGTTTGTGATAAATAAATAAATTAATTAATTAATTAATTAAATAAATAAATAAATACTGCTTTAAGAGGTTATGGTTGCCCCCTGGTCTAAAGTCGAATTATTAATACACTGGAGTATCTGAGATAAGCTAGTTGTCACCTTGTGTAATAAAATGGTCATATTTATTGTAATTGTGATTGTTAAGTTTAACCGATTTACATATTATGTGTAAAATAAATGTATAAAAGTAAGTATAAAAGTCTAGAATACAATAAACATAATAAATATGACCATTTTATTACCCAAAGTGACAGCTAGCACATGTCAGATTACTCCAATGAATAAATTCTACTTTAGGTCAAGTTCAACAAACCATTAGCATTTTTAGGGTTCCGTAGCAAACAAAGAACCCTTATAGGTTCGCCATGTCCGTCTGTCTGTCGGTCCCTTCTTTTGACCCTTGAGTTTGTTTCGCCATTTCTTCTCAGGGGTAGTTAGATAGGAAATGTCGACTCCGTCTAGCTTATTGTAAAAGTGATTCTCATATCCTATTTACAGAATAAACAATTTCATTTCATTTCCTGCTGTAGCTCAGAGACGCTTAGTACTAGAAAGCTGTAATTTGGTATAGGTACACATATTAATCACGCCGACAAAGTGCTAAAATAAATCTTGAAAAACATTTTTTTAGGGTACCTCCCTTGCACGTCCTCATTACGTGCAAGGGAGGTAGGTACCCTAAAAAAATATTTTTTGGATGATATTTATTTTTCTCGTCTATCCCATGGTGTGGGGTATCGTTGGCTAGGCTATTTAAAAATATTGCGGGTCTGTGATAACCACTTTTCGATAAAAGTATCCGCTGTTTATCCGATGTTTATGGAGATGTGAAATAAATAATGGCAGTAGTACATATAACGAAATTACAAGGAAAACCATCACAGCAAAGTGGGCTGTACAATTTAACGAGTAATAGTCGACCAACTTAAATTTGCAGTTAGAGAATTGACCGTGGGATATATCGATGTATGGGAGAACATGTTTTTCAACTACAATGTTAAGTTTGTTTTTGGGATAAATTCATCCCCACTTTCCAACTACGGAACCTTTCATTGTGTGTGGTCCGACACACACTTGGCCGGTTTTACAAGCAAGCATTAAACGAAGATGGACATTTTCCTCAAGACTTCAAATAAAACGTACATTTAGAACTCGCCATTTTGTGGCAGTGAGCACTTATTACGGAAGGAAGACAATCTCATCTTGTATTGCGTGATTTTTTGTCGGTATTTGTAACATAACATACAATACAACTTTTATATTATTATCTGGTTATGTATATGGTGATTTATTTTTATTTTTATTGTGTATTGTTGGATTTGGTGGACATTATAGTAACTTATTGTTCTTATTTTGTTTATGATAAATAATTATGATCAATTTCATCTATTTATGTATTGAATATCTCCACAGAATAATCTTTACCATTTATCTGATTAATCTGCCCAATAAAAAGATAATTAATTAGAGGATATTGTAAAGTCATTAAGCATTTTTTTTACCATCAACAAAATAATTGTTGACTACAGCTGAGTCAATTAGATAAGCATTGAGTACAACATACTATTTTAGTAGTCCAGTACACTAATAAGCGTAAGATATTAACAAATAAATCATTGACTGCCCGTCAAGAATTTTCTTCTATTTTTACTATCATACAATTAAAATGACCCACTGTGTTGTATCTAGATGCGAAAAGAACATCACAATACTAAATCATCATCATCATCTACCTAACCTTTTCCCAACTACGTTGGGGTCGGCTTCTAAACTAACTGGATACAGCTAAATGCCAGTATTTTACATGGAGCGACTGCCTATCTGACCTCCACAACCCAGTAACTGGGTAATACGATACGGCTTCTGACGACCCGTAACGACTGTCAAAGATCGAATGACAGTCGGGATCAACGGCTTAACGTGCTTTCTAAGACACGGAGGGGTCTTGGTATGTAAAGATGGTCACCCATCCACGGACCAACCGCGGCAAGCGTAGCTTAACCTGATCGATTGACCTGTGCTGCTGTTATTATTTAGCCACAATCCAAATCCACATCACAATACTAAATATAATGCAGAAATTTTTGTTGTATCTTTCGTCACATTCCGATAACAAACGGATTTTGTACAAAGAAATCCCGATAACACAATTTATCGAATGCCCCTTACCCCCTTATCCTCAGCTAACACCTAATTTAAAAGACATTGCTAAAAAAATCTGATGACACTTCCTGTGATCCAAGGGCTGGCTGTTACCTTGGCCAGAGGCTAAGCATTGCCATACAATGTGGCAATGCTGCCAGTCTCTTGGGTACCAGTAGACAGCGATGTGGATATTTTTTTTCCGACGCTCATATATCTTAGTTTGCTAATAGTTTTAGTTAAGTTAGGATATTATATTGTAATTTTTATTAATGAATTAGGAGGTATAAGTTGTTATTTATGTACCTCTCATTTTTATTCTGAATAGTCTGTTACTGCACTACTCATTAAAATTTTAAAGTGATCACTGTCACATTTACATTTTAAAGAGAGAGCTTTAAAATTTTAAGACAGCGTGCGTAAGTATCATGTGGTCACATCACACTTATGTCATGTGGTCGTCCACATGACACTTAACGGTGTCTATGATAACATAGCAATATTTATTTACATAACCAAATTACAAGATGAATATTAAATTAACATTAACTAAATTAAATTAAAACTAAGTTAAGTCTAAAAAAGGCCCTCGGGGCATTGTACCGAGTATGCTGGCGGCATTTCCTCGCTGAATTGCAATGCTGGTGCGTTGCGCGAGAAAGCCGCCAGCTGTAACTGGTGACCGAAAGTCACCAGTTACATCAACTAGACGTTTCGCGATTTCGGCAAATAACTTGTGCGCACTAGGACCCCATGGACCGAGGGTCTCGACGCCAAAGGGCACAAAGTTGTACTCTCTGCCACGCCTCCATATTTAATAACTTTCAGATTTTCGGCATTTTCTGCCGCTGCACCCGCTTTAGAAGTAGTCCGTAGGAGGTGGGACGGTGCCAGTGTGTCTACACAGGTAGCGTCCCACACAAGCATCCGTCCCAAACTACACGGGACCAAAGACACACCATCAGGTCTTTTGCCATCATCTCTGACAATGCTAGTCGGCTCAAGAAGAGCAGGCACATTGATGCTGGCAAGAGACCGGCGGATTATGTCATTAAGTCTCGCATGTCTTGAAAAGCGGCCTGCACTTTTTTAACAACTAAGTCCGTGGTGACCCGGTCGGTCCACGTCCGTGCCACAAGGGCATGTGTGTGGAGTGCATACCATGACCCCAAGCCGCAAACCAGTCGCCAGACGAAGCGAGGTCGGATCCAGGAAGGTACCGATATATGGAGAAGGATGTAGCCAATGACCGGCCTCTCTGGCTCCGACCGCCAAGTCTTGCGCGATCCGGACCTGAACTGCGGCTCAGAATCGATTTGTATGTTAAATCGCAATAAATATCGTCCCAGCTCCTTTGAGATTTTGGGTTGTCTGGAAATTCTTTACCCGGACAAGCAATTTGGAAAGCATTCTTGGCATCCTCCAAGCCTGCAGTCTCATAGTTTGTGGGCAAAGCCCTTATGACATTAGACGTGACGTGCTATGGGTGGACGACAAAAAGGCTGGCGAAGCAACACTTGATATTTTGCGGATTCCTAAGCCGCCAAACCGAATAGGGAGGGATGCTTGTAACCAAGATGGTTCATTAAGCTGAATATTTAAAATCATTTCTAAACTAGTTTTGACTAAATCATCTATTGGTGAAAGGAAATTTGGATGTTTCCAAAAAGGGCTACAGCGAAGCACATAAGTAAATTTAGGGACAAAAAGGCAAAAACTTTAGTTTAATTACAGGAGCATAATGAGGACTGATTTGGAGTAAACAATTTGCGTGACTTTGTAATTTGGAAATAGTGTTAGTAATATATTCAGGAAAAGATTCTTCTAAGATGGGAGAACCCAGGAGGCAAAGTGACTTTTTGTCTACTATTTTTATATTGGGTGCCAGAAAATTTAATTTGGATTTTAAATTATCCAAAATTAAGTTGTGTATATAACTTCTTCGAAGGATTACCGTAATGGTTATAAAAATGTATTATAGTATTATAGAAAATAGAATCATGATTCAATACACTGATGATAAGATTAGCCTCTCATCAATCATAATGGTGATCTCAAGTATTTCTTATGAAGTCAAAGATCTTTTTTCATCTACAGAAGTGGCATACAATGACAGATTATATTTTGTATTGCAGGTTTATCCTTAAGTCGATTTCTTTGGTAAATAATAACAAGGATTTTGTGATGTACTTTGATTGTTTTTCACCTAGTATATCTGAGCACTCTTCAAAATTTCTTGTTAAAAGTGGGATATAACTTTCCTGTCACATAAGTACTTACTAATTTCATTCTGTTTTTTTTTTATTATCGTTTTAAAGGAGTACATAATACTCAGTAATAATATGAAAAAGAAAATAACACTAGTAGTGAATACCCATTCACACAACAAAAATCTACAAAAATTTTAATCCTCTATCTAAAACTTGATTTTCTGGAAAGTTTAGGATCAAACCCAACTCAGACTTTGAGTCATACACGCTATTATTTAATAAAATGTATTGTTTTGGTATCAGTTATTGTATTATTCTCAAAATCTGAATTATGGTCACATTTTGTATATTTAATTGCAGTCTTCATCTTGTAGTAATTTTTGCATAGGTAAATGGGTATGCAGTATAAAGTACAGCATAATCAACCGATAATGTTCCCACTGCTGGGACACAGGCCTCCTCTCTGTGAGGGAGTAGGTGGCTCCGTATCCATTACGCGGGCCCAGTGTGGGTTGGTAGATGTCACATATCTTCGAATTTTTGGTTCTAGGGTTCCTCATGAATCATGATGTTTTCCTTCAACATTTTGAGAGCAGTGGTGATGAAATAATTTACACAAAGTAAAGTGCCTGTTTGGGTTCGAACCTACACCTCGTAAGTCGCGGATGTTACCACTGGGCCACCACTGCACCAGTAGCATATTACATAAATAAGATTTTATCATATACAGTATATTCAATTTCATGTATTTTATTAAGGTACATATTTGATTTAATATAATAGATTTTTAATATTTAAGTACCTACTACTAACACCTACTTACTGTAGATCAAAATTGTCTTTTATATAAATAAATATAATTACATAACTATATACTTACATAACATTAGCTTAAAACAGTATAATTCATTTGCTTCTAATGTTCTACAAATAATATTGATGCAATGATTTGAGTTTCTTTTTGTGACTTTTTAACATATCCAAGAACTTATTAAATACTTATTTGGACAATTTTAACTACTTTATAACAAAATTTGAATTCCTTCAGCAGATTATGTTGATGACCTATTTACTTTACGTAATTTAAGTAACAAACCCTGATGGGAGGATTAACTTAATATTTTGTTAAGAAAATAAGTATATGGTTCAACTAGTTTTAGTTTTAGCCAAATACAGCAGCATTAGCATTAAGGCGCTGACAAGATGCAATTACCAAAATAGGCTTGTCTTAAGAAAAAAATTGCCAAATCTGTATAGTTTGTGGTAGCAGAAAAAATATATGTTAATTTTAAACATATTTCTAAGAACTTGGTTGTTACCAAAACAATATATGTTACGTATTTAATTAATAACAAGAATGCCTTATTTGAATGCTGAATTAGGTTGTTTATTTATTTTTGATTAATCAACTCAATTTTGAGTAAAAAGATAATTGCTTCATATTTTGCAATGAATTACAAGCATTGTGTCATCGCACTTCACTTTCTTTTCTATGCAGTCTGACAGAGACCGTGGTTTAGCTGTTGTCAGCGTCTTAAACAAAAAGGAGGGTTATGTAGCTAAATAAAACCAAAGAAAGACCAAAACAGCTGTCAGACAATCATAATTCAGGAAGGAATCCAAAGACTTATTTTAATCAAAGCTTCTGTAACAGGATCTCCGCTCAGGATCGGTCAATTTGGTGCTAAATATAGAAGCAGGGTCCCTTGACCAAACCAGTGGCCGTCAAGATTTGTCATTTCCTCACTCCAACTAATTTACTGACCTTGATGATTGTGACATCTGTCATTCATTTGTTTGTTTTTCAACATTGTTAAGTTAAACAAATAGTGGAATTTTATTTGTCAATTGTGTTTAGATTGTAATGACAACATTCCATTTGATTAATGTATTGTTTGATTATTATTAGGAATAATTTTATTTAGATGTATTGAAAGTATTTGTAGAATAAGATAGAAGTTTTTTTAAGTACTCAAAGAACCTAAAATTAAATCATTTTAAAATCGTGGTGTAAAACTTATTGTATAAAATAAACAAGTAATTACTTAAAATGAATGCAATAGATGATGAATGTTATGATTAATAGCATGTTATTACTTAGCTGTTGTGGTCATGAACAATTCATTGACATCTCATTTCATTGCTTTGATACAAATAAACTTGACCCAAGATATTATTACCTACATGATTATGGTTATAATAAAACCATCTAAGATGCATGTAGAATACAATAATAATCTTGGGTTAAATGTAAATTTTGGTCAAATTAAGATAAATAAAATTAAAAATTAGTAGGAAAACATTGAAGGTTAAATATTTGCCGCCATTTCAAACATGTACCTGGGTAAAATGCAATTATTTTTATAACAACAAACAAAAAAACAACTCATACGGAATGATTAATCACAACATGCAAACGAATGAAAGCCAATGAAAATTATCGACTAAACTAACCGAAACGGAAAGATTTTGCAACATGATAACGTGGTCGAATTCAGAATGTCGCCAATATCATAATAATAAAACAAAACGAATAAAGACAACACGACAAAACCGTTGAATAACTGAGGAAAACATTAGAGAAAAACACTAAACTTCACTGGAAAAAATCAATTACACAAACAACATGAGGTATGTTAACTTCTAGAAGAGTGTTTATAATAATTTTATCTATAACAATAGAAATATTTAAACCGTTACCTTTTAAAACAATCACAGTCCGGACACAGGTCAACAGGAACAAAGTAGGTTGCCATCCAGCGTTCGTACGAATTTACACGTGCAACGGCACCATATAACAAGAGTAAAACACTAAAGACTAAAATTTCGCAATAGCTTAATTCCACAAACTAGTTATAACAATTTTAATCAAAAATAATAAAAGGCTTTTTTTGCAAAATAATATTCACAACACGCATACACTCTTTAGTAGTTTATTCTCTGATCTCCTGCGAAAAATTTGACATTAGTGACAGTTGGGATTTTTTTTCGTTCTACATTTTTCACGAAACCGGTTACGCACAGGCAGTGACCGAGTGAAATCAAAATGTTAAAAATGATTAACAAATTATTGTTTTGATTTTTAATTATTTGAAACCTTTTGTATAATTTAAATGAATACAATTATTACTTTAGTTTTTGAAATTATTACAAACAAAAAGATTTTACTTTACTTTCAGTACCGGGCCGACAGTACCTACCATCTATGGTCAATTATTGACAATCGGTAATTTTACATGGCGCCATCTATTACAATTTACAAAATTATCAAGTCACAGTTTGCCCAGTTAGTTCAATTTATTAAAATAGATGGCGCTACTAGATTGAGTTGTTGTACTCTTTATTTTGGAAAATAGATGGCGCTACTCACTTATTGCTTTTTATTAAAATCGAGAGGTCGTGGTTGTGCCCGGTTCCCGTAGTTTAATATTAGTTCACCAGTACAAACGGCTACATACCAACGTAAACAAAAAAAGTACTAGAACCGCCCAGTAATTTTAATGGGTAGTTGAGTAGTTTGCAATGTTAATGGGGTCTACAGAAGTTAGATGAGATTTTCGTATTTTCTAAACGCTTCTATATTCTCAATAATCTTCGTTTTTGTTATTCGATATAATAGATCGATTATCTTACGTACCTACCTACGTAGCATAACACTTGCCGTCTTATTACAAAACAAGGATTATCTTCAGACCCAGGTTTAAATTATTGAGCCATTTTTGAATTTCGAACTTTATTCAGACTACGTTAAAGTTCTTAATGAAAAACTGTCAACTTAGTACCTACCGGACTAAATAGTCAGTTTTGTATAAAGAACTGCATTTCAATCATAGTAAAGTTCTTATTACGAAAACTGGTTCGATGGTTTAAACCATGTCAAAAGAAATCTTTGTTTTGTAATAACACCGTTGGGGTTTATTTCAAGAGTATCAATCAACATAACAACTGCGATCACCAGTCTCCTTTTTTTTTTGGGTGGGAAATTATCAAATAACTTCTCCCGCTCTGGGCGGAGCTGGAGGGTGTGTCAGACTCTTACTGACTAAAACCGTTGCCTGTGTTGCCAGGGGCCTCGGTAACCCTTTCGAACTTTCCGCCGTCACTGTATCAGTCTCCTAAGCTTCGTAATTTATAATTACCTATACTTAGGATAGGAAATAAAAACGCGGAATAAAACTGAAACATTTTATTTAAATTATAACTCTTCTCTTCATATAAATAACGCTCTCTTTAAATGTATCTGGAAGCCTCTACATAAACATAGTAAAGTTTTAAATGTCATACAACTAGGTACAGGATAAAATACATAAGGTAGCTTAGACAAAAATTAAAAATAGCTTAAACATATCATCGAAGTACGCAGGTTAAATAGAACGAAGTCACCCAGTAGATCACTGCAGGCAATCAATGTTCACCTAGAAAATAAATTGTGGGTTACTGCACTGACCATAGACTGAATGGAATGATTAGTTTGCATTCTCGCGCCATTTTTCTTTAGGTACATCTGTACAATGTTTACCTAACGCTTAATTTTTCTGATTACCTATTATTAATCAATAGGCCGTTATGCTTATGGTTATGGATAGTGCTAATGCTAATCTATCAGCCTGGTTTCTTAACTTCATTTTTTTGTGTGTAATTTTTTCTTCTTATAATCTCACTGGGCGTGGGCACAATAACGACATCAATAACAAAACGAGCTGTTTCAGATAAAGAACATCATGTTCCTCGTGTGATTGAGTGTGATGCAGGCACCACAACGCTATTTAAATTTCGAACTGGCCATAATATTATTAGGTAGATACAGTAAAAAAAAAACAGTGCGATTAGTTATTTGATGTCACTGATTAGATTTTTGATTAAAAAGTAACTCAACATACTAAACTTAGCCATCTCATTCGTGTAGGTAATACAATAATTATTTCGAATCTTGTTATTAAAGGCTCGTGCAGACTAGCGCGATATCGCGGGCGCGACAGGCAGCGCGACACTTCCCATGAAGTTTTCATAGAAATTGTGCTAGGTACTAGTGGCGCTTCGCGCCTTCTGCGGGAGCCTTAATAGTAACTTTAAACTTGTTTATCGTTGTCTAATATGTTACAACATGTTGTAAACACACAAAATAAAATACACAATAATCATGCAAGTTCATAAAAAATACAATTGAAAATCATGCGATTTAAAACAATCAAAGCAATAATTATTTTCAAAATATTAAAAACAAATTGATCGTGAATTTTGGCACAAAAATAATAAATGTAGGATTTAGGTAGGTACTATACAAAATATTACTAACATTATGTAAAAGGTATAATGAACATCACAGCTAAAATTTCTAAAAATAATAATGGTTTTTATTAAGACAATACAATTTTATTTTATTTAACGTGTAAACTAAATTTAAAAAATAATTGATACGTGTAGTTTTAAGAGGCAATTAAATGCGTTTTGCAGAGAGATGGACCAAAAAGAAACCAATTTATAATATCAATTGAATGACTATATCGTCGCTTAAGTTCTAACACCGCGGAAGTCATTTTTTTGACAAAATACGTATTGTATGTCATTCGATAGAGAATCGCAAGGCGCATCGTTTGACGAATTTTAGAATTGGATGTGTCTACATGAATTAAACATATTTTAATTTCTATATTGAATAAACCTAAATATGAACAGTTGTTTGAGGCTAAATAAAACGGATTTTTTGCTCTCCTGAAAAGTTGCGTATTTTGACTTCCGCGGTGTTAGAACTTAAGCGACGATATGTAGATATATCATGTATAAAATAAGTAGTAATTACGTATTTGCGTAGAATTAATAATTAATAAAATAATAGAGCACAGAAATAACTGTCTATGCGTTACTCGTATGGTAACGTTCTATGCAAAACTCCGAAGACACAACCTACATAAAAACAGCGTTTCTAACAAGGACTACTCCTCAAACATTGGTCTGCAAATCGGTACATCTCTACTTAGGAATTTTGTGGTTACATTGGTTACTTCTATATTATATTATTAGCATAGCGATAATTGTGATCATTGCCAGCAGCAAACCGAGCAGCGTCAGCCAGTCCAAATCTGCCAGGTGTTGGGAGAACATCATCGTGTAGGAACAAGCTAACATCAACGTGCCAGAGTCGTGCCAATCGTGCTTCGACTGCGTGTTATCGCCTGTCGAAACAATAAAAACAACGCATACAATAAAAAAACTAGTTAGTACAGGCAACTAAAAACAACGGGGTTGTGAACACAAAGTGAATAACAAAAAGCTGGATGCAAAATGGTTCCAGTGAAAACATTACACCGTGCATGAGAATGGACCACGTACCTGTATTTTCTTTTTGTGAATTGTGAGTTTGCCTTTTAGTTCTCCACGGAACTACGTTCGTTGGCAGTGAGTTGCTTTGACTAGGAGTACAATCATTTGTCTGGTCTACAGACAATCTTCTCAGGTGCTGATTCATGTTCTGAACCAATTTAGGCGAACTTAACTCATTGCGAATTTTATTTTCTGAGCCATTCTGACGTTCGTTGACAGTCCGCGACTGTTGTTTGGCGTTACTGTCTAATTTAAATATCGTCGCCAGTTCTTCAGAGGAATTATATTCTGTTGAATCAGCAGCATCCTTCTTTGTTTCTAAATCGTCTTCGTATATAGACAGATTGACGGAAGCCCTATTAGGTACTTCTTGATTACGGATAGTTTGTGAAACTTGGTTCAGCTTTTCAGTGGCTTCGGTAATTCCAGTCATTTTTTCTGTATTAGTATTATTATTACAATTATTCAATGTTGGTCCTTTATTCTGTGTAAATAATTTTTCATTTACTTGGCAAATACCAGCAATTAAATCAGATATTCCGTCTTTTAGCTCTTTAAAGGCGTTAATTTCATGAATTTCTTTAATTTTATCGTCAGTATTCAAGAAAGGGTTCAACGAATTCATAACTGGTGGTTTCAGTTCCATATTGTTGATTTTATTTTCTTTTTCATTTACCGTCTCTATTTTCACCGCATCTTCTTTTATCGTCAATGGAACAACGTCAGGTATCAACTTACTCTCTGGTATCACAACTGTGGTTTCTTGAGCCTTCAATTGTTCTTCAGCTTTCGCTATATAATTCGAAAGTTTTAAACTTTCATCTTCGAAGTTAAGTTCTTTTTCGAAACTATGCTTGAGCTGGTCTTCGACTTTGTGTAACTGATCTGATATGGCTAAAAGACTATCTTCAGTCTTCTTTCCTTTAGAATAATCATTGACTCCATTAACGTTTGTCACTGGTCGGTCATCTTTTTGTTCACTTATCAGTTCAGAACGAACGTTAACATGCTTCACTTCAGGTGCAATATCTTCCGATGATTTACATGTCAAACCGTTCAAAAAGGTTTGTCGACTATCAGAAATTCGGCTTTGGACGTCTGATTTCTTCTCATTATTGTTCCTATTTTTATCCAATTCTGCTAACGCTACTCCTAACTTGTTACTTGTGTCCATGGCTTCCTGCGCCAGCATGCTAAGAACCTGTTGAAACTCATCCTTTGATGAACGTTTCGATGCTTGGGGAGATCTGTTTGATGGTGATGAGCTTTTGGACTTATCACAAGATGGTGGCTTAGCAAGGTGCTTATCATCACTATGAATGAATGAATCGTCTTTTGCGAAATGATGGGTGGGTGCATGGGTGTTATTGACAAATAGACTGACAGTGTTGTGTCTTTGCTTTACCTTGTTGCGAGGGTAGTGCTCCTGCTCGTTGTCGTTATTTTCGAATGTATTACGCAGCCTTTTCATGACGTCACTGTTACTATGTGTTTTTTGTAACGTAGCCGTTTTACTCATGTTTAACGCATCGTCAATTTCTTTTTGTATCATGGTGAATATGTTAGCGGACAGAGACCTCACGGCTCTCTTCTTCTTAAGATTAGCGGCAGAGTCTTTAGTGTAAGGATACTCATTATAAGAATGATTGTTATTGATTAGACCAGTATAATCTTCACCATTAAAATGTGAGGAATGCCTATTGTCCTTCCTCAAACTTCTATACGCTAAATCATCAGAGACAAGGTCCGGTGATCTTCTTGGAATAAATCGTGATCGGGCCTTATTTTCTGGTGTTGCATGAAGATAGTCACTCTGAGGAGCTGGTGATACTGGCCCTATTGGTATGCCAAATGGCGGTTGAGGGTCCATTGTTTTTAACCGACTGTTAGTCTGTTTTATATTTCTGTAAACAACGTCGTCATAAACGATATCTGGCTCGTTTCGTTCGGACTGCCTGTCATCGTCAGACGCATAAGGTACATAAACAGGTGAAGCTAACATATAACTTATTTGCGATTGTGCATCTTTATAATTAGGTTTTTCCTTTGTTAAGGAATTCATCCGTCTAAATGCCATATCGTCTTGCAATTTGTCAGGTAATGTCGACCTTCTTTGCACACGTCTCAAAGGCGTCGTTGGCTGACTTCGCAGTTGGATTTCGTCATCGTTTCCATTCCAATCATTAAAATGGTCGTTGAACTTCGGCGTCATTAACTCACGACGTTCAGCTCTATCTAATAAATCTTCGTCGCCTAGACCTAAGCTATTGTAGATGGCTTCTAATTCATTGAGAGCATCGTCAAGGTTAGTAGATTTTCGTCTCTCTGAACTCTTTTCATCGTCAGATGGCATTTGATAAGTATTGGGAACATACGTATCAGATTTATGCCTAACGTGTGTTTTTGAAGTCGGCGATGTAACAGTTTTTGGTGGGTCAACTGTAATAGATCGCTTGTACTCTGTCGTCGCCTTCCAAACTTTAGCACCGTCGGTTGTGTCAATAGAAGAACTTTTAAACGGAGTTTTGTTTTTATTTTGAATGTCTGTGTTTTCTTGGCCCAGTTTATTTTGTTCTAAATACGGAGCTACTCTGTTCATTTGCGTACTGTTTGAAAAGTCGCTACTACTTCTTGAGTTTGCGTATATATTTTGCTGCCGTTTTTGTCTTTCGGCATCGTCAATTTTTTTCCAAAACTCAGATGCGTTGCGTGGTCGACGATACACACCCTCTGCGATGTTTTGAGAAGCTTGAGAGTCACTTAAGTATTGATTTTCATAACCACTTTGACCAGTTTTTACGCTAATAGGTCTACGAGATCTGGGGCTTTGATCTGCATAGTAGAGATAGTCATGTTTTAATTGGACTGGTTCAGGTTTAACAATATTCGTGGGCCCTATAGACTTTCTCCAAGGTGGTGAATTAGCGTAGAGCCCATAATGATTTGGTTCTGCTGATACTGAAGCTGGCCTTCGAGGTTGTTCGTTCCTTATCTGAAAGTTCTGTATATATTCATTATTTTGCACTGCAATGTGGTCCTCGGAGTTTGATATAGGTCGTCGCAATCCATTGAAGCTGTGGCCTAGTGACCTTTCCTGACTTCGTCTCATAACTCTTTCAAAGTCGTTATTAGGGACGCCATGGATAACATTTTGCTGTGTATTTACTATCCTATCTGCGACCATAGGGTTATTTTCGTAGTACATTGATATAGGAGTTGCGACTTTTCGTTGCATATCACGAGGAGGTGGCACAGGAGGCGCTTTTTCCTCTCTTTTAACATTTGTAACATTTCCCAAAGGAAACTTGACACACATGACGTTCTCCGGGTTCTCATACTGGTTACTGACACTCCTTTCTCGGTTATTATTAGCATAAAGCATTTCTCTATTAATGTTACTAGTAGGTATGGAATAGTTAATATGTTCATTGTTAACTTTTGCGTTAAAGTTGATGGATGATGGGTAACTTTGTGTCGAAGGGAATGATGATATTGATTCGGATTTCATAGGACGGCGGTTAACATCATTAGAGTATAACTGTTCTGTTTTGACAGTTTGTGTTTGGTCACGTTTACAGGTCCCATAACCGCTACTTTGACTCGTCGGCGTTCTTGTCAACATTTCAACTTCAGCTTTTGTGTAACCTTGCTGTAATAACTCGGCTTCTTTATTGAGTTGATTTTCTTCATCGCGAGATAACCTTTTGATATATCTCTCATTTCTTGCACTTCTCGACCTTTTGTTTAATGAGCTATCACGTGAACGCATTAAGGAATCTTCACTTCTAAATCGAATCAACAATGATGAATTTGATGACTTGAGTGATTCTTCTTCACTGCTCGACTCTCCTTTCAAACTATTTCTTAGTGCTTCGACTCTGGCTTTCAATCTGCCTTTTCTTGTTTTTCTGGAAGGTGTCTCAAAAGATGATCCTAAGGATCTATTCGAATTGTCTTCTCTTAAGCTGAGGGATTCTTTAGAAGCTCCGTACATTTCTTGAGTTTTTGCACGATAGTTGATGAAGCCGGCTGAAGGATCGGACAGCACACCGTCATCGGTAGCATCTCTAAGGTTTGGTTTCGCTAAACTCTGTGCTCTTCTCGAATCCCTTATTACTATGTGGTCAAAATTACTAACTGCTGGAGTCTTCTTTTTCTTCTTAGACTTTCTTTTCGATGGGGAGCGTGTACTGACTCCTTCGTCGCTTTCCGAGGACTCTTCACTTTCGTCTTCTTTTTTCTTTCGTCGAAATAGTTTTCCAATGGACCATTTCTTGTCTTTCTTTCGTTCAGTTTCTTCTGGTTGTGCGGGGCGCTCCACGCGGCGCTGGACGGTGGCATATTCTTCTGTGTAGGGACGGTACGTCGCCGTTGGTGCCGATATGTCTCGGTGAGGGACCGGTGGGGAGTTGACAGCCTGAAATGAGAGAAAATCTCAATTACTTTTATGTCACGGGTGAAGTGAATACAAGAGCGCACTGTAATTTAAAACGTCATTCCAATGTCACTTTGTCCTCGTGTTACAGCATTTATAAAAACTCGCATTTACAACCTAGAGAGTGATTGTGAGGCCAGTATTTTTTTTAACCCGTGTACTGTAAGTATTGTCACGACAGTTTACTAGAAATTAGGCACCTCGCCCTGCTGTCTAGAAGTATAATTTGCGAAGGTCGTCAGTTTGGCATGGTGTCAAATTGTATGAATACTATGAATTAGTATTGTTTATAGACTCGTAAACGGAAACATTTTAATTGTTTTCGTTATTTTATCTTAGGTTAAAGATCAGAGTTGTTTCGACCAAGGAGAGCGATAAATTTGCAGTTGTAAACAATGAGTCTCTTTTATTCAATCGTCTTCAACGGAAGTCTAATTCTGCGAAGTTATTTAAACAAAATATGAAATAATAACAAAATACATGGAAGTCATAAATACTTTAACACAATTTCATTGTACCTACATTAATATACTACAATAGCAACCTACTTACGATCGACAATTCAAAGTATTTGAAGTGCCTTAGGAATGCGTAAGACTGTGATTGGGTCTACAATAACCTAATAAACAGCAGATGAAAGCCAATAATGGAAGTTATAATTGATTCAGCATTTTGCTTGCCAAAACCCAATGTTTTAATCTGTTTGTTTCGCATCAAAGCTCATTAATTAGCAGTGGATAATGAATACAAAATAGAGTGTCAAATCAGCTGTTTATCTTTAGCGTAAATTATATCACGGTTACGTATGTTTTTATCTTTTAAAATGTGTCATAGCAACGCAGCTCGCAGTATCGCGGATTTCAACGCCATCTGCGTAATGTCAAGATGATTGTGGACCCAGTTAACAATTGTCTTCTAGGTCTGTATTTCTGAAAGTTGCTGGATCATAAATCTCTATTTAAAAACTGAATTTGAATAGAGATTTTTGTGAAATCATTCAGATTTTATAGAAATTTTATGTTTGAGCATCGTTTTAAAACACAAGTCAGTCTCATTGCCTCGGATAACTTTCGGTACACATAAGTACCTATACCTGTAGCTGATAATTTATTCAAAATCTGGTCCATTTTTCAGTTAAATAAGTAATATTGTATTTTCAGTTTATTTTTTGGACCTTGCCTTTCCGGATACTGAAACACGATCTTAGTCAAATAACCATTTTACGTGACTGAAGTACAGACTAATATTACTGAAAGGTCGGCCACTTGATTCCTATTCCACACTCAACAAAAGCTCGTCTGAAACCAGGGTTATTCACCCTAATCACTTTCAAATACTGGCCGTGGCTTCGGAATTTTAAGGCCAGTGTGTGAAAAAAGAATAGGTTCAATTTCAAACGATTGTTCTATTCGGAATTTAAAAACAGGATTGTAGATCGTCAGTAGGCGTCATTATTTTATGCCAGTGTTTTGTGCAGATTATTAAAAATAAAACTTACAGGTAATAACGATCTAAAATATTCATTGTTCCTCCTCTCGGCAACTTCGAGCATGGCGACCATATTTTATTATGAAATAAACACTTATTTAAAGAACATTTACAAATATTCACACCCACTTGCGTACTTTTGGCACGATAGTCCTACCGTATGTTTTAACACAATATTACACACATTATACATAATATCATAGGTACTATTACTAATTTATTGCACTGAAAACTTCCACCGTGTTCCACTATTTCAGTCTTTGAGCGTCGTCATTAGTCTCTTAATTATAACTAAAATATTGCTTATAAAACTAACACTCCGACCACACGTAATATTGTATTTTCGTCCCGTCTATTTTGCAAATCTTTAGTATTTTGTACACGGTAACTGTGTAAATGTGTAATTACTATAGGAACATTAATGTAACACTATTATGGCACGCACGAAAACTTGTATATTATGTTATACCACAACGAAAGACACAAACAAATATTTATTTGGAAGCTACGGGTGCGCGGGCGCACCGCGGACGCTACGCGTGCGACTCGCCAACGATGCGCGCGCGTCGCTCGCGATAATTTCGGCCAACTACAGATAGATCCGCGTCTTATCCTATATTTCTTCGCTATAATAACACAGGCGCCCGATGCTCCACAAATCTACCTATTTATACACTCACAACATTTTTTTTAATTCAGATGCAATTTTCGTGTCGAAAGGAATCTTCAGATGTTTTTTTTTTAGACTAATGTTTTGAAAATAGACGTGTGTATAGGAAGTGCCGTTAGCGCTGAATGACTCCCATTTTATTTATTAATTTTATTTAAATGTTATTGATAACGAGCTCAGATGTCGACAGGCGTTCATTAGGTTTCAAAGATAACACGAAGTGGAAGAAAATTATTATGATTACTAGTTTTGGACATTAACGGACTTTTCTTTGTATTTCGGTCAAAGATCACAGACCTAAAACTAAATAAAAATCGTGCGGCATTTTAACGTATCAATAAAAATATTTGGAACGCAATAAAGATATAAATATCTTATACCTGGAGGAACTAGAAACAGGCACGAAATTTCTTACTCAAGCGACATTTGAATTTGAAAATACTGTCTGGCAAAGTGTTTAAAGCGAACGCTCCTAAATAGGTGAAGAGTAGTAGGTAATGCAAAGCAAGTTCACTTAGTGCAAAAGGTGGGAGCAAATGAAGTGAAGAAAGCACCGAAGGGAAATCCAAATATAACTCGGCTGAGTCAAGTGCACGATGTTGATTTTGAAACACTATTCAGTATAGAGTTGCTCTAACTACGTTTGAGATATAGACGAGGTCACTGCTAGCAGACAACTATTTGAGAACAGCGGATATCATGAAAACAGACTAACGATAATTTGTTTACGTGTCGAACTATTGATGTATCTCCAGCAACGTTTATAATTTGACTGTAAGGCAAATAGGTTGTGAAATCAAAATGGAATAGCAGGTTATCTTAATTTAGATTGAGCCGCCATATTTCATTGAGTGTTTAGTTATGCATGTTATGATTTATATTTACGAACTGAATGAATGGACTAAGAATGTTTCTAAAAAATGTGTTACGAATCGAGCATTCAGAAATGATAAATAATATACAATATTGAAACAGTTATAGAGTACATCTGCATAACATATGTTTTTCTGTACGCTGATAAAAGGACACTGAAAAGTAAATGCAAAACGTATGTTTAGTTGGAATTATTTCTATAAGTATCGATCTTGGGGTCGTAAAGACTTCGAGGAGATTTATAGGGCAGACTGCAAATATACGACTGCGAACAACCGACCAAAATAGTTCTGAACGATTGAAGAAGTACGGTTAAATGATGGATATTCTAATGAATAGATTTATATCGGATTTCTGGAAGCCTGGTAGTCTTTGATCAGTAATTCTGCTGCCAAAACAATAACTGATATTTCCTATTGTGGTAGTTAACGAAAAAGCAACAGCCGATCAAATCACATGATTTGATATAGGTACTAGACTACTTTGAAGAGAACTTATAGAAAATCGGGGCTAAAGATGAAATTGTCTTTTCAATTTTAGTTCCACATTTTCTCCTTCTGCTAATGCCTTCAGAAGAAAGCAAATTCTGCTATACATTTCGAATTACATATAAAGTTTGGAATCCATTTGGTATCACAAATGTTTTGTTGCCAGCACTTACTCTGAATTTAAATGACCAAAACGCGCAAACGATGCAGCTTTTTGTTACCCTGGCGTATTGCTAAACGATCCCCCGAACCCGTAGTCGTCCAAAACATACGAATGTGAATGCTATTCTTGTGCCAAAAATACGCCGCGTCGAAGCATCGGTTGCGTTCTTTTTATTCGCTATAAAATGCATCACGAACAACACAATATCGTCTGGAATGCCTTCAATGCTGGCGATGTTAGCTGCAAACGACTCAGTCTAAGTGGCTGTCTCAAATAAACCAAATTCGTTTTCCCTTTCTCTAACAGGAATTAAAAATCCTTTTTAATGTTGAAATGGATGGCAATCTCCTAAATTAATTTAGTCCAATAATGATTGGATATTTTTAGAATCTCATTCCGTATTCCTTACGTTGGGCTGACGTCTAAACAAATTAACCCAACAACTCCATTGGAATAGACACTATTTAATTAAGCGTGAAAAATGGCGGGGCTGTACGGGAGAACCGGATCAGATACACTCCATTAAAAATAGGATGGAGTTGGGGACCGATTTATACCTTGCCGGGATAATTAAGGAGCCGCAGAACGCACTCAAATAGAAGTAAGGGCCAGTTAAGGTGCGGTGCGTAAAATTTGTTATTACAATAGAAAACATATTAATAACCTTTGTGGCCAAAGGATCTGGCGAGTGTTTTGACTACGCAGAGATGTATTTGGATTTTATGGTTTCTAATCAACGAGTAAAATTCAACATCTTTTTTGCCAATGGACATAATATCGAGAATAACAATAAAGAACAAATTGACGTAGCAGAAAATTGGGAACCGATTCCATCTACTGAACGTGCCCAATTTCGTAACAATTTTATTGAGGAAGTAAAAAGAAATGCCCCTTATACTTAAGAAAAATACAAAAGAGTAAATGAGTTGTCGTCACATTATGTACCCAAGCTTAGGTGATAGCAGTTGAGGCCGCGATCAAAAATAGAAGAGCTGTTCTGCAATGATGTAACGTTTTGTTTGATCGTCGTTGATCTAGTATTTGAGAAATAGATGTATGAACACAGATTGCTTGACACTTGTTTCATTAGTGTAAAGAGGCCAGTGGTCCAATTAAAACAATGTATCGTGCATCCCACTCTGGATGTTTGTTTACGTTTAACTACTTTGATTTGCGGTCCTTATGCGAGGAGGAATGTGATATTAAATGATCAAATTTTCATAAGAGTGGTATAATCAGGTGCATCTCTTTCATTTTCTTAGATAATTATTTTATTTTAACATATTAGCGACCTATTTAATTAATTATCAATAGGAACTTTGAACGTTTCTTAATCACTCTTCATCCTTTTATTACTCAGCTATACGAGTATATATATTGAATATATCCCTATATCTCATTCATCTTCTCACACCTTGTTCATTAATCTACTCGTGCGTGTAAATAATTCGACCAAATCCAAATAACATTTCCTTTGGGTCATAGGAGCATCACCACGTGAAAGTTCACCGATTCATCTTGAAGACGAATCTGTCTTCTCTAATGATGTCCCCGGGATAGAGACACGACCGCCCAGTGACAAACGTCACACGCAACTACGCATTTCCGCTACAGAATCACGTTTATTTATTGCTTTTTTCATTTTTCCGACAGCAGCACCGATCATGGTTTTGGAAGGCGCTTGTTTGAAACTCTTTTTTTTTGTTTTAATATACGTGAGTGCTGAATCTCGTATAGAAGTTAAACAACAGTCAACAATCCGGATTCCTTTCATGATAATGTTACGAAGTTTCTTGCTTCCATAAAGTTAAGTATATTGGACTGGACTGACATTTGTTCACAAGTCTATTGTGTTGTTGATAGGTACTATAGATTCTGAAATGGTAGTTTCATAAGTTTGGATTAAGATTCGATGTGGTTTATGGATCATTTTCTGTCTATCCAACTTTGAACAATAGGTTTTATTGTACTGTTTTCTCACTTAGAACTTATATCGGCAAAGTAAAGACAGACTTTCTGAAGGGACTCAGAAGTCTAGAACTATTTGTAAATGAGAACCTGTAGCCGAGATGACTAAAAGACTTTCTTTAGCAGCTATTGAGAAAAAGGATAATAGCGAATAGATAAGAAAAACGATAAATTAATTTTACTTTCAGTTACAACTGGACCGAATCTGGATCAAGTTGGCGAAGAAGTGAAACTTAATCTTTTGTTTGCTTATCATTCGCGCCACGATCTTTACGATGCTGTTAAATATAGCCCCCGGTGATTTTATCTCTGGTGTTGTGCCGTTATCACTTCCTATGACTTTTGTTTTCTGCGGTTCCATAAATTTAAATAATGGATGGTCGAATCACGGAACGTTGTGCGATGAGCTGATGATTTCAGTGAGTGTTGTGGATATCTAATTTAGCTTGATCACTTTTGTTGGATTTCCTGAATGATCAATTGGGAAGTTAGGAAAACTTGGTTTGCATTTAGAGGAAAGAGAAATGGTTTAAAATTGAAAAGCGTACAATTCTAATAATATAATTAAATAATTATGAATGTCAGCAGACCAATATTGTAACAAAAACCACGAGATCCACTTTCAAACCATAAGAATTCCCCGAAAACCATTTATCAAGCAGGCTTAATCATGTTTGGCTACAGTCTCCTAAAAGAAACCAACAAAAAGACAAATTCAATGAATTGAGCAATATCATTTATTTTTAAAACTCCAGTTACTAACTGGGCCTCTTTGTCACAAGTTCTTAATAACCGTTCTGTGGACAGATACAGATTTCGCAAACAAAGCGTGCTAATTTCTTTGAAGTGTTTTAGAATAAACATCAAATTTGAGAAAATTTTATTACAGTTGATTCATGTTTAGGCTGAAATGATGCTGCATCCAATTCATAAAATTCCGTTGTTTGTGCAAAGTTGACGCGAAACTACTCGGACCGTTTTCAGAACGAATCGCCAAATTCTGTGTATGTACTACAATTGAGCCGTAACACGTAATAATTTAGGCCACTTGAGTCAACGAATTTACGTTGCTACGACCCGATCTGCATCATTATTGTATGAAACGGGAAATCGAATTCTTGATGCTGTGTAATTCCGGTGACTAATTTCTAACTAAGTTTGTAATTTCGTGACGCAAATTACGTCGGGTCACTCTCATCTCTTGCCCTGTTCCCGTCCATATATCTTAATTACGAGTTGTATGTCCGCACGTGCATCGCGTAGGACGTGGGTTCATTCTCTGACGTTACAGGAAGCGGTGCAGTTTCCCATGCAGCGTTAGAATGTACACAAGTTTCAGATTTATTTATAGAACTTGTTCATGGGAAGAGTGTTGTGATTGTGACGTATTTATGGAAATGAATATTGTAACCATGTTGTATGATATTGTTGTTTTGTTGTTTTACAGCGTGAGAGCGATAAGAATTTTATGAAGTGTGACTTTTAAAAAGAGTGGAAGAACTGTAAAGTATTTTAGGAATAATACTTCCGTAGGTAGATACAGAATAATGTCATTAGAACGTTTCGATATTATTACACGACTGCCCAAAAAAAGGAGTGTTATGTTTTCAGGGTTCATGTACCTACGTACGAGTATACTATTATCGTTTGCTTATTCGCTTGCTTAGTACATGACGAAAATATATAACAGGCAAGAACTAAATCACCTTTTGAGGTGATTTAGTTCTTGCCTGTTATATATTTTTATCTTAATCACAATAAAAAAACCAAAATAAAAATAGTTTCGGGTTATTATTTGCGCGATATTGATTTTCTAAAAAATAAAAGTTATCTTTCTTGGCACTTGTGGGTTTGCAAAAATATCGTTTTATCACTAAAAGGTATGAAATAAATAATTAATAAATTAAAAAAACGTGCCTGCCTTGTCAAAAAGTGAATTACAAAAATGGAACTAAAAAAATAAAAACAAGCTAAATATGCCCAAAGTGGAAAACTGAAAACCAATCTTTTCATTGCAGTCGGGGGACGGTTCCTTAGAACAGTTCTTTACAGGTCCTCCAACTTCACTGAAGATATTGGTTTTCAGTTTTCCAGTTTTGGCATATTTAGCTTGTTTTTTATTTTTTAGTTCCTTTTTTGTAATTCAATTTTGAAAAAGCGGGCGTGTTTTTTAATTTATTCATTATTTATTTTTATTTGATTTCATTTACTTCGTGAAAAGTAAATGACAAATGATCAGAAATTAAGTTATCCGGAAGAGAACCGGAGTTAACGTGATATCCTGCAGAGTAAGCAAGCTGAAGTGGCAGTGGGCTGGCCATGTTTGTCTAAGGACCGATGGCAGACGAGTCCTGGAGTGGAGACCGCGTATCGGCAAGCATAGTGTAGGTTGCCCCATAGCTAGTTGGATCGACGACCTTTAAAAAGGTGGCTGAGACACACTGGAAGCAGAAGGCGGACGACAGGGTGTTGTGGCGCAGCCTGGGAGAGGCCTATGTCCAACAGTGGACTGTTATAGGCTGAGTTGATCGTTAAAAATAGGCAATTTCGTTACGACATTGTCGTTTCAGATTGTTTAATTATTTTTTTCCCGAGCAAGTAATGTTCTTATTATTTCTATAGTTACATTCTTGTAATAATGAATTATCTGGCTAGACAGAGGTGGGTGCTGCTTGCCCATCGTCCTTAGTCATAAGTTCCTGACTCACAATTTACGCCACCCACGAAACTTACAAGCTGATATATTTACAGACGAGACTTGGCTAGAATTGAGACGTTAACTAAATATAATAACACGTTCCTATGGACTTCATGGGGATAACTTCAAGCATCGTAATGCTACTGAATAAAATTATAAAATATGGTGAAACACTAAAAAAACTGATAAACTGCATATATTTTTACCCGACTTCCCCAGTAGGAGGGTAATGTTTTTCGAGAGTATGTCAGTCTATGTCTTTGGCACGCTACAGAGCACCTAAACGGCTTGATGGATTTTTAAAATCTTATAAAAGGTATCGTTAGATTCGTCTTAATTGTGGGAGTGACATAGGCTATTATATAATATTTATATTTTGCACCTGCAAATACAAAAAAAAGGAAGGGAAAGGTTTATTTGAAATAAATTACAACAATATTGATATCGAATAAAATCTAGTAATGAGTCAATTCCATATACATGTGTATTGATATAAAACTAAAAAGCTTTAAATAAAACAAACTTATTTAAAAAGAAACAAAAAACCCGACTGCAAAAACACTGAAAGAGAAAACAAGCATTACAATCTATAGAATTTTGGTATTGCAGGCGGTATTTTGGTATTACAAACTAATAACCTGAAATATCGTGTATGGTGTTTTTGTTTTTTTTTTAATAATTTGTTTTATTTATTTTTATTCTGTCGTGTGTAGATGTTGATAAATTTGATGCACATCACGACTTCAGAATTTCGCATACTATTTAATTGCACCCTGTATAGATAAATCAAGTGGATTTGAAAAAAAATCGTGAATGGTATCATTGGTATCACCATATTTTATAATTTTATTCAGTAGCATTACGATGCTTGAAGTTATCCTCATGAAGTCCATGCAGGTATATACAGTCAAACGCAAATTGGCGGCAACAATTTTATATTGACAGCGCCTTTATACCGTAGCAGTAAAGACAGATTTTGTACTGCGTGTTACCACGGATTTGCGGAATTGTCATAATACGCGATAATGATTTGTGTAGAAAACTGGTCCAGGTGTAGGAACGTGTTATTATATTTAGTTAACGTCTCAATTCTAGCCAAGTCTCGTCTGTAAATAGATCAGCTTGTAAGTTTCGTGGGTGGCGTAAATTGTGAGTCAGGAACTTATGACTAAGGACGATGGGCAAGCAGCGCCCAACACTGTCTAGCCAGATAATTCATTATTACAAGAATGTAACTATAGAAATAATAAGAACATTACTTGCTCGGGAAAAAATAATTATACAATCTGAAACGACAATGTCTTAGCTAAATTGCCTACTTTTAACGATCAACTCAGCCTATAACAGTCCACTGTTGGACATAGGCCTCTCCCAGGCTGCGCCACAACACCCTGTCGTCCGCCTTCTGCATCCAGTGTGTCTCAGCCACCTTTTTAAAGGTTGTCGATCCAACTAGCTACGGGGCAACCTACACTACGCTTGCCGATACGCGGTCTCCACTCCAGGACTCGTCTGCCATCGGTCCTTTGACAAACATGGCCAGCCCACTGCCACTTCAGCTTGCTTACTCTGCAGGATATCTCGTTAACTCCGGTTCTCTTCCGGATAACTTAATTTCTGATCATTTGTCATTTACTTTTCACGAAGCAAATGAAATCAAATAAAAAATAAATAATTAATAAATTTAAAAACACGCCTGCTTTGTCAAAAAGTGAATTACAAAAATGGAACTAAAAAAATAAAAACAAGCTAAATGCCAAAACTGGAAAACTGAAAACCAATAACTTTAGCGAAGTTGGAGGACCTGTAAAGAACTGTTCCAAGGAACCGTCCCCCGATTGCAATGAAAAGATTGGTTTTCAGTTTTCCCTTGTTTTATCATGTTTAGATATCGATACCCATTATGTCTGCGGAGTTTCGCTAGCTTACTTAGGTTGACCTTGTAAAATACTTAAATACAAAGGGAATCAAAATATTAGCTGGAAAAAAAATGTAATAATGCTTTAAGGACCCCCCACAGACTGGGGCGATTTCACGGGCGCAACAGGCATTTTGCTGCCTGTCGCGCCCGCGATATCGCACTAGTCTGCACGAGCTTTTAAGAATTTTGTGCAAAAAGATACAGAGAAAAATAAAAATAAAATGCAAATGGTTCGCTAATAAATTTCAGTATTTTCTTGTAACATAAATCTGTAACAACTAACAATACTTTCTATTGACATATCCGGCTTTTAACTATGTGCACACGCATACATCTCTTGCCAATATGGCTGACCAAACATCTGTGTTGTTCCACCTATTTATAACACGAATTATTACAATTTTGGGAGAGTTATACTTCCTGTTCCAAATCGCTAATAGAAACTTTAGTTTGGACTTTCGGTTCATTATCATCTGACATCACCCACTACTGGGTATATGACTTCTCTCCTCAGCTTCGCCCAGGTTCTACCCGCGGTGGTAACAATGCCCTCCGCCCATCTCACCGCCGCCGGACGACCAACACTTTCGCACGAACTTTCGGTTAAGTACTTTTAACAAAACACACTAAGAAACCGTATTTGAAAAAGAGTGTTAGCCTTTTCAGGACGTAGTAACCGATTCGCAAATTGAAAAACCTACACATATCCTGATAACGCTGCTCCGCATGTAGACATAACTATACAAAAAGCTTAAAAAATTGTACCTACACGGCTTTATTTAATTGAATTGCTGAAAATCAATGCTGTTGACGATAGGCCTCACACTCACAGCCTTTCGATGAGCAACGACCTGTTCTTGCACAGATGCGACGCACTGTTTAATTAATTGTTCTTGTTATAGTTGTTGTTTGCTAAATAAAAGTAATTATTTTACCACTCTGGAACGAAAACGATCAAAACAAAAACAAAATGCGGATCATTTTGTTTTTGTTTTGATTGTTTGTATGTTGTCATTTGCCAGTCGCAACTCACACAGAGTAAATATTACGCAATGTAAATTGTCTTTGGTCCCTGGCACTGACATCAAGCAATGGACAAGATTGTCAAATATAATTGTTTTTAATTTAATTTAATTTTCGTAGTAATCATCATATTTTCAAAAGCCAAACATATTTATTTGAAGTCTATAAACATAGCTGCTTAAGACGCTGATATCACCTAAACCGCGGTCACTGTCAGAATGCAAAGAAAAGAAAGAGAAGCGATTATCTATTTACTCAAAATTGAGAGTTGAGTAATCGAAAATAAAAAACAACCAAGTTCTGCATTCAAATAAGACGTTCTTGTTATTAATTAAATACGTAACGTATGTTGATATTTAATACAGATATTTTGGATTCGAACTCAAGGTAAGAGCTTAGTTTAACGTTAGTTTGTATCGAGATTTTTTTTCAAAACGTGTTTTGGTAACAACTACGAGTAAGTACTGGGAAATATGTTGAAAATTAACATATACTTTTTCCGCTACCACAAACTATACAGATTTGACAATTTTTTTTCTTAAGAGAAGCCTATTTTGGTCAATTGGGTCTTGTCAGCGCCCTAACTGACTGCTTAAGCCTTTCATAATTCACTGTTAATTACTAAAGAATAGGACACAATTCCCGAGCATTCCTCCGCGGTGACACGTTATGAAAGCATGTCATATTTTAAGACGACTCGGCTACCTACTTCCCTCATTCATAAGCGGCCGACTAATGACGGAACGATTTATTTGAATGGCACGAACAACAAAAAGCTACACTACAGAAAATGACAACAAGCGGTTTTGTAGGCAAATGTATGAATATTTTATAAGATACTTACGGAGCTTTGAGGGTAAAAATGAAGGCAGAAAATACAGTTCGTTTGGCAGACAGTACGTGTTAAAATTATCTCACGTAAGCTGACGTTTCACCTCGACGTTAAAAGAAAACCAATTGGCCAATAAAAGAAAAGCTTAGTAGGTAATCTTCAATTCTAGGCAATCAACACTAGGTATAAACGTTAAACATGAAGCTAAAATCTTATAACACTATCAAATCTTGCAAAACATGACAATTTGGCACTTACACATCGCAGTTATTGCTCGTGTAATACCAGCATAATCCAGCGCAGGTCGACTGGAATGTCCTTGGGAATGGACTATTAGGGACGTGGCAAGGCCATCCCGGGATACCCCCAAATGATCCCGGTCCAATTCCATGAATTGGTGGAATAGCGGGAATTTTTGTTTACGCATTCTTGTCGCGCGCCAGGAATAAAAGGTGAGATTATATTCGACGCGATGACTGCGACGAGTAGTGATGTGCACAATCGAGTTATTTATCGATTGCTTCGTTAGTACGCGTTGTCATGTAGATGTTGTTACATCGCAATTATGAAATTGAGGCGATATGTGTGTAATTTTGTGTGTTGTGTTATTAATTATACAATTATAATTAATAACAAAATAACATTCATGCAATGGGATTATTATACAGAGGGATTATTATATAGACAATACTAATTCATCAATGTCTCACAATTCTCCACTATCCTACGTATATTTAACGGAAGACAAATTAATGAAGCACATGTAAAAATCACGTAGGACTTGTTAATTCCAAAACAATGAGCCAAAACTAATAGGAATATGTACGATGCGTAGTAGTTTTCAACGAAAGAAAATTCAAATCCTCTCTATTAAAACATTTTCTACTAAAACCCTCTACAATTTCACCAAGCATTCCCATTAAAAAAAATCCCGAACCCCAAAGTTATTTCAGTAGCGGGAAGTGGGACATAGTCCGCATGCCCCAGTGCACTAGGTACTTGAGCCCGCTAACGAATGAAAACATTCCATCGCCTCAACCACAGCTGTAAATCAGGTAAAACAGAACGTTCCATTTATTTTCTGTTTGCTTTAGAAATTTGATTTACGTTCAGAAAGTTTTAAAGTTAATTCATTAATAATATTGATTGGATTTTTGATGTTATTCAATCATTGTTCTTTGATTGCTTAGTACGGTAAAAGAATATTGTAATGTAGATTTAAATTGTATAACCGAGAAACTTTTGTAGTGATTGTTATAATGCCTTATAAAATTAAGCTTTTAAATTAATTCTCGGTCACTATTTACCCTGCCATAACACAAAAATACCACTGAACTCAACCACCCACTGAAACGGACCTACCGACAGTAAATTATTCACTAATAAAATGTTCTATCGATAACGTACGCCCATCCCTATAAGTAAGACCGATGGCCGTCACTAATGAATGAATATTACAGCCATAGCTTTCGCCTTGAGCACCCACACATACACACGAAAAATTCACGTAACACCGTGACATTTTTATCGTCTTCCAACCGCCCGCCGCCCGCCGCCGCGCCCCGCCCGCCCTTTAGTGTGCGATTTGAACATGTAAATTTAATAAATGTGAACTTCTAAAGATTACCAGAGTGTAGTTTTTTTCACTGTTTGCAGGGCTAACATGGCCAGGGATTGCACAAGACAAAAGGTTTGGAAGGAAAAAGAGGAGGCCTTTGCCCAGCAGTGGGACACAATACAGGCTAAAAAAAAACTAGATACCTATATGAAGTGATTTAGTACAGCTATCTAACACCTTGTTTGCAAACTAATATTCCAAAACCGGCCAAGTGCGAGTCGGACTCGCGGATATTCTGTTTCTTTGTATATTCTGTTGTTATAGCGCCAACAGAAATACATCATCTGTGAAAATTTCAACGGTCTAACTATCACGGTTTATGAGATACAGCCTGGTGACAGACGGACAGACAGACGGACTGCGGAGTCTTAATAATAGTCCCGTTTTACCCTTTGGGTACGGAACCCTCAAAAATACGTGTCTAATATTTTTTTTATTATCTGACTGACGGACTAAATAGAATTTCTTTTGTTTTACCCAGGCACCATCCTTAATACGAAAAGTCTTAAGACATGGGTTACATAATCTGTCTCGCCGTTTAAAAAGGAAATAAATAAGGCACGGTGTATACACCTGAAACACACGTAGATTCCACAGATGAGAATTCCTATATAAAATTGGGAGACTTTATTTTCATTCAAGAGGCACCGGGCTAGTATCAAATTGGAATATTTGGAATAAGAATCGTATGTTTTTCTTTTACGGGGTATGCAATTTTATAAACGTATTGTGCTTGGAATGTTACCTGAGTTTTACTGAAATCAGGTAAGAAAATATGATGGGGTTTCGTTTCGCCGTCACTGAACACCGAGATTATTTTTCTATTTAGCTTTATTTGTTTTCAGCATTGGCATTGTAAAGCTAGAAAACTTTGAAATTGGTATAAAAAATAGCAGACTCACAAATACCTACCAAAGAGCCACACCACGATATTTTCTTTGGCGAACTATTTTAGTGATCATCAGTCTTACCTACGGCTACAACGGAGATCATAATTCTAGTCTTGACCTAATTACAATTAGCGTTTGTCTTTAATTAACATCTATTACAATTAATCTCTCTCAATTAACTCTCACAGGTGACAATCGCCTGTAATAGTGTCTACGAACGACTGGAAAGTCTTATATCCGCCGCACCATTTTTATTTCTTA
The DNA here is from genome assembly GCA_905333075.3 of Atethmia centrago. Taxonomy (NCBI): domain Eukaryota; kingdom Metazoa; phylum Arthropoda; class Insecta; order Lepidoptera; family Noctuidae; genus Atethmia; species Atethmia centrago. The sequence continues at coordinate 21,963,054 of HG995384.1, forward strand.
TTTAATCTATATTGATAAATAAAATTGGAGTGTCTGTTTGTAATATTAAAATAACCGCTTTTTACTAAATACATATCGACGCCCCCAAGCAATAAGTCGGTAATAGGAAAACTCAAATTTTACAGGAGAAATGTTTTTCTGTTTTTGTTGAATATCTTTTTAACTAGTCGGACTATTGAGGACATCAATATATCAAACGAAAGTATTATTTTTGTGTAATTCAATTACGATGTCAATATTAAACTGAGTGTGTGAAAAATCTTGAGAATTAAGAAAATACATAATACAAAAATATGATAGGTAAATTGATTCATTAATATACACTTACGCCATTATTGCAGTAAATTTGTTAAAAATGTTGATACGTAACATTACAATATGGAATTTTCCAACGTTATTTCATATCTTGAAAACGATACGTACTTTGTTATTACGGGGTTATTGTGGTTATTTTAGATTGACACTGTAACAATATCGTTATAAAACTTTATTGTTTTTATCGAAAACAGGACTAGACGTGTTCAAATTTGATGCGTATTGCAATTTTACACATATTTATTAATAAATTATGTACTTTAAAAAGCTTGTTAGTTCGCATTATGGTTTGAGCTTACTCAAAATAATTCGACAAAAACGACGTGCTAGCGGTTACAAGATCTGCCCGAAATTAGTTATTTACGCCAATAACTCGGTAATAGCAACTTACCAAAATTAAATTCGCAAAATATTTTTGTATTGATACGTAAAGATACTTTTCTCGTCACAATTTCGTTTTAGAATTTCCCTACAATAAAGGTGTTTTTCATGATTTCTTCGTAAATATCACTACGAAAAATGTGAAATAAATCACTATCCAAACCCATAGGTGCCGAATTTGACATAACAATAATAAGTCCATAATAGCACATTACCGACTTATTGCTTGGGGGCATCGATATGGTATTATATACACGATAAGGTATGTATACACGGTACATATACCAAAATAACATTTTTTACAATTTTTGTCTGTCTGTCTGTCTGTTTGTTCAGGCTAATCTCTGAAACGGCTGGACCGATTTTGACGCGACTTTCAAAAGTTAAGTGTAAAGACATTATATAAACAAACAAATAAAATTGAAGTGTTTGTTTATATTGCCAAAATAACAACTTTTTATTAGATGTATATGAAAGTATATAATTACGGTACTCATAACAAAAAAACAATTTTAAATTTTTTGTCTGTCGGTCTGTCTGTCTGTCTGTTTGTTCCGGCTAATCTCCGAAACTACTAGACCAATTTTGACGGGAATTTCACTGGCAGATAGCTGATGTTATAAGGAGTAACGTAGGCTATTTTTAGAAAAAGCCACGGGGAAGCATCGGGAAGCAGCTAGTAATATTTAGAATAGTTCTTAGTAATTGACTACAATCTAGCCTGGTAGACTAATAGGTAATTTAATTAGAACTTAATATTTTACGAGATAGATTATGTTGTAACTGACAATGGTGTCAATCTGCACTTTAACATAATTTCGTAGCACTTTCTTAGGGTGTGCTAATTGACAAAAACACTTTGTTCATGTGTCCACTACACAGACTGGATTTTTGAGACGGGGCAGTAAAGGCAGCTCTTAACCGTTGTAGCTACAGGAAAACGGTTTTACGAGACTTTTTGAGACAGATCTGCATTCACAGATTTTGAAAAAAAATGTAGTCAGCAAGATGGGCAGTCCCATTTTCTTGTACATTTTTGTTTAGCTTTAACGGTTAAGGTCCACCAAAATCCACCCTGTATATACACTACACTAACTCAAATGGTTTAGTACTATTATTAGCCTACGCGCTATGTCCATTTTGTCTAGCAGCTGAATTTCCTCTACATTCACATGCCGGTGAAGTCTGTGTTCGTGGATTTTCAAATTTATTTATGATGGTGGTGACGAGGTGGTATCGTCTCCACATTTCATCATTATAATCCATTTAAACAAAATATTGTAAAACAGTTTTAAAAGAGTAGGTAACTGCGGAGTTACTAACCCATTCTTCTTCATACGAAACTACCTTTTGGAAGGGGCGCACAGAATAAATTCTACTTTATCTTGAAAAAATTTAACATTCAAAAGTGGCTTTTACTGGCCTACTGGAAATAAATTATTTGACTTTGACTTTACATTATTGGATGGTAAAGAGGCCGACGGAACCAGACATTTTATCCTACTGCAAAACCAAAGCCATCCATCCCAGAAACAAAGCTGTAATGTCTCAGCATAATGCTGCAGTCTGCCCTGATATTTAACTGGCTGCTATAAGACACGGGCTATTCTCGTTCAACTCGACCCGGCACGAGAGAAGAATAGTTCCCCGGTTAGAGAGGTCGATACCGGATGTAAACCTGTGCTATTCCGACATATTTGCCGTGCAGTCGCTTCAGAAACCGTCCCAAAGCGGTGTGTTAAAATTTTATATCTCCCACGCGTGTTGAAAGCGATATTGTTAGGGTTGGCGAGAGGATTTGTCGACTCGGAATAAGATTTTCGATTTCAATTCGATATAATATCAATTTATATCGGTGGAGAGGCTGAGCTGAAAACTGCTGCCTTTGTAGGAACATCTTACAGTGTTAATACAACGGGGATAGAATAGAATAGAATAGAATAGAATAGAATAGAATACTCTTTATTATGTGTATGTTGTTTGTTGTGTACTTTGGATGGATTAGGGGGTAACGAGAGACAATACTGCAGATAGTCTGTGGTGTACCATTTACATAATATAAGCATTGAATTATGGTGAATTAGTCACTTACAGGCGTAAACAGCACTTACATCAAAAATAGCTTCTTAAATATACGTTTTATCAAGGTTTTTTACTCGTAGTAAGGATAGAAAAAATAATTATAAACAAAGAACAAAACATTAAGTAAAAAACAAAATCATAATCGAAATTAGAATAAAAAATTAAATCAAAATCAAAAATATTATTAGAATCAAAATTAAAACATTTTTATTAAAATTAAAATTCAAAATAATATTACTCCGCGCCTAACACTTTGTGACAACACAAATTTACCTCGTCTACTCGACGTCTGTATGTCACTGTAGGGATCCAGCAGAATATCAGCGTCAGGTATATTTGCCTGACACATGCTGAGCTGGACTCCCATTTGGTGCAACCTTAAAATGCACACCGCACCTTGAGTACATATTCGATAGTTGATTTTAAGTATGTCATAGTGTTACTCTATTTCTTTAAGTATTCTTTTTTGTATATTGGCATCTTGTTTTTATATACGTATCTTTATCGCTCCATGTAAAATACTGGTATTCAGCCGTATCCGATAAGACTGGAAGCCGACCCCAACGTGGTTGGGAAAAGGCTAGGCAGATGATGATGATGATGTTTTTATATACGTATCTATATTCCTGTAATTTGTTATCTATTAATTGAGCTTGTGTGTGATGTTCTATATCTTTTGTGTGCACTGAATAAATTTTGTATCTATATATTTCATGAGAAACTATAATAAAATCATTACACGAACCAATAGCATCGGCGTCTTCCCTAACCCTTTCCATCGATTCCGTACGAGACTTTTAACCAGCTCGGAGTCTCAAGACCTCTGTGCAACACGAGTCGCCTATTAATAAAATTGTATCCACATCCATTTACTTTTTTAGGATTGGTTTTTGTTATTAAGTTAAATATTTCTGTACTTCGTAATTGTGAACATAGCTCATTTTCGCTTTATTTTATAACTCGTAACTAATTCAACTAACGATATCTAAGACGTCCTATAATCATTAAGTTATCTGCTAGTGCTGAGCACTTCTGTAAGTGACGAATTCACAATACCTAAAACTGTATGTGAGTTTTTATATGTTTTAAAGATTAAATCGTTGAAGTGCCATACCAATAAATAAATAAACGTTACTAAAACCAGACAAACATTTTAACATTCACGAATACCAAACACTTATATTGCCTTTTGTGTCTCAGAACTTGAACAGGAAATTGCCCACCCAACACAAAACTACCCACCAAGCTTTCATGCACTCAGATAAAAATCTGCCATCCCTACATACCGATCAATATTGTAATGACAAGCCCGCATGTGACGTGTACGCGAGATGAATTCTAAGGTCAATGTCTTATTGACACTTACATAACAAATCTAAGCCACGAAAACACCGACTTTTTACGATCCAGGAATATGTTTTCTATGTTATTTTTCAAGTCTGCAATGTCAACAGACTAGGTACGGAAAGAATGCTGGGTAATAATGTATACATATCCTACATGTTTTCCCAAAGGAAGTTTCCAGAGGTGAATGTACTGTTGTTATTGTACTGTCAGTGTCAAAAATAGATGACCATTTTAGAATTTCAAGTACAGTCGCCAGCACGTGAAGTTACCACAGACTGTCAAATTTTCTCATTCGATTTTGAACTTAACCATCAACATTTTAAGGTTTAAAATCATTTGGAGAAATTTGACAGTTTAATATAACATGATTTGTTGCCGACTGTACCTACACCAAGTTATGGCCGTATTCAGTACAATAATTATATCCTACCAGTAGGCCTATTATCATTTTACTCACGCACAATTTCCACTAAGAATTAGCTGATAACACAGAGCACGGAATCGCCGCGCCGATCGCGACAGCATCTAGATCAGGGATTTCCAAACTATTTTGGGCAAGAGACCCCTTTTGCAAAATGAACTGATATCTCACACCCCCATAACCAATTTTTTTCATCTTGTACGAACTTGAGCACGCTTATGGACTTTTTGAGTTTTTAAAACTACAACAATGTTACTTCCTATGAAAACATTAGTCATTCTTATAACAAGTTGGTACACGTAACACAACTTATACAGTATCTTGAAAGTATCAAATAAGGACTTGGGTTAATTAACAGGGGTCGATTATTAGACCTCGTCGACCCCCAATATCAGTTTTTGTTTATGTCGACCCCTTTTTTTTTTTTTGAGGGTGGGAAATCATCAAATAACTTCTCCCGCTTTGGGCGGAGCGGGAAGGTGTGTCAGACTCTGACTGACTAAAACCCACCCGTATTCCTTCCTGTTGCCTGTGTTGCGGGGGCCTCGGTGACCCATAAGTACCTTCCCGACCCCTGAGAAACCGATTTCGACCCCTAGGGGTAGGGGATATCGACCCCTTTGGGAATCCCTGATCTAGATACTTACGGCGCTAATAGAATTCGTGGCGCGCCGTAAGTGCGTGGTGCACATTATAGAATGCTTAAAAAAATGCTAGATAATCTTTTTCGTCGGTAGTTTGCCATCGGGTTTGCCGATAAACTGACCATTTATTTTTTAACTCGAAACAGGACATGTGTTTATATACGTCAGTTAGCAGGTTAACATTGAAAATAAACACAACTTTTTAATGTTCTTTATTTATAAAAAGTGTAACTTAATAATAATAATAATTTTCGCTATGATTATATTCAGACTAATTATAATTATTTTATTATAGCAAATTGTGAAAAATAAATCAATCACCGATCCACCAACTCAATAAAAATAATACAGCAAAGTTCCTCTGACAGTAATTATTAAATTATATCCAACATAGTTTTTTAAATTATATTTATATTTTTCAGAGGAATTTTCGCGCGGTTTCGGAAAACGCGACTATTTTGCGTCCCGGAGCTTTGTCTGGGGACAACGGGACAGGTGACCGAGAAAAGGGACGGTACCGTTCAAAACGGTCACTTTAGGTTTGCATGACTTATAATTTGACGTTTTAGTTTTCACTAGCGCCATACCATCAAAATACTTTATCGGTCAAGGACAGCTAATGAGACACAATTTTCCATTGTTTGGCTCCGATTGGATAAGCGCCGGGACTTCACAAGTTAATATACCTGTGTCTTTTATTTTGTACGTAGCTGTACGTTGGAGATAAAGTAACACGCTGTCGAAACAAAAATCTGCCAAAACGAAAATCTGCCGAAACGAAAATCTGCCGAAACGAAAATCTGTCTAAACGGAAACAACCCACTTATGTCACGGTCGCCATTCGAAGCCGTCAGTTTCCATACGTCATTAGAGTCGCAGCACGAGTAATTGGTTTGATGATGAGACACTGCCTGCTAGACCAGTAACAAGGCTTATTATTCTTCATACTTAAGCGACTAGAATTATGGAAAAATTTGATACAAGATTTAACAAGATCTATGTTTGTCACTATTTAAAGACGATAGTTAAGATGCTGTTATATCGAGCGAGTAATGGCGCTAACGCATACTTGGATGCCAAATAGTTTCACACTCGATTAAGACGACGAAACGTGAGAACGAGGCGTGGAAAGTTTGATGCGCATCATCGGTTCATAAATGTTACGAAGAATATCTTACACCATTGTGCAAAACTCAACAATATAACTTGGTTGACAGAATGACAGCAGACGATGACTGTTGGACAGAACATAATAATCGGAAACTTGATTAGGAATCAAGGCAAAGTATAATCAATAAAATTCACTTAGCTTAAAACTAAAAGTTCAAAATCGACTGTACAAAATTCCTATTTTTCTGCGACCGACATTTCTTTTTTTTTAATAAAAAATTGACAGCTTTGTTTACGTCATATTCAAATTTGAAAATTAGAAATATTAAGAATAAAAAAATAATGGCCTGTTATATGAACTAGAAAACAAAAATTTATAGGTTGAAACCGCAGAGGTCACGCTGTACTATGTACTTTTAAGCAAACTGTGTATACATCGAAAGATGCTACTGCAATAATAGTCTTCAACCCGTCTACGAACGACTTACCAATCAGATTTGCGGAAATGGAATCAGCGGAACTGTGAAACACGTCCTATGTAACTGGAATGCCTTTAGGCTAGAAAGTAAATGGTTCTCTCGGGCATTGCACTGTCTATCCTAGGCTGAAAGGTTTTGGCCTTTAACCAATAGAGCTTCTATTTGACAGGTTTGGGATTGCTTTACATTGCATAGTTGCCTTGATAGCACTTGATGTTTATAGCTAATTTGGTATTAAAATTGTTATATTACGCGTCAAACTTGGCGGTTCTGAAGTGCGCTCCTCGCTGGCAGTACCCCACCCCTCACCCCCGCTGACACATGAATTCGTTACTGCGCAAGGACTCGTCTCATGTTCCGAGCCGACATAAAGTTTGAATCGGGCTCTTATTTACTTCCTTTTTACGAAATTTGACAGCAAACTCACTGTTTCTAAGTTAATCACTGTGAAATCACCTCAGCACAATTCGACTTCCAAAAATAATGTAGTTGATGTGTTTTTTTATGATCTTCATAAGATATTTAGTTCTTATTTTCATAATTCGTGCCTGATAATGGTAGGTTGTAGAAACTTGAAATAAAATCATGTCTATCCCAGCAGGTTGAGCATGACACTCTCTATTTCTTCGAAGAATAGACACGGCTCTTTCTTTACAAAGTGATATTTCGTTTCTCCATTTTTGACATCTCACCGTAGAAATCCTTCTACAATCTGTCATTTTATCTTTCGTTTCTAACGATCTTTGTCTAGGTCCTTTTTTTTATGTAGAAGGATTTCTACGGTGGGATGTCAAAAAAGAAGAAACGAAATGTCACTTTGTATAGGAAAAGAACCGTGTCTATTCTTCGAAGAATAGAAAGCGTCATGCTAAGCCTGCAGAGGTGCCTTTGAAGTGAAAATAAAATGTAAATTAATTACTTTCATATAGTCAATCTAATAAAATAGTACTTAGTTTGGTATACATTTATATTTTAATCACAATGTCTCTTTATAATTTCATTAAACTGAGTGCTAATTTTAGTAACACTGGACCCAACTTTAGTGCTACTAAAATTTTATCAGCCTCTGTATCGCGGTTAAAGTCGGTCAAAGCCACGCTAAGCCGTTCTCACAATAGTTGAGTTTTCACTCGATTTTGTTTCGCGTGTCTCTCATTGGCATTATGGCCACTCATGTATAATGAAGCGAAATCACGACATGTTTGTATGAATTACTAAGATTAACTACCGTGACTGGCGAAAAGTAAAAAAAAATGGAAGTTATAAATAATGAGTGCGAATTTTTGTAATATTTGAGGTTGGATAATTTCTGATGTATGTTATTATGGTGTCTTTGTATGAAAAATATTGAAGCTTCATTTGTACCAAATGGACAACAACGAAACGTTATTGTACATACCTATTCCTACGTTTATATTTTATAGGTAAAGATAAAGTTAAAAGAGCCGCTATTTTAGACAAAATCTTGATACACGTTCTGAATATTAGTAAGTTGAAATTGGTATCCAAACCACTACATATTTAATGAATATAGTGCCGTAGTGACATTATTTATCCTAGGACCTAGATAAACTAGCATCTCGGGATATTAATATTTATTACACATAAATATTTAACCAGCTTATATTTAGGAAAAATAAAGGCGCTCTAGGGTCCTAGTGGTTCCCGGCATCGTACCTTAATAATTTCTTCTACTTTATAACTTCTAGACACGCACACACTTACACCCCTAGAGCCTTTTTCTAGGAGAAAATATTTCATAGGTCTAATATAAAAAACCGGCCTAGTGCATGTCGGACCACGCAAAATGAAGGGTCCTGTAGTTGGAATGAATTTATCCCAAGAAAAAACTTAATATTGTAGTTGAAAAATATGTTCTCCCACACGTTTCAACGGCAAATGAAAGTTGGCCGACTATTACTCGTTAACTTGTAAAGCCTACTTAACTGTGATCGATATCCTTTTAACTTCGTTATATATACGATTGCCGTGATTTTTTTCACGTATCCAAAAAACAACCATTTAGCCGGCAGAGGGGAGGATGCTGGGGTCGCGGGAAGGTACTAAAGGGTCACCGAGGCCCCTGGAAACACAGGCAATAGGAACGAATACGGGTGGGTTTTAGTCAGTAGAGTCTGACACATCCTCCCGCTCCGCCCAGAGCGGGAGAAGTTATTTGATGATTTCCCACTACAAAAAAAAAGGGGGGAGGATACTTGACTCCTAACAAAAATTAACACTTTAAAGCTTAATATTTCGCAAACGGATCCCTGAACGACCTTTCCAACGACATCCCACACAGCGAAATAGAAAAGAAAAAAAAATCCACTTTACGGGACAGGCATCCTAAAACAATATTAATTTTTAGATTTCATTTTACCACTTTGTCGGCGTGATTAATATCTACAAGGTGTTGTTTTGGACCTGCAAAACATTTTAGGAGGTAATTATGTTAGTGATTCTCGACCCGAATCAAGAAAAAAAAAATAAAAAGAAAAGATAAAATTTAAAAATCTAAAATAAAAAGTATTATTGATTATTGACTTGGTATCGTATTGTTATACGATTATTTACGAGTTTCATAACAACCTCCTGAAATGTTTTGCAGGTTCAAAACAACACCTTGTATATCCATGCCAAATTACAGCTTTGTAGTACTAAGAGTCTCTGAGCTAAGCCGCGAAAAAACAGACAGACGGTCATGGCGAAACTATAATGGTTCCTTGTTGAGTAGGGAACCCTAAAACAGAAGGCTACATAAAATTAAGGTTTAGGTAGGTTCTACGTTTTCTACTTGATGTAAAGGTGAGCTTATCCTGAAGAGATTGTTTTGCACAAGCCGTGTGCTCGATGGAGTCTTCCATCAGCAAAAATGACGAACTTCCATGGAAACTTATATCGGGGTATTTAACCCATTTGGGAGATGGATTTACAAAAACCCTTCCTTAGTACTTCACTTTCGTTGTAAAAGGAATTCTTGTGTAATAGTTCATGTGTCTAGACCCAGTGGCTTAGGCCATGTGTTGTCTGTCGGTGAATTTAAGATTCTGAAAAAATGAAAATGAAAAATGAAAAATGTTTTATTAATTATACAAGTAAAATTTAACAACTAGTGATTGGAGTCTCCTTTTAAGCAAAAAAGCCTGTGTTAGGAGACTCCGCTCTTCCAAAACTTAAAATGTTAACATAAAATTACTTGTTTTAAGTGTTATAAAAACAGGCGATTTAAAATAAAAAGAGAAAATTAAAACTAGACAAGAAGCATGCAAATGTGTGAGTGAGAGTAGGGGTGTGTGAATGTGAGTATGAGGGTGTGTGAATGTGACTATGACTATAAATGTGAAAATGGGGGTGTGTGAGTGTGAATACTAAGGAGTGTTACTGTGAGTATAAAGGTATGTAAATGTGAATTTGAATGTTGAATGTGAGCATCTGTGTGTTTGAAAGTTAAGTGATAGTGTGAGGGTTTGTTAAATTTAATGTAAAATACAGAGTGAGTGTAAGTGGCAATGAATGAATCAGACTGTATACGACAAGTACGAAAGATGAGGGCAAGTGTAAGGTTTTATTTTATTCCAGTAGCTTCTCCGTGTCATCATAAGTAAGTGGTTTTATCCAATTAGTTACTATTTTTTTACTGTCAGTTAATTGTTTATTATATGTACATCTCTTTGTTTACTCGATTGTAAAGCTGAGCTGAGCGTTTGTCGTATTGAATACGGGCGAGCTTGGTTTTAGTTTTAGGAACTTCAACTATTATATCCTTTCTTCTTTTCAAGGTTAAGCTGGGATCAAAATTAAGAGTTTTATGTTTCCTGAGAATAGTTTTAATTATATATAGTTTGCGAACAGAGTGCAAATTACTTATTTGATAAAGACTTTGTGTAGGGTACCTTAGGTTTTTGAAGTACATTAATTTTATTAGAGCCCGTTGTCCCCCGCTCCAGAATGAATTTAGTCTTAGCCGCCCCACCCCAAATGGGGATGCAATATACTAAGACAGACTGGACTATAGCTATGTATATTTCATTGAGTAGATTTCTGGGTTTATTTGTGTTAGTGGTTATTTTATTTGGCACGATATGCCTTAAATTTTTGAAAATCCAACTCAGTTTTCTAATTCTGTTGGTAACTTGTTCGAGATGGGAGTACCAAGATAATCTTTGGTCAACAACAATATCAAGATATTTGGTTTGAGAAACTTTGACTAATGTTGGACATAGGCAGTTAATTGGATTGTCACACTCGTGTACCTTTATAATAAAGTCGGGGTTTGGTTGTGTCCTGTGTGATATGCTGAAACATATGTAATTTGTTTTAGCTGTGTTAAGTGTAGGTAAGTTATTTGAGAGTCATTTAGCAATTTGAGTCATACCAGCTTCAGCACTTCTAGCAACATCGTCCCAAGACTTCCCAGAAAACACTACTGCAGTATCGTCAGCGTAGGAAAAAACTCTAGCGTTATTTATTTTAAGGTTGCAGAGGTCATTAATATAGAGTAGGAATAATGTAGGGCCTAGCACACTTCCCTGAGGCACACCGAAAGAGATTCTTGCTAAGTAGAAGAAGGAACTCAGATTGCTGAAGTTGCTCAAAAAGCCGCAAAGTAGAAGTGGGACTGGGCTGCCCACGTCTGTCGCATGCCCAATGAGCTGTGGGCCCAAAGACACTACGTGGAACCCAGAGATGGCTAGAAGGCGTCGCGGCAGACCCCATAGAAGATAGCGGGACGAGCTGGACAAAACAAACGACCAGTTCTCCACATTAGCTCTGGATCGCAAACACTGGAATTCATGGGGTGAGACCTTTGTCCTGCAGTGGGATGACATAGGCTACCAGTAACAGTAACAGAAGAAGATTATTGCAGTGGTAGACAACAAAGATGCAGAATCAATCAGGATGGATTGAACTCAAGAGATCGTTTTAAATTAGGTTCGCCAATTTGTTAATCGTAAGAAGTATATCCCTAAGCCACCTAGACTATACCTAACTATATTTCTGTCAAAAATATCTAAATCTGTACACCAAATAAAAATTCAGCCGTAAAAATGCAGTAAAATACATACACACTATGTTAAAAAAATATGTACGAATAGATTGTACAAAGTTAGGTAAAACGTTGACATATTTTTTTTATAATGTCTGGCATCTCGTAGTTCTTACATTACTAAACGACTGCACACTAAGGGAACCCCCTGTGGGGTTCGGACCTCGGCTTATGGCGTCACTGGGGGGAGGACAGCAAGGTGGGACAGCCTGGTTCAGAACTGGATAATTATTATTAGGGGAACTACAGGCTCAGCTACGGCGCGGGCTGGCACTTCGTCGAGCAAGGGTCGCGTCGGGGGATTCAAGGGTCGGGGAATAAATAAGTGGCTTAGCTACAGTTTTATACCCAATAATATCCAGGACCGACTACCTCGTATGCCTAGTGGTCGCAAGCGCTATTGCTGAGCATGAGGTCCTGGGTTCGATTCCCGAGTCGGGCAGTGTTATTGAGTTTTTCATCTAGAATTTCTCAGTAGCAGCCCGGAGTCTGGATTTGTGCCCAGTTGAGGGCAATAGGCTCGCCCCCTATTACATGGGACTTGTTAAACATAACTGGCTAAATGTGGGTGCACCGCTGCCTAACCCTTTGGGGAATTCTAATGTTATTATCCAGAACATAGTTTATCTAAGAAATCAGATCATAGTGTATGACGTCAGTAAGTCGACAAAATCCTTATTGTGAGAGATATAATTGATTATCTAAAACAATAGGCCGGGGGGGGGGGGGGGGGCTACCATCACCTCTTATAGCAGTATAATTATAATATTACTTTACAGCGGGAAAGTGATGGAGCTGTATAGGGCTTATAGCTCCATCTCTTTTTCACGCTGAAGTAAGATTGAAAGAATACTGCTATAAGAGGTGATGGTAGCCCCCCGGCCTATTGTTTTAGATAATCAATTATATCTCTCACAATAAGGATTTTGTCGACTTACTGACGTCAATGTAGCAAGTGCTAGTAGTCAAATGCCCTATTTTACCCTAATGTCACATAATAGACTACAAACAAAATCACGAAAACCCTTTCAATAGCAAGCGTCTACGTAATCGACCATGACCTACTGCGTCTGCGCTGGGGGTGAGCCAGTGACCGCTGATAAAGAAACCTTAAAGTGCAGGCGTGGTCACACGCAGCTAGAGCTGACCTGGCTACAGCGGGGTCAGGTCACAGTCCCTTTTAAAATTTAAAGTCCAGATATAACTCGGAGAAATCGGTTGTCATGGTATGGGCATGTGATGCAGAGGAATGAGGAAAATGTCGTGAGGAAAGTCTTGAGTATGAATGTCGATGGCTTTAAGAGTAGGGGAAGACCAAAGAAACGATGGATGGACTGTGTGAAAGGTGATATGGCTAGAAAGGGGGTGACTACCGAGATGACAACTAATAGAGAAGTATGGAAGAAAGCGACATGTTGCGCCGACCCCAAATAAATTGGGATAAGGGCAGGAGAATGATGATATAACCTTGGTCATACATCATCACCATGTAGATTAGGAAAAAACCACAAAGATTTGAGTGTATCTGTCCAGTTAGTACACACATTTGTCTTTAATCGTGTAGCTCAACTCAGAACGATTCGACAATCAATGCCAAAGAAAGGACATTTGGGTAGGCTGGATAAAGTACTTTAACTGCCAGAAAATCATTAAAACAAACTGAAAAAAAAAAAAATTCACATAGTGCTCGCATTCAAAATAATAAGAATAATATAATACTTTGATTAGGGTAGGGTTGATAGAAAAGACAATTTATAAAAATTTAGTTTTTTAAATAAAGAAACCCTAAAGTGGCCACACGCACCTATAGTTAACCTGGCAGCTGGGTCAAGTCACGGCAGTAGTGTTAACGGCCATTTTTTTTCAACGATGATCGAAGTTTGAGGGATGATTAGGCTTACGGGTTGATAAACAGACGTTTTATTATTCAAATGTTTTATCAACCTGTGTCGTTGAGACTGTGAGTTATCAAGAGGGGCTTGTGGCTAAGTAATAACAGCCGCACGGGTCGATCGATCAGGTTAAGCTACGCTTGCCGCGGTTGCTCCGTGGATCAGTGGCGGTACCTTCATATAAGCCCAAAAGTCATGCCTTACTAAAATGGATGGATGAATTCACTTTAATTTATTGTACCTTTTTTTTTTTTTTGAGGGTGGGAAATCATCAAATAACTTCTCCCGCTCTGGTCGGAGCGGGAGGGTATGTCACACTCTTACTGACTAAAACCCACCCGTATTCCTTCCTGTTGCCTGTGTTGCGGGGGCCTCGGTGACCCATAAGTACCTTCCCGCGACCCCGGCAGGCATCGGCCCTAGTGGACCCCTACTACATGTGCTGACGACATCTCTTTGAGGCGCGCGTGGAATACAACGCGCCGTCGACCCGGGCCTGGTCCTTACCGGACGGTGAGCTACCCATTGCTCACCGTCCGCAAGCCCGCGCCCACGGTGGCCGGAAATCCGCCCGGGATTCCCGACGCCCTGGGCGTCTCCTGCGGCGGCTAGGGGCGAGAGGGCGCGAAACTTGCCTTTCCCTCAACCGTCCCGCCTCCTCCTTCGCGAGCATTACTGCTTCGCAGAAGGAGGTGACGGCTGCCCATGCCCTCTCGCTCCGTACCATGGCCTGAACCAGGGCCGGACGCGAGAGGTCTCTGCCGCCGATCGCCTCCACGAGGACACGGCGGTGCTCTGCCCAAGCCGGGCAGACCTCCACCGTATGCTCCACCGTGTCCTCCGGGCGATCCACACAGTGGTGACACCCGGACGTTTCCTCCCGCCTTATCCGACACAGGAACCTCCCGAAGCTGCCGTGTCCGGTGAGGACCTGCGTCAGGCGGAAGTTGAGGACGCCGTGGCGCCTCTCCAGCCACTCCTCAAAAAGGGGACTTATCGCCGCAATCGTGGAGTGCCCAGCACTGGGTTGCGACAACCGTACTTTCCATTACGCCATGAGATCCCGCCGGAGCTCCGTCCGCTGTGCCGCAATTTCTCGCGGCAGCGGACTAACGCCCCGGCGTTTCGCCTTCTCGCGCCACTCCCATACGTGCGCGAGGACTTTTGCCTCCAGATCCCATGGCGGCAATCCGGCAAGGAGGCTCGCTGCCTCACAGGAGACCGTGCGGTATCCCCGGACCATCCGGATGGCCATGACCCTTTGGGCCGCGCTCAACCGGTGGGCTGCCCGCAGCGCCAGAGAGCGCGCCCATACAGGAGCCCCGTAGAGGGCCATGGACCGCACGACCCCCGCGTAGAGCCTCCGGCAGGAGGCGTTTGGACCCCCTAGATTGGGCAGGAGCCGCTTCAATGCAGCGCCCGCCCGCTCCAGTTTGGGAGCCAAACGTCGGAAATGCTCCACGAAGTTCCACCGGCTGTCGAGGACGAGTCCCAGGTACTTCATCGTCGACTCGACGCCGATAGAAACCCCTCCTACCGTTATTTGGGACCCCAACGGTGGCGCGTTCCGAGGACCATGAAAACACATGGCCTCGGACTTGTGCAGGGCCACCTCGAGCCCCAATTGCCGGATCCTTTCGACGATTGTCGCAACCCCGCGTGCCACTAATTCGGCCGCCGCCTGGTGCGACCTCCCCTGCGCCAGGACCAACGTGTCGTCAGCGTAGCACACTACGCTGACGCCGCTAGGGAGGTCGGCGCGCAGCACCCAGTCGTATCCGATGTCCCACAGATGCGGCCCCAGGACCGATCCCTGTGGGACACCGCATGACATCTCTTGCCGGTTCCACACTCCCTGGTGACCGGGGTAGATGACGGCTCTGTCCGTTAAATAGGCCTCGACCACACGACAGAGGTAGGTCGGCATCCGGTGATACCGGAGTGCCTCCCTGATGCAACTTCAGGGCAGGGTATTGAAGGCATTGGCGATGTCTAGAGACACCGCCAAGACGACCCCACCCTGGGCAACAGCATTCCCCGTCGTCAGGGCTCGCACACGCATGATGGCGTCCACCGTAGAGCGCCCTCTGCGGAAACCAAACTGGCTCTCCGCCAAATCCGGCCCCACCTGCACCAGCTGGCCGACGAGGCGGTCTGCAATGACTCTTTCAAAGAGCTTGCCCACCTCGTCGAGCAGCACGATGGGCCGATAAGCGGACGGAGAGTCCGCAGGGCGCCCTGCCTTCTTTATGAGGACCAGTTTCCCCGTCTTCCAGCGAAGCGGGAACTGGCCCCTCTCCATGCATGCGCTTAGGAGCCCCCTAAGTCGAGGCCCGAGAGCCTCCAAGGCCAGGACCCAGGCCTTCCCAGGTAAGCCGTCGGGTCCTGGGGCGGTATTTTTGGCATTAAGCCTGCGTACCGCCGCTCTCATTTCTACTTCGGTCACCTCCGGAGCATCGTCGTCGTCGTCGTCGCTGGCGGTGTGGTCCGCATCGGGCACCGCAGTAGGCGGAGCCATAGGCGGGGAGGTGTGTTCCCCTCGGGAAGGGAACAGAGCGCTCACCACGTCCTCCACAAGCTGGGGCCGGAGACTCTGCGTCAGCGGGGGAGCCCATGGGCGGAGTTTATCCCGCACCACTTTGTACGGCCGTCCCCACGGGTCCCTGTCCAGAGTCCCCAGCGACTCTTCGCGGGCCAACCCCCTGGCCCGCAGGATCTCCGCTTGGAGGGCGGTCTTCGCCACTCTGTACCCCTCGTACAGCTCCGCCTGAATGGCTTCCGTATCCGGAGGTTTGATACGGAGCCTGCGGTGCCTGGTGTACCGGCGTCGCGCAGCCACGCACGCAGTGCGCAGAGCCGTCAGCTCCTGCGACCACCAGTACACCTGGCGCGAGGCACGTCCAGGCTGGACCCGGGGCATTGCCACGTCACATATGTCGGACATGGCCTCCCGGAACCACTCCGCCTCGTCGTTGATGTCGGCAGGCCTGTCCGGTGGTGACACCCAGGCCTGTACGATCGAGGCTTCCAGGAGGAGCTCCCGGTCAATTTATTGTACCTAACCAGTAGTTTATGAGAAAATTGCGATGATACATACGTAGGTACCTACATACTCAGTCGAAAACTGAACTTTCTTTTTTTGAAATCGGTTAAAATTTTATTGGGCTTGCGTTATTTTGAAACCCTAGGCACGCCACTGCCGTGGATGGGTGACCGTCTTTACATACCAAGACCCCTCCGTGCCTCGGAAAGCACGTTAAGCCGTTGGTCTCGGCTGTCATTTGTAGATCTTTGACAGTAAATGATAAATGATTTATTTTCTGTAAGTAGGTTTGTACAAACACTTTTACACGTCAATCATATTTTTAAAATAAAGCTAGATGAGGTCGGCGTTTCCCATCTGACTACTCTGAGAAAAAAGGCCGAAACAAACTCAGAGGTCACAGTCTCTTTTAAAGTCCAGACATAATCTTGGTCAGATCATGTGAAGGCCATGTAGATTGGTGTCTGAAATGGTCCTTTTGAGGAAAGAACCACACAGATTGAGTGGACCTGTCCAGTCAGTGCACGCATTTGTCAGTAATCGTGCAGCTCAACTCAGAACTTAAGTAACTTAACTAACGTAACAGTCGTTACGAGTCGTCAGAAGCTCGAAAATCTGACAACCAGTCTTACCAAGGGGTATCGTGTTACCCAGTAACTGGGTTGTGGAGGTCAGATAGGCAGTCGCTCCATGTAAAATACTGGTATTCAGCTGTATCCAGTAAGACTGGATGCCGACCCCAACATAGTTGGGAAAAGGCTAGGCAGATGATGATCAACCTGTGTCTGTCGTCCTAATGCCAGGCAAAAGGTCTCCCCTATAGGTTTCCACTCTCCCCTGTGTGTTGTCTCCTCCGGCCAATCTTCCCTAGTCGCCTCTAAATCGTCACGCTAGCTTTTTCTAGGCCTCTCTCGGTGACGACGCCGTTCTTATGAAAGACAAGTAGGTACCTATTTCGTTTTAAATAAAAAAAAAACAATACATAGTCGCCCATGCGCATGTGACCGCCCGTAATATTCTGAATATTCATGAAAAAATGTCTAAAATAAACTTCAAAAGGGGGGGGTCTATCTATAACATTTTTCATGTTATTCAATTTTCATTTTTTTAAGTAGAGTTTGTAGATTTGCTTTCTATTTTTTGACACATCTCCGAAGTTTATAATTCTTGTATTTTTTATTTTTTTTAAGTAAAAATCTGGCTATTGCTTGTTTCTTTTTATTTCCATTATCATCCTCCTTATTAGTTTAACCTTTTAGTACTCACTGCTAAGAGCGGGGGGACATTTAATTGACTTTCACATTTTCTTTTCCTAAATTTGACTCTTAGAGTTTTAGAGTTTTACTTTGGATTTAGTTACAGTTTGATTTAATAATGATCTGTGAATTTTTAGCTGTTATGTAGTAGACTACAAATAATGATTAAAAAATTCGTCCTATGGGGATAATTTATGGACTTACACTAGTTTTTTTAAAATAAATACACAATTTTTTACCGAAAAAATGATTCGATTCCGTCTTTTTTTTCGTAGTCGATTATTTTTAGTAAAAATGTTAATTAACATTGTTAATAACTCATAAGCTTTTGGAAATAATAAACAGAATCCAAATCAACTCATAAACTTCGGAGATGTGTCAAAAAATAGAAAGTAAATCTACAAACTCTACTTAAAAAATTTAAAAATTGAATAACATGAAAAATGTTATAGATAGACAGACCCCCCTTTTGAAGTTTATTTTCGACATTTTTTCATGAATATTCAGAATATTACGGGCGGTCACATGCGCATGGGCGACATTGTATAGGTACTGCGGATATGATTGCATGCACCTAGAGCTGACTTGGCTATGGCGGGGTCAAGTGTGAACTAAATGCATCATAATGTTGTTAATTAACTGATTTAGAAACGACTCTGCCTTGGAGTGTAAATATGGTGCTGTTCCACTATCATGTCCTGCGTGTATTTTTTTTATCGTTTGGAAATACTCATGTATGTCTTCCATCCTGGGGTAGGTGGCGGGGCCTGTCAGACTCTTACTGACTAAAACCAGACGGTGTTCTGCTGCTACTTTTAGCCGGGGCGTTGGAGTGCTTGCGCATTTCGTCACGCTCGGGCTAGATTTTGGTCCGCAAGAATTCATGTGGACCCGGTCACCCTCAGCAGCCGCATACGTCTGCAATTCCTCTAGAGAGGCGCGCGCGAACTCGGCGCGCCGCCGTTTCGGGCCTTTCACTGTTCAGGCAACAAACTCCCCAAGTCTGTTGCCTGCAGGCCTCTCCCTAAGGCGACGGAGATCGTTCCGCGTACTCCGGCGCCCAGTGACTCTGCTACGGATTGGTAGGGAGGTTGTATCCTCCCTCTCCCTTTCCGTGTCCTGCGTGCCCTGTCAACTGCACGTTACAAGAATTGCGGACGCTAGTGATGGCGCCAAACACGTAGCCGAATTCTGCGCCGAGTCCATTTAGATTGCCATCGACACGCCAAGAAGATGTGTTAATTAATGGAATTTTGGATGATGAAGTTTGAGGGTATGTGAGGCGAGGGATGAGAATTTACACAATTTATATTTATACAGCCAAAAATTCCGGCCAAGTGCGTATCGGCCCACGCAAAAAGAAGGGTTCCGTAGTTGGGAAGTTGGGATGATTTTATCCCAAAAACGAACCATTTCTCCAACTGCAAAATTAAGTTGGTCGACTAATACTCGTTAACTTGTAACGCCCACTTAGCTATGATAGTTTTCCTTTTAATTTCATTATATGTAATACCGCCATGATTTTTTTTATAATCTCAAACTTGACTGGCGAAGGGTGGGCGTTTTGGGGGACTGTCTTATGTAATTTTGACGTTCGAAAAGTGCTGATCCTCAGCCTAGTTTGAATAAATGACTTTTAATTTTGACTCTAACAAATATTAGCACTTTAATGCTTCATATTACGCAAACGAATCCTTGAATCGAAAAGTGGTGTTAACAGACCCGCAATATTTTTGAACGGCCTATCCAACGGCCTTTCTAGTACTAAGCGTCTTTGAGCTACAGCGAGGACAGACAGACGGACATGGCGAAACTATAAGGGTTCCTTGTTTACTACGGAACCCTAAAAAGCTTCTTCTTAATGCAATCACTAAGTATTAGCTTATAATCTTCCCTCTGGGCCACTGCGTCGTAGCCTGCAGGGCAGTATGCTAATTAATATAACATTTACCCCTTTTTTCAGTAACTAGGGTTGCGTGTTCCTGGCCCATATATAAATAAACAGAACTGTTCACTCCCCCCGGAACTTGAGGAATGTAACGGGAAAATTCTACTAATTAAACAAACCAGTAGTTTTTCATTATAATTATGACGTTAAAGAACCTTTAGATATATGAATTCACGTGTAGAAATTCCTGGACTTTTCCTTATAATTAACTCGTAAATAAATACAAAATATTTTCAAGCAGTTTTATGTTGAATGAATTATATATATATTTGCAAGTATATAGGTAGCTAACTTATGTTCTTCAACACAGGCAACAGGAAGGAATACGGGTGGGTTTTAGTCAGTAAGAGTCTGACACACCCTCAAAAAAAAAAAAAGATCTATTGGGTTTCACTATATTCGGCATTTCAGCCGTGCAAATATTTATATTTTACATCTTGGTAAAGGTTCCTGCATACTGAGGCGATATCGCGGGCGCGACATGCAGCAATATGCCTGTCGCGCCCGCGATATCGCCCCAGTCTGTAAGAGCCTTTATACTTATAGCATGCAGTACACATTTAGTAATGATTAGCAATATCATAAAAATACCAGTAGTTGTAATTGAAAAACATAATTAAACTGCAGACTAGTGTAACTGTTTTTTTTTGTACTACCTACCTACCACCTGCCTATAATGTAACTTACCCTAAGTGCAAACAACAGTATTTACCGCTATCAGACAACAAAATAAATATCGTTAGAAAAAAGGGAACCAATCCAAAGACACCTTAAATGGTACTACCCTAACCCAGTGCCTCTTTGTCTATTCTTTTCTTTGCCTAGTGCTGCCAAGAATGCAACTGAACTATAGTTTTGTATAAGTAAATGTAGAAGAGGAATCCCAGGATGTGAAGTTTTTTGAAGATGTTCTTCGCTTTCCAAACGTATCTTACCTGAAACAAAGAAAAGCTTTCGTAAAAATAAAGTAAAAAAAATGTATTCCAAAATAAATTGAATTTCGAATTAACTTTTCCATAGATAAATCTTGGAATTTACCGACTCCATAAACTTTTTAACCGTCAAAAAATGGCCACGGTTTTTTTAGGGGGAAAACATACAATTATTCTTTGCCCCAATTATATTTTTGGCCAAGAAGGGTCGAATTATGTCATTAGCAGTTAACCGCAGAAGCTAGAAGAGAAACCCTTGATTCTGGACAATATTACATAGAGCCGAATCAGGTCATTCTCATTTGAGGGTTCTTATCAACATTGGGGTCTTTATTCTGATTGTATATGTAACACTCATCCCATTATCTGATGAACTTCATAGCCTACATTTTATTGTATTATTCAACAATTTGTTTCAGTGTTCTGTTTTCGGTCTTTAATATCAGCAGGGCTATCTATTGCACTGTTCAAGTTACTGCTAATAATCATCTCTTGAGTGCATAGACCTAAACAAAAAAATATTTTTTTCTTCATAAGCCTGATAAATTATGACTCAATTTATTCTAATATTACTTTACATTCTTTTCGCTTATCTCCACCATCGATTGGTAGACAACGATGCATTGTATCACAACCTCACAAAGTAGGAACAAAGCGAACCCCTAGCCAAGCCGCTGGTAACGTGTTTAATGTGTCTACGCCAGTGGTTCTCAAAGGCGCGATAGTTTTTAGGTCTAGACGAGTTTATAGTTACCTAACACTAAGTATTAGTGGCTAGGGACTATAAAGATTCGTGCTGAGTGAGGCGATGTCGCAGGCGCGATAGGCATATTGCTGCCTGTTGCGCCCGCGATATCGCGCTAGTCTGCACGAGCCTTATAACACGATTAATTTCGGCGTTTTTTTTCTTTGAAAATAAAAGTTCTCTCTTAATCTGCAGATATTTCACATAATGAATTTTACAATCATGCGAAGTTCTGTTTAAATTCATAATTAAGTATGATCCTTAGAGTATGAATATGGTTGGTTATAAAAGTAGGGGAAGGACGAAGAAACGATGGATGGAATGTGTAAAAGATGATATGCCTAAAAAGGGGGTGACTAAATATGATAGAAAAAACATGCGCCGACTATCTTGCCCTCAAATAGACGCGGCACTGTTCCTTCCACGCAAGTGCCCTTCATTTTACTCTCCAATTTTTCTAGCAGTACCCTAAGAAACTCTTGCACGTCTTGTTGCATAAAAGAATCCAGTGTCTCCCATCCAAAACTCTTGGTAAGTTTCTTAGTGCCGACAGGTTTATCTGAGAATTGTAGCTCGTAGAGTACTCTTTGCAATGCCAGTGCTACGGACCTGGTACTGTCGTCAGATTCTGTCGGCATCTTGTAAACGGCCTTACGTAGTTGATTTGTAAAATACAATGTTTGTAACAACGAGTTCATGTAACACGTCGCGCCTTGGTTCTTCAGACCAACATAGCCGGTATGTTTCTTCGAATCCCAGGAGACACCATGCGGTGCCTCGGCAGTCACATGTACCTGATGATAATATCTATATAATTCTATCTCTATAACTCCCATGATGCAAAACAAGTCACAATAACAACAATCATGTCAAGCTAAATTGTAAAATGTTACAAAAACAATTAGTATATCGTATATCGCCGAATGCATCTATTGTTGAAAATGTTACTATGTTATTAATTGGCTGTATTTCATACCTTTGAATATTAATACTATTCCTATCATGCATTTCATTCAAACTCGATTACTATGTTCAAAATTTATAATAAAATAGTTTTTTAACATTACAAGCTTCTGAAAACTTTTGCCGTCATTCAACGATCAGCAAGCCGATTTTAATTTAACTGGTAAATACTTCTTTATATTGCAAAGAGAACACTCAAGTCGAAGCAATGATGATGAATATGATGATAGAATTCTCATATCTTTCTGCTAGGGATTTTGTTGCGCCACTTCTTCTTTTTCCAGCTAATGCATTAGGAAGTGGTGAAGGGTGGGCGTTTTGAGGGACTATCTTATATAATTTTGACGTTCGAAAAGTGCTGATTCTCAGCCTAGTTTGAATAAATGACTTTAGATTTGATTTGATTTGACATAACTATATACTTCATATTATGGGTAATTGCACCATTTGTAGATAGTAGAGTATTAAGTTTCGGCCATCAAGGAACCACCTAAATAGTGTTAAAAATAAAAGAGAAGTACGTCAATTGGAAGGAAGCTGAATTCCGAAACCGTTTATGAATTTCTGATAAAGCGTTGGTTGCCTAGGAAAGCGGTCCCGTCATATTATAACAGGCGTCATGAAAATCTGACATATTCACCAGTATTCGGCGTTCTTATGCCTTGATCACTCGTATCGAGTAGATGTGCGAAACAGTGCTCTCGGCCGAGTGCTCGGTACGTGTAAATAGAGTGCTTGGCCGGGTTAAACGGCAAGACAGTCACTCGGACCCTGTTCTATTTGCTAGATCGAGTGCCCCCGCGCTTCCCCGCACTGACTCACTTGCCCACACGGAAAAAAAGGATGTCTTAAATTAAGACAATATCCTTTTGGTCAAGACAAATATTGATTCATATATGGGGAAAACAATATATTCTTGAATGAAGTAAAATTTTGTCTTAGTTTTATTGTCTTCTTCGAAGACATTATACTTGAATGAAGAATTATTAAGTTTAATTTAATATTATTTCTAAAACTAGACAAAAACCAGATATTTTCTTCAATTAAGATTATTATAGTCTTGAATCACAAATATTTGCTTAAGTCAAGAATAAAAACCAAGTAAGTATTTATTATTCTTAATTTGAGTAAACAGGTTTTCTTGGACTGAGTACATTTACTTACGTTAAGAAAATATTTACTTGGATTGAAACATTTTTTCTGAGTTGATATTCTTCGCTGAAGAGATCCTTTTTTCCGTGTACTCGGCACACTCACGTCGCTCGCAGCACGCTACCGTTTCCCGCGATTTTTGTGATTGTATTTTCCTCAAGTTCGTGTTCTTGTTTGAAAAAAAAATACATGTAAACACGTACTCGTCCACCCAACTTTCTCGGCCTAGTATCATTTTGCTGTCTCTACCATCTGCTCGATACGTGTGATCAAGGCATTAGAAAACCAACGCTTAAGGCGCAGATATATGATTTTAGTCACTTTTAAATCTGTTATTACGCCTTCATATAATGCAAGTAAGTTATGCAAAGAATGTATATTAAACTAGAACGCATACACATCAATTGTATATCTACTTTGGTTTTTTGGTGGGAAATTATCAAATAACTTCTCCCGCTCTGGGCGGAGCGGGAGGGTGTGTCAGACTCTTACTGACTAAAACCCACCCGTGTCCCTTCCGTTGCCTGTGTTGCCAGGGGCCTCGGTAACCCTTTTGTACCTTCACGCGATCAATTATATACTAATGTGAATATTTAAGTTGGGTAGTAAAATACTTTATTAAATAAAATCAGGAATTATGTCCATCCAAAGCTTAAAAAAAAGATATTACTTTCAAACTACTTAAAATATTTTCATGATTTTCTTTTATGAACAGGCTATAATAACTATAATACTATCTATGTATTATCTATAATACTATCTGTGATCTAGCGCGACGTGTATTTGTATGACCAAGGTCAACGGCGATTACCCGACCCTTAAGCCAAGAAACAAATGAATGCGCTTTGATCGCGCTTTTCCGCTTTTAAAGCAATATTGTACTCCAAGTTTTGCCTTAATATTTCTAACCTGTCTGAAACTTTGACATCCAGTGCCCCAACGTCCACAATAAGGTGTGACGTCCAGACAGGAAGGAAGGGTGACGTCATAAGCCCATTAGCACTAATGCTACCCATACAAGCACACTCATTGTTTTATGGTCGGTGATGGAAGACGCTGTAAGGTGCAGGTGCAAGGCGCTGAGTAAGCGGTGTTTGTAGTTATTTATTGCTGTGTGTCTTTATGTTTTAAGGTACACGGTTAGCATGTACCAAGTGGCCTTATTGTATGTGTACAATGACTATACAGCCTCATGTGTACCTTGCATACAGTGAGCTGATTATTTTAAGAGGCTGAGAACAGCTAAAGCGCGGTCACTGTCGGACTGCATAGAAAAGAAAGAGAAGCGCGATGACACAATGCTGGAAATTTATTGCAAAATTTGAAGCAAAAAAATCAAAATAATATTTTACTAATATTTTGCTTGTAGAATAATCTGACAAAAAATTAGAGTGATTGCATGTATATTAGTATGGTTTTTAATCGTTAAAATTTTCTTTTAGAGGTATCTTCGTGAGTTTTTTTCTAGCGTATTAAATTAGTTGTATTATATTTTCAACACACTATCTACCTAGCATATATCCTGAAGAACATCATATATATTTCTGATTTTGTTTACTGCAGTGGATCATATACTTATAAAACTTGCGTTTAGCTCCTGTAGTCCCCTTAATATCTAGGTCACTTGCAATCATAAACTACCTCCTCATTGTGAACTGTTACTTTATCTGTTTCCTTACCATCAGCCGTCAGTCTGGTGACAATGTTCTTGTTTTAAATGGGAATGCAGAATGGCATCGTTGCTTAGACCGTTTTGAGGAAATTTGCTTCATAACAATATTGTTAGTCGTTTTGCTTCGATTGCTTTTTTCTTCAAACCGAAGAGATTCGTCATGAAAGCAGTGTGAACTATCTGTTGGCTTTTGCTCATGAGAGGAAGAACGTAGCTATTACTGAATCAATATATATAAGAAAAGTATTGCTATTAAGTTGTTTATTAGGTATATGGAATAACTTACAAGTAGATAAATATCTAGAGGAGTGAAGTGAGGGTTTATTACATTAGTGAAATGATATAAGGTATGTAACTCTCAGTAGCAGCCCGGCGTCTGGAATTGTGCCCGGTTGATGGCATTAGGCTCGCCCCCTATTACATGGGACTTAAACATAACTGGCGAAATGTGGGTATACTACAGGTACACCTCTGCCCAACCCTTCGGGGAACAAGGCGTGATGTTATGTTAAGTTAAGTAACCCTGGAAGAAAATTATGTACCAACATAATTCGCTGAAATCGAATATCTTCCCAAGAACAGCCTCAAAACATAATTCTTAAAGATTTTTCTCTTCAAGCCCAAATATTCTAAAAAGTATGCAGAAAAACCCTCCGTAAAAAAACGCAAAAAAATATATTTATGGTTATGGCACAATTTAACCACAGATAATCTCGGTGAACCTGTGCCACTGGCCACTTTCTATAATGCCGGGCCCATCGTAAAGTTTAAAATACTTTATGGTTGAAAAAAGAAAAGAAAATGGACGTTTCTTCGTTTTTTAGGGTTACGTAGTCTACAAGGAACCCTTATAGTTTTGCCATGTCCGTCTGTTTGTCCGCGGCTTAGCCCAGAGACTGTGTGGATCGCCCGGAGGGCACGGTGGAGCATACGGTGGAGGTCTGCCCGGCTTGGGCAGAGCACCGCCGTGTCCTCGTGGAGGCGATCGGCGGCAGAGAGGTTTATAAGAGGTTAAGCAAGTCAGCGTACGTACTTTATAACCTGGCAAAAAAGTAAGCACTCGCACAGTGCTGGAAGCTTATCAAGGTTTAGTTGCGTCAATTTTGAGATTCGGAGTTATATTCTGGGGCAACTTTACTGAGAGGGAGAGAATATTCAAAGCCCAAAAACGTTGTTTAAGGTCAATGACTAGTCTTAAAAATACCGATAGTTGTGCACCTGTGTTCAAGTCTCTAAAATTACTCACCCTTCCGTCTTTGTATATACTTGAAGTTGTAATATTTGTTAGAACAAACATACACCTTTTTACCCTAATGGACGATATTAGAACACGACCGGGACCTGTTAGATCGCAGTACAAAAATCTAATGATTACAGGGATGTACAAAACAGCATTATTAAGAAAAAGCTTTCTATCAATGGGGCCAGCTATCTTTAACAAAATACCTCATGCCTATAAAGAAGAGTCGTTAAGCATATTTAAAAAGAAGCTAACATCCTTACTAATAGATAAATATTACTATTCTGTACAAGATTTTTTGAATGATAAAAGTTTATAATGTTATATTCATTTATTATATTTTATTACAAATTTCATTATGTACCTTGTTAATGTAGGCAAACTAATTCAATTTAATCAATAATTGTTAAAATACGGAATCAATATTGTTGATTTTTATGTTTATTTTTAGTTATTTTTGATGTCTGTATAACATAACTGTACTTCTATGTTATTTATTTTCTTTTTTTTTGTTTGTTTGTTTGTCTGATTAGAAGATAGAAATATGTTTTTACTTTTGCATGCCGTAAGGTAGAGTGTGTTGGAACTGCTTTTATAATGTTTACATCCTATTTTGTAACCACATTCATGGCAAATAAATGATTTCTAATTTCTGAGAGATTTCTCGCGTCCGGCCCTGGTTCAGGCCATGGTACGGAGCGAGAGGGCATGTGCAGCCGCCACCTCCTTCTGCGAAGCACTAATGCTCGTGGAGGAGGCGGGACGATTGAGGGAAAGGCAAATTTCGCGCCCTCTCGCCCCTAGCCGCCGCAGGAGACGCCCTGGGCGTCGGGAATCCCGGGCGGATTTCCAGCCACCGTGTAGGCGCGGGCTTGCGGACGGTGAGCAATGGGTAGCTCACCGTCCGGTAAGGACCAGGCCCGGGTCGACGGCGCGTTGTATTTCACGCGCGCCTCAAAGAGATGTCGTCAGCACAAATGTAGGGGTCCACTAGGGCCGATGCCTGCCGGGGTCGCGGGAAGGTACTAAAGGGTCACCGAGGCCCCCGCAACACAGGCAACGGAAGGAATAGCGGGAGGGTGTGTCAGACTCTTACTGACTAAAACCCACCCGGTTTTAGTCAGTAAGAGTCTGACACACCCTGCCTGTCACCCTGAAATAATACAGTTTGCTGCCAACAAGGACAGTTAGTCGTTAATTATTATACAATAAACACAGTAGAGCCCTTTTTGGCAACAAATTATATTAAATCAACTTTAAAATCCATTTTAAAGTTTCGTCCCGATTCACCCCTGCATTTCTATTCACCCCGTTTTACCGTTATTTTTTTTTGTACGTAAAGTGTTTTTGAATGTTTTTTTTTCTCGTATACCCCATTGTGTTGGATGTCGTTGGAAAGGTCGTTTAAAAATGCGAGTGTGTGAAAACCATTTTTCGAATCAGGGATCCGTTTGCGAAATACTAAGCTTTAAAGTACAAATTTTTGTTAGAGTCCCAGCCAGCCGAATGGTTATTTTTGGATATGTGAAAAAATTAAAAAGAAAACTAACTAAACTACAGCTAAGTAGGATTTACAAGTTAACGAGTAATCGTCGACCAACTTACATTTGCAATTAGAAAGTATAGGAGAATATGTTTTTAAACTACAACGTTAAGTTTGTTCTTGATATAAATTCATCCCAACTACGGAACCGATTGACTGATTTTGCGTAGTCCGACAGGAACTAAGCCGGTTTTTTTTAAATACGAAATGTCTCGTTTGCTGTACACCTGAAATGTTTTGCCAGCGAGATCTGGCTGATTTTGTTATTTTTTTGAAAAAACTTTTGAGTATGACTGACTGTTGTTAAAGTAGCATTATTCGTCTGCTAATAAAAAGTCATTTATAAGAAACTCGTTCGTTCTCGTTCTCATCTTCGTTTCTGCGAGTTATGACCGAAATATTGTTAATTCTACATTCTATATAAATGAAAATGAAATTCTGATCGTTGGTAAGCGCATTACTTGATACTGATCTTAGGGCCCATTTGGCTATGTTTTGTTTTAAAATGATTTCATAATCAGCCTATAATGTTCCCACTGCTGGGCCACAGGCCTCCTCTCTAAGAGAGGGAGTGGGCCGTAATACACCACGCGGGCCCAGTGCGGGTTGGTAGATATCACATGTCTTCAAATTTTTGGTTCTAGGACATGCCGGTTTCCTCACGATGTTTTTCTTCACCATTTTGAGAGTAGTCGTGATAAATAATTTACACAAAGTAAAGCGCCTGTCTGGGTTGGAACCTACGACCTACAACTCGTAAGTCGCGGCCATTACCATTGGGCCACCACTGCTCTCTTTAAAATGATTGTAATAGTCCAAATAAGGATTTTAGGGAAAGATAAATGGGAAAAGTTTCCCAAAAATTTAAAATATTGTAAAAACCGAAAATCCTATTTTTTATATGAATTATTCTTTTGACAGAACGTCTGTAAGGTCAGCTAGTCTATAAATAAAAAAATATTTATCCTCTGGTTCCTTTGTTGCACTTTAATCGTTTATGATCCATTTTATAATAACTAAATTTTGCTTTCCGAACCCTCACGAATCTAACTAACGGCTCGTTAGTCAAAGTCAAAGGCATTCCATCCGTCCAGAATTCTCAGTACAGATTTCGGTTCAACGGACCGATTTTTAATCCCCTCTAAGCCCAGTTGGCTGCAGTCTTCAAACCACAAGACATTCTAGACAAATAGGGGTCATCCATAAATTGAGAAATCATCTAACTGAAGGAAGAATCTAAAGTATTCAAACTCTAAACTTCAATTACAACGAAAAATTAAAAATATGTATTACCAACTCTATCAGTATTATCTATAAGGTTTCATTTAAAATGGCGAAATATGCAACTCACATCAGGGGTCACCCCGTGACAAGGACGGGGGGCACCAAAAATAATGATATTCGTTTGACGTAGCATAGGGATAGCCTCTAGGTAGAATACTGACCTAGTAATGCTGCTAGACTCTTGTGAACCGTTCTTAACATACAAGAAAACTAACGAAGACAATTCAACTCCACTTCACCTGTACGCCGTGGGCGTGGTTCCAGCTCATTAGCCTGATTTTTCTCAGCACCCACTCTGTGCCCTAATCTGGCATTGTTTTGTAAAGCTCTCTGTACATTATTTTGGATATTAATATGTCATCACCGTCATCATCATCATTTCAGCTGAAAGACGTCCACTGTTGGACATAGGCCTCCCCCATAGGCATTGAATGTGTAACTAACTAGGATTAGCGTATTTTTTTTAAGTTAGTTACACAATCTAAAATCGCAAACCTGTCTTGAGCAAGCGAGGTGATCAGTGCTCATATGCCTTATTTGTATAACAAGGCTTTTGTCAATAAAAGGCTGGTATTGTTATTTATTATTAAGTATTACAAAAACAACGGCACTTTTGTAAAAAAATAATGTTAAGTAAGCTCGAGAAAATACACTGCTTTTGATATCCAAAGTCTGCGGCAGTAAAGCGATATTGAACCGACAAAAACTTAAGTTCTGTATTTTCGTTTCACGCCACTCACTTCCGAAAGTGTTTTTTTGCAAACTTTTATTAGGTACATCGCATCAATGTTTTGCGTCTATCTATCGCAAGTCGCATTACAGCCGGTCGCGGGAAGGTACTTATGGGTCACCGAGGCCCCTGCAACACAGGCAACAGGAAGGAATACGGGTGGGTTTTAGTCAGTAAGACACACCCTCCCGCTCCGCCCAGAGCGGGAGAAGTTATTTGATGATTTCCCATCCTCAAAAAAAAAAAAGTCGCATTACAGCCGGCCGCGGAGTAGGGGTAAAGTGTAAGGCGCTCGGCAGCCAAGGTCAATATGGCGGCGCCCATGGCTCGCATCAGCTTCACTAAAGTTTCACTTGCACAGTGGTTTCATAAAACCCCACATATTTTTTTTGGAAATCGTTTGTTTTTTTTTTTTTTTTTGTAAAAAAGTTTTTTGTTTTTCTCGTTTTAGTTGTGGTGCGGGTACCTACCCCACACGAATTTGTATACCACTACTGGCTATGTAAACAATAGTCAGTTTTTATAATATCATCAACATTCACCAAGTGGAATACATACGTACCTATTATTGTAGCTAACTCATAAACCACTCAAGAAAAGTTATTAAATTTATATGGGTGGTCCCATATATATTTTATTCTCTTTCCCCAAGCGTTAATCGCGCAAGATTTGCTCTACTACATGAAAAAATTATATCCAAAATTGGTCCATAATTGATCAAAATATCGATGAACACACATAAAAAAAAATATACATTATACAGAAGAATTGAGAACCTTCTCCTTTTTTTGGAATCGGTTAAAAATCTGTACGGTAGTGGCTGAGCCAGTAAGAAAATAAGAGTTCAATTCTTCAATTATAAACTCGTCAACTTCGATCAATTGATCAAAGCTCGTCAAGATATCCGCCCCTTGCCAAACTCACTAAGACGCCAAGAGATTCTTGAAGCACTGTGCAGTCCGATTCAAACTTTATGGGGGCTCGGAACATGAGGCGAGTCGCTGTGCAGTAACGAATTCATGTGTCAGCGGGGGTGAGGGGTGAGGTACTGCGCAGCGGTAGCACACCTCAGAGCCGTCATTAGGTTTGATGCGTACTATACGATTGGCTATCGATTGGCTCATTAGCAGGCGGTGAAGTCATCACAGCATTTTAAAAAGTTTATTGCGCTTCTCGCATCATAAAGGCTCCTGCATACTGAGGCGATATCGCGGGCGCGACAACAATATGCCTGTCGCGTCCGCGATATAGCCCCAATCTGTAAAACCCTTAAATATAAACGCCGCTTAAAACGACACTGACTAATTAGTAATACACGCCCGGACACGCCCATCTAAATTTATGAGAGAGATGCCTCCTTTAAGTCAAATAAAGCTTAATGAGTGAGCTGTTTCGAAAAACTTGGTACGCTTCATTATCTGTGCTTTAATCTACTTTCATAGTTGGATGTGGGCGAGGTCTAGGAAACGGTACGACAGTTTTTGCTTGATGTAACGTTAAAAAGTTTTGTTGTATCTTTTCCATACTATAGCATCGTCTGTCGGTAAAAAATCAGTTTGAGATTGACAATTCTTCATAAAATTAGGTTTTTTGTGGTGTAAGCCAAGATGGCGTGTTACCTACCAATTTTTTTTGAAGAAGTTTCTGATGGACATTCTAAAAGCTTTTTCAATTCTAAAGCTAATTCTAGACATCCAGAGAAATGTTATTCTATGCTAGTAGGAGCGGGAGGGTGTGTCAGACTCTTACTGACTAAAACCCACCCGTGTTCCTTCCTGTTGCTTGTGTTGCCAGGGGCCTCGGTGACCCTTTAGTACCTTCCCGCGAAAGGAAGTAGACTAGGGCTGAAACTTTCAATGAAGCTCTATGTTAATCAAGGCTAATCCATTGGTATTCTATTCGAGTATGGGTGGTTCCGATACGAGTCCAATTAACATAGTAAATATCCTGATCCGATAATCGGACCGTTGACGTCAATCGAATTTCTAGAGTTGACGTTACCAAGTGTTGGAGCTGTTTTTTAAAATAGATAAATGAGCTTACCTTTGATCATATGATAGAAAAACCGGCCAAGTGCGTGTCGGACTACGCACAATGAAGGGTTCCCTAGTTGGGAAGCTGGGATGAATTTATCCCGAAAACAAACTTAACATTGTTGTTGAAAAACATGTTCATACATCGATATGCATCGATATATGCCACAGTAAATTCTCCAACTGCAAATTTAAGTTGGTCGACTATTACTCGTTAACTTGTACAGCCTACGTTTTCCTTTCAATTTCATTATAATATGTACTACAGCCATGATTTTAATCAAATCTCCATAAACAACCATTTAGCTGGCAGGGGGCGAGGGCATTTTTTTTTTGATTGGGAAGTTATCAAATAACTTCTCCCGCTCTGGGCGGGGCGGGAGGGTGTGTCAGACTCTTACTGACTAAAACCCACCCGTGTTCCATTCGTTACCTGTTTTGCCAGGGGCTTCGGTATCCCTTTCGGACTTTCCTACGACCCCGGCAGGCATCGGCCCTATTGTCCACTAGGGCCGATTCAAGGGGATTCAAGGATTCGTGTGTGTGTCGTCCCTACACGAATCCTTGAATCGAAGCAAACGAATCCTTGAATCGTAAAATGGCGTTGACAGACTCGCAATAATTCTCAACGACCAATCCAACGATACCCCACACCATGGGATAGACGAGAAAAAAATATCATCCCCACATCACGTGCAAGGCGTAAAAAAAAATATGTTTTTATGAATTTATTTTACCACTTTATCGGCGTGAATAATATGTACACCTATGCCAAATTACAGCTTTCTAGTACTAAGCATCTCTGAGCTACAGTGGGGACAGACAGACAGACAGACGGACATGGCGAAACTATAAGGGTACCTTGTGTACTACGGAACCCTAGAAACGGGGAGATGGCTTGGTAAGGGGGATACTACCGACCTAATTGAGAAGATGTATGGAAGATGAAGATATGTGCCGCCGACTCCAAATAAATTGGGATAAGGGCAGGAGAATGATGATGAAAGATGAATAGGGAAAAATCATGAAAAGAGCTAAATAGAAGGTCAGAAGAAGGGCAGGGTTATGACAAAAGTGTATGGTGGTAACTGTGTATTATAGAAGTTTATTAACTACCTATAAAGATTATCTAAAAAAAAATGCCGAAAATCTGAAAGTAATTAAATATGGAGGCCTTGGCAGAGAGTACAACTTTGTGCCCTTTGGCGTCGAGACCCTCGGTCCGTGGGTCCCAGTGCGCATAAGTTATTTGCGGAAATCGCGAAACGTCTAGTTGATGTAAGTGGTGATCGAAAATCTGGCGGCTTTCTCGCGCAACGCATCAGCATTTCAATTCAGCGAGGAAATGCCGCCAGCAACTTCGGTAGAATGCCTCGAGGGCCTTTTCTAGGTTTAACTTAGTTTTAATTTAATTTAGTTAATGTTAATAATCATCTTGCAATTTAGTTATGTAAATAAATGATCCTATAAAGAAAACAATAATATACACACAGGGCTATTTCAAATTGGCTAGCCAAACTCCGCACACGCGATTGGCATCGATATTTAAACACGATAAAATAGTAAATAAAAATTATGTAAAGGTCAACGACCGCTGTTAGTGTTATTATTTGAAGAATGAGTTGAGAAAATTTGTTTTCTTATGTTTTATTGTGTTTAGATATAGATATCCAACACGTCTGTGAAGTTTGCACAAAAAAATAAGTTTTTTAAGCGAACTACAGGAGCTAAACGCAATTTTTATAAATTTTATAATGCCTTAAAGTATATGATCCGCTGCAGTAAACAAAAACAGAAAATGTATGATATTTTCAGCATATTTGCTAGATAGATAGAGTGTTAAAAACATAATACAACTAATTTGATACGATAGAAAAAAATCACGAATATACCTCTAAAAAATATATGTATACAAGAAATCATTCAGATTTTTTGTCAGATT
The DNA here is from genome assembly GCA_905333075.3 of Atethmia centrago. Classification (NCBI taxonomy): domain Eukaryota; kingdom Metazoa; phylum Arthropoda; class Insecta; order Lepidoptera; family Noctuidae; genus Atethmia; species Atethmia centrago. The sequence goes on from HG995384.1 coordinate 21,997,255, forward strand.
ATTCTACAAGCAACATATTAGCATACCTAATAGTGTTTGATTTTTTTTTTTGATAATTCAATCAATAGATTTTTTGTAAATAGGTAATTGCTTCATATTTTGCAATACATTACTAGCGTTGTGTCATCTCGTTTCTCTTTCTTTTCTATGCAGTCCAACAGTGACCGCGCTTTAGCTGTTGTCAGCTTCTTAAAACTGATATTTCAAGTGACTACAATAATTGCGGTCGATGAGCCCAGAAAAAAAATCATCAAATTTATTTATTTATTGTTTTATAATGTTTAGATACCCATCGCGTCAGTGGAGGTTAGCTAGCCAATTCAAAATAACCCTGCATTACCCATACTGACCTCTAGTATTTAGACCATTTTAAAATTTTAATTTTCTGATAAGTATTCACATGCACATCAAGAAGATTTACAAAAGATTAAAGAACAAAACGAGCTTAGAATTCCGTCCTAAAATTCCTAAAGCGAACCACCAGGGCCTCAAGTCTGCTACTCGTATTACAATAGTGTCAGAATGGTCTGTTCCGATCCTCGTTAATGACGCCATTATATTAGTAGATTACCAAACTTGTCAAAATCAACAATTATAAAATCAATGATAGACCATTCTGACACTATTGTAATAGCAGACTTGAGGCCCAGATCGTATGTAGTACATCTATGGTAGCACTGAATTTTGTTTCGTTCTTCTATTTTGGTTTGCAAGTTTTAAAAGAAAAGTTTTGAACCAGGCGAAGAAAGGAAGTATAAAAGTAGTTTCGTATTATAAACGGACTTATGAATATGGTAAGATCTGGTGTTAAAATGTATTAAAAGCTCTCAAAATATTTTTGACAAATGATTTTAAAATTAAATAGTTAATTATCATGTTAAATGTCAGTTAATATTGAACATGTGTGTGTCATTTAATTTTATGTTTTAAACGGCGAGACAGATTATGTAACCCATGTCTTAAGACTATTCGTATCTCGCGGGAAGGTACTAAAGGGTCACCGAGGCGCCTGGCAACACAGGCAACGGAAGGAATACGGGTGGGTTTTAGTCAGTAAGAGTCTGACACACCCTCCTGCTCCGCCCAGAGCGGGAGAAATTATTTGATGACTACCCACCCAAAAAAAAAATGTCATAGCATCTTAAACTTGACTTAACATTGTGGCAACACTATCAAGGCAGAATACGAAACTTCCTTTGCAAACCGCAAGTACCGAGGGACTAAGAAAACTCAGTACGGACGTACGTACTTTTTACCAATCACAAATCGTGTCACGCGTCAAGTTATAGTGAACGCACAGTAATCGCTTTGCATTCGGCAAAATTCGCCCGTAACGGACGGAATTTCTGTCTCAACACTCTCAACCTCAAAGTCAAAGTCAAAGTCAAATTTTTTTTCAAATAGGCACATAAAAGGCACTTTTGAACGTCAAAATTAACAAAAAAAAATAGAATTGATTCTAGTTATTTAGAATTGTGTCTATACGGGCTATTTGATGTCCGCTCCGGTCGCCCGCCTGTCTCACAGTCATGTGGGTCCAGTTCTGTTCAAACGTCCGAATGTCTACAGCAGTCCCAGTGTGCCGCAAATCGATTGCTTCCGACCTTTGCAATGCAACTGTTGCGTCCGTTACCACTTTGTTAATTTTCCGTGTGGTGATGTTAGGTTATTTTTAGGGTTCTGTGCCTCAAAAGGAAAAAACGGAACCCCTATAGGATCACTCGTGTGTCTGTCTGTCCGTCTGTCACAGCCGATTTGCTCCGAATCTACAGGATCTATTAAGTTGCAATTTGTTCTACATATGTGTTTCTGTGACCCAAACACGCACATGTAACGTAAATACATCTATTTTGAATAAGAGGATCACTTTTGGTTTATTAGAAAATTAAAAAAAAAAGTTTTGCGAACTGTACCGTGTGATATATCAAATGAAAGTGCTTGTTGAGAGGGTCTCAAGTATGTATTTTAATAATTTTTAAAATAAACAGTTTTAAAGTTATTTAAGAAAATAGATGAATATTGACCATTCGGATCGGAGCTAAGGAGGGTTACCCTTAGCTCCGAAACTACTGAACCTAAAATTTAAAAAAAAAATACAGAAAATTATTCTTTACTTTTAGATCACAGGAAAACAGAAATAAGAAGTCTATGTTATCAAAATAACATGATACATGTCTCAATATGTTGCGTACAACTTATTTTTTTTTTTTTTTGAGGGTGGGAAATCATCAAATAACTTCTCCCGCTCTGGTCGGAGCGGGAGGGTGTCTCAGACTCTTACTGACTAAAACCCACCCGTATTCCTTCCTGTTGCCTGTGTTGCGGGGGCCTCGGTGACCCACAAGTACCTTCCCGCGACCCCGGCAGGCCTACCCGCGTCCCCGGCAGGCCTTCCCGCGACCCCGGCAGGCCTTTCCGCGACCCCGGCAGGGTACAACTTATATTTGCAGTTGGAATATATAGGAGAACATGTTTTTCAACTACAATGTTAAGTTTGTTCTCGGGAAAACATGGTAGCTAACATACTTGTTGTACGGAAACCTCACCACGCGAGTTCAACTCGCACTTGTCCCGTTTTTTTAGGGCTATATGGGATTGAAGTACTTAGTATAGCCATTTAGTCAAGTTGCTTTAGTAAATTCATTTTAAGCTGCAAAACCCTCCCTGTTGTTAGTTTCGAGGTTTCCAGCAAAGAAAAGATCTCCATTTTGCTTCCACAAGTGTGTTGTTAAAGATGACTGGAATGTTTTATCAAGAGCTTGGACAGAGGGTCTGCCAACATCCTCTTTGACGCAAATCTGTTGTTAAGTTCCATGATTATTATCTAAGTTAAATCTTTATTGTTTTTCGGCAACAGCATCTAAGAATCTGCTTCAAAGGTCATGTTGACAAGTTCCTGTTCTATAGTATAGTATCTATTTATTTATTTATTTGCATAAAGTACACTCAGTTACAGGCTAGGCTAAAACGTATGAGTACATGACCCTGGTAGGGCGCAGCAAGTATTACTACATTTAACTTTGAATTAATGAATGAATAAAATGCACCGACCCCAGCGTGGTTAAATCAGACTCGATTGCTCGAATGAACCCAAGGATTCACACAAGTCCCTGGAGCCTCATGTTTCATGGCACTACAGAGACCATTGCATATCAAAGAGTAGACCGCGGGGCGCGGTAATGGTCAGGAAGACGTGCCCTTAGGATAGGAGAGATTATTAGAGCCTACCGGATTTGCATCCTAGAGTAAGCCATGGAATAGAGAAGAGACGGGTGATTTATCTATCTATCTATTTATCTATCATTTTTTAACAACGTCACCGCCAGGTTGGCTTAGGTCCAGTTGCTTTCTCGCCTCTTCTGTGTCACTGCTATGCTGTGTTACACGTTGCTGTTTCCAATGTCTTCATCTGAGGTCTCGCTACTATCCGTTTCTGATTTCTTGTAACACACGCTAGCAGCTTTTCTAATCTTATCTCGATCTTCAGCCGTGTCCATCCAAAAGTTGATTTTCTTGTCGAAGTAAGTCATGTCCTGCATTAGGTTGTCATTTCAAGTGTAAATAAGTCATTTCATTTCACTACATTTAACTTACGAGTATATCTAGGAGAAGTTAACATTACATTGCATACCTACTAGATATTATCACAACATTAATTATTATTACTGATACGTACATTACATTCATTCATTCAACACGATTACATTCTAACATATTTTTTTTTTTATTTACATTAATTAAAGTCATTTTAACTATATAGTAACATTAATAAAATTATTTTATACGTAGACATACATATAACATTTATGCTTTATCCTTTCTACTCAACCAGTTACATCATTCTGTCTCTCTATTCCTGAAATTCAATCTCAAAATAGGCGTATCAACTGCATAATATATTAATTAAACTGGCTCGTAGTCCCCAGCTCTGAATAATATAGCCCGTGTAGACGATATCGTTATAAACCAATCTGCATTAAATTATAAATCATACTTGATAACGATTTCAACTAGTTCGCAGTTGTGACAGTTTTGTTGGCAAAATAATGAGGTATGGTAATTACGAGGGCGGCACTGAAAATTTCGGGAATCAAGGAAGTGACACAACATTACTATTTAAAAATGTATTTATTGCTTTTCGAAGTATTCTCCGCGAAATTTGACACATTTTTTCATACGATAGAACCAATCATTGAAGCAACCATTTTTTTTTGGGTGAGAAATCATCAAATAACTTCTTCCACTCTGGGCGGAGCTGGAGGGTGTGTCAGACTCTTACTAACTAAAACCCACCCGTATTCCTTCCTGATGCCTGTGTTGCCAGGGGCTTCCCGCGACTACGTCTAACGTATGGTTTTACGATCCACATTACAACGGTCGTTGACAATATTACACCATTTCTTAAGGTCTCCAGTGTCATCACAATCATTAGGCATCGACTTAATGTTTACGAAGCCATGCGACGCTTCCTGCCGCCATTATTATGATACACTGGCTTCTTCGGCCCCCGACCCACCGCGTCACGTCGCATCGCCCGCCTATCCTATTACTTCGTTTTGGCTTAGCGTTCTTTCTGACTTTTTTTCTTCTTGAACAACTCCTAACAGCCGTAGCGTGATGATAAAGAAAATAAAAAATAGTCTATAACCTTCCTCAAGAATTGGGCTATCAAACGCAAAAATATATTTTCTAATCCGACTCGTAGTTCCAGAGATTAGAGCGTTCAAACAAATAAACAAACAAACTCCTCACATTTATAATATAATATCAGTGTGATCCCACTGATATAATTGAGGTAAATGACACATTTATACGTCGTTGGGACATGAACTGAGAGACAATAAACTGGGAAGTGCGAGATACAAGGAGCAATTAGGTTTTATTATTGTTCCAACTTTAGCTTGCAAGTTCATGACCTCTGTATGTAGGGCTGCCATCTTTTTTTTTTTAACAAATATAGTATTTTTTCCAAAAAAAGATGCAAAAATACTACTACTAATATGTACTTTTGGCAAATTCAGGAAAAAAAAGTACACATTTATTTTTAATCATTATTTATTTTTCCATATACAAGGTGTCGTTTTGCATCCTCGTCAAATTCAAGAAGGTAACTATGCTAATGATTCTCGACACGAATCAATAATAAAATAAGTAGGTCTTTTTTTTCTAATTTTAGGAAATCGGCATGTGTGGGACACGCATGTTAAAATGCGTCCCGTGTGATACCGCACTGTAACTGCCCTTTTTCACACACACTACCGCATACAGAACTGGATGGTTCTGTGAAAGTGGTGAATTCTAAAATACTGTTAAACTTAAATAACTAAAAAACAAGTATTTATTAATTATTGAGCAGGTATATTTTATTTGATTATTTACGTCTTTCATAGCAGCCTCCTGAAATTTGGCGATGATTTGGATGCAACGACACCTTGTATATTTGTTATTGCTCTCCGTTTTGGCTATCAATGATCTTTTACCTTTTTAACAGTACACTTGGTTCCATATCTGTTAATAAAATCTTCTTGCACCATTGTGCATTGGTAGTCGAACTCCCATTCGCTCTTATATTTTTGAAGCCTTTTATCTTTTTTTTGCTTTTTTTTTGGGTGCTGTGAAAGAACCATCATCAGTTTCCATGTTTTTTGATTTTAACAGCAGAAAATAAACACATAAATAAAAATCGGGCGACATTCATCGACAAATTATTGACAGTTTGACAGTTGACGTTTTGTAGTAGTAGTTTTGTAGTAGCTGAATTCTACCTGTTGTAAAGGCGAAGGAACTGAGCCATACTGCCCTGCCTGGTCTTAAAACGCTGACAACACCTAAACCGCGGTCACTGTCAGATTGCATAGATAAGAAAGAGAAGCACGATGACACAACGCTTGTAATTTATTGCAAAATATGAAGCAATTATCTATTTAGCTACTCAAAATTGAGTTGAGTAATCGAAAATAAAAAGCAACCAAGTTCTGCATTCAAATAAGACGTTCTTATTATTAATTAAATATGTAACGTATTTTGATATTTAATACAGATATTTTGGTTTGGAACTCAAGCTAAGAGGTTAGTTTAACGTTAGTTTGTATCAAGATTTTTTTTCAAAACATGTTTTGGTAACAACCAAGTTATGAGAAATACGAGTATGTTCAAAAGTAACATATATTTTTTCCGCTACCACTAAGTATACTGATTTGGCAATTTTTTTTCCTAAGACCATCCTGCGTTGGTCATTTGCCTCTTGTCAGCGCCTTAATTTAACGTTTTGCTGCCGTGAATGCGTTTCGTTCTGAAATTCCCCGTGCAGCGCTGCGGGTACGGTCCAGACATCCAGTCACAGTTAGTATAAAAAAGCGCGACCGTTGAATTAGGGATAAAAATATAGTATTTCTCGTACTATATTATTGTTCTATATTATATAGTACAATTGACTGAAATATAGTACAATATATATATTATAGTACGGGTAAACCCTATCTGTATGTCAGGTTCCTATATTTTACGTATCGTTTTGGGTGGAGTAGCAACACATCGGCCGAAGTAACGTGACGGCAGCGTGTTTAAGACTGTAATGGTGTTTTAAAATGACTTAAGTATGACATATCAAGCCGAAATAACGTCGCGTAATTTTTATAGAAATATTAGCACGCGGAATTTCCGTTGCGTAATTTTTATAGAAAATATTAGTATGCGGAATTTCCGTCGCGTAATTATCAGCAGGAGTGTCGCTTAGCTTTGACTGAAGGTCTTGTCCTTCTATCCGTCAGTAAGGTACCATAAAAATCTCTAAAATGACCGAATAATACCTACTGAATAATGAAACGTAAATTCAACTATTTTAAAATAAACTTGGCTTGTCCTCATTCCAAAGTTTAACCTTTGGAATACACGTGTGAATCCGTTGTTTGTTTTTACGGCTATTTTTATCTTTCAGGTCTATTTCTAAAACTAATCAAGAACTTACAACCCATTTTTACATTCGAATGTATTACCTAATTCAAGTCTGTATATTAAGGCTCTTATTCATAAACGTCGCGTCGATCAAACTTATTTTAGTTCAAATGCTGCTAAAGTTCGATTGTCCTTATCTGTCCCTTTGACCTTTGTGTTTGTAAGAGTGTGTAAGTGACAAAACCTATTTTAACTAAAATAAGCATGCTAAGTTTTATGAATAAGGGGATCGTTGACAAGACCCAATTGACTAAAATAGGCTTTTTTTAAGAAAAAAAAATTGCCAAATCTGTATAGTTTGTGGTAGCGGAAAAAATATATGTTAATTTTGAACATATGTATTTCCCAGAACTTGGTTGTTACCAAAACGCGTTTTGAAAAACAATCTCGAAACAAACTAACGTTAAACGAACCTCTTACCTTGAGTTCTAATCCAAAATATCTGCATTAAATATCAACATACGTTACGTATTTAATTAATAACAAAAGCGTCTTATTTGAATGCAGAACTTGGTTGTTTCTTATTTTCGATTACTCAACTCAATTTTGAGTAAATAGATAATTGCTTCATATTTTGCAATAAATTACAAGTGTTGTGTCATCGCGCTTCTCTTTCTTTTCTATGCAATCTGACAGTGACCGCGGTTTAGGTGTTGTCAGCGTCTTAATACGTGCACGTAAACCGGTCTCCGACCTCCTTGGCAGTCAAAACACAAAAATATATGAATAAAACAAAGCTGCATTGTCCCGACATTTTATTGAGCCCACATCTGGCACTGTACAATGTAAAAGTTATTAAAATATTTATATTGTCGCCGTATGGCATTGAAGTAGGTTAAGGGGGCACATAAAATGTAACACGGTTTGAATGGCGGCGTAGGCGCGTCTCCGGTCTCGAAGAACCCAATATGGGACATTTTTTGCGAAGAGGATACTGCAGAATACCTATAAACATATTATATCTATCAATATCAAACAGAACGGGCTGGGGAGTTTGTTGCGCCACTTCTTCTTCCCAGCTAAAGCACTAGGAAGTGGTGAAGGGCGGGCGTTTTTGGGGGACTGTCTTATGTAACTTTGACGTTCGAAAAGTGCTGATTCTCAGCCTAGTTTGAATAAATGACTTTTGATTTTGATTTGTGGACACTGGCAGTCGGGCTGGTCCACAAATTCAAGGTCGCTCAGCGCGCCATGGAGCGGGCTATGCTCGGAGTTTCTCTGAAGGATAAGATCAGAAATGAAGTTATTCGGCAGAGAACCGGAGTTACCGAGATAGCCTGGCAGAGTAAGCAACCAGAAGTGGGAGTGGGCTGGCCATATTTGTCGAAGGACCGATGGCCGGTGGAGCAGACGAGTCCTGGAGTGAAGACCGAGTATCGGCAAGCGTAGTGTGGGACGCCCCCCCTCAGCTAGATGGACCGACGACCTTAAAGAGGTGGCTGGGACAGACTGGATGCGGAAGGCGGAGGACAGGGTGTTGTGGCGCAGCCTGGGAGAGGCCTATGTCCAGCAGTGGACTGTTATAGGCTGAGTTGATTGATTTTCAATAATACTTAGATTAGGGTTCAAGATTCAAAACAAAAGTGCCTTATAAAAAGCTTAAAATTCCTTTAAGATAAGTGGCTTACATGAATCGTAGAATTTGCCAATATCAATAAAAAATACTTTAAGGGTCGGGTAATCGCCGTTGACCTTGGCCATACAAATACGCGTCGCGTTCACGCCGCGCCGCGCCGTCCGCCTTTCGGTTTCATAGGGAATATTTAATTTTAGTAACGAAAATATGAATATCAGAAAAAATCATAGATATAATTATAGATAGTAAAATAGTCTGTTCATAAGAAAAAAAAAACATGAAAATATCGTAAATGGTTTGAGGGTAATATCGTTTTTTTTTATTTATTGAATAGACATTACTTCCTGAATTTATTTCATAAAGTATTTTACTACAATACTTAAATATTTACGAATTGATGTGTATGCGTTATAATTGTTTGCATAACTTACTTGCATTATATGAAGGCGTAATAACAGACTTGAAAGCAACTAAAATCATATATTTTGGCCTTAACAGAGTTTCTTTCTAATCCTGCCATTGCAGGAACTTAAAACAGTCTCAGATACGCTTACGTTGGTAAAGATAGAGATCTCTCAATGAGAATAACAAAGAAAAACTTTCCTTCATGCAGTTCTCGCAATCCCATAAAATTGCTTATTCAATTGATACAAAAACCCTTCCGATGATATAACCTTTATACCCAAAAGGTCAGCTAGAGAGCGAAATGAGAGCATTATACGCCATAACGTTTGTCAATTTCCATAAATATTTCCAAGATTCCAGTGAATTGATAGTAATCTGATCCTACAAACTGCATTATAATCAGCATATAATGTTCCCACTGCTGGTACACAGGCGTCCTCTCTGTGAGAGGGTGTGGGCCATAATCCACCACGTGGGCCCAGTGCGGGTTGTAGATGTCACATCTCTTCGAATTTTTGGTTCTAGGACATACCGGTTTCCTTCACCGTTTTGAGAGCAGTGGTGATGAAATTATTTACACAAAGTAAAGCGCCTGTTTGGGTATGATGACAACAAAACTGCGATGCGATGCGATACGACGCCGCATCGAATAAAATAACATAATAAAATGACTTTGAGCTCGCAGATTTTTGCAATGCGATGCGAATTCGCAGTTTTGTGTGGGAGCCCTAAGACCGCCCATTGCGTCACCATTATGTAAAATTTCAACATTTATATTTGTAATTTTTATGGTGTACATAATAAAGAGTATTCTATTGTATTGTATTCTATTCTAAACCTTCCGGAATAATAATAGAGTATTTATAGAGAAATATATATATATTTCATATCACAGCATCCTGGTCTGAATATGAGATCAGTTGATCAGTTGTGAGAGAGTCAGATCCAAATTTTGGATTCCAAAAGGATTTAAAAATTACTTTTTGCATTTCATAGCCTAATTCTTAAGGAAGGTTAACATCATGCTACGACCCTTAGGAGCCGAGTAAAAAAAAAATAGCGCGGGCGGGAAATGTGACTTATTTTAGTATATTGTGGTGTATTAGGGCGAGGCCCCATTAGTGCGTTGCGCTGCGTTGCGTCGCGTCGTCGCAACGGAACAACGCATTGTATGCCACACCTGCGTTGCCTTGACGCTGCGCCAACGCAACGTAGGAGGGTATGCACGACGCCGCAGCTGCGTCTCAGTTCAGCCTTTGCAATGGATAGGTAAAAACGTGTTCTTTTGTTACGCCACCGCAGAAATAAACAGTCGTTACGCTCGTCTAGCTTCCTCCTCTAGCAGTGGATCACTGACCACTGTCCGTCGCCGCAGCGGAGCTCCGACAACGCAGGGCATCACCCTCCCTCCCGCTTCGTCTCATGTCCGTCGATCCGTTGAAACGTCGCGCGCGACGACGCAACGGTCTAATGGGACATGTCATAAAAAATATATGGAAAACGACGCAGCGACGACGCAACGCAGCGCAACGCAGCAATGGGGCCTCACTCTTACGAGTTCGACGCCAACGATGTCGCGGGCCGAAGGTAGTATCTATATACATAGATGACACACAAGCAGCTGTTGCTTTGCCAAGATTATTTTATTACTTTAATTCACCAACATAAATCTCTAGAATTTTCATTCTGATTATCTCTTTTGGGTTATAAAGACAGCATTTTGCAAAAAGGAATTCATTATAGCTGCCATATTTCAAGTGAATTTGGGTATAAAAGCAGTAATTTTACACACTGCAGCAGCTTATGTCTTGTAAGCACTTTATTTCAAAAAGTTTTAAGCATCGTCATTTTTAGGGTTCCTTAGTAAACAAGGAACCCTTATAAATTCGCCATGCATGCCTGTCTGTCTATCTGTCCCCGCTCTAGCTCAGAGACGCTTAGTAAGAAAGCTGTAATTTGGCATAGATATGAAATATTAATCACGCCGAAAAAGTGCTAAAATAAAATCTTGATTTTTTTTTTTATTGTACGTAAAGTGGGGATGATGTTTTTTTCTCGTCTATCCCCTGGCGTGGGATATCGTTGGATAAGCCGTTCAAAAATATTGCGGGATTTTTCGATGCAAGGATGCGTTTGCGTAATATTATGCTTTAAAGTGCAAATTTTTGTGAGAATCAAGGTGTCCCTACCCCCCCTGCCAGCTAAATGGTTGTTCATGGAGATGTGAAAAAATTCATGGCAGTAGTACATATAATGAAATTAAAATAAAAACTATCACAGCTAAGCGGGCTTTACAAGTTAACGAGTAATAGTCGACCAACTTAAATTTGCTGTTGGAGAATTGAGCGTGGCATCTATCGATGTATGGGAGAACATGTTTTTCAACTACAATGTTAACTTTGTTTTTGGGATAAATTCATCCCAACTACGGAACACTTCTTACCATGGGTGTTGTGGCGCAGCCTGGGAGAGGCCTATGTCCAGCAGTGGACTGTTATAGGCTGAGTTGATTGATTGATTGATTGATTGATTGATGGAACCCTTCATTGTGCGTGGTCCGCCACGAACTTAGCCGGGTTTTACTTGTTTTTAAGAACGAAGTGAGAGCATATTTTTAGATCACTCAGCTGTTTTTTATTTCACTTAAGTCATTTAATTTTATTGGAATATACAATGAAAATGATAATACATCAAATGTAGAAGGCTGTCTAGTTTAGCTTATAGCGCTAACGTAGAACAATCATAGGTAGGTACTATAACACAATTCCATAACAATAGAACTAACGACACAACAAAAAAAACGCCAAACCACCCAAACAGCTAAAGTGCCGACAATTACTAAAACTGTTCAAGCACAAAATAAAACAAAACAACCATAAATGTAATGTAACACGTATCAGACTCACAAATTGTTCTTCAAATAAAAATTATTGGTGAAATGTGAAGCGATACCCCACATTTAGGGGTCCGTTGGTATACCAACATGATTTTAATGCCTACGTTTCATTTTCCTACGTGGCTAGTGTCTAAGTTATAACAGGCGCACGGGTCGATAGATCAGGTTAAGCTACGCGGTTCTTTACATGCCAAGACCCCTCCGTGCCTCGGAAAGCACGTTAAGCCGTTGGTCCCGGCTGTCATTCGTGGATCTTTGACAGTCGTTACGGGTAGTCAGAAGCCCAAAAACTCTGACAACTAGTCTTACCGAGGGATATCGTGTTACCCAGTAACTGGGTTGTGGAGGTCAAATAGGCAGTTGCTCCATGTAATATACTGGTATTCAGCTGGAAGCCGAGCCCAACATAGTTTGGAAAAAGCGACGCAGATGGCAGGATGGGATAATATCCAATATCATTTTAATGCTTACGTTTTATTTTCCTCCTTCCCGTAAGACATATTGCATAAGGTTTTTCCGAAGTCAGGGTTTCTGCATTCAGAATATTGCAGCCTGTCTTGCATATTGTAGGAAAAATAAATTATGGCGAGATTTTCAAGCTGTAATTTATGAGTAATCTGCAGGTCTGTTTATCGTACTCAAAATCTTGCGCAAAGGTCAAGACAAAATGTAATTTTCTAGGAAGGAAAGTTTATAATACAATGTAGATTTGGTCTCTGAAGACATGACGGTAATACTATTATTTATTCCGTCTTCATGACGACTGATGATTTAAGAATAACGACACTTTGATGACATGCATTGGCCTTGCCGCCTGCGCAACTCTCCTTGGTACACCATAAGGTAATTTACTTCCACGTTCACGTGATTTTAAATTAGGTACGGAACCTTCAATACCAGTTTCCTTTACTAGTCTATGAAAAATACCATATTGTTATAAAAAGGGCACATGTGTGAGTAAGACGTACTCGTGCCATGTTATAGAGAGAGTATAAAATTTTACGCCCTTTTCTGTTTCTCGGACGAGTTTTGTTATTGTTAGCTGTTTTTCTTCATTTTTCCTTTCTAAGTTTGCTTAGTTTATTTTCTTGATTTTTATTTGTTTTGGTTAGTTTTTGGCGTTTTATGCTGAATCTTAACCACAATCGGCATTCATGTTAGTGTTGATTCTCTTTATACGTTATATCCTACAGATAACCGTATTGACTGAGCAGAACCCAGTGTTAACGGCTGCGACTTACGAGTTGTAGATCGTAGGTTCGAATCCTGATTGGCGCTTTACTTTGTGTAAATTATTTCATCACCACTGCTCTCAAAACGGTGAACGAAAACATCGTGAGGAAACTGGCATGTCTTAGAACCAAAAATTCGAAGAAATGTGACATCTACCAACCCGCACTGGGCCCGCGTGGTGGATTAAGGACCTCTCTCTCACAGAGAGGAACATTATAGGCTGATTATGTAACCGTATTGACTACCGTAGATTAATATATATACGTATATACAGATTAACGTATCCATTATTTCAGTATCTTTTATTGCTTTAAATTCAAATAAAGATGTCTCATAACAAGAATCATCTCAGACACGATAAACACAAGCCAACCCTAATTGGATCATATTCTTTAACAGCGTCATACTGAAGCTTTCAGCATTTGGTTACAAGTCCCGCTCAACTCTCAAGGCTTTGTAGAAAAAATACCTCGAACAAGAATTTATTTCTAAGACCTTTCTTGGCATAACTTACTTAGGACTACTAAATTAGGTTTTCCTATAATGGTCATTTAGAAAAAGGTATCCTAAGTTTTGTACATTGATATGACTTAAACTCAAAGCATGAATTTCAATAAACCCAAGCACTTTTGAATAAAGTTGCTATTTTCCAATTCCAAAGCGTAGTAGGTTCCCATGGAGAAGAAAGGGTAAGAAATTCCATGGACGCTCTTTTAAATCAAAATATTGATACAAAATATCTATATATTTTGTATTAATATATAGATGAATCCCTATTGATACATGAAACATGATTATATTTCTATAAGTAGGTTTGTACAAACACTTTTACACGTCAATCATATTTTTTTTAAACTAGATGAGGTCGGCGTTTCCTATCTGCCTACTCTGAGAAGTACGGCCGAAACAAACTCAGAGGTCAGTCTCTTTTAAATTCCAGACATAATCTTGGTCAGATCATGTGAAGATCATGTAGATTGGTGTCTGAATTGGTATTTTGATGAAAGAACCACACAGATTGAGTGGACCTGTCCAGTCAGTGCACGCATTTGTCAGTAGTTGTGCAGCACAACTCAGAACTTAAGTAGCTCAACGATTCAACGGACAATGCCAAAGAAAGGACATTTGGCTAGGCCGCAAGATATACTCAAACTGCTGGCAATTGGAGTATTTTACCATGTTAAAAACTAACTGAGAATAAAACAAAATTAAATCAAATCATTTCCCTTGGTCACGGCATCACGCGTGAACGGTTGGACCGATTTCGCTCCAGATCCGATTTTTTTTGTTTGTTATTGTCAGGAGAAGGTTGATCTAAGGAAGGAGAAGGATGATCTAGTTCTTAAGGCGCTGACAAGACCCAATTGACCAAAATAGGCTTCTCTTAAGAAAGAAAATTGCCAAATCTGTATGGTTTGTGGTAGCGGAAAAAATATATGTTAATTTTGAACATATTTCCCAGAACTTGGTTGTCACCAAAACACGTTTTGAAAAAAAAATCTCGATACAAACTAACGTTAAACTAACCTCTTACCTTGAGTTCTAATCCAAAATATCTGTATTAAATATCAACATAAATTACGTATTTAATTAATAACAAGTACGTCTTATTCTAATGCAGAACTTGGTTGTTTTTTATTTTCTATTACTCAACTCAATTCTGAGTAAATAGATAATTACTTCATATTTTGCAATAAATTACAAGCGTTTTGTCGTCGCGCTTCTCTTTCTTTTCTATGCAATCTGACAGTGACCGCGGTTTAGGTGTTGTCAGCGTCTTAATAAATATACAGGAATAAAGCTCGTTTTATGACAACTTTTGTAAACAGACTGAGGATTACTTTGAGATGAGTATTTATCATAATGAAAATGTCAGGAGAACTTCATAATTCTCTCTGCATTACGGAATAGTTGTCTACTTTGGCTATTTGCATTACCTGTGAGTGGAAAGAAAAGTTTTGATGCGGGTAACTTCAAATGCATCAAGTTGGCTCCTGCTGAAGTTTTAATATTACTGTTCATCATTGCTAAGAGTAAACACCGCTGCAGAAACAGCGGTGTTTACTCTGGTTGTTCTTAAGCATATGAGTATAACAGCTTAGCAAGTGACGCGGTCTAGTTTTGTTACAAAGTTTGAAATCACCGAATAAGTCGGATGAGAGTGACACGGGCTGCTGACAGTCGCAGAGCGTGGCATCGATGGTCGCGTAGCTACTGGTGCCGACTCCCTTGTTCACAAACTAAACTAAATTTAAGTTCAGTTCAGTGCATCTTTATCTTTCAATTTCTTTAAGAAAAGGACAGAAGATAAAATTTAGTTTAGTCCTGTCAAATTAATCAGTGCTTGACGTAAATTGACGTAATTTTAATATGCTAGTTTTTAATCACGTCTAAACTTGTATGGAGTATTGACAGGCGCTGATTATTTTGACAGGATTAAACTAAAATTTATCTTCTGTTCTCTTTTTAATGAATTACAAAGACAAAAATGCACTGAACTTAAATTTAGTTTAGTTTGTGAACAAGGGAATCGGCACCATTGTCTCGTAATGACAGAAGATGACGCCAAGGGAGCTGATGTCGTACCACCTCCACGACGACCTGATATATTTCGGCACAATCCTGACGATAGTGAAGCTGCAGAACCGCTAATAAGATGATCACTTCTGATAAAGGCTATCCTGCGCCGTTAAGTATATGAAGTTTCGAAAGCCTTCGTTGAGGTTTTAACAGAAATTTTATGTTTTCTAACGGCATTTGGTGCTACAGTAATAAAGAGCAGTGGTGGCCCAGTGGTAATAGCCGCGACTTACGAGTTGTAGATCGTTGGTTCACACCCAGACAGGCGCTTTACTTTGTGTAAATTATTTCATCACCACTGCTCTCAAAACGGTGAAGGAAAACATCGTGAGGAAACCGGCATGTCCTAGAACCAAAAAAAAATCGAAGACCTGTGACATCTACCAACTCGCACTGGGCCCGCGTGGTGGGTTAAACCCATTCCTTCCCACAGAGAGGAGGCCTGTGTCCCAGCAGTTCCCAACATTATAGGCTGATTACGTAATAAAAGCCTCCAATGATATCGTTCAAAAACTATACAAATTTTCAATGTGGTTAGTCACCTCATTCAAGATAATGGTTTGCTGGAAGATAGACCATATTTTAGGTCTATCTTCCAGCAAACCATTATCTTCGATCACATTACGTTGAAAATCAACGATCGATTTCGATCTGATAATCTTTAACAGATCAGGGGTGAGATTGCAAAATAATGCCTTTTCTTCTCGTGTGGCTGTATATGGTAGATAGACATTAAATCATTTTTACATCCCTGCTAAGCCCGCCCCGCCCGTGGCGTATACGCCGATGTCTACAGGAATATAATGATAAATTGCCCCGCTTTTGTTATTATCCAGAAAATGGTTCCCCACTTTTTGGATATTCGACACTATTCTTAAATCCTTTGCGGATTACCGGTTTTTATTATCGGATGGTTTATTCTTTCTAGATCTTTTACGATCTTAATTTGTTTGTTTTCTTTTTCTGATTCAGTTTTGTCAGTATCTACTACTTAACAGTAGAAACCAAAATACAATGCCACAAGATTATTTTTTTGTAAAAACAAACAAAAAGTAAGATAAGAAAGTAATCCTTTCTTTTCTGAAGGTAAAGCGAAACAGGAAATAAAAGATTTAAATAAAGCAATAGAGAAAACAGTACATTTGTAATTAAAAATACTGAAAACGAAAAGGAAATAAGAGCAGAGATCCTTACATATTATAAAAAAAAGTCTGCCGCCGCGTCTGTCTGTCTGTCTGAATGCGATAAACTCAAAAATTACCGAACGGATTTTCAAACGGTCTTCACCAATGCACGGAGTGAGGTTTAAGTGTTAAAGATAATTCATTAAGGTTTTGTGTAAATTGGCCGAAATATGACGATTATTGTTGAAGATATCAGGAAAAATCATGCCGACTTCAGCTTTACTGGCGTGTGCCGCCTAACCCGTAAGAGATATATAAAATTGATGTTGTACAGGATTGTACATCTTAAAAAGTTTAACAAAAAAGTCCACGGTAGCATGTGTCTATCTTCTAAGGATGACCCACAGCAACCATTTTTATCTTTCAGAATTTGAATAATTGTTATTTCCGAAGTTATTTTGACCAGTATTTTATTAATCTTTATCCAATACGCATTTAATTTGTATTCAAATATTTCTTCACATGAACATGCCTTTAAATGAATACTTTAAAAGATATCACAGATTCAAAATTGCGCGTAACAAAATAATAATTATGGTTGACGGTGGCGTGGGAGTCATTGCCCTTTTCCTGTGCTATTATTACGATAGAAAAAACGGCTGAATGGATTTGGATGAAATTTGACACACATATAGTTAATAACCTGGATAAATAAATCCCGGTAGTACGTTTCCGTGGGATAAATTCCGACTTCCAAACGGGTGAAGCCGCGGGAAAAAGCTAGTGTTATATTAATAACACTGTTGCACTCCTGTTGTGCACTGTTGCTGTTGCTGTTAACACTATTGTAAATAATGACCATAACTTAGTTAATTATAACTAAGTTATATTAATAACCTGGATAAATATATTCCACACGGGCGAAGCCGCGGGGAAAAGCTAGTCTTACTGTAATTACGTTTACTTATTGGGAGCTTGGTACTTTATTATTTCGGTTCATGATGACGAAATACCGTACGTGTGACGGACATATAACATCTGACAGATGTGATTTCAATATTCGGTAAATTTGCTTAAAAAATAATTTCCCTGACTTTACATTGACATTTTTTTTTATGATTTTAAAGTTATTTTCATCTATTGCCTTAATAGATGAAAATTTACCATTTTTCTCCGAAATCACAGAGCTAAAAAAAAATAGTTCTCTTCTTATAGATTACACAAAAACCTATAACAAAACTTTTTTTTGTTTTTTTATTTGGGAGGGTGTGTCAGACTCTTACTGACTAAAACCCACCCGTATTCCTTCCTGTTTTCCGTGTTTTGCCAGGGGCCTCGGTGACCCTTTAGTACCTTCCCGCGACACCTATAACAAGTCTACGGTGGTAAATCTCTAAATATTGTGCGTAAGAATTTACATTTGTAGTGCAAATGTATAGCAGGTTTTACTTTTACGTATTGCAGGGTCTACAAGACTTCTGTAGCCAAAAGCCCTAAAGCCCGACTACAGAATTCTACTACCCTCTGTAGTCTAGGCCCAACTAAAAACAGTTTCGACTTTTCGAAAACTGATTTTTCTTGTTTTTGTAACCCTCTAATAAATAACAAAACTGTTTCAGTGATCCCAAAGCTTGTTCTTTAGTGAAAGATCTTCAGATCGAACGAGAAAAACCGCGTCGTAAAGCCAGGCAGGCTATAATACCCCTCTCAGTATTCGACCCCGACGTCGTTCGACTAAAAACTCATTATTAGCTTTTTGAAACAGACGGCATCCACGAGACTCGACTCGATATTGCATTATCGAGACAATGATCGTTTGTAAATGGTAATGAACGAACTCGTTGTTCCTAATAGTGCTATCTGCCCGATTATAGGCAATTAGGCTCTTTTGGGCAAAAGTAATATATAAGAAGTGTGAAAGAAAGTCGGTTGAATTGCTGTGTATGGAATGGATTGTAATTCCTAGTTAGATATACATATATGTCTTAAGTCTAATCGTTTTCCTTATGGATAGATTTTTATTGGCAAATGAGGCCTTGAAATGATTTGCTTCAATTGCAGAATGGTAATGAAACACAAATATTTTCACTAACAACACTAGAACTGACTGAGACTGCCAGAACCTCATACTCAGCAGTAGCTAAGCATGACGTCCTAGGTTCGATTCCCGGGTCGGGCAAAGTGTTATTGGGTTTTTCTATCTGGAATTTCTCAGTAGCAGTCCGGAGTCTGAATTGGTGCCCGGTTGATGGCAATAGGCTCGCCCCCTATTACATGGGACTTTAAACATAACTGGTGAAATGTGGGTGTACTACAGGTACACCTCAGCCCAACCCTTCGGGGAGACAAGGCGTAAAGTTATGTTATGTGTTTATGCAAACACTAGAAGACTGTCTCATTTATTTGAATAGATAAATGCAAATGTCGTGACGTGTTCTATAATGAAAGAAATTTTTACTATCAGGAAAAATTCATATATCATCATCATCAAACTAATCATCTTCATAAATTTAGAGTAATACACCCAAAATCAAACCGCGTATCTACCATAATTTATTTCCCAAATGAAACGTATCCAATCTGTACCCTATAAAATCGATCCAGCTATTAAAAACTCATTATCACGAATCTCTTGCGAATTCTAATGTATCGCGTTGATTTGCATACAATGCGCGCGGTGTACTACAAACAAATGTGGCACTGAGTCACCGGCGTGACATGTAATCATTCTTTAGGTGATACGTGCGAAAGTGTGAGGTCTCATTGTCTGTATGTAGGGCGCGTGTCGTAATGGAATTACTGTGTAGTACAGGAAATTGTGAAATTATTGACTCTTATGAGAGTTAATGCTGGGAATTTCACTTTATTTTGATCCTTTTATGGTGACATGGAGAAAAACATGCGAGGTCTTGAGTGTATTTTGTTTTTGGATAAGGCCCCGTCAAATGTCGATCGATGGGAGTACTCCCGAAGCGGTGTTTACGAAAATTATTGTCGAATTTTTTGCGTTGCGCTTCACATCACTTTGATGTCTGCCTTAAAAGGAAACATTATTCTATAAAATATGTACGTAGACTTTTTACAGGGCAAATCTATTCTTGCTACATGAAAACAGAATATTATTTACCCACCCCGAACCGTCTTTTAGATTTCTTTCCAAATATAGTTCGACGAAGCACCATTCAACCCGTTCCTTTTTTACGAGCGCGTATCGGAAGCTCGGCTATCTGGAAGGGTTAGTACTACAGAAATACAGAAGCGTCTACGCGACCGCTACAGGACCGATAAGCCGTGCCGGAAGCCGGCCGTCCAGCCCGTTCGTGTCGGTTCGGGACCGGGACGCAACACAAGGATTGTTTATATTGGACGTGCTATAAATATCCTCGTAAGGAATTTACGAGGACGATAGTGGTTCAGTATGCTTTAGAGACGAGTCTTTTGTGTTGATGGAAGTAATTTGTGTATATGATGCTGAATTGAGTATTGATACTACAATAAAGTCTCAGTCATATTTTGTCAAGCTTGTTTTTTTTTTTTGGTGGGTAATCATCAAGTAACTTGACCCGCTCTTGGCGGAGCGGGAGGGTGTGTCAGGCTCTTACTGACTAAAACCCACCCGTATTCCTTCTGTTGCCCGTGTTGCCAGGGGCCTCGGTAAGCCTTTTGGACTGGCACGCGACCCCGGCAGGCGTCGGCCCTAGTGGCATATTTTGTCAGGCTAGAATCTAGATGAATGAGATTTATGTATTTATTTAAAACAGAATTATAACACCTTTACAGACTCATCCACGGCGATGTTATGTGACAATGTGTACACAGATTTACAAAAAATAAAATGACCTGAAAGCGAAATTACTAATAATTAAATACTAATATAACAAATGAATTATAAGCATGCCAACGTTTATATTAACAGACCTCTTTAAATTGAGATTGAACCATGAAATTACTTTATAGTACAGAACTGAAGAAAAATAATACACATCGTTAGAAAAAGCTAATTAGTATGCCTAAAGTCATTTCTTTTAAACTTATTAAATATCTTCAGAATACTTTGAGGTCATTTTGTTTTTTTGAATACATTTTAAGATATTAACTACTACCTATGCCCACAATAAAAAGATTTGATTTGATTTTACTAATTTCATGATTTCAGGTGTCATTTCACAGAACAATTGCACAAATGTTAACTAACCAACCAAGATAATTTGGCACTTGAATGACGTTGATACGGGGCTCCTGAAAACGTCATCCGACCGACAATATACATATGTTTGTAGCCATAGATTTACGCTAGTAATATATATATACGAAATCTATGTTTAAAGCAGAGTAAAAAAGAAATGTATTTTATCCTCTTCAGAATAGCAGACAAAGATAAAGCATTGGTATCCAATACATAATTCAATCAGTTTTAATTTTTTTTTTAAATCTGGCTTCCACTAAACACACTGCAGAGCCAACAAAAATTTAACGGTCATTTCTCTAGGGAACCCCAAACCACACAAGGCAAGGCAGCAACATAAAGGTATAAAAATGTAATTTTATAAAACTGCACAGGAAGATCCTGTCGATAAATAGTTGTGGACGTGCTTCCGTAGCTTCGAGTACCTGTGTCAAACACCACAACACATGTCAGCTTCGACACAATGGCTGGTATAACTTTATCAGGGAGGAGGGAACTGCTCTTTGGAGTGCGGTATGAAGAGGGATCACAAGGGTGACTTTAGAAAATACGAGCTCTGCCTGTGGCTTCGCTCATGTGATTTTGTATTAACTTTGACTCCACAAATTAAACTGAAGTTATGTGTGTCCAGAAAGAAATTAACCGACCGTGTATTTCGGAAAATATCCGACGGAAGCATACTACCGGGATTAAAGTTTCCTTTATGTTAATCAAACTATTTGTGTGCCAAGTTTAATCCAAATCCGTTCAGCCGTTTTTGCTGTCGTAGGACTAGCCGAGGAAAAGGACATTGACTCCTGTGCTAGCGCCGCACCGCGCCGCCGTCAACCATAATTATTTTGTTATGCGTAATTTTGAATCTGTGATATATTTTTTCAATTATTTGATATAATATCACGGCATATTTTAATCGAAATAAGTGCCCAATTTAAATAACATATTTTATTGTATAAGGATTAATAATATACCAACCAGAATAGCTTCGGAATTAACAATGACATTTTCATCAAAGAAAAAAATGTTTACTGTGGGCCATCCTTAGAAGATAGACATATGCTTCCGTGGAGTTTTTGTTGAACATTTTAAGATGTACAATCCTGTACAACATTAAATTTATATATATCTAACGGTTTCCGCGGTGCACGCTAGTAAAGCTCCCAGTCGGCATGATTTTTTCGGACATCTTTAACTCATCGCCATATTCCAGCCAAATTAAACAAAACTCAAATGAATTATACACTTAATCCTTCTTCATTATTCACTCCGTCCATTGGTAAAAACCACGCAACTTTTTTTACTTTATCGCGTTCAGACACCTCAGACCCCCATAGCCACTTTTTTTCATCTTGTACGAAATTGTGCACGTTTATCGACTTGTTGAGTTTTTTAAAAGTACAACAATGATACGGAAGTATTCACATGGGGTGAAAAATGTATTCACTGTTCTTTACTTTTCTGTTATACAATAGTTCTTGTAGTAACGAAACGGCCAAGCCACATATCGTTCATTTGCTATAAGCTTGACAGAATTAAAAAAGAGTAGTTTGAGTATGAAGAATTAAAAGTTTTAAAGCAGCGGTAAGAATGCGACGAAGTATAAAGTCACACCTCTCTAGCTCCGTCATTTTAATCCTCATCTCATATACACCAACGGTAGAGGCAACTGCAACCGTCGACTCGTCGACGGCAGAGGAAACTGCAGCCAACTTAAAATTGCAGATTTTTGTGTAAAAGCGCGGGCCCACCGCGGCGCATGCTGTGCACGGGCACGCGACGCATTTTAGCTGCGTGTATTAATTTGTTTGACAACGTGGGTCTACGTTTCCACTGGAGTACACGAATATGACCTACAACTATGTATAGCGTAGCACGGCGCACGGAGAGGCTACGCAAAAAAACTGAAAACTGCGCTGCGATAAGTGAGCTGTACATAGTCGTGGGTCATATTCGTGTACTCCAGTGGAAACGAAGACCCACGTCGACAGCGTTGAGCTATGTAACCGCCTATTCGGGCAAGCCACGCATGTATCAATGACGTCAATTCATGCGTAGCCTCTCCGTGGGTTGCAGTGGACACAACCACATACATTTTCTTCCAAAGCGAAGCTTAATACACGTGCGTAGCCTCTCCGTGCACCGCGGTGGGCCCGCGCCTTTATGTCACGCTTCTTGCCAATGAGCGATATTTTGGCTAAGGTGTAGAGTTTGTGAAGTTAGGGCGTGTAGAGTTAGAAGCTTGGCTCTATTGATCACTTTTTGACAGTGCGAGCCATGTGGTCTTGGCAAAATTTTATATGAAAATGTTTTTGGTGGGATTTCATTTATTTTTGTAAGTTGAAGTATAAGGTCGATGAAATTTATTTTACTATTATTTATATCAAGGAATCCCTACATCAATATTCAGACCTCTATCATCAAAATTTGCGGAAGATTTTGAAGATAGTAATCGGAATTGCGATTTTTGAATTCAGTCAAAGACGAGGTAACGATAGTACGAGAAAATCCTGATTCCAAATTTTAGGAAATACGTTGACGTTCTCGTTTATTTTTATATCAGTTTTAACCCGAAAACGAGCACAGGAATTCCCACGATAGAGCCTAAACAGTTTGGAGATAGGAACGCTATGCTCGTTTTAACTAACACTAGGATACACCTAAATGAACGCCTCAATATTATTGCATTGTTGGATTTAGAACGCTCGGTTTAGTGCCGAAAGTTGAAAATACAACAGCGCTCTTTTTAAGGCACTCGTTAGGTACCTAGATTGGGAAACTCGTTGAGTAAATATGTATCAGTTTGAGGTGCGTACCGAATCTTGTACTGTCTGTAATGCTGATAACAGAAAATGTCTTTATTTAGGCTCGGATTTCTTAGTGAGTGTTTGGGACCTCATTTTCTAGAGCTATCTGGTTTTTTTCCAAAACGAGTCAAACGAGTCGAGCCGAGTTGTAGTAGGTACTAAAAGACTGTTAACTTAGAATAAAATGAATGCAAAAAAAATCTGACGATAGATCTAAAGCCTTTTGGTTTTAAATGAACGGACTTTTGCCCGGCCCATTTTACGAAAAAACATTTTACGGCCCAAAAATGAATTAAAATATTAAAGGTTGTCTACAAGACCCATTGATATATATTTTTCAATATCTCGCTCTAAAGGAAATGTGTTTCCATTAATAAGTATCTTATGTCGTTATATTAATTATTGCACTTACAGTATATCCTATAACACTAAACAATACTAGCTTTCCATTAGTGAAAGAATTTTCGGAATCGGATCAGTAGTTCCGAAGATTACCCCCGACAAACAAACATACAAACAAACAATTTTTACCCCTTTATAATATCATCATCTGCCTAGCCTTTTCCCAACTATGTTGGGGTCGGCTTCCACCCCTTTTTTTCACCCCATTTTCATCTATTTTCTTTAATAATTTTAAAACCATTTATTTTAAAAATAAATTATATCCTCTTATCAAGTCCTTTCATTTGATATGTCATACGGTACCTACAGTTTGGTAAACTTTTCTTTTTAATTTTCTCATTTTTCCCCTAAAAGTGAACCCCATATTCAAGATCATTTATTTACGTTACACGGTCGTGTTTGGTGTAGCCATGGGATAAGACCGGCCATTGTAAAACATAAGTTAAGTTTAATTACAAATTGTTATGAAGGGTTTGGTGCCACCTACAATTTGAACAGCATCTACAGTAGTAAAGTATCTCTGTATATCTAGCTCCTTACCTCACTAGTTCTCTGAAAAGTCATCATCACCATTCTCCTGCCTTTATAACAATTTATTCTGGGTCGGCACGATGTAGGTACCTTTCTTCCATAAATCTCTATTAGTCGTCATCTTGGTAGTCACCCCCTTTCTAGCCATATCATCTTTCACACAGTCCATCCATCGTTTCTTTGGTCTTTCCCTATTCTTATAGCCATCGACATTCATACTCAAAACCTTCCACACGACATTTTCCTCATTCCTCCGCATTACATGCCCATACCATGACAACCGATTTCCACAGATCTTTTCAATCACCGATGCCACTATCAGACAGTTCTCTGAAAAGTAAAGTATGAAAAGGTAAGACTTGACATGACTTATTCATGCCCTGTAAACTCGTTCTTCCGTTGAACCCGTTCATCCAATCAAAACGAATCGCCAATTCGCTCAGACTGTTCTAAGCGAATTGGCGATTCGTTTTATATATAGAATCCCTAATACGGCTACAGAGCCGTAATAATCGTGGCCGCTGAATTGGGTCAAATATATCAGCACTCGGTTCAAAATATAAAAGCAAATTGACACCCTACGTCAAATGTTCCGTGATATAGTCATGTCCCACAACTTTCAAAGAAACTATCCGTCAAATCACAACTGTCGTAGTTTTAACTTGAATATACCTACGGTTGGCAGACAATTTACTTAGCAATGAATTTCCCTGACTTTACCATTTAAACTGTACTGTGCTAATTTATTTGATTCTTTAAAAATTCATAATAATATCATAGTCATCTGCCAGTGTCGCAACACAGAGTAAATATTACGTAATCGACAGGATTGTCAAACTTATATGGGTTGATTACGAGGCTTTTAGCTACTTTGTATATGTGTGTATTTTACGTAATTTTTTGTAATGTGCGTTTTGTTTGTGCAGAATTAACAATTTTTCTTTTTCTTTCAGCTAATGAGTCTCCTACCCTTAAATTGAACAACGAGGGTTTGAATTTTCTTCTCTTTCAGCCGAGCTAATTTTCAATTGTTTGATGCTGTTGCCCACGACTTCGTCTGCGTTTATTTTGTATTTCATGAGATTAGGCTTCCGTACCTTAAAAGGAAAAAACACTTAAAGGATCACTTCGTTGTCCGTCCGTCTGTCTGTCAAGACCCTTTTTTCAGGAATGCGTGGAGGTATCAAGTTGAAATTAGTATCATATACGTACGTGGTACGTGGTTCCTTGGAGCTCTACAAAAGCAACCTTCTAAGTCAACGCAATAAAAATAACGGCTAATTTAAATGCGACATAAGTATTTTATTTATACTCTCAAACACATCAAAACCTGGGTACTTCCCGTTGATCTAGAATCATGAAATTTGGCAAGTAGCGGTCTCACAGCACAAGTAAAGGAAGTCCGAAAATCGTTCATTTGTAGTTTTATCCCATAAAAAAATATTATTTTGCGATTACAAACTTACATTTTCAGTTGGAGAATCCGTGACGTTTATCTATGTATGGGAGAACATTTTTTCAACTACAAAGTTAAGTTTGTTCTTGGGATAAATTCATCCTACGGTTCGGCACGCACTTGACCGGTTTTTAATACAAATTTCCAGAATGAAAAGTAGCCTGTGTCCTTCTCCAGGTCCCAGGTTACCTACCTATCTGTCAAATTTCATAACGATCGGTTTAGGCGTCAAAAAGCAACAATACAGACAGAGTTATTTTCGCAATTATAATGATACCAGCGGTGCCCCGCGCGGTTTCACCCGTTTAAGGCTCGATCCCGTGGGACTATCGGTTAATATATAGGGTAATATATTTTTGTTTGTTTGTCACGCTTTCACGCTATAACGGCTGAACGCATTTGGGTGAAATTTGGCACATGGGTAGACCATGACCTGGATTAGGACATAGGATACTTTTTATCCCGATATTATCGCGGGATCGAAACTTATGCGGGTGAAACCGCCGGGCGCAGCTAGTCTTATATAAAGCTTTGCTTGGGCTGCCTGCTGTTTTGTCTTAATTACTTCGTTAAGGGGACTACAGGACCTAAACGCAACTTTTGTAAGTTTTATAATGCCTTAAAGTATATGATCCACTGCAGTAAACAAAATCAGAAAAAATATATGATATTCTTAAGGATATATGCTAGGTAGATAGTGTGTTGAAAACATAATATAACTAATTTGATATGATAGAAAAAAAACATGAAGATACCTCTAAAAAATCTTTTAACGATTAAAAACCATACAATCATTCAATCATTCATACATGCAATCATTCTGATTTTTTGTCAGATTATTTTACAAGTAACATATTAGTATAACAGTGTTTTATTTTTTTTAATACAATCTATAGCTTTTTTGTAAATCGATAATTGCTTCATATTTTGCAATAAATGACCAGCGTTGTGTCATCGCGCTTCTCTTTCTTTTCTAGCAGTCCGACAGTGACCGCGCTTTAGGTGTTGTCGGCCTCTTAAGGAACAGAACACAAAGATTATAAATGAAACAATTTCCTCAATTTTATGTGCAAAAAGCAGGCAGATGCTGTGGTGAACAAACTGACTTGATTGTTGTATAATACAAGTTAAGTTTAATTGATATTTTTAATGCTTGGGAAGTCCATCTATTGTTAAACAAATGAAGAACTGTGTTCCATTTAGAGACTTTTTTAAAAGAAATTAATTGATAATGCTTATAAGAGCTTTCTACATTAAAATTGCATTTACTTAAGTACCTATTTTCATATGTAATCTTATGTCATTTTTAGGGTTCCGTAACACAAAACGAAAAAACGGAACCCTTATAGGATCACTAACGTGTGTCTGTCCGTATGCCACAGCCAATTTTCTACCGGTCCGATTAAGTTGAAATATCTTTTTTATAATAGTTTTAAAATAAATAGTTTTAAAGCTATTTAAGAAAATATATGCAAATTGACTATTCACCCCCTTATCTACGAAACTACTGAAAATACAGAAAATACTTCTTTACTTATAGATTACAGGAAAACTTATAAGAAGTATATGGTGTTAAAATAACATACAGGGTTACTGGTAACTCGACGTATTCCTTGCAAGCGTCATAGTAGGGTTAAAATGCAACAAATTAAGCCACCAAATGTTCTACCGAAATTCAGTAGTTTTTGAATTAGTTAAGAGTTTTAGTTTTTTTATGAAAAATCCCAGATTAAATCATTTGAAACCAATTTAAAAATGATTTACGGCGCGACTGTACTGAAATTTAAGTTATTATCATAGTTGACGCCGTAGCAGACCTTTTTTAATAATTAAAAGTTCAATAATGCCTAAAACTTTGGCAAATATCACTAACCAAACATTTAATTTTTTGTAATTTTTGCTATTACTTCATAAAAAATGTAGTCTAGTGCAAAAAAAAATACTACACCTGGTGTACAAATTACTAAGAAAATATCCTTGTCTTATCAGCTATCCAAAAAGGTATGAAAGTTAATACAAAATCATGGACTACATTATGAAAATCGTTTTTACATTTTTTATGAAGATATAGCAAAAATTAAAAAAAAATTAAATGTTTTGTTAGTGATATTTGCCAAAGTTTTAGGTATTATTGAACTTTTAATTATTAACAAAGGTCTGCTACGGCGTCAACTATGATAATAACTTAAATTTCAGTACAGTCGCGCCGTAAATCATTTTTAAATTGGTTTCAAATGGTTTAATCTGGGATTTTTCATTAAAAAACTAAAACTCTTAACTAATTCAAAAACTACTGAAGTTCGGTAGAACATTTGGTGGCTTAATTTGTTGCATTTTAACCCTACTATGACGTCCTGCAAGGAATACGTCGAGTTACCAGTAACCCTGTATAAAATCTCTCAATATTTTTCGTACAAACTTACATTTTCAGTTGGAATGTATGGGAGAACATGGTTTTGAACTGCAACGTTAATTTTGTTCTCGGGATAAATTCATCCCAACTACGGAACCCTTGATTGTGCGTGGTATTCAACTAGTTTTTAGGGTTCCGTAATAAACGTAAACAAGGAACCCTTACAGTTTCGCCATGTCCTTCTGTCTGTCTGTCTGTCCACGCTGTAGCTCAGAGACGCTTAGAGCATGTCCAGATTTGGCGACCTGCGCACGAGTCCACTTGCGCGTAGACACTCGCGCGTTCCCGAGATACTGGAGCTACATATGTCCTGTTCAGATGCTACCGCGCGATTCTTCACTCGCGCGTAAAACATGGTAGATAACATATTCATTGTATGGAACCCTCACCACGCAATTTCAACTCGCACTTATGTTTTTCTTAATTTTCCTTCCGGTAGTTATCTACCGTGTCGAAAATGTGTACCCACTAGTTTTAAAGAAAGATAAACTATAAAGAAACTATGGAACATCAAACACAGTGTCTAGTTTTTCCTAGTTTTTGGCATCGCGTTCATGTTTTCAGAATTTGGCAGAGTTTGTCTTTTAAAACTCTCTTTAGGTCGTTTTAAGGCAAAACTTTTTATTTGAAACGTTGCCTGCACTATAAAATATTACATCTGCTGGCCCGAAAACGCAATTTCACCAAAAATATGAGACATTGGTGCCGATTCCCTTGTTGACAAACTAAACTAAATTTAAGTTCAGTGCATCTTTTTCTTTCTATTTCATTAAGAAAAGGACAGAAGATAAATTTTAGTTTAGTCCTGTCAAATTAATCAGCGCCTGTCACTACTCCATACAAGTTTAGACGTGATTAAAAACTTGCCTACTAAAATTACGTCAATTTACGTCAAGCGCTGATTAATTTGACAGGACTGAACTAAAATTTATCTTCTGTCCTTCTCTTAATGAAATAGAAAGAAAAAGATGCACTGAACTTAAATTTAATTTAGTTTGTGAACAAGGGAATCGGCGCCATTTTGAAGATTAAATTTTTCTACCAGCCTTGCTTTCTAGAAAACAAACAACTTATTGCAATAAATGTTCACTTTACCTGAATTGCTATAACTTACCGACTGTTATTACATATTTAATTTAACTCCCTCGACTGAAAAGAAAGAAAGAAGAAAGAAAGAAAGAAAGAAAGAAAATACATTTATTATGCACAGATTATAAGGCAATATAAAATACAGCATTTAAAAAATAAAAAGTATAAAAAATCAAATAAAAAGTGTATAGTACTGCCTCGATGGTCTAGTGGTCGCAAGCGCTACTGCGGAGCTTGAGGTCCTGGATTCGATTCCCAGGTAGGACAAAGTGTAATTGGGTTTTTCCCCGGAGTCTCGATTTGTGCCCGTTTGATGGCAATAGGCTCGTCCCCTATTACATGGGACTTAAACATAACTGGCAAACTATAGGTAAAGCACTGCTTAATCCTTCGGGGATTAAAGGCGAGATATTTTGTTATGTAATTTAACTCCTTTGCTTATTTTCTTTAAAAAAAGTCCATACTTCATAAGAAAGAGTTCACTAATAAAATTACCACTATAACCATTTAATGTAGAATCCAAAAATCCGTATCAAAATTTACCATTTTTGGCTGGAACAAGGGTTATCATGAAAATTTACGGCACCAGTTGGCGCCACTTTGACAAGAGGTTTTCCATTTCGACTATGAATATAAAGTATATGATGACGTTCATTCATTCAATTCAAAGTCAATTCATCATCCGTTTCATTCATTTGTTCATCATTCAGTCACGACTAAAGAAAATATAGACGCTTTGACGCTTTTGACACGTCCTGACGTCTCAGTGCTGCCAGAAAACCCTCAAGTTTCTCACTCATTTTATTATTGTTTAAAGTTGCCTGCACTATCATAATTGCCCTAATTCGTTTAAATACTGGTCTCTAACTCATTTTAGAATACTTAATGTGTGTGTAACCTACTTCGTTTCCTGGTGGACAGTTTTTTGTCATTGCGGTCATTAACCCGCTTGACCAGCAAGATAATTTTTTTCTTCGGTAGTAGCATATAAGTACCTTGGCTAAGCTTTCTGTTAAAAGAAACATTTTTTATTTCGTTTCATTGATTTTACATTATAAACTAGATACCGGAATTTTTGTAACCTCTCTTTAAGGGGGATGCGTTTTACCGAGGCCCCTGGCAACACAGGCAACGGAAGGAACACGGGTGGGTTTTAATCAGTAAGAGTCTGACACACCCTCCCGCTCCGCCCAGAGCGGGGGAAGTTATTTGATGATTTCCCAAACAAAAAAAGAAAAGTTTTGACGTTTCTTTCTTAAGTCGCGATACCAAATTTTTGTTCCATAATTAAAAGTACTAACACTGTTGAAAAACAAAACAAGATGGACAAAAAAAATAACGTCATGTTAACAAACTTTTTGCAAAATTTACTCACGTTTTTTGCAATTTGCAGATCAGTGTCAAGTTGTGGATGTGTTGATCGAAATTATGATTCGTGACCGTAACAAATGTGCTTTTACGGAATTATAAAATAAACCATGAAAATATCTTAAGTAGTTTGAAAGTTGGAGCATTTCCGACGTTTGGCTCCCAAACTGGAGCGGGCGGGCGCTGCATTGAAGCGGCTCCTGCCCAATCTAGGGGGTCCAAACGCCTCCTGCCGCAGGCTCTACGCGGGGGTCGTGCGGTCTATGGCCCTCTACGGGGCTCCTGTATGGGCGCGCTCTCTGGCGCTGCGGCCAGCCCGCCGGTTGAGCGCGGCCCAAAGGGTCATGGCCATCCGGATGGTCCGGGGATACCGCACGGTCTCCTGTGAGGCAGCGAGCCTCCTTGCCGGATTGCCGCCATGGGATCTGGAGGCAAAAGTCCTCGCGCACGTATGGGAGTGGCGCGAGGAGGCGAAACGCCGGGACGTAAGTCCGCTGCCGCGAAAAATCGCGGCACAGCGGACGGAGCTCCGGCGGGATCTCATGGCGTCATGGAAAGTACGGTTGCCGCAACCCAGTGCTGGGCACGCCACGATTGCGGCGATAAGTCCCCTCTTTGAGACTCCTCAACCTCGCCTTGGAGAGGCGCCACGGCGTCCTCACCTTCCGCCTGACGCAGGTCCTCACCGGACACGGCAGCTTCGGGAGGTTCCTGTGTCGGATAAGGCGGGAGGAAACGTCCGGGTGTCACCACTGTGTGGATCGCCCGGAGGACACGGTGGAGCATACGGTGGAGGTCTGCCCGGCTTGGGCAGAGCACCGCCGTGTCCTCGTGGAGGCGATCGGCGGCAGAGACCTCTCGCGTCCGGCCCTGGTTCAGGTCATGGTACGGAGCGAGAGGGCATGGGCAGCCGTCACCTCCTTCTGCGAAGCAGTAATGCTCGCGAAGGAGGAGGCGGGACGGTTGAGGGAAAGGCAAGTTTCGCGCCCTCTCGCCCCTAGCCGCCGCAGGAGACGCCCAGGGCGTCGGGAATCCCGGGCGGATTTCCGGCCACCGTAGGCGCGGGCTTGCGGACGGTGAGTAATGGGTAGCTCACCGTCCGGTAAGGACCAGGCCCGGGTCGACGGCGCGTCGTATTCCACGCGCGCCTCAAAGAGATGTCGTCAGCAAAGTAGGGGTCCACTAGGGCCGATGCCTGCCGGGGTCGCGGGAAGGTACTTATGGGTCACCGAGGCCCCCGCAACACAGGCAACAGGAAGGAATACGGGTGGGTTTTAGTCAGTAAGAGTCTGACACACCCTCCCGCTCCGCCCAGAGCGGGAGAAGTTATTTGATGATTTCCCATCCTCAAAAAAAAAAAAAAAGTAGTTTGAAAGTAATATCGTTTTTTTATGCTTAATACTTCCTGAACTTATTTCATAAAGTATTATACTACAATACTTCAATATTCACACACAGAATTCATGTGTACGCGTTCTGGTTTAACATATTTTTTTTACTTGCATTATTTGAAGGCAATAACCGATTTAAAAGTCACTAAAATCTGCGCTTTGAGGCCCTAACTCCAGCAGTCTGCTGATAATTTAGCCTCAAATTATATATACCCTTTACCTTATAAAACTCTTAACGATCCGATGTTGTACTACATAACCTTCAGAAGCTGGCAGTAATATAATTATATAACTATCTTAACAATGGTACAGACATTCCCACGATTACAATCTGCTTGTAACAACATCTTCTTTTCTTACAAACGTACATAAATTACATATTTAACGTACATAGACGTAACTGAGTTAACATGTAATTAACTATTTTAATCTAGATTTTAGAAGAGATTGTTATGTACCTATGTTTGATGATTATGACATTGGAAAATTGAATGAGAGATCATCAGCTGGGGCAATTGTAATTAAATTACCAAATAGATATTTTAATTGTTTTTAACCATCGTGTTATACTTTATATCAAGCAAGAAAAGCAAAAATTCTTCAACTCCATTCCTTTTAAATTTCGTTATTAAAAAAAAATATACAGATACCAGTGTCTTTGAAAGAATTTACAATGTTTTCCGACTTACTGAAGTAGTGAAGGAAGTTAACAACGCGAACGCACCGATAGTCTGAAGACAGCAACAATGTACCGATATGTAGTCGCATGCCACTAGGACATTATCTACTATCGTCGTAAAAACGAACCTCTGAATGAGTGCAGCCAACGTACCTGGAAAGATAAGAAACACATTAGCAAACGTATCTATGAGGTACACTTTACTAAAAGTATTAAAGTAATTAGTACACACGTCTATAAATAGATGGTTGGATGGTGATGGTTTGGTCATGTTGAGAGGATGAATGGAAGGCGACTAACAAAAGATATTTACAAGGCAGATGTAGGTGGGAGGGGACGCCCCAGGAAGATATGTAGTGACCTCATTAGTAATGTTCTTCAAATCAGGGGGGTAACCATCACCTCTTATAGCAGTATTATTTCAATACTACTTAGCGTGAGAAAGAGATGGTGCTATAAGTCCTGTATAGGTCCATTAATTTCCCACTGTGAAGTAATATTATAATAATACTATAAGAGGTGATGGTAACCCCCCTGGTGCGTAGTACTCGCAACCGGCGTGCGACTAGATGTATGAGCGTAAACGAAGCAAAAGGAGTATGTAAGGAGCGTAGCAGGTAGCGTTCTATAGTTTCTGCCTACCCCATGGGAAGAAGGCGTGAGTTTATGTATGTATGTATGTCTATAAATAATATAAAACAAAGTCCCGTGCGATGCAGGGGTTGATCGCTGGTATTTTTCATAAAAATACGACATACAATATTTACTGACTGAAGAACTGAAGAGTCTTAAACCAAAAGATTAAGATTAAGAAGCATCACTGCTCATCTTATCCAAAGAGACTGATATCTCCAACGAATGGATGGTCTGCATGATGCGAGAGATTTCAGAAAAAATATTCTCTACAATAAGAAAAAATCATGCTCCATTATTTTTTGGCAACTCACGCGTCGTTATCATATCAATAACGTTCGGTAAGTCTATGGAACACGGCTAAAGAAAATGACAAACTAAAACAAGACAACTTTCTAATCAATTTGGGCATACTTGAATCGTATTAAATCCAATTCCATCCCATCCAGTAAACGAAGCCCGAAGAATAGCCAAACTTAAGTGGCAGTGGGGAGGGCACATTGCTGGCAGAAGAGATGTCCGATGGAGCTGAAAGGTTCTGGAGTGGCGCCCGCGTAACGGAAGACGTAGGATTGGCGTTGGAAGGCCTCCTACAAGGTGGACCGATGACCTTGTGAAGGCCGTAGCAATCCGCTAGATGCGGAAAGCACAGAGCCAACCGAAGTGGCGGTACTTGGGGGAGACCTATGTCCAGCAGTGGACGTCTTTCGGCTGAAATGATGATGATGAAACACTAAACACAGAAAACAAAACAATAATTAAGGGTGTAGGCACAGTGAATCAATTTACCGGACATAGCAGGATTACCCCGACGCTTGAAGAAGGTGAGCCTACGATTTATTTGGCACCAGCCGAACGGACGGACAAAACATTCGGAGCTATTAGAACGGATGCTGTAATTAGGTCCGACCCGTTGAGGTCTAAGGTAGATAGAACTGTGTGATCTATTAGGTAAAGGTACGTATTACCTGTGTCAAGGTAAAAGAGATTACAGTAAGTAGTTACGAGTACATGTAGAACAATGGAGGATTGAAACAAAAGTTATTTAGAACTACCTAAGTAAAATGCTGTAACCGAACAGCGTTTACTTCTCTATGCGGTAAACGCTGTAAAACTTTACGCTATTCGCGATTATAATAATTTTGAGGAAGATAATCGGGATAGAAGAAAGAGACTAGTGATAATGAAAATGAAAGAGAGTAATGACCGTATTTTCAGAAATTCTGAAAGCAATCTGAAACCGCTTTTTTTTTTTGGATGGGAAATCATCAAATAACTTCTCCCGCTCTGGGCGGAGCGGGAGGGTGTGTCAGACTCTTACTGACTAAAACCCACCCGTAATCCTTCCTGTTGCCTGTGTTGCCAGGGGCCTAGGTGACCCATTAGTACCTTCCCGCGAACCCGGCAGGCATCGGCCCTAGTGGACCCCTACATTTGTGCTGACGACATCTCTTTGAGGCACGCGTGGATTAAACGCGCCGTCGACCCAGGCCTGGTCCTTACCGGACGGTGAGCTACCCATTGCTCACCGTCCGCAAATCTGAAACCGCTAAGCCGGGAAAGTTTAAAGAAGAAAGAACATGATTTAGGCCAAAAGTAATTTTCCTGCAAAGATCAGAATTACTTGACTATCAGCCACGGGCTTTATCAACCAAATCCCAAATATAATCCACCTCAATAACTCACAAGCCTCCAAGCAGTAACAACTCAAGCAACAAACGTCAGAGGATCTCGTCCAAAGCCACAGGCCGAGAACTATCTAAATTAACATTAATTGATACAGTGGCCGGCCTTTATTTATGGAGAACAATAAATTGGCGTCAATGGACACAGCCGTGATTTTCTCTAAGACCACAATTTGACCCCTGGCTGGTGAGTAATTCTTGTTTATTGTTTCACTATTTTTATAGCTGGTAATTTTCCTGTAAGGGCTTAGTTGAGAGTAGAAATTATAGTTACAAAATAAATTACTGGCTTTACCAGTATTAATGCTGTTTGCAATGGCATTTTGTCAAAGAGATTTTCCAGGACTCGAGACTGCAGCCCCTGAAATACCCTGTCAATGTCACTCAAGCACTAGAAGCTTCTTGTAGAACTGTACTTACTGGGGTCTCTTTTGAAGGGTGATATAAGAATTTTGAACACACTATAGAAGATGCAATCGATCGATCAGGTTAAGCTACTCTTACCGCGGTTGGGCCGTGGATGGGTGACCATCTTTACATACCAAGACCCTCTGTGCCTCGGAAAGCACGTTAAGCCGTTGGCCCCGGCTGTCATTCGTGGATCTTTGACAGTCGTTACGGGTCGTCAGAAGCCCGAAAGTCTGACAACCAGTCTTACCAAGGGGTATCGTGTTACCCAGTAACTGGGTTGTGGAGGTCAGATAGGCAGTCGCTCCATGTAAAATACTGGTATTCAGCTGCATCCGGTTGGACTGTTGGGAAAAGGCTAGGCAGATGATGATGATGATGAGAGGATGCAATGATTAAACGAAATTTATCAGATCTAAGTATGTGGAGAGGCTTTTCTCATTAGCGGGATACGATGGACTCACCAACTATGAGTCCATCGTATCCCGCTAATGGGAAAAACCTATTTTGTACGGTCCTTTATAATATTTCGAAGGTCTCATGTACTAGGTGCGCCCCACGGTTTCACCCTCATAAGTCTCGATTCCGTGCGAATATCGGGATAAAAAGTATCTTGTTCGTGAACGGGCGCCGTCAGTAGAGACTGGTCATCTCTTGGCTGCCACGGCTTATTTTAAATTTAATTTTTGAAGAGTTTTTTTTTGTTGTTATTTTTTTATTACGGACGCTTTTTACGTTTTGCATCGTTCTCACATGTATAATTTCAAAATGAATGATGTAAACAATATTTTGTAACCATAATACGTTGATTTAAAAGAGTGTCCGTGGAGTTTCTTGCCCGTTCTTCTCCATAGGTACCTACTACGCTTTGGAATGGGCAACCAGCTTCATCTTTCTGACTGACTGACCGAACCCTTGACAATTCAAAAGTGCCTGTAATTGGTTTATTTGAAATAAATGCTTTGAGTTGAGTTTGAGTTTGAGTTTCTTATGTCCTAATCCAGGTAATATACATGGTGTACCCGTGTGCCAAATTTTATCCAAATCCGTTCAGCCGATTTAGCGTGAAAGCGTAACAAACAAACAAACTCACTTTCGCGTTTGTAAAATTAGTTAGGATTCCGGTCTTATCTACTGTAGGTATCCTGTTTCCTTAAGAACAAACAACATGTGCCGTTTGTTCGGAATGATATTAGAAGTAAGTACCCAACCTAGTATTTTCCTGCTCCTTCTTTATTTCTATGTTAATCACCTCCCATTTAGTTCGTTGGGTTCCGAGACAGTTAACGTTTTTATCGTGAAACTGTGAGAAAATAAGCAGCTGCAGGCTTAGCAAGACGCTTTCTACTTCTACGAAGAATAGACACAGCTCTTTCTATACAAAGTGACATTTCGTTTCTCCATTTTTGACATCGCACCTCGCGCATCATACTTCTAGATAAAAAAGGACCTAGAGTAAGATCGTTAGAAACGAAAGACAAAATGACAGATTGTAGAAGGATTTCTACGGTGCGATGTCAAAAATGGAGAAACAAAATGTCACTTTGTATAGAAAGAGCTGTGTCTATTCTTCGTAGAAATAGAAAGCGTCATGCTAAGCCTGCTGACGATACCTCCATTTCTTCTAGCCTAGTGTCGGTGAACACTAGGTTGAAACCTTAGGACTGTGTGTGATTATATATCATAAGTTACGTACACATGTACTATTGAATGAATTTGATTTTGCAAATTAAGGTTCAATTTTATACACCAAATTCTGCTAGTTATATTTTGTGCGATGTTAACTATTTTGCAAAGAGACAGTAACGTTTAACTGGTTAACGAGGCATTTGCCCTCTTTTTTATAAACGTTGCTTAGGGCGCAGATATATGATTTTAGGGACTTTTAAATTTGTTATTACGCCTTGATATATTGCAAGTAAGTTTTCCAAAAAATATAATCTTAAGGCGCCGACAAGACCCAATTGACCAAAATTGGCTACTCTTAAGAAAAAAAATTGCCAAATCTGTATAGTTTGTGGTAGCGGAAAAAATATATGTTAATTTTGAACATATTTCCCAGAATTTGGTTGTTACCAAAACACGTTTTGAAAAAAAAAACTTGATACAAACTAACGTTAAACTAACCTCTTACCTTGAGTTCTAATCCAAAATATCTGTATTAAATATCAACATACATTACGTATTTAATTAATAACAATATCGTCTTAATAGAATGCAGAACTTGGTTGTTTTTTATTTTCGATTACTCAACTGAATTTTGAGTAAATAGATAATTGCTTCATATTTTGCAATAAATTAAAAGCGTTGTGTCATCGCGTTTCTCTTTCTTTTCTATGCAATCTGACAGTCACCGCGGTTTAGGTGTTGTCAGCGTCTTAAACTAGAACTCATACATTAATTCTATATGCGAATATTTAAGTATTGTTGTAAAATACTTTATAAAATAAATTCAGAAATTAATGTCTATCTAAAATACTTAAGATATTTTCTGTTTCTATTTTTTGTAAGAACACATTTTTTTATTTTCTATAAATTGTCTCTGTGATTTTTTCAAATATTCATATTTTCGTTACTAAAAATAAATATTCCCTATGAAACCGAACAGCCGTGCGGCGTGAGCGCGACGCACATTTGTATGACCAAGGTCAACGGCGATTGCCCGACCCTTAATACGTGTTATTCATTCCTGCGTTGTCCGACCAACCAAAATGGTTTTACAAAGACAGTAACAGTATCCGTTGTTATACATCGCTGTATCTAATTGCTTAACTAAAGTACGGGACTCACAAGCCGTGTATCATATTGCTCAGTTTTGTTTACGTTTGCTAGAAACGTTGCACCTTATGCAACAGAGTGCATTCCTTCGTCGTGAACATATTGCTTCTAAGAATTGGTTCAATTTCGTATAAGCAGTAACGAGTGTATTGTTTTGGCAGATTGTTTCGTAACCACGTCTCCAATCGAAAGGAATCCTCGTTCGTTAGGTAAGAATCTCGTTGTGTTCTTCAAAATTGATAAAAATAACCTTCAAATGATAGGTAATAACTAACTAAATGAAGGAATTAATGAATGAAATGCACCGACCCCAGCGTGGTTAAACCAGACTCGATTGTTCGAATGAACCCAAGCATTCCCACTAGACCCTGGAGCCTCATGTTTCATGGGACTACAGAGACCATTGCATATCAAAGAGTAGACCTGGGGCGCAGTAATGGTCAGGAAGACGTGCCCTTAGGACAGGAAGGATTATTAGAGCCTACCGGATATGCATCCTAGAGTATCAAATTAGGCCCGGGTCGACAGCGCGTCGTATTCCACGCGCGCCTCAAAGAGATGTCGTCAGCAAAAAGTAGGGGTCCACTAGGGCCGATGCCTGCCGGGGTCGCGGGAAGGTACTTATGGGTCACCGAGGCCCCCGCAACACAGGCAACAGGAAGGAATACGGGTGGGTTTTAGTCAGTAAGAGTCTGACACACCCTCCCGCTCCGCCCAGAGCGAGAGAAGTTATATGATGATTTCCCACCCTCAAAAAAAAAAAAAAAGAGTATCAAATTATAGGTAATAACTAAACATGAAAAATACGATATCGATTGACAAAATAGTTATGATTAAACTAGTAATAGTACTAGTACGAGTAGTAAGTAGTAGTAATGGTTAAATTAGTAACTGCCTCGTAGGTCTAGTGGACGCAAGCGCTGCTAATGAGCATGAGGTCCTGGGTTCAATTCTCGGGTCGGGCAAAAGTGTTATTGGATTTTTCCATATGGAACTTCTCAGTAGCAGCCCGGAGTCTGGATTTGTGCCCGGTCGATGGCAATAGGCTCGCCCCCTATTACATGGGACTTAAAAAACATAACTGGCGAAATGTGGGTGTACTACAGGTACACCTCTGCCCAACCCTTCGGGGAAACAAGGCGTGTTGTTATGTTATTAATTATTAAGTACTGTATTCGGAACTATCGTGAGCTTCGTGTTGTTTAGCGAGGAATTAGTTACTGCAAGAAAAAGCAGTATAATAAGTAGGTATGCTCCATTTTTGGTAACTTTTGATCTCGTGTAGACTTTTTTATACATATTTTTATACAGAAATCCCCAACCCCCATCATCCCCAAGAAGCCCTGCGGGGTAGTTGCGTAACAGAATAACAATTGCAAAGCCTTTCATTTCGTCAATTCTACAACATTAATTGCGTTATTTACGTTAACGAGCTGACGAACTTTTCAAACATATGAAGCAATGGTTAAGGAATTTCTTTCAAAATCCTTCTGATTGCTAAAGAAACTGTGTTATGCAATTTGGCTGCGGGATGTTTCTTCAAGTATCCTCAATTAATGCCGGGGTCGCGGGAAAGTTCGAAAGGGTCACCGAAGCCCCTGGCAACACAGGCAACGGAAGGAACACGGGTGGGTTTTAGTCAGTAAGAGTCTGACACACCCTCCCGCTCCGCCCAGAGCGGGAGAAGTTATTTGATGATTTCCCACCCAAAAAAAAAAGTATCCTCAATTAAGGTAGATTATTCCTTGAATAAGCATCAAAATTGGCGCCATGAGCCGCACACAAGTTTTTACTCAATAGACCTTCGTCACCCACCGCACAGTAGACAACTTATCTCTCCAAAGACACATTGTCAATGTAAATAAAGACGGTTCTAGTATGAACAATCGTCTGTCCGTGCGGCTACGACATTCCTGAGCGATGATTAGAGAGACACTTTCAGTAGATTGTCGGAATACGTCTGCCCATCGGCATTTGATGCCGTTAATACTTTTGACTCAGTTATGTTTGCTATATCAGTATTTAAACTAATTGGTTGTTGGATGACACAATGTCTTAAGTACCTAACTAGGTACAGCAGACAATTGAATGGAGGCACCTCATGCATTGTTGAAACCTTCTTTCCAAAATAATTACGACATTATGGTGACTATTATTTATATATTTAAACCACTTTATTTTTATCTAGTCCTAGTTGATGTAAAAAATAACATAATAATTATATTATAATTACAGCAAATTGAACTTGCAAGTTTTCAAAATATACGTATATTTTAGGAAAGAGCTAGTTCAGACACAGATGTCTTGTCGAATTTTTGCTAGTATAAGCTCATTTAAAATAGTTCTTCATTTATAATGTATGCACCTTATTGAATTGAATAAAAATGATTATTATTTTATTGTCTAATAAAAGAGTCTAAAGGCTCGTGCAGACTAGCGCGATATGGCGGGCGCGATAGGCATCATATAGGCATATTGATACCTGTCGCGCCCGTGATATCGCCCCAGTCGTCGCGAGCCTTTTGTCTAGACTTAATTTAACGTGCCCATGGACGCTTTTAACATACACGTCTTCCTATAACGTTCTCACAAGTATAATTTCAACATACTCATAAATGATGTAACCAATATATTGATTTAAAAACCGGCCAAGTGCGTGTCGGACCTCGCACAATGAAGGGATCCGTTGTTGGGAAGTTGGGATGACTTAAACCCAAAAACAAATTTAACATTGTAGTTGAAAAACATGTTCTCCCATACATCGATATTTGCCACGGTCTATTCTCCGACTGCAAATTTGAGTTGGTTGACTATTACTCGTTAACTTGTAAAGCCTACTTAGCTGTGTTGGTTTCCTTTTAATTTCATTAATATTAAGTTCTACTGCTATGATTTTTTTCACATTTCCATAAACAACCATTTAGCTGGAAGGTAGCCATAAAAAATGTTTTGCAAGATTTTATTTTAGCACTTTGTCGGCTTGATTAATATGTATACCTACATCAAATTACAGATTTCTAGTACTAAGCATCTCTGAGCTACGGCGGGGACAGACAGACAGACAGACAAACGGACATGGCGAAACTATAAGGGTTCCTTGTTTACTACGAAACCCTAAAAAATGGTCCATGGAGTTTCTTGCCCGTTCTTCTCCATAGGAACCTACTACGCTTTGGAAGGCAACTAGCTTCATCTTTCTGACTGACCGAACCCTTGACAACAAAGTACCTGTAATTGGTTTAATTGAAAGAAATTCTCTGAATTTGAGTTTGATTTTCACGATTGGCGAAGTTACTTTAAATGAACACGGTATATCTATTATTAAAGAGGAGAAAGAAGAAGTAAGAACTGGTTATCCGTTAACAGTTAAATAGGAGAAGGCACGGATGATACGTAAATATATGGTAAGAGCGGCTCTGCACTGCATCCGATCCGAATCAGAATTCAAGGTACGCGTTCCGAATTCGGAATGTTCTTAATTCGGACGGATAGAGTTCGGATCTAGCGCGCAACCCCTCATACAAATAGTACTATGACTACTTCGGACCAACCATTTCTAAATCATTCTATGATACATACGATTTAATC
The DNA here is from genome assembly GCA_905333075.3 of Atethmia centrago. Lineage (NCBI taxonomy): Eukaryota > Metazoa > Arthropoda > Insecta > Lepidoptera > Noctuidae > Atethmia > Atethmia centrago. The sequence goes on from HG995384.1 coordinate 22,039,431, forward strand.
TCTCCCGTAGAGTAGGTCAATAACCAGCTGCGGATGAAAAATGACGCATCTATTTATCTAACTAAGCAAATGAAATAAAAGAGTCATTTACCTCTGTGTTAAATACCTAAATACATACCCATTCATCAAGGCAAGTAATTTAACAATGGGCCAAATTTAATTTCCTCAAAATATGAGGAAAAATTTATCTCTAAATAGGATGACGCTTTGACCGAACGTGACCTCTCTAAATAATTTTAATTATTTACTTCAGTCATTTTAATTATTCAGCTTTTATACAAGGTGTCGTTTTGCATCCTCGTCAAATTCAAGGAGGTAACTATGCTAATGATTCTCGACGCGAATCAATAATAAAATAAGTAGGTCTTTTTTTTAATTTTCGGAAATGGAATGTGTGGGACACGCATGTTAAAACGCGGCCCGTGTGATACCGCACTGTAACTGCCCTTTTACACACATACTACCGCATACGCAACGGGTCACCCCGTTGCGTATGCGTTCTGTTCTGTGAAAGTGGTGTATTCTAAAATACTGTCAAACTTAAATACTTAAATAAACAAAACAAGTATGTATTAATTATTGAGCAGGTATCGTAATTTTATTATATTTATATGACTTTCATAGCAGCCTCCTGAAATTTGACGAGGATGCAAAACGACACCTTGTATAATATATCAATGTTATGCCACCTTGTTGGCACGACTGGCGCAGTGGCTGAATCTTTGGTTTCTGTCACTTATTTCTCCTTTTTTTTCCGATTGCATTTTAGTTAAGGTAGTTAGTATAAGGATCACTTTAAACTTAAAATCTGTAACTTGTATCTACTTTCTGTACAAATAGAGAAGTATTTTATTATATTCTACCAACGGTTTTTGGTCACGGTTTTGATTCCCGCACGGATCAAAAATTTCTCGCTAGCTTTTGCCAGCGTCTTCGCCCGCGTACCTATAAGTCTGAAATTATCCCACCAGAAAGTCCTACCGGAATAAAAAGCACCCTATTGTTCTAACCCAGGTTTTTTTGTTTTGGGTGGGAAATCATCAAATAACTTCTCCCGCTCTGGCCGGAGCGGGAGGGTGTGTCAGACTCTTACTGACTAAAACCCACCCGAATTTCTTCCATGTTGCCTGTGTTGCCAGGGGCCTCGGTAGCCCTTTTGGACTGCCACGCGACCCCGGCAGGCATCGGCCCTAGTGGACCCCTACACTTGTGCTGCGATCTCTTTGAGGCGCGCGTGGAATACAACGCGCCGTCGACCCGGGACTGGTCCTTACCGGACGGCAAGCTCCCATTGCTGACCGTCCGCAAGCCCGAAATTCTAACCCAGGTTATGGTCTACCCGTGCGCCAAATTTCATCAATATCGTTCAGCCGTTAAGGCTTGGAAAAATGACAGACAGACCGAGTAACTTGCGAACTTGTTATATTAGCATGGAAGTTTGGATAGTCATCATCATCTGCCTAGCCTTTTCCCAACTACGTTGGGGTCAGCTTCCAGTCCAACCGGTTGCAGCTGAATACCAGTATTTTATATGAAGCGACTGCCTATCTGACCTCCACAACCCAGCTACTGGGTAATACGATACCCCTTGGTAAGACTGGTTGTCGGATTTTCGGGCTTCTAACGACCCGTAACGACTGTCAAAGATCCACGAATGGCAGCCGGGACCAACGGCTTAACGTGCTTTCCGAGGCACGGAGGGGTCTTGGTATGTAAAGGTGGTCACCTATCCACGGACAAAGGTTGGATTAGTATGGATGATAAATGTTCCGGATCTGTGTGTTCAAAACTAAGGAGACATTTCCGTCACTACCTTATAATCTTCAAGGTTGTCCCTTTGTAGGAACAGCAGCAATCCCTTGGTCAATACAACAACGGTCTTCTGTGTCCTATGCTAATAGTGGGTTTGGTTTCCGCACTTAGCCCTTCAGGTGGGCCCTGGCGACCTTTCGGTGGTTATTCCAACCAGCCCACCTCCCTCCAGAAGTTGATAACATCTCCTGTTCTGTTTAGAATCTCTGTGTAGGATCTGGGTGCCCCGAAGGTTTCTGTTCTAATGTGGGTGACGCCTGTGCATTCAAAGAGCACATGCGCAACGGTTTCCTCTGCCTCCATGCAAACCCTGCACAGAGGGCTGTCCGTTATGCTTATTGTGTGGAAGTGACAAATAACGGTCTTTGTATCGATATGAACGAGTAGGTGTGGTGTGGCAATGATATCCTTTCACAAGATAACCTGGTCCTTTGTGATGGTGACATGTTTATTTATGGCTGTTTTATTGATTGAGGCCAACACTTGTAAAGGAATAGAGTAAGGAGCGTGTTGCGTTATGGTCACTTCCTCAATGAAAACCATTTAACCATTGCTGACGATGTATATCTGCATTGATGCTTATTCTATTGAGCCTTGAAAGTCACCAAGTCGCAAATCGTCGTTGAAACCATTTAACCATTGCTGACAAAGTAGATATACATCGTCAACAAATCTTCTCTTACATGAGAGAAGATTTGGTGACGATGTATATCTACATTCTTCAAATCTTCTCTTACATGAGAGAAGATTTGATGTATATCTACATTGTCAGCAATGATTAAATGGTTTCAACAACGACTTGCGACTTGGCGACTTTCAAGGCTCAACAGGCATTGCTGACATCAGTAATGCTTAATAGAAAGGCTTGCCTTGCAAGTCGGCGTGGTTGGTAGCAAGGGTGACTGACTTAGTTATTTATTCTCCAAGTATATACTGGAAGCGGCTCCTGCCCAATCTAGGGGGTCAAAACGCCTCCTGCCGGAGGCTCTACGCGGGGGTCGTGCGGTCCATGGACCTCTACGGAGCCCCTGTATGGGCGCGCTCTCTGGCGCTGCGGCCAGCCCGCCGGTTGAGCGCGGCCCAAAGGGTCATGGCCATCCGGATGGTCCGGGGATACCGCACGGTCTCCTGTGAGGCAGCGAGCCTCCTTGCCGGATTGCCGCCATGGGATCTGGAGGCAAAAGTCCTCGCGCACGTATGGGAGTGGCGCGAGGAGGCGAAACGCCGGGGCGTAAGTCCGCTGCCGCGAGAAATCGCGGCACAGCGGACGGAGCTCCGGCGGGATCTCATGGCGTCATGGTGAGTACGGTTGTCGCAACCCAGTGCTGGCACGCCACAATTGCGGCGATAAGTCCCCTCTTTGAGGAGTGGCTAGAGAGGCGCCACGGCGTCCTCACCTTCCGCCTGACGCAGGTCCTTACCGGACACGGACACGGCAGCTTCGGGAGGTTCCTGTGTCGGATAAGGCGGGAGGAAACGCCCGGGTGTCACCACTGTGTGGATCGCCCGGAGGACACGGTGGAGCATACGGTGGAGGTCTGCCCGGCTTGGGCAGAGCACCGTCGGGTCCTCGTGGAGGCGATCGGCGGCAGAGATCTGTCGCGTCCGGCCCTGGTTCAGGCCATGGTACGGAGCGAGAGGGCATGGGCAGCCGTCACCTCCTTATGCGAAGCAGTAATGCTCGCGAAGGAGGAGGCGGGACGGTTGAGGGAAAGGCAAATTTCGCGCCCTCTTTCCCCTAGCCGCCGCAGGAGACGCCCTGGGCGTCGGGAATCCCGGGCGGATTTCAGGCCACCGTAGGCGCGGGCTTGCGGACGTTGAGTAATGGGTAGCTCACCGTCCGGTAAGTACCAGGCCCGGGTCGACGGCGCGTCGTATTCCACGCGCACCTCAAAGAGATGTCGTCAGCACAATGTAGGGTCCACTAGGGCCGATGCCTGCCGGGGTCGCGGGAAGGTACTAATGGGTCAGCGAGGCCCCCGCAACACAGGCAACGGAAGGAATACGGGTGGGTTTTAGTCAGTAAGAGTCTGACACACCCTCCCGCTCCCAGAGCGGGAGAAGTAATTTGATGATTTCCCACCCAAAAAAAAAAAGTATATACTGGATGGCCTGATTACAGTGTTCAAAGGAATCGTACATGTTCAGCGATTATTTTATAGTTAACAACGTCTCTGGCCCCTCTTATCAGTATCTTGCGGGCCAGAGACGTAACGGAATGGTATCCCAGAGAAGGGAAAAGGAAAAGGGGGAGAGACCATCTCCAATATGGGAAGATGACATGAAAACTAATGCAGAAGAAAAACTCACGACCGTGAGCTATGGTAAAGCCTGCAATCGGGATACTTCTAATGTCTAAACTTTTAATTTAAATAAAATGGAAAACTAGTTTTAACATTGCTAATAAAGGTATTTATTTGAAATTGTTATTGAAACCTACCTATACAGATACAGCTTTTAAACCCCGAAAAAAGTCCAAAAGACCTTGTTTCTGAACTATAAATAATTGCTGTATAAAGGATTATTTTAAATTGGCCATCCAGATCCGCAATGCGCCGCGTACTGATAACTAAACAGGATAAAATTAACATTAAAAAGATTTTATGTTTTTTTGGGAGGTCAACGACCGCTGTTAGTGTTGTTACTTGAAGTATGAGTTTAAAATATTGTTTTCATATTTTTTATCGTGTCTGTGAAATTTTACAAAAAAAACTGATTTTTTAACCAATATTTCAAGTGGCTATAGTAACTTCAGTCGATGACACCACAAAAAGAAAACATCAAATTTATTTATTTTTTATTTAATCATGTTTATAAATAAGCTAACGATACCGTCGCGTCTGCGGAGTTTAGCTAGCCAATTTAAGACAACCCTATATATGTACAGTCAGCGTCAAAAATATCGGGACGAACCGACTGTTCAAAATGATGTCAACAACTAAGAAAATTAAACTTAATCTCGATTTGATAAAACTCTTGTCAGAATGACAGTTGTCGTGTACTTTCTTCATTTTGAAACAGTTCTTGTGTCATTGAGTTAATATTTAATTTTCATAGTTGTTTAGATCATTTTGAATAGTCTGTTCGTTTCGATATTATTGACGCTGACTACATTTAGTACATAACGGTTTGATGGCAAGCCCCTAAAAAATCGTAAAGTAGTTCTGGAACATACATTAATTCGAAAACAATGATATAACTCCCACGTGTTAATTACAAATATTTTTATTACGACGACAGGTCACGGAAGGCACGTCCGACTAAGAGATTGTTCGTTCGTGCACACCAAATTAGATTTCTCCATCTTGTCTGGACTTTAATGAAGCTCTGAATAAACGTGGTATCTTTTCTACGTGTGATATTAGACAGCTGTAATTATATTAATCTATAGGTTAGGTATTTCTAGGCAAGCGTGCATTATCGTCCACCACATCATCGTTTACCATCTGGTGAGAAAGTGGTCAAACGCGGATCTACATAATGATTTTTTATTAGCGTAGCATCAGGTTTTGTTTTTAATTGAAATTAAAATTTGAGAAATGCGTTTAATCTAGGGCTACACCATGCCATTCAAAACTGGATTCGATGCGAGTTTTAATAATTACTATAATTAGGAAGGATCTTTTCATACTTAATTAATCTAAGACACCACCAAATTACTGTAAAAGAGAAAAAAAACTGTGAGGGTTAACCGCTAACACGTATTGAGCAAGCACGATAAAAAGGTATATGGGGAAGATCTTAGGTGTACCTTTAGGAAAGTGTATGTAGTGATATATTAATATCAAAAAAACTTCCTTATCTAAAACAAATCGGGACGGAAAATTATCAAAAAGCCATCGCTTCCTCTTCACAATATAATTTACATCACAGCAAAAGCCGTCCAGAAGCCGCATCAGTTACAGGTCAAATGGAATATATAACCGTTTGGAAACCGCCCAAACAACGCATTGTGACAAGTGTGTATTAAAATTGTAACAGAACTTTGCATTCGCCTCTAGACGCGGAACTTCCACAAGAAACCGTACCTCCGCATCCGCATCCGCATCGTACTCCGCAAGTTTTTTTTTTATGGAGACACAACTTGAAGTTTCAAATTTTTGTTGTCACTGGTCCCGCCAGGTTCAGTATCAAGTGTCCAACTGTTTCGGTGCGTTGTATTCCACGCGCGCCTCAAAGAGATGTCGTCAGCACATAGGTAGGGGTCCACTAGGGCCGATGCCTGCCGGGGTCGCGGGAAGGTACTTATGGGTCACCGAGGCCCCCGCAATACAGGCAACAGGAAGGAATACGGGTGGGTTTTAGTCAGTAAGAGTCTGACACACCCTGCCGCTCCGCCCAGAGCGGGAGAAGTTATTTGATGATTTCCCACCCACAAAAAAAAAAAAAAAAGTGTCCAACTGTTTAGTGAAGATGCAGGGATTTCATTTTGACAGTTCAACAACATTCATTGCGTTATTTACGTTGTGGAGCAGACAAATTTTTCGAACATATGAAGAAATGGATTACCAACATACTTCAAAATCATTCATATTGTGTTACAAAATTTTCCCCTGGAATGACATGAATCCGTAACATTTTTTTGTGAAATATAATACGTAGTTTTTCACTTCTAAATTTTGATTAAGAAGGAATCAAAAGTTTTTTTTCTTAATTTTTCCACATCCGCTTCCGCCTGGCTAACATTAACTCCGTTACATCTCTAGTGTGTATATGCCACTTAATAATAAACGTAGATACAATGGAAGGGAAAAATAGTATACAAAATTTGTATTGACTAATATTTATATAATAATAGAGCATTAAATGGTAACATTGTACGTATGTCATGTGTTTAACACAGTACAGAATAATAAAAGAAAGATCTTGATTATTGGCGAATTAAGTTGTTCTTTGTTGAAACTCTTTTAGAGCTAACTGGTAAATATTGTTATTATATCTAAACCCAACTCCGGCTCCCAAAATGCAGGCGCCGCCTGGTTTAGGGTCCACTGTTCATCTAATTAAGGCTCGTGCATACTGGCGCGATATCGCGGGCGCGACAGTCAGCGCGACACTTTCCATTTTCATAGAAATTGTGCTACCAGTGTCGCGTCGCACCTTTGGGAGCCGTTATGTTAAGAATACAGCTTGTTACCGATTTCTATCGGTATAATGTTAATAGTGGTTTAATTTGATTCTTATATTTTTTTTATTCCGAATTACTTGGTCTCATACAACGAATGTTTCATGAATTTCTCAGAACTTAATCAACGAGTCATTTTATATACAGGGCGAAATTGAAAGGGGTCAATGTACTCATCATTATGAATAACTTTTACTATGGGACTAACCCTGAAATCGCGAAAAAAAGAATCAGCAGTTCCCTACATTTTGACGAGTTAGGCGAACACAAATGTAGGGAACAGCTGATTTTTTCTCCATGAATTCAATTTCACTCTGTATCGTCTGTATGTCGTTAATTAGGTTCTGAGAAATTCTGACCTTTTCGGTTATGTATTTAGATTAGGTATCTGTATAACAACGCATGAGTAGGCGCAAATTCTAGTGCATCTCCTACGCTATGCAAATGTTTCAAGACAGTAATGTAGGTATCAGCTGTAGGAGCATGCAAAACTAAAAGGATAACCATTGAAAGAGCCCAAAGGATGATAACTAATGAAGTAATGAAGCTCGGCGCATACCCCATGTGGTGCCAAACAATGGAAAATCAATTGTGTCTCATTAGCTGTCCTTGACCGATTAAAAGTGAGTTTATCCAAACCTCGACTTTTCTCCACCTCAAAACTTTATGAAGAAACTCATTTGCTAACTCTACGCCAGCTTCACATATTATATGCTAACTGTATTTCTCCAACACTCCGACTTACCTACCTGAAGAAAGGAGAAAACGCATAGCCCTCTCCAAAAGAAACTACGCAATATGAGTCAACTGCTGTCAATACTTCCTTTGCGCAAAGATTTTTCCCATTTCGAGGCAAATTATTCAATAACATAAATAAAATCATAAATAAAGCTAATTGTCGTAAAATGCAAAACAAAAGGATACTAAATTTATTTTATTTATTGTATTTTTGGGCACAGTATCTGAGTGGCTTCTACCAACGGGAAGCTACTCGGAGATGTTGAGGCAAGTGCTTGGTAGTTTTTTATGTATAATATAGATAATATTTATATTAAATTTTCTATACACTAATTATATAACTAATTATATTATATATTTATTAAATATTGTATGTACAATAAATGTAGGCACACACACACACACAGACACAATCAATCACTCGCAATTTATTGTACCACGTTGACAACCTCTACTATGTGATGTAATGGGCGTCTGGAGTTCTAAAATACAGTATTAGGCTTAGTTTAGACTCCAGATCTCCCAAAAAATGACAAACTTTTCTGAAAATACTTGTCAACTTAATATGTACTAGCAGAAGAACGTAATTTGTGGAAATTAATAAACATAATTTAATTTAAAGCTAAAATGCATGCCTACTTCTTATCGTGAGTCAATGAGATCTTATGTTGGTGTAATACCTAATTATCCTAAGTCATTTTAATTTTAGGAGCAAAAAAAATTATTTGTAAATAAATCACTGACACCAAAACCCTACTATTTTAAAACTTGCTTGATAAGTACGTCTCTTCCAGACTGGACATTTCTTTATTAAGTCGCGACACCAAATTTTTGTTTCATAATTAAAAGTACTAACACTGTTGAAAAATAAAACAAGATGGACAAATAAAATACCGTCATGTTAACAAATACAGTGATGACTGATGACAGAACTAAACACTCGTTATATGGGATAATGGGACCCACGTGGGAGTGGGACTACCACATGCTAAGATCTAAAGCAAACTTAATACGGTCTACGTCGATGTAACGCCTTGTACACACTGGTGAATGTGTGTAGTTGTATGACTTTGAAAAGTTGTCAAAAAAGACGTAGAATTAATGTATTCTAATTTTTATTATTTTATTTATTTGGCCAATGAGTATTTAAAAATATAAGTTCTGGGACTGAAAATCGATTGTTAAATGGATTGAAACAAAATATTGTGGAATTAAAATATTGAATCTATGTAATAGAATACAAATATATTAAATTAAAGGACGCTGACGTCATTTTACTATCGAGGAATTTACGATGAAAAATAATTTGTCACAAAAATGACAGCATTCAATTATTAAGAACAGGTATATTAAGCGAGTGACTACGTGAACATGGTGGTCACTACTTACCAGTATTTAGTTTAGTGGTTTTTGCCTAGACTTCTAAATAAGGAGTGACAAGTACAATATTTGCAGCTGAGCATTACGTCATTTATCGAAGGTCAATACAAAAGGGATTCGTTGTTTTATTATGAAATAGCCACTGCTTTACTTAGGTTTCTCTAAACAATGGTCTAGTTTAGCATTTACATACATATAATAACATTTAACATACTCTACACTGCATCTGTTTTTACCTGGTAGATAATAACATAAAAACTAAGGCTATTCATAAACATATTAAAGATAAAACTCACGCCTTCTTCCCATGGGGGTAGGCAGTAACTACAGAACACCACCTGCAACGATCCTTACATACTCTTTTTGCTTACATCTGGTCATATACGCACGTACTTGATACATTTATAAATAAAGAAAAAAAATAATAACAATCGCTTACTCATTCTCACTTCATAGACATTAAAATTACTAAGTACTTAACCAAAAAGGGTCGAATTTATAAAGGTCAAAAAATTATCGGCGTTTACTTTTTATTTTTGTCACCCTTTTGTTATATCAAACACCGACTGTGGCTTAATTTTCCAAACTCATAATTAAAAGTAATCCCATACATCATTGTGTTCTCCCCTTAACACGTCGTACCAACATAATAACAAAACACTGGCCGGTTGTATTGAGATCGCATGATTCAAAGAGGCCCAAATATGGAACACCCTCAAGGGCAGTCGTACACAAAAGTGTTACAAAAAACTTATGAATCGGCTATTCGTTAACTTTTTGCCAGCTGTCATGGTTAGATAAGCTCTGTGTAATTAATTCTGAATGATTTGCTATGGAATATTAATGGCAAATGTACAATTTTTTTTCTACGACTGTTCGTGGCTTTGTATTGGTACTTTGGTATATTTTATTATATGTATAATATATTATATGTATATACTTTTAAAATAAAGCTATAGGTACTGTGTAATATTACTGAAGTATTAATTAATTTAGTATTACAATAATAAACAGCTACAGAAACTAAATAAATACCAATTATTTAATAAAAATCGTATTTCGCGTGATAATTTCTGTGTGTGATAATTTCTGTTTTCGCTATTATTTGAAGATGTAATTTCTGTGAGACCGAACGACTAGAAAATGAAGTCTACATGACTATACTGGTGTTTTTTCAGATTAAATTAATTAAATGCCATTTATTCTTTGCCTTAGAAATTAACATTGTTTTTAGCAAATATTTAGTATATCTTTACGTGCTCTTTGGCGGAATTCCAGAGGGTGACACTTAACTTATTGTCCTCTGTGTAACTTGTCGTTACTCAGAGTCTATTTTAAATTGAATTAAGTTGGGACTACATTGTTGTATTGGGTTCCCACCTGTAAAAACAAATGTAAGTGGTAATAATAATAATAAATAAATAAATAAATAAATATTCCACCATTGGATTGGATTTAAAAAGAAACTTGAAAGACTTGATATGTAATTAATGTTATTATAATTTAAATGACTATTTTAATGATACTTTGACATCCTAATACCTAATTGAATGCTAATCTTTTAAATTTGACAGAACCCTTTGATACTCTGACATTAAATGATACTTTGACATCCTAAATAAATTGTGTGAGTTTATGATATTATTTTTAACAGACACACCTTAAATTGTAATTTTAATTCGTAATTATGAAATCAATAATGGTAATACTAACCTAATAATCTCTATCCTGAAATAATTGTATGTATCTAATATTTGCACGCCACATTGGCAGAATGTGAGGATACCATTGACTAATCTTTTAACCTGTAAAGCCCCGCGCGACACCGATTCGGTGTCAAACAATAGAAAATCAATTGTGTCTTATTAGCTGTCCTTGACCAATTAAGACCATAATATGGTCTAAAGATTAGTCAATTATATTGTATTATTACCTATATTATGTTTTCTGACAAATAAATGATTACGATTATGATTATTATTGTAAGAGACTGATGCCTGAAGTAGATTCTTGAGAAAAACTTGTATTACAGGCGGTCCCGGGACCGCGGTTAAAATAAATAATACCTATTTAGGCAATGCAGAGTAAAATGCTGGTCTTATAAAGAATGACGAAACGCTAAAGGCTCCTACATACTGGCGCGACTTGTCGCGCGACGCGTTGCGACACAAAGGCACCGCTTGTAGTGCTACACGCGGTGTCTTTGAGTCGCGTCGCGTCGCGCGACAAGTCGCGCCAGTATGTAGGAGCCTTAACGGCACATTAACAAACATGAGAAAATAACAATTATAATAAATTGCATGCTTAAATCCTATAATTATTCGCGACTTTTGAGTCCTACTTTCAAAGAACCGTTACTGGCAGACGGTTAATACATTAAACTAAGATTTAATTGTCCGTCGTTAAGAGCCGCGGCTTCTGACGTAATTTGGATATTATTAGTATTGTTTAGTGTTAGTTTGAATGAGAAATAAGGAAGTCTAGCGAAATCCTAGGTCATTGTTTGAATTAGGAGAAGTATTTAATCTTGTGTTCAGCACCCTAATTGCGTAAACACTATCAAACACAATCTGAATGATTTTGAAGGATGTTGCTAATCCATTGCTTCATATGTTCGAAAAAATTGTCTGCTCACCAACTGCTGTTGTTGAACTGTCAAAATGAAATCCATTGCTACTGTGTGTTACTCGACTCCATCTAGCTTATTTGTTTTTTAAATATAATGTGTAAAAGTGATTCTTATATCCTATTTACAGAATAAACAATTTCATTTCATTTCATTTACGCAATAACCCCGATGATTACTGGGGGGTAACCATCACCTCTTATAGCAGTATTATTATAATATTACTTCCAGTGGGAAAGTGATGGAGCTATACAGGACTTATAGCTCCATCTCTTTCTCACGCTGAAGTAATATTGAAGTAATACTGCTATAAGAGGTCATGGTTACCCCCCTGGTCTGGTATACATAAAGTGACCATACGACCCGTTTTGAACGGGACTGTCCCTTTTCACGGTCACCTGTCCCGTTGTCCCCGGACAAAGCTCCGGGACGCAAAATAGTCCCGTTTTCCGAAACCGCGCGATAATTTCTCTGACAAATATAAATATTAAAAAAAAAAATGTTGCATATAATTTAATAATTGCTGTCAAAGGAACTTTGCTTTATTATTTTTATTAAGCTGGTGAACCGGTGTTTGATTTGTTTCTTCTCAATTTTTTATAATAAAAATAATTATACCTAATTAATCTGAATGTAATTATAGTGAACATTAGTTGTATTAAGTTACACTTTTTATAAATAAAGAACATTGAGAAGTTGAGTTTATTTTCAAAGTTAACCTGATAACTGACGTATAAACCTATGTAAGTTTTAGTTAAAAAATATATTATGGTCAGTTTAGGTATACATAAGAGTTTTTGAAGCTTTCAAGTTAATAATCTATTAATATCCGTAATTTTATTTTAAAGACGTCAACTCATTTCATATTATGTTGTTGGGAATGAATTGCGAATTGACAAAGATGACTAACTATTGCAAGCCCACTTTTTCTATCACTTAAGGTGCCATTAAATGGCCGCACACTGAAAGTACCTACTAAACCTCCGATTACAAGTAAATAAAACAAATGTAGACATTAATGTTTTTAGAATTAAATACGGATACCAACAGTCGCACGCAACAAATTCAGAAGTTCAAATTAAGACGCTGACAACACCTAAACCGCGGTCCCTGTCAGATTGCATAGAACAGAAAGAGAAGCGCGATGACACAACGCTTGTAATTTATTGCAAAATATGAAGTAATTATCTATTTACTCAAAATTGAGTTGAGTAATCGAAAATAAAAAAACAACCAAGTATCAAATATATTCAATATATTCTGTATTCAAATAAGACGTTCTTGTTATTAATTAAATACGTAACGTATGTTCATATTTGATACAGATATTTTGGATTAGAACTCAATCTAAGAGGTTAGTTTAACGTTAGTTTGTATCGAGATTTTGTTTTCAAAACGTGTTTTGGTAACAACCAAGTTCTGGGAAATATGTTCAAAATTAACATATTATATTTTTTCCGCTACCACAAACTATACAGATTTGGCAATTTTTTTTCTTAAGAGAACCTATTTTTGTCAATTGGGTCTTGTCAGCCCCTTAAGAAACTTAAACAGCTCTAAATCTCCTACTTTAAGTAATTTTAGGCTTTACATTACGCAGATTTTGTAAGAACCTCTCTAGCAATCCCAGCCTTGGCCAGTTATCAAGCGAAGTAGCTAACTGGAGTAAATGGATAATTCGAATCAAGTGGAGTGACATCTTGACACTCGTAATTGAATGTGATAAGCCTTGAAGGGCATCAAACGATGACATGAAATAGGTCTCATTCAATTCTGAGACGATTTTATCGAATCATGAAAAAAATTCACGTAAATTGATGACATGTCTTTACGTGAAATGTATTCATGCTGATATAACATTGTTGTTTGTATATAACTAGAACATTAATGTGATATCAGTCCAATGAAGTTTTATTATTAACTAGCTTTTGCTACGGGCTGCACCCGCGTGAATGTCGGAAATTATCCCACGGGATCGTACTACCGGGAAAAAAATATATTGTGTTAATCCAGGTTATAAACTATCTGTGTGCCAAATTTCATCCAAATCTGTTGAGCCGTTTTTGCGTGATTAAGTAACAAACATCCAAACATACAAACTTTGACTTATAATATATTATTATAAATTAGGATTAAGGCTCTTACAGACTGGAGCGATATCGCGGGCGCGACAGGCAGAAATATACCTGGCGCGCCCACCTGTATCGCCCCAGTCTGTAGGAGCCTTTATTTATCCAAAATAAAAATGGCTTGTTCCTGTTCAATGGCTAAATGTTTAATTGCTTAATTGACTTGCCTCGTTTGTTCTTATTACATACAGTAGTGGACATATAATTAGGAATGACTGATAACGAAGTCACTTTTGACTAAACACGTTGCTTTTACTTTTATGTCAACTTAAGGATTATATAAAATAAAAAAAAAAATAAAAATATTTCAGACATATTGGGCCCAAAATATTATAAGTATAACGAATTAAAAACTAAGTTACATTTAAAAATTTAAATTATAATTAAATTAAAAAGTCAATTTAAGTGTTTGCCGCCCGCTGGGGGCACATGAACATGATTTGAACCCAGTGCAGCAGTGCCCCAGAAGGGGGCTGTCCATAGCTTGTGGCTGAGCACGTTCAGTCAGGATGGTGTTGGCGCTCCCACGCGTGCGAAACATCGGCGAAGCGATGCGGCGCACTATGGGACCAAACAGTATTTTCCATCTCAAAAATGGTTTTGTCGAAAGTCGTAAATCCATAGATTGTTTTATGGTTTTATACTCTCAAAAGATGGAACTTACGAATAAATTACAAAATATAAAAAAATATAAAGTTTTACGTTTATAAAATGAACCTCAAACATTGGGCATAAATATTTTCATGCCAATTAAATTACCGTTAAGGGAGTTCAACACATAATTATTCGGAAGTTTTCCAAGGAAACATATTAGTGTTATACATCATTAGATAGCTTAGAATATACACTTTGCAACCACGTTCAGTTTTTGTAAAAAAAAATATTTTTATTTAATTTTTTAATATTTTTTTAGTGAAGTAAAGAAAATTTAGTTTTTGTTAATTTCAATTGGAGTTTTCGTTGTTGCCGAAAGCAGCCGGTGTCAAGTTAATTACTCTATTAGAGACCTTATCTACTCAGTAATATGAGGATTTAAAAAAAAACTTGCGCGTTTTTTGCGCCAGAGGTGATTTTGAAGCAATAATGTCAATCGGGGAAAAATCCTCGAAAATTACGGTTCTTCTTTTTTATTATGAAATATTATATTTAGTTATTATCCTTTGATGTCTATATTGTTTTTTTCTATTTCTATGATAAAAACATACATTTGCAAATTAAAAAACTGCTATTATATTTGAAAGAATCTTCCCATGGCAATTTTGTTTGGGGTGGTCACCTTAACCACAAGTATGATAAACTATATTGCTGCGGAAGTTCTATTTATCTGTTGTGGTAAATAATTACAATCAGTACTGATTACACTATTTCGATGAGAACTGTTATAATCAATTGTCCCATGGTTTTTGCACAAAGCACTAAAATATTAGTCCTTTAAATACCCGTGTATGTTCAGCATACGATTCATCAAAGTGTTCAGATACTTCTTTTCAATAACAATTAACGCATAAAAAACATTATTATCTAACAATGAGTGAATTCGTTTGTGTTCGACGCGATCTTTGTGATCAAATAATAAAAGGGAAAAGTACTTCAGACCTCAAAAAATATTTATTGGAAAATTTTCAAGTATCGGAAACTGACGTTAATACTGTAATAGAGAGTATTCAAAAAAATCTAACATCGAGTTGCAACCAGAAATGGACCAAAGCTCAAAGAAAGCCGGACCGGTTCGAGAGCCTATACTCAAATTGGTTAAATGGTGAGTTTAAAGTATCATTGAATTCTTGCAGTACCTCAACCACTGTAAATTCTGGTTTGAATACTTCTGGTGAACGTGGAAGACCAACAAAACAATATGACGAGTGCTCGGAAAACACAAAGAAACGAAAAAATATGGAGCTGGTCCAGGAGTATGGAATGGGACATGTCCGTAACGCTTATGTGCAAGGTTTAAGATCCATGGGGGAAAATGACGAAGCGTCGATTGTGACTATTATCAGAAATAAGGAAAAATAAGAGAAAAAAGTTATTCTACAAAACATACTCAATCCAGATAACGCACTTTCCTTTACAAAAGAGGAAGCATTGAGTATATGCATTGAAACTGATTTAACCAAAGCACAATATGCGTACCTAAGAAAAAGGCTCGTTGATAAGAATTTAAGTTCTGTATTGCCTTCGTATCAAACACTAAGTGAAGCAAAAAAGGCTTGCTATCCGCCTGCATCCAGCATTACGGTGACAAATATAAGCGCAAAAATCAACCTGCAAGATCTCTTAGACCATACAGTCTGCCGTATTATAAGGATAAAGTCAGGATCGACTTACAATCGTCTCAAGCTTTTCACTAAATGGGGATGTGATGGATCCTCCGGGCAAAGTGAGTATAAACAAACTCTACCGGAAGAAAACGAACAAATATCGGACGCTAATTTGTTTATAGTGTCCCTTGTACCACTGCGACTAGTAGACGAAGAAACTTCTACGGTCATATGGAAAAACCCTACTTGCTCATCTGTTAGATATTGCAGACCAATTTCATTAGAATTTGCAAAAGAAACTCCCGAAAAAACTACAGCGGTTGTCAGTGAAATTGAAGCCAAAATTAATCAATTGATTCCAACTCTTGTGTCAATAGAAGACAAAGTCATCGAAGTTAAACATCAACTGTTTATGACAATGATTGATGGGAAAGTTGCGCAAGTGTTGACAAACACATCATCCAGTGCTACCTGCACTGTTTGTGGAGCAACTCCCAGACAAATGAATGATCTTTTAAAAGTTACAACGAGAGTTGAAAATTAAAATGCGTTTAAATACGGATTGTCGACGCTACACGCATGGATGAGATTTATGGAAATGATCCTCCATATTTCTTACAATTTAGGTTTTGAGAAGTGGTCTGCAACAACTCCAGAAAACAAGCAACTTAAAGAAGACAAGAAAAAAATTGTCCAAAAACGTTTCCGAGAAGTGCTTGGCTTGCATATTGATAAACCACGTCAAGGTTCCGGTAATAGCAATGACGGTAATACGGCAAGGAGATTTTTCCAAAATTACCAATGTTCTGCAGAGATAACCGGAATTGATGAAGAATTAATCAAGAGACTATATGTAATTCTTGGAACTATGTCATCGGGATTTCCTATAAACGCAGAAAAATTTGGTCAGTATACATTGGTAACCGCGCAATTATATGTAAGCAAATATAACTAGTACTACATGCCATCTTCTGTCCATAAAGTACTTATACATGGTGCTAAAATAATAGAGCATTATGCAGTTTTGCCTATAGGACAATTATCCGAAGATGCCCAGGAAACCCGAAATAAAGATTATAAGAAATATAGGTTACATCACGCTAGGAAGTGTTCCAGATCAGCAACAAACGAAGACGTTCTGCATATTTTGTTATATACATCTGATCCTTATATATCTAGCTTAAATAAACCAAGTTTTCTAATATCCAAAGAATTATTTGACGAAGCTAAAGAATTGTTGGAAATAGAAAGTGATGAGTAGGATAAGTAATAATTTTTTTTGTCATGTGACTGTTTGTTTAATAATAATAATTTAGTTTTAAACTTATTTTAAGCATAAGTGTAACTTTTATTGCTATTTTAATATAACTGTATGATTTTTTGTATGAAATTTCGTATAACTTTATCTTTGTCATTTTTTTTCGGAAAAAATATTTTTTTTAGAATGATGATGTTTGATTTCTTTTATTGCCTAGATATTCACAAATACGTGAAAAAAAAATCAAGGAGATAAATCACAAAACAACAGAGTTATCGATTTTTGAGATGGAAAATACCGGTTGGTCCCATAGTGCGGCCCCGCAGCACAGTGTGAAATCGACACTTTGCCGATAACTTTGAACCACTTACATTTTTTGCCGATAACTTAGATTGGCCTGCAAACAGCCCAGATCTTAATCCGATCGAAAATCTATGGGGAGAAGTAAAGAAGAGTGTGGCTGCTAAAAGGGCAAGTAATTTGAATGAACTGTATGATGCCTTTGTCGAATCTTGGAGCACTATTTTTGATGAAACCCGTTAAAAACAAAAAACATTAATTCATTCCATGCTCCATCGCTGCAGAGCAGTTATTATAAGCAAGGGTCATCCTACAAAATATTAATGCTCAGTTTTGTAAGCCTATTTAATAAGTATTGTTAATTTTATAGAGACATAAGGAACGGGGTGTAAAGTTCACTCATCCTCCATAAAAGAGGGAGGATCCTCCGACCAGACGGGTGTCGTGTCTGGTGGGGAACTGCCCGACGACGGTTTATGTCGGAATGTCGTATATATGCTAGTTGCGCGATAAACTCTGCTTGCGCGATACAGGATTTTGCGTGGCGTCAGTGTGTTGCGTAGTTCGCATGTGGCGATGTAGATGTCGCCACATCTTCATTAAATATGTTCTGATATCGTTTAATAAATGAAGTCATTTTACCCGTTCCTAATTATTTGTCCACAGTCAGGAAGTTTCGAATAGGTAGTTCAAATGGACCATAGTTAAATTATTAATAGAAGTCCAACACTTTAGCGTATCTTATATGTATTACTACATATAAGATACGCTAAAGAGTTGGACTTCTATTGTTTTTTCTTTTTTCATTCTATCAAAGCCTATTCAAATTGATGTTTAACCATATTGTTAAAAGTTATTATCAGTAACTTGATACAAAAAAGTAAATTGATGCAACTTGTTTATCGAAAAGTGACTTCAGTATAAATCGTTCCTAATTTTATGTCCCCAACTGTAAGTTCATGACTTATCTCTCCTACGTTGTTCTTTACCAATCAATTTGTTTGTAACATTTATACGTGGACGTGACTTTAACTAAATTAAAATGAGTTTTGATAGGCATTCTGTATGCAACTGTACCTATTTTTATAAATTACTAGCTGTTTCGCCAGACATTGGTACCGATTCCCTTGTTCACAAACTAAACTAAATTTAAGTTCAGTGCATCTTTTTCTTTGTATTTCATTAAGAAGAGGACTTAATCAGCGCCTGTCACTACTCCATACAAGTTTCGACGTGATTAAAAACTTGCCTACTAAAATTACGTCAATTTATGTCAAGCGCTGATTAATTTGACAGGACTAAACTAAAATTTATCTTCTGTCCTTTTCTTAATGAAATTGAAAGAAAAAGATGCACTGACCTTAAATTTAGTTTAGTGATTGTCGTATCTAAATTTAAATAATTTATACAATATTCCCATAGAAAATGCACTTTTAGTTCTCGTTTCCGTAAAAACCTGATTTGGACTGTTACGATCATTTTAAAACAAAAATTTGCCAAATCGGTCCAGCGAACTGCATTTCATTTTTATTATACAGGGTCAAATTAAATCAGTTAGCGGAACTCCGCAGACGTGATTGGTATCGATATCTAAACACGAAAAAAATAAAATTAAAAAGATTTTTTGAAAATTAATGATTTTTTTGGGTCAACGACCGCTGGTAGTACATAACATAATCAGCCTATAATGTTCCCACAGCTGGGACACAGGCCTCCTCTCTGTGAGAGGGAGTGGGCCGTAATTCCCCACGCGGGCCCAGTGCGGGTTTTTGGTTCTAGGACATGCCGCGTAGGGGGGACGGTTGAGAAAAAGGCAAATTTCGCGCCCTCTCGCCCCTAGCCACCGCAGGAGACGCCCTGGGCGTCGGGATTTCCGGCCACCACAGGCGCGGGCTTGCGGACGATGAGCAATGCGTAGCTCGCCTTCCGATAAGGGCCAGGCCCGGATCGATGGCGCGTTGTGTTCCACGCACGCCTCAAAGAGATGTCAGCACAAGTGTAGGGGTCCACTAGGGCCGATGCCTGCCGGGGTTGCGGAAATGTACTAAAGGGTTACCGAGGCGGAAGGAACACGGGTGGGTTTTAGTCAGTAAGTCTGATACACTCTCCCGCTCCGCCGAGAGCGGTAGAAGTTATTTGATTAAATCCCATACAAAAAAAAGGACATGTTACCGCTGCACTAAAATATGAGTTGAGAAAATCAGTTTATTTTATTTTATCGCGTTTAGTTATCAATACCCATCACGCCTGTAAAGTTTACAAAAATAAAAATAAAAAATTAAATATGTTTCAAGAGACACTACTAGCGGTTGATGACCCCAAAAAAAACTCATCAAGTTAATTTATTTTTGTTTTATCATGTTTAGGTATAGGATACCCATCACGTCTGCGGAGTTTATCTAGCTAATTTAGTTTGACCCTGTATAGATTTTATAATTTATTATAATTTTTAAATACTTTGGATATAACAAACATAACAGTTTCAACAAACTGAGGCCGAAATTCAATATCTAGGTTAAGGCCGAACAGGCTACAATTTAATAGTAATAAAACGTAGGTGGTTTTGTAAGTCTATCATTAAAATTAATTATCATAATTTATGAATCCAATGAATATCTAATTTTAGACTTTACTGCATTTCAATGAGATTTATTTTTAACTAGGAGCTGGCCGCGGCTTCGCCCGCGTGGCTTTTTCTAAAATAAAAGTAGCCTAAGTTACTCCTTATAACATCAGCTGTCTGCCCGACAAAATAGGTCTAGCCGTTTCGGAGATTAGCTGGAACAAACAGTCAGGCAGACAAAAATTTTAAAATTATCTTTTTTGTTTTAAGTGTATATGTATGTATTAAGCTTCCATAGTTGTTATTTTGACATTACAAACAGACACTTCAATTTATTTATTTTTATAGTTAAACTGTTACTGTGTAAGGCCAGTTAACGGTTTGTTTTCGTTTACTTAAATAAAAAAAAAATATACATATATAAAATATGTAAAATATAAAATAAGTTCATAATTATGTACACACGGCTACATATCAAGCTACACCTTTCCAGTATAAGCTGATGTCGCATTGTATAGGATTTCCGTACAATGCGAGGTTAGCGTATACTGGAAATTTATAGAATAGAATAATATTTATTTGCTTAAAAACATGGTATAAAAAGATGCTAAAATACAAGAGCATACGTTTTTTTTTATTAATATTGATAAGCGTACAAATTTTTTAAACAACAAGCAAGCATTATTTAACATTTATCGTCAAAGAACTCAAAATAAAAAAAAAAATAACAAATTGCATGCATGGTTGTGTAGTCATAGTTTTAATCATGTCAAAACACTATAAAAACCATGACTACACAACCATTAATGCAATTTATTTTTGAATCTCATATAATTTAAGGTCTTGGGATTACTTGGATTATTGTAGCTTGATGTATTGCTTAGCACTTCTTTTTGTGGGCTACGCGGCTACGGAAGAAAATACTCGTTTTCCTAGATTCCTGAACCTACACAGAATTGTATCAACTATCATGTAAAATATATTATTGTTATTTTGTTTTTGACGTGATAACGTCTTATAAATCGATGAACGCTGCACGCACGAAAAAGCATAACTCATTGTCACGTTCCGCCTGAGCCGAGCGTGCAAGCGAGAGCGCGGAACTAGCGATAGAGAGGCACAATCGGCCTAAGCGTTCGGCTTGTGACGCATCTCTCTCTCGTTACGAGTATTACGTAAAATTATCGTCCGTAAACCGACTTTACAGACTTCCATTTTTTTTAAATAGTCAAGTTATGATACTATAATTTTATACACTTTTTTACATGTATGTACCAATAATATGATTATTTAATATCAATTAATGTTACCTCCAATCGCCTGAAACACAGGATTACCTAGTTCAGGCACAAATCATGGGTGAACTTGACATAGATTTATGAAAAACTGTATTTAACGTTATACCTTATATTTTTGAATATAATTTTTATTATTTATTTATTTTTTATTAAAATCGGTTAAAATTTGTGAAATAACGGAAATGAATAAATTCCTATACTTAATACTATTAACTATAATGTCTTCTGTATCATCCATTTCAATGAAAAATGCACATGAATATTCATAAAATCATTCATACAAATATTGTAACAATACAACTGCACATAAGTGCTCCATTATGTGATAATGGGTAACACATTCCTATTCAGACCTCGTAACACATAGGAATTTACATAATTTTGTTATAAGACAACATTGTTTAATACGTCTTATTGTTGTAGGGTTCCGTGGAAAACAAGTACGACACTGACTGCAAAAATGAGTCTTCTTTTGGCACCTTTTGAATCAAAACTCCTTAAACAAGCTTACGGTGGGAATTGAGAACATTATTTGATGGAGAAATATGTGACGTTATTGATTAAGAACTAATGTGGACGAGAGTGTGAATGTAATACAATGGCGCCGATTCCCTTGTTCACAAATTAAACTAAATTTAAGTTCAGTGCATCTTTTTCTTTCTATTTCATTAAGAAAAGGACAGAAGATAAATATTAGTTTAGTCCTGTCAAATTAATCAGCGCTTGACGTAAATTGACGTAATTTTAGTAGGCAAGTTTTTAATCACGTCTAAACTTGTATGGACTAGTGACGGGCGCTGATTAATTTGACAGGACTAAACTAAAATTTATCTTCTGTCCTTTTCTTAATGAAATAGAAAGAAAAAGATGCACTGAACTTAAATTTAGTTTAGTTTGTGAACAAGGGAATCGGCGCCATTATCTTATTTATTGTGTTTTCTTTTATAGTTATCTATGGGAGGTTTTACGTTTATAATGAAGTTATTTTATTGTAAGATCGGGAACTTATTGTAAGAGAAATTACTTGTAGGTACTCAAACAATTATTGAAAGGCATTTACACACGGAAGAGTAATTTAGTTAAAAATATACGTTTAATGAAAAATACGGGTAAATAACATAAAGTAGACCTGTCTTGAACCTTCTTTTTTTGAGGTCGGTTATAAGATGTCTGAAGAGTGAAGACCAATTATTTTTATTTTAAAACTAATATAACCTAGATTATATGACCGCCTTGTTTGTCTAGTAGTCGCAAGCGCTACTGCTGAGCATGAGGTCCTGAGTTCGATTCCCAGGTCGGGCAAAGTGTTATTGGGTTTATCCATCAGGAATTTCTCAGTAGCAGCCTGGAGTCTGGATTTGTGCCCGGTTGATGGCAATAGACTTAACTTAAACATAAGTGGCGGTACCTATGTTTACTTTAGAGAGGTACACACCTCTGCCTAACCTTTTCGGGGATTACAAGCGAGATATTATGTTATGTTATGATATTCATATAATATTAGCTTTGTTTGTTAGGTCTGTCAAACATGTCCTGTACATGTCCAGTAGTGGACCCTAATAGTAAGGTGCTAACCCAGAGAAAAACCACGTTTTTCTTAGTTATTCAGAGGCTATTAACTCAATAATTAAGAGGAATAAACTACACATTATTAATGTTCGATATCATAGCATCACATTGCACGTTCTTATTTGTTTTTATGTGTTATAAATAAATGTATTTAAAAATCTCCTTGTAATAAAATTATTGATCGCATGCACAGCATCTTTTGCTAAAGGTGACGTACTATTAATTAGAGGATTATACTAATGGATAGATAATTAAAAAATCTCAATAATTCACTTTTTTTTTTAATTGTTTGGATTCGGCATGTGCAGGGAGCGGGACAGAGCAAGGCAGAGCGGCCGAACAGAGGAGGACCGAAGGCTCAAGGTCGTTTGGTAGGGGACGCGCCTTAAGGTGATGATGATGAAATATTTTGTTCATCTAAAAACCTACAGAACTCTTTTCGTCTTTCGACTACCACTTGACCGATTTTTATATGACTATCTACAGCTAGAATCATCTGATGTTATTCAGTGTCCATTGTGAAATAATCGATATTCTTCACAGGTGTTGCTTGTTGATTCCTGTATTAAAATATAATCGAATTGGAACGGAACAATAAAAGGGAAAAGATTAAGGAAACATTGACAACATGATAAGAATTTGAACGGGTAAGTAGGTATCCTTCCAGCAGGCTTAGCATGACACTCTATTTCTTCGAAGAATAGACACGGCTTTTTCCATACAAAGTGACATTTCGTTTCTCCTTTTTTGACACCCCACCCTAGGAATCCTTCTACATAAAAAAGGACCTAGACAAAGATCGTTAGAAACGAAAGATAAGATGACAGATTGTAGAATGATTTCTACGGTGAGATGTCAAAAACTGAGAAACGAAATGTCACTTTGTATAAAAAGAGCCGTGTCTATTCTTCGAAGAGATAGAGAGTGTCATGCTAAGCCTGCTGGTAAAGTTGTCACGAGGGCAAGCAGTTTGTGTAGGTCATAATAATTTTGGTGGAAGAAAATAATATGGTTAAAACATTCTAGATTGTTCCTTGTGTGTGTTGTGAGGGGGGCTTGTGGCTAAGTAATAACAGCCGCACGGGTCAATCGATCAGGTTAAGCTACGCTTGCCGCGGTTGGTCCGTAGACGGGTGACCATCATTACATACCAAGACGCCTCCGTGCCTCGCAAAGCACGTTAAGCCGTTGGTCATTCGTGGATCTTTGACTGTCGTTACGGGTCGTCAGAAGCCCGAAAGTCTGACAACCAGTCTTAACAAGGGGTATCGTATTACCCAGTAACTGGGTTGTGGAGATCAGATAGGCAGTCGCTCCATGTAAAATACTGATATTCAGCTGCATCCGATTAGACTGGTAGCCGACCCCTACGTAGTTGGGAAAAGGCTAGGCGGATGATGACTCTTTCGTGTGTAAATACTTCCCTTTCAATAATTGTTTGAGTACCTACAAGTAATTTCTTTCACAATAAGATCCCGATCTTACAATAAAATAACTTCATTATAAACGTAAAACCTCCCATAGATAACTATAAAAGAAAACACAATAAATAAGATAATTTATTACATTCACACTCTCGGCCACGTTAGTTCTTAATCAATAACGTCACATCTTTCTCCATCGAATAATGTTTTATTAACAATATAATAAACAAGCTGGTGCTATAATAAATACAACATGCGATATAAAGGTTCGCGCACACATGGTGGGCCGCGTCGCATCGCAACGCATTGCTTAAATCCTCCTGCATCACTTTAGCACATTTTTAGGGTTATTTACCTCAAAAAGAGAAAATGGATCACTCGTGTGTCAGTCTGTCTGTCTGGCCGTCTGTCACAGCTGATTTGCTCCGAAGGTAACGGACATAATAATATGGATTTTTGTGATCCAAACACAGACGTGTCACGTAAATGAGTTTTGAATATAACGGTCACTTTTGAGGGGCAAACTAGAAAAAAAAATTCTTACTGTACCGTGTGACACATGAAATGAAAGAAATTATTGTGTGGGTCTCAATTTTTTTTAATAATTTTTAAGTGGTAAAGAAAATAGATGGAAATTGACCATTCCCCTCTTATCTCCGAAACTGCCGTCTCTAAAATTTTGAAAAAAATACCGAGAACACTTCTATACTAATAGATTACAGGAAAACCTATAAGAAGTCTATGGTCTAAAAATAACATTATAAGTCACTCAATATTGTGCGTACAAACTTATAATTGCAGTCGGAATGTATGGGGAAACGTGCTTTTCAACTACAATGTTTAGTTTGTTCTTGGAATAAATTCATCCCAACTATGGATTCCTTCATTGTGCGTGGTCTGACACGCACTTGGCCGGTTTTCTTATGAAACATCGCACACTACAGGCGGGCCGCACCGGGCCGAAGCGCATCGCACTGGTGGATCGCTCACCAGGGGAATTTTCCGGCTATTGTTTTGCATTAAGATGCGGCCCGGTGCGATGTTTCATACAAAATGTACTAAAGCGATGCAAGGGGATTTTTGAAATGCGTTGCGTTGCGGCGCAGTCCGTCCATAATATGTGCGCGAGTCTCATTGCACTGACGTGGAAACAGTTCATATTTAAATTTGGAATCTGTCTGAAACAATTACAGTGTTGCGGTGCGGCCCGCCGCGGCTCCTAATGTGCGCCTAGCTTAAAATCCACATGATATGAAAAGCAATAAAGACGGTGATCACGTCTCGTTCCAGTTTTTGCTGTGTGCGTCTTGTCCATATTAAGTTAGCGCATAGCTTTAGCTACGTTTGATTCCTTATTTGTTTTGTTTTATTGATATATGTACGTACGTACGTGGTTATTAAGGAAAATGGTTGTTTGTGTTTTTTTTTTAATAAGAAAGAAGAGGCTAAGTAATAACAGCCGCACGGGTCGATCGATCAGCTTGCCGCGGTTGGTCCATGGATGGGTGACCAACTTTAAATACCAAGACCCCTCCGTGCCTCGGAAAGCACGTTAAGTCGTTGGTCCCGGCTGTCATTCGCGGTTCTTTAACAGTCGTTACGGGTCGTCAGAAGCCCGAAAGTCTGACAACCAGTCTTACCAAAGGGATCGTGTTACTCAGTAAATGGGTTGTGGATGTCAGGTAGGCAGTCGCTCCATGTAAAATACTGGTATTCAGCTGTATCCAGTAACACTGGAAGCCGACCCCAACATAATTGGGAAAAGGCTAGGCAGATGATGATCGTTTATATGCTTTGGGTAGACCTTACTTCTTTTATTTCATAAAGTATTTTCCTACACTACTTAAATATTCACATATTTCACATACATATTGAAAAAATGAATTTTAAACTAGAACGCATACACGTTCTAGTTTAACATTATTTTTTTTGCATAACGTACTTCCATTATATGAAGGCATCCGCCGCAGGAGACGCCCTGGGCGTCGGGAATCCCGGGCGGATTTCCGGCCACCGTAGGCGCGGGCTTGCGGACGGTGAGCAATGGGTAGCTCACCGTCCGGTAAGGACCAGGCCCGGGTCGACGGCGCGTTGTATTCCACGCGCGCCTAAAAGAGATGTCGTCAGCACAAATGTAGGGGTCCACTAGGGCCGATGCCTGCCGGAGTCGCGGAAAGGTACTAAAGGGTCACCGAGGCCCCTGGCAACACAGGCAACGGAAGGAATACGGGTGGGTTTTAGTTAGTAAGAGTCTGACACACCCTCCCGCTCCGCCCAGAGCGAGAGAAGTTATTTGATGATTCCCCACCCAAAAAAAAATATATGAAGGCATAATAAATAACAGATTTAAAAGATACCTTAATTAACTGTTTCGGACAGCTAAAGACACATCGGAGGTAAGGACAACTGTCAAATCGTGTTATCATACATTCCTAGTGGGGGCCCCAAACTAATCTTATTTCCGTAGATGATACGGGGTGGAAAATACCCGTAACTTCGGATGAAACTACGGATTTTGTGCTTACGGGCTTGACCTCCAGATCCCGAATAAAATATATGAAAGCTTATATTATTATTATGTTTTATGGTACCTACACGTTTATTTACAAGTACATACAGATATTTTTTTTTAAAAAAAAGCTCGTCAATTATCGTGCATAATAATAAAAATCGATACCATAACTATGTATTTGATTGTAATTGCGAATATGTAGGCAATAGGTAGATATCTCATGTCTGTAATAAAAAATACCTACTCAGTGTATTATTTCTTTTTATTGACTGAAAAAACATTCCGCACGTGACTGTACCTAAAACTATAAAGCATGTCACACACGTGCTACGGATAAGTTATTCTACTTTACATTTCTAGGCACAATATAAATCACACCGGTCCACAGTGGAACGAATGTATGGGAGCGGTTGGACGTAGACATGTCCGAAAAATAAGAGTAAAATTATGCCAAACTAATGATGCCATCTTATTCGATTACTTAATGCCTTCATAAATTGTGGTGATGAATTTCTTCATAACTCCCATATTTCGGGAGTAATTTGAGAAAATGTGAAATTTTACTATGAAAATGAGTGTATCGAGCTCTCTCCCTCCTGATTCCGGGCTTGTTTCAAGTAGCGGTCTCTAATATCGTAATGCTATTACTAAGAGCTATATTTAATACTAAGACACATAGTGCGCCAAATGTGCACTTTCTGGGATAAAAGGAAATGAAAATTTAAAAAAAAAAACGTTTTTTCCCCATTTGTATTTACTTTAAACCGCAGACAGACTTATTAAGAGGTCTATAAATATATTATATATATACAGAAATATATATTAACAAAAATATTCACAAGAACTGATGAGAGTATGACTTTTAAGTAAGTTGATAATAAATCACCTAGTTTCATTAAAAGTACAATAAATAATTAAGATGTAAGCTCTAATTTACTAAGTTACACATTTTAAAACAATAACATCATTTAATTATCTTCGTCATCATCATCATCATCAATTAATTCAAATTCAGAATCGATGTCCGCTAAATCATTTATGTTAACAAATTCGATATCACTTTTCTCAGAATCCGTAAGCTCATAAAATTCCTTAAAAGAAGATTTTTTTACAAACTTATTTCCTTTTGGACGGATACTTGTAACAAGTGGATCAGAAGACAGTAAAAGATTGTGCATAATATCTTCATTGCATGAGATACTGCTATGCTTTCGAGAATGCCCCTCTCTATATTTTCTAAAATCTTTATTTCTAGCCTCAGATGCCTCTTCGGATAGAAAACCAATGGGCACAATTGACATGTTCTGAACTATGTCTGGTCCATGCATTAAAATTTTATGAAGTGAAGAAGGCATATAATACCATGGGTATAACTCCACGTAAAGCTTAGCAGTATCAAAGCAGAACTCTAGGAATTTAGTTACGTTGATCTTCTCTCCTGATGAAATACACTGCAAGATCACACAGATTTTTCTTAAAAGCATAGCATCTATTCCGGTCAGTTCAGCAGATTTAGTGTAGTTTTCAAAAAATCTCCTTGCCGAGTTGCCATTGTTGGTGGATCCACTGCCTTGTTTCACAACATCGAGAAGTAAGCCCGTTTCTCTTCTTACAGCCTCTTGAACTCTTTTCTTCCTGTCATCAACTTGCCTTTTTGCTATATCACCCCTTACTTGCCATGATTTTATGTCTAATTTGTAGGAAATGTGTAATAAGCATTCCATTGAGCGAATCCAAGCGTGAAGGGTGCTTAAGCTATATTTATACATGTCCTCGTTTGCGTGTTTATCTTTGATTAACTCTAAATTATTCATTTCTTTAGGACAAGCCTTGCATATGTCACACACTGAAGCTGCTGTATTGGATATAATGGAATGAATTTTACCATCAATCATTGTCAACAGCAGTTGGTGTTTGACACTAATTCCAGCAGTGATGGTGGATGGAGTTAAGGCTTCAATCTCTGCTTCGATTTCAGCCATCTCTCTCTGCACATTTTCTTTGGTTTCCTTTATAAACTTAAACAATATTGGCCGGCAAAATGAAGTGGAAGATGGTCGCTCGTTTTCCCAAATTGTTACACCTTTAGAGACGAGCCGCAGTGGTACAAGACTAATCATAAAATTACTAGCAAGATCGATTTGCTCATCTTCACTCGTCCTTTGATGATAAATGCTTTGGCTAGATGATCCGTCAAAACCCCATTTGCTGGTCAATACGAGCTGTTGATTGGGATCAACAGGGGTTTCTAACGACCTAATAAGTCTTCTTGAGGTTAAATCCATCAAGGCTTGTAATTTGATTTTTGCAGAGCTCTCTGTAACTGTGAGATCTTCTTTGGCCGGATAGCACTTAATTTTTTCTTTAACCAACATGTAGTAACTCGGGTATTGAAGAGCTCCTTCTTGAGTGTTGAAATCCCGAAGAGTGTTATAGCGCCATTTCGATAAGTTCATCGATACATAAAGAGCCAATGCCTTCAAAGGGGATATTTCCCGTACCTGAATTGATTTACCTTCAATGAAGGCTTTGATTTTTGAGGCCTCTTCTGGATTCTCCGTCAAGTATTTCATAACATAAGCTGTATCGCTTTGTCCTGCCTTTTGAAGCGCCCTTTCGGCCGAAAACATAATTTCAGCGCTGCTACTGCTGCATGAAAGACTATCTTCAGTGCGTCTTCTTTTTTGCCGGTTACTAAGGTCCTCAAAAGATTTACGAGGACTAGGATGTGTACAAGTTGAAGCATCAGATTTAGCAGGAGAAATTATGGGCTCGATGACGTCACTTATATTTTCTGTAGAAGGTTCCATATTTTCATTCTGTAATTCCGGCCATTGAATTGCAGCCTGTAGCCAAATCTCATGTTTCTTCCGAAACTTATCTGTGCTTCTTCCAGACTGTGTCCATTTTGCATAAATGCGGTAGCAAAATCGACGACACCAGTCTTTTAAACTTGTTTCAGCACTTTCACATAACTGAACACAACTGTTATCTTTTAAAACACTGAACAAATAGTTAAAGTCGCGTAAATCTTTATGTGCGCGTGCGCATAAAGCAACGTGAATATCAAGATTTGTATTAAAATTTGGAAAATACATTGCGAGATTAGCTTGGATACAACGAGGTGTAAATCAACACTGATTTTAAAGTTACTAATAGTGACCTATTTATATAAAATCCAGGTATCCCAGGTATCCTTTGTTAAATATTGCAAGGTAATTAGTTATTGTGATAATTAGTAAATGATGCATGCTAAATTAGTGTATTAAGAGCCATTTAGTAATTAAATAATAGCAATGTTCTTATCAGTAATCATTAGTGCATCAGTTTTATATGTAAACCTTAAGTCCCTAATTATATATCCTAATTAGCTTATATCTTCTCTAATTGGCTGCTCAGAAATGTTATTGTAATAAGGTAAACCTTTAGAAAAACGGTTTTAATCAACAAAATAAACAAAAAATAAAAAAATTGTGTTATAAAATAAACATCACTCTTTATCCCAGAAAGTGCACATTTGGCGCACTATGTGTCTTAGTATTAAATATAGCTCTTAGTATTAGCATTATGATATTAGAGACCGCTACTTGAAACAAGCCCGGAATCAGGAGGGAGAGAGCTCGATACACTCATTTTCATAGTAAAATTTCACATTTTCTCAAATTACTCCCGAAATATGGGAGTTATGAAGAAATTCATCACCACAAGTTATGAAGGCATTAAGTAATCGAATAAGATGGCATCATTAGTTTGGCATAATTTTACTCTTTTTTTTCGGACATGTCTACGTCCAACCGCTCCCATACATTCGTTCCACTGTGCGGTCGGGGCATTCTCATAGAGTACCTACCACAAACTCAAAAAGCATTGACAAGTAACTGTTGTTACGTCGAGTTCTGACACGCGGTTTATAATTACAATAATTTTATTTCATTAAATAAATATTTTATTTTTATATGTTATTCACACATCTATTTTTTATTTTATTGACTTGATAACGTCTTATAAATCGATGAACGCCGGCTGCACGCACGAAAAGGTGTCACGTTCCGCCTAAGCCGAGCGTGCAAGCGAGAGCGTGGAGCTAGCGATAGTGAGGCACGATCGGCCTAAGCGTTGGGCTTGGGACGCACCTCTCTCTCTCATAAAATTATCGTCCGTAAACCGACTTTACAGACAACCATTTTTTTTAATTAATAATTATTTCTGTATCTATCTATCCGTGACATCACAGCGGGTCCTATCAGAATACCAGCGCTGCGATACTTATTTTTAAGTGTTGCAGCATCATGCTGAGATAGGAGCCTTTTGGCCTCGTACAGGACATTTTGTTTATATTTTAATTTTACTTTGTTTTTGTTTTTTATGTTTCTATGAGTGCTTTTTAGTATAATTTGTGATCTCCTGTGCGAGTCCTAATAAATACCTTTTCTTTATTTCTTTCTTTCTTTCTGCCGCTGTACTTTCTGTACTTAGGCATGTCAGACAGGCGGAAAGCAAGAGAACGATGTGTTTCTTTCAGTACTATCTAAAAAAGTAACCTAACGTGATGATAAGGTGCCTACTTCCTTGTATACTGTTTCTTTCAAAAAACAGTGGCAATGTCCATTTCGTAAATAGCAAATATAGATGCCGTAACTTACGTTACGTAAGCATGCAAGTAGCTTGCTTGTCGAAACCCAGTGCTGGGCACGCCACAATTGCAATTACAATTTAGTATATTCGTGTATTTATGTGTATTTATTAGGTCTTATATTTATGTATAACTAGGTATATATTTAAAGTTTTTAATAGGTATATGTATGTATATCCTTATATTTAAATAAATATTTATTCCATAGTTTTCGCTATTGCACCTACCACTGTTTGTCTCTGCATCACCCAAAGGTTGACTGGTAGAAAATGCCTACGGCATTAAGTCCGCCTCTGTACATTTGTGTGCTTAAGGTATTAAATAAATAAATAAATAAATAAATAATTGCGGCGATAAGTCCCCTCTTTGAGAAGTGGCTAGAGACGCCTCTCTAGCCACTTCTCAAAGAGGGTAAAGACCTGCGTCAGGCGGAAGGTGAGTACGCCGTGGCGCCCCACGGCGTACTCACCTTCCGCCTGACGCAGGTCTTTACCGGGCATGGCAGCTTCGGGAGGTTCTTGTGTCGGATAAGGCTGGAAGAAACGCCCGGGTGTCACCACCCGGGTGTGTGGATCGCCCGGAGGACACGGTGGAGCATACGGTGGAGGTCTGCCCGGTTTGGGTAGAGCACCGCCGTGTCCTCGTTGAGGCGATCGGCGGCAGAGACCTCTCGCGTCCGGCCCTGGTTCAGGCCATGGTACGGAGCGAGAGGGCATGGGCAGCCGCCACCTCCTTCTGCGAAGCAGCAATGCTCGCGAAGGAGGAGGCGGGACGGTTGAGGGAAAGGCAAATTTCGCGCCCTCTCGCCCCTAGCCGCCGCAGGAGACGCCCTGAGCGTCGAGAATCCCGGGTCGATTTCCGGCCACTGTAGGCGCAGGCTTGCGGACGGTGAGCAATGGGTAGCTCACCGTCCGGTAAGGACCGGGCCCGGGTCGACGGCGCGTTATATTCCACCCGCGCCTCAAAGAGATGTCGTCAGCACAAGTGTAGGGGTCCACTAGGGCCGATGCCTGCCGGGGTCGCGGGAAGGTACAAAAAGGTTACCGAAGCCCCTGGCAACACAGGCAACGGAAGGAATACGGGTGGGTTTTAGTGAGTAAGAGTCTGACAAACCCTCCCGCTCCGCCCAGAGCGGGAAAAGTTATTTGATGATTTCACAACCAAAAAAAAAGTAACTTGTACGTTTTTGCGCAAGAGGACTTTTTTGGGCACATGTTTCAGAGAGACCAAATTAAATGGTAGTCTGCCAAATCGACTACCGCCCTAAAAAAAGTTTCATAATGTATGTTTCCCATACCTTTTTTACCAAAGTTTCTGCCCGCATCCCACGGTTCCCGTTAAAACGGAGTCCCGGTAATTGGGAAAGTTAGGCTATTAAAGTTTTATTTTAAAGTTGAGTTCAGGGGAAATGTTAGTCTAGAACCTAGTAGTAACTTTGATAATATTAACTAATCGCTTTTAAAAAGGCTGTTATAGGAGAATTTACAAATCTGTCGTAGAGAAACAGTTTTTGCGTACACATCATGTTTTAGTTAGTGAAAGGTTTATTGTTGTGCACTGGTGACCAGTTGGATAATTACGTAACACACTTACAAAGATAATTACGTAACACACTTACAAAGATAATTACGTAACACACTTACAAAGATAATTACGTAACACACTTACAAAGGCAATGCCATTGATTTTGAGAGTTCAACAACATTCGTTGCGTTATTTACGTTGTTGAGCTGAGGAATTTTTCAAACATATGTAGCAATGACTGAAGATTTATTTATGTGAAATGTTTTATGAATTTCTTTAAAAGTGTTTTACACACTTGGAGTGCAGTTTTATTCCGGTACCAGACATACTTAATTGAGAAATGCAGGCACCAATTACTATACATTTTCTAAGAGAAAAACCAACCGTCTGGTATCACCTTTAATTAAACAAAAAATTAAAAAAATAACTTCTTTAGTGTTATTTTTTTAACCTATTTATTAAGACAAAATAATATTCACTTGCAGTTTTCACAAAACGTTAATGCTAATGATTTCTCTCCCTGTTCTAAAACCGTGATACTTAATACCTTTTAAAACAATAGACCATCAACATTCTAAAACAGGATATTGTCGGTAGGTAAGTATCTACAAGATCCAAACTAAGCCCGTTTGTAAGCCAACGAAGGGTTTTGGCAAAACAAAGAGTTCTTAGTGATCATGGTATCCTGGTCAGCAATCCACGGACACAATTGGGACCCAAATCACGTATAGTTTTGTCTAGAACGGGACGGTTGAATTGAATCCATAGACCACGGAATCGCCGCGCGCCGTCCGGCAGCGTCTAACGACCGACGTACTAATAAAGTTCGAGGCGCCGAAAGTGCATTGAGCGCACAAGTTCTATCACGGAGCACCTGTCCGACTGCCAACGAGGAAGCTACTAGCTTTCGACAATTTTCTCGCTCAAGAAGAAGATTGTACGTTACAATAGAGAAAGTTCTCGCTAGCAGTGTGGACAGTCAGCGATCAACTAAGTATTAATATACGAGTATGTACCTCCTTAACTGACACGGGACCTACATCAGTTGTTCGTCTCTTGAGCGAGGAAAAGCTAGTCGCTTTCTCGTTGGTGGGACTGGTGCCTCAAAGATGTCTCTTTACTTTAGTGCCTCAATAAATTAAGCCAGAGCATACACTTATAAACTAAGCGAGTACACGCTAAGGGCACACCCTGTGAAGTGCGGGCCTCGTCGCTGGGGGAGGACAGCAAGGGACAGGCTGGATCGGATTAATATTATTAGGGGACAAATTTTTAGCTACAGGTTCAGCAGGGGATGGAAGGGGACGTCGCGGCGGGTCTCGGCGGGGACGGAAGGACTACGGTCGGATTCTGTGTTTTAGTGCTACAGTGCCACTACTCTCCTGGAGGATGGTGGTGGCGTCGTCGGGAATGGAGAGAGTATGCCTGGGAGAGAGTAATCTACTTATGCGGGAGGAAGTGCAAAGGGCGGCCGCCGCACCTCAAAGCCGTCATTCTCTATACGTCATTTATCGTAGTGGTGACACGCTTGGTTTTTATGAAAAGTATTGACAATTCCGCATGTCGCATTGCCTCTAGCAGCGGCTGCCGAAGCGTCTCCGACCTATGTGGTTGAGCCACTGTCTAGGGGTGGGGTATAAATTTACGGTCCGTTGTATAGGCTTTCCGTACAATGAGAGGTCAGCTCATAGTAGACTTTAATTGATCAAGAACAGCTATGAGAAACAATTGATTTTCTATTGTTTGACTCCGAATCGGTGTCGCGCGGGGCTTAACAGGTTAAAATATAGGTTGATGTTTTCGCCGTGTGAACAATTGTATATACATTTGGATTGCGTGAAAACTTCCGAATGGCTTGTTTTTACTCAACCAAGGGCAGGGTTGTTTTTCACGCGTATCTATGTATCATCGTATTATTTTTTTATTTAAAAAATAATATGGCATTAATGGTGCTTCAAAGTAAATCTTAATTATGTATTATCAGAATTTCAGGCAACTCTCTTGGGAAGACTCGAGCCCTTGAAGACACACTTGAAGCCGTGTTTGATCCTCACTAGGTAATATGCATATTATACTTTTTATTAGTTTTATGCTACAAAATCCGTTTTAAATATAATTTTGGGGCCAAATAAGGTTTCTGTTCAAATCTTGTGCAGAATTTTATAATAAGAATATCAACAGCAAAGTAACTTGTTTCAAAATGGCAGATACAAAGAAATAAACAAGTTATGAAGGACTACATGACATGTAATGTGCATATTTTGCCGACCCATTTAACTCATATGTACACGAATTTCAGTATTCCCACGCAAAACTAAATTAAATTCTCTTCGCTTTGTGGTAGTTGGGTTCAAAATGAACCATTTCGAAATAAACATTCCGCATTAGAACATTTTACTAGCAAATATTCACAGTATCAGACACACGTTTAATGGGAAATGGAATCCCTCTGTCCGTTTGTGCTGTTTTCAACTCGTATTGACTACAGAATAAATGATGATATTTACAGAGAAGCTTAATTTACTTTAACTCGGTTATGGAAGAAGGACTTTTGGGCAAAGAGGTATTATTAAGTAGGAAAAAGGAAGGAAAAAAGGAAGAAAGGAAGTAGTTCAAAGTGTGAGAGTAAATATTACTTGGCTTTTAGTATGGGAGTCAATCAGAATTTTAAATTTGATAACTTTTTGTCCTATACAAAGAAGTATATTTAATTTTTATTTTATTTTTTCTCGATTTTGTTGTGTCTCTGTATGTTTTGTTCTATTGAATTTTACTTTTGCTGTTTATATTAGTTTTATATTTCATAACGTACCATAATGTATATAGTTGGTAGAGAAAAACTTATCCCGGAGGACACGGTGGAGCATACGGTGGAGGTCTGCCCGGCTTGGGCAGAGCACCGCCGTGTCCTCGTGGAGGCGATCGGCGGCAGAGACCTCTCGCATCCGGCCCTGGTTCAGGCCATGGTACGGAGCGAGAGGGCATGGGCAGCCGTCACCTCCTTCTGCGAAGCAGTAATGCTCACGAAGGAGGAGGCGGGACGGTTGAGGGAAAGGCACGTTTCGTGCCCTCTCGCCCCTAACCGCCGCAGGAGACGCCCTGGGCGTCGGGAATCTCGGGCGGATTTCCAGCCACCGTAGGGGCGGGCTTGCGGACGGTGAGCAATGGGTAGCTCACCGTCCGGTAAGGACCAGGCCCGGGTCGACGGCGCGTCGTATTCCACGCGCGCCTTAAAGAGATGTCGTCAGCACAAAAGTAGGGGTCCACTAGGGCCGATGCCTGCCGGGGTCGCGGGAAGGTACTTATGGGTCACCGAGGTCCCTGGCAACACAGGCAACAGGAAGGAATACGGGTGGGTTTTAGTCAGTAAGAGTCTGACACACCCTCCCGCTCCGCCCAGAGCGGGAGAAGTTATTTGATGATTTCCCACCAAAAAAAAAAAAGAGAAAAACTTATATTAGTCACAAATATGAACCCTGTCGGGCACAGCATACATCAAGTAAAAGAGGAGCAAGAATACAGGCTGTTTAATGTGAGACATTTTATTATTAATTAAGAACTAAGTAAGTTATACTGTTTTATTAATACAGAATTGAATTTAAGAATTATAATAGATATGTTATAATTATTCCCTGTATACTGCGTTTGTAGTTTATGTTTTATTTTGAAAATTATTTTATTTTAATTAAGTAATTTTAATTTCAAGTTGCTAATCTTAGTTATTATGCTTACATTAATTTTATAGTTTAGTGCTTGTGGCACACCTAATGTTTATAGGGCATGCGGTGCTAACCTGTAAGAAATTGTTCCACTTATCTTAGATTATGGTAGATATTACTTCAACTATTTATAGTGTAAACAATTGTTGGTTGGCCAGTAAAGAATAATAAAATAAAAAATAGATGGCTAAATGCTACCCAAATGTATGAAACAGCAGATGTAAAGCATTTATTTCAAATAAACCAATTACAGGCACTTTT
Organism: Atethmia centrago; assembly: GCA_905333075.3. Lineage (NCBI taxonomy): Eukaryota > Metazoa > Arthropoda > Insecta > Lepidoptera > Noctuidae > Atethmia > Atethmia centrago. Next base: position 22,076,563 of record HG995384.1, read on the forward strand.
GAATTGTCAAGGGGTCGGTCAGTCAGAGGATCAGAAGCATGTTGCCCGTTTCAAAGCATAGTAGGTTCCTATTGAGAAGCACGGGCAAGAACCTCCACGGACATTCTTTTAAATTTAGAAATGAATACAAAATATTGGTTACATTATACAAGGACAAGGTGTCGTTTTGCATCCTCGTCAAATTTCAGAAGGCTGCTATGAAATACATATACATATAATCAAATAAAATTACGATAACTGCTCATTAATTAACACTTACTTGTTTTTAAGTTATTTCCACTTTCACAGAACAGAATCACCCCGTTGCATATGCGGTAGTGTGTATGTAAAAGGGTAGTTACAGTGCGGTATAACACGGGCCGCGTTTTAACATGCGTGTCCCACACATGCCGATTTTCGAAAATTAGAAAAAAAAGAACTTAGGTTCGACTAACAATTACAGTTGCACTCTATGCTTACCCCCTAGGGCGCTGTCCTAGACAATGCAAGTAATATGACTACATTGTGTTGCGATCTGTGACCCATTTACCGAGCCCGACAAGCGACCACAGCCCGCAGGCGTACGAGTAATCTTAGTGTGTGTAACGAAGCAAGCTAATTAAAACAATAAGCATAGTAATTAAGTTTATGTGGTTATGTGATGCAAATGTGTGTTTCTGTTTTTGGGACTTCGTCTGCTTTGAGTTTGAGGTTCGTCGGTAAATGCATTTTTACCGGGTATATGAATAGGTAATTTGATTACCCTGCCCTTTAAGTAACGAAAATTCTTCCGAAGTTCCTCCGTGCCTCGGAAAGAACGTTGACCAGTTAGTACCGGCTGAGACTGTCATTCGTAGATCTTTGTCAGTCGTTACGGGTCGTCAGAAGCCCAAAATTCGGACAACCTGGCTTACCAATGGTCAAGTAGAGTATTACCCAGTTTCTGGGTTGCGGAGGTCAGATCACCGTTTTGAGAGCAGTGGTGATGAAATAATGTACACAAAGTGAAGCGCCTGTCCGGGTTCGACCCTACGACCTACCTACGACCTACTCGTAAGTCGCGGCCGTTACCACTAGGCCACATCCATGCATCATATCACTGGGCCGTGAAAAACATCGTGAGGAAACCGGCATGTCCTAGAACCAAAAAATCGAAGATATGTGACATCTACCAACCCTTAATTAATAAGAGTAATTTCAACATTTATATCTGATCCCGGCCACCGTAGGCGCGGGCTTGCGGACGGTGAGCAATGGGTAGTTCGCCGCCCGATAAGGACCAGGCCCGGGTCGACGGCGCGTTGTGTTCCACGCGCGCCTCAAAGAGATGTCAGCACAACTATAGGTGGCCGTCCGCTAGGGCCGATGCCTGCTGGGGTCGTGGGAAAGTACTAAAGGGTTACCGAGGCACCTGGCAACACAGGCAACGGAAGGAACACGGGTGGGTTTTACTTAGTAAGAGTCCGACACGCCCTGTCGCTCCAGACCAGGAGAAGCTATTTGATAATTTCCCACCCAAAAAAGAAAAGGCCCCAGTGCGGGTTGGTAGATGTCACATGTCTTTATTTCTTGTCACAAGTGCCAGCCTGGGTTTGAACCTTCGATTCGCAAGTAACGGCCGCTTCTACTGGACCACCACAGCTCTATTCTAGACATGTTGCGCCGACACCAAATAATACAGGGCAACAGAATGGTGATGATATATTTGATACCAAATTTCCATACACCGTCTTCTGTTTTACAAGTCAGCCTGTTTATTTTCAAAAACAACCAATTGTCTTAATACTTCTCACAGTTCTCACAAAACAATACTTCTGTTATTAGTGCCCTATGGCATATAAACATAAGTTCTTATTGTATCCACTTTCCCGCCCTTTATGCAGCTGACATTTCCCAAATGTCGGTGTTGGCACGTGATAAGATTTTCAAACGTTACATTGACCCGCATATTTCTTTGGTGTTTTTATTTCGGAGTGTAATTCACCCAGATTGTAATGTGCGCGTGTGTTTTTGGTCTTTGTATGCAGTGTTGATTGTTGGATGTTAAATGTAAAGGCTCGTGCTGACTAGCTCGATATCGCGGGCGCGACGGGAATGTTGCTGCCTGTCGCGCCCGCGATAGCGCTCTAGTTTGCACGAGCCTTAATACTAACTAAGGTGTTTTGCTTGGGTTGGCTACTGTACTTATACCCGGTTTCTGAATTGAGAACTTGTCAAATTCTCCTTTAGCATTACTTAAGGGTCGGGTAAACGCCACTGACCTTGGCCATACAAATGCGCGTCGACCTCACGCCGCGCTGCCGTTCGTTTTCAAAAGGAATATTTATTTTTAGTAACGAAAATAAAAATATTTGAAAATAAGTCACATATAAATTATATAATAAAATAGTCTGTTCATAAATTATCATTATTATATTATTATTATAAAGAAAAATCATGAAAATATCTTAAGTAGTTTGAAAGCATTCAATTCATGAAATAAATTCACAAAGTCATGTCTACACATGACTTTGTGAATTTATTTCATAAAGTATTTTACTACAATACGTAAATATTCCCATATAGAATAGAGGTGTACGCATTCTAGTTATTTTTTTCATATAACTTACCTACTTGCATTTTTTAAAGCCGTAATAACAGATTTAAGTCACTAAAATCATATATCTGCGCCTTAAGGTGATTCCTTTACATGGTCATACGGTGGAGGTCTGCCCAGCTTGGGCAGAGCACCGCCGCGTCCTCGTGGAGGCGATCGGCGGCAAAGATCTCTTGCGTCCGGCCCTGGTTCAGGCCATGGTACGGAGCGAAAGGGCATGGACAGCCGTCACCTCCTTCTGCGAAGCAGTAATGCTCGCGAAGGAGGAGGCGGGACGGTTGAGGGAAACGCAAGTTTCGCGCCCTCGCCCGTAGCCGCCGCAGGAGACGCCCTGGGCGCCGGGCGTCAGGAATCCCGGGCGATTTCCGGCCACCGTAGGCGCGGGCTTGCGGACGGTGAACAATGGGTAGCTCACCGTCCGGTAAGGACCAGGCCCGGGTCGACAGCGCGTCGTATTCCACGCGCGCCTCAAAGAGATGTCGTCAGCACAATGTAGGGGTCCACTAGGGCCGATGCCTGCCGGGGTCGTGGGAAGGTACTAATGGGTCACACAGGCAACGGAAGGAATATGGGTGGGTTTTAGTCAGTAAGAGTCTGACAGACCCTCCTGCTCCACCCAGAGCAGGAGAAGTTATATGATGATTTCGCATCAAAAAAAAAAAAAAGGTGATTCCTTTAATGTAGCCCGCAAAATTCGTACGTAGGTAAGTCGTTATGTAATTACGTTTTTTTGCAAAGGAATTCTGAATTTGGCCGTTTTTCATCTTAATAAAGTGAAATTTGACTAGTACTCAACTTCAAATACTCAATTCAGAAACCTTGTGTAAGACTCTTTTCTGTAACTGGTGATCGGTGGTTGAATTCTATTTCTCGAATTGGTAATTCCGATATTTTGCTGCATCTGGTAAGACTTCGCGGAGAGAATAGCATGAGTAATATGCTAGAATAAGTGAAATTAATTATTTACCGAATTGACACACCATGTGAAGTGATTTGAATATACGAACAATTTAAGTTGGTAGTCAATTAGCTAAGCAATTCATTTCACTGACTTTATTTTGCTTAATGAATCTATAACCAAATTTTACGTAGATTTATTAAGAGAATCATTTTATGATAACAATATGGTCGTCCCCTGGCCCGTATTACATTAACATGAGACTGACATGAATGGCGAAAACGTGACCTATACATGCATACCGTTTCAGCGAATACAAGCGTGATATTTTGTTATGTTAGCTTCTATGAAAACAAAGGTTGGTGTGAGAGCAAGTGATCTAAGGCTGAGGCTACATTAGACCGCGACGCGACCTGCGACACATGAGCGATTAAAACAAATAAATGAATGCTCACGTATATGGCTACACCGTACATCAATATTACTAGCGATCTTTGATTTCTTTAAGCCATCGGAACAACACTACTGTAATCACGGCATCGGTTACATCAACATATCAGCGAAATTAGCCGCATGGATCGCTCATGCTAATTCGTTGTGTAGCATGTGTACTGTAGCCACGTCATCGCCGAATATACGCCGAATTTTCGCTTATAATGTAGCCATACCATGTTTATCTCGTTTCGCTCTTTCAGTCGCAATGCAAATCGCTGCCTACGCCTAATAGTGCAGACAATCTATTATGTAAAAATCTCAGCGTGAGAACATCGGTGAAATAAGCTGTCAATAACGTCAATCCCAAGCAAAAGGATAAATACGGCTAGGTCACTTCAAGCTCACTTCACCTATCATTTCACGGTGAGATTTTTAAGGTTAAATATTGACGGAATAGATAGATAAATAGATAGAATACTCTTTATTATGTACACCATAAAAATTACAGCTATAAATGTAGAAATTTTACATAGGGTGACACAATGGGCGGTCTTATCGCTAAAAGCGATATTTTAAAGACAACCTTAAACCCTAACCTAACCTTAACCTTTACCTTAGATCGGTTGAGCAATGGTGACCCAGTGGTAACGGCTGCGACTTACTGACTTATTTGTAGGACATAGGTTCGAACCCAGACAGGCGCTTTACTTTGTGTACATTATTCCATCACCACTGCTCTCAAAACGGTGAAGGGAAACATCAGTGAGGAAACCGGCATGTCCTAGAACCAAAAATTCGAAGACAAGTGACATCTACCAACCCGCACTGGGCCCTCGTGGAGGATTACGGCCCACTAATCAGTAATCAGTCAAGAGAATTAGTAAGTAATACCTAAGTAACAAGAGCAAATATGTAAATAGATCAGCCGATCTACATAATCAGCCTATAATGTTCCCACTGCTGGGACACAGGCCTCCTCTCTGTGAGAGGGAGTGGACCGTAATCCATCACGCGGGCCCAGTGCGGGTTGGTAGATGTCACATGTCTTCGAATTTTTGGTTCTAGAACATGCCGGTTTCCTCACGATGTTGGGGTTGGCTTCCAGTCTTACCGGATGCAGCTAAATACCATTATTTTGCCAGTTCTTCTAAAATACGCAACGGATTTTGATGCTGTTGTCGTCATCATTTAGAGGATTTGTTCTGGATGATTTATGTGTATAGAAAGAAAGAAAGTAAAAGTATTTATTGGGACTCGCACAGATCACAAATTAAACATATAATCATCATCATCACTACCATACATTAATATTAAACTTAAATATTATAGCAAAAAAATCCCGAAGTTTTGTCAAGTCGTAATAACCGTACAAAGCAGGGGCTGATCACTAGTAAAGTTAATAAATTAATAGAAATAGGTACTGATATACATCGTCATTATAGTACCACACAGACACTAACGAAATTGACAGGGCTAAAAACGATTACGAAATTGATTAATAACGAAAATGACAGGGCTAAAAACTATTACCGAAATTGACAGGGCTACAAACTGTTACGAAATTGATTAATAACGAAATTGACATGGCTAAAAACTATTACGAAATTGATTAATAACGCCATTGACATGGCTAAAAACTATTGTACCGAAATTGACAGGGCTACAAACTATTAAGAAATTGATTAACCTGTTAAGCCCCGCGCGACACCGGTTCGGAGTCAAACAATAGAAAATCAATTGTGTCTCATTAGCTCTCCTTGACCAATTAATAACGAAATTGACAGGGCTAAAAACTATTATACCGAAATTGACAGTGCTACAAACTATTACGAAATTGATTAATAACGAATTTGATATGGCTAAAAACTATTACCAGATTTATTAAATAGCAACTTTTATTTAGCATCTACCTGTGTCCTATAAATAAAACGAAAACATAACTGTCGAAATGTGGGTGGGTACTACAAGTACACCTCTGCCTAACCTTCGGGAAAACAGGCGTGATAATATGATATGTTAAACAAAACGTTTCCTGTATTACTTGGAAAATAATTGAATCCCAATAAATTCTGGATTGAAACTATACATCTCTATTTAACCCCTTTTGGGAATAGGTACACCATGCACGTGAACTAGATAGCATAAAAACAAAATAACTGAAATAAAAAACAGATCAAGACTTGGACCCGTTTCCCTTTAAGTGATTTTAAATATTCATCGAATAATCACTATTCCAAGCTCGTAAGCTTCTTAAGGCCAAGCAAAGCTCTTAATCCATAAAACAACATTCCCACTTGGATAGGATATTATCCTGAACTGTACAAAAAAAAAAATATTAAATCTGAACGGGTTCTAGTCCGATGTCTCTCTCTTAAAGTCGAACTATTCATTCACTGGAGTAATCTGACACGTGCTAGCTGTCACTTTGTGTAATAAAATGGTCATATTTATTGTAATGGTGATCGTTTAGTTTAATCGATTTTTATAAGTGTAAAATAAATGTATAATAATAAGTGTAAGAGTACTGAATACAATAGATATGACCATTTTATTACACAAAGTGACAGCTAACACATGTCAGATTACTCCAGCGAATTAATAATTCGACTTTAGTAACTATCTCATAAATTCCTTAAACCTGTGTTCTGAACTGAAATGAAGAATTGAGAACTTTTCTTAGTATTACTTAAGGTGATTTTTTCAATAAATCACTTTAAGTAATACTAAGAAGAGTTTGAGAAGTTCTCAATCTCAGTTCAGAAAACAGGTTTAAGGAATTTATCAGATAGTTACTAAATTCGAATTATTAATTCCGCGAAATTCAAAATTTACGTTTTTTGTAAAGCAATTATTAATTTCGCGAGCTGCATTGAAGGAATCACCTTAAGTATGAGATTGACAAGTTCTAAATTCAGAAACCGGGTTTTAATGGGGATTATTAATAATGGAGACGATTTTGGGGGGAAACCGGTGTCTACCTAATGTGATATTACATAGTTTGATACTTTTTATCCGACTGCGTTTGTGTTTTAACTTGATACTTAATCATCATCATCGTCATTTGAGCCGAAAGACGTCCACTGTTGGACATAGGCCTCCCCCAAGCGCCACCACTTCGACCGGTTCTGTGTTTTCCGCATCTAGCGGATTCCTGCGGCCTTCACAAGGTCATCGGTCCATCTTGTAGGAGGCCTTCCAACGCGGTCTTCCGGTACGCGGTCGCCACTCCAGAAGCTACTAGATACTTAATGGTTACATTAAAATTGGAATACCGAATTACAAGTATGTTTTCCTCTTCTAAAATAATAAAACCTAAGCCTACGCGCTATGTATGACATGATTTAGTTTACGTCATAGCACATTGACTGTACAAATTAAATAATACCTTCCAACGCACTATAAAACTAATTCCTGACGTGATTAAGTAGATCTCATCAGTCATCATACATACAATGCTTCTGTTTACACTACCGAAAGAGGGATATGTTTTTAACGTGAATACGTCTTTAAAATTGCTTCCATAGGGAGGCAATTAAAAAAAACGAATGACAACAAAATCGGGGGATACAGTTTGGTGTTGCAGCTACATATCTATCATCTCCATCCAAAATTCAATTACACCTCTGAATAGTTATAAGAGCAAAGAATTTATTACGCTAAGTAAGGATTGTGTGACGTCGCGCGCGGCGGAGGGGGAAGCGCCGCCATTTTGAGGTAATTTTGCTGCGTATCAAGATTTCCATGTAGTATAACTTTTGACTCGGGAGAAGCTACGACCTTCGTTCAAGTTTCAATCGTCAGCTCACGTCAAAATCTATCGATTATATAAATTACATTAGTGTAAAATTGTGACTGTGAATAAAATAAAGTGTAAAATAAAAATAAAAAATACCAAAATATACACAATGTCGGCCTATACGCGTCGAAAAGCTAAAATCAAATTTTATGCAGAAATCGTATACGGTTGGAAAGGGCTTCTCAAGAACAATCGCATTCACGTACAACACACGGCCGTGTCCATAACACAGCCACACCCCATTTCTGATTATCAAAAAAATATATGTTTCCCTCTTCGAAAAGAATAAAATCTAAACCTATTCTCTCAAAACGATGAACGCAGCATGACAAAGTCCAGTTTACGTCATACCATAATTACTGTTTTTAAAAAAAAGTAGTACAATGCACCATAAATCTGAATAACATGCGTAAGCGGCACCCTAATTGCGCACACGCTTTCAGTCAAAATCCAAAGGTTTTGTAGGAAATTCCTAAGCCATTGCTTTAAGAAACTGACAACAGCTAAAGCGCGGTCTCTGTCGGACTGCATAGAAAAGCGCTTTGACAGAACGCTAGTAATTTATTGCAAAGTATGAATAAATTATCTATTTACAATAATCTATTGATTGGATAAAAATTAAAACACTATTATGCTAATATGTTGCCTGTAGAATAATCTGACAAAAATCAAAATCATCATGTATATTACGAGTAGTATGGGTTTTAATCGTTAAAAGTAATTTTTAGAGGTATTTTCGTGATTTTTTCTATCGTATCAAATTAGTTGTATTACCTATGTTTTCAACACTATATCTACCTAGCATATATCCTGCAGAATATCATATATTTTTCTGATTATGTTTACTGCAGTGGATCATATACTTTCAGGCATTATAAAACTTGCGTTTAGCTCCTGTAGTCCCATTAAAGGTTTGAAGGATCCGTCTGCTAAACAACTAAATAACGCAATTACCTCGCTGAGCTATTTACCAGCGTAAAAGTGGTTAACTCCAGCTACTGTTTACAGTAACCGGCCAGGGTGTCAAAGTCCACTTAAAAATTAAAATCCATCACGCTTACAGGGTCACCTACTCGCCCACATAGGTGCACCGTCGTGAATATTGAAACATTTGTACTGCCTACTGATAATAGACGTCGATATAACTCCTTTTAAGTTCTCATGAATTATTTACAAGCCACACAGAACGTATTATAAGGAATATGGGCGCATGAAATACCTACTTTGGTGTATACGGGTTTCAAATAATTGTTTGTTTTATAAATTGTGTTTTATCGTTGATTGTACCTTTGAAAGATAGAAAGCAACATATTTTATTTGGGACACGCGCAAGAAATACAAAAGTAAAAAAGGAGCATTAAAAACTAAGTAAAAAAGGAGCATTTAAAACTAAGTAAAAAAAAGGAGCATTTAAAACTAAGTAAAAAAAGGAGCATTTAAAACTAACAAAATTTACATATTTATTCGATTAAAAACAAAAACCAACAAAGAAAATAAATAAAAACGACTTGTGCGACGCCAAGAAGGCTCCTATCTTAGCATAATGCTTAGCATAATAATGCTTTAAAAAATAAATACCGCAGCGCTGGTATTCTGATAGGGAACCACTGTGGACCCTTTCGATTTAGTGCATTGTGGTTGAATTTATCTTTGGTCTGTTAAGAAAAGTCTATTTGACAAAATGTCACAAAAGGACTAATTAATTAGCACATTAAATTAAAAGGCTATGACAAATAGGTCTGCAAATTAATTTTAAAAAGAGCTTCATCGCGTGCTAAGCTTTTATCATGTTAAGTTTTTTTATTTTTATACTTGTCTAAGTCTGTCAGTTATGCTTATGGTTTAATGGTGGACGGCTGGTTACGTTGACCTCTAGATTTTTTAAACTAACGTACCATGGCTTAGACACGCTATGCCAACTTTAATACGTACCGTGCAGTTTATTTTTAGCATGTAAAGTAAGCATTCGGTGATAGTCCAACACACATACACATAATAAACTCACGCCTTTTTTCATGGGGGTAGGTAGAAACTAGGGAACGCCACCTGCGATCCTTACATACTCCTTTTGCTCCGTTTACGTTCATACACTCACGCTTTGTGGGAGTACTACGCACCAAACCTTTAATAGAATAGAATAGAATATTCTTTATTATGTACACCATAAAAATTACATATTTACCTAAGTGTAGAAATTTTACACAGGGTGACACAATGGGCGGTCTTATCGCTAAAATCGATTTTATAAAGACAACCTTTGGATGGGCTTGGGGGGAAAGGAGAGACAATACTTCAGGTAGTCTGTGGTGCACCATTTACATATACACAATAAATACATACATACATAAAATATATTAAAATTGTCTATATATATAATATATTTAATAATAATCATAAAACAAGTGTTAAAAACAAAGGCAGGTGCAAAGAACAATGAAAATAATAAATATGTTGCTGTTGTTGTGTTGTTGTTTATGTGTTGTTGTTCTTTAATTGTCTAATTATTAAAATAATCGCTTCAATAATTGCTAAACTTAAACACACTGCTTTTAACGCAATCTTATCTTGGAGCTAAAAATAATGACAAATTTTCTCTGTCCGTTTTCTTTTTCTTTTGCCGGCACAGTATCAGGGGCTACAAACGACTGGCCGTCGTTCCGGCTGAGAGCGAAGCCGTGTTCACTCGCCACCCATATCGGTACATTTCCGCTGAGCAACCTTAAGGAAATTGACGTAACTTCACACTGTTTACGCACTTTTATGGTGCCTCGTCTGTCTTTGTGAAAAGAAAAACAAAAAGGTTTTTTATGTTTGATTTTTTTGCCTTTATTGCAGATGCAGGGTATCCAAAGGCGCGGGCTTGCGGACGGTGCGCAATGGGTAGCTCGCCGTCCCGTCGATGGCGCGTTGGGTTCCACGCGCGCCTCAAAGAGATGTCAGCACAAGTATAGGGGTTCACTAGTGCCGATGCCTGCTGGGATCGCGGGAAGGTACGAAAGGGTTACCGAGGACCCTGGCAACACAAGCAACGGGTGGGGTTTAGTCAGTAAGAGTCTGACACACCGCCCAGAGCGGGAAAAGTTATTTGATAATTTCCCATCCAAAAAAAAAAGGGGTTAGTATCCAAAGAGGTGGTGCGCAGTGTTCCATGTGCGCTTTTAAGGCAGGACGTGCGGCCGATCAACTGATCGGTGATGGACCCCGTTAGGCATGGCGGGCTGGTGACCAGTCGGGGATGCGGCGTATGCACAAGTATCTCCCGGGCCCCCGACTCATAGTCGAGGAAGAAACCGTGGGGATTTACTTGGTATGAGTCCAGAAGATTTCTCCACAGATAAAAATGCAGAAAAAAAAAACTTGTCAAAATAATTTTTATTCTTATTTTGTAAAGCGACTGTTCGAAACACCGAAATTGGCCGATAGTCAGAAAATTGAAAGACTTCCTACCCATTTGCAAGTTATTCTATATAACCAATTCCATAAAAAATAGGGTCTGTTCGTAAAAATACCCCAACAGATACTTCATTTCATATTTCGCAAGTATGCTGCATGCGTCTCCCAGTGTACATTCGCGGAGAAAAGTGATTTACCACTTATGAATTTTATTCATACGTAATAAATTTGGAGATTTTGACGGCCGTATCCCTAAAATGGAAAACGATATTTCTCCCTTCAGATTTCTTCCTTATTAAAAGATACTAACTTTTGGCGTACGATATATTTTCGTGTTACTTCATGTATCTCCATGATTACCGCATTTGTGGTTTTGAAAGATCAGAGAAAGATTTTGTCACAATTGAGCCAGAATGTGACAATGGTGCCGATTCCCTTGTTCACGAACTAAACTAAATTAAAGTTCAGTGCATCTTTTTCTTTCTATTTCATTAAGAAAAGGACAAAAGATACATTTTAGTTTAGTCCTGTCAAATTAATCAGCGCTTGATGTAAATTGACGTAATTTTAATAGGCAAGTTTTTAATCACGTCTAAACTTGTATGGAGTAGTGACAGGCGCTGATTAATTTGACAGGACTAAACTAAAATTTATCTTCTGTCCTTTTCTTAATGAAATAGAAAGAAAAAGATGCACTCAACTTAAATTTAGTATAGTTTGTGAACAAGGGAATCGGCACCATTATCTTGTTGAGACATAAAACTATAGGTAGTATTGGCAATCGCTTTAAGAGTACGTAGTAGTAGCAGCTTTAAGAGCAAATATGAGGGTAATTGACAAATGAATAAACCATGAAAGACATCATATCGTATGCTAGTATTTCGTAGATATTAATTAAGCTTTCCATAAACCGTATCATTCAAATAAACAAAACTATTGTATACAAACACAATCTTTTCCCCATAAGTATCAGAAACCTCATTACATTCAAGTCATGGAGAAACTATTATTAGGTACACAAATGATATGGTAAGTGGGTACAGTCAACAAAACATTTGGATGTACAGGGAAAAAGTAAAACTTTTCCACAACACTGTACCTAATTAATTTATGGTTATTGTGATCCCAATGTGGCTATGTAATAACAGCCGCACGGGTTGATCGATCAGGTTAAGCTACGCTTGCCGCGGTTGGTCCGTGGATGGGTGACCATCTTTACATACCAAGACCCCTCCGTGCCTCGAAAAGCAGGTCGCGGCTGTCATTTGTAGATCTTTGACAATCGTTACGGGTTGTCAGAAGCTCGAAAGTCTGACAACCAGTCTTACCAAGGGGTATCGTGTTATCCAGTAACTGGGTCGTGGAGGTCAGATAGGCAGTCGCTCCATGTAAAATACTGGTATTCAGCTGTATCCGGTAAGACCCCAACATAGCTGGGAAAAAGCTAGGCAGGTGATGATGTGATCCCAATCACTTTTTAAACTTAGGACATTCGATCAATTATTGATCGAAGCTTAGGACACACGGACAAAACCTGGTTTCTAGTTTCTATCAATACAAGGTGTAACCTCAATATTGCACATCCTCATAAGGGGTCATTGCACTCATCATTATGAACAACTTTTACTACGGGACCAAACCTGAAATCGTGAAAAAAATCTGCTGTTCCCTACATTTATGTTCGCATAACTCGGCAAAATGTAGGGAACTGCAGATTTTTTTTTCTCGATTTCTGGTTTGGTCCCATAGTAAAATTTACAATGACCCCTTAAGAGGTTGTGCGTTATTTAAGTTACACCTTGTTTAAATAAAAACATGTTCGTTAGTAAGCGCATTACTTGAGAATGTCTGGACCGATTTGGCTAGTTTTGATTTTAGAATGCTCGTGAAAGTACGAATTAGGTTTTTAGGGAAAGAAAATTTTTAAGTTTCCCGAAAATTTTCAAATTCGGATAAAACTGAATATCCTTTATATGGGATTAGTGTGAACTAATTTATGATTTTTTTGGAAATTGGATAGGACAACGTCTGTCGGGACAGCTAGTAGTCTACATAATAAAAATAAATTCAGAACCGTTGGACCGATTTGGCAATATATTGTTTTAAATTGTTCGTAATAGTCCTAGAATCAGGTTCTTACGGAAATAAAATATTGAAAAGTTGGCGGGAAAATGTCAAAATTCGGGAAAACTAAATGTGCATATTCTATGGGGACTTTTTTTGAATGATTGAAATTGGGACAGGAGAATGTATTTTAATACCTAGTTATGTACAGTTGCATACAAGACTTGAATCCTCTATAAAAGTTTCTGAAATCATAGTGTGTTGTACAGTGTTGTAAGAACTGTGTAAATTCATGGAAAGTTTCTGGTAATAGTTGGTTAGAAATGTCCTTTGCTGCATTAGAAATATCTGGTTGTGTGTTATCAAAGCTTGTATCACTCATTTTTGTAAATAACAAAGTAATACATTTTTGCAATATTAATATCGATCAAAAATGTCGGGATACGACGTGAATTCGAATAACCTATAAGTTTTTTTTTAAGTACGGCGCTGTGGTAGTGAAACGCGCGTGCATGACAATGTTCTTTTTTTGAAAAGGAGTTGCAAAATGAAATTTAGTACCTACAACATTATAACACTCGTTTGGATGATATTATGGTTACTGTGACACTTTTTTTTATGTTGGCAATAAACTGACTCCATCACTTTTGTTGTCTGTACCAAGGCAACTCAATCAAATAAGCGATTAGCAATAGAAACTCAACTGAGATGACTACTTATAAGCGGTATCACGAGGTAATCAGTTGCAGTGACACCGGCGGCGGAGGCGGCGTGTGCGCACGATCGCAGTGAAAGCTGTACCTACTGAAATTGTATGGACCGGTGCTGGAGCATCATGTTCTTTTTTGCTTATAGGTGAATAATGTTTCTTGTTTGTGACGTGTACTTTGAATAATCATAACGATTTCATTTTAAATTAAATAAATTTAACGTTTAGCTGCCTCTTTGGAATACAGGCATGACCGTTATGTTTAACGTTTACACACATAAATTAAAAAAATATTGGTAGATAAACACTTAGAAAATAGAATTACGGCATTAAGTCCGCCTCTGTACATTTGTGTGCTTAAAGTATTAAATAAATAAATAAATAACTAGTATTAATATTATTAGCTAATATAAGTTGCCGTTAAATATTACTGCGATGAAATATAAATATTTCTGGAAGTAAGCAGCTCTGCTTCAGATATTTAGACACATTGGATCGACAGACTAATGAACAAGTTAATCAATTTATATTTTTTAGATATTAAAATAGAATTATAGATAGTAAAATAGTATATTCATACAAAAAAATCATGAAAATATCATAAGTAAGTAGTTTGAAAGTAATATCGTTTTTTATGCTTTGGGTAAACATTACTTCCTGCATTTATGTCATAGAGAATTTTACTACAATACTTAAATATTAACATATAGAATTAAGGCGCTGACAAGACCCAATTGACCAAAATAGGCTTCTCTTAAGAAAGAAAATTGCCAAATCTGTATAGTTTGTGGTAGCGGAAAAAATATATGTTAATTTTGAACATATTTCCCAGAACTTGGTTGTCACCAAAACACGTTTTGAAAAAAAAAATCTCGATACAAACTAACGTTAAACTAACCTCTTACCTTGAGTTCTAATCCAAAATATCTGTATTAAATATCAACATAAATTACGTATTTAATTAATAACAAGTACGTCTTATTCTAATGCAGAACTTGGTTGTTTTTTATTTTCGATTACTCAACTCAATTCTGAGTAAATAGATAATTACTTCATATTTTGCAATAAATTACAAGCGTTTTGTCGTCGCGCTTCTCTTTCTTTTCTATGCAATCTGACAGTGACCGCAGTTTAGGTGTTGTCAGCGTCTTAATGTTCATGCGTAGTAGTTTAACATACATTTTTCGCATATCTTGCTTGCATTATATGTAATAACTAAATTACTATTTAAAAGTCAGTAAAATCATACAATGACTTGCTTTCGGTTAGGTTTGCATGACATATAAGATAAGATATTTATTTGCAAAAACAACATGCAGGATTACAAAGGAAAAATAATTTCAGACATGTTTGCCACATAATAAGGCGTGCAAATACGAATAGATTATTATTAATTAATTTCAAGTCAATATCATTATGTTTATAATAGGCCTGTGTCCCAGCAGTGGGGACATTATAGGCTGATTATGCAATATCATTGAATGAATTCAGCAAAAAATATCAACAGTAAATAAAAGATAATTCACAAAAACGTAAAAAATAAAAAAAATAAAATCTAAAAATCTATGTCAAAATAAATGCTTCAGTCAGAATTTCGCTAATATTATTATAAATTATTATTATAATTTGACGTTTTCGATCAGGTGGTGTGAAAAGCATAATCCGTCTCTGTCATTTTCAAATGATTTATAGAAAAGGAACGATATTTTTGAATACTTACCTTTATAGCTAAATTTATTTAATGATATATAGTGCAAAATCAAAAGTCTTTTATTCAAACTAAGGCTCAGAATCAGCACTTTTCGAACGTCAAAATTACATAAGACAGTCTGCCAAAACGCCTTCACCAGTTCCTAGTGTTTTTTTTTTTTTTTTTTAAATTACAGACCGACAAACAACACACAGCACAACAAACAGTTTTAGCTGGGAAGAAGAAGTAGCGCAACAAACTCGCCAGCAGCACACCTGTCGTTTAGTTGGTTTAGCTGCAAGCGGGCCTCCACTGATTTTTTTAATGTATCGTTGCACGAGCTTTGTTTGTTTTCAATAAGCATTGCAAATAAGTAGTGACGTAAGCAATCCCATGAGCCAATCAGTGACATAGAGATCGGCGCGTGCGCTGAAGTGAAAGCGGTACTGAATTTACATCGAGCCGGTGGTGCACGATACGTGATCGATTACATTACGATTCGTCTTATGTGAGCAAATAACTTGTTTGTTCGTGTGTTTTAATTTTTCTGAATAAATCAATAGGTAATTGATTAATAAGTGTAGGTAGACAATAACCGCAATGATTGCATGTTACAGAAATATGTTGTTTTACATAACATACATAATCGGCCTATAATGTTCCCACTGCTGGGACACAGGCCTCCTCTCTGTGAGAGGGAGTGGGCCGTAATCCACCACGCGGGCCCAGTGCGGGTTAGTAGATGTCACATGTCTTCGATTTTTTGGTTCTAGGACATGTCGGTTTCCTCACGATGTTTTCCTTCACCGTTTTGAGAGCAGTGGTGATGAAATAATTTACACAAAGTAAAGCGCCTGTCTGGGTTCGAACTTACGACCTACAACTCGTAAGTCGCGGCCATTACCACTGGACCACCACTGCTCTTCATGTTGTTTAAATTAGCGAAATTAATCATGAAAGGCCTAAAAAATAATAAGCCAATAAACCAAGGTTGGTTTAATAAGCCATTGAATTTATTTACATACAAGCCATTGCCGATGGGATTTCCCATCAGAAAAATGACGAACTGTCATACATTCTTCCCGCACTATCTAAACCCTTCAGGTGATGAATTTACAAAAATCTTTCCTTTGGCTCCCCTTAGAAAACAAACTCTCTCGCTCATGCTTGTAGAGCTGGTGAAATTATCTGTCAGTGAGCCAATGTAAGATTTTTACGGTTTCGTAGTCAAGAAGTAACTCTTATAGTTTCGCGATGTCTGCCTTTTTTTTTGGGTTGGAAATCATCAAGTAACTTCTCCCGCTCTGGGCGGTGTGTCTGACTCTTACTGACTAAAACCCACCCGTATTCCTTCCGTTGCATGTGTTGCCAGGGGCCTCGGTGACCCATTAGTACCATCCCGCGACCCCGGTAGCCATCGGTTCTAGTGGACCCCTACATTTGTGCTGACGACATCTCTTTGAGGCGCGCATGGAATACAACGCGCCGTCGACCCGGGCCTGGTCCTTACCGGACGGTGAGCTACCCATTGCTCACCGTCCGCAAGCCCGCGCCTACGTGGCCGGAAATCCGCCCGGGATTCCCGACGCCCTGGGCGTCTCCTGCGGCGGCTAGGGGCTAGAGGGCGCGAAATATGCCTTTCCCTCAACCGTCCCGCCTCCTCCATGCCCTCTCGCTCCATGGCCGCACGCGAGAGATCTCTGCCTCCAATCGCCTCCACGAGGACACGGCGGTGCTCTGCTTAAGCCGGGCAGACCTCGACCGTATGCTCCACCGTGTCCTCCGGGCGATCCACACAGTGGTGACACCCGGGCGTTTCCTTCCGCCTTATCCGACACAGGAACCTCCCGAAGCGGCCGTGTCCGGTGAGGACCTGCGTCAGGCGGAAGGTGAGGACGCCGTGGCGCCTCTCTAGCCACTCCTCAGAGACGGGACTTATCGCCGCAATTGTGGTGTGCCAACCGTACTCTCCATGTCGCCATGAAATCCCGCCGGAGCTCCGTCCGCTGTGCCGCGATTTCTCGCGGCAGCGGAGTTACGACCCGGCGGCGTTTCGCCTCCTCGCGCCACTCCCATACGTGCGCCATGTCTGCCTGCCACCGCTTTAGCTCAGAGACGCTTGGTACTAGATAGCTGTAATTTGACGTGGATACACATATTAATCAGGCCAACAAAAACTGGTAATATAAAATCTTGAAAAAATTTTTTTTTTGTTTCCTCTCTCCCTTGCACGTAATGTGGGGATGATTTTTATTTTCTCATCTATCCTATGGTGGGCGTATCGTTGTATACACCGTTTAAAAATATTGCGGGTCTGTGAACACCATTTTTCGATTCAGGAATCCGTTTGCGTAATATTAAGCTTTAAAGTACAAATTTTTAGTTTTGCCAGGTAAACGGTTGTTTTTGTATATGTAAAAAAAAACATGGCAGTAAGTACATATCATAATTATAATGAAATTAAAAGGATACCACGGCTAAGTAGGTTTTACAAGTTAACGAATAATGCAGTTGGAGAATTGACCGTGAAAGGCACTGATTTAAGGAGGCAGTTGTAAATAGCGGTTTTGGTAAGTTAAAAGTTATAAATGGCACGTTTAATAACTAGTTCAGCAGTTTAAATTAAGCAGTAAAGTAAACAAAAATGAGTAATAAAAAATAACGAAATGGATCAGTGAATATATAATTGAGCAGGAAAATAATTAAATGGGCGGTAAAAAATATTGAACGAGCGGTTACGTGTGGGCAGTAATAAATCGGAATTTGTCGGTAAGAAATCTCATTCTAAGCAATTCTATAAACAATGAGGTGGTAAACGCCAGTTCTAAATTACCCTGAATTAGAGTAATAGAGGGGATCTGGCTCTCGGCGGTCGCTGCCGCGACACGCTCGCTTCGCTCGCTCGCCTTCGCGCGTTAATGGTCACTGTTCTAACCTAACCGAACCTTCCGCCACCCGCGCTAATAAGCTCCGCCCAACTAAAGAGCATTTACCTCTCTTTTCAATTAATTTGAGTTCGGATATCACCGCTCGCTATGATCTGCCGAACTATTTATCGAACCGCTCATTCCATCATTTTTACCGCTCATTCAGTTATTGGACTGCTCAATTATTTTATGAATTGACATTGTATAATAAAATAACCGACTAATTGATTTTTTATTACTGTCCGTGTTTTACTGCCGCAGAAATTAACCAACCGCCATTAAATTAAATAACTGCTCAATATGTTTTTCAACTGATCATAATAACATCTCGAATATTTAAATAACAGCTGCAACAAAAAAATAATTCCCTTTTTTCAAATATAATGTTAAGTTTATTTTTGGGATAAATTCATCCCAACTACGGAATCCTTCATTGACGCTTTTAGCACTTGCCCGGTTTTTTTAACAAGTAGAAGATCCCTAATTAACGATATTTAAAGATGACATTGTGATAAACTATTAAATGTAGCGCACAACTCAATGGTAGCGCCTCAAGAGAGTCCTGCTCTATCCCGTGTGGTGACTACACGTTCCCTTTGAGTTGTTGTGTACTTACTGATAATTCAGTGGTTTTACTCTAAATCCAAAGCCCCTAAACAAGTCATTCTTGTGAATACCACATTTGCAACTGATCCTGATGAAAAGAAAAGCATTTAGCGATGAGAAATGCTAACCATTTCTGATGACCAGCATTTATAACTTTTGTTCCTTTCTTTCGCTTTCATTTAAATAAAATATACTTTTACATCCAATGCTACTGTAACTATAATTTAAATTCAACCAATAAAAAGCAATGACGGGTGTACCTAATGGCACTGACATATCTAAATAAAACTTTCTAAATATAAATTAACTGGCAGCAATCTAGTCTCCACACTTTAAGACGCTGACAACACCTAAACCGCGTTCACTGTCAGATTGCATAGAAAAGAAAGAGAAGCGCGATGACACAACGCTTGTAATTTATTGCAAAATATGAAGCAATTATCTATTTACTCAAAATTAGGTTGAGTAATCTAAAATAAAAAACAACCAAGTTCTGCATTCAAATAAGACGTTCTTGTTATTAATTAAGTACTCGTACGTAACGTATGTTCATATTTAATACAGATATTTTGGATTATACCTCAAGGTAAGAGGTTAGTTTAACGTTAGTTTGTGTCGAGTTTTTTTTTCAAAATGTGTTTTGGTAACAACTAAGTTCTGGGAAATATGTTCAAAATTAACATATATTTTTTACAGATTTGGCAATTTTTTTCTTAAGAGAAGCCAGTTTTGTCCAATTGGGTCTTGTCAGCGCCTTAATAACAACAAGATAGAATAGAAGACTCGTTATTAATTACACCATGCCAATTACAGAAATTTAATGTAGAAATTAATACGACAACAACACAACACAACACAACACAACACAACACATCACAACAACAACAAACACACAGATACATACATTGTATTGGCATTTGGTTTACATGTTATTAATTATACAACATAAAGTTCTACGAAGATCTTTTGGTTCTAGAATGACATTGACAACGGGGCATTGGTAAACATTTGTGAAACAGTATTGAAAAAACCGGCCAAGTGCGAGTCGGACTCGCGCACGAAGGGTTCCGTACCATTATCTATAAAAACGGCAAAAAAAATCATGTCTGTTGTATGGGAGCCCCTTAAATATTTATTTTATTCTGAGAAATTCATCATCTGTGAATATTAGAACTGTCTAACTACCACGGTTCATGAGATACAGCCTGGTGACAGACGGACAGCGGATTAGTAATAGGCGGGACCCTATTACTAAGACTTCGCTGCCCGTCTGTCACCAGGCTGTATCACCCTTGGGTACGGAACCCTAAAAATCAAGATGGCGGCGTTAGTTCAGATTTTCGGCACGCGCCATTATGGACCTTGTACAGCTATACCCACCAATAAATGGGTTGTAAAGTATCCATTAAACAATGTATAATAATAATATAAGAACATACATAAACTCACGCCTTCTTGCCGCCTACCCCCAGTATGCAGAAACTATACAGGTTGAAATTGAAAACTTGCGACAAACTGAAATGGGACATTGTATACATCATTATTAACAACTTTTACTAAGGGACCAAAGCTGTAATCCCAAAAAAAAAATCTGCTTTTCCTACATTTTGATGAGGTATTGCGAACATAAATGTAGGGGACAGCAGTTTTTTTTTGGGATTGTAGCTTTGGTCCCTTAGTAAAAGTTGTTCATAATGATGAGTACAATCTCCCATTTCGATTTGTCGCATGTTTTCAATGTCACCCTGTACAACGCCGCCTGCTACTCCTTACATACTCCTTTTGCTTCGCTTACGTTCATACATCTGGTCATACACGCACGCCGGTTGCGAGTACTACGCACCTGACCTTTTTGAAGAAAATCACCAATGATGTCACTATAATATGTCTTCCTGGGGCATTTCCTCTCACATCTGCCTTGTAAATACCTTGTGTTAGTCGCCTTTCATTCATCCTCTCAACATGAACAAACCATCTAAGCATACTCTTTTCAATTTTTGTCACTACATCTTCCTTTAAACCGCACCGTTGCCTTTAAGGCTCCTACATACTGGCGCGACTTGTCGCGCGACGCGACGCGACACAAAGACACCGCGTGTAGCGCTACAAGCGGTGCCTTTGTGTCGCGACGCGTCGCGCAACAAGTCGCCCCAGTATGTAGGAGCCTTTATCACGATAATATAAGAAGTAGGTAATATAATATTACTATTCATTCACCTGATCGTATTATCGTAAACGCAAATGGCGAAGTGGACGATAAAATCACGCCATTACAATAAAAGGCTAGGCAGTATTGGATTGTTTTTATAGTAAGCTGAACGAAACGAGATCCCGTATAGGGAGGGGGATTAAGTAAAGCGAAAAAAATTTTTTTTATTTCGAACTTTTGCTGGAGAGAAAAGAGTATGGCAGTTGATCGGCCTATCCAACGATACCCCACACCATGGGGTAGACGAGAAAAAAAATATTATCCCCACATTATGTGCAAGGGACGTACGCCAAAAAAAAAATTTTTTACAAGATTTTATTTTAGCACTTTGTCGGCGTGATTAATATGTATATCTATGCCAAATTACAGCTTTCTAGTACAAAGCGTCTCTGAGCTACAGTGGGGTCAGACAGACAGACGGACATGGCGAAACTATAAGGGTTCCTTGTTTACTACGGAACCCTAAAAAAAGTTTATTCTACATGACTCATTAGTTTCATAAATTAGTTAATTAATCATCATCAATAATTTCATTAGTTTCATCAAATTTAAAAATAATCTAACATTAATAATCATTTGACCTAGTTAGCAGTTAGGTTGTTTCTAGATGACTAGATGTAAGAGTTATTTAAAGGTCAAATAAATTTAGCTAGCAAAACTTCACAGAACTAATGGTTATCTATACATGTAATGTCGATAAAACGAAACAATTTTTCGATGTCTCGTCTATGAAAGGTGAACGGCAGATTTTGTACAGCTTACTTTTTTGTTGTTTTGCTATAGAATTTGTACCACATATAAAGGCAACTAAGTCATTTATTTTAATGTAAGTGAAAAGTTCATTTTCAGAAGTTCGGATTAATTAATAAAATAAAAAATTTTAATTTAATAACTACACGTAATTTAGTCGTAAAGTAAACGCAGTTATGTTGGTATTTAAGCTATGCTCGCCATCAGGGTATTACCCGACCTGCCCCCTTCTTAGATAAAGTAATATTAAGAATTTTTTTTTTTTTTTTAATAATCTTTATTTACATAACCAAATTACAAGATGATTATTAACATTAACTAAATTAAATTAAAACTAAGTTAAGCTTAAAAAAGGCCCTCGGGGCATTGTACCGAGGATGCTGGCGGCATTTCCTCGCTGAATTGCAATGCTGATGCGTTGCGCGAGAAAGCCGCCAGCTTTTCGGTCACCAGTTACATCAACTAGACGTTTCGCGATTTCCGCAAATAACTTATGCGCACTGGGACCCCACGGACCGAGGGTCTCGACGCCAAAGGGCACAAAGTTGTACTCTCTGCCAAGGCCTACATATTTAATAACTTTCAGATTTATATTAAGAATTAATTAATTATAAATATAATAAATGTACTTAAAAAAAACTATTAACGGTATTGTTTTATTTACCTACACTCAAAACCCCATCAGGACTTCATCATTATCAAATTGTTGCAGTCAGCTGCTGGACATAGGTATCTCCTAATGCACTCCGCTGAGTAGGTACGATCCTCATCTCAATTTATCTACTTGATAGTAAGTAAAACACTAAAAAATAGCGACAACCAATCTGGCACATATACTTTATTACCGAAACAATGGTAACAATCAACATTGGTACACTAGTACATAACCTTAAAAAATAAAACTGGTTATAACTTTTATGTCCCAAGTTCTAAAAATCCAAGAATTTAAAAAGGGCTTGTCTATCGTATTAACTACCAATTAAAACAAAAAATATCCCAAAACACGAAATTTTATTAGCGGTACGAAATTCCCATACAAGCCTGCCGTTCGCCTTTGGCAGCAATTTTAATTTGACCCTGTATATTTTATAGACTATTTGTAATAAAATATTTGTACTTTCTGATTGTTGCAAAAGATTATAAGTATCCTACAAACCACGCACAATGGTCCACCTGAAGGACTAAGTGTGGAAACCAAACCCCGTATAAACATAGTATCCTACAAAATGAACAATGAATACTTGTACTTAATTGTAACTTTAAATAAAATATAAGCATAATTTCTTCTTATCTCCATGAAAGTTATTGTGCCAGCAAATTTAGACACCCTGCCATGATAATTAAGATTTATAAAGCAGATTACCAATCTAGACTAGCTGTAGACTAAGGCCCGTCGTCCACGACGCTAGTTAAGAGGAACCAATTACAAACACAAATCAACAAAGGTATACAGTCCTCTAAACCGAATTTCGGCCTTGGCGACCAATCCCAGCCACCAGACCAGCCTTCGGCGCGGGCGATATTATAGTGCACAAGTGTGTGCGCAGACAGTCTCTTCCCTCACTCACATAGTCCGATGGGACGGCAATCCGACACGAACGAAGAGAGATCAGGCCCAGGGCCAGCGGCTTAACGTGCTTTCTGAGACTCGGGGGGGTAACACACCGCCAACTTCCATGCTCCGCTGTTACTAAGAAATTCCTAATGGAAAAACCCAATAACACTTTGCCCGACCCGGAATTGAATCCAGAACCCCCACGCTCAGCAGTGGCGCTTACAACCACGAGATCAACGAGACCCGCAAATGAGTACCATGTCTCGCTGATGGTGGCGCGTGTGTTGGATCATTTAGCTCCCTTCAAAATGTTTGAGCTGAATGTTGCTAATCCATGCGTCATGTTCGTGAACGGGCGCCATCAGTAGAAACTGGTCATCTCTTAGCTGCCCCGACTTATTTTGATTTTTAATTTTTAATTGTTTTTTTTTTTTTGTTATTTTTTTTATTACGGACGCTATTACGTGTTGCATCGTTCTCACATGTCTAATTTCAAAATGAATGATGTAAACAATATTTTGTAACCATATATTTGACAATCGCCGCGTAACGGCTCCATGGCGGGCAAAATCATAATTATGTTAATTTAAAAGAGAGTCCGTGGAGATTCTTGCCCTTTCTACTCCATAGGTACCTACTACGCTTTGGAATGGGCAACTAGCTTCACCTTTCTCACTGACTGACCCCTTTTTTTTTGTGGATGGGAAATCATCAAATAACTTCTCCCGCTTTGGGCGGAGCGGGAGGGTGTGTCAGACTCTTACTGACTGAAACCCACCCGTATTCCTTCCTGTTGCCTGTGTTGCGGGGGCCTCGGTGACCCATAAGTACCTTCCCGCGACCCTGGCAGGCATCGGCCCTAGTGGACCCCTACCTTTGTGCTGACGACATCTCTTTGAGGCGCGCGTGGAATACAACGCGCCGTCGACCCGGGCCTGGTCCTTACTGGACGGTGAGCTACCCATTGCTCACCGTCCGCAAGCTCGCGCCTACGGTGGCCGGAAATCCGCCCGGGATTCCCGACGCCCAGGGCGTCTCCTGCGGCGGCTGACTGACCCCTTGACATTTCAAAAGTGCCTGTAATTGGTTTATTTGAAGTAAATGCTTTGAGTTTGAGTTTGAGTACCCAGAATGTCACAACACTAGTAGGTATTTCAATGGCGGTCCGTACGACACAACCAATCACAGACTAATATTAACCCGTACAGTCCTTTCACAGTCGTTTTACTTCTCGACAGCTGCAACCCAACAGCAACCATATTGTAATGGGAATAAAGATCACTGTGATTATGACAGCGATGCAAGATCTGAGGTAGGTACAATAACTAAAAAATAAATACATCATCATCATCTGCCTAAGCTAGCCTTTCCCCTATGTTGGGGTCAGCTTCCAGTCTAACCGGATCCAGATAAATACCAGTATTTTACATGGAGCGACTGCCTATCGGACCTCCACCACCCAGTTACTGGGTAATACGACCCTTGGTAAGACTGGTTGTCAGACTTTCGGGCTTCTGACAACCCGTAACAACTGTAAAAGATCCACGAATGACAGCCGAGACCAACGGCTTAACGTGCTTTCCAAGGCACGGATGGGTATTGATATGTAAAGATGGTCATCCATCCACGGACCAACCGCGGCAAGCGTAGCGTAACCTGGTCGAGCGACCCGTGTGGCTGTTACTTAGCCACAAGTCCGTCAAAAAAAAAACCAATACCCAATAAATACTTTTTTCTTATTTTCTAACTATAGTAAATAATAGGTCTTTAATAGAATTCCATATTTTTAAGCAATATTCATTTGAATTTAGAATTTATTGCCAGACATTATATAAATTACGTTTCAAATGGCCAGTATTGTAAAACGGCAACTTCATAGGTAAAGACCTAAATCAATTATTGTGTGATTTGTTTGCTGCACGTTGCTTTTGAGCGTCGTGGACGATGGTCCTAAAGGATAGTATCTTACTTGTTTATTTTTAGACTATGATAATTGCAGACTATTCATGATTCCTAATGTTTAGGTCCTTTGTCCTCTGCAAATTATTATAAGTAATTGAATAATTGGCACATTTTCATTTAATTAATATTATGATACTTAGATATTATAATTTGGAGTTGATTTTATACAAGGCTCTTTGAACAATTTCCGTGAAGTTTACATAGAATTTGTTCCAGTCTCGTCGCGCATGTTTGCGGGAGCCTTAATAATATAAAATTTTTCATACGGTAGGTAGGTAGGTAAGGTAGGTACTTTTTTTTTTTTTGGGTGGGAAATCGTCAAATAACTTCTCCCGCTCTGGGTGGAGCGGGAGGGTGTGTCAGACTCTTACTGACTAAAACCCACCCGTATTCCTTCCTGTTGCCTGTGTTGCGGGGGCCTCGGTGACCCATAAGTACCTTCCCGCGACCCCGGCAGGAAGGTAGGTACTTGAACTTGCTTTTTCAGCCAAATTACCAACTCGAAATATCGACTCGTAAGTACTTGGCGAAATGGTGCTTCATAAATAAACTGTATCGGCTCTTAAATGATTAATTCGACGTGAAATATCGCGGATTCTGTCATAATAAGTACCTCATCAAATTGATTGATTTCAAAAGCTTCTTATCAATATAAATTCAATATTTTTGTTATCAATTGGCACCAATAAGTCCCTTTTTGGGACGTGTTGCTGTAGTTTCGATAAATAATTTTGGTTACTTTGTACATACAAAGAAACTACGAAATTCTTATTAATTTCCTTGATACATTTTATAATTTTATATTAGGTATTCATAATTAATCGTTTACAAAATAAATAAAAAATATATATAAAATATAGTGAAACTTTTAGTCCATCTATCGCATGTCGCATTACAGCCGGCCGCGGAGTAGGGGTAAAGTGAAAGGCGCTCGGCAGAGCAGCCAAAGTCAATATGGCGGCGCCCATGACTCGCATCAGCTAACCGTGTAGCATTTATATTCTCACTCATTCGTGCAAGTGCTCCGCGGTAATGGTGTGTTTTGAACAGTGTATTATTTATAGTGGGATATCTTGTCTACTATTGATTTCACATGATCATTCACATTTTCCAATTAGTTATGATTAAAAATGCGATTTTACTAAATCGAATAATTTTCCGAAACAAATCAGTTAAATGCCTACGATCCGAAAAAAAATTCACTTGCTTCGTGGTTTCATAAAACCACACAATGTTGATAAATATACGTAGTTTCATTTTTCATAAGTTAAAAAAAAAATTGACCTTAGTGTTCTTTAGAAAGGTCAGGTGCGTACAACCCGCGACCGGCGTGTGTATGACCAGCGGGGTAATTGCGTAGCACACTAACAATTGCTGTCTTTCATGGGGGACTACAGGACCCAAACGCAACATTTATAAGTTTTATAATGCCTTAAAGTAAACTGCCACTGCACTAAACAAAATCAGAAAAATATATGATATTTTTAAGGATATATGCTAGATAGTGTGTTGAAAACATAATATAACTAATTTGATACGCTAGAAAAAAATCACGAAGATACCTCTAAAAATTTCTTTTAACGATTAAAAACCATACTAATATACATCCATTTTTTGCCAGATTATTCTACAAGCAACATATTAGCATAATAGTGTTTTATTTTTTTATACAATCTATAGATTTTTTGTAAATCTGTAATTGCTTAATATTTTGCAATAAATTACCAGCGTTGTGTCATCGCGCTTCTCTTTCTTTTCTATGCAGTCCGACAGAGACCGCGCTTAAGGTGTTGTCAGCCTCATAACAATAAGACTCCGACAACATTCATTGCGTTACTTACGTTTTAGAGCTGATGATTTTTCGAATATATGAAGCATTGTATTAGGAATTTCTTTCAAAATCTTTCGGATTGTGAAAGGGTGTTATTTTTTTTATGTGTAACATTTTTCCGTTCGCTTTCTGTGGGAGTTCTTTCATGAAAAGGGACGGAAGTACCTACACACTTCCGTGGAACAGGAAGTGACAGCTTGAGCATGTATTAAGTAAGTACTTAATAATAGCATGGAATTAGTGTACTCATCGAACTTAGTAAGTACTATATAGATTGTGAGTGACAGCTTGAGCATGTAATAAGTAAGTACTTTATAATAGCATGGAATTTGTGTACTCATGGAATTAGTAAGTACTATATAGATTACTACTATATAGTAGAGGGGGTCGGATTTCGACCAGTGGGCGGCCACTAGTAAATGAATAATTATTCGAATAAATATTTCAGTACCTATTGAACTTTTTTAAATTAATTTTGGTCGCTGCTCAGTTGCTTATTACCAAGGTGAGATGTCAGAAGTTACACATCAAATGCGACTACTGTAAGGTTCGCTCGTTTCTTTTGTTTTTGTGAATTGGCATCTCGCAGGTCAACCTAGGAGGTTATCGGCTTAACCGGACATTCCTGTGGGTTCCTAAATAAAATAAGAGGCCGACAACACCTAAAGCGCGGTCACTGTCACTGTGTGAGAAAGAGAAGCGCGATGATATCGATTTACAAATAAAAAACTTTTTAAAAAAAAAATTATACCGACTTCAAAAAAAAACTGCAACACTAAAAAGCTAAAAATAAATTGAATTAAAAAATTAAAAGCGAAAACTTAAAAACACTGAAAAGTAAAAAATAATTTTACCTTATAAATCAAAATACCTTAATTACTGCCTACCTATACCTAATTAAATTTAACATTAAATTTTTTGGAGTCGGTGCCAAGCCACGTCAACGTCATCTCAGATCAGTAATTTTTCTTAAACTTTCGTACTTAATAATAATATAAAGTTACACTATATAATAATAAGAAGTCGGTTAATAAAGGAAAATTTACGCAGTAAATATACGAAATCTAAATCTAATAACAACACTTCATAATGACTTTTATTGTAAATTATAGGCAGAACTTTAGAAGTAACACTCAATTCATTGTTGATTGTTTACCCGACACTTCCCTAGATGGCGTTGTATAATTCGATACATTCCTGTATCGCGGTGTTAAGATTCTCAGCGAATTAATGACATTTACTAGAAAAATCTAAGCGAAATATCCCGATCTTCAATAATACCGCGATATTTTTGGTGATCTGTTGCTTTGAATGTTTATGTTTTGGTTTTCTTTTTGTTTTGATATAATTTTTACTATTCCATAGAGTTATAAAATTTTCTATTTTAATTTGTTTGATTTCTTTTTCTGGTAGGTAATTAGGTATTAATAGCGTCGGGTTTGGTTTGTGTTTTTTTAACTGTGTTTAGTTTAGGTGTTTAATTTTTTTTTCTTGTGCATTTTATAGTTTGCTATAAATCATAGTAGGATAGTTTATAATTATATACTTTAGTGAATAAGTTAGGTTAGGTTTAATTTTACTTCGATATTGTTTAATATAGGTAATTAGTTATTAAGCAAGGTTTTTTGGTTTACTGGCTTGGCACCGACTCCAAAAAATTTAATGTTAAATTTAATTAGGTATAGGTAGGCAGTAATTAAGGTATTTTGATTTATAAGGTAAAATTATTTTTTACTTTTCAGTGTTTTTAAGTTTTCGCTTTTAATTTTTTAATTCAATTTATTTTTAGCTTTTTAGTGTTGCAGTTTTTTTTTGAAGTCGGTATAATTTTTTTTTTAAAAAGTTTTTTATTTTTCCTTTTTTAGTGTTAATATTATTTGACATAATTATTCATTAAGTTAAGTAGCACCATGGGTAGACCAACTAAAGGTGCCGCCCGGATGAGGAAGAACAGAATACAAGAAACCATTAAAGAAAATAAGGAGCGTCTATCGAAGAATTGCAAACGCAATATTATATCTCGTTCCCAGGAATCACCATTGGCTTATCATGCTAGATTAAATCAGATGAGAAATTACATGCGTTCTCAATTGTCACAGGAGTCGCAAAGTGATCGGAGTCGTCGACTTAATCGTATCCAGGAACGTTTGTGTAGCGAGTCGTCTGAACAGCGTGAGTGTCGTCTAGATGTTATACGAAACAGACTGGATAACGAGACTCCTGAACAGCGTGAACATCGACTCGGTGTCATACGAGAACGGTTGAGTAATGAGACTCCCGAACAGCGTGAACACCGACACGATGTCATACGAAAACGGTTGAGCAACGAGTCTCCCGAACAGCGCGAACACCGACACGTTATGATACGAGATCGGTTGAGCCGCAGAAATACATTTATGGCAACAGTTCTCCTTCTGCGAACTCACCATCAACATGCGTCAAAGTAGCGATATCGAATTTGTTGATTTATTAAATAACTTGCGATTTGGTGAGCTCACAATCTCACAATTGCAACTTTTGTGTGAAAGACGGCGAGTTGAACAGATTGGTGAATTCGCAGATGGTGCTGCAGTAAGGATTTTTCCAACTCTTAAATTGGTAGATAACTATAACACTAAGATGACGAACCAACTGCTTCAGTCAAGTCTCGTTTACATCTTGCGTGCTATCGATGAGTCACGAGAGGCAGCAACCTACGGAAAACGACCACCATCTAATGTTATTCCTGCAGATGTAAATAACTGTGGTGGTTTGTTGCACGAATTGCAACTTGGCATAGGCTCTAGAGTTATGTTGAGACGTAACATTTCTGTTACTGAGGGCCTGGTTAACGGGGCAATGGGGATTGTCTCTAAGTTTAAATGGCCTGCCTTTCGTCGCGATCAAATAGAATCAGGCGAGTTACCCGATTCAGTTTTTATAAAATTTGATGATGACACTATTGGCACAAAAGTGAAAGACACTGAGGGGTTAGTTGCCATAGCGCCTGTTTCAACAACATATCAGGCCACAAAAGGTTATGGGGATGTTGAACGGAGGATGCTGCCGCTGATCCTTAGTTGGGCGGTAACGGTGCATAAACTTCAGGGCACCACCCTAAACAAAGCCGTGATTAACTTAGGCAAGAAAAATTTTGCTAAAGGCCAAGTTTATGTTGCGCTAAGTCGTGTAAAGACTCTGGATGGTATTGCTCTTTGCGACTTAGAGCCAAACAAATTGCTCAAGAAACCGCATGACGAAAGAGCATTGCGTGAAATGCAACGATTAAGGCAATTGTAAATTTGTATAATAATAATAAAAATATAATAATTGGCCAGGCCAAAATGATTAAGGCTGCTTTTTTTTTACTAAGCAGACAGTAGAGTGGGTAAGAGCCCACTCTAGTGTCTGCTGAGGAATCAATTCTCGATGTCAACGAGTATGTCTATCTAGGACAAGATATCTTCTAACTCCTGATCGATAAGGAGTTGTACCTTCCATCATCAGCTCAACGGAATATAAGAATACAAGTAACGGTCTAAACGTGCCTATAATATTCAAAGAATTATCCCCTAACCTTCTAACCTTTCACTGTAAGTTCCTATATGTACTGTTCACCGATGAGGAGTTCCATGCGGTATCTTCGAAGACTATAATTAGTTCACCACGGATGGATAGATAGAACCAGCAATTATTTTTTGATCTTTAGTACAATATCCAAATCACATTACGTGTACTGTTTGTTTTTGAGGAGTTCCATCGTTTATCTCCCAAAGTATACATCAAATCTTCACAAAATTAATATGGGACCACCTCAGGAGTATACCCTTACGAATAAAAAAAGAATTTTCAAAATCGGTTGACAATTGGCGGAGAAATCGGTGAACATACATAAAAAAAAAAAAAAAAAATACATACAGTCGAACATATAACCTCCTCCTTTTTTTGAAGTCGGTTAAAAAGCTATTGAATGTATAAAAAAATAAAACACTATTATGCTAATATGTTGCTTGTAGAATAATCTGACAAAAAATCAGAATGATTCCATGTAATTTATTATGGTTTTTAATCGTTAAATGAAATTTTTAGAGGTATCTTCGTGATTTTTTGTATCGTATCAAATTAGTTAAATTATGTTTTCAACACACTATCTACCTAGCATATTAAGAATATCATATATTTTTTCTGATTTTGTTTACTGCAGTGGATCATATACTTTAAGGCATTGTAAAACTTATAAAAGTTACGTTTAGGTCTTGTAGTCCCCTTAAGGCATCGGGCAGGCCAAAAAACTTATAAACCGGGCGACTACACGCTATGCAATCGAGGTGCAGTAAATGGGCGTTTATGAAGCAAAAGGAGTATGTAAGGATCGTAGCAGGTCGCATTTTGTAGTATCTGCCTACCCCCATGGGAAAGCAGCTGGAGTATTTTGTTTTACTCTCTTCACACATCACCATCAAGCCATGTAGCAATATTATAAACAGATAACTCTTATCAATTAATTCTCAGTCCTTTGTTTGAGTTCGATGAACGTCGCATAGAGTATCGATTGTACTATCACCCTATCAGCTGTCATTAACGCGATAACAACTTGATTGCTGATAGGTTAATAATGGTGTATTTATAGAAATATATTGTGAGATAAAGAACGTGTGTGGCATGTGAAAGGAATGAAAAAAATATTATCGTAAGTAATTTATCGTCGAACTTTTTATGAATAACTTTAAAAAAAGCAAAGAACTGTAAGTAACTCTTCAAAAAATATACTTACATATTCTAAAACAAAGTCCGGGGCACCGCATCCGTCTGTCTGTCTGTCTGAACGCGATAAAATCAAAAACTACTTAACAAATTTTCAATCGGTTTTCACCAATATGGATGGAGTGATTAAATTGTTTGAATTCATTAAGGTTTTGTGTAATTTGGCTGAATTTTGACGATTATTGTTGAAGATATCGGAAAAATCATGCCGACTGGGAGTTTTACTGGCGTGCGCCGCGAAAACCATTAGAGATATATAAAATTAGTGTTCTACCAGATTATACATCTTAGAAAGTTCAACAAAAAAGCCCGCGATTGCATATGTTTATCTTCTAAGGATGACTCACAGTAACCATTTATATGTTTCAGAATTTCATTGTTATTTCTGAAGCTGTTTAGACCGGTATTATATTAATCCTTATCCAATAAAATATGTTATTTAAACAGCACATTTAATTTATATTAAAATATACCTTGACGTCATACCATTTAAATGAATACTTTAAAAGAGATTTAAAATTACGCGAAACAAAATAAATATGGTTGACGTCGGCGCGGGAGTCAATGACCTTTCCCTCTGCTATTACTACGACAGAATAAACAGCTGAACAGATTTGGATACAATTTGGCACGCAGATAGTTTATTAATTATCTGCGTGCCAAATTGTACCCTGTAACCTAGGCATCGTGTTTGCGGAGTTTTGCTAGCTGATCTAATTTGACCTTGTACATACGCTATCACCAACTGCCCCACAGTAGAAGGTATCTACTTATTTATCTTAATCAAATACAACTCCAAAATATTTTATTTAAGACGCTGACAACACCTAAACCGCGGTCACTGTCAGATTGCATAAAAAAGAAAGAGGAGCGCGATGACACAACGCTTGTAATTTATTGCAAAATATGAAGCAATTATCTATTTACTCAAAATTGAGTTGAGTAATCGAAAATAAAAACCAACCAAGTTCTGCATTCAAATAAGACGTTCTTGTTATTAATTAAATACTCGTACGTAACGTATGTTGATATTTAATACAGATATTTTGGATTAGAACCCAAGGGAAGAGGTTAGTTTAACGTTAGTTTGTATCGAGATTTTTTTTTCAAAACGTGTTTTGGTAACAACCAAGTTTTGGGAAATACGTTCAAAATTAACATATATTTTTCCGCTACCACAAACTATACAGATTTGGCATTTTTTTTTCTTAGGATAAGCTTATTTTGGCCAATTGGGTATTGTCAGCGCCTTAACAATAAATCAACACAAGTAATTCTAATTAATACCTGTAGTATCTGATACGTCATTCTCATTGTTTTACTTGGCACGCCATGACGCAGCTTCGATTATAAAATTATAAAATAGATTCGGTGTTCATTCACCTCACTATACGAGAACCTACATATGTATTAGTGTGTATGTATGTATGTGTTCACAATAACAATTGCTTGTGATTACTTCGGCACGAGCACGAGCATCAGACGAGACAGACTTTTTATTGACGGAGAAAGAAAGAATGGATGTGACATTTTATTGTTTTTCTTTTTTTTATAAGTTTTGAAAAAAAGAACAAACTATTTTTGATACGATCAGCAACAAAGGACCATTAACACTGTCCCGTTTAGTGTACATATCATAAAAATGGACACAACATGATTCGAGTATTTCATGTAGGTAGTAGCTATGAGTTAATAATATTTTTTAAATTTTATTTCTCTTCCGATTACAATTTTGCACAATAATTATGATGTTTTGTTGGCGGCTGTAATATTTTTTTGTAAAGTGTTGTTTGTTGATAATTTCCAATAAAAGTTTCTTTAATAAAATTATAAATATTGATGTTGTATGTTAAAATTAATGTTCTGATAAACTTATAAAAATAAACGGATTTGTGAAAATTATATATTTCTAACAGATAAACTTAAAATGGAACTTTGCCAAGCTATTAATACAATTCTTATTCATAAATCCGTAGCTTAATAAATGTAGGTATCGAAAAGTAATAATTATAATAAGTATGTAAAGACCTACCCTTACAATTATTAGGTACTATTTTTTTACCGACTTCAAAAAAAGGAGGAGGTTATACATTCGGCGAGTATCTTTTTTCTACCTGTCTTCGACACGACAAAAAAATAAATCAACCAAACTTCATTAAGATATCCTAAGTTGATAAAAAGGGAAACATGTTATTGCCATACAATACTGTAATACAAATCAAACATTATAAAGGCTCCCGCAGACAGGCACGACGAGACTTTAGTAAAACAATTTCTATGAAACCTTCATGGAAATTGTTCTAACAGAATCGCGTCACACCTTTGCGTCGCGCCTGTGTGCAGGAGCCTTAAGACTTAACATATTAAGTATGTATTGCTATTGGTTAGTCTTAATAATAATTAAAAAAAAAAATAATCTTCTTCATTAGGCCCTACAGTTTCTATGGTTTTATAATAAATCACCGTATCCAATTACATTATCTTCCCAACTCGATGTAAATAGGTAAGTACGTCTAAGTATCAAGGTATACCATCTGGCCCATGGCATTGAAGGTCCGTGACGAATGTGATAATGTTCTTATTCGTACGCCCGTACAATGGAGAGCACAATAACTAACGCGTAATCACGACACGAATAAATTCAATTAAACGTGTTAAGGCTTAGTTATGTATTACTAAATAATATACAACTATTCACTGAATTATTCATGTATTTTCATACAATCCCCACTAAAATCAACAAATAGAATTTTAGATAATAAAATTGTCTGTCCATACAAAAAAAATACATGAACATTTTTTAAGTGGTTTGAAAGTAATACATTTTTTTTTTATGTTTTGTAAATTCAGTAAGTAATGTCTACCTACTTACTGAATTTATTTCATTAAGTATTTTACTACAATACTTCAATATTCACTTATAGAATTGATGTGTATGCGTTCTAGTTAATATACATTTTTTGCATAACTAACTTGCATTATATGAAGGCGTATTAACAGATATGATCATATATCTGCGCCTTAGCATTAAGGCGCAGATATATGATTTTAGTGACTTTGATTTATGGGCTGGTATTACTGACAGCCCACTTCAAGGTCACTTGACAGGTCACCAGTTTTCACGGTGAGATTTTTACAGAAAAAATCAGCTGAGAAAGCAGTGTTCTTGTAAACAGCGCACCCTAAAACTTGGCTATTAAAACGTTTACCTTTATTTTATTGGCAACAGCATCAAACGTCGCGATGTTTACCGCAGATTCCTTACCTGAAATGAAAACAAAATATTTAATGGATTTTATTAAAATGATATTTAAAGAACTTTGTTTGTACAAAAGGTATGTTTAATTTCAGTTTCATCTTGTATCGAGTACTTTGTTAATCGACTTCCAAAAAGGCGGACAAAAAGGAGGTTCTCAATTCGGATGTTTATTTTGTTTTTATGTATGTTCACCGATTCCTCCGTCAATTGTGGACCGATTTTGAAATTTCTTTTTTGTTTGAAAGGGTATGCTCTCGAGGTGGTCCCAAGTCATAATCTGATGAGTATCCCATGGAAATCGAGGGAAATCCTCAAATTTTATAGGCATACCTATAGTGATTTGGGTATTTTTCACAGTAACTTGTGCATTTGCTATCGTAATAAGTATACCTACAGCTGATAAGTATACCTACAGAAGATTTATGTGAAGTGAACTTGAAGTGATCTGTCAATAATATCGATCCCTAGCATTAAGGCGCAAATAAATGATTTTAGTAACTCTTAAATCTGTTATTACGCGTTCAAATAATGCAAGTTAGTTATGCAAAAAATGGATGTTAACTAATACTCATGTAGACGATGTGTACGCAGGTACACATCAATTCTACATACATATATGTGAATATTTAAGTATTATAGTATAATACTTTATGAAATAAATTCAGGAAGTAATATCTACTCAAAACATAAAAAAAACGATATTACTTTCAAACTACTTAAGAAATGTTCAGGTTTTTTTTTTTTTGTATGAATAGATTATTTTATTTTCTATAATTCTCTGTAATATTTTTTAAATATTCATATTCCTGAACGGTAGCACGACGTGAGCGCGACGCGTCTTTGTATGGCCAAGGTCAATGGCGTTTATCCGAGCCTTAATAAAGATGCGTTGGATATTACAATGAATTCGAAACATAATGTGTAAATTTTCCTTACCCCGGGGAGGCCACAGAAACCTTAATTAACACCGTCACACTTGACAATTCCAACTACTTGAATATTTTAAGCTCTGTCGAGCCCTGTAATTCCCCGTTCTACTCGCGGTTCCAGCATAAGGCTGAGTGCAGACCTGCGGTCACAGAACATGTTACTAAGGTTATATTTTATGTTTTGTGGTCAAGCAAAACTGCCTTTAGACAGAGTCGGTTGAGGGAAAGGCAAATTTCGCGCCCTCTCGCCCCTAGCCGCCGCAGGAGACGCCCTGAGCGTCGGAAATCCCGGGCGGATTTCCGGCCACCGTAGGCGCGGGATTGCGGATGGTGAGCAATGGGTAGCTCGCCGTCCGATAAGGACCAGGCCTGGGTCGTCGGCGCGTTGTGTTCCACGCGCGCCTCAACGAGATGTCAGCACAAGTGTAGGGGTCCACTAGGATCGATGCCTGCCGGGGTCGCGTGAAAGTCCAAAAGGGTTACCGAGGCCCCTGGCAACACAGGCAACGGAAGGAATACGGGTGGGTTTTAGTCAGTAAGAGTCTGACACACCCTCCCGCACCGCCCAGAGCGGGAGAAGTTATTTGATAATTTCCCAACCCAAAAACCAAAAAAACAGACGGACAGTAATCAACAAAGGTGGGTACGTAAAGAAATATTTAATATGTATAATAAAAGTCACAATTAAACAGTCTCATAATAAACGCAGGGTTTTATTTTCATCTGTCTCATTGGTCTAGTGGTCGTAAGTAATCATGAGATCGTGGGTTCGATTCCCAGGATAGGCAAAGTGTTATTGAGTTTTCCTTCAGGAATTTATTAGCAGCAACCCGGACTCTGGTTTTGTGCCCGGTTGGTGGCAATAGGCTCGCCCCTTATTGTTATTACTTAAGCCTTAAAGATAATTGGAGAAATGTGGATGTACTTATCAAATCAAAACAAAATATTTTTATTTCACATAAACCTACATGGGCACTTATGAAACGTCAGAAGCTAGGTGCACGGTTCCAATTGGTCGTTTCCTATGGAGAAGAGCCGGCAAGAAACTCCACGGTTACTCTTTTAATAATAATTGGCTTTTACAATGTTTTCAAATTACAGTGTTAATAGGTATGGGAGGACAGTGTAGGCCCGTCGAGACGTACCAGGTACTCAACAAAAAAAAGAAAAAGGTCTACAAAATACTAGATATTTTGTACCAATTTTACATTCACAAGGTACACAATAATCTATGTAAAATATTAATAAAAAAATAAAAACCCATTTAAATGACATGTTTACCATTACAACAAGTCTGAAATCAAAATTGTAGGTATATGTGTCAAACAATGAAAATATTATGGCAAAAAAGTATGTATAAAAAAAAAAATAAACATCGTAGTTTGGGAGCAGTTATTAGTATACATATTAAAGACATACAACTTAACTTACTACAGGTACCTACACCTCTGCCTAACCTTTCCAGGTTTACAGGCGTGATGTTATCTGTAATCTAAAACCGAAAACGGTTCTGTCTTTTACAAAACTGTTTTGCCCCTAGTGTGCACACTGCCGAACAGGATTAATTACCAATCACTTAGTAATGGCTACTAGAGAATTAATTGAAGCGCCCGTTTTAGCTCACTCGTTCATTTCATTAATTTGATAGAGCCTGAACTTACTTTGTTCTCGCGGATTGACATTAGGAGTAGGTACCTAAGCTTTGGATTATTATAGAGATTATACATGGTTCTAAAAAACAGGACAAGTGCAAGTTGAACTCGCGTGGTGGGGGTTCCGTACAATGAATATGTTATCTATCATGATTTTTATCCCAAGAACAAATTTAACATTGAAGTCGTAAAACATGTTCTCCCATACATTCCAACTGCAAATGTAGCTTTGTACGCACAATAATGAGAGATTTAAAATTTTATTTTAACACGATAGAGTTCTTATAAGTAGGTTTTCCTGTAATCTATGAGTAAAGAACAATTTTCTGTATTTTTTTCAAAATTTTCGGCTTAGTTGTTTCGGAGATAAAGGAGGGGGGTGGTCAATTTTCGTCTATTTTCTTAACTAACTTTAAAACTATTTATTTTAAAATTATAAAAAAAAATATTTGAGACAAGCCCTGTCATTTCATATGTGACATATCATATTATGTACAGTTTGCAAAACTTTAACGTGAACCCAATTCAAAATTAATTTATTTACGTTACACGACCGTGTTTGGGTCACAGAAATTCATGTGTTCCAAATTTCAGCTGAATCGGTCCATTAGATTCGGAGCAAATCGGCTGTGACACATGGACAGACAGACACACAGACAGCCAGTCAGACAGACACACGAGTGAACCTATAAGCGTTCCGTTTTTCCTTTTGCGGTACGGATCTCCAAAAATTGAGTGGGTTTACCTCGAAAGGGTGGACGTTTTACCTCGATTGTTTGCATGTATGTGATGGAGAGCGAGTCTTTACATATCGGCCACAATTCGAAGCTCTACAGTGTATAGTATTTTAATATAAAACTTCAATTAGGTACCTACCTGAAGTACCTACAATTCTAGATGATCATTTGATATTTATTCAAACAGCACCCACGAGATTAAGGGGTATGTAAGCCATCAACGATTTTCTCGCTCAAGAAACGTGCGAAAGATTTTAGGTAGGTACGTAAAAAAGTTGTAATATTAAAAGTTGATCGCTGACTGTTTATACCGCCAGCGAGTATTCGTTTGTCGCAGCGACAAGAGCTATCAAAACACTAAATAATAATAATCTAATAATAATCTTTATTACTAGAACAAGGAGTACAGTAAATCTCCTTAAAACAAATTTGGTCGCATGCAATGTGTACATAGTCGTCAAAGGAGTGCTTTGGCACTCGTACTAGGATTATCCTGTATCACGAATGCCATCACCTTCCTCCGGACCAACATGGATAGTACTTTAAACAATTATTAAATTTTGAATAAAAAATTGAATAAATTCTAAACCATACAAAAATACAATTAACATAAACAAATAAAGATATAAACAAACTGAGTAAGTGTGTGTATATGTGTGTTGGGTGTGTGCGTGTGTGTGTTTTGTATTGTGTGTCCAAAAGTTCAGAAGGAATGAGTGAATATGCGTTGGTGAAAAAGTCAGTCAACCCACTAACTGTAAAATACTCTCAGATTCTTCGTAGGTCCCTTTAGCCAATACTCGCTCAGCGACGCTCGCTTGGCGGTAGAACACTCGCTGAGAGATTTACGCTTGGTTACATACGCATACCAGCGAGTAGTCGCTCGTCGCAGTTCTACACTCGCTGCTCGTTGCTCGCCAACGTGTTTTTAGTTGCTAGCTCTGCTTGCTTCTCGTTAATCTCCGACGGTGGGACAGATGCCTAAATACCAATGATAAAGCCATCTATCAAAAATATTTACTCGTATGAATATATTAACCTCAAATTCGTTTGCATCACGTGATGACGTCAAATCCATTTTTATCTAGCTGATACCAATCAATTGTAATATCTGCTCATATATAAAAATGTTATACAAAAACTATGGTATATGGCAAAAACAGATATGAATACGGTCTGTGGGGCAATGACCCTTTCATTTCATTATCGTACTGAGGTGTATCGTAGGGTTGTCACCTACTTTGACCGCAACTGGAGTACTTGGCCCGCACTTTAACTAAAATTAATTTCCAAAGTAATAACAGTCACTTCGCTCTTAGGCTCTACTACACTACCTTTGACATTTAGTGACGTGTTTTATTAATAACTAGCTGCTGCCCGCGGCTGCGCCCGCGTGGCTTTTTCTAAAATAAAGTACTAAGTTACTCCTTCAACATCAGTTATATGCCAGTGAAAGTCCTGTCAAAATCGGTTCATCCGTTTCGGAGATTAGTCGGAACAAACAGACCGACAGACAAAAATTTTAAATATTTTTTTTGTAATATGTACCGCATATACTTTCTAAAGAGCTGTTATTTTGACATTACAAACAGACACATCAATTTTATTTATTTGTATAGTTTTATATTATATGTATATATTATATTAATAAAAAATAAATAAAATTTCTAAAATAAAAGTAGCCTAAGTTACTCCTTATTACATCAACTATCTGCCAGTGAAAGTCCCGTCAAAATCGGTCCAGCCATTTCAGAGATTAGCCGGAACAAACAGCCAGACAGGCAGACAAAAATTTAAAAAAATGTTATTTTGGTATATAATATGTACCGTGTATACATCCATATGTATTTAGTAAAAAGCGATTATTTTAATATTACAAACAGACACTCCAATTGTATTTATCTGTATAGAGTATAAATGTATAGATATTCACATTTTCTAATTCTAAGAAAGTTTGTAGTACTTAGTTTATTGCACGCCTCACAACGCTTCAGCGTGTCAGAAGAGTGCTCTACCCTCGATATGCCGCCTTGTCAAAATTATCCAACATAAAATCGTTTCTATACTCTTAATTTTACATAGAATTCATATTACCAGGGAAGTTTTAAGAACTAGACTTAACAGCAACCTTGATAAATATAACAAAAAATCTAATAAAATAATTACGTGTAGTGCTTGCCGTTGGAAAGAAGTAAGAAAATAAGTGTCTGTTTGTCGTCACGATTAATCAAAACCTTCTTCTATAAGATTTTTTAGTGTTGACTTTCGTTACCAAACTCATAATCATTCAAAAGATGAATTTTCTTAGATTTTATTCCGTAAAATTTATCGCCAACATTTGTGTCTGTCTGTGAGGCATGCACTTTTGGATTTTCCTATTTCTTTTTCCTTGCATTTTCGTAGTAGTAACTACTTATTCTAAAAAAAAATAAGAGATGTTGAATGGAACTCACCTATGTACCACTGTTGTAAAATCAAGGGAAATAACTATTAAGGAAATGGACTACCACCTGAAATTGTACGTATATCACAACTGTCCTCTTTGACAGTTGTGTGAATGGTGACGCAGCGTGTCCTGCGTGTCCAAATGGACACGCTACGTCACCATTCATACAACTGTCACTGTCACTGTCAGAGAAAAGATTTTTTTAATTTTACTCTTTGTTTTTACTTTTTTTTTACCTTTACTTTGGTGTTATTTAATTATCTAAGTTCCGTCTGCGCATATCCTTTGTAGAATCACGGAGAATACTACGTCGGTGTTTTTCATTATTGTATGGAACTATACGAAATCGTGGAACCCGAGAAATCTTAATCCAAAAGATCAAAGCAGTCTTGATTTACTGAGAAACGCGACTTTGCCGGATTTTTTAGATGCCTAAAGTAATAGGAAAAGTATCTCGGCTGTAAATAAAGTTAAGAAGTTCTCGAGAACTGTTCTTTTATACAAAGTAATCAGTAACTTGAGTATATCGGTCGTAGTTTGATAAATAGGCTAGACTTCTAAAACATTGGGGTGTCACTTTATTTGATAGACTTCTGAGAATCATTAGGAGGAAATTCTACCTTACTGGATTGATACATTTAGCTTGATTCTTATTCTTATTTTCTTTTTCAAATAAGAATAAGAATCAAGCTAAATGCTTGATTCTTATTCTTATTTGAAAAGAAAGTACTAAAACATTTAAAGGTTTTTTTTTTAGAAATAGGCAAATCTCTTTCCAACACATAAGTTTGCCTTTGTCATCAAAACTAACATCATAAGTGAGAACGTTTGTATGTCAACAACACTGAGACGGCTGAACGGATGAAATGTACACAAAGAGTATTCTTTCCCATAAAGGCTCCTACACACTGGCGCGACTTGTCGCGCGACGTGACGCGACACAAAGACACCGCGTGTAGCGCTACAAGCGGTGCCTTTGTGTCGCGACGTGTCGCGCGACAAGTCGCGCCAGTATGTAGGAGCCTTAACACAGAATACTTTTCAAACTAGTGATGGACACAATTTTTTTAAAATTACTTTTATAAGTTTACTAGCTAACTGTCAAGTTACTGACAGTGACACCCCTGAATAAGTCCGTCTGCGCACTCATTAACATGTACACTGACGTCGCCTGAAGGCATACACTTGAAACATATATGTACTTATATTAAACTATACATACTAAAGTAGTGCTAAATGTACATCGCTGAATACCTTACTGAGAACATTTTATGAAGCTCTAAGTGACATGCACAGCTAGATTTCGTAAATTACTGTGTAAGAACATGTTGTTTATACTTAAATGTATAGGATTATCACGTTTGTTAGCTCTAGCTAGCCTAATTTTAGGATGCTGCGTAGAATATGAGGTGTGTGGTGAAAACATTCGATTTATTATCAAATCTGATGTTTTCACATATGTATAATAAAATAATAATCAAAAAATGTATTTATAAAACTTGACATTGTATTAAAATTACCTATATTCGTTTCAAACTAACTTATAAAAATATTAATTGTACTTCAATTTTAATATAATATTTCTACACCGGCAACGGTAGTACATGTGAAGCTGTTTATTAATAATAAGATCTTAATGTACCATATACTAAGAAATAAATTCTATTCTATTCTATACTGAATGTTTCAGATGAAAGCCAGTACTTTGTACTTTATTCTCTTTGTGTAATTTGTGTCTATTATGATGACATTGATCATAGTTCATATTGGTACGATGTCCATAATTTATTTTTGAAATATATTTATTTATTAGGCTTTTCTTAGAGAAAGGTCAGCCCATCAGTGATAATCTAACAATTTATTTCAGCCACCACATTTTAATAACACACACCAACATGTGTAGTTAAAATAAAATAATTTTATATAGCGTAATATTATGTATAAGTATATAGCAAGAACGTTTGTATGTTTTATTATTGGCGCCGTTTACGTATGCTGGTCATCTGTGTGAAAAGTGCAAGATACACTCAGGAATGGCGCATTGATTGTGCATCAACTAGCAACAGGTCGGTACGGTCTTATACGGTCATAGCACGTCGCAAAGGGAAAGAAATTCTGTTCTATTTTTAATGGATACAGCAAGATTTCTACATTAGGAGAGAGAGAGAGAGAAGTGGGTGAAGTTTACCTACATAGTGGGAAAAAAAAGAAAAGGACTACATACGTTTTGATGGGTCAGTAGCCCCCACCCAGAATGGTCCTCTCCGGGTATCTAGGTTCTTATAATCTTTCTTGCAGATGTCAGTAACTGTTTCTAATTCATGTCGCGATCACCAATAGAGCATGATGATCACCATTCAATTTACAAGCCATCGTTTTTTCCAACAACTTCTCCTGCCTAATAGGTAAAGTGAAGATCTTCAATGAGCCTAAAAAGTTGAACGGAAGACTTTCAGTCAAAGATATAAACCATAAGATTTGCCCTCACCGTGATGTCGCGGTCGCTCGAAAAGTGACAACACTGAGAAGAGTGAGCTCAGACATCCCGTAAATGGCGTTTCCAT
The DNA here is from genome assembly GCA_905333075.3 of Atethmia centrago. Lineage (NCBI taxonomy): Eukaryota > Metazoa > Arthropoda > Insecta > Lepidoptera > Noctuidae > Atethmia > Atethmia centrago. The sequence goes on from HG995384.1 coordinate 22,120,293, forward strand.
GGCAGTCAAATTCAAGTCACTGCGATAATGTGTGTCTGAGGAGACAAACGTAACATAAACGCGAGCATCCTTTGTTGAATCTAACGATTTAAATGTTTGCTTGCAGTGGCTAAAAACGCGAGCATCCTGTGTTGAATCTAACGATTTAAATGTTTGCTTCCAGTGGCTAAGCTACCCGGGGTCGTGGGAAGGTACTAAAGGGTCCCTGGCAACACAGGCAACGGAAGGAATACGGGTGGGTTTTAGTCAGTAAGAATCTGACACCCTCCCGCTCCGCCCAGAGCGGAAGACGTTATTTGATGACTTCCCCCACCCACAAAAAAAAGTGTGGCTAAGCTATGAGGGCAATGTTTTTATTTATGAATGGCCAGTACCGGCGACCAAATCCGTTGCCGGTGCCGGCAGCAGAGGTACTGCCTTTTTTAATCTGTGTTTTTATCTCAATTAGCTATTCCGCACGTGTGTTCTAATCTTTATAACTCAAGTAACATGTAGGTATGGCCTCGCAATTTATATTTTTTTCAATACATAAGGACCGGTATTGAAATATTATTAATGGCTTTAAATTGTATAGCCGTGTATTTCATATTGAAACTTCCAATCAAAAGCTTATTTGGTTTAATATAGAAAATTGACATGTATGACGAGTCTTATATTATGTGTTATATTATGAATATACATAACATATATAAATAGCTACTATTATGAGATAATAATGGATGTATGAGTTATGAGTATTATGACATAAATTTGTGTAGTATTAGCATTTTCTTGTAAAATTTAATGATATACAGTGTGTCCCTGGATAAAGTGCACAAACGAAAATGGGTGAAACTAGACCATTATTCATCGCCAATTTTTTTTTTTTTATTTACTTCGAAATTTATTGAAATTTAAAAAAAAATCAAAGAAAAGTATTGTTTTACTTGATGGCTGTATTTTATGAGGTTTCTTTGTATTAACTATGCAGCATCAATTATCTTAACGAAATTCCCTCAACTAATAAAAAGTTATTACATTTTCAATACAGGCGTCTTTAATAGGCAATAAAAAAGTAAAAAAAAATCGATAATAATTATTACGATTTTTTTTTCTAATTTTTTTGTCGATTAATTATGGTCAAGTTTCCACCCATTTTCGTTTGTGCACTTTATCCAGGGACACACTGTATATAATAAAATTTTATAAAAATTATAGCATGTTGATCACAGACCGCTTTTTATTCCACGTCAGCTCAGGCTATAGCAAGCCACTTCTAAATATAAAATTGCCTACTTAACGCAACAAAGCTACTAAGGGAGTTCCTACGGTACTAAGAAACTTGACAGACTAATCTAAAGACACATCTGGCATATTTGGTATCAACTACCTTCGCAATACAGCCACAATAGATCGTTATGTTGTTAAAATAAACGTTGGTGTATTAGCGAGAGTAGTTGAGGAAAACAAAGTGTATACACTGTAACTAAGGAGTAATCATACGAAGGTTCTTAATAAAAACATTGAATGCGATAAAATGGTCCACAGATTCATACATTTATTGCACTAAAAAAATAGAAAGAGGTAAAAAAAAATTGGTTGCCTGCAAAGTCGGTTTACGGACGATAATTTTACGTGACGAGAGAGAGATGCGTCACAAGCCGAACGCTTAGGCCGGTCGTGCCTCTCTATCGCTAGTTCCGCGCTCTCGCTTGCACGCTCGGCTCAGGCGGAACGTGACACTTTTTTGTGCATGCAGCGCCGGCTGCGGAACGCCGGTTCATCGATTTATAAGACGTTATCACGTCAAAAGTATTCAAATTATTCCTAGCCAAAGGTATACTCTTACATCTGCCTTTTCCAAATTCAAACAAGATCACATGACGTTCACTACCACTTAAAGCTCATCTTTTCATGTCACACGATCCAGCGCCAATTACATCAATGTAGACAAAAAGATTCCATAGGAAGAATCTTATATAGCCATAAAACTCGAGCAAAAAACCCATCGATTCATGGGAAAGTGACCCCTGTTCCTTTCTACTGGGCACTTGAGTTGGAACCGGTCCCATTGACCACGGACAAGAATTCCCATGACGACAACGTCAACGTAAGTATTAATGTCAATAATGAGAAAAAGTTTGGAGACATGAGACTGTTGCGTTGGAGGGTTAATTATTTACGTAATTTTGTTTCGTAATGCTTGCGTGGTTACGAATTGGCAATTAACAATACATAAGATTTTGTGATTGGGTAATTATTTTTTGGGAAAGCAAAAGTTGTCAAAGTAGTTTTTGAGTTGTCAAGAGGTGGTGAAAAGCATTAAAATGATTTACAATTATTTTTTTTGTGTTTGTCAGTTTAGTTAGGAGAATAGACGATACCTACAGCAAACTCAGTGGGCGAAAACTGCAATAAATTTAGCCAACACACCAAAACCTCGAACCAACTTTGACGTATATATTTTTAACCATTCATGGAAATATAATTTGGTTAACTAGTTAACGAAATTCATAACATTCGCGTGAATGGGAACGATTGCCAGCTGCCATTGAAACGATCTGGACGCGTTCAATTTAAATGCAATTTTTGGTCCGTCCATATTGTGCCCGTTTTAATTTCGCTCTGTATTTTTTCCCACTTTATCGTTCGTTTTTTATCGTTCTCATTTGTATGTTAAGAGTAGTTTCATAGAATATAATAGAATTTATTCGAATTAGAATACATATTACTATTATTATTTATTTATTTTATTTATCTCTATTTATTATGTACACCATAAAAATTACAGACATAAATGTAGACATTTCTTAATCCGAATCCGAATTAAAACCTAAATAAATACTTACCTAATTGTGAGATAGATTTGAGAAAACATCGGACGATCCTAATTGCCCTTTGGCCCTCCTATAAAGCAATGGCCATGCAATCCTTTAGTTGGGCAAACGGGGTCCATGACATGTGCAGCTCATGAATCATAAAGTCTAAATTTGTCCTTTAAACATTAGACATACAATAGAAAATTCACGATTATTAAAACTCTACTTTCCCAAGAAAAAACTAAACTACGTATTAGCAACAAAAAAAAAGGCAAAACCACAATTCAAATCCCCAATACACTATCACACTCTAATGAAACAGGTCCCAAGAGTAATATAATATCCGAATAAATTGAGGAATTCTCCATTGCCACCGACTTGAGAGCAAAGACCCACTTCCTGATTTGATGGGATTTTTTCAAATCGATCCGACGTCCGAACTGTAGTAGGTAATCTTACGCCATTTTCATCGTTTCCGTGCTGTGAATATAATTATTTCACCCTCAAAAATATGGCACCGTTTTGCAATATGCCATTTATTTATTCGAATGCAAATTACTTTTCCCTTTTTCGATCGGGCTGATGTAGTATCGATTCTTATCTGATTGTTTAAGTTATGTAGTAGAAACTGACGATTTATTTTTTATGGAGTTACAAATTAATATTCGAATAACACTTCGGAGATTAGTCATTCGATACTGTTTGGAATCCATGTTGCCTTAATTCAGTTCAGCCAGGTGGCAAGTGTGGCAACAGACAATTTTTCAAATGATTTTTCTCACTTTGGTATCAGTGAGTAATAAGCACCGCGCCCTCAACACCGATTTGGAATCAAACAATAGAAAATCAATTGTGTCTCATTAGCTGTCCTTGACCAATTAAATGGCGTTAGTCTCTTGCGAATTTCGAAGCAGACATTACTTTTCACATTAAAAAAATCACAAAAAAAATCTCTTGCCATCGAATCAAAAGCAGTCTAGTCTCCGTGAGAATCGCCCTTATTAATATCGGTAGAGCAAAAAAGCCTGTTGCATCAGAACTACGAGAGGCTAACAACAAAAACCAACATCTACACACGCAGTTTCATTGAGAAATGCCCTATATTTCACACAGTTTACGTAACCGTGAATATGAACGAAATCACGACACTATCTCGAATTCACAATACGTTGCTGGTTTTAATAGCGGCATCATTCGCAGAGACTACATAAGAACAGCAGTTTATGTGAAATAGAAGTGTAAAATTTTATGTTGGTAAGTTCCTGGGTAGAGCAGGCCAGGAGTTGGGTTACACGCTAGCGTAGCGAAACATCCAGAGACAACTCCTAAGATGTAAATGAAGGAGGAAACGAAATTATACCAAGTGGCTGAGTTATTTATGGTGCAAGAGTCCCAGTTAAGCTTTATAGGTAATTTCCTAGAAGAAATAAATAATTTGAAGAAAATGCTGGTCTTTGGATTATGATATAATAAAGCTTAACCTTCTTATAGGGCAAGTAGTGGGGCAGTAGATAATAACAGGATAAGGGCTATAAAGTGTCCCTTTTAAGGGCATTCACACCCTAATGTCGCAAGTCTCCAAGTATCTATAGATATTATTACATTGCAATTGATGGTGAAAGCAGTTTAGTGCCAAATATAATACATATATGAAACTTTGTATTTTCTTAACAAATCAACACCTTGCTATATGAGAACAATACTCTTATAAATCAAAGTTCACCTTACAATTATATCGTCGAACAAGGCCGAAGCGAAGAGCACTCGTATTATTCAACTGTCCGTGACATATCCAAGTAATTATGACCTTTGAGGTATGCGGTATCTTCAGGCTCATATTCCTTTGCAGTATAAGCAAGAATGACAGTGGAATTTGCTGATATTTGCAAGATTCTTCTTGCAGTAAGTGTTTTTGTGTCATCTGCGATGACATACAGTATCATTTCAAATGTGACTCCAATTATAAATGCTGGCAGTTTAGAATTTGAAAATCATTTTGAAATTTAGATTGTTTTGGTATTTTATGAAGGTTTATTTAGAAAATTGACAGTTGAATGAAAGGGCGCATCAACGCGTAGATCAATCAGTTTGTGCTTATATGATAATCATAATGATAAGGATGTAAGGAAATAGTGATGGCATTCACTATGGTAATATTATATGATACAGTACGTAAGAGTTCCAGTTCAATGAGTATCAACACACGTCTGGATGTCATAGTTCATGGTCAAAGTTGATACTATGTATTACAAGTTGTTAGTATCGTGTTTATGAGCTTTAAAGTAACTCAATATTCAGTATATGTAAACAAGTGGAAGTTGGCAGGCTATTATAATGTCGGAGAGCTCAAACTCGAAGCTTTCATTTCAAATAAACCAAATACAGGTTGTTTTGATTTGTCTAGGTGTCGGTCAGTCAGAAAGATGAAGCTAGTTACCTATTCAAAAGCGTAGTAGGTTCCCATGGAGAAGAATGAGCAAGAAACTCCACGGACATTTTTTTAAATCAAAATATTGTTACAACATATTGGAAACATCATTCATGTTGAAATTATACATGTGAGAAAAATGTAGAAAGACGTGCACGTCCGTAATAAAAAGATAAAAACAAAAGACAATTCAAAAATGCAAATAAGCCGCAGGTAAGAGATGACCAGAGGTGACCACCTTAATGACACGCCCGTTCACGAACATGACCCATGGATCAGCACCATTCAGCTCAACCATTTTGAAGGGAACTTAATGATCCAACACACTCGCTACCACCAGCGAGACATTTGAGTGAACATGACATAGTCTCAGCTGCCAGGCATGACATTCCAGAAAATGAAAGACGTACCCAGTAAATGGTAGCCTGAGTAGGTACATTACAGTGCTTACACATGTGCAATGTAAAAGAAAGAATAACGTTGATTCAACACAATGTAATTATACAATAAGCAGACAATAGAAGGCGTAGAAAAGAATTTGAATGGAGGCCCAGAACTGGCAATAATAGTGTGAGTAGGCCACGGGAGTGGTAGATTGACGACTATTGTCTTATATCCGTCTATAGAATTATTTGTACAAAAAACGTGGATCTGTTCACGATTTTCACCTTTACCATTCGAACTTTGTACCAGAATATATATAGAAGAAGTTATATTATTTTCTGTGTATATGTAAAAAAACACTTCGTATTCTCATTGTCCATGAGCCATGACATATTCCGCGTAACACGACCCTTACGGAATGCGGTATCTCAGCGTCTGTCTGACAGATTTGTTGCGAAACCGATGCTTGACGCTTGAAGCGGATTTAGAGCAGCGGTACTCTGCCACTACTCTGCCAAATTAATGTTTAGTTTTGTTTGTGGGATGTCGCTTGCTAGCGTTGCTGCGCTGTAGCGACTTTTATTAACACTATGTTACAGTTATGAAAGTGGTTCATTCGTAATCGTTGTAAAGGTAGATGAAGGGATCACGGGGCCCACTTCCTATCACAGAGGAGAGGCCTGTGTCCCAGCAGTGGGAACGTTACAGGCTGAGAATAAGATGGGCAGCACCTACCTACTGAAAAAAGACTGCGTTTGCCAATCCGCCTGCATGGGGTCATAATTATGCTTCTTTTCTTTATGACTATTTGCTATATAGCTTATGAATTTAGGGAAGGAAGTTTTGCAGGCTGATTTGATGATTGTATTGAACGTCAAATGTAGCATTCGGTGAGCAGCTGATGAATTTCGTTGCAGATTATCGAGAGTTCACTACTTGTAATTTCGTTGCAGATTGTCGAGAGTTCACTACTTGTAATTTCGTTGCAGATTGTTGAGAGTTCACTACTTGTAATTTCGTTGCAGATTGTTGAGAGTTCACTACTTGTAATTTCGTTGCAGATTGTCAAGAGTTCCCTACTTGTAATTTCGTTGCAGATTGTTGAGAGTTCACTACTTGTAATTTCGTTGCAGATTGTCAAGAGTTCACTACTTGTAATTTCGTTGCAGATTGTCGAGAGTTCACTACTTGTAATTTCGGTGCAGATTGTCGAGAGTTCACTACTTGTAATTTCGGTGCAGATTGTCAAGAGTTCCCTACTTGTAATTTCGTTGCAGATTGTCGAGAGTTCACTACTTGTAATTTCGGTGCAGATTGTCGAGAGTTCACTACTTGTAATTTCGGTGGAGATTGTCAAGAGTATACTTGTAATTTCGTTGCAGATTGTCGAGAGTTCACTTCTTGTAATTTCGTTGCAGATTGTCGAGAGTTCACTACTTGTAATTTCGTTGCAGATTGTTGAGAGTTCACTACTTGTAATTCCGTTGCAGATTGTCGAGAATTCACTACTTGTAATTACTTTCCTGACTGCTAATAGTCGGAGCTTGAGGCCATTTCACGGACAGAAAAAAGGTACCCACCATTTATAACTTTTAGTCCAGTTTCGCGAACTCAATAATCTTCCCTCATAAATGTTCACAAAGTTCTGGCTATTTAATGTTCCGAGAATTTTAAATCGGCTACAGGAGCAAATGACCCAAGATATTAGGTAACTACTACTTAAGAAATACAAGATCAGACAAAATTCGTGAAAGTATGTACTTTAGTAATTAAGGAATTGTAATAATCTTAAGCTCATTATTATTACATTCCTACAAACCAGCAAGAAGAGGTGTTACTGTTATACTAGGTACTCAATTAATCTCAAAAACATGTAAAACCCGGCCAAGTTCAAGTCGGACCACGCAAAATGAAGGGTTTCATAGTTGGGATTAAATTATCCCAAAAACAAACAACTTTTAGTTTAAAAACATGTTCTCCCATACATCGATATACGTCACGGTCAATTCTCCAACTGCAAATGTAAATTGGTCGACTACTCTTCGTTACCTTGTAAAGCCTACTTAGCTGTCATGGTTTTCCCTTTAATTTCGGTATATGTACAACAAAAGCAACCATTTAACTGGCAGGGAGCGGGACACTTGAATCTTAACAAAAATTAGTACTTTAAAGGTTAATATTACGCAAACGGATCCCTGAATCGAAAAATGGTTTACACGGTCCCTCAATATTTATGAACGGCCTATCCAACGGTACCCCACACCATGGGATAGACGAGAAGAAAATTAAAATATCATCCCCATTTTACGTGGTAGAGAGACACCCTAAAAAAATGTATTGTCAAGATTTTATTTTATCACTTTGCCGGCGTGATTAATATGTATGTACCCATGCCAAATTACAGATTTCTAGAAGTAAGAGTCTCTGAGCTAAGCCGGTGACAGATAGACAGACAAACAGTCGAACATGGCGAATTAATCCTTGTTTACTACGTACTGCTAACCTTAACAAAGAACTCCACAAAAAAAACAAAACACAAGCGCAAAAAAAGTAAACCGTACGTCACAGCAACGTTACCCCGCGGGACGTCATTCCCATAAAATTTGCGCAAACGCGGGAATACGGGCAACTTTACCCATTCATAAACGCAGGGAGCCATGAATGAGTTAGTAGGGCGGAGAGCGTAGATCGCGGCACACCCATTTATTACAACAGCATGTATATTAAGAATGGGGGTGTAAATCTGACGGGTTGCTATTGGGACCAAAAGTTGGTTTGTTGTTGTCGCTTGTCGCTACATCACCAGAGTGAGTTTTTTTAGGACTTTTGGGTTAAATAGGAATATTTAGTTTCTTTTAAATAGTCGTTTTTTTTGTTTTTACTTAGTTTTAAGGCACGTTCAAAGAAATAAAGAAAGAAAGAAAAATATTTTATTTGGTACGATGGTACAAGAAATACAAGAAAAAAGGAGCATTTCGAATCAACAAAATACAAAAAATAAATCTAAGATACTCGCAGTAATTTATCAGCAAGTATGTTCGCCTAAAATTATTTATTTAATACTTCAAGCACACAAATGTACAGGGGCGGACTCAATTCTATAGGCATTTTTGACCAGTCAACCTTTGAGTGATGCAGAGACGAACTGTGGTGGTAGGTGTAATGATAATTGAGGAATAAATATTTAAAGAAGGCACTCGTCTAGACATCACCTCTCGAGGAATACCACTATGAATATAGTATGCGAGCTAATTTAATTAATTTTAATTTTAATCTTACTACGCCATGAACTTTGCTCTTGAAGTTCCCAGGCACCTATTGACTGCTGATACGAGGGAATAAGTAGAGATTTAAGGGTCGGGTAATCGCCGTTGAACTTGGCCATACAAATGTAAAAGTGCGTCGCGCTCACGCCGCGCAGCCATTCGGTTTCATTTATTTTTAGTAACGAAAATATGAATATTTAACAAAAATTACAGATAGAATAATCCTAATCCTAATATTAATATTATAAATGCGAAAGTTTGTAAGAATGGATGGATGGATGTTTGTTACTCTTTTACGCAAAAAGTACTGAACGGATTTGGATGAAATTTGGCACACAGATAGTTTATAACCAGGAATAACACATAGGATTTTAACACCATTTCATTTAACACTTTTTATCCCGATATACCCACGGAGTCAAAACTTATGCGGGTAAAACCGCGGGGCGCATCTAGTAGATTATAAAATAATCTGTTTATACAAACAAAATCATGAAAATATCTTATGTATTTTCAAAGTAATATCGTTTTTAATGCTTTGGGTAGACATTATTTCCTGAATTTATTTCATAAAGTATTTTACCACAATACTTAAATATTTACTTAAAGAATTGATGTGTATGCGTTCTAGTACATACATTTTTTAACTTACTGGCATTATAATATATGAAGGCGTAATAACAGCTTTAAAAGTCACAAAAATCATATACTCGTATCTGCGCCTTAAGAAACTGTTCTGTAGTCCACCCTAATATTTTTCTTTAATACTAGAAAAATTAAGATTATTATTAAACCTTCTTCGTCGTATCAATAATTCTAAATTATATGATCTTTGACCAAAATTCATCCACGTCGACTTAGCGTTGTCCTTGCAAACGTCTTTCATAGCCGATGTTTTGTGCAGAGAGCACGAAAAGAGGTGAGACATCGTTTGAGGATCGTTTATAACTACGCGGAAGGTTCTCTACTTACTTACACAAACCTCAGTCCTTCCCACAGGAAGTAATAGCGTCTATTCGCAGCCAAGTCCCTTTTACGACAGCCCCGACTGAACTTAAATCAGTCACTGATATTTCCTCCCATAAAGTTGACTGCACCCAACAATGCAAGTGCTCGTTAAATTCAGGAATGTCTTTAAAAACTATAAATAGTGAACTGCGAAATTATGTCGTCACAGCACTCTAGGAGCAATAAGGATCAGAATTCTCGAGCAATTTAAGGAAATAAACATCAGAATTCTCTATTTGAGGAAACTGATTCTGACATGACTAGATAGTATTTTTTTGTTTTATCAGGAAAATTAAAGGAATTGGTCTGGACCTACATAAGATACATTAAATTATTTAAGAATCTGCAGAAAGTTATAATCAGAGGATTTTTTTTACGATAGTTTTTTTTATACGGGGTTATTTGTAAAACACTAATAACCCCCCAGGGTTATATTACTTACATCATACACAACAAATTTTGTTCTATGACTTTTAATAATACATCAATATTTTTTTATAGATATTACTAAAATTCATTCCAGAGCGAAATGTTGCTCGATGTTTAGCATGTGATGTTATGTGGGTTGCCTTATTTATGCTCTACATTCTATTCTATTTTATTCTAAATACGGGCGAGGGAATGCAGAATCGCTAATACAGGTAGTTTCGCGCCTTTTGTCGAACATCTGTCAAGCAGACTCATTGAGGCTTTAGTCAGATGCGCCCATGTTGTAAATGTCCTCAATGGATTATTCGACGCTTGAGGGAAATAAAAAGATTTATTGTACAAAAATGGTTGAACAATCAAACACTTACAAACAACACCATGCGTATACAGTAAAAAATAGTATAAGTAGTTAAGATCCAAAATATTTAAATTAATCGCTCTAAATGTGAACAACTATACGCGGTACCAAACGAAAGCACTGAATAAGTAAACAAACAGTAGGTACATCAAAAACTTTAAAGTCTCTTTTTACTAAAGTGTATGATGTTTTGTAAAAAATCATAAAACAAACGTTGTTGTTAAGATATTAGTAATATAGTCCTTTTTTTGGGTGGAGTCCTTTTTTTGGGTGGGAATCATCAAATAACTTCTCCCGCTCTGGGCGGAGCGGCAGGGTGTGTCAGACTCTTACTGACTAAAACCCACCCGTGTTCCTTTCGTTGCCTGTGTTGCCAGGGCATCAGTATCCCTTTCGGACTTTCCCGCGAACCCGGCATAGTAATAAAGTCCTGCGAGGAAATCAGTGTTTTCAAAATAACCCTGCTTTTCAAGACATGTGACACTTAATGACTTATATCCGCCGGTCTCTTGCCAGCATCAATGTCAGCCTGCTCTTCTTGAGCTGACTGGCATTGTCAGAGATGATGGCAAAAGACCTGATGGTATTTCTTTGGTTCCATGGAGTTTGGGACGGATGCTTGTGTGGGACGCTACCTGTGTAGACACATTGGCACCGTCCCACCTCCGACGGACTACTTCTAAAGCGGGTGCAGCGGCAGAAAATGCCGAGATCTGAAAGTTATTAAATATGGAGGCCTTGGCAGAGAGTACAACTTTGTGCCCTTTGGCGTCGAGACCCTCGGTCCGTGGGGTCCCAGTGCGCATAAGTTATTTGCGGAAATCGCGAAACGTTTAGTTGATGTAACTGGTGACCGAAAAGCTGGCGGCTTTCTCGCGCTACGCATCAGCATTGCAATTCAGCGAGGAAATGCCGTCAGCATCCTCGGTACAATGCCCCGAGGGCCTTTTTTAGGCTTAACTTACTTTTAATTTAGTTAATGTTAATAATCATCTTGTAATTTGGTAATAAAGGTCACCCTATATAAGTAAACACCTTTTCGCGTAGGTAACTACCTACCTACAGATTGCGCGTACAACCCCATATTTTTAGGGGGTCCGACCTTAAAAGGAGAAACGGAGCATTTATAAGATAATTTTCTAGTCCATTTTTCATAGAGTTTTGAATGATTAACGTCATTCTAATACCCTCCTATCTTTATCAAATATCTGTGAAACTGACAGTGAATACTGGCAAACTACCATGCCGGACAATTAATGTTCCGATGGTAAATTAAAATAATGATTAAGTGGTTCTATAATCTGGAAACACCGAAAATAAACGTCAGACATTGCCATTCAATTCAATTATTAACCAACATTAATTGACATTAAAAAACTGCAATTCAATTATGCAAAATTCTCAATTTAATTTCAGCATCAGGTTATAAATGTCTTATCGGTTCTTAATACTTACGTAATCGGTAAGTAGTATATAGGTTTCGACGTTATAAATATTAACCCGTAACTGCGAACGTGAAAGTGGTGAGACGGGTCTGGGGACGCACACTCACTGACTCACTCTCTGATGACAAATGTCACAGATCGAGTCGCTATCGGAGATTATTAGTGTCAGTGAAACCGTCCTACGACACAGTACGACATGATTCAGAAGGAACATCGGGAAAATCCGCCAAACACGACTATTTTCGATGCAATGACACTTAGGTTTTAGAAGGTAAAATAAAACAGTTTTGTGTGTATGTTTACATAGACAGAACAAAACTACTAAGTGTCAACTACTTTGACTCATAACAAAAATCGTTTTGGTGGTCAGTCTACCTAATAGATAAGTAGTCGAAACGAACTGGAAGGCTGACTGAGCTCAAGTTAATTTAAGACTTTTTTATTTTGGATAGGAAATTAAAGACATACGCAAGGCTTTCGGGTCGAAACATAAAATATCGACGCCGCGACGCGTCAAAATTAAACCCAAGTAATGCGATTGGCTGTTGATAATTCAGTCAACCAATCACAGCAAGTTACTCACGCTTGACAATTTGTTAGCTAATTTTTGTATTGATTTTGGTTCGAGAAACTGGGCGTAATTGGTGCGAAATTGAGCGATTTCCATTGCAAGTTGTATTCGACGTACAGCGATGTAACCTTTAACTTGTGGCATACTTGATGAGTTTTCACTTCGACATGTACTGCAATAAGTCACGGAGACTTGAGACTTCGTATCTGTTTCTTGTCACCAGAGTAATGTTCATCTTACTGATATTATAAAGAGGTAAAATTTGTGGATTTGTACCTATGTGGAAAATCTTTGGAACTCCTGATTCGATTCCGAAAATTCTTTCAATATTGCGAAGCTAAAAGCTGTTAAAACAAGAAATGTCACAAATCTATTCGTTTAGGATTATTTTCGTGTCTAATTTCCATTAAGTCGATTACAATAGGTTAGTTAGTTTCGAAATTGATCAAATTAGTTTTGTACCTACTATTTTACATAGGTAATAATTAATGTAAATATAATTATGTTTTTGACCGCTCTCCTATTAAATCTCGTTGCAAATAATTTAATGACCAGATGTAATTAACAATATAAAAAAATGTGATATCTGACAAAGGGCCATCAATTTTCCAATTTCGAGAATCAATATTGCGTTAAAAGTACTTATAGTAAACAGTTGACAAGTATCAGCATCAGGTAAATTTGCCTGACACATGCTGAACTGGAGTCTGGACTCCCATTTGGTGCAACCTTGAGACGCACACCGCACCTTGTTCGATAATTAATTGAAGTATGTCATAATGTCACTCTATTTCTTAAAGCATGTTCTTCTTCTTTTTGTTTATTGGCCCCTTGTTTTTATATATATTCCTGTAATTTGTTATCCTTGAATTGTGCTATTGTGTGTTTTGCTATGTCTTTTGTGTGCACTGAATAAATATTTTATCTATCTATCTAACGTTAGTGAACCTCATTGGTGATGTAAATACCACACATACATACAGAAACTCGCGCCTTCTTCCCACGGGGATAGGCAGAAACTATAGAACGCCACCCGCAAGGATCCCACAAGGACCCGCATCCCACAAGGATCGTGATCCTTAAGGCTCCTTGAAACAGGCGCGACACGCGACGCGACACAAAGACACCGCGTGTAGCACTACAAGCGGTGCCTTTGTGTCGCGTCGCGTGTCGCGCTTGTTTGTAAAGACTCTTACAAACAAGCTGTTTGAAGGAGCCTTAAGAGTCTTTACGTACTCCTTACCGCTGGGGCTCTGTCTCTTATACAGTCGCAGCATTATGCTGAGCGTTGGCCGTTTTGCGTGGCAGTGACGCATATTTTCCCCCAAATTGTTTCTTTTTTGTATTTGCGTTCATTCTTTGCGTCATGTTTACCACAAATAAACGTATTTTCTTTCTTTCTACTTTTTTCTTACCCTACGGCTACACTGACGCGATAACGCGAACTTTACTTCGCGCGCTCCCCCTGCACACCGGTCGACGTCTCGCTGTACAACAGAGAGCGCGCGAAGTAAAGTTCGCGTTAGCGCGACAGTGTAGCCGTAGGGTAAGAAAGATAAGTACAAAGAAAGAAAATACGTTTATTTGCGGTAAACATGACGCAAAGAAGGAACGCAAATACAAAAAAGAAACAATTTGGGGGAAAGTGTGCGTCACATCCACGCAAAACGGCCAACGCTCGGCATAATGCTGCGACCCCATGCAAGACAGAGCCCCAGCGCTGGTTTTCAGTTTTCCTTTTGCTTCGTTTACGTTCTTACATCTGCGGGGGGGGTATTTGCATATCGCTATCAGTAGCGTTGGTTTTTATTTTGACAGTTCAACGACATTCATTGCATTATTTATATGAAGAACATATGAAGCAATGGATTAGCAATCAACTTCAATATCATTCAAATTGTGATTGATTGTGTGTCCCGCAATTAGGGAGAGGGTGCTGGTCATACACGCACGCCGCCGGTTGCTACTACGCACCTACTTTTCTGGATCATCACCAATAAGGTCACTATGTCCTTCTAAGGCGTCTCTTCCCAGCGTTTCCAGTCATCTGCCTTGTAAATTCCTTTTGTTAGCCGCCTTACATTCATCCTCTCACCATGACCATAGCTTCGTGGCGATACGCGCAGGTGTGACCGGCCATTATCGGCTATCGTCGCGAACATTCGGGCTGCGTGTGCGTTATCGCGCGGGAACATCAAAGGGTTTTAACGTGCCAACATATTATTGCGCTGCTTGGTCAGACTAGCGTTGTTCATTTCGGCGGTTGTTCTCGATTAGTTCAGGCGCGTGCGGGTGGCTGTAGGTGTACGATAGCGCTTATAGTTATATTTCTATAGTAAAAATGGAGTGGAGCGATGAAATGGTGCTGGAATTCCTCCATGATTATGAAGCTGACCCCATCATATGGGATCCAAATAATGTGAACCATAATAACAAAACATTTGGTGGCCGACGCATAGCGTCGTTTGAAAAATAATTTGAGTTACAATAACTCAACGACTATCGAGGAAATGTTTTCGGCCATTTTGGATTATTGCACGATAATTCATGCAAAATATCGAAGCCGCTAATATGACCACGGCTTTATCGCGATACCTTTTTAGTGTCAAAACGTAGGTAGATTCAGCACGCATTACTTCGGGATAGGCGCAGATGTGGCCGAGGTATAACTGAAACGCGATAAACTAAACGTATGACGAAGAAGTAAGGATCTACGAACCATCTAATATCTACTTTTAATTTTACATGCACACATGCATGCTTGAAAACAAAACACAACCGAACTGATAATGGTATTCTTATGTATTTAAAAATCGAACAAACTCGGAACTTGATAAACAGGGGCTTTCAAATTAATGGCCAAACATAACAATAGATATTCATCACCAAATTATTTAAAGCCACTTCATTATTAATCAAGCTGTCAAACTTGTGAGAGTAATTTTATTTATAAATGAGCCTCCATGCAGATACAGGCAGAAGACCGGATCATGACATGAACTCCGTAATAATGAATCAAAAAAGTTTACCTCGCGATAAAATAAATTCTAATTATCTGTACTGGCCTTCTCGACCCCACGTAGCATTTAGGTGTTAGCTAACCTCTTAAGACGCTAACAACACCTAAACCGCGGGCACTGTCAGATTGCATTGATAAGAAAGAGAAGCGCGATGACACAACGCTTGTAATTTATTACGAAATATGAAGCAATTATTTATTTACTAAAATTGAGTTGAGTAATCGAAAATAAAAAACAACCAAGTTCTGCATTCAAAGAAGTCGTTCTTGTTATTAATTAAATACGTAACGTATGTTGATTTTGAATGCAGATATTTTGGATTAGAACTCAAGGTAAGAGGTTAGTTTAACGTTAGTTTGTATCGAGATTTTTTTTCAAAACGTGTTTTGGTAACAACCAAGTTCTGGGAAATATGTTCAAAATTAACATGTTTTTTCCGCTACCACAAACTATACAGATTTGGCAATTTTTTTTCTTAAGAGGAGCCTATTTTGGTCAATTGAGTCTTGTCAGCGCCTTAAAGTTCATTATAACACGTCAACTGTCTTTAGCAGAGCATCTGCTTAATGTTAGTGAAACTAAGTGAGTCTTATCTAATCAACTAATTACATGAAAGTTTTGTTTATAGGTCTGTATTGCAGATATAACACATCACGCCAGTATTCCCCGAAAGGTTAGGCAGGTGTACCTATAGTACACCCACAGTTCGCAACTTGTGTTTAAGTTTCATGTAATAGGAGGCAAGCTTATTGCCATCAACCGGGCACAGATCCAGACTCCGAGTTGCTACTCAGAAATTCCTGATGCAAAAACCCAAAAACACTTTGCCCGACCTGGGAACCGGACCCAGGACTTCATGCTCAGCAGTAGCGCTTGCAAATACTAGACTAAAGAGGCACACACACACTACCGCATACGCAACGGGGTGATTCTGTTCTGTGAAAGTGGTGTATTCTAAAATACTGTCAAACTTAAATAACTAAAAAAACAAGTATGTATTAATTATTGAGCAGGTATCGTAATTTTATTTGATTATATATGTCTCTCATAGCAGCTTCCTGAAATTTGACGAGAGTGCAAAACGACACCTTGTATATTTTTTTTTATGAATTGGACATGAGTTTCATAGCGAAAGTTGGTCAGTAAGACAGATAGAATATCACCCACTTGACGGATGCTGGTGACTAAATCACCAACCTGCCAGAGGCCACGGTAGGCCTTTCGGAATTACCCGCGACCCCGGTAGGCATCGGTCCTAGTGGACTTTGACACAACACGCCGTCGACCCGGGCCTAGGGGACTACTCTCTAAGTCCGTCAACAAAGATACGTGCCCGTCCGGTAGCTCACCGTCCGGTAAGGACCAGGCCCGGGTCGACGGCGCGTCGTATTCCACGCGCGCCTCAAAGAGATGTCGTCAGCACAAAAGTAGGGGTCCACTAGGGCCGATGCCTGCCGGGGTCGCGGGAAGGTACTAAAGGGTCACCAAGGCCCCTGGCAACACAGGAATACGGGTGGGTTTTAGTCAGTAAGAGTCTGACACACCCTCCCGCTCCGCCAAGAGCGGGAGAAGTTATTTGATGATTTCCCACCCAAAAAAAAAAAGGCCCTCCACGATAGTTCTGTATTGCAGATATTTTTACGATGTTAGCTCCTGACCGGGCCTTGACGTTGAGGGAAATCTATACCATAAACTATGTACTCGTATCAGTAGTTTCAGAGATTACCTCTTACAAACAAACATTTTTTTCTTCTTATAATATTAGTTTAGATGTTTTGATAAGTAGCGAGTTCACTTTGATAATAATTTTACTGCCCTTATCCCAATTTATTTTTGGTCGACGCAACAAGTCCTTTTCTTCCATACTTCTCTATTAGTTGTCATCTCGGTAGTCACCCCTTGTCTAGCCATATCATCTTTCACATGGTCCATCCATCATTTCTTTGGTCTTCCCCTATTCTTATAGACATACCAATAACACATCCACGTTCATACTCAAAACTTTCCTGACGACATTTTCCTCATTCCTACGCATCATATGTCCATACAATGACAATCAATTTCCACACTAAAAAATAGGTATACTATATTCAATTCCGTAGTTATGTAGGTATGTAGATGTACCTATGTATATTTTGTCTCAGTCTATGTTGTACGTACGGATTAAGACGCTGACAACAGCTAAACAGCGGTCACTGACGGACTGCACAGAAAAGCAAGAGAAGCGCGATGACACAACTCTTGTAATTTATTACAAAATATGAAGCAATTATCTATTTACTCACAATTGAGTTGAATAATCGAAAATAAAAAACAACCAAGTTCTGCATTCAAATAAGACGTTCTTGTTATTAATTAAACACGTAACGTACGTTGATATTTAATACAGATATTTTGGATTGGATCTCAAAGTAAGGAGTTAGTTTACCGTTAATTTGTAACGAGTTTTTTTTTTCAAAACGTGTTTTGGTAACAACCAAGTTCTGAGAAATATGTTCAAAATAAACATATACTTTTTCCGCTACCAAAAACTACATAGATTTGGCAATTTGTTTTCTTAAGACTAGTCTACTTTGGTCACTTGCCTCTTGCCAGCGCCTTAAGCAAAGATGTTAGTATCGATTAATTAAGGGTGAGGTAAACGACTTTCTAATCCGTTTTATCGACATCCTATTAGCCGTAAGCCGTCGAAGACTGTAAGGTTTGAAGATATAGAGATCAGTCATGTCTAATAAAGTATAAATACATAAAAATACTGTTATACCCACAGAAAAAGCTGTACTTTGCTTAAAGTTCTGTACTTTCATTCAATGATAAGTAAAAAGAGGTAGACACGTTATACGCACTCCGCAAGTAGCACGCTAAAACTTGGCTAGTTAGTAAACCTGGGGAACTACTCTTTCTAGGGAAAACACACTAACTTACTTTTATTAATAATGTTTCAGTGGCATCAATGGACGGTAATGTGCGGCCGCCGCAGTCTTAGAAAACCCTAGCTTAAGTGTGCCGTTTTTCTCTCGCGTCCAGCCCTGGTTCAGGCCATGGTACGGAGCGAGAGGGCATGGGCGGCCGTCACCTCCTTCTGCGAAGCAGTTATGCTCGCGAAGGAGGAGGCGGGACGGTTGAGGGAAAGGCAAAAATCGCGCCCTCTCGCCCCTAGCCGCTGCAGGAGACGCCTTGGGCGTCGGAAATCCCGGGCGGATTTCCGGCCACCGTAGGCGCGGGCTTGCGATAAGAACCAGGCCCGGGTCGACGGCGCGTTGTATTCCACGCGCGCCTCAAAGAGATGTCGTCAGCACAAATGTAGGGGTCCACTAGGGCCGATGCCTGCCGGGGTTGCGGGAAGGTATTAAAGGGTCACCGAGGCCCCTGGCAATACAGGCAACAGGAAAGGAATATGGGTGGGTTATAGTCAGTAAGAGTCTGACACACGCTCCCGCTTCGCCCAGAGAGGGAGAAGTTATTTGATGATAAACCAACAAAAAAAAAAGTGTTCCGTTTTAAAATATCGAATGTTGCGTAGGTAAACTGTCTTTAATCTACATATTATAACTTAATATAATATCATTAGTGTTATTCATAATATTGTAAAGAAGCCCTGTGACGTATATATGCATAATACGTATCCGATCTACAATTTTTCAAAAGACCTTTTCAGCTTTCATTATTTTAATGAAATTAATCTGAATATCCTGCAGCGCAAAAGTTTTTACATTTTTAATACCATTCAGCGTTACAATTTACAGCTGGCAAAAAGACTGGAATTTTAAAAATTATGAATGTGTTCACGATGGGCGTAACGAAACGTTAAATTACTAGTTTCTATTTTTAGAAAAAGGTTTTGTTTCCAGAAAGTCTATTGTACCTAATTTTAATTATCTATCTAGGAATTTATAGCAATTACAGTAGGTCAAGGATGGACAGACTGGATGCGGAAGGCGGAGGACAGGGTATTGTGGCGCAGCCTGGAAGTGGCTTATGTCCAGCAGTGGACTGCGATGAGTTGACTTATTTAATCCAAAGATGCCAATTGCTATAACTCGTCATAACATCGAATTTAATATTATAAATGCGAAAGTTTGTGAGTATGTCTGTATGGTTTACCTTTTCACGCAAAAACTACTGAATGGATTTTAATGAAGCATTACAATAATGTAGCTTACACATCAGAATAACACATAGGCTATAATTTAAAAAGATATTGTGTGAATTGCCCAAAATATACTGATAAGTGTCAAGTAAGTAGGAAAAAAATCTGCCAGAAATACAATAAAAATTGATACCATATTTCTAAGTAGGGTAGGTAGGAAAGGTAGGGTAGATACTTAGTGCTTAGTGGGCCGGGTAAAGCTAGTTCCTTATTAAGTGAAATGACGACTAATAGAGATGAACAATTGTGCACTATTGAAGAAAAATACATAAAATAACATCACGCCTTATTTCCCCGAAGGGTTGGGCAGAGGTGTACCTCCACACCCAAATTACGCCCACACAAACACCCACATTTCACCAGTTATGTTTTTTTTGAAGTCCCATGTAATAGGGGGCGAGCCTATTGCCATCAACCAGGCAAAAATACAGACTCCGGGCTAGAAAAACCCAATAACACTTAGCCTGACCTGGGAATCGAACCCAGGACCTCATGCTCAGCAGTAGCGCTTGCGACTACTGCCACTGGACCAACGAGGCAGTGAAGAAAAAGACATAGATCATCAACCCCAAATAAACGAGCAAAGGGATGATTACTTGATTGACGAAAAAAGTTCAACGAATTATTAATATTTAACTATGCAACAATATCCCCTTTGCCCTTTCATCAAACCTACCGTAAAACTGGTTCACCCTAACCTCATTTCGACATAACAATTCGAACAAACCAGAGTATTAAAACGAGTACTTACATTTCTGACACCAAGGTGTAACTGTATTTATGGTGTCTCCCTATTTTCGTGTCAGCCGTCAATTGGGTCCATAAAATCAAGTTTATTGTGATTTCTTAACCAGTTAACCGGTTATACCCGAGTGATCTGCGGTTTACTTTCGCTTGCATTTCTGGATTTGAAAGATTGATGGAGTCGAGAAGTTGGTCGTGAAGTTAAGTTTCTTGCGGTGGTAATTATGATAAATGATTTTATTTCTGTAAGTAGGTTTGTAGTTAGTAGTCAGTAATCGTGCAGCACAACTCAGGAGCTCAACGATTCGACCAACAAAACCAACAAAGGACATCTGGGTAGGCCGCATACATTACTCAAATTGCCAGACCATGATTAAAACTAAATGAGAAAAAAAAAACATGACCCACATAGTCTTCGCATTCATAATATTTAAAATAATATAATACTTTACAAAGTAAATATTCATGTCATAAGGAACCAAATTAGGAGACATTTAAGAAGTTATGCACACATCATAACCTCGTAAGGCCCAACGACCTAATTTAATGACAAAAAAATTTTGACACTCCGGCCCGAGACACTATTTAAAATCATTAAATTACGGCCCAGCGACCTAAAATTGTGACATGATATTTGAACATATTTTTCTGTTTAAATAATCCCGCCAATTCAAAACTGCCATCGACAAATTATTAACTTTGAACGCATCTCTAATTTTGACAATTTCAACTTGACGTTTTAGAACCAATAATCTGTCTATTTGACGTTTCATCTCGTGTAAATGGAAGCCTCGTGGATATAGGTGAGTAAATCTATTAATATCTTTATAATCATTACATGGTGATGTCTGAAATGTATTGCAAACAGTTGCGGAAATGTTATATTTTGTTCCTACGCATTTTTTTCAATGGAAAGTCATTTTAATTCAGTAATATACGAACGATAAAAACTATGTCCCAAAATAAAGTCGGTGGGTTTTTATTGTAAAAGTTAGCCTAACTTCTATGTCATAATTTTAGGACGTTGGGTGTTTACTTTATGTGTTTATGTTCCTTTATGTTACTTTAGGTGTTTTCTTTAATTTTTAATATATCTTAAAATATTATAATTTGAAATATTACCATTGATTAGTAGATAAGTACCTACATTATGTTGTTAATTATGATTAGCGCAAGTGTAATGCTAATGATACATTGTTTCCTAAAAAATGAGACTGATTTAGAGACATTTGTTACGTAAAATGATTAATTAATACGATTTAAAATAAAAGGAGAATAAACAATTTTTTTTTTCACAAAGTTTCTTTTTTTTTCGGTATAATTTGTAACATTTGATAATAAATAACTGCATAGATTTGATATATTCAAATTAATATTATACTTAAAACTATGGCCCAGTGACCTAAAAAAAGGACAATTAATTTCAAAATATTTGTTGCTTGAAATAGTTAACTTTAGGTATAAGAAATACCCCTTAAAAGAGTTTAGCCAAAAGTATTACATTTAAACACTTTTTTACTAAATCAAAGTTCTGGGCCGCAACTACTTGCACCTATTTTTAGTACATTGGGCCGTAATATATATCGACCTAAATTTGGGTTGGGCCTTACGAGGATAAGGTGTTAAATGTCTCCTAAGTTAGTTTTACTATACATATGTGTAGAATGTTATGATTAATTCATAAAGCCATTTCAAACACTGACAAAATCATTTGATACGAGTAGTTCTATCTACAATTTGTCAATGAGCTAAATAAAAATGTAGTAAAATCGGTGCTTTTAGACTATATAATTACAATTGATAACATCTTCTAGTGTTCTTTGCTTTGTAAAGGTGCGTTGAGATAGTAGGAAGCGTGCGCCACAAATGCATTTTTCAAGTAAAAACATTTTTAGACGCGTTGAGCGATTTTTGGTATTGTCAAAACTCTTGGGTTCGCGTCACCGACATGCTAACCACGTCATGCTGATGAGACGTGTTGCGCCAGATTGGCGACAATCAGTGGCCTGTGTATGTACACAGGCCTCTGCTTGTACATGTGCTCAAACATGTGTATACGCATATAATTATGTGTGTTATTCCAAAGTTTTAAGTTTTAAGCTGTCGGCTGTCAGCCTCGCACTGTTTGGACACACCTTAATGTTAATTTAGGAAATCTAGCGTCCTTAACAATAAAAACTATGTTCCATCTCCTATCCTGTCCTCTGTGCCCCAAAACATATAATTAGAGTGACCTCTGCGCTGCCACCGAAGACGCCGTGGGAGTAATTTAGGAAATCTAGCAACCTTCACAATAAAAACTATGTTCCACCTCTTATCCTGCCCCCTGTGCCCCAAAATATATAATCAGAGTGACCTCTGCGCTGCCACCGAAGACGCCGTGGAAGTGGCGAAAGTTTTAAGCTGTCAGCAGTCAGCCTCGCACTATTTGGACACACCTTAATGTTAATTTAGGAAATCAAACGTCCTTAACAACAAAAACTATGTTCCACCTCCTATCCTGCCCCCTGTGCCCCAAAACATATAATGAGAGTGACCTCTGCGCTGCCACCGAAGACGCCGTGGAAGTGGCAAAGTTTTAAGTCAACCAAATTTTTAATATTGTCGTGCCAGCGAGTCGAAGAAGATGGGCCCATATTTAAAATATTCTGTGTTACACACGTTGCCTTTGTATCAAAAAATCCAAAAAAGTGAGCAAAACAGTTCCAAAACTTTTGCTTGCCTTCACATAAAATTATCAGCGTTCTCCGAAGTGATGAAATGAATTTTGCCGAAACGACCGCTTTTCCCTCAACTTAGTTATAGACTTAAGTTACTTACTTCAGAAACAGCATTCATTTAACTGATGGTTCCAGATTTACTGTGGCTAACTTTCAGACTTCTATCTTTTTCTTTTGTAAAGATAAAGTGAGCTTTTTTTTTAATATTAGAGAATGATTAGGTTTACATAGAGGAATTTTAATCTAGATTTTTATAAAGATAAGTCAAGTAAAATACCGATTTTAGTAAGATAGGTAACAATTACTATAGGTACTCGTACAGGGTCATTTAACTGATGGTTCCAGATTTACTTTGGATAACTTTCAGACTTCTATCTGTTTCTTTCGTAAAGATAAAGTTGGCTTTTTTTAATATTAGAGAATGATTAGGTTTACAGAGCGGACTTTCAATCTAAATTTTTATCAAGATAAGTCAAGTAAAATACCGATTTTACTAAGATAGGTAACAATTACTATAGGTACTCGTACAGGGTCAAATTAAACTAGTTAGTTCGAAACTCGGCTGACGTGAAGAGGGTCGATAAGTCAACATAATAAAACGCAAAAAAATAAAATTTTATGTTTTTATTTTAGGGTCAACGACCGCTGGTCCCTACTGGAACCTACATGAAGTTTGTCGAGTTGAAAAAATCTTTTATTTTATCATATTAAGATACCGATACCCATTGTATCACATTACCCAGTAACTGAGTTGTGGAGGTCAGAAGGAAGTCGCTTCATGTAAAATATTAGTATCCAGCTGTATCCTGTTAGACTGGAAGCCAACCCCAACGTAGTTGAAAAAAGGCTAGACAGATGATGATACCCGTCACGTCTGCGGAGTTTCGCTTAATAATTGAATATGTGTAAGACGCCTAACCTAGCTATAGAAAAACTTAGTAATCGAGTTAATTAAAAACTAATAGAAAAGGGTCAAAGCCCTACTAACAACGAGTAATAAAAACGAAGAAGAAAACATGTCAGATCATGCACTCAAGCTTTCATTAAATTAACGACAACCCTCCAGTTACTGACCGAACATTTAACAGATGTGCAAGATAGTATTCAGTACGATAAATTGGCAAACTCAGGCCTCGATCAAGGTGAGGAGACGGCGCGGGTGCCAAGGCGGACGCGAAGCATCTGACATAATTATGAAACCGCCGTTTGCGATCTAACACTGAGATCTATAACAAATAGCATAGAGTCATCTCAATTATGTCATCTCTTTTCCTTGAATTTATAAGTATATATATGTATAATTTAGGTATATATTGTAGTAAATATGTATGTATTTGTATTATAAGTTTGTAACCTATTTATGTATTTCTGTACCTATTCTAATATATTTATAATCTATTATGTTATCTTTTAATATTTTTTATTATTATTATTTCCTTAGTTATTATTATTTACAAGAGATCTGTGTATTGGGCAGAGCCAGCTTATGAACCTGAAGACCGATGATGGCAGGATCGTATCCGCCAAACATGAGCTGTTGAGAGAGATCAAGAGTTTCTATGGACAGTTATACACGTCAACAGGCAACCCTGTTATGAATCTGGCAAACGACCCAAGAGCTAGATTGACCCGACACTACACCGAAGATATCCCGGACGTTAGCTTGTACGATATTAGGATGGCTCTGAAGCAGCTCAAAAACAACAAGGCGCCGGGTGATGACGGAATTACGGCTGAACTTCTGAGGGCAGGTGGAAAACCCGTTCTCAAGGCCCTCCAGAAGCTGTTTGGTTCCGTCATACTCGAGGGCAAAACGCCACAGGCATGGAACAGAGGTGTGGTGATACTGTTCTTTAAGAAGGGCGACAATACCCTCCTTAAGAATTATAGGTCCATCTCACTTCTGAGCCATGTCTACAAGCTGTTTACAAGAGTCATCACGAACCGTCTCGCGCGCAGGTTTGACGACTTCCAGCCTCCCGAACAAGCTGGATTCCGTAAAGGCTTTAGCACTGTAGACCACATACATACGCTGCGGCAGGTTATACAGAAGACTGAGGAGTATAACCTGCCTCTCTGCTTAGCGTTTGTGGACTACGAAAAAGCCTTCGATTCGATCGAGACATGGGCTGTACTGCAGTCTCTTCAACGGTGCCAGATCGACTATCGGTACATCGAGGTGCTTAAGTGTCTGTACGAAAACGCCACTATGTCAGTCCGACTCCAGGACCAGACCTCGAAACCTATCCTTCTGCAGGGAGGTGTGAGACAGGGAGACGTTATCTCTCCGAAACTGTTCACCGCTGCACTGGAAGATGTCTTCAAGGTTCTGGACTGGAAAGGGCCAGGCATCAACATCAATGGCGAGTACATCAATCACCTTCGGTTTTGCCGACGATATAGTTGTCATGGCTGAGACTATGGAGGATCTCAGTACAATGCTCGATGACCTCAGTAGAGCTTCCGAAAGAGTGGGTCTTAAAATGAACATGGACAAGACAAAGATCTTGTCAAATGCCCATGTTACACCCACTCTCATGAGGTTCTGGAATGGCGAACGCGTACCGGAAGACGTAGCGTTGGAAGGCCTCCTACAAGGTGGACCGATGACCTTGTGAAGGCCGCAGGAATCCGCTGGATGCGGGAAGCACAAAACCGGTCGAAGTGGCGGTGCTTGGGGGAGGGCTATGTCCAGCAGTGGACGTCTTTCGGCTGAAATGATGATGATGATGATGATTATTTCCTCTCAGAGCACCTGCCATCTTATCTCTTCACCACCCTTGGTTGACTGGTAAAGAATGCTTAAGGCATTAAGTCCGCCTTTGTACCAAATTAGAAATAAATATAAACATTACTTTGCACGTGCTTTGGCTTCGACATGCACCCGTCTCTATCTTGTACTTGTAGTTTGACAGTTGTGCGACAGTGACAGGATTAACGCTTAGCCAAAGTAGAGTAGTGATTATGGTGCTTGATGGGACGAGTGATCGTCTATTGTTTAACTCTGTAGAAACACATCTACCCGCTACTGCCCGCTACAACAACTCGCGATGTACTGTGGCCACCTTATCGCGCCCGCTACCGCGACCGCAACCGCTAACCCCCTAGTCACCGCGCAATTCAGTATGGACGATTAACGAGGCCTTGAAGTACCAATCTAATCTGCATTTAAGGTGAGGAGCCACGAAACTCCTGAATAAGTAATCCCTACCATAAATTGGATACGTTAATATTTGGCTCTTATTACTTTTCACATTTCCCTCCCGATTTCGATCCGTTAATATTTAATTTCGCATGTGATTTTATTACGACCCCATTTGTATTGGAATTGAATTGCTATTTATTATGAGTCTGTCTGGCTTTAGTTGAACCAAATGTTAATAACTTATCAGAATGCTGATTCTATTAGGAGAATAGCGATTTGAGTTAACTAAGGTATGGAATGAATAGTCTGAAGAAATCCACTACTGATTTTTAATGTAATTCTGAACCCATACTTTAACACAAGAATATTAAAATGTACTAGAAATTAGATAGTGAATAAAATGAAAATGTAACAAAAGGCGGTCTTGTTGCTGAAAGAAATCTAAATAATTTTAACAACAAAGGCTATTTGGATGCAAATACTTAGGTCTTTCCCTTATCTACACTTCTAAGTAATGTAATAAAACTCTATAGATAGATAATAATATGATTTAATTATTCTAATTTAACTTTCTTTACTACCGAAATCAATCAATCGAAATCAATATTATTATTTATTTTATAATTATAGACACATTTATTTTAGATCGTCCGACCCGTAGCTCGCCCCAAAGCCAAGTGAACGCATCGATTGCCTGATCGCGCCTTCCTTGAACACTTGTCAACCGTCACCGCTTGGTGTTGCCATATAAATAAACCTTCTGAATTATCTACATATATGTCAGTTGAGTCGATTTTAAAAATACAGATAAATGAACTTAGCAGTAAGACCAAGAAACAAAACAACGCCTCTTGAAGCAAATCCGTTAATAAAGTAACTGAATATACGATGTATACCCCGAGGTATTAAATATTCCAAGTTCCAATTACTTTTCGACTTACAAACACACAGTAAGACCAAATGTGTACAAAACGCAGCATTCCCAAAATTCTAGGGCTGCCACACACAACATACTTTATCATGAAACCTATATTCCCCGAAGGCAAAGGTGTAACTATAGTATATATCCACATTAAGCCAGTTATTTTTAACTGCCATGTAATAGAGGCGAGCCTATTGCCATCAACCGGGCACAAATCCGGACGGCCGGGCTGCTACTGAGAAATTCCTGATAGAAAAACCCAAAATAACTTTGTCCGACCTGGGACTCGAATCCAGGGCCTCATGCTGCGAACACTAGACCAACAAGGCAGGCTGCCATTACTATGTGTAAATTAGGGGATTCGATGAAAACGTGGGGTCAGTGAATTTACCCGAGGGGCGCGAGAATCCAATATTGGATTAACGATTTAGATGAACGTTTTATCGTCAAATCAATTTCGATTCTGTAAATAAGGGTGCTAATAAAATTAGACTGTAATACGCGTTTTGAAAATGTAGTACCTAATTATTCGGTGATAGAAATTTTATTGCATCTGTACTAAGTAGCGCGTTCGTTTGGTTTTCTGTGAAAGACAGGAGACCGAATAAAGACAACTTACTGCTAAAGTTATCCTTCTTTTAGGCCCGTTGTACACGGCCCGGTTTCTTTACAGTACGGGGCGCTTGCCGCACCGCAGAATAATCGTGTAAGCTTGTATACGACACGGAAAAACACCGGTTCTATGGTATACGGCGACGGTGCCGTGCCGCACTGCGATGTGTTGTGATCCATACCACACTGACGACCGTCCGACACGGCGAATCAACCGTAGTTTTTCACGGCAAAAAAAATGTGTACAACGGGTCTTCGATGGAGAAAGCTGATGACAGACAAGCTATAAAACTAAACGAGACGACCTTTAAAGAAAATTAAATAAAAGTAGTAAAGAATTTCCAAAATGAATTCTTGATTCAAAAAAACTTATTTTACAATAAAAAGATAACCGCCTTTCAAAAAAAAAAACACATACAAAGTGAAAAATAACTTCAATTTCGGAAGTCGGTGTGGATACGTATTTTAGTTTTTTGGTCCTTTTTGGAATTTGGTTGTTTTTTTTTTTTTTTGTAAAAATAGATTATTTTTCACTTTTTAGTTATGATCCCTACATGAATTCGTATATCACTACTTGCTATGTTAACAACAGTGCCATGAGTATTATAACATAAGATACACAAAGTGGATTAAATACGTACTATAGAAGTTAACTTAAAATAATACTGTTATTAAAACATTTTTAAAATCGGTCCACTATCGAAAAAATCAACAAAAAAAACAAAAATTGTTACAGACGAACATGACCACCTCCTTTCTTGAAGTCGGTTACTTAACTACCTCTTAATCATGAGAACGCTCGACGTACGCAGACTACGGGCTAGGAGAACCTCTATTTCATTTCATATCAAACCTGCACCCTCATAGAAATGCGATTACCGACATAAAGGGGGATTAAAACGCGACAACTATTTCGATTATAATAGAGAAACCTGTCCTTTTCTATGGAAATGGGAGAGAAAAGGACAGGGCTAGGATTATCAAATTTTTTAGTAGCCAGATGGTACTTTTGTGATTTATTTGGAATGTATAAAAACTCAGTTTATGTACGTATAATTATAATTTATGATTGGAAGACTGCGTCGACCCCAAAAAATTGGGATAAGGGCAGGAAGGAGGGTGATATTATGATGAGAAATGAGAGAACAACAAGACTAGCTGAAGATAATTTGAAAGCTCTTGCCAAGCACATCGTTAAGATACCTATACCATACGGGCAAGTAGGTAATACAATATTATCCTCCCTGCATACATGTGAGAATGGTAGGGCAAACAAAATTCAGCATATAACTCGATAAAACTATATTATTTAAAATACTTACATAAAAGTGAAGTAAAAAAAAAACGACGGTCTTGGCTTATCTTCGTTCCTTCAAAAAAAAAACAATTCTCCAACTAATCCAAAATAAAATTGATAAAGCATCTCGCTACCGTTTGGATACACAACAGAAAAAAATAAAGCCTCCTACTCATTTCCTACATATACTCGTATTATCTTAGACACATTTTGATGATACTAAATCTTCGGGTAGTCTAGGGTAGTCTAGGGTAGTCTCGAAATGAAATTACTGATTTTGAAGAAATTTTGAGAGTTTAAATCAAGACGAAACGAAAATTTTATACACAATGTGAACAGTCCAAGATGAGAATTACTTATTCATGTTAGATTGAGTAAGATTTGTAAATTGTATGAATGATTTACGTTTGTGAATAATACAAGGCGCAATTGTAATCTTACAAGATACCAAAGGTAAAGATTGTAATGGCTATGATTGTAATGGACTCCATGTTTATTAATCAAAGGATTGGAAAGCCAAAGAGGATACAATGCAAATACACATGCCTGTATTTTTTTTTTTAGGTTTGGATATCATCAAATAACTTCTCCCGCTCTGGGCGGAGCGGGAGGGTGTGTCAGACTCTTACTGACTAAAAAAAACCCACCCGTATTCCTTCCGTTGCCTGTGTTGCGGGGGCCTCGGTGAGCCATAAGTACCTTCCCGCGACCCCGGCAGGAGCTGGCATGCCCGTGTGATTGTCATTGCCATTGTGAGTGATTGCATTACATAATCAGCCTATAATGTTCCTACTGCTGGGACGCAGGCCTCCTCTCTGTGAGAGGGAGTGGGCCGTAATCCACCACGCGGGCCCAGTGCGGGTTGGTAGATGTTCACATGTCTTCGAATTTTTGGTTCTAGGACATGTCGGTTTCCTCACGATTTTTTCCTTCACCTTATTATATTTTTTCTTCAGTATTTCTGCCTTAATCAATTTTGTTTATAACATTTTTAGTGGTACTCGTATCTATTAATATGAAGAGGTAAAATTTGTAAGTTTGTATGTAGGGAGTAATCTTCGGAATTACTGATCCGATTCCGAAAATTGTTTCACTAATGGGCAGTTACAGTATTGCCGAGTGTTTTACGACATATGTATTTTATGCTGCATAATCAGCCCCGCTGCTGGGACACAGGCCTTCTCTTAGTGAGAGAGAGTGAGCTGTAATCCACCACGCGGGCCCAGTGCGGGTTGGTAGATGTCACAAGTCTTCGACAGTTTTGAGAGCAGTGGTGATGAAATAATTTACACAAAGTAAAGCGCCTGTCTAGGTTCGAACCTACGCCCTACAACTCGTAAGTAGCGGCCGTTGCCACTGGGCCACCACTGTTCAAATAAAGTAATACTAACATTTTATTTTCCTTACAAAGGGTTTCATATATTTTCGTAGCTGGCAACCTTAGGGAAAACATCGAAATGAACCGTGTTAAGAAAGAAAAGCAAGCTAAGCGTATAAAATATGTACTGGCGTAGTTAGAGGGTTGGCAGATGAATGAATATTCTGGGATCGTATGAACTCTTGAGACCTAGATTACATTGATTCTACTAGTTTTATTTTTCATTCTGTTCTCGTAAACTTTCAGGAAGGCAGTTAGAATAGAATACTCTTTAATATGTACACCATAAAAACACATACAAATATACAGAATTAAATGTAGAAATTTTACATAGGGTGACACAATGGGCGGTCTTATCGCTAAAAGCGATATTTTAAAGACAACCTTTGGATGGATTAGGGGGAAAGGAGAGACAATACTGCAGGTAGTCTGTGGTGTACCATTTACATATATACAATAAATAAATACATACATAAAACTAATTAAAATTATCTATAAAATATATTCAATAATAATCATAAAACTAGTGTTAAGAACCAACACAGGTGCAAAGAACACAGAAAATAAAAAATATTTTTAAGGAGAGAGATAGTGTTTTTTTTAACATAATTTTAAAGATGGACAAAGATTGAGCACGCCTTATGGACACGGGCAAGGCAGTTCTACTTCACAAAAAAATATTAAAAATGCAAGATAATTTAGATACAAAATATGCAGAAATTCATTTCCTATTTACAGAGGGAATGAAAATCTGCGGAGGTAGTTTATAAATCTTTACAGATTAAAAAGGCTACAAAAAACTCGTTGAACGCATAACCTCCACCTTTTTGAAGCCGATAAAAAACAAACCCATCGTCTTTTTCAGAAAACAAATTCCCATTTTAACCACTCGAGCAAGGCAACACTGTACTTAAAGCTTGTTGCTTAGTCCACTGTTTTATTCAACGTCCCTTTCTACCCGTGCATCCCTCTCCTAACTGTCGGGTAAAGGTAAATTCGGATTGTACATTATATACCTTTCTTACACTACCGTTACATAGGAAAAGTACATAGAACGTTGTTTTGTTCAGAATCTGCTTTCTTTTGAAAAATGCAGTGGTCTTGAAAGTTGTTTAAAACCTTTTCTCTCTGTGAGGAAAATACAAACACGAATTTACAATAAATACAGAGAGAATGGGGTAAATTTACAAGAAAATATTTCGAACTAGCTTCTGGCCCTAACTTCGTCCCATGCAATTTCTTGTTTTGACATAAAATTTCCACTTACGTGTTGTAGGTCGGGGGTTTGAACCCAGGCAGGCGCTTTACTTTGTGTAAATAATTTAATTACCACTACGGTCGAAGACATGTGACATCTCCCAACCCGCACTGGGCCTGCGGCGTGGTGGATTACAGCTCACTCCCTCTCATTAAGAGGAGGCCTGTGTCCCAGCAGTGGGGCTAATTATGCAGCATAAAATATGTCTTAAAACACTCGGTAATACTGTAACTGCCCATTACTGAAATAATTTTCGGAATCGGCTGAGTAATTCCGAAGATTACTCCCTACATGCAAACTTACAAATTTTACTTCTTCATATTATTTATAGTCACCACTAAAAATGTTATAAACGAAATCGATGAAGGCAGAAACGCAAAAGAAAAAATATCCAAGGTCGTTAGCACTGAAGAGACTAATGAACTTTATCTATTAACAGTTGACCTACTGAATTGAGGGGCTTGTGGCTCAGTAATAACAGCCGCACGGGCCGATCGATCAGGTTAAGCTACGCTTGCCGCGGTTGGTCCGTGGATAGGTGACCATCTTTACATACCAAGACCCCTTCGTGCCTCGGCAAGCACGTTAAGCCGTTGGTCCCGGCTGTCATTTGTAGATCTTTGACAGTCGTTACGGGTCGTCAGAAGCCCGAAAGTCTGACAACCAGTCTTACCAAGGGATATGGTGTTGCCCAGTAACTGGGTTGTGGAAGTCAGAGGCAGTCGTTCCATATAAAATACTGGTATTATCTGGATCCGGATAGACTGGAAGGCGACCCCTACATAGTTGGGAAAGCACAGCAAGGCTAGGCAGATGATGAGTTGACCTACTGAAAGCCAATAAACTACCCCACTAAAGATAAAATTACACAAAGGTATAACAACACTGTATAATTAGAGTCATTAAAAACTCAAAATTATCTCTGATTACTGTGACACAATAGCCTTAAGGTCCAACCGCATTCCAAATTGAAAAGGAGTCCACGTTATCACTAACGATGACCAACCAGTATAAAGAGCTCCATAATTTGTCCTTAATTAAACAAAGGCACATCAATACAAGGGTCTAATGTGACTGGACGCTTTAAATCTACCAATAGGGGCCAGAAAGGTCCACATTAAATTGTGATTGATTGTAGTGTGTGGCCGATTTTGGACGCGAGGCCATTTTGATTGTACCCTGATAAGTACGCATTAGTTTTATTAGAAAAAAATTAGCTGTGCTGTTGAGAATTAGTTACGCAATGAGTTGTTGTGAGATTTAATGCGTGTTCTTGTGATTGGCATGAGAAATTGTGTTTGTGTTAGTTCAAACCTTCTCGCTTGAGATTTTTAATGGTATTCGGTAAGACATAGGTAGTTAATATTAGTCAGTAGTTAAAATTGTGGAAAAAGTAGGTTGTGATTAATGAATAGACCAATCTTCGACAACATGGCGCAGCTGTCAGAATTAAAAAAAAAGCTGTCAAAATGATCACGTCATCTGAATTTCGATATTATACAAAATTGAATTCCGTTTTTAAAATCACCGTCTCAGGAGACACCAAATAAGAACCGTTTGTGACAGGCCTGAAAATCAAAAATCCACTGCTCTCTGGCCACGATATCATTTTTCATCCAAAAAAGAATAGCCAGAGCAACACACCTTTGGGAATCTTTATCATCCTTTTTTCGTCTATTCAGAAATCTTTTGCGATAACAGCCACCTCGTTAGGTAACCTACAGGCGATAATCTTCATTCCAGATAAACAGATGAAGCAGTTAGAACGTCCTCCAAGATACGGCGTTCCCTAAGGACGGCACTGCCAGCTATATCTTCCCGTAAGAAACGGGAATGTATTTAATTCAACGGCAAATGGGAACACAAGACGTCTGGAGGTCTTAACGACACTTAGCTAAGTGAGACGGTGTTATCAGCTGAGAAAGGTGGGTTATTTTGACGGGAAGATTGTAATTTGTGGCCGATCGGCTATTGTTTTTCTTAATGCAAAATAAATCGACGAAGTACGAGTATCTTTATATTCACTTTGAATAAGGATTTATTTTTCCAGCTAAGTAAATAAATCGGTAATGGTTCTGAACGATAAAACGTAGTTTTATTATCGTTCCACTGAAGCATGACGATTCAATATAACATGCAAACATATATGCATCACTGATTGAAGACCGCATTGTTTTCCCACATAAATTGCAATCAGTATTAATGTTTACAGAGCCCCTTTAAAAAAATAATAATCTAAAAAAGAGTGAGAAATGAATTAAATTTTAATGGGATAAACCCATAAACGCGTCAGGGCGTGAAAAGTCTTTCCTTGGGGCATTTTCGACCCTCATTATTCGTCTGTCCCTCTGGCATAATGCTTGCTATCTTCAATATTGCCTTTTTGAATATTGCTTTTTACTTTGCTGTCTGTTTTGAATATTTGGTTTCGGCATCGGCTGTACGTAGGGTTCGCGGCTAACTAAATATTATTTTTTGCACAAAGTTTTTCAAATATGAAACCAAGGCTAAGCATATAAAAAGGTTTATACAAATTGGTTGTTTTGTTTTTTTAGCATACAAAGCGCGTGAATATCATCGTCATTTCAGCCGAAAGACGTCCACTACTGGACATAGGCCTCCCCCAAGCACCACCACTTCGACCGGTTCTGCGCTTCCCGTATCCACCGGATTCCTGCGGCCTTTACGAGGTCATCGGTCCACCTTGTAGGAGGCCTTCCAACGCTACGTCTTCCGGTTTGCGGTCGCCACTCCAGAACCTTTCGGCCCCATCGGCCATATGTTCTGCGAGCAATGTGCCCTGCCCACTGCCACTTAAGTTTGGTAATTCTTCGGGCTATGTCGGTAACTTTGGTTCGCCTGCGGATCTCTTTATTTCTAATTCGATCACGTACAGAAACTCCAAGCATAGCCCTCTCCATTGCCCTTTGAGTGACTTTTAGCTTTTTTATAAGGCCCATTGTAAGCGACCACGTTTCAGTGCCATAGGTCATCACTGGCAACACGCACTGGTCAAAGACTTTCGTCTTGAGACACTGCGGTATATGGGAAGATATTGCCTAGCTTCCCGAACGCTGCCCAGCCGAGTTGGATTCGACGATTGACCTCTTTCTCGAAGTTGGACCTACCTAATTGGACAGTTTGTCTTAGGTAAACATGAATATACATAATATATATTCGGCAAAACTTCAATAAAAAACAAAACAGAGAGGATTATTTTACACAAATTCCTTTTCAAAAAAATGTAAATACAAAACCAGCCAAAACATTTAAAATCTCTTAGTTTAAACAAAAAAAAAACTCTTTTATCAAGTAAAACTTGGAAACAAGCAGATTTTAAAAGGAGTATCCTTTAGCGATACTCCTGGGACCCTCGAGAGGCTTTTAAATAATATTTATTTGATGCAAGGGTTTGATAATGGTCATTAGGCGTCGTTGGCGGTAGAAAATACACTTGCATCGTAATGGAATGAGCCTGACACAGCCCTAAAAGTGCTTAAACGGGGGAAACGAAAGTAAACGTGGTCCTTACTGAGTGAATTACTGACAAGTGACAAGCAATTGCTGAGCACAAGGACGGCAATAAACATTATATTTAAGGGGCTGACAAGAGGCAAAACATCAAAATAGGCTTATCTTAAGAAAAAAAAATTCCAATTCTATATAGTTTGTGGTAGCGGAAAAAATATATGTTATTTTTGAATATATTTCTCAGAACTTGGTTGTTACCAAAACACGTTTTGAAAAATATCTCGATACAAACTAACGTTAAACTAACCTCTTACCTGGAGTTCCAATCCAAAATATGTGTATTAAATATCAACATATGTTACGTATTTAATTAATAATAAGAACGTCTTATTTGAATGCAGAACTTGGTTGTTTTTTATTTTCGATTACTCAACTCAATTTTGAGTAAATTGATAATTGCTTCGTATTTACAATACACAATACAATAAACTACAAGCGTTGTGTCATCGCGCTTCTCTTTCTTTTTTATGCAGTCTGACAGTGACCACGGTTTACATGTTGTCAGCGTCTTAAGGGAGTCGTCGATTTTTTATCTACTACTATGGACGACTGCCTAAATTAATATCTATTAATGACACAAATGGTGATTGTTGAAAGTACGATAGATGTTTGGGTTAAGGCTCGTGCAGACCAGCGCGATATCGCGGGCTCGACAGGCAGCAATATACAATATCGCCCCAGTCTGCGCAAACCTTTAGGTATTCTGCAATCACATGTAAAAAAATACCTAATATAACATTACGCCTTGTTTCCCCGGGTTAGGCAGAGGTGACCTATAATAATATTATTAACACCCACATTCGTCAGTTTGGTTTAAGTCCCATGTAATATCAGGCGGACAACCGGGCACAAATCCGGGCTCCGGGCTGTTACCGAGAAATTTCTAATGGAAAAACCCAATAACACTTTGCACACACCTGGGAATCGAATTCAGGACCTCATGCTCAACAGTAGCGCTTTTTTCAAACAAAATTCGCGACTCACGATTGCCACGGTATTTTCTTACTTAAACAATACGTTTTCACAAACATACAAAATCGCCTGAGAATTCAAGTGTCAAATAAACACCTCTCAAGCTTCCAACTTTTGTAACGTTATTTTCTGTGTTCTAAATTCCGGAACAACCATTCTACTAAAGAAATTCTTTTGTAGGCAGTTTCTAACACACAGCGAGATGGGAATGTTTCACAGATTAGAGGAACTTGAACGGACATAACCGAACCCATATAATAGCCGCAAATGGAAAAAGTTTCAGTACCTCTGCAGCCACACACATTAGACTATCCCTAAAGTTTTTGAAAAACTCTGTACAACGAACAGGTAGGTATAATTATTTAGAACGAACACAACTTTAATTTGGTGAAACTGTAGTAAGTTATTCAGGGTGTTTCACAAGAAAAACCGGCCAAGTGCGTGTCGGACCACACATAATGAAGAATTTATCCCAAGAACAAACTTAACATTGTAGGTATTTGAAAAACATGTCCCCCCATACATTCCAACTGAAAATGTAAGTTTGTACGCACAATATTGAGTGATTTGTCATGTTATTTTAGGACCATAGGCTTCTTATAGGTTGTCCTGTATCTAATCTTTAAGTATAGGACTATTTTCTGTATTTTTTTTATTTTAGACTAACCAGCTTCGGAGATAAGGGTCAGTTTTCAATAATAACTTTAAAACTAATAATATTTTTTTTTTTTTATATATCACCATAGCAAGTCCTTTCATTTGACACGTCACACGGTACAGTTTTCAAAACTTTAACGTGAGCCCAATTCAAAATTAATTTATTTACGTTACACGTTCGTGTTCGGGTCACAAAAATTCATATGTGTACCAAAGGTGAACGGCAGATTTCGTACAGCTTCCTTTTTTTGTTGTTTAGTTATAGAATTTGTACCACACACAACTAAGCCATCTAAGGCAACTAAGGCATCTAAGGTAACTAAGGCAACTAAGGCATTTATTTTCATGTAAGTTTACTATTTTTAGAAGTTCTGATTAATTCATAATATAAAAAAAAGATTTTAATAACTACACGTAATTTAGTCGTAAACTTAACGCAGTTATGTTGGTATTTAAGCTATGCTCGCCATGAGGATATTACCTAACCTGCCCCCTTCTTAGATGAAGTAATATTAAGAATTAATTATAAATAAATAATGTACTTATTAAAACTATTTAGGGTATTGTTTTATTTAACTACACTCAAAACCCCATCAGGACTTCATCATTATCAAACTGTTGCAGTCAGCTGCTGGACATAGGTATCTTCTAATGCAATCCACTGAGTAGGTGCGATCCTCATCTCAATTTACCTACTTGATAGAAAGAAAAACACTACAAAAATAGCGACGACTAATCTAGAATATATACTTTGTTACGGAAACAATGTTTATGTGCCTTTAAGTAACAATCTAAATTGGTACACTAGTACATAACCTTAAAAAATAAAACTGGTTATAGCTTTTACGTCCCAAGTTCTAAAAATCCAAGAATTTAACAAAGGCTTGTCTATCGTATTAACTACCAATTAAAACAAAAAATATCCCAAAACACTAAATTTTATTAGCTGTACGAAAGTCTCATACAAGCCTGCCTTTCGCCTTTCAACTTATTCGGTCCACTTGATTCGGAGCAAATCGGCTGTGACAGAAGAATGGACGGACAGACAGATTAGGGTTCCGTTTTTACCTTTTGATAAAAGCGTGAAATTGAGTGAGAGGGCATGGGCAGCCGTCACCGCCTTCTGCGAAGCAGTAATGCTCGCGAAGGAGGAGGCGGGACGGTTGAGGGAAAGGCAAATGAGACGTCCTGGGCGGCGCGAATCCCGGGCGGATTTCCGGCCACCGTAGACGCGGGCTTGCCATCCTACTTAAAAAAAGAGATTAAGTGGGATGGCATTCATAACTCATTCTCGACAAAATTGTGATGATTGTTTTGGAAAGAGTTGGCTATGTGTTTCAGTTCAAATCCTTTTAAAGGGGTAGGTCTAGACAGAAAAAGACGAATACAACACAACAGCGAGGTGTCCCTTTATATAATGAGTTTGTTGAGGTACCCAAGCCGAAAGGGATCTGCGGGTCGTTCCATTAGGTAGGTTTTTACCTATGTAGAGTGAGTACAATGTGCAATTATTAAACAAGAAGGCTGATACGGTGAGTGAGAAGTCTATGAGTCTGCTTTGCAGATAGGCCCATATACCTGATAAATTATAAATTAAGCAGTATATCCAATACAATAACGCCTTCAGAGTTATGTTGGGGCTGCCGTTTTTACAGTGCATCGGGGATGTTCGCGGAGAATGGCGTGCCAGATTTTTACGCACTGTTGCGGACACGGATAGCATCCCTGATGCGGCGAGTGCGTGACAGCTCCAACAGCTTGGTGGCTATAGTAGCCGACAGGATGGATAGTCCAATGATGTGGCAATGGATGACCAGTCATCGTGCGTCATTCCAATTTTTAAAATAAGTTGTTTATTTGTAATTATTTTATTTAGAAATTGTTTTTGTTTCTCTTTCTACTATGGACGCGTTTTTTTATTTTACATCGTCCTCACATTTAGTTATAATTTCAACATTATTTTTGTACTAATCTTTATGTATCAATTTAATTTAAAAGAGTGTCCATGGAGTTTCTTGCCCGTTCTTCTCCATAGGTACCTACTACGCTTTGAAATGGGCAACTAGCTTCATATTTCTAACTGACCGACTCCTTGACAATTCAAAAGTGCCTGTAAATGGTTTAATTGAAATAAATGCTTTGAGTTTGAGTTTAGTGTATTTTTTTTTTGTGTAGTATGTGTTTTCATGTATGTATGTATGTTTTGTGTATAAAATTGTAATGTGTGTTTGTTTATGGTCTGAAATAAATTTATTATTAAGTATTATTATCTGGATCAGGTGAAACAGACAAAAAATATTTTTCAAATGTTGTTTGGATATTTAAACATTGGTGCCAGAGCAGTGGTGCCCATAACAGTGCCGCGGCAGCGGCCGGCGAACGCTACTTCCAAGTTGGTCGCAGTCACATGGCTATTTAGTATTTTTAGGACAGACTTTCATAAAATTCTGATACATTTATGTTAAAATTGCCCTTAAAATCACTGTTCGTTTGAGTCAGGGTCGTTTTCACTCATATTCATCATCATAATCATCATTTCAGCCGAAAGACGTCCACTGCTGGACATAGGCCTCCCCCAAGCACCGCCACTTCGACCGGTTTTGTGCTTCCCGCATCCAGCGGATTCCTGCGGCCTTCACAAGGTCATAGGTCCACCTTGTAGGAGGCCTTCCAACGCTACGTCTTCCGGTACGCGGTCACCACTCCAGGACCTTTCGGCCCCATCGGCCATCGGTTCTGCGAGCAATGTGCCCTGCCCACTGCCACTTAAGTTACCACTCATATTAGTAGTATCTAATTAGTAGTTGTATTTATATATGTTTGGGACGCCATTATTGTCATTATGACACAGAGCCACGAGCGACAAAATTTAAACAAAAATCTACAATCTGAAGTCTCACTTTACGCTGTTTTACATAACCTCTAATCGTTGATCTGCTGCATTGATAAATGCAAAATGTTAAAGTTCAGTAATTATGGAAAATCGGTAAACGTCGTTCAACTGTTTTAGATAACGGAGCTGTTTTGTAAAACAGCTAGCGGTTATGTAAAACAGCGGATTTGACAATCCCTCTCCGAAATAATTATACATATCGGGATATATGAGTCTTTTTCTTTACTAATTACCTACCATTTTTAAATGAATTCATCGGTCAGAGATGCACGTCGTGTCCATTCAACGATATAGTAAAACATCTAGCCAAGTCTATCAATGGTACCTTTTCTCAATCTCCTTTAACTGTTGTATAAGAAGCTAAAGAACCTTGAAAGTTTCTTTAGGTTTATTCTTTCTTTCCTAGATAACAAGGAAACAACTTTACTTTTGAATTAGCAACGACTTCGTGCGTAATTATTTAGAGAAGTCTTTCGGATCTGAACTTCGGCCCAATTAAGGTTGTTTGATCATTCAGCGATTTCAATCATTAAAATACCTACCTAAGGTATTTTAATGATTGAAATCTCTGACCAGCCTTATAACCTCTTTGTTAATAATGTAGGTACTTCTTCTTTACGGGTAGATTCGAATCAAATTTTGTCTGACCAGTGTGTAGCCTGGACAGCTCTATCATTGGCTTCGTTTAAATCCTGAAAGGAGCAAGTGGTCGTGTATGATGGACAGGAAAGGAGGTGAAGCATGTCCTGTGAGGGGCGCTCTACATTGGCACTGTGTGAGGGAGGAACTGGCACTAACTGGAATGCTTATGCAGGTATGTTATTATAATCGCCACCCATAACATCACTTATAGTCCATGCCACTGAAATCATTCCGTAGTCCCCTTTAATCAAACCTACTGGAAAAGTGTGTTGTCTATTTTTTGCGGCTGAAGCTTATACTGTTGAAAGGCGAGTACAGTTTATGGACAACTTAAAAATTGAAGACTGGGTTAGATACATGCTTTGATACCTTTTGTTCCAAAAATAGCTTAATATTTTTAGTCACAAGTTATTCGAAGCAGTTTCTAGTTCATCATTTACTCAGAAAAACTTCATAACCAAAGCCTCTTGTCCACATTTTTATTCAGGCCCATGAGAAACATGTCTGCTCTGTGAATATTTACACACGTCAAGCTGAGGGTTTTATTGCTCGGTGCAGGCGTAGCATGGAGGTGATATATGTCCTGTCCTGGCCCACCTAGCTTAGCAGGTTAGTATAAATAATGGCCCATCTACCGACAATGTGTTACGGCCATATTACCGGGTAACCAGGTGATGTCCTGAACTTTTCATTTATATTTTTTGGGACATAGCCAAAATTTGGAGAAATTAGTTTGTTCGGATGAAATATCACCGGTTTATTGGTCGATTGTTGAACGTGAAGTTCCGAATTCGATTTTAGATCTGAGTGAGCATATTTTTTTGTTTATTGCTTATACTTTAGGTATCATAAGACTACCGCAAAGGTACCGACTACAACACATTTGTGTGTATGACTGTAGCAATAATTATGTACTCATGAATTTGACCGTCTATCTCTTGCAGCAGGCTTAGCATGACGCTTTCTATTTCTACGAAGAATAGACACAGCTCTTTCTATACAAAGTGACATTTCGTTTCTCCATTTTTCATCATTCACATCATTCATTCATTCACATCGTAGAAATACTTCTACCTAAAAAAAAGAACCTAGACAAAGATCGTTAGAAACGAAAGACAAAATGACAGATTGTAGAAGGATTTCTATGGTGCGATGTCAAAAATGGAGAAACGAAATGTCACTTTGTATAGAAATAGCTGTGTCTATTCTTCGTAGATATAGAAAGCGTCATGCTAAGCCTGCTGGTGATATCATTATTCTCACTCCAATAATGAAAAAAAAAACACCGTATAGTGTTTTATTTCTCCGTTTTCCCCAGCACTGACTGAGAAAAGTCATGACATACGAGTAGGTACACAGACAACCTAAATCTCGAGTCGTTTATAGCAACGCATAATGTACAATTACAGGAGGTGAATAAAAAAATTGGTTGTCTGTAAAGTCGGTTTACGGACTATAATTTTACGTGATAACGAGAAAGAGATGCGTTACAAGCCGAACGCTTAGGCCGATCGTGCCTCCCTATCGCTAGTTCCGCGCTCTCGCTTGCACGCTCGGCTCAGGCGGATCGTGACACTTTTTCGTGCGTGCAGCCGGCGTTCATCGATTTATAAGACGGTATCATGTCAAAAGAAAAAATAATGGAAACTATTATGGACCTTGTGGCTCATATCTCCATTCCGAAAAGTACTGTGTCATTGACTGTAAGCTCAAAAAATACGTCAAAGTTCATAAATGCCAATCGTCATTAATTCTTAACTACCAAATCAGCTGGACTTCATTAAATTAGAACTGCAACCTGGGCCTATAAGTGCATTAAGAATTTAGGGCACGATGGAGCGCCAGCAATCATGCAGAAGTTATTGCATCGTTCCTCCACTTTAATGGGCTCAAGTTTACTTCAGTTTTCTAGTTATTAAAATTAATGGTTGTGGACGTTTATGATTACTGAAATGAGAATATTATAGTTCACCCATAAAAGATGGGCGGAGAGTTTTCTAATTCTACTAAATTGCCACTTATGAACTACTAAATTGCCAGTTATTACTGAACTACAGTTCGTTTTCATGACGGGTGTTACAGAAATTGGTTATAAAAAAATAATACAAGTCTGAAAACCCGAAAAGGGGTCATTGACCTCATCATGAATAATTGTTAGTGTACTTAAATGATAGATGTTGTCGAAAACAAGAAATCCTTCCTATTGCAGTGTAACCTCTGCGATTACGGCTCCTTGGTTCCTAGTGGGCCTTCAATATTTTATTCATTTTTTTTTTTTATTGGTGGAGCCGAGCGAACTCTTCTTCCAAGTTAGATTACTTACCGATTAATTCCGATTTGTTAACTGCCCACACTTAACTGCCCGTTTAGTCATTTTTAAGTATTTATTTAATTACCTATGGAAATATTTGTTATGACTAATTTTGATTTAGTTTACTACTCAATTTTTACTGCCGAACTTGATTAAGGCCCTGATTTCAAGCGGCAGTTGTTTATTGTAGTTTTGGTATATTAACAAAAAAAGCAATGCAAAATGCATGATTATTACTCATGAATTTTGCATTGCTTTTTTGTTAATATACCAAAACTACAATAAACAACTGCCGCTTGAAATCAGGGCCTTTTTCTTATAATTTCAGGACTGAACCCATTGCAAAAGCGATTGAGAATAAGTTAAATGACCCCTTTTCAGTTATTTTAAATACATCTTTTTAGGGTTGTTGCGACTGAGGTCGTCGTTCAATGATTTGATAAGTTACAAGCAAGACAATTATAGTGGTCACCAAATTACTTAATACTGATTTTCAGCGGCCATTTTTGATGAAAATGATGGCACCGAGGTATGACTTTATTTTATTTTATTTATTTGGGAAGACAAACAATTTTACAGTGAGGATTTCATAATTATAAAATTAAATTCAATCTAAGGACGGTTACAGTACAATCCATTACGTTTCCACGGACAACAAAGATAACAAAGAAACTCTTTAAGAAAACACACCAACTTATTTACCTATTTAAACACCTGAAGATGTCAATAATTGTATCTTCAACAACGCGTACATATAAAATGTTTGTAACTATTAAATATGTAAGGATGTTATTAATTGTATCGACAATAACGCGAACATATAAAATGCTTCATTGTATTGTATGATATTGAGATAGACTCATGATAGCACAAGTTTAAACCTTAGTGGTTTTTGGTTGCTATCTAATTATGTAATCCTGTGTTCTTTTGTATAAATGATAAATAAATTAAAAAAAAAAATCGAATATAACGTTTAAGTGACGTCATTTGACAGTAAATTGCGGATTCTATGTGGCGCCACCGCAGTCAGGAAACCCTAGCTTTGAAAAAAAAAGAAAAAAAAGAAATACATTTACTTAGCACAGACTAAAAGGCACACACAACACTAAAAATTAAATAAAAATTGTAAAGCGCGATGTAAGAATGCTGAGTATGTTTTGTACTTCAAGTAACAAGAAGAATTATTACGAGAATTACAACAAATAAACGCGGTGAACAGCACTCCGTCTTATCAGGTCTTATCAGTCGAGGTTAGTACTGTAACTTTCTCGGAACTTTAAACGTAGTTCACCGTTTGTCAGACGCTAACTTGAGCTAAATAAACAAAGCTTGAAACACTAGAGGACTATTGTTGGAAGATATGAGGATTACGTAGCGTGAATTCTTAAAAAGTTTCTTTGATGTTTGGAATTTGCAAATATGAAACAGTAGCCTAGGAACCCTTAGTGCGTTTTTCCACCGCAGCTGTCACTGGAAGTCACCGAGAACGAGACGCTCGGGCGACGGGCGCCGAA
Organism: Atethmia centrago; assembly: GCA_905333075.3. Classification (NCBI taxonomy): domain Eukaryota; kingdom Metazoa; phylum Arthropoda; class Insecta; order Lepidoptera; family Noctuidae; genus Atethmia; species Atethmia centrago. Next base: position 22,164,746 of record HG995384.1, read on the forward strand.
GTAGCGATACATACTATACTCGTACTCGTACGTTTAGTAACTATGGCCGGCGGCCGCGTGTACACCGCACGTTCGCGCGTCCGTCACCCGAGCGAAGCCGCCGCGCCGCGCCCGCCGTCGACGCCGTCATCCCAACCGGCATTTGTTTCGAGTTAAGGCTCCTTCAAACAGGCGCGACACGTGACGCGACACAAAGGCACCGCGTGTAGCACTACAAGCGGTGCCTTTGTGTCGCGTCGCGTGTCGCGCTTGTTTGTGAGTCTTAAAGTTCACAGCGAGCGCCAGAACTAGGCCCGATGTTGTGACGGGCCGATGTGCCAGTAGGTAATACAAAACACGATTGATCGACGACGTGACGGCTGCGGTGGACAAACGTAAACTTCTCACCACTCTGGCGTCAAACGAGAGTTAAAGTCTGATTTAAGGCTCCGGCAGACAGGCGCGACGCGACACTAGTAGCACAATTTCTATGAAAACTTCATGGAAACTGTCGAGCAGCCTGTCGCGCCCGCGATATCGCGCCAGTCTGTACGAGCCTTTACACAGTGTGATTTAAGGCTCGTGCAGACTGAGGCGATATCGCGGACGCGACAGGTATATTGCTACATGTCGCCCCCGCGATATTGCGCTCGTCTGCACGAGCATTTAATTGCCTGTATTATACAATTTAAAAAAAACAATAAAAGTTGCACACACAAATACTGTTTAGAGTTTTAGACGGTGCAAGTCATTGGTTGCTTGAATTGTATTGTAGGCTTGCATCGTCCTGCCGGGGTCGCGGGAAGGTACTAAAGGGTCACCGAGGCCCCTGGCAACACAGGCAACAGGAAGGAATACGGGTTGGTTTTAGTCAGTAAGAGTCTGACACACCCTCCCGCTCCGCCCAGAGCGGGAGAAGTTATATGATGATTTCCCACCCAAAAAAAAAAAAATGTGTCGTGCAAAAGGGGCTTTAGTGCCCAAAAAAGACCATGTGGCATCATTATAATTAACAGGCAAAGGGAAAGGTTTAGAAAATACCGAAAGAATTTTGTAAATTTGGTTTGATGCAAACGTTACCCGTTACCATCCAAATAGGTCACGTTATTGACTGATTAACGAATGAAATAATTGATCTTGGTCTTTTTATCTCATTATGGCTGTAATTAAAATTGTAGCACCTATTCAAGATGACGGGAGGTCACGTGTGTTGTATCCGTTCTCATTGTCCTGATAATGTAAGAGGTCGACTGGGATTAATAGTTGTAAGTGGTCATTAATATTTGCAATCACATAGTAAAGTAGATGACTACTTTACTAATATCTAATAATAGTTCATATAGTTACTCAATGATGAGAGTGGAACAGTGGTGGCCCAGTGGTAACGGCCGCGACTTACGAGTTGTATGTCGTAGGTTCGAACCTCTGGGTTTTCAGGCGCTTTACTTTGTGTAAATTACTACACTGCTCTCAAAACGGTGTAGGAAAACATCGTGAGGTAACCGGCATGTCCTATAACCAAACTAGTGTGGTGGATTACGGCCCTCTCCCTCTCACAGAGAGGAGGCCTGTGTCCCAGCAGTGAGAACATTATATGCTGATTATGTGAGTTACTCAATTAAATAGGAAAATAAGGTAAAAAACATAACATCCCATCTGTGTTCCCCGAAGACCTCTTTATATACTACATTAGAGGTTCTGCCATCAGGTGCTAACACAACCAGGCTGTTGGATGACCTCACTTTCAAGCAGACCAAATAAAACTGGCCGTGCGAGAAGCATTCCCCTCTAAGATCAATTCCCGCTGTTTTCAGTGACTAACCCTGAGACTTACTAATGGTCATTGCGAAACATAACATTAGAGGGAACTGCAGCCTTTTAAACTCGAATGGGTACTCTGACGATATTAGTGGTATCTGCGGTATAACACCGAGAAGCGGCGCGCGGATTTATATACGATTGCTGGAGGATAAAAAGCCCACTTAGCTGTGATAGTTTTCCTTTCAATTTTATTATATTTACTGCCATGAATTTTTCCACATCTCCTTAAACAACCATTTAGCTGGCAGAGGGGGCGGGGGGGCGACGACACTTGACTCGTAACAAAAATGACCACTTTAATGCTTAATATTACGCAAATGGATCCTTGAACGAAAAGTGGTGTTCACAGACCCGCAATATTTTTGAACGATCCATCCAATGCTACCACACCATGGGATAGACGAGAAAAAAGTATCATCCCCAAATTACGTGCAAATTTTATTTTATCACTTTGTTGGCGTGATTAATATGTATACCTATGCCAAATTACAGCTTTCTAGTACTAAGCGTCTCTGAACTAAAAAAAAAAGGATAGGCCGTACTGCGACTCCGTCGCTAATAGGCATTAGAAAAATAACTTCAAGCTTGCCAAGTTTCTCGTACAAATATGAGATTTGTGGTACGCGTCGGGTACCTGAATTTGGTATCGGTACATGCTAGATGGAGCACCGGTACCCGTCTGGAACCGGTACCTAGGTACGAAACGGCAAGAACCGTTAAGTACCGATACAGAACCTGTACTTTTGGTACCGGTCCCAAGCCATGGCGGCCTTGACACTGAACGGCACCAAAATTTTAAGCCTTTCACCAAATTACTATAAACACTAAATTGCAAAGATTATAGTCGCCTCACTGACAGATTTCACTTTTTATCACAAAAACTGTGGCACAGAAATGTTACCGACAGATGAATCATCGCGGTCGTTGTTTTGTATGAATTTTAATGCATTCGTACTGTTTCATACTGCATTAAGGCCCGTGCAGACTGGTGGGATATCGCGATCGCGACGCGCAGCGCGATAGTTTCCATGAAGTTTTCATACCAATTATGTTACTAGTGTCGCGTCGCGCTTGTTTGCGGGTGCCTTTAGCATATTTGAAACAATTACTTGTTGTATTAGACTACCTCGTCGGTCTAGTGGTCGCCAGAGCTACTGCTAAGTATGTATGAGCTCCTGGGCTCGATTCCCGGGTCGGGCAAAGTGTTGATAAATGATAAATGTGATAAATGATTTATTTTCTGGAAGTAGGTTTGTACAAACACTTTTACACGTCAATCATATTTTAAAATAAAGCTAGATGAGGTCGGCGTTTCCTATCTGACTATTCTGAGAAGCAAGGCCGAAACAAACTCAGAGGTCACAGTCTCCTTTAAAGTCCAGACATAATCTTGGTCAGATCATGTGAAGGCCATGTAGATTGGTGTCTGAAATGGTCCTTTTGAGGAAAGAACCACATAGATTGAGTGGACCTGTCCACTCAATCTGTGTGGTCTGTTCTTGGGTTTTCCATCAAGAATTTCTCAGTAGCAGCCCGGAGTCTGGATTCGTGCCCGGTTGATGGCAATAGGCTCGCCCCCTATTACATGGAACTTGCGACGAACAGCGACTGTGGGTGTACTTTAGGAACACCTCTGCCTAACCCTTCGGGGATTACCTACAGGATTGATGTTATGTGTTGGTGTATTAAGGCTTGTACACACTGGCGCGACTTGTCGCGCGACGCGACGCGACACAAAGACACCGCGTGTAGCGCTACACGCGGTGTCTTTGTGTTGCGACGCGTCGCGCGACAAGTCGCGCCAGTATGTAGGAGCCTTTATTGTTACGTTACCTAAGTATAAAGTTTTGCAAAAATAGACTAACGATCAGATGGGTGACGAATTTTACAAAAGATGTGTTGATTATATTACTCACTAAGAAAAAAACAGACAATTCTTGCGGACTTTCTAATTTAAGTATGCAATTGATTACGTGGACGAAAAGTAATTTGACAAAGTCTGTGTCAAAATGGTGAGATGTCTTCTCTTTTACAGTCTATTATAATGAAGTTCATTTTTTTAATACTAGCTCCTAGTCGCGACTTCATCCACGTGAAGCCACACCTACCATAAAACATCCTGTCATCATCATCATCATCATCATCAGCCTACAGCAGTCCACTGCTGGACATAAGCCTCTCCCATCGCACGCCATTCAGCTCGATTCTCGGCAACTCCCATCTAGTTGGTATCAGCCAACCTTTTTTTTTGGTGGGAAATTATGAAATAACTTCTCCCGCTCTCTATGTGACCTTCTTTTTTTTTGCTTGTTAATTGTCAAATAACTTCTACCGCTCTGGGCGAAGCTCCGAGGGTGTGTCAGACTCTTACTGACTAAAACCCTGTGTTGCCAGGGGCCTCAGTATCCCTTTCGGATTTACCCACGACCCCGGCACCAGCCATCCTGCGAAGATCATCGCTTCACCTAGCCTGAGGGCGTCCTACCTTACGTTTGCCGATTCGCGATCTCCACTTAAGGCTCTGACAAGAGGCAAATGACCAAAGTAGGCTTGTGTTAAGAAAAAAAGGTGCCAAATCTATATAGTTTGTGGTAGCGGAAAAACTATATGTTAATTTTGACATAATTCTCAGAATTAGATTGTTACCAAAACTTGTTTTGAAAAAAAAATCTCGATACAAATTAACGGTAAACTAACCTTTTACCTTGAGTTCCAATCCAAAATACATAATTATCTGTATTTAATATCATCGTACTTACGTTTTTAATTGATAACAAGAACGTCTTATTTGAATGCAGAACTTGGTTGTTTTTAATTTTCGATTACTCAACTCAGTTTTGAGTAAATAGATAATTGCTTCATATTTTGAGATAAATTACAAGCGTTGTGTCATCGCGCTTCTCTTTCTTTTCAATGCAGTCTGACAGTGACCGCGGTTTAGGTGTTGGCAGCGTCTTAAGATCACGTCTACCCCAACGTTCATCGGTTCTACAGCTAATATGGCCGGCCCATTGCCACTGTAGCTTGCTTATTCTGTGAGCTATGTCGACAACTTTGGTTCTCTGCCGGATCACGTCGTTCCGAATTGTATAAACATATCATAGGGGACTCAGCTTTCTATCAGTAAAAATTCGGCGCAGATATATGATTTGTGACTTTTAAATCTGTTATTACATCTTCATATAATGCAAGTAAGTTATGCAAAAAATGTAAGCCTATACATTGTCTGTTCAATAAATAAGATTAATTTTAAACCTGTGCTTCTCATCACTGAGGTTAATCAAGCGAGCGACATTTCCCTTTGAAGTAAACTATGATAAGCTAGTTTACGTAACATACACAAGTCCATAGTAAACTATAAAGATAATAACAGTGGGGTATTGGCAGGAAGTCTGCGTCCTCAATAACATCAAATATTTTACTGCAGAAGGCATAGTCAGTACTTAGGAAGTCACAGTAAAATAACGTACACAATTTCGCAAAGAAATCACGACAATAAGTTTCCACAATATCTGAAATACCTAAGTTATTAATATCAATTAATAACTTAGGTATTTCAGATATTGTGGAAACTTATTGTCGTGATTTCTTTCATATACATTTTTTTTATATTATTTAAATACCGAATTAAGGCTCCTACATACTGGCGCGACTTGTCGCGCGACGCGCCGCGACACAAAGGCACCGCTTGTAGCGCTACACGCGGTGTCTTTGTGTCGCGTCGCGCCAGTATGTAGGAGCCTTTACAATATTATCCACTGTAGCAACACTGTCAAAGTACCTACAGATTATTATTATTGTAGCAAACTATTAAATGTATTTTCATTATGGCAACTGAATATATTATTTTACTTTGGCAATACTTAAAAATAGCGGTTATGTATGATATTATTGTTTTTTCTGGATGGGGCAAAAGTCATTTTAAATGGTAAAATGTAGTGCAAAGCCAGTCGAAGTAATCAGCTAGAAGTAATTAGCTGATCGGACATCTTGAATTGTTTTTATATTTTAGGTTAAAGATTTCCATTAAAACCAACCTTTTATCCCCTTATTCATAAAACTTAGCATGCCTATTTTAGTTCTCAAATTTCAAAGTGACAAATAAGGACAAACGAACGTTAGCAGCATTTTAACTAAAATATGTTTGATGGACGTTAGCCTTAGTGTACAGTGTATGACCAAATCGTGAACCATTTTGTGTATTTTTTTCATTCTTGGTTTAGGCATGTTTTATTTTAAAAGTCGGTACTAAGTCTCTTTTGTTTACTTACATTTTTTTGTGTTTCATACCAAAAATATGTGTCTTTTTTCTGGAGGAAACTGCAACACAATTATTATTAGCGCAGGAGTCAGAGAATTCTATCATTAATTGTACATTTTTTGTTTTATTTTTCTGTTTACTTTTTATTCTACATTTTTGTATGCACGTGTTTCTTCTGTGACAAACAAACTTATTTTCTTTCTTTTTCCTATAACATCTTGTTTTATGTAAAAAAAAAATATGCTGTAAAGTCAGGAAAATTAATTATTAGCAAATTGACTATCAACTTAAATTGCCCGTACATTCAAATCACAAATGACAGTTTTATGAAATGGTGATACAAGGAAAATTGACGTAGGGTGTCAAAGATTGAATTTCCCTGGTTGTAATTACAATGGTCCTTCTGCCATCTCTCTATTGTCAGTCCACAGCTGGTACAAGACTTACATGAACTATTAGCCGGTATCGAGGTTAACATTCACCTTCTAATAGCTCTAGTGTTAGTTGCGAATACGCCAACAACTGTAATTATTTGATGCCAATTTAATAGCCAGTATTTTGAACCGGTAACAAATGTTATGTGAAATAGTTACGTGTACGTAACTAGCGTTGCCAGGTGTCCGGATAAAGCCGGACACATGCTTTTTGGTTGCGTGTACGGCCAAATTAGACGGTGACCAGTCTGTCCGGCATTTGCTAGGCTTTTAAATTTGACAATTTTTTTACAATAATATGATATACCATGACCATTTTGTTTAAATTTGTTTGCCATTGCAAATTGCAATAGTAGTTACTGCTAACTACTAATATTTAATATAACTATTAATATTTAATGATTAATAATAAAGAAGACTGATTCATTCAATTTTATTGTTGTTTCATTAGAATTTAAGACGATTTTATGGTAAATGATAAAAAAGCATTGTTTTACTTTTTTTATTGTCGTGTTATACTAAGACTAAAATATTAAGGGTGTCCGGCCTTACCCAAATGTCCGACTAAACTAGCTGGTCTGTTCGGCTTTTCGGTTTCAAGACCTGGCAACCCTATACGTAACAATAGGTACTAGTGTTATAAAATTGTAATACCAGCATCTCCAAGATGTTGTAAACCAAATGAAGGAAAACAAACGAAGTCCTCCCCAGAAACTACAAAGATTTGACGTTCGACGGTTTTCATTTTGGTGAGTTGCTAATATTTTTACCTCTGCAGAAGAAAGGATACGCTAGCAGCAGGAGCAGGCGAAGATCGCGCAAAAATTGTGTGTGGTTGGAGATGCCTATGTTCAGAGTTCAGCAGCGGACTGCTTTGGGCTGATGATGACAACGTAAAAGTCATCTGCCTAAGATAACCTTGCATTATGCAGGCTTTTTTTTTTCAAGTAACTTCTCCCGCTCTGGGCGGAGCGGGAGGGTGTGTCAGACTCTTACTGACTAAAACCCACCCGTATTAACCCCTCCGTTGCCTGTGTTGCCAGGGGCCTCGGTTACCCTTTTGGATTGCTACGCGACCCCGGGCATAATGCAGGCTGGTAGGAAAATAGTTATGGCTATATTCGAATTTAGAATCTGCTTAAAAATTCGAACGAGTCGACATTTTGATGTTGAAGTAAACAGATCAAATCAGCAGAGCCGTTCTACTGGAACCTGCTACGAGTACGTATTTGCCCAGGGTCTTAAAGCAACACAATACTATCTGGTTTAAAGCAGTACTTTTTATGTCACAACAGGTAAGGAAAAATATATGGACAGCAGGCTATTTATAAACAACCTAGGCTCTATAACAAACAATACAAAACTTGACAAGTCCACAATTCAAAAAAATTGGTACGTTGTAGAAAATATAGCATAACACAGAAATTATAAATACATATGTAAATTGTAGACTATGTACTTAACTGGTGACCGAAAAGCTGGCGGCTTTCTCGCGCATCGCCGCCACCAGCATCCTCGGTACAATGCCCCGAGGGCCTTTTTTAGGCTTAACTTAGTTTTAATTTAATTTAGTTAATGTTAATAATCATCTTGTAATTTGGTTACGTAAATAAATTATAAATATAATTGTAGACAACACTACAATAATTTACATAGGTATTTGTAAGGTATTTCCGTCACAATTATGCGGCCAGACACTTTTAAGATTTACAAATTTGTAAATTATAACTTGTAAACTTTTGTGGTAAAGCGGTGTGATATTATCAAGGCCCTATGCCTTGATAATATCACAGAAGAATACTTATTCAGAAGTTTCAGAAGAAAGTTAGGTACTTTAATCTAACTTTACAATAAGAGCTACAAGCAGCGGTTTCGAAATGTATGCCATACATCCCCGTTATTACGCATCTTTTAGCTATTCCAAAAAAGTTTAGCTCTGTTTTGCAGCTTAAGCTCTGGGCAAACTGAGGCGAATCCCGCATGGAACGCGGGACGCAAGTGTGCACGTCGATTGTTATGAATGAATGAATGAATGAATGAATGATATATTTATCATTAGGAAGCCACGCGACTATTTGCTCCAGTTTGAACATCTCCATAAAAGTTAGTTAACGCAGTCCTAGTCGGCGCGAGTGAATGTCATCCTGTAACCCGCGCGGAATTCGTTTCAGTTTCACCAGAGCTTTAAGTATCTTATCAACTTAAACAGATAGCTTAGTGACAAAAAATGTGGGACTATCAATAGTGGTGTATTTGAAATCTCTGTCCACACATCACAAGAATATTTAGTTCAGTTAAAGTAATTATCGGGTTTGCTCGTAATCTGCAAAACACATTGCCAGTCAATAATAATAATAATAACAAAAAAATGATTATTTTTTAAAAAAGCAATAATCTTAGTAACTCTAAGATTATCGCAAAACCCCACAACGAAAAACTATTTTCCATTCACACCACGTGCCTCAATGACGTATTTATGACTTAATACAATAAATAAACGCCCTTTTTTGACAGCGATTTATAGAGATTGGACAGGTTAATCGCTTAACAACAAGTCAGTGTAATTTCCATACTTATCTTTTAATTATGACGTTATAGGCTGGAGTAATCTGTTGGAGTTATGGAGCGCTGATAGAATTAGACTTAATTTCAAAAGAACGTCATGGCTTTGTGTAAATTATTACATCACCACTGCTCTCAAAACGGTGAAGGAAAATCTCGTGAGGAAACCGGCATGTCCTAGAACCAAACATTCGCAAACATGTGACATCTACCAACGCACTGGGCCCGCGTGGTGGATGCCCACTCCTTCTCACAGAGAGGTGGCCTGTGTCTCAGCAGTGGGAACATCGCAATAGCTGTCAAACATTTAGCTGTTTTAATAAATTTATAAATGAAATTATGAAATAACGTACTATAGTGCACTAAAATATTGAATTGCATTGAACAGTTTTCGATGTAAAAAAGACACAAACCTAAATATTAATTGTTGCGATATTAATAATTAAAACTAATATTGATAAAAAAAAAACTATGATATGTTTGGCGACGTTGACAAGTTTCAGAATGCATCATTCTATTTATTTTTTTCGGGTGGGAAATTATCAAATAACTTCTCCCGCTCTGGGCGGAGCGGGTGGGTGTCTCAGACTCTTACTGACTAAAACCCACCCGTGTCCCTTCCGTTGCCTGTGTTGCCAGGGGCCTCGGTAACCCTTTCCAACTTCCACGCGACCCTGGCAGCAGAATGGACCCTGAGATGACGAGATGACAGATAAACGCCTCTCATAATTTACGGCTCCCTAATAAAGGCTAGTGCAGATTGAGGCGATATCGCGGGCGCGACAGATATATTGCTGCCTGTCATGCCCGTGATATCGCGCTAGTCTGCACGAGCCTTAATTCATGCCTCTCATAAAATAAGAGCAGTGGTGGCCAAGTGGTAACGGCCCCGACTTACGAGTTGTAAGGTCGTGGGTTCGTACCCAGGCCTGCTTTACTTTGCTTTACAATTTCACCCTATTATAATATACGGCTTGTTATTCGTTATGCACAAATGCCATTTTAATTCCAAAAAATATCAAAACTTCCAAATACTCTAACCTAACTTTAATCCTAACATTAAACCAAATTAAGGCCATAAACTCTGCTAAGTTAACTACATAATTTACCTCAAGTTAACATTATTTACCTCAAGTTACCTTACAAGAGCATCCGTTGACATCAATTATTGTGTGCTGTAGCGTGTAATGTTCTAGTAAATTGCTCCGAGATACATTATCTTTTAACATGAGACTGTTTACAGTGTGCGCACCTCCTTATCAGGTAAATTTTGAATGCACTTGTTTGTAGCCCGTTCGGCTTTAGACGGTGCATCTTTTGAATATGTAAGGTTAGTAATAGAAACCTTATTGTTGTGTTGTTCAGCTCGAATTAACGTACCTGTAACAAAAAACAGAAAATAATTAAGAAAATCGTTGAACTTGAAAATCACCAGCCTGTCTTGATCAAGCGTGCATCAATGCTCGTGCCTTCTTTGTACGAGAAGAGGCGTGCAGTGGAACAATAATAGGCTGATATTATTTTATTGAACTGGGGGGAGTTCAATCTCGTATTTCATTACATGTGTGAAGATAAATGGTAACAGTTACTAAACATTTAATAATTCAGCAAAATTAAGAGAATATTTTAGTTATTATAATAATAATAATAATAAATAATAAATAAGCTGGCAACACCAACGTCAACACGTCAAGAAATTCGGTTCATATTATTTAAACATCAGTAATTTTAGAAGCTGTTTTTTTTATTTTATTTCATTTAATCCCTACAACAAGCCTTGAACCAAAATAATCACGACATAAATTAAAAAATAGCAAAATGAACCATAACATATACACTTTAATCAAAAACTACAGAATGGATGGTGACATGACAGATGTCACCTCGCGATAAAATAGCATGAATACGGATAAGAAATTGAAAGAATGTTGACTAGAGCAGCTTCGAAACGAGCACGCCCACCACCTCCGGACTCTTCGCTCAGCTCCGCCTCGCCGCCGCCGGTATCCAGCCCCACTGTGAGCGCAGTGATTACACCGGCCGCGGTAGTTGCGTCGAGCTCGAGCGACGAGTATTTTTCCCCGCCGACGTCGCCAACACCTGTACGTCGGCAGGGGAGAGACCGGCCACCGAAGAGCTTGGGACTTAGGGGCCATCCGGCCCCGAGCCGGGTCCCCGCTGCCGGTGGTTGTGTGCAGCGTATGAGATGGACTCAGTCCATGAACGAGAACGTCATGCGCGCATATTATGGGTCTACAGAGGGGGGAACTAACCTCACTGCGTACCGTGTTAGGATGCTGTCTCTGTTTCAGGAACTAGAACCAACCGTCAACGTCTCGGCCCAACGATTGTCGGATCAGGTGCGGGTCATCCAACGCAATCGTAGGTTGGACGATGCCACACTTGATAGGCTGCGTTCAGAGGTACTGAGCAACTATATCATCTCGACTCCGGCACAAACCGCGGTACATACCCCAATTATTGATGTAATCCCGCCGCGGTCCAATCACGGTGTTGAAGAAGAGGATGATAGGGCTGCCACAGTAAGCAGCCAGTGCAACGTCCGATTGAGGAGCGCACTGGAGGATGCGTTTCGCGAGTATAGGTCCACTCCAACCGAACTTAGACCCCGACTACCACGCCTACCCATGCACAAGAAAAATAGGGCACTGATGTGTGCCTTGGACTCGCAGCTTAAGGTTTTTTTCGAGAGCAGCGAGGATCTCGTTGATACACACTCGATCCTGTATTGCGCGGCTGTTGCGGCATGTCGTTTAGCGAATGTCAAGTTTCCAAACTCTGACGGAGCTACTCGACCAAAACCAGCCGTACCAGCCTGGCAGTGCAGGATTGAGCGTCGTATTGATAAGGCCAGGGTACTCATCGGCAAACTATACTGCTTCAGGGAGGGCAATACACGACCACGTGTGATGCGCTTTGTAAGACGGGCATTCTCGGGGACTGGAATCAGCCCTCGAGAATACATGTCTCATATCACAGAGCGCATCGACTTCCTGAAGCAGAAAGTTTGTGCATGGGCGAGCCGTATTCGGCGGTATAAGCGGCGGGTTGATCGATACACGCAAAATCGCATGTTCCAGAGCGATGAGAGGTGGGTATATAGAGCTTGGGAGCGACCTAAACAAAACGTGACAGACGTGTGCCGCCCGGATGATGCCACCACAACTGCGTTCTGGCGAAGCATCTGGTCGGTACCTGTCTGCCATGTTGAGGCTGACTGGATGCGGGATGTCGAGCGAGTGTGTGAAACTATACCAGAAATGGAAGTAGTCATTATCACGCCATCAGATATAGCTAGAGCGGTCCGTCCGTTACCGAATTGGAAATCACCGGGACCGGACGGACTGCACAACTTTTGGCTGAAATGGCTAACTAGTTCACACACTTGCCTGGCATCTCAGTTCCAGTCATCCTTAGAGTCTGGGTCACTACCGCAGTTTATGACGACAGGCATTACCCACCTGCTCCATAAGTCAGGTAGTCCCGCGGAACCCAAGAATTATAGACCGATCACGTGTTTGTCGACGGTCTATAAACTTCTTACATCCATTTTGAGAGCGAAAATTAACACACACATTGACAGTAATTCCATTATGTCTGCCTCTCAAAATGGATGTAGGAACGGGTCTCGTGGCACTAAGGAGCTACTTCTCATCGACATGGCCATTAGCCAACAGGTCCGTCGATCCCGCAAGGATCTGTCGACTTGCTGGATAGATTATAAGAAGGCCTACGACTCGGTGCCACATACATGGCTCATGAGGGTGCTGGAGTTGTACAAAATAGATACGACTCTACGCACCTTCCTTGAATCGTGTATGGGGCAATGGAGGACAGTCCTTCGCTATCCGGGGTGTCGACAGATCCAGGGGAATGATGAGCCTGTATGGATTAAACGGGGAATATTTCAGGGCGACAGTTTAAGTCCACTTTGGTTCTGCTTAGCCCTGAATCCTCTAAGCATGCAGCTGGAGGATTCAGGTCTAGGCTATCGGTTGAGGAGAGGTGGTCAGATCATATCTCACCTCCTCTACATGGATGACTTGAAAATCTTTGCCCCCAACAAATTGCAACTGATGAAGCTACTGAAGGTAACTGAAACTTTCAGTAGCGCCATCAGAATGGAGTTTGGTGTGGACAAATGTGCAGTCATGCATGTGAAGCGAGGGGAGATAATGGAATCCGAGGGAATTCAACTTTCGGATTCCATACACCTTAGATCCCTCTCCTCACCCGAAAGCTATAAGTATTTGGGAATGTCGGAAGCGTTAGGCATCAACGTTACTGACATGAAGCAATCGTTGAAGGAGCGCTTTTTTGGCCGCCTGAAGAAGGTATTGATTAGTCTTCTTTCAGGCGGTAACAAGGTGCGCGCCTTCAACAGTTGGGTCATGCCGGTTTTGACGTACTCTTTCGGCATACTCAAATGGACTCAGACCGAACTAGACGCCCTGGATAGGAGGGTCCGTACACTGTTGACCGCAAACCGGATGCATCACCCACGATCATCGGTGATGAGACTGTACATCCCGCGGAAGTGCGGGGGTCGAGGCTTTTTAAACGCGAAGACCCTCCACAACCGCGAGATATGCAGTCTCAGGGAATATTTTTTGAAAACCGAAGTGGGTATGCACCGTGATGTGGTCGCAGTGGACAAGGGGCTCACCCCACTTTCCATGGCTAAAGAGAACTGGTGCAAACCTGTAGTACTTACTACCGATGATCGCAAGGAGATATGGCAAAGCAAGGAGCTACACGGGCGCTTCTATCGGGCTCTTCATGAGCCCGATGTAGATTTCTTAGCGTCCGTGTCCTGGCTACGTTTTGGGGACCTTTTCGGGGAAACTGAAGGTTTTGTCTGTGCAATTATGGACGAAGTTATCTTGACGAATAACTACCGGAGACATATTATGAAGGACGGGACGGTTGACGTGTGTCGGGCATGCCACCGTCCGGGTGAGTCTATCAGACATATTATCTCTGGTTGTTCTCGTCTGGCTAACGGCGAGTACTTGCACAGACATAACCAAGTAGCTAGGATTATTCACCAGCAACTTGCTTTGAAATATAAACTTGTGAACTCTGAGGTACCGTATTACAAGTATGTGCCCGACCCAGTTCTCGAAAATGACCATGTCACGTTGTACTGGGATCGGTCTATCATTACTGACAGGACTATTGTCGCCAATAAGCCTGATATAGTGGTGATAGATCGATTAGCGCGCCGCGCAATGATAGTCGATGTTACCATTCCACATGACGATAACCTCGTGAAAGCTGAGAAAGAGAAACAAATAAAATATCTCGACTTAGCACACGAGGTTGTTGACATGTGGAATGTGAACTCGGCTGTCATTGTGCCGATTGTCGTTACGGCCAATGGCCTGATGGCCAGAAGCCTCAACCATCATCTCTCGAGGCTTGCGTTAGACGGCTGGATTAAGGGCCTGATTCAGAAGGCAGTACTCCTCGATACGGCTCGCATCGTGAGGAGGTTCCTGTCTCTGGAGCCCTAACCACCGGTAGCTTGGACCCTGCTCCCGATACCGGCGGACCACTATTTTATATATTTTTAAATGTTTTTTAATATTTTTTCTAAGAAATATTTAAAAATGTATTTTATAAGATAAAAATTCAATAAACGACATAATAATAATAATTTATTTTTATTTCTTACCACAAATTACAGAGAATGTCAGTAAAAAGTCTACAGATACAATTTTATAATTAATTTGTGGAAGACTGGTGCCTAAACTAAGTTTTTTAGAAAACCTGTATGTTAGGTCACCAGGCCCCCTAAAACAAAATTTTACATTTTTGATTGTTGTACTGGAGACGGTCTGATTCGCATAGAATATTCTTCAAATAAAAATCTCATACATTATAATTTTGCAATACTGTTCATAAAAATTGATTTACAAAAATAAAAATAAAAATAGTGAAAATAACGTAATTAAGAATACATGCAAGGGAAGATGTAAGTAAATGTGTGTGGTGTGTGTGCAATGTGGAGTGCGTGGGTGTGGTGTGGTGTGGTGTGGGGTAATTGTGCATTGCAAAGGGAAGATTGTGTTAGGACATGGTTTTGAAAAGATCTTCAACTTGGGTATAATCTAAGGTAATAAGCCAGTCAGTTATTTTTCTTTTAAAACTTGTTTTGTTCAGGGTATGAATTGAAAGTAAATCATTCAGTCTGTTGTATAAAAATGGGCCGAGAAAAGAGAAGAAATTGCGGGCAAATTTGGTTTTTACTGATTTAGATTGGCATACATTCCTTCTTCTGCTTCTCATGTCAGAATTTTGATGGGTGTTTATAACAGGAATAAGAGATCGTTGTTTCGAAGCAATTTATTCCAACCAAAAAAGCTTATTCGAAACACGTTTAGGCGTTTAACTGTTAATGTAAATTTAATACCTAAATCAGGCAAATAAAATAAAAAAAATCTCTGTATTCTTTGCCTATTTCCAATCATTTCCATAAATAATAAATAAACGTGATTCTCAACACGGTTGCTTGACCGATGACTAACAACTTTGGGCAATCCCCAACAGTATAAAAACTCCCCTATGTATTAATTAAAACCCAAGACTTGATTTAGGTATATCTTAAAGACAGTTATCGTTATAAACTAGTTTTTAGTAAGAAACATTTTCTTTAGGGCATTTTCCTTAAACTGTTGCGGACTGACAGAAAATACTGACGTAATATTATAAATAGTTGCAAAAAAATATTAACTTGACTTTGTAATTGTTATTCCACAGCAAGGCAAAAGTTGGGGGTGGCGTATGTCTAGCAGTGGATATCTTTCGGCTGAAATGATGATGGAAAGCAAAAGATACATACACACATACCTACATAAATAAACGTACGCCTTCTTCCCATGGGGGTAGGCAGAAACTACAGAACGCCACCTGCTACGATCCTTACATACTCCTACTCCTCCTCTTTATAAGCCAAAGATGTCGGCTCATAAAATAGGAACTATTAATACGCTTGCTTACTAAATGCAAAGCTACTTCAGAGCATCTAGGATATCTCATACACATCAGACTGTCAGAAGAAAAAATCGTTTGTTTTTCATGCTTGTTTTAATTATGAACTAGCTTTTTGCTTCGGCTTCGCCCGCGTGGATATCCCACGGGAACGTACTACCGGACTTAAAAGGAAACGAAGCAATCGCATACCTCATAGCCGAAGAAAAGGTCATTGACTCCTAGCCCTGCGCCCGCCGCTGCGCGCCGTCCACCATAATTGTTTTGTTACGCGTAATTTTGAATTTGTGATATCCTGTTAAAATATTCATTTAAATTATATGATGACAAGGCATATTTTAATCGAAATGAAAAGGCGAAATTAAATAAAATATTTAACTGGATAAGGATATACATAATGATTTCGTATTTGATTATTATGACACAATTGCCCGGTTAATTGTTTTGTAGTGCCACAACGTCACTACTGGGAGGGTTGTACATTTTAAACGTTTATATTTTTTTATTACAAAATAATGAGATGTTTGCTTTTACTTTAATATGAAGTTCAAAGTTGTAGTTTATTCAGTACCAGTTCATTTCTTTAGTCAAGACGAACTATACGTTATAATAGGATGTCGAATTATCAAACGCTTCTCCTGAAAAATTACATCATTTGCATAAGTGAAGTTTTTGCACCGTAGGTGCGATATATCTAATACCGGTTAAAATAGCTTCGGAAATAAGAATGAAATTCTTATCAAATTCTGAAAGATAAAAATGGTTACTGTGGGTCATCCTCAGAAGATAGACATAATGCTATCGCGGACTTTTTTGTTGAACTTTTTAAATGTACAATTTGATGTATCTCGTATGGTTGACGTGGCGCGCGCCAGTAAAGCTCCCAGTCGGCATGATTTTTTCCGTCATCTTCAACAATAATTGTCATATTTACACAAAACCGTAATGAATTATAAACCTAAACCTTCCTCATGAATCACTCCGTCCCATGGTGAAAACTGTTTCAAAATCCGTTCAGTAGTTTTGGAGTTTACCGCGTTCAGACAGACAGACAGACGCAGCGCAGCGTCGGCGGGGGACTTAGTTTTATAAAATGTAAAGATGCACTGTAATGCAGCGCAGACGCCATCTCCGCTTACTAATCGTTCACCATTATGCAACAGTGCACGTTGCACCAACTCACTTAATAAGTTACGTACATAGACTGATTTACTACGAGTACTGGCTCAGCGACGCATGCGGTCCACATTGACACATTTTACATAAGGCTCTGCTTGCCTTAACTTGGATCTAAAGTACGTTAAGTTGTTATAAATCCCGGTAACTGTGACAATATGGTATTGTGTTCTAGTAATTGATACCGAAGTTGACTATCACTTAAGTCACGTGAGTTTATGGCTATTTAAATGTAATTTAGAGTGACTAAGTCAGCCTGAACTATTCGTTGGGGCTGAAAGTCACTCAAAGGTCAATGGAATGGGCTATGTATGGAGGATCCCTGCGTGATTTAAACAGAAATGAAGAACAAGGTAGCCGACGCAGCCCGAAGAAATGCCAAACTTAAGTGGAAGTGGGCAGGGCACATTGCTCGTAGAAAGGAAGGCTGATGGGGCCGAAAGGTTCTGGAGTGGTGACCGCGTAAAGAAAGGCGCAGCGTTGGCCTCCCACAAAGTGGAACGATGAACTGGTGAAGGCTGCGGGAACCTACTGGATGCGATAAGCACAGGATCGGTCAGTGTGACGACGCTTGGGGGAGGCATATGTCCAGCAGTGGACGTCTTTCGCCTGAAGTGATGATGATTGTTGGGGTAGGGGAATAATTTAGCTAGGCTAACTATGCAAGGCAGACGCCAGGTGGAATTCACTTTGGGGGTTCGAGCTCTGAACTGTGGCGTATTGTAAAATTTGGTGCCTCGGGTAGCACCTCGGGTTGATTAGATGTTCTATTGATCATTCATACAAATAGACAAGTTTCTTCAAAAAAGCAAGAATTAAGAGAATAAGCTCGATTTTTTTTTGCAGATAATACTTTGACTTATTTATAAAAGTTTCAATTTTTTTTTAGATTTGAGGATGCCAGAGCGAGGGCAGCGACCTCGAAAATTTTAGCAACCCGTCTCGGAATTCTTTTAAGCATTCATACAGATGCTTTTGAAATTTGTTTGTCGACTTATACATTAAAGCTTCACGAAGGCTCGTACAGACTGGCGCTATATCGCGTGCGCGACAGGCACTGCGACGCCTAGCGTGATTCACTTTCCATGAAGTTTTCATAGAAATTGTGCTACTAGTGTCGCGTCGTGCCTGATTGCGGAGGCCTTAATGATTTAGCGATATTTAAGATGCAAGAGCGAGCGAAGTGAGCTCGAAAATTCTGGCCTCAGATGGGTAAGTTTTTTTTTACCATTCATATAGATATAGAAGTTACGGGGCGGCAGGCTAGCAGATAAGTAATGCTTGTAAGCTTAAATAAGGCCAAGTCCCTCTTGTCGATAGGGTAAATACGCCACTGGCTCTGGACCAGTGACAAAATATAATCAGCCTATAATGTTCCCTTACTGGTGGGGGGGGGGGGCACAGGCTCTGTGAGAGGGAGTGGCCCGTAATCCACCACGCGGACCCAGTGCTGGTTGGTAGATGTCAGGTCTTCGAATTTTTGGTTCTAGGACATGCCGGTTTCCTCACGATATTTTCCTTCACCGTTTTGAGAGCAGTGGTGATGTAATAATTTACACAAAGTACCAGCAAAGCACCTGTATGGGTTCGAAGTTCGCGGCCGTTACCACTGGGCCACCACTGCCCTCACCAGTGACAATAACAATCCATAAATACAAATTTGATTACAAGGCAAACGACGTGGATGATCACTAGAAATAAAGCACGTGACACCGATCTCTGGATTGAGATTCTGGATTCTCTCACTTGGCGGGGAGAACTTGCCTACGACCTTGAGCTATGGTATGGCTCTAAGTTCGTTTTTAAATTTGAAGCACTATCAACACGTGTTTCTGAAGCATATTTAGTCAACCTTTTTAAGACCTTTTATTGAACAACAAGGTCTTAAAAAGGCCTCCAGAATATTAAACTATTAAAGGCTCCTACATACTGGCACGACTTGTCGCGCGACGCGACGCGACACAAAGACACCGCGTGTAGCGCTACAAGCGGTGCCTTTGTGTCGCGACGCGTCGCGCGACAAGTCGCGCCAGTATGTAGGAGCCTTAAGGAATAAAATATGGAGCTGTTGTCATTGACATCATTTTATTTTGTTTAAATAATGTAATTGTTTCAAAGTGCGCTGGATATCATCAAGGTCATCACGTTAGTGACATTGAAAATAATGACTAGGTACTCACAATAGATATTAGCAAAAAGTAGACGAATAGTTTTTTGTTAAACGCTCGTGAACTTTCAAAACAATTTGAATTGGATAACTCTCCAGCATCAGCAGACTTAAGTGGAAATGGTCGGGACACATAATAAGAGGGAAAAATAAATAGATTAAAATAGTTACCCAGCGGTACCCAAGAAACGAGCTAAGAAAGTGAGGTAGACCACAGAAAAGACAAGATGACATCAGACAGATCGCTGCATCAACTGGGGGCAGGGAGGTCAGAGACACGTCCGCCGCCCCCTATCATGTAAGACCCGAGGTGGTGGCGCGTAACGTTCCACGCGCGCCCCTCTTAGACGTCGCGGGGGGAGTCAAGGATCTCACTCCCCCCGCTTGACCAGACGGAGCACGAAGAGGCAGGCCAGCACCAGTCGGGGGCTGCGTTGCAGAGTGCTTAAGTGTCCCCGTAGGCCCCAGTGCAAGTGTGTGAGAATGGGGGAGGCCTTTGCCGACCGGCAAAGGGACATGCAAAATTAAAACAAACGCCAAATACGAGACTGACGACTACACATTGTTGTCCGACTAAATGGCTAATAAATAATAAGTCTGCAGCATCATTACTATTTTATACTTACCGTAATGAAAACGGGTCGAACTAAGTGAAAACAACGGAAGATGATTTCAGATTACGTAAAAGTTTATTTTATTTAAATACTGGCTGCGCCCCGCGGTTTCAACCGCATAAAGGCTCGTGCAGACTAGCGCGATATCGCGGGCGCGACAGGCAGCAATATGCCTGTCGCGCCCGCGATAACGCCCCAGTCTGCGTCTAGTCTAATAAAAATATCTTCAGTATTCTGTGCACTAATTTCCTGTCATGGCCCCCGAGCACAGAACTTAAGACCTGAAATAATAATTTTTGTAGAGAGAAGTCTCTGTCTCTCTAAAGATCTAGAGACTTAGAGACGCCTCCCGATTTCTAGAGAGAGCGAGAAATGTCTCTCGAATTTTAGAGAGAGAAAAACGTCCGCTTAACTTGAAGCTCGAGAAACGATATCTGAACAAACAATCCCGCAAAACTCGAAAAAGGGTGTATCAACAAGTCAGGTCAGATCATGGAAAGAGCAAAAAAAAAAAATAAGAACAAATGGAAAGTAATCTAATTAAAGCTTAAATTATAAAACAATAATTACAAGAAAAAAAACCATCCTGCGTGATAACGTACAACTGTACAAGAAGCTTTTCGCGTGTGGTGAAATTGCGTTTGGCAAAATTTTGCGGGTAGTCATCTTGTTTTCCCATTCCATTTCCATTCTATTTCCCAAATTAATTTCACAAAATTAAATGTTTACCAATAACGCCCCTCTGTCAATGTCATTCCAGCTCCAAAAGATCCAAGGATTTTAGCACTCTACATGATTCAATGAATGGTATATCTGAAAGTAGGTTGAATTAGTTAACTGGTCTTGTACGCAAGATACATACGTCCGCTAGGTTTCCGGTACTACAGGTCAGTATTACAAGATGAATACCGGTTTTTCTAATAAAACTACAAAAGTATCACACAAGCTAATATTAAGAACAGATTTAAGAATGAGAAATACTGATGGTCGAATCAAACGGTTCGTTAAGATTGTAGATCGTTCTAACTAATATTTTGAGAACATGAACAATGCAAGGTCGCGTCTGTTACTACTTCCGAATGTATGTATTACGGGCAGTTGTTCTGTTTATACTCTTTTTAGTAACTATGATTCTAATAATAGATCTCAAAGGACTAGAAGTAGGGGTTTTGGGATCTTTTAAACTTCGCCATAGTAGTTAGAACATGGGTAATAAGCACCGTCTTTTAAAAAGAGTAGTCATCGTCATAATCTTATTCAGCCTATAGAACTTTTGTTAGGTTGTGGTATGGGTTCTACAGTGTTATAAAATGAAATGTTCATTTAGTGTTACAATAACTAAGATAAAGTGATTATAAAGTGACGCGTTGTAACGCGAGCAATGGTTAGCGATTGACTGTGGTGACGTCGTTTCTATTCGAACTCAGACATGGAACGTCATAGGTACTCGAGTTCGCATGTTTGTGTGCATGTGTGGGTAACCAATACCACTACAAGCCTATAATGTTCCCACTGCTGGTAAACACAGCTTCCTCTCTGTGAAAGAGAGTGGACCATAAATAATCCACCAGGCAACATTCCTTCACATGTAGGTTTCCTGGCGACATTTTTCTTCACCGTTTTGAGAGATTACACAAAGAATAGAATATTATTATAAGTAATAATTTTATTTACACACACCCAAGTTAAGTAACATACAGACAGAAAATACAATGGAAATGATAACAGTACAAAGTAGAAATAGCCGTGGGCCTCAAACTAGGCACAGCCTTAGGGGCCCAATAGACATTGAGTTGCCAAACGTTTATTGTGACACTGCACAGCCGGACAAGTAGCAATAATTAATAAAGGAAATAGTAATTAATTAAAAAAATATAAACTTCAAAATAAGTAAAGAGCAGTGGTGGCCCAGTGATAACGGCAGTGACTTACGAGTTGTATGTCGTAGGTTCGAACCCAGACAGGCGTTTTACTTTGTGTAAATTATTACATCACCGCTGCTCTCAAAACGGTGAAGGAAAACATTGTGAGGAAACCGGCATGTCCTAGAACCAAAAATTCGAAGACATGTGACTTCTACCAACCCGCACTGGGCCCGCGTGGTGGATTACAGCCCAGTCCCTCTCACGGAGACGAGGCCTGTGTCCCAGCAGTGGGAACATTATAGGCTGATTATGTGTCTATGTAAGTAAAGTTGTTTGATGCTTGGTTTCGAACCCACTAGCTACGACACGTAAGTTGGGGCCCTTGCCACTGGGCACTACTTAAAAATAGCACTCATTTTCAGGATGTTGTTGCGACTGCCCCGTTTCTGCGCCTCGGATATGTTTGCTGAGACCCACGACCCAGGCTTTCAAGCCATCATTCGCAAAAACACCATGTCGCTGTTGAACAGAGTGCGAGGTAGTCGCAACTATATCTTGAGAGCTGTGGTGGAGAGCTATACTCCGAATATCAGACATTCTATGCGGAGTTAGACAACATGTTTTCTTGTCTGGTCGTCAATTGCGGGGAGTGTGCATTATTTTATACTAGATGCGCCCCACGGTTTCACCCGCATAAGTTTTGACCCCGTGGATATATTGGGATAAAAAGTGTCCTATATATTATTCCTGGTTATAAACTATCTGTGTGCCAAATTTCATCTAAATCCGTTCAGTACTTTTTGCGTGAAAGAGTAACAAACATCCATCCATCCATCCATCCATCCTTACAAACTTTCGCATTTATATTATTAGTCGGATCAGTACCACTACTAACACTAGAATATAAGTTGTTTTGTAATACTAACATAATATGGGTCACTTTTGTCTGAAAATCAATGAATTTAATTTAATTTATAGCATTAGGTAGATATTACATGAACCATAACCAATTAAGTATCACAATAAAAAAATTTAAAACGAGTACCTAATTAAAAGATAGAAAACTTGCACGATACAATACTAAAGTAAATTACACTTTCTTTTACTAACGAACGAAAAGAGATCTTCCTAAAAACTTACATTCCATCGTATAAAATCGAATTTCGCTAAGAGCTTCTCAAGGTTATCTCAAACACATTGACTCTAAACAACTCTTAATTTTTTCTTTTGTCTTTGGATGTAGGTCAGTACACAAGCGACGCAAAAAAAAGCCTTTCCCGAGATTAGGTTAGGAGAGGTAATATTAAAAATATAGGCCGTAGGACCCTCTTTTGCGGTCAGTTATCAAAGTTATTACTACTTATTCCAGAATAATTTTACAGGACCTTACATTGTGAGTTCCTGAAAAGTTACAGAAAAACAATACCTGTAGATAGGTCCTTTATGTGTAAAGTCTAAAGCCTTCTTCCGTTCGTGCGTGTCGCGTACGCACGAACGAACAAAACAGCGAACACAAACATCGAACACGGAACATTTGGTTCGTACGTGTGGACGTAAATTTGAAAAGCGAACATTAACACCATACGAACAAAGTTCCACTTGTGTTCGCGCTCAACCCATCCGCTCTCTTCAGTACTCGTAGCCATGGATTCACCGTTGGAAGTCTTGGAGGTGGTGTATTGTTGGAAAGGTGGCTGAGAACTGATGCGATACCGCGCGCTCACCCCTAGAATTGGGTAGGAATAATGTTATATAAAATTTATCCGAATGCGGTCCACACAGAAAAACTAAATTGGATCGCAACGAACATATTAGACGAACATAGTGTGTGATGTTCGTAACGCTGGGGCTACATTATCGCGATATTGTGAACTCCGGACGACGTAACGCTGTACAACAGAGAGCGCGAGAAGTTCGCGTTAGCGCGACAGTGTAGCCGTAGAATTAATGGCACGCGCGTGCGAACAAAGTGTTCGGTGTTCGTGTTAACTGTGTTCTTGTTCGTGCGTGCGTACACGCATTTATAGTCGTAGGACAAGACTACGGTATACCAAAAGTGTCAGTTGCCAAAAGAATAAAGGATACAGAAATAGCAGATACCTAATAAAAGTGTTCGTGGAAAAGTTCATTCAAGGAAGTACTTACCTACTCGTATCTACTCTAGATCTATTTTTGGCGTCCAGGCAAAAATACTTTTATGATTTTCTTTAACCAAATATTTCACATGTTTCCAAACAAAATATTATTCTTATTTGTAAATGCAAAGAATAATAATAATTATGTATGTCAAGATGACATAATGTCTCCGTTCTTAGTTAAACATCTGTGACACGCGTGATCTCGACCTCGAAAATTGTCAAGTTCACTTGATTATGTAGCTAGTGACCGTTTTCACTAACATTAGGTGACATCTAAATGAAGGAAACATTGTAAAACATTTTGAAACCCAATTATTTTTAAAAGAAGAACCGTGGAGTTTCTCGCCGGCTCTTCTCCATAGGAAACGACCAATTGGAAAAGCACCTAGCTTCTGACGTTTCATCAGCGAAAAATATTTTGATTTGATTTTTGAAGGCTGAGCAGACAGGCGCTACGCTACAGCACGACGTGACTCTAGCAAACTACATGGAAATTGTGGTGCCGATCCATTCCACCAGTCTCTATTATAAATCTTTTACAGTTCAATCAGGGTTATGGAATGCATTGCCCGTGTCGATAAGGCGTGCTCAATCTTTGTCCATTTTTTTAATTATGGTAAAAAAACAGTATCTCTCTCCTTAAACATATTTTTCATTTTCTTTGTTCCTTGCATTTGTTTCATGATTATTATTGAATATATTATATAGATAATTTTAATATGTTATATGTATGTATGTATGTATATATGTAAATGGTACACCACAGACTACCTGCAGTATGTCTATCCTTTCCCCCTAATCCGTCCAAAGGTTGTCTTTAAAATATCGCTTTTAGCGATAAGACCGCCCATTGTGTCACCCTAAATAAAATTTCTACACCTATAAGTAATTTTTATGGTGTACATAATAAAGAGTATTCTATTCTAACTGCCTTTCTGAAAGAAAGTTTACGAGAGCAGAATGAAAACTAAAACTAGTAGAATCATTCATACGATCCCAGAAAATTCATTCATCTGCCAACCCTCTAACTTCGCCAGTACATATTTTATACGCTTAGCTTGCTTTTCTTTCTTAACACGGTTCGTTTCGATGTTTTCCCTAAGGTTGCCAGCTACGAAAATATATGAAACCCTTTGTAAGGAAAATAAAATGTTAGTATTACTTTATTTGAGCAGAGCAAATGTATTTATTGTATATAATATCTAAGTAAATGGTACACCACAGACTACCTGCAGTATTGTCTCTCCTTTCCCATTTTCTAATCCACCCAAAGGTTGTTTTTAAGAGATCGCTTTTAGCGATAAGACCGCCTATTGTGTCACCCTATGTAAAATTTCTACATTTATATCTGTAATTTTTATGGTCTACATAAAAAAGAGTAATCTATTCTATTCTATTGTTCTACTAGAATCGCGTCGCGGCTGTCCCGCCTTGAATGCCTTTAAGACTCTTACAAACAAGCGCGACACGCGACGCGACACAAAGGCACCGCTTGTAGCGCTACACGCGGTGACTTTGTGTCGCGTCGCGTGTCGCGCCTGTTTGAAGGAGCTTTTATTTAGGCACACGCCGTGTGTCCGAAGAACTTCCATGGAAACTTCCATTCCCTATTTTAACCTCTTTAGAGGAATTTACTTAGTGTTCACTTTCGTTATAGAACTACATAACATAACATCGCGCCAGCTATCCCCGACGGTTTAGGCAGAAGTGTACCTGTAGTAAGCATCATGCTTGTTGACCAAGCTAAGTTAAGCAAGCAAGCTAGATTTAGACTGTGAATTAATTTAACATTTTTATTCGGTAGATTCGTTTAGGTGTCGTGTCGCCTACATTATCGTAATCATTTCAGTTGAAAGGCGTCCACTGCTGGGACATAAGCCTCCCCCAAGCACCGCTACTTCGCCCGGTTCTGAGCTTCTCGCATCCAGCGGATGCTTGCAGCCTTCACAAGGCCATCGGTCCACCTTGAGGGAGATCTTCCAACGCTACGTATTCCGGTACGCGGTCGCTACTCCAGAACCTTTCGGCCCCATCGGCCATATGTTCTGCGAGCAATTACCCTGCCCATTGCTACTTAAGTTTGGCAATTCTTCAGGCTATGTCGGTTACTTTGGTTCTCCTGCGGATCTCTTAATTTCTGTTTAAATCACGCAGGACACCACCATAAATTGCCCTCTCCATTGACCTTTGGGTAACTTTCAGCCCCAACGAATAGTTCAGACTAATTTAATCACTCCAAATTACAATAAAATAGCCATAAACTCACGTGACGTAAGTTATAGTCAACTTCGGTTTTAATTACTAGAACACAATACCATATTTTCACAGTTACTGCGATTTATAACAACTTAACGTACTTTAGATCCAAGTTAAGGCAAGCAGAGCCTTATGTGAAATGTGTCAATGTGGAACGTGATTCGATCACATACGGAAATTCCAAGCATCCAGCATCGCCTAGTGTTAGTGAAAACCGACATTAAAATAGTCCTTCAGACCTAATTTCGTCCATGGCATTACAAATGTTGGTATTTTCATAAAAAAAACACTCATAACTTTTAAATAGTCATAACTTTTAAGGAGATCAAGTTAGGAGTCTGCTATAGGGATATTTTTTACTGCAAATAACCCCAACTATCGCCCTGTTTCGTTTGATCCACGATTTTTTACCCACCCTGTATATAGGCTCCGAGCAGAGTTAATTTTAGCAGAGACTAGCCATCGACGCGGGAAATATTATAGTGCACAAGTGTGTGCGCAGACACAGGTGCATCCTCTCTTCCCTCACTCTCATGGTCCGATGGGACGGCAATTTGACACGGCCAGAGAGAGATCAGGCGCAGGACCAATGGCTTAACGTGATTTCCGAGGCACGGGGCTATCACAAATTCACAACGCCAACTTCGAAACTCCGGGCTGATATTAAGAAATTCTTAATAGAAAACCCAATAACACTTTGTTCGACCGGGAATCGAACCCAGGACCCGGCCCACTCTCAGCAGTCGTGCTTGCGCCCACGAGACCAACGGGTATGTAAACAAAGCCCAATTTAGTATTTTATTGATTCTCAGTCAATGGGAAGTAATTATCGTGTGCATAAGTGACGGCTCTATCGTGATTTACACGCGTTTTAAGATAAGCAAATACACGGATGAGTTGTGAATAGAAACTTGTGAAGTATTTTATTGGAGGTCGTTTACACGTCTCCAGTGTTTAGAAGTACGCCTTTCTATGGTAATAAAACTATCGTGTAAATATTTCAGTATTTTCTATTTAGTCAGTCAGTTACTTGTTTGTATGTTTGATAATGGCCCACTTCGAATACATGATTTAAAAAGAACTTGGAACTAATTCCAGGATCGAATGTCGCTTTAGTTATTTTCCCATTGACGATCTGTTAACTGTTGAAAGTTAACTCTGCTCGGAGCCTATATACAGGGCGGGTAAAAAATCGTGGATCAAACGAAACAGGGCGATAGTTGGGGTTATTTGCAGTAAAAAATATCTATATGGCAGAGCCCTAACTTGATCTCCTCAAGAGTTATGACTATTAGAGTGCTTTTTTAAGAAAATACCAATATTTCTAATAAATAGGCAATTAGAGTAAAATGGGTACCTATTTTGAAACAATAAATGGTGTTTAGTTACTTCTAGGAAATGTATCATCAGCACAAAATTGCTTTTATGACAGTGAGTACCATGATTTATGAGTATTGGCACTTTTTTTAACATCTTTTAAGTCTCACGAAAAAATAGAACTTTAGAACCTTACTGTATAAAAAATGTACTACCAAACAATTAACCTGTATTAAAAAAAACTTGCCTATTTAATGACGATTAAAGAGGTGAGTGATTACGAGGTTGTAACACATAGCTGTTTGTAGCAAAATTATTTTTTATGTTAATTTTTTCATAGGTCTAAATTAAAGCAAATCAGAGGATAGTCTAATACCAGTTACCTGACTGTAGATAGTGTTTTATTTCATGTGTCCTTTATATCACTAAACAATTAGTTCGAACCCTTGGCTACGTTCAGCAGTGTTTTCGGAATGATCCCGGCGGCATTGCTAAATTTATAACAAATCATAAACAATACTTTCGTAATGAAAACATTCCAATAAATGCGACCGAGTCGCATTTGTACCACATACAACAAGTCCAAGCTTTACGAGTAAGGGTAGAAGAATCATGGTATTATTATATAAAAACATAAGTACATCAGGCTGTATATACATCGATGTCTTTCACAACTTCTCTGGCCCGTTGAACCAAAGGTAATTGACTAAAGGTCGCTGGGGACTGATTGGCAATTATTGAAATACCTGTACACCGACGACGCTAATAATTATCTTTTCTATTGTGTGAATAACAACAGCTTTATTTGAGAGAGAAAACTAGTAAACACAAATCTCCACATAGGTAGCTACAGTCAAAAATGAAAACATTTGCAAGCATAATGCAAAGTAGATTATAACTAGAGTGCAAAAAAACACGTTTTACGACCATTGAGCACATGATTTCACACATTAAAACGAGAGTAACAATGGTTTTTCATGTACATTCATGTGCGTTCAGTAGGCGCACGCGCCGCGGGAGAATGCGGTGAAATCGAACGCGATAGTGAAATGGTTCGCGGTTACTCTACCGTGGATAACTAGCCGTAATAAGACTCGTTTGTTGGCGATAATGGTTAAGTATTTTGAAGGTATTTGGATACTGTCGAACTAAAATAAAAAGAGAATAACGGTTTACTAATTAAAAAAACCGGCCAAATGTGTGTCGGACCACGCATAATGGAGGGTTCTGTAGTTGGGATGAATTTATCCCAAAAATAAACTCAACATTGTAGTTGAAAAACATGTTCTCCCATACATCGATTTACGTCACGGTCAATTCTCCAACTGCAAATTTAAGTTGGTCGACTACCTATTACTCGTTATTTTGTAAAGCCTACTTGGCTGTAATAGTTTTCCTTTTAATTTAATTATATGTACTACTGCCATGATTTTTTTCTTATTTCCATAAACAACCATTTAGCACTTGTCTCTAATAAAAATGTGCACTTTACAAGCTTTAATATTACGCAATCGGATCCCTGAATCGAAAAATAGTGTTCACGGAACCGCAATATTTTTGAACGGTCTATCGAACAATACCCCCACACCATGGGATAGACGAGAAAAAATATCATCCCCCCTTGCATACATGCCCCTTGGTACCCCTTGTTTTGAAATTAGGTACCCCTTGCATACGTGCAAGGGCCCCCCCCTTGCACGTATGCAAGGGTTACCTAATAGGGGCTAATGGACCCTAAATTTTTATTTTATTTTATGTAAACCTATGCCAAATTACAGCTTTCTAGCACTAAGCATCTCTGAGCTACAGCGGGGACAGACAGACAGACGGACATGACGAAACTATAAGGGTTCCTTGTTTACTACGGACCCCTAAAAATGGGTTTCGTAGGTAGCAGTGAAGGAGTAGAATTTTAGTATGAGTAAGAAGTTGTCTTCTTAGAGTGGTAACGGCCCCGATTTACGAATCGTAATCGGTCGTGGGTTCGAACCTAGGCAGGCTACTTTGTGGAAATTATTTCATTACCACTGCTCTAAAAACGGTGAAGAAAAGCATCGTGAGGAAACCAGCATGTCCAAGAACCAAAAATTCGAAGACACGTAGACACGTAGCCCACTCCCTCTCGAAGAGGGAAGGCCTGTGTCCCAGCAGTAGTAATATTATAGGCTGCTTAAGAAGAAGTTGTATTAAATGAAAGTAAGCATCAGACAATCTTTTTGTATGATAGGCAAAAAAAACAAAATAGCATCAGTAATTAAATATTGCTACTTGGGTACTCCCAAGTTTAGTTACTTCTAATGTGTTGACAAGAAGTTGATTTCAGTCAACTAACAAATCACATCAGAAAAACATTACGGGACAATAATTTTCCCCTACGATCAGGACAGCAAAGGTATAAGTATGATCAGAGACAAGATCAGTTTTTTAGAGGTTGAAGTAATCTATTTTCAGTTTCGTTTGGCTTATAATTTAATAGGTACCCAAACATGCATGGTAAGTAATAAGAAAGATTAAATAAGATATAAAGAAATATTGTTATAGTAGGTACCAATAAAAAACTTTTATTTTTCAGTTCAGTGTAAGTTATCAATCAACTGGGCCTATCGCAGTCCACTGCAGACCATAGTCACAGGCCAGGCTGGGTCAGCCCAGGTGGTGGTGGTGGTGGTGGGTGGTGCAGCCTGGGCTGACCCTGGCTGCACCACACAACGCCATGTTTTTTGCCTTCCGCATCCAATCTGTCCCAGGCAACTTTTTTAAGTCGCCCGTCCACCTAGTGCGAGCGTCCCACACTACGCTTGCCGATACGCGGTCACACCGTTCTGTCCGATAATTAAAACAATAATGCTAGTTTAACATCTCAGTATTAACACACGAGTAGTAAAGTCTGTGGCATTACCAACCTGACCTTACATGAAACATCGCAAAACAAAGATTAAAATACAGATCGCTTACTCGAAGCATCGCAAATTACAAAAGAACACGCGACTTTTGTGGTAGCGTGCTAACTACACATTGTTGATAATTACTTTATTCCACGAAACACTTCAGAAGCGAAACCTAAATCCAGTTGAAAACTGAAATTATTTCAAGGGTAGGCAAGTTAATTAAATAATAGGTGTTCAATGATTTGCAATCGTGAATTCTAAGATGAATAAGCATATACATGTGCCATATCCTAAAAGTTTTCGTTTATCTGGATCCGTAGTAAACAAGGAACCCTTATAGTTTCGCCATGTCCGTCTGTCTGTCTGTCTGTCCCCGCTGTAGCTCAGAGACGCTTAGTACTAGAAAGCTGTAATTTCGCATAGATATACATATTAATCACGCCGATAAAGTGCTAAAATATAATCTAGAAAAAAAAAATTAGGTTACCTCCCTTGCACGTAATGTGGGGATGATATTTTTTTTTCTCGTCTATACTATAGTGTGGGGTACCGTTGGCCGTATTATAGGCCATTCAATAGTGTGGCTTTGTGAACATCATTTTTTTTATTCAAGGATCGTTTTGCGTCATATTAAGCCATTCCTAATTTTTGTCAGACTCGTGTGTATCCCTGCCAGTTAAATGGTTATTTATAGAGATGTGAAAAAGTTCATGGCAGTACTACATATAATGAAATTAAAAGGAAAACTATCACAGCTTAATAGGCTTTACAAGTTAACGATTAATAGTCGACCAACTTAAATATTTGGTTGGAGAATTGACCGTGGCGTATATGTAACATGTTATTCAACTACGATGTTACGTTTGTTTTTGGGATAAATACATCCCAACTATTCCCGACTACGGAACCTTCTTTTTTGCGTGGTTCGACACGCACTTCGCCGGTTTTTACCACTAAAAGCGTGTAATCGCTCCAGAATTTAACGGCCTTATTTTAAGCAACGTAATAAAAGTACTTAGTTTTTCTTTCATGGCTGCTCTAATTGCAGTACGAGTAGATCACAATAATACAGTAATACACACACATTAGTTAAAATGTATTCAGGAAAAAAATGACCGTTGCAAATAGGACACACAATACATAAAAACATATTTTAATCCGGGGGGGACGCCCCAGAAAGACATATAGTGACCTCGTTAATTATGTTCTTCAAAAAGGTCAGGTGCGTAGTACTCGCAACCGGCGTGCGTGTATGACCAGATGTATGAACGTAAACGAAGCAAAAGGAGTATGTAAGGAGCGTAGCAGGTGGCGTTCTATAGTTTCTGCCTACCCCCATGGGAAGAAGAAGTGAATGATACATAAAGTATGTATGTATGTATATTTTAATCCACTGATCAGATGATAGTATCATCGATCCATCACACACGTCACAAAGTCTGTGAGGAGATACATTGTGGAGAAACCCTTCAATAATGTTTATGACGCATCTTTCCTATGCGTCATACCTTACACCCTCCAGAATTTAAAGAGCAAACATCAGAGCTGTCCAGCTTAGTTATTCGCAACCGTTCGATACGCTTCCGTGCCGAAACAAACACCAATCGAAGGAGTTCTAACACTAAACATAACATAATATAACATCACGCCTTGTTTCCCCGAAGGGTTGGGCAGAAGTGTACCTGTAGTACACCCACATTTCGCCAGTTATGTTATAAGTCCCATGTAATAGGGGGCGAGCCTATTGCCATCAACCGGGCACAAATCCAGACACTGAGCTGAGAAATTCCAGATAGAAAAACCCAATAACACTTTGCCCGACCCGGGAATCGAACCCAGGACCTCATGCTCAGTAGTAGCGCTTGCAACCACTAGACCAGCGATACAGTTAACACTAAACGGTGTTCACAAATCTGAAACCTGAAATCTTAATCGTTTAAATCCAATAGACGACCGCTATTCTTTCGACAGCCATTTGCTGTCGGGGATAATGCAAACCAGAGGGGCAATTCCCGTTTTTGCATTATAATATCAGTATCAATCCGTCAAAAACGTTCGCATTCTAATCTCAGTCTCCATATGTTAAAAAATCCTGGTAATTTTTGACATTAATTGTCACAGATATGAAATTGTGACTAGATTTTGAATGTTTTTAAGTACTTACAAGAATTGGCCTATCCAAATCACTACAAGTAGGTTGGACAACGTTTGAGTTGGTCTAATAACACAAGAAAACGAAGACTTCAAAATCAAAATCAAAAGTCATTTATTCAGACTAGGCTGAGAATCAGCAATTTTCGAATTTCAAAATTACATAAGACAGTCCCCCAAACCACCCGCCCTTCACCACTTCCTTGAGTTTTATCTGGGAAGAAGAAGTGGCGCAACAAACTCCCCAGAGTCCAAAGACTCTCGAATCCGATAATTCCTAAACAACCGGACTTCTCATAACAAAGGCCGGTTGTATAAATCACAACACTATCATTGTTACAATATAAAATAGTACCACTAGTGCGGGGAAGTGACCGGCTGATGGATGATGGATGATGATGGATGGCGCATAGCACACGTTATTGTGGATGTTGCATGTTATACAATATGTAACAAAAACCCTGTTGTTCCTTTTAGAAATGTATACATTTACCTACAAGCAGAACATTGATGAAATTATAATTTAAAAAAAATAAGCAGGCTAGTCGAGAGGTAAAAATCAAATAACTATTAAAATCGACACATTCAAAAATTATTACTCGTAAGATTGCTTTTGATACACTTCACTTATTTGTATATCTGATAGAAAATAGACGTGGGTGTTGGAACTAATTATCAGCGTACCATTTTTGAAACTGTTATGCAATGTTGGGCCACAAAAGGGATGAATTTATTTATTTTACTTTAACATAAAATGGCAGTAAACGCCTTCGAACTCCCATGTCATAGGGAGCCATTAAACAGGCATAAATCTAAACCCCTCGACTGCTTCTGAGAATTCCACCAGAATTTCTGGTGGAAAAATTCAATAAGACGTGAGTGCTTGGGTAACCCAAGACCTCAAAAAAAAAGTGTTTTTAATATATAATAACAATTTATGTCACTGCTTCATACAATTTTAATTAAAATCAATAAATGCGTTTCACTACTAAACTTGATGTGATGTAACAATTTTATTTATACATCGCAAATAGTTTAAAGGTCGCAAATCATAATTACATAGGTACTATGAATCCAGTAAAAAAGATTTTTTTACTTTGTTGCACAGTGTTATTGTTCCCCGATGACGATGTTGGTCCCATGGAGAATTTTGTTCAGTTTAATGGTCTGTACACACGGCTACAAATCAAGCTATACATTTCCAATATAAACTGACCTCTCATTCTACGGAAATCCTATACAACGCGAGATCTGGTTATACTGGAAAGGTGTAGCTTGATATGTAGCCGTGTGTACCATATTTCACAACACCTTTCGAATACATTTTGTATAATTAAACAATCTATAAAAACAGTAAATAATGTTGCAAGTAGTCAGGCATCCACTGAAAAACAATATTTACGTTTTCACTAACACTAGGGGACGCCTAATTGAATGTTGGATTTTCAACGCTTCAATTTTCAAGCTGAAAATCCAACAGAGCGCTGTTATTTTGGCATTCATTTAGATCAGGGATTCCCAAACTATTTTGGGCAAGAGACCCCTTTTCCAAAATGAACTGATACCTCAGACCCCCATATCCATTTTTTTCCATCTAGTACGAACTTGTGCACGCTTGTCGACTTGTTGAGTTTTTTTTAGGTACAACAATGAAACTTCATACTAAAATATTAGTAATTCTTATAACGAGATGGTACACGTAAACGTTACACAACTTATACAGTATTCTTGAAAGCAGTGTTGGCCCAAAGTTAATCTGATTAACGATTAAAAATCATAATCAATTTTTTTTATTAAGATCAATCATTTTAATAATTTTAAACTTCATTAAGATTACATAATGAAGTTTAAAATGATTAAGATAATTAATCATAATCATTAATCGTTATTTTGATTGTTTCATTAACTATTAACTACTTATTTATTTATTTTTTTTTTTTTGGATTTGAAGAGTTTACACTCTTTCGAGTGAAACTAATAAACATGCAGCCGTTGCAACTCTGTGTTACCAAAGATTTAAAAAAAAAGTGGCTAGTATGTCTAACTGCCGCTAATCAAATAAGTGTATAAACATTTTTAAATCAGTCGTAAGGAAGGAAATGTCAGAAATCCCAGAGCTTTTAACAGTCAACAATGCAACCAATAAATAACACACGCCACCGAGAAGACGAGATTTTTTAATTTCAATTCCGACTCTGGCAGTGAAGCGGAATCAGTTGATACTAAAGAGAGCGGGTATGATCATTTAGTTTTTTTTTGCCGAGGGAAACCAAGAACGAGAGCTTCTACAAAGTTATCCTGATATAGGCAGTGTTTATTAAGTACAATACACCAATGCCGTCCTCTGGCTCGGTAGAAATAATGTTTTATTTTACAACTATGCTAAATAAACCTAGGTCACACAAATTATCTGATAACTTATTTGAAAAGAGTAGTTATGAAATGTAACTTGAACATCAAGAAATCAGAAATGTAAAGATCGGAGGTTAGTTGACTGAAGATATTCTTCAAAATTAAAATTTTGTGTATTTGAACGTTAGAAATTATTTTCTTGTTCTTTGAATAATTAATAAAAATATTTTAAGAAACCTGTGTCATTATTTTTCATAATTTCTTTGACACAGAATTAATAACATTGATGGAAGTATTAGTTTATAATCAAGTTAATTAATTGATTAATGATTAACGCCAATAACCATGATTAAGATTACTTTTTTAATCATGATTATTCTAATCATGATTAATGTAATCTGATTAAAATTATTCAAATTAATTACTTGATTAAAAAATAATTGATTAATGCCAACACTGCTTGAAACTTTCATATAAGAACTTGTGTTAATGAATAGGGGTCGATTTTTAGACGTCGTCGACCCCCAAAATAAGTTTTTGTTTGTGTCGACCCCTGGGAAATCGATTTCGACCCCTTGGGGTCGATATCGAGCACTTTGGGAATCCCTGATTTAGATGATGGCTGCCAGCTTCCCTAGAGGTAGGTTCAATACAACCAATTGGCAGCATTTGGGTTGGACTCTTAAGCGGCGTTTCATTTTAAAAAATCGGCCAATTGCGTGTCGGACTACGAACAATGAAGGGCCCGTAGTTGGGAAGTTGGGATGAATTTATCCCAAAAACAAACTTAACATTATAGTTGAAAAACATATTCTCCCATACATTGATATATGTATATATGCCACGCTCAAGTCTCCAACTGTCAATTACAACAAATTTAAGTTGCGTCAACTATTACTCGTTAACTTGTAATAGTTTTCGAAAAGCCTATCTATCGATACCCCACACCATGTGGTAGACGAGAAAAAAAATATCATCCCCACATTACGTGAAAAGGAGGTACCCTAAAAAAATGTTTTTTAAGATTTTATTTTAGCGTTTTGTCGGCGTGATAAATATGTATACCTATGCCAAATTACAGCTTTCTAGTACCAAGCGTCTCTGAGCTACAGCGGGGACAGACAGACAGAGACGGACCCGGACATGGCGAAACTATAAGGGTTCCTTATTTACTACGGAACCCTAAAAATTCGAAATAAAATACACGTTAACCAAAAGGATGCCAATTTCAAAGTCAACATGTAAAATTTACAACTCCTATGAAACTCGTATTCAAATCCGATGTGGGTTCTTAACGTACAGTCGCCTGCACATCAAGTTACCGCAAACTGTAAAATTTTCTCATTCGATTTTGAACATAACCATGAACATTTTAAGGTTTAAAATCGTTTGAAGAAATTTGACAGTTTGTAATGAGATGAAATGAAATTGTTTATTCTGTAAATAGGATATAAGAATCACTTTTACACGTCATATTAAAAAAATGTATAAAAAATAAGCTAGATGGAGTCGACATTTCCTATCTGACTACCCCTGAGAAGAAATGGCGAAACAAACTCAAGGTTCAACATAATCTTGGTCAGATCATGTGAGGACCATGTAGATCCATGTCTGAAATGGTCCTTTTGAGGAAAGAACCACACGGATTGAGTGGACCTGTCCAGTCAGTGAACGCATTTGTCAGTAATCGTGCAGCTCACCTCAGAACTTAAGGAGCTCAACGACTCGACGAACAATACCAAGAAAGGACATTTG
Organism: Atethmia centrago; assembly: GCA_905333075.3. NCBI lineage: Eukaryota > Metazoa > Arthropoda > Insecta > Lepidoptera > Noctuidae > Atethmia > Atethmia centrago. The sequence continues at coordinate 22,201,496 of HG995384.1, forward strand.
GGTAGGCCGCATAAAGTACTCAAAATGCCAGACTATCATTAAAACTAACAGTGAAAAAAAAACAAATTGAAATAAATAAAAATGACCCACATAGTGCTCACATTCACAATAAATTAAAGTAACTTGTGGTAACTTGTTGTGCTGACGACTGTACAATATATCCAGAGCCTCAAGTCTGTTATTACAAGTGTCAGAATGGTCTATCATTGATTTTATAATTGTTGATTTTGACAAGTTTGGTAATCTACTAATATAATGGCGTCATTAATGAGGATCGGAACAGACCATTCTGACACTATTGTAATAGCAGACTTGAGGCCCAGAATGACTGAAACAATAGCTCGACAGTGTAATCCGATCTGACTGTTTCGAGATGTCTCACAAAGACATGCAGATATTTGTGACATCAAACAACAAAGACGGAGTCGGACAGTCGGAAGTTGTGACGTCACATGCAATCGATAGCCCAGGGGATATGGGGTGTTTACTTATGGGCCCGGATACAGTATGATATTGCATTTGTGTTTGGTCAAGATGCCTATAAAAGTATGGGAGATAAACCACGTCACGAATGAATATAATGTTAGTCATTGATATACTTTAATGGGCATACCTACATGTAAGATGATAATGATGATTCAATAGTAATCCTTAAGGCTCATGCAGACTGTCGCGACGGGACGGCGCGACGCGACACCGGTGGAATAATTTATATTTCATGAAATTTATTCTACCGGTGTCGCGTCGCGAAGAAATTCTGTGTTGTAATACGGAAAAATAATAAAACAAATGAGGTGTTGAAGATTGGTCAGGACTCAGGATTGATTCATCTCAGAACACGTCCATTGCGCATTGGCTTAAAGTAATTTAAAAAGCAGTTCAGAAGTTTTGAGATGACTTCTAACCAGCGAAGTCATAAAATTGCCAATTGCCAATAGTATGTATAGCCGTATAAACTGCAGTTATCCTATATAGTATGTATAGCCGTTTATTTTTATTCTATAAATTTTACATACGTATTATATATAGGTAAAATTTATAGAATAAAAATAAACGCCTTTTTTCAATTAAGTAATTCCTAGAAAGAAAAAAAAAGAAATATTGTTTTTAACCGACTTCCAGAAAGGAGGAAGTTCTCAATTCGGATGTTTATATTTCTTTTTTGTATGTTTGCCGACTTCTCCGTCAATTATGGACCAATTTTGAAAATTATTATTTTTGTTTGAAAGGGTATGCTCCCGAGGTGGTCCCAGTATCACCAAGTCATAATCTGATGAAGAGATCGCATGGAAATCGAGGGAAATCCTCAAATTGTATAGACAAACCTATAGCGATTTGGGTATTTTTTATAGTAAGTTGTGCATTTGCTCTCGGAAAGCACCATTTGGTGAAGTGGAACTGATGATGAAGACCACAGATGGCCAACGGAACTACTTAAAAATAATTAGTATTTAACTGGTTGCGAACCGATTAGGTAGGTACTAAAATACAGACTCAAAGACACCGACTTCCGAAATTAAAGTAATTTTTCACTTTGTAGTGTTTTTTAGAAGTCGGTTGAAAAAGCTTTTTACAAAGAAAAAAACATTTGTAAAAAGGTTTTTTACTGTCACAGAAAGACGTGCATAACAAAATTTAAGTTAATTTGAATAAATTATTCTTAATACATAAAATAAAACCAATCAATAATTACGAGCACAGAACAGAAATAGTCGGCAGCTGCGCATCTTGACTATAACAAGAAGGAAGAAGGAAGAACTCAGCATGATGACATACTTGTGTGCCAATCATCACCTGCCTAGCCTTTTCCCAACTAGGTTGGGTTTGGCTTCCAGTCTTACCGGATACCAGTACTTTACACGGAGCGACTGCCCATCTGACCACCACAACCCAGTCACTAGGTAGCACGATACCCCATGGATAAGACTCTCTATCTAAAACTCGATGCGCCACATTAAGGCTCTTGCAGACTGGAGCGATATCGCGGACGCGACAGGCATATTGCTGCCTCTCACGCCCGCGATATCGCGCTAGTCTGCACGAGCCTTTAACACTCTGGGGGCCTACCACCACCTCTTAAGAGGGCTTAATACTCCTCTTTATTTTTATCGTACTTCAGTGTCGTAGGATTTAAATAATACTGCTTGATGAAGTGGTGCTAGGCCCCAGGTACTGAACATAAGGTAATTAACTAAGTACATAGGTCCTAACATAAATAATATCACGCATGTGCATGTAATCCCCAAAAAGTTAGGCAGAGGTGTACCTATAGTAGGGTACACCCACATTTCGCCAGTTATGTTTAAATCCCATAAAATAAGGGGCGAGGCTCGTACCATCAGTAATCAGTAAATCAGTAATTAGTAAATGCAGGTCCACAAACCTTATTTTGTGCACTGTATACGCTAAAAATAATGAAGATTATAGAAATATGTTGCAAAAGATCCCCCACATGACAAAATGCGCTTAAAACAAAACACCGTGTAACTTTATATCACTTTGTTAAATTTATTTCATCAAGGGCTGATTTTTCAATAGTCAGATAACTTTTATCTGAGGAATTAAAATGTCGGTATGACATATTTTCTATAGATAAGCTGTCAAACCGCCATTTTTATTCATCAGATAAAAGTTATGTCTATTGAAAAATCAGCCCTTAATGACTTGTCAAATACTCTTAACCAAGTAATAAACAATATTCTATTCTATTCTATGCCTCGTACCATCAACCGGCCACACATCCAGAGTCCGGGCCGGTGCACTTTGCCTGACCTGGGAATCGAACCCAGGACCTCATGCTTAGGAGTAACGCTTGCAACCTAGACCAACGAGGCAGACAAACAAATAAGCTACTATTTTCGATGATTTCGAATCAATAAACAAATAAGGTCAAGGATCGTTATTCATTATAGTCGCTTATCGCCCATTAGCCCCGATTAATGCATAAACGACTACAAATTAATAATATAAGTTATTACAGATAGATTAAATAATACCAAACAAAATGGTTAACTAATTATTTTATCAATTAGGTACCTAAAACCTACTTAAAGTTTGATAAAATCGTTTATATTTATTATTTGTCCCTATTGATTTATTTAAAGGCTTCCGCAGACAGGCACGACGCGACAGCACGACGCGACTCTAGTAAAACAATTCCTACGAAAACTTCATGGAAATTGTTCTACCAGAATCGCGTCGCACTGCTGCGGCGCGCCTGTCAGCGGGAGTCTTAAAGAGTCGTTTGAATGCTATTTGAAACTTCATAGTTCGTTGCTTAGAGCCAATTTATATGTTAATGCTAAAATAACTAAATTGACTCAGTTATTTGAAGATCACATTCATACAAACAAACACTGTATTAACTGTATTCTTTAATACCTTGCCACAATTGCCACCTACTATTAAAAGTTCCCATAGACAGGCGCGACGCGACGCGACATTAGCAGCACAATTTCTATAAAAACTTCATGAAAAGTGTCGCGCTGCCTGTCGCGCCCGCGATATTGCGCCAGTCTGTACGAGCTTTTATTTATTTATATATATTTTATTGTACACCAGATTATACATTACAAAAAGAAATATACACTACAAAAACCTTTATCCTCCAAAATTTAAGTAAACATCATACAATGCGTGTGTCTATAATATCATAATATCAATATTTGATCCCTACAAAGTACTTGCACATGACTATATGCAATACACAGCTTTTAAACAAAATTTCCGAGAAAACTAACAGAAATGTATACAATATTGTTGACAGAGCAAAAAGCCTTAAGTAGGTACTCAGAAGACCAAGCATACGCCGGCCGCTTGCTCAAACTCCATGATTCAATACATTAAATGTACAAGATTCTATACACAAACTTCCTTATTTATGAATAAACGTTGCTGAACTATGAATTTTTTGACGTTTAAACGTCTATTAACTTTAAGGAACGTTTTAAATAACTAGCAACCCGCCCCGGCTTCGCACGGGTATCAGAGTATTATAAGCCTACATTTTTGTTTCTGTCGTAGTGTCGTATCAGCATGTTGCGTGCGTATATTTCAGTCCATTTACACAAAACCTTAATTAATTATACACGTAAATGTTTCTCATGAATCACACCATCCATTGGTGAAAACAGACAGACGCGACTTTGTTTTAATATGTAGTGAAGAGGTATATAAACAGTTAAAAGGTAATAAGGCATAAGCGACATATTGGTCGAAAATGAGTTATGAATGCTACTTAATCTCTATTTTAAGTAGGATTACATTCATAACTCATTTTCGACCAAAATGTCGCATAGGCCTTATTACCTTTGAAACGTCGATATGATGTACAAGATTCTATACATAAAATGTATGTATACTCGACAAATATGAACGCAATCAACGAAGAAGGCTAGCGATTGAGAAATGACGACGGATATATATAATTTTCTAGCTATGTGGTACGTAATAATGTACAAATGATATTACTCAATATTGTATAATTATGATTATGTTACATCTGCAGTATTTGCAGGATATAGGTACAGAATAATTATGCAGATTATGAACTTACAAGGGAAGCTTGGTGAAGCACAACGCTTGATTTTTAACACACAAAGATGGGGACAAGTTTAGGCACGTGTAAAAAGATATCTGTCTAAAGAGCGTAGGTAAAGTTAAGAAAAATTTAAGAGATATTCTTCTAAAATAATCGGTTGAAGTTAATAATGTTTTTTCAACTGTCTGTGACGAAACCCGAGCAAACTTATAATGGAATTAAAAATGAAAACCAACCTGCACTGAATAAGCTTTGTGTTTGATGGGTGGTTCTTATCGGCCGTAGAAGAGGCCTTAATTTGCTCTGCCCAAAAGATTATAGAATACACCAGACTGTTACAGATCATCCTGGAGACAAAGCTGAACATTCCTTAGGTGCATGTACCGGCCCTCGAGAGCAGTGGTGGCCCAGCGGTAAGAACCGCGACTTACGAGTTGTAGGGCGTAGGTTAGAACCCTGACAGGCACTTTACTTTTGTGTAAATTATTTCATCACCACTGCTCTCAAAACGGTGAAGGAAAACATCGTGAGGAAACCGACATGTCCTAGAACTAAAAATTCGAAGACATGTGACATCTACCAACCCGCACTGGGCCCGCATAGTGGATTATAGCCCGCTCCCTCTCACAGAGAGGAGGCCTGTGTCCCAGCAGTGGGAACATTATAGGCTGATTATGCTATGTACCGGCCCTCATTCGCTTCGAACTGTAAAGGTGACTTCCCACGGCGCGTGACATTGAGGACGGACGCGGACCAGCCCGCACCGCACCATGACAAGAGTATAGTCCGTGGTAGCGCAGCCGCAGACACGTCCGTCGCGGTGCATCCGATCTGCGGCGAGTCGGTTACTTCAAACGTGCGGTGCGAGTTCTCTTTACGAGTCTTCTTTCACTTTGCATTTTGGAATGCAATTGACTTCGAATTTCAAGACCCACACAGACCGACAGGCACCGTTGGAAGAATCTTGGTGTGCGGTGCGTGGCTGTCCGTGGTCGTCGGCCGTGCAGGCTGGTCCGTGTCCGTCTGCAATATCACACTATTTATGCGAAGCAGCGTGGCAGAAATAGTTATGACGGTAGCACATCAGACGAGCTCCCTCACAGAGTCCTCTACTAATACTACAAGTAGGTATATAAGTAATTATACGGGTTTTGTATATTCAATCGCTTAGAAGATGATACTCTTAAAACTATACAAGTTGTCCCTTAGATTCTTCACCACGTCGCGTCGACGCGCAAACTCTAACCATGAACTCAGTACATGATTCTACCTCACCAACGTATAAATTTTTCGACGGTTAATAAAAAAAAAAAGCTGTTACATATATTTTGACCGTGTGAAACAGTCACCAACCACCAGCAACCAGCCACCCTGTATACTTTACTCATCTTGTAATTATTGTTCAATTGTTTTACGTTACACACATATTAAATAAAGAACTCATTCGAATGCAATGTAAACGACCCTCACACCTGATAGCATATTAATGGTAGTAATGAATGCCTGGCACTCGGCGCATCCGCATAACAAAGGTACACTTGCAGGTAGCGGTAGGGTTACCATTTCGAAATTTCCTATCATCATTCCCTTGCTCGTACCACAATTAATTTGGGGTCGAGTCTTTTTCTTCCCTACTTCTCTATTAGTCGTCATCTCGGTAATCACCCCGTTTCTAGCCATATCATCTTTCACACAGTCCATCCATCTCATCTTTTCTTTATTCATCATCATCTTGGTCTTTCCCTACTCTTATACTCCCCTACTCTATCCTCTTTCATACTCAAAACTTTTCTCACGAAATTTTCCTCATTCCTCCTCATCACAAGCTTATACCATGACAACTGATTTTCAAACAACTTTTCAGTCACCGGTGCCACTTTCACCCTTCCTCGTATGCACTCATTTCTTTTTTTATCCATTCGCGTAACACCACACATACCTCTTAACATTCTCATCTGAGCTGCATGCAATTGTCTTTCGTTCATCCCTTTTGTGGCCTAACATTTTGATCCATACTAGACAGCAGGGCTCACCAATGCTTCATAAATCTTCACACAGACTTATAGAGAATACCACCATTCGGGCACATTATGAGCCAAAGGCAGGCCCACCTTTGGGCCAAGGAAAAATGACTAGGTAACCATTTTAAAACAATTTAATTAGGTGCCTTGTTTTTGTAAAACTTACAATATTTAGTTTGATGCATGGCATTGCATTGCCGTGACAATTTTTTGTGCGCCGCGCCCCACCCCGCTCGCCTGAACTCACCCAGTGCTACCCGAGCCGAATACTTCCGATCGCAAGCTCGCATCACATCCATGCATAATGTAGACAATTAGGTACACAACATTGTCAACATTTATTTTATAATTTTCTTGTATTTTCCGCATTTTTTTTTATTTGGTGGCGGGCCGCACGCGTACCGACAGCGGACCGCGGTCTGTGCATCGCTGCCAGTCTTTTTTTTGGGTGGTAAATTGTCAAATAACTTCTCTCCGCCATCTTTCTTTTTTTGTCAGTTAACTTTTTTTATGTTTCTATGTTATGTTAGTGTGTTTTGGTTTAATTTGTGATTTTCTGTGCGAGTCCCAATAAATACTTTGAAAATCCTTTTAAGTCGAAGAGCGGACAAAGTCTGAACGGGGGGCCAAAAAGCCGGTCATGTCCGGACTAAGCCGGACGGATGGTAACCCTACTTGCAAGTGGCCCAGGCGCATGATTGTATTTACGAGCTCTACTTGGAAGTTAGAGAGGGATGGAAGTCGGACCTTTCATCTCTAACAACCTCTGATAATCCCATCGTTCTTGAACATGGGATTATGATTCAACTAGAAAAACATTTTGTTTGAAAATATTCTAATAAATACTAACTTCCTACTGGATTAAAGGAGCTGGGTGGACTGAAATTAAATAAAACCATAAAAACGTTAAATAGTCCTAGACCTAAAAACCTCATAACCTCGGCCTAGGTACATATTATTAACCATACTGTACCAACGTGGCTGTGATGCAGTGTCCTTGTAGTGGTGGCCCAGTGGTAACGGCCGCGACTTACGCATTGTATGTCGTAGGTTCAGACTCAGACAGGTGTTTTACTTTGTGTAAATTATATCATCACCACTGCTATCAAAACGGTGAAGAAAAACATGTGAGGAAACCGGCATGTCCTAGAGCCAAACATTCGAAGACATGTGACATCTACCAACCCGCACTGGGCCCGCCTAGATTACGGCCCACACTGCCTCTCACAAAGAGGAGGCCTGTGTCCCAGCAGTGGGAACATTGCAGGCTGATTATGTATGTACCAACTTTGCCGATCATTCTAAATAAGGCGCAAATCGCCTTCATATAATGCAAGTAAGTTATGCAAAAAAAATATGTTAAGTATACTAGAACGTACACACATCAATTCTATATGTGAATATTTAAGTATTGTAGTAAAACACTTTATGAAACAAATTCAGGAAGTAATGTGAGTGAGTGTGTAGTGAGTGTTTATCTGAGTTAGGTAGGGTAGGTACCTAGTGTCTTTATGTCATTATGAAATGCACGCCACTACTCGACAAATGGTAAATGATTTATATTTCTCTAAGTAGGTTTATACAAACACTTTTACATGTCAATCATATTTTTTAAATAAAGCTAGATGAGGTCGGCGTTTCCTATCTGACTACTCTGAGAAGAAAGGCCGAAACAAACTCAAGAGGTCACAGTCTCTTTTAAAGTCTACACATAATCTTGGTCAGATCATGTGAAGGCCATGTAGATTGGTGACCTCAAAGGACCATTTCATGGGGGTAACCATCACCTCTTATAGAAGTATTATTATAATATTACTTCACAGTGGGAAAGTGATGGAGCTATACAGGACATATAGCTCCATCTCTTTCTCACGCTAAAGTAATATTGAAATAATACTGCTTTAAGAGGTGATGGTTACCCCCCTGGTCCTTTTTAGAAAAGAACCATACAGATTGAGTGGACCTGTCCAGTCAGTGCACGCATTTGTCAGTAATTGTGCAGCTCAACTCAGAACTTAAGGAGCTCAACGATGCGACGAACAATACCAAAGAAAGAACATTTGGGTAGGCCGCATAAATTAGGTACTCAAACTGCCAGACCATGATTAATACTAAATGAGAAAAAAAAAGACAACAATGACCCACATAGCCTTCACATACACAATAATTGAAAACAATATAATACTTTACACCCTTAATAAAAATCTTAAATTCATCCACTGACAGTCAACTTGCAGCTTAAATCTCCCAGCTCAGCGTATGTCTAAAAGAGTTCCTTATAACGAAGGGGACAACGAAGGAAGGCTTTTTAAAATTTCATCCCTATTGGCCTATTTGGCGCAGCCTTAGTGGGGCACACATTAATGTTTTAAGTATTTTCTGTTTTTTTTGTTTTTGTATGAATATTGTGTACCTTAACCTGTGTCAAATAAATTTATTTTCATTCTTTCATTCATCCCCTCAAGGGGTTAATTAGGGGATCAAAGTTTGTATGGAAATTCGTCATTTTTGCTGTTGGGAAATCCCATCAGGCATACGACTTGTAATTACTAACTGTTCATATCAATCGATTTCCTGTCGCCAAGTACCGCCAGCTAAATGTAAACAGTTTACGTTGCCGCGCGGTTTTTACTCGCTCTATGTTAATTTTAGACGCGCGGCTGTGCCGGCGCTCTCGATCGCCAGATTCCCGTCTAGGGAACATACATAAATTACGTCACACGACTTTCATGATTTTTGGAGCCTCACTCGTTCTTGTCGAGAAGCAGTATGCGTTAGCTTTAGAAAAGTTCAGAAACCATTCCTTAGATACCTTTACAAGCACTTGTACGGGTTTTATCCTCTTTTGTATCCCACAAAATTCATTTTGGGTTGCTTAAGTTTCAATTCTCTAGAAGTGAGATGGTCGCGTGATCATATGACTGTAATATACAGTGTGTTGTGTTAAACGAAGGACATACTTTATGGGAGTGTAGTACTCATGAAAATTATCAACTTTCACTATGGGACCAACCCTGAAATCGCGAAAAAAAATCAGCTGCTCCATATGTTTATGATTTGCATAACTCGACAAAATGTCACAACAGTCGACTTTTTTTTTCATATTTTATCGTTGTTCCTATAGCAAAAGTTGATAATTTTTATAAGAACTAAACTCCCATCAAGTATGTATATCCTTCGTTTAACCTAACACACTGTATAAAATTCTTAGGGGGATTATTGATGTTCATGATCTGCATAATGAAATCTGCAATCTATTTGTTCCAGACAATTACTGTCGTGGCAGAAAACACCACTTACTGGCTGTTCCAACTTGCCGTACTGTTGCACACTCCAAGTCACCTATTCCTCGGACATTAGCCGGTATTAACGCTCTCCTGAACTCAAACACAGAACAAACATATCAGCGAGATAAATGTTTGCGAATGAATGGAAGATGATACAGTCAGAATGTTTGATTTTCGTGAGAGGAATGCATGACTGTGTTAAATAAATTATATGTTTAATTGGTCAAGGACAGCTAATGAGACACAATTGATTTTTTATTGTTTGACTCCGAATTAGTGTCGCGCGGGGCTTAACAGGTTAAATAGTGTAATTGGCTTCGGCCGTTCTATTTAAAATAAAATAAATTAATTGTGAGAGGTGACATATTTGTGTGACGTCACATATTTTTCAATTTTTTAATTAAACATTAATAGATTTGGTAACATTGTAAAGTTTCTCGTTTGAGGTAGAAGTTTACAGTATTTTAATACTTATTTTTTATGGGCGCAAATTGTGAGTGGCGTATTCATCTGTGGTGTGCGGTGTGCCAAAAGCTGTGTTCATTCATTGAAGGCAAGACAGTAATTTATAAACTTCATATGATGAATTAAAATAAAATTAGGAACAGATAAACTCAAATTGCGATTAACAGAAACTGAAAAGCATTAATTTCAATAAAACCAGTTACAGGCACTTTTGAATTGTCGCAGTCGGTCAGAAAGACGACCGGCGACGACGGTTCCTATGGATAAGAACAGGCAGGAAACTCCATGGACAAATTATTGGATACATCATCTATGTTGAAATTACAGATTAATCAATATTCATAAAGGCTTGTACAGACTGAGGCGATATTGCAGGCGCAATAGGCATTTTGCTGCCTGACGCGCCCGCGATATCGCGCTAGTCTGCACGAGCCTTAATACTGTGTATCATAAATACCTACTATTACTATTATGGAAAACTACATAAATAACATAACAAAATTAATTACCGGCAGACTACAACTCATTGATAAAATTAGTTTGCTGACAATTATTATAATTCATAGACCGCAGGGATCGTAAACCTTTTCCAGAAATTCTAGGAACGACATTGATATAGATTGAAGAAAGAAATCTAAATGCTGGATTTTATTTATAAAAAAAATCCAGCATTTAGATTTCTTTATTGATTACTGACAGTGCACTGAAATGGGCAAAAACAGTAAAGAGCTAAACAGTTATTTCAATTGGATGAACATTAAAGTTTACTGAAACAGTTTCTTTTAAGTATTGCTTATTTAGAGCTTAAGAGATGCACAGTAAAATCTACTGTTATAACTCAACTGTTTTTTTCTTCTGTTAGTTTTACTTCTTTGGACAATAGGCTCTATTTTTACTGACCAAAGCGGTGAATATTACCGAAAAATGGATATTTTTTTGTTTCAGTGTGCCTTGTAAAATATTGAATTCCTTATTTCCTTGTTTGTGCGACTCATTACGGATTTTAGGCAACTAATTGAGTATTTTTTTTTAACTTGGCTTTATTTCCCAGACAGGTAACGGTAGCAATAATTTTCCAAAACAAATCCCAAGTTTGGCTAGCAGATACAAATAGAAAGAAAAATTGGTTTATTTGTCACAGAAACACATCTATGATCAGGAGCACAGAACAGAAATAGTCGGCAGCTGCGCGTCGCGTCGTGACTGTGACAAGAAGGCTTCCACTCAGCATGATACTGTGCTATGGTAAAATGTTCATCACTCCTGTCGTAGGCAATTCATCTACGAATAATTACTACACTATACTAATATAATAAAGCTGAATAACTTTGCTTTTTGTTTGAACGCATTAATCTCTGGAACTATCAGTCGAATTTGAAAAAATCTATTTAAGGCGCAGATATAATGATTTTAGTGACTTTTAAATCTGGTATTACGCTTTCATACAATGCAAGTAGGTAAGTTGTGCAAAAAATGTATGTTAAACTAGAACGCGTACACATCAATTATTTATGTGAATATATTTAAGTATTCTAGTAAAATACTTTATGGAATAAATTCAGGAAGTAATGTTTACCCAAAGCATAAAAAAACGATATTACTTTCAAACTACTTAATATATTTTTATGATTTTTGATGAACATGCTATTTTATCATCTATAATTCCATTTGTGATTTTTTTCAAATATTCTTAATTTCGTTGCTTAAAATAAATATTCCCCATGAAACCGAGCGACACGACGCGGCGTGAACGCGACGCATATTTGTATGGCCAAGGTCAATGGCGATTTCCCGACCCTTAACATCACGCTAAGACTTGGGAGTCACGTAAAAAGAAAAAAAAACTGACAAAACGCAATGCGAAAACGAAGTAATAGCGTGGGCGATGCCATGCAACGCGGTGGGTCGGGTGCCGAAATTCCAAGCGGACGAAGTCACGGGCAGAAGCTAGTTACCTGTAACCAGCTTAGTTATAAACACCAGCTTGGTTATAACCATGCAATTAGCGATGATAACACTATATCCTCAAGTGTAAATGCGTGATCTGTATTAGTAATGCTGCTTGTATGCATACCAAAGAGAGTCGCCATATTAATTGTGTGGTTGCATCATTTGTCGGTTAACAATATTTGAATGTTATGTGTGAATTTGAAACCATTGGGATACCGAGGCCCCTGACAACACAGGCAACGGAAGGAACACATCCACGCGCGCCTTAAAGAAATGTCGTCAGCACAAATGTAGGGGTCAACTTGGGCCGATGCCTGCCGGGATCGCGGGGAGGTACTAAAGGGTCACCGAAGCCCCTGGCAACACAGGCAACAGGAAGGAATACGGGTGGGTTTTAGTCAGTAAGAGTCTGACACACCCTCTCGCTCCGCCCAGAGCGGGAGAAGTTATTTGATAAATTCCAAACAAAAAAAAGAAAAGGATTTGGTGTATAGGAAACCAGCACCCCTAATGCGTAATATACTTTCAACAGCAATCCGAGGGTTTTTGAAGGAAATTTCTGATCAATTGATTTATTGGTTTGGAAAATTCGTCTGCACACTAACTGTCAAAATGAAAGGCATAAAGGCTCGTGCAGACTGGGGCGATATCGCCGGCGCGACAGGCATGTTGCTGCCTTTCGCGCTCACGATATCGCGCTAGTCTGCACGAGCCTTTATGATAGATTGCCATTCTATGTGTGTCGGTGAATAACCCCGCAGGGTTACGCTGGTATGCATTTATATCAGTCTTAATAAAAATCTATAGAATTTTGGTATCGCAGGCGAGGATTAGTTACACCATATTTCGGGTTATTGGTTTGTCTCCGCCTGCGGTACCAAAGTTCTAATAATGCTTGTTTTTCTGTTTTCAGTAATGTGTTTTTGAAGTCGGGTTTTTGTTTTTTAAATAATTTGTTTTATTTCAAGCTTTTCAGTTTTATTAATGTATATATATGGAATTGACTCATTACTAGCTTTTATTAAACATCAATATTGTTGTCATTTATTTAAAAAAAACCTCCCCCCCCCCCCCCCTTTTTTATATTTGCAGATGCAATATATAAATATTAAATAGCCTATGTCACTCCCACAATGAAGACGAATCATAACGTCAGCTCTAAGGTTAAAATCCATCAAGCCGTTTAGGCTACAGAGCGTGCCAAAGAATTAGACATACATACTTACTCTCGAAAAACATTAATCTCCTTCTGGGGCAGTCGGAATTTAGCTTAAATAACGTGACTTAGCAAATGTAACTATGAACCACCTAAAACTTAATTTTAAACCAAAAACCGCATGCATTAAAGTCGGTGAAAAAAAACGGACTCGGCAAAAATGAAGTAGCCAAACATTTGTTGTGTTTTGTACGTCGGATCCAATTACCAATATTCTGGTTTGATTTTAAAACGCTCACTTTGTTGTAGTCAGTCGTGTTATTGAAATTCGAGTACGTTTTTTATCGTGTTCAAAACATAGTCGATTTCGCGTTGCTGGCTACTTCTTTGATCGGAATATATTTTGGCCGGTTTTTGACGAAAGCCAATAAACCTTTTGGCAAAGCAGTTACTTTGTTCTAACATCATTACTTGATTCATAATAAGGAAATTTATGTAAGAAGCACCATTGTAATGTTATTATTTTGCGAATATATCAAGGTTTTTCAAAAATGCCTGTTGAGAATAATGACCATGTGTTGATGAAAATGACAATACAATGAGGATAAATGACTGATGTTATGAATAATGACTTCTAATGTTAATTGCGGGGGTAAAAAACGTCCAAATAAATAAATCAAACACAAAATTAACAATCAACATAATTTTAATAGTAAAATCACAGTTTGTTCAATTATATCCAATGTTTGATTCACATAACTTCTTCACTTTTTATACATAAACCTATATTAATACTTGACTTATTGCACAAGATTGAACAATGATCGTTTGAAATATGTCAGCCTAGTATGTCAAAATTTTGATAGTTTGATATAAATTGTACGTAGATACGTATGTCGAAAGACATACAGAATAAATTATTCTCACCCGCTAGTAATACAAAATTATAGATTATACTTCGAATACAAATAAACATTACACAATACCAATTACAACAATATTAATCGTGGCAAACATTTCAATCATTTTCTTCCGTTTATTTCAACGAATAATAATATATCTAAGGATTTTTTCCACTAATAAGATTATATAAATATACTGTCTTTTTATAAATTGTTAACAAAAAACAAACAGTTATTAGGTAGTTTTTAAATGAGGTACCAACCTAAAAACATGTTAATTAAAGCTTAGCCTTTCTTATTATTTATTCATAAACATATCTTTTCTATCAGTCATAATATTTTCAGTTACACACGCCCTCACATGAACCTACCCCAATCTTTATTTCTCTAACAAACATTAATTACTTGTTTATTTTTATAAAAATCATATTTTATGAAAAAAAAAACAACAAAACAACTAATCACTTGTGAATCTGCTACAGAAAATTGACAGATGGACCCCCATGGACAGGCTGATGTATTGGGCGTCTGAACAATCACAGCTAGTTTTACATAATTATTAATAAAAGGGAAACATAATTAATAGAGAAAAAATCAAAACATCTTTGATGTTGATGGTTTAGGATCTTTGAAAGGATCGATAACTGTGTTACCCTGTTTTATTGTTACATCAGAAAGGATGTTTATTTTTTTTGGATTATAAGTGTGATGATTGGCTTTGGACATCGGAGCAACATAATCAGGATCAATATTTTCCACATATTCATGATTATTATTTGTGATACGACCTAAATCATACCCATGAATACATTTTTTATCAGCATTACAATCAAAGCAACTTAGTGTTCTTAAAACTGTTTGTGGGACTGTTACATCCCAAAGGACCTGATATACGGAAAGGGTGCCCTTAAATGGTTTCAAGTTAGTTGGTATCAAGCTTTCTTTTGTTATGATCTCACTTTCATCCACTTTTTTAATAGTAATATTTTCAACTGTATTTGTTATTATGTCACAGAATTGATCATATGTGCCAATATCTTGACCATAAAGAACCATGCGGTCGGCAGTCCTTTTAAGGACTGCTCCCACGCCATCCGGAGCACCCTTTCCATGACCAGCTTCGGAATAGTTCCATGTTATTTTAACGATTTGAGGAAAATCCTTACGTATTTGACTTATTATAAAAAACATGTATTTGTTCCTGTATTGGGACGACGGAGAATCGGATAAGAAGTGTAACGTGTCTATAAAGGGATTTACTTTAAGAATGTGCTGTAATAAGGGCACCAAATGAGCCCAAATAGCTGGTGCGTCATGACGCAAACAATCACTGATTGTGCATGCTGATATAGGAGTTACAAAGCCTGATCTAAAATTATGGGTATACATAACCGAAGTGTGTAGGGAAACTTGCTGGCGACTGCCCCCGAAATGGAACGACTGTACTTCAGCAGCAAATTTCAAGGAATAATTTTCCGAAAAATCTACATGAAGACAAGCATCCTGAAGCGTAAGGTTCTGTTTAAGCGTTTTAATAGAATTATATTGTGAAACAATTTTAAAAACGTGATTATAAAAAGGTATCAAATCTGCTTCAAGTTTCTTTATAGCTGCTGAAATACTAATCGTATCTTTAAATTTTTGTGTTAGCTGTTGTTGTTTTTTGCTGCCGTTTTTAAGTATAACCTCTTTTACTGATTTTTTCCATTCGTAAAAGGTAACATTGCCACTAGAAATGTTAAAATATTCGAGTTTATTTAAGGCGCAAATATTACAGGTTCTATTTAAACAAGCCGAGCGCCTAGGGTCACAGCATAGCTTGGATAGTACCTCATCACTAGATTTTACATTTATTATGCCAGCTTTATGAAGAGCTTTTATCAATAAATCTATATTACAATGACGAGAACATAAACAGGTATCCCTATTTATCGGTTTTGGAAACACTGTCCAAAAAGGCCTCAATTTGCAGAAATAGGAGTAACTTATTCTTATGTTGCTCTCAGATCGAAATTTGAAATATAGTGTTTTTAAAGGTGCATTAAGATATCGTTTTTGCATCTTTATTTTGTTTTTCGTAACAAATTCTTTCTTACCGGCAGCGATAATGCTGTTTGCATCATCAGTGTAGAATTGTCTAACTTTTTCCACATACCATTTCTCTTCCGCTTCCATGACAACTTTAGTTTTTGACTTACATAAAACTGGCGTACAATAATTGTCGTCATTTGTTTGTTGCTTATTGAGAGTTTTATTTAATCTTTGTATAGTTTTCCTTTGATTTTCAATTTTCTTTTTATATATTTTAATAATGCTAATCAGTTGACTTTTCTTTTTACGTTCTTTGTTTCTAATTTTTCTTACCGCCTCCTTCAGGGCTGAAGAATATTCATGTAAAGGATCTTCTTTCTGTTCTGTAACATCAACACTAGACTCTTCTGCTGCTATTGGTTCTATAGCTACAGCATCAAATGTAGGTTCCTTCTCTTTTTCTCTCTTTTTACGTAGTCTGTATCTAAAATAATGCAGAATATATTATATTTAAATGCTTATATATCTATATTTGTTTACTGATTATGTAATGTTATATGAATGTATGTTTTGTTTGATGTCAAGAACATAATATAAGATATACAATGTATGTACCTACCTCTTAGAATTCTCCTTCCATTTTTTGCTTTGTTCGCGTTGGGCACGAGGAGTTAATTTGACAATTGGCTTTAGTTTACCCTCTTCTTTTCTTCTTTTATATTTGTTCCGCCTTTTTTCCTGTTCTATAGCCAAAAGCTCTGGATCATTTTTAATTTCTTGATATCTGCGCTTCTGACAGAATCTCTGTTTTGCTTTACGACTTTCTTCAGATTGCTTCTTCCTAGGCATGTCGATGTCTTATCTAAAAATAATAAAATTATTTTTAATTAAGCATAATAAAAATATATGTATACAACAGCTGAAACAGGTACGAGTAGGTACTCAAAGCGAGTCATGTAAAAAATTCGTAAAATATGGTCACATTTTGATATTTTACGTCTATATTTACGTACGAGATAGTAATACCTACCTAATAATTATACACTGCCAACTTGTCTTTAGGTAAAGAAGTGTTGATACTTAATTAAGAGTATTGTTTACAATAATATCAATACCCCGCGTCATTACCCTAATAGGTTGTCATTGTTAAAAACACCGACGTCATTAATCTAACCCATCCGTCATTATACTTTACATACGTTTTCAGGATAATGATATTATCAATAATGACGATCACAAGAAAGCATGTCGTAACTTGTCGAAAATGAAACAATCTTGCTTAATACACCTCAAGAGGGATTTAAACCCTTTAACGATATATAATGAAAGCAGAAATTATGATAAGCACAATAGTTAATTGCTACGATATGCTAAAAAAGGATAATGACTTAAAAAAAACACATTTTGGAGAATCAAATTCAAACTTACCTTTCAGAGAAATCCCACACGTGCAGTCCGTTCAAAGTGTATGGCTCAACTGAGGGGCGCCGAGGGGTTGCCCACAGGCACTGAACTGACTTTGTTGGAGTTTCCGGAACGTAGATAAATTGCAAACATATTTTGTTTTAATAATGACGATTTTTTTGTAACAATTTTTAACAGGCTGATTTTTTAATTTGTTTATTAAGTGAAAACTTTAAAATTTTGAGATAGAAGATATTAGATCTTTGAAGTTAACTTCGCATTTAAAAAAAATATTTTTATTTCTATTTGAATATTTTATGTGACCAAATAGCCGGAAACAGGCGTATGGGACACAGGAGTTAATGACGATTCGAGTAAAATTTTGCATATAAATGTAATTAAAATAATTTCTAAATTTGTTTTTTATCGATGGATAGTTGCACTAGTGGTAAAGTATCGGAAATCATTCAGTTTTCTCCTATTGTAGTTTTATTAGTCAGGATACTAAGGCCGGAATCGTTTTATCCTCAACATTAGAGAATGTCCCTGCTCCAAAGAAAAAACACTAAACCTAGCGATTGGTACATGTCGCATGTCTTCGAGTTTTTGGTTCTAGTTCATGTCGTTTTCCTCACGATATTTTCCTCCACTGTTGTCATAGAGCATCGTCATTCTATAGCCCTTTTTCCAATTTATTTGGGGCCCCGGGCCTGGTCCTTACCGGACGGTGAGCTACCCATTGCTCACCGTCCGCAAGCCCGCGCCTACGGTGGCCGGAAATCCGCCCGCGATTCCCGACGCCCAGGGCGTCTCCTGCGGCGGCTAGGGGCGTGAGGGCGCGAAATTTGCCTTTCCCTCAATCGTCCCGCCTCCTCCTTCGCGAGCATTACTGCTTCGCAGAAGGAGGTGACGGCTGCCCATGCCCTCTCGCTCCGTACCATGGCCTGAACCAGGGCCGGACGCGAGAGATCTCTGCCGCCGATCGCCTCCACGAGGACACGGCGTTGCTCTGCCCAAGCCGGGCAGACCTCCACCGTATGCTCCACCGTGTCCTCCGGGCGATCCACACAGTGGTGACACCCGGGCGTTTGGGGTCAGCGCAACTTGTCTTTTTCTTCGGTAGCCACCCCCTTTCTAGCCATATCATCTTTCACACAGTACATCCATCGTTTCTTTTGTCTTTCCAAACTCTTATAGCCACATTCATAGTCAAAATTCTCCTGAAAACATCGTGAGGAAACCGGCATGTCCTAGAACCAAAAATTCGAAGACATGTGACATCTACCAACCAGCACTGGGCCCGCGTGGTGGATTACGGCCCACTCCCTCTCACAGAGAGGAGGCCTGTGTCCCAGCAGTGGGAACATTACAAGGTGATTATGTTATTATGTATGTACTTAAAATAATATTTATTTTGCCTAACAAAACACACTAACGGTGCTCTTATCACGAGTCTAAGAACTTTATCGACATGTCCTTGACGATTTCTGTCTTATCGGGCTCACCCAAAACCGAGTTATCGATACGATAAAAATTACCTGAGGTAAACGTTTCCTTACGGGCTGCGCTATCTAAGTCCACAATTTTTATCGTTAAGGCTTCTACATACTGGCGCGACTTGTCGCGCGACGCGTCGCGACACAAAGGCACCGCTTGTAGCGGCACACGCGGTGTCTTTGTGTCGCGTCGCGTCGCGCGACAAGTCGCGCCAGTATGTAGAAGCCTATATTCGTTTATTACTTACTGCACCTAAACAGTCATTAATAATATTAACTTTTTATGAAGAGCTGATTAAGGCTCGCGCAGATATCGCAAGCGCGACAGGCAGCACTATGCCTGTCGCACTAGTCTGTAGTAGCTTTTAGGGTGATCTCCATGCGGGAAACCACACTCTAGTTATGTGTTATTGTCCCATAAATCATGAAAACAATAAAAAATAACATAATAGTGAAAACAAAAACAAAAAAGAAGCCAAAAAGGCTCCTGTCTCAGCATGATGTTGCGACATTTAATAAAAAATACAAATACCGCAGCGCTGGTATTCTGATAGGGCCTTCTCCCCTTTATGAGGAGACGCCTTTGCCCAGCAGTGGGATGACACAGAGTAACAGTAACCTGACATCCAACTTCAGAAAGCCTATATCTTTCGTCAAATCTCATATCATGTGATTTGATTGGCTATCAATATTTGCGCCAACCAATTAGAACAATTCTTGAGATTGAAGGCTCCCACAGACTGGGGCGATATTACGGGCGCGACAGGCATATTGCTGCTTGTCGCGCCCGCGATATGGCCCCAGTCTGTACGAGCCTGCCTGCATGTTTACCGACTAATTAGGCTTCCGGAAAGTTGTAGGACTCTGTTTGACTTTGAATTCAGGAAAACATAAGCGTTATAGGACACAGAGACAGAACCCCGGAAACAGTAAAAATATCTCAACGCAGAGCTGACAATAAACACAGGGAACTACTCAGTATAATGTTAGTTGCACTCAATCAAAATTCCTGAAAAAACCCTGAGGCGTATGATATCTTTATAGCATTACTTAAAAAGAAAAACGTCTCCAGGAACAATCTTATATTATATCTATTCGAGAATATTTTGTTACTCACACACAATACGTTCACACGTAAAGACGTTCATTGTCAAGCAATGAAGTTTAGGTACATCTCGACAAAAGTACAAAAGACGTGTATCCAATTCCCCATATCAGATATAAAATTAAAGATTAGCCATTAAAGGTTCCAGGCAGACTTAGGCGATATCGCGGGTTCGACAGGCATATTGCTGCTTGTCGCGCCCGCGATATCGCCTCAGTCTGCGGGAGCCTTTAGCCATTCTTTTTAGGGTTTCGTAGTTACCAAACCGTAAAAAGAATGACTAAAGGCGTTATAGGATCACTCGTGTATCTGTCTGCCAGTCTGTCCGACTAACGCAGCCAATTTGCTCCGTTCAGTTGAAATTTGGTACATATATGAATTTCTTTGACTATTTTTGAGATTTCAAGAAAAATAACAATCTTATTACGTGAGGAGATTGCGAAGACATTAAGAATGATAACATTTTAAGACTCAATAGTGTGAATTCTTTCTTCTGGACTGGAAGCCAAAGTTACCTTTTTTCATAAAAGAAAACAATACTTATTACTCACTGTCCAGTTAATAAGGATAAAGAAGTCTGCAACGGCGTAGACGAATTTAAACGAAACGTATTGTTTTTAGTATCAAATAATAGGAATCTATTGAAATAAGAGTTGTTTTCAAAACCACAGTGCTTAAAGCCCGCAATAACATACTTTTTTTTTCAAATGAATTAAACATCTGTATTGCGGCCATCTGTATTTCCCTACGTGATCGAATGAGAAAAAAAGAGATCCGTAGGAGAACCAAGGTTACCGACATAGCCCGAAGAATTGCCAAACTTAAGTGGCAGTGGGCAGGGCACATTGCTCGCAGAACAGATGGCCGATGGTGCCAAGAGGTTATGGAATGGCGATCGCGTAGAAAGAGCGTTCGAAGGCCTCCTAAAAGGTGGAAGAATCCGTGGAAGAAGCTGCAGGAATCCGCTGGATGCGGGAAGCACAGAAATCCAAATAAAAAATGGTCGAAGTGGCGGTGCCTGGGGGAGGCCTATGTCCAGCAGTGGACGTTTTCCGGCTGAAATAATTATGTTGATTCCGGCCATTAGCGCATACCCATTCAAAAAAAAAAAAAAACAACTAAATAGCCAGCAGAAATGTTAACATTTTGTATAAAAGTGATGATAAATAATATATTATATTCGATACAATAAAATAATATAATCATTAAAACTAGGCAACATTTTCAGAATTTTCCAAAAAGCATAAAATCTAAATGGAGTGTCCTCTCTTTGTGTAACATACACAATTGTTATAATACTCCACCTAAGAACACTATAGAATCTCATTATAATTTCATTTGAAAGTTAAAGTGTACGTGTTAGCAGTAAACGAAAATTACATAGGAAAAGGTGAATTGTCTGGTGATTCATCTGATATACGTAGCGAGAGGCCATAAAATGAATCAAACATCTTACTTAGCGATGATTTATAACACGTGAAAATTCAAAATAAACAGCATTTATAAGGTAAACTTAGGTGTCGTTGTTCTTTTAAATAAGCTCTTATAACGGCAATCCCGCAGTGTTTGAAGACTAAGGTCTTCAACCAGTGCGTCCTGCCCGTTATGACATACGGTGCCGAAACGTGGACACTGACAGTCGGGCTGGTTCACAAATTCAAGGTCGGCCATGGAGCGGGCTATGCTCGGAGTTTCTTTGAAGGATAAGATCAGAAATAAAGTTATCCGGAAGAGAACCGGAGTTACCGACATAGCCTGCAGAGTAAGCAAGCTGAAGTGGCAGTGGGCTGGCCATATTTGTAGAAGGACCGATGGCCGGTGGAACTGACGAGTCCTGGAGTCAGACCGCGTATCGGCAAGCGTAGTGTGGGACGCCCCCCAGCTAGATGGACCGACTCAAACTCAAACTCAAACTCAAAGCATTTATTTCAAATAAACCAATTACAGGCACTTTTGAATTGTCAAGGGTTCGGTCAGTCAGTCAGAAAGATGAAGCTAGTTGCCCATTCCAAAGCGTAGTAGGTACCTATGGAGAAGAACGGGCAAGAAACTCCGACGACCTTAAAAAGGTGGCTGGGACAGACTGGATGCGGAAGGCGGAGGACAGGGTGTTGTGGCGCAGCCTGGGAGAGGCCTATGTCCAGCAGTGGACTGTTATAGGCTGAGTTGATTGATTGATTGAAATATAATAAGCATGCAAAAATCAAAGAAATAAATATGTCTAGATAGACTGTCAAAGCTGTGAACTCGTTGAAAAAAATTGCTTCCAACGTTGGCACTCACACTAGAATAACACAATGAAAGCACAATGACGTGACGCGAGTGTAGGACCGGTAAGACGTAGCTGTCACGCACGCCATCCTAGCGAAGTTGGCCTGTTTGTTTTAGTTCTTTTGCAGCGACACTCTATCTAGACGTATAATAATTAATCAAAGGCAAAAATATGTGAAAATTACTTTGAAGATTGTAATTTACTTTTCAAATCTTTTCTCCTTGTATATTATTCTAAAATGACATTGCCTTACTTACCCATCGAAACCCCTCAGTGCCTCGGAAAGCACGTTAAACCGTTGGTCTCGGTTGTCATTCGTAGATCTTTGACAGTCTTTACGGGTTGTCCTTGCCAGTTGACCAAAATTCTGACAACCAGACAACCAGTCTTAACGAGGGGTGTGTTAGCCAGTAACTGGGTAGTGGAAGTCAGGTAGGCAGTCGCTCCATGTAAAATACTGGTATTCAGCATGCGGTTAGAATGGAGGTCGACCCCGACATGGTTGGCAAAAGGCTAAATTAATACCTTTCCCCAGCCATGTTGGGGTCGGCGATTGATTATTCCGAAATGTACTGACCAAATCATAAGAACATCATAATAATTTTGACGTTGAAATGTGCCTTTTATGTGCCTATTTGAAATAAATACTTTGACTTTGAATAAAGTATGATCACGTTTCTAACTATCGCAAGATACTCAAGCTCCTTTTTCGACTTCGCAGGAACTCTCGGATATTGTGCCTGCTATTTACCTCCTTCACAATCCTCAAACGCCACCCTATCTGCAGGAACGTTTTTCCTATAATAATAATAATAATAATAATAATACCATTTATTTCAGGCGTCACAGGCCCATAGAAAAAATACCATAACCTAAAAACATACATATTTTAATATACTTGAAAAGAATGTTAATAAATAGCTTAAAACTATGTTAGTAGCACTTCACTTCACTAGCTTGTACTTGTGCTGACTTGTGGCACTTGTCCGCGGAAGCGACGGAACACCACGTCCTGCGGCCAAAAGTCCTCTTCCATGACGACGGACAGATAACAATTCGGTACTCGCACCACAAACGCCTTGAAGTTGACGTTGCGGTGTGACTCCAGCAACTGCACCCTCGGCGAGTACCTGGTCTTCTGGCGCACGTACTCCACGATGTCCTCCGCCTTAGTGGTGTAGTGTAGGCGGGATATGTACACCGGTGTGTTCGGCTTTGCGGCACGCAAGCTAACTTCTGGTCCTTCAGATACGCCTTGCAGGTCGCATCTTAAAGAAACGTTTTAAGTCCCCTCCCCTCTCCACCGACTTCTTCTCCAACTCCTTCACTGTGCACGCGGTGCGGTTGTGGAATTTACTTCCGCCGGACATTAGGGACTGCCAATCAATCAATCAATCAACTCAGCCTATAATAGTCTACTGCTGGACATAGGCCTCTCCCAGGCTGCGCCACAACACCCTGTCTTCCGCCTTCCACATGCAGTCTGTCCCAGCCACCTTTTTAAGGTCGTCGGTCCATCTAGCTGGGGGGCGTCCCAAACTACGCTTGCCGATACACGGTCTCCACTCCAGGACTCGTCTGCTCCACCGGCCATCGGTCCTTCGACAAATATGGCCAACCCACTGCCACTTCAGCTGCTTACTCTGCAGGCTATGTCGGTAACTCCGGTTCTCTTCCGGATAACTTAATTTCTGATCTTATCCTTCAAAGAAACTCCGAGCATAGCCTGCTCCATGGCGCGCTGACCGACCTTGAACTTAGGGACTGCCAAACTGTTGCAGTATTTAAAAGAAGAGTATATTTCCACTTCGTCATAGTTGCGTATGTATTTGTTGTTTTAAATTACATTGTAATTTTTAATATTCTAGTGATATTTATTCTATGTTAGTATATTCTCATTACGTATTTATTAAATTTTACTGTTACACATTCGTTCTATTATACTGTTTTGATTGCATGTACGAGTATTCTATTTTCTCTTCTACTCTTACAAACAGTGTCTACATCTCTTTATCTACTTTCCTATCGCAGGTATGCTGGAAGAGATTAAGAAATAAGCATCACCTTTGTACGCATATTTCTGTTCTTTTCTTCTTGTCTGTTTATATATGTGTACACATAAATGGTTAAAGAAATAAATACCATCCAAGACACCAGATATCTCGACCAATGATGCCAGTTGATCCATGGAAAGTCAATTATGCCTGCATTTAGGCACTTGAGCCAATCTTAACTTTGGATTAGCATCGAGGCGCCACGCTTACAGCTCTCGACTTGAATTATAAATGTATTTGCATATTTCATAGGCATGGCTATCCGTGTTCGATTGTAAGCTTGGCCAGACGACGCGATAGCTCCAATTATTTTGACAGTTGAGAATCCTGTTTTTTTGCGAGAACGTAGGCGAAGCAAAAGGAGTATGCAAGGAGCAGAGCTGGTAGCGTTCTATAGCTTCTGCCTACCCCCATGGGAAGAAGGCGTGAGTTTATTTATGTATTCGTATCTTCAGTGTTTTCATTTCAGGGCCCTATCAGAATACCAGCGCTGCGGTACTTATTTTTTAAATATCGCAGCATTATGCTGAGATAGGAGCCTTTTTGGCGTCGCAGAAGTCATTTTTATTTATTTTCTTTGTTGTTTTTTGTTTATTCGACCAAATATATAAATTTTGTTAGTTTTAAATGCTCGTTTTTTTACTTTTTGTATTACTTTTGCGTGTCCCAATTAAAATATTTTTCTTTCTTTCGTTTAATGTATGTCGTATTCTCGTCTTCACTTTGTGTTCATTATTAGAAGTAAAGAAACATTGGAGAACCTCACGAAGATTGAGATATAAGCATCATATTTGTTCCAGAGAAATTTGAAGGTACAAAGTATGGAAGCATTAAAGCTAACTAACCTTATCGCGAAACGTCTAGTTGATGTAACTGGTGACCGAAAAGCTGGCGGCTTTCTCGCGCAACGCATCAGCATTGCAATTCAGCGAGGAAATGCCGCCAGCATCCTCGGTACAATGCCCCGAGGGCCTTTTTTAAGCTTAACTTAGTTTTAATTTAATTTAGTTAATGTTAATAATCATCTTGTAATTTGGTTATGTAAATAAATGATAGTAAACTTATCCAAAGGTACGAGTAATATTATAAATACGAAAGTAACTCTTTCTGTCTGTCTGTCTGTTGCCTTTTTACGCCTAAACTTTTGAAACGATACTTATGAATTTTGACAGACATAGCCTGGAACCTGGAGAAGGACATAAGTTTCTTTTCATCCTGGATATTTGTATTAAAAATCGATGCACCATTCTTAGAATTCCCTACCCGAAGGGTACCAAACAGAACCCTATTACTAAGCCTCCGCTGTCCGTCCGTCTGTCTGACAGCGGGCTGTATCTCATGAACCGTAATAGGTAGACAGTTGAAATTTTTACAGATTGTGTATTTCTATTGCCGCTATGACAACAACAATAAACAGAAACGTGTTTTTTCGGCATTTTTTCTTTATAAATATTATTCGATGGTGATAGTGAGAGTTGAACACTTGGCCGGTTTTTACTGTCTGTTTGTATTTTCTATGTCCCAAATAAAATATTTTTCTTTCTTTATGATATACAAAATACAAACAGACCCCGTCGCAGGGAACAGCTAGTTCAAAATACATATAACGGCGTATAAATGGAAGTTAACAATAATTCAAGAGCAAACTAATAAAGGGCGAACCCTATACATCTGTTAAAAAATATGTAAAGAAATATTTCCATTGAACCTTTTTGTAGCTCCCGAGGGGGCTCTTTGTTGTATCGGGGGTGCTCGTGGCTGCCTAATCGCGAATTATGATCCGTTAAGCACCCCTAAATGTATCCAGCACAACTTTTTTGTCAATTCTCTTAGTTGAAAGTGAATTTCGTAATTGAAGCCACGATATTTTAGATTAAAAAAAAAGAGTGACAAAAACTGAGTTCGGGAAAAAGTTTGGGCGGATCAAGTTGGTCCTTAAACATACATACATAATCAGCATGATCCCACTGCTGGGACACATTTGGTCCTTATAATATATATAATATACTCCTGACTAATTTAAGATAGGTCAAAAAGCCACTGTTTTTTATTAATATAACCTTAAGTTAATCATTTTACCAACATTGGTTACCAATATGGCTAAAGCTGTAAGCAGTTTTGGAGATAGCCTATTTTGCTTACGCTTGAACGTTACCCTTAAGACGCTGACAACACCTAAACTGCGGTCACTGTCAGATTGCATAGAAAAGAAAGAGAAGCGCGATGACACAAAGCTTCTAATTTATTGCAAAATATGAAGCAATTATCTATTTACTCAAAATTGAGTTGAGTAATCGAAAATAAAAAACAACCAAGTTCTGCATTAAAACAAGACGTTCTTGTTATTAATAAATACGTAACGTATATTGATATATAATGCAGATATTTTGGATTAGAACTTAAGGTAAGAGGTTAGTTTAACGTTAGTTTGTATCGAGATTTTTTTTCAAAACGTGTTTTGGTAACAACCAAGTTCTGGGAAATATGTTTAAAATTAACATATATTTTTTCCGCTACCGCAAACTATACAGATTTGGTATTTTTTTATCTTAAGAGAAGCCTATTTTGGTCAATTGGGTCTTGTCAGCGCCTTAATGTCCCAGTAAAAATCAAAACCAAAAGTCATTTATTCAAACTAGGCTGAGAATCAGCACTTTTCGAGTGTCAAAGTTACATAAGACAGGCCCCCAAATACGCCGCCCTCGACCACTTCCTAGTGCTTTAGCTGGGAAGAAATGGCGCAACAAACTCCCCAGCAGCACACCTGTCTGTTTAGTTAAATAAACTGTATCAAATCATCCTTAGGTACTATTCTCACCTAGTTTGAGCATGTCCTAGCTATATACTTCGTTCGCGATTTAGTTTCTAAACATGTAAACAAATATTTGTTTTTGGAAAAACCACTTCTAACTGTTTTTATGACTATTCTGAAATCAAGCCAGTTTACGCTAATTTATCGTCATCATAAAGTTGATTTTATTTATTTAAATGGAAAAAACACCAATTGGAAACAAAGATTTCAATAGGCTATAGGTTCATTACTTTCTTTAAAGGTGTTGAAAACTACAACCTAGGCGAGTCTGCAAGCGTTCTCCGACAGTCATTTCTCCTTTGGACCGATCACCGACAGGACGTTTTATTTGAGAGATTCGTCGATAGAACGTTTCACCTATGGACGTTTCGCCGACAGAACCTTTCATATGCGTCACTTTCGACGATAGTAATAGAGGGGATCTGGCCGTCCGTTAATGGTCACTGTTCTAACCTAACCTAACCCAACATTATCGTTCGCTATAGCTGCCAACGTACTATATTTGCTACTAACGGCTGTCGTCGAAAGTATATCTACACAATTACTTGTCATCTAAACTCTATCGTAACAACCTTATCTGTTTCTGACACCCATCAGGCTCAGTTATGCCTCGAGTTATTTTAGAGGAAACAAAAACCAGTGTTGCCAAGAAAAATAATGCACCGATGGCCGGCCATCTGCGTGCTATGCATTACATAACATATTAGCGCTGTTGTTCTGATCAGTGTTGCCAACAAATGAGTACGCAAGGTCATACCCACTTCCTTTTTATCTCACCATTGTGGAGTCTGTAGTATTTTTTTATTATTCAATTGTCCGGAAACGTAAGACACGATTGTGTGTTACATTTTGTTGGCATTTTTTCTATTCGTCATATTTTGATGCTGTTTTAATGGGCAAATTAATAGCAGAGGCGTAGGCAAACTATTCCTCTATAGAGGAATATATTTTAATCTCAGTGTCACTGGAGATAACTTAGGTACAGTCGACAGCATATCAAGTTACCACAAAATGTCAAATTTCTCCAAATGATTTTAAACCTTAAAACATTTTAAAGGTTAAATTCATAATTGAATGAGAAAATTTGACAAATTTGAAAATTTAAATTTTCAACAGCACATGCTGGTGACTGTACCTACATTACGAGGGCGGCACTGAAAATTTCGGGAATCAAGGAAGTGACACAACATTACTATTTAAAAATGTATTTATTGCTTTTCGAAGTATTCTCCGCGAAATTTGACACATTTTTCCATACGATGGAACCAATAATTGAAGCAACCATTCCATTCGGAAGTTGGGGTCTCCAAAATGGCCGTTTTGTAGGCGTCCACAGTTTCTTCAGGTGATGAAAATCTCTGTCCACGCAATTTATTCTTTATTTTAGGGAAAGTATAGAAATCATTAGGGCTTAGGTCGAGGCTGTACGGCGGATGGTCTAATAATTCTATGTTTTCTTGCTCTAAAAACTCTTTTGGTCTGTGCGCCGTATGAGAACTCGCATTGTCGTGATGGAGGTTGATGCGGCGGTTGCAGTTCTCTTTACGGAGTTCAGAAACACTGTGGCAAAAAAATACTAGCATACCATTCTGCATTAACCGTTCTTTGTCCCTCAAGAGGAATAGTCGTAACATGGCCGGTTTTGGAGAAAAACGTGGCCACCATTTTTTTTGCAACACTCCGTGAACGAACAATTTTTGTTGGCTTTAACTCATTTTCGAACACCCAAACTCGTGACTGGTTTTTTGTTTCGGGTTCGTACGCGTATACTTATCCAGGATTCGACACCTGATACGATGTTGTATACAGCATTTGAGGATCCTGCGTGGAATCTTTCGAGAGTTCTGACGCACCAAGTAACGCGAGCCGCTTTTGCTCTTCACAGAGCGAATTTTTTGGGTGACTGCAGTTTTTGGACGACCTTGACGGGGATCATCACTGAGCTTGACACGTCCACGTTGAAATTCAGCAATCCAGCGATAAATTTTGGTTTTGGATGGGGCTTCATCACCAAATGCAGAAATCATCCGGTCAACACACTGTTTTTGTGTTAAACCACTTCGAAAGTCATAATAAATCATCGCTCTTGAATTTTCTCGAGTCAATTCCATTTTCTCAACGACTAAACGTTTGACAAAACCTTGTGACAAGACCGAGAATCTTTTTTTAAATAAATAAATGGTATTCGATTTTTAAAACCAAGGAGTTTTCAATTAAAAAGATTTTAATATGACAGGAACAGTGGAAATATTCCATTCCCGATACTTTTAGTGCAGCCCTTGTATTTGAAAGTGAAACGTGAAATCAGAAATCAGACATTTCTTCGACTAACTAACTAATAGTCGGGTTTTGTATTCACTGATTTATTGTTGTTATTTGGTCAGTTTAAAGAAAATATTATTTAAAAAAATACGACAATCTCGAATTCTCCCTTCACAATGTTCCCGGCCTTAGTTTAACACATTCATAAACATCCACACGCTACGGTGGGTGCTAATTATAAGAATTACTAGCGACCTGCCCTGCTTCGCACGGTTTTTAACCGACTTCCAAAAATGAGTAGGTTATATGTTTTTTTAGGGTTCCGTGGTAAACAAGGAACCCTTAGTTTCTTCCTAGTTTCGCCATGTCCGTCTGTCTGTCCCCACTAGCTCAAAGACGCTTAGTATTAGAAAGCTGTAATTTGGTAAAGGTGTAATTAATCACACCGACAAAGTGCTAAAATAAAATCTTATAAAAAAAATATTTTTAGGGTACCCTTGCACGTAATGTGGGGTTGTTATTTTTTCTCGTCTACCTGGGTATCGTTTGGATAGGCCGTTCAAAAATATTGTAGGTCTGTGAAAACCACTTTTCGATTCAAGGTTCGGCTTGCGTAATATTTTAAGGATTAAAGTGCTAATTTTTGTTTGAGTCAAGTGTCCGTCCCCCCCCCCCTGCCAGCTAAATGGTTGTTTATGGAGATGTGAAAAAATTCATGGCAGTAGTACATATAATGAAATTAAAAGGAATACTATCATAGCTAAGTAGACTTTACAACTTAAATTTGCAGTTGGAGAATTGACCGTGACTAAGGGCTCCCACACAAAACTGCGAATTCGCATCGCATCGCAAAAATCTGCGAGCTCGAGGTCAGTTTTTCATAATAAAATGACAACGAGCTCGCAGATTTTTGCGATGCGATGCGAATTTGCAGTTTTGTGTGGGAGCCCGTATATCGATGTTCACAATTTTGCTATTCACAAACTGACAATTTGTTGAAAGACCACACTTGAGAATCCTCCTACTACGCGGCACCTGGGTATAACTAAAGTGACCATACGTCCCGTTTTGAACGAAGCTGTCCCGTTGTCCCCAGACAAAGCTCCGGGAGCCGGGACGGAAAATAGCCCCGTTTTCCGAAACCGCGCGAAAATTCCTGTGACAAATATAACTATAGATAATTAAAAAAATATGTTGCATACGAGTATAATAAACCCAGTCTCGTTTTGATTGAAAAAATAAATGGTCAGTTTAGGTATAAAAGCTCATGCAGACTAGCGCAATATCGCGGGAGCGACATGCAGCAATATGCCTGTCGCGCCCGCGATTTCGCCCCAGTCTGCGGGAGCCTTTACCCTGCTACTACAAGTAACCTTGCAGCTCAATAAAGTGTTAATTCAACTATTTATCAAGGCAATAATGCGATACATACTGCTATCACGCGAACTTCGCTATGGACGTAAATATTGTATTTCATGTTTGTTACCAGCAACATTACCGCATTCCATGTTGCCAGTGACATGTTTCCCGCAACACACCGCCACTGCCGGCGACATGCAGTCTACTACAGGCTTAGCATGACGCTTTCTATTTCTACTCTACTTTAGAAAAGAAATCGCTTGACTACTTCTTGGTAGAAAACTGTCAACTGTCTACACGAAAACGGTCATTTTTGTCTACTCTTCCGTCGACAAAACGCTTCTCTACGGTTCTCGTGCTAAGCCTGCTGCAGGCTTTGCATGACGCTTTCCATTTCTTCGAAGAAAAGACACAGCTCTTTCTACACAAAGTGACATTTCGTTTCTCCTTTTTTGACATCCCACCTTCTACATAAAAAGGATCCAGACAAAGATCGTTAGAAACGGAAGACAAAATGACTATGAAAATGAAATTTTTATTAATCTCATTACCACCGAGCTTCGGGCTGCGTATCATCTCTATGCCGACGATTTGCAACTTTACTGCCATGCAAGTGTTGATAACATTTCTGATGCGATTGAGGAGCTAAACCGGGATTTAGGTGTGGTCAAAAACTGGTCTGATCGATTTGGAGTGGCGGTTAACCCTACCAAGTGTCAGGCTATTTTAATAGGGAGCCCCCACAGCATAAGGAAGCTGAATGGCTTATCTTTGCCACCTGTAATCTTTGACAACTTAGTCATTCCGTTTAGCTCCGATGTTAAAGATCTTGGTCTGCATGTCGACATTTGTCTTGACTGGCAAAAGCAGGTGACGACTGTTAGTAAGAAAGTCACCGGAACGTTGCGGTCGCTCTATCGGTTGAGAAATCTTCTCCCATCACACATAAAGGCAATGCTTGTACAGTCCTTAATCTTTCCCATAATCGACTATGGTGATGTGTGTTACTATGACCTGAATGCAGATCTCCTCAATAAACTTGACCGACTTCTCAATAATTGCATTCGATTCGTTTTCAATCTTCGTAAGTATGACCATGTATCCGCACACCGTGTGCTTCTAAAATGGTTACCCATTCGTCAGCGCAGAGAGGTGAGGGCTCTGTCTATGTTGTTCTCTATTCTCAACAAACCCACTTCTCCTTCTTACCTGACTTCCCATATTCAATACTTGTGCTCTGCCCATAGTAAAAATCTTCGTTCCACCAACAATCGTCTTCTTCGATGTCCTTCTCACCGCTCTGGTTTCATTCGCTCTTCTTTCTTTGTCCAGGCTGTCTTTCTTTGGAATGCGCTTCCTCTGAACATCAGAACGGTGACCTGTCGGTTGTCTTTTAAACTGAAGGCACGTGAACATATACGTAAGAAGTTGGCAGAAACATCCCAGCGCTGATATTTTGCTGGATTCGTTTTCTCCTCTACTGATCGATATTTCCCCACTACCGATCGTTATTTCTCCTGACAAAGTTTATTCTGTTTATATGTATGTATCTACGTATGTATTCTTGTATTGTAAAGTTATTTTCGTGTTATCTATCCCTTGAGTTGCACCTGCCATGTGTCTTCTCTGCATCACCCTAAGGTTGACTGGTAGAAAATGCCTCAGGCATTAAGTCCGCCTTTGTACGGTATTATTTTTTTTATACTTGTGCATAAAGTTTTAATAAATAAAATAAATAAAATGACAGATTGTAGAAGGATTTCTACGGTGAGATGTCAAAAATGGAGAAACGAAATGTCACTTTTTATAGAAAGAGCCGTGTCTATTCTTCGAAGAAATAGAAAGCGTCATGCTAAGCCTGCTGGTAGGTACTGCTTAGGTAAAATAGAATAGAATACTCACACACAATTCACACACACAGACAATCTACTTACTAAGTAGGATTAAAGCTATACAAACAAATTAATCCATTACCATTTAAACACAAAAGGAACCTAGAACCTACAATGAGAAACGGAGTCTATTCGAATCAATTTTCACCGCGAAATTAAAAAAATTCTTACGTTTTTTGCAATTTGCAGGTCGTTGTCAAGTTGTATCTTGATCAAAATATGATTCGCGACCATAACAAATATGTATTTGCAGAATTATAATCATTAGAATCATTAAAACATTTATCTCTTAATTACATTTGTTCCATAAGAACAAATATCTTAAAGAAAAGTTCTTATATTTGTTAAGGTTGCGAATCAGGTCAAGTAAGTATAGAACTATTATCTGTATTTTAAATTAAAATACAGGTAATAGTTCTACATTTACTTAAAGATTACAGGAATACCTATAAGAAGTCTACGGTCTTAAATAACATGACATGGTAAATCACTCAATATTGTGCGTACAAAGTTACATTTGCAGTTGGAATTTATGGGAGAACATGTTTTTCAACTAAAATGTTAAGATTGTAATGCTCGTACACCGGTAGACGTCTCGTTGTACAACAGAGAGCGTGCGAAGTGTAGTTTGCGTTATCGCGACAGTGTAGCCGTGTAGCATTCATAATAAATTTATCTCAATTACGGAACCCTTCATTGTGCGTGGTCCGACACGGACTTGGCCGGTTTTTTCTTTTTCTTTTATTATTAGAGTTAATTATCTTTTTGTATGCTCGTGTTTCAGTGACAAAACACCTATAGTTTAAAAGTTTATGTTTTACGAATTGGTTATCTGCCGTTCGTTAACCTTAGCTGTACCTAGTTTATGGCAACATCCTATTTATTCTGACATTGCATTATTATGTCTACAACAAGTTTCAACAAACGGCGCAGGCGCCCCAGACGTGGCTTAGGTACGTAATTTAATAAAAAAAGGCAGTAATTGCGTGGTTGAGTTTAAATCTAAGTTGATTAAATTATTAGTTGTTGGTTACCTAGTGTTGCATTTCATGTTTTTTTTAACGTCTTTCAGAACACATAAATACATAGGTACATGAACTCACGCATTATTCCCATGGGGGAAGGCAGACACTACAGAACGCTACTTGCTACGATCCTTACATACTCCTTTTGCTTCGTTTACGTTCATACTCATACACGCACGCCGGTTGCGAGCACTACGCACCTGAACTTTCTGAAAAACAATACCAATTAGGTCATTATGTCCTTTTAGGGCGTCTCCTCCCGGCGTTGACATCTGCCTTGTAAATACCTTTTGATAGTCGCCTTTCATTCATCCTCTCAACATGACCAAACCATCTAAGCATACTCTTTTCAATATTTGTCCCTACACGGTACGGAGCGAGAGGGCATGGGCAGCCGTCACCTCCTTCTGCGAAGCAGTAATGCTCGCGAAGGAGGAGGCAGGACGGTTGAGGGAAAGGCAAATTTCGCGCCCTCTCGCCCCTAGCCGCCGCAGGAGACGCCCTGGGCGTCGGGAATCCCGGGCGGATTTCTGGCCACCGTAGGCGCGGGCTTGCGGACGGTGAGCAATGGGTAGCTCACCGTCCGGTAAGGACCAGGCCCGGGTCGACGGCGCGTTGTATTCCACGCGCGCCTCAAAGAGATGTCGTCAGCACAAATGTAGGGGTCCACTAGGGCCGATGCCTGCCGGGGTCGCGGGAAGGTACTAAAGGGTCACCGAGGCCCCTGGCAACACTGGCAACGGAAGGAATACGGGTGGGTTTTAGTCAGTAAGAGTCTGACATACCCTCCCGCTCCGCCCAGAGCAGGGAGAAGTCATTTGATGATATCCCAAACAAAAAAAAAAAAAACGCTGACAAGAGGCAAATGACTAAAGAAGGCTTGTCTCAAGAAAAAAAAAATGGCCAAATCTGTGTAGTTTGTGGGAGCGAAAAACATACATGTTAATTTTAAACATATTTTTCAGAACTTGGTTGTCACCAAAACTTGTTTTGAAAAAAAAAAACCTCAATACAAACTAACGGTAAACTTAAATATCAACGTACGGGACATATTTCATTATTATCAAGAACGTATTATTCGAATGCAGAACTTGGTTGTTTTTTATTTCCGTTTACTAACTCAATTTTGAGTAAATAGATAATTGCTTCATATTTTGCAATAAATTACAAGCGTTGTGTCATCGCGCTTCTCTTTCTTTTCTATGCAGTCTGACAGTGACCGCGGTTTAGCCGTTGTCAGCGTCTTAACCAATCATTCGTAGTTACACAACACATGCTTCGCAAGTAACGCTTCTGTAAGAATTACATGATTATTAGACCTACGTGTGTAGATTATGTGCCCGGCAGTAGGTATACATTATTTGACATTGACTTCTGCAGCTGACCATTGCAACATTTGTTTAAAACTAGACACAGGTTATAAAGGTCAGTTGGACTCGGTATGTAGTTATATCTATGTAAGTGATTTTGTATTAAAACGTCAGCCAAATCAAATGTCGGTTACAAAGTTTCCCTATTTGTATTTGTTCGCACAAACAACTAATTTATTATATTCATACATAACAAAACATTACGCCTTGTTTCCCTGAAGGGTTGGACAGTGGTGCACCTATAGTGCACCCAAATTTTGCCAGGTATATTTAAACATAACTGGCGATGGGAATTTAGGCCCATGTAATAAGGGGCGAGCCTATTGCCATCAACCGGGCAAAAATCCTGATTCCGGGATGACTTAGAAATTTGCCCA
Organism: Atethmia centrago; assembly: GCA_905333075.3. Taxonomy (NCBI): domain Eukaryota; kingdom Metazoa; phylum Arthropoda; class Insecta; order Lepidoptera; family Noctuidae; genus Atethmia; species Atethmia centrago. The sequence continues at coordinate 22,237,276 of HG995384.1, forward strand.
GCACAATTAAAATACTATTAGGGTCTCCAATATGTTTTTTAATAACTTTAAAATAAATATTTTTTAAATAATTTAAGACAACAGATGAAAATTAACCATTCCCCCATAAGGGGAAACGGTTAATGGCTTAGTAGTTTCGGAGATAACTCCGAAACTACTAAGCCTATTTTTTTTTTAAATTAAGTACAGAAAATAATTCTATACCTAAAGATTACAGGAAAACCTCTAAAGAGGTCTATGGTCTTAAAATAACATAGTAAATATCTCAATATTGTGCGTACAAATTTACATTTGCAGTTGGAATGTATGGAAGAACCACAACCGTAACTTTCGCTTATGTGGCCCCAGGGCAGAACAAAAATGGGGCCTCGTTCAATGCTTGGAAGAGAACAAAAAACACTTTTAACAAAGCGGATCAAATCTGAGACAAAGCTCAAAACTGTGAGACTGACAGGTCGTCTATCTATGTATCTCGACGGAGATAGCATAAAGGCAGGTTCTCAATCGCAGACCTGCACAGCTAATACGCGCGACATTCAAAAAGACACGAAACACATGGATGAGACACGAAATCCAAAAAGGAAATTCAAATTATTGTAAAATCGTCTTGAATTTTTTTTACGATGCTTTCTCGTAGGACGGGTGTCAATTGTGGAGGCTCCGGGGCGTTGCCACGGTTGTCCCGTAGTAGTTTCAGCCCTGGGAAGAACATGTTTCTCAACTGCAATGTTATGTTCGTTCTTGGTATAAATTCATCCCAAGTACGGAACCCACTTGGCCGTTTTTTTAGTTCCAAATAGTAATTTGACGGGTGCAAATGTCAAACTCCAAATTAAAAAAAAAAAAACAATAAAATGCAAATGTCAAATTACTATCTGGGATTAAAAAACGAACTTTAGTACCTACATCTAAGTGAGTCTCTAATTGATTCTACAAAGAACAAAAACCGTGGTCTTTATGTGGTTACAATCTTCCGCGAACCGAACGTTGCGCGTTGTTGACATTTGAAACGTAACGTGGAACGCTCGCAATTTTTTAAATAACCCAGCGGACGATAGCAATGTTGTTCCTTGTTGGTTTACGTCAGTTCGTGGAACTGGGCACTATTTCATGTACGGCTCAGATAACTAGGCTGTTTGTTTACAATTCCATTGCCACACCGTGTTTACAAATAACTTTGCTTTTGACAATATCAAATAGGTTTCGATTTTCAAATGTTTTGATACATATTGTAGGTATGATTCCTAGTGGCTAAATGATAACAGCCTCACGGGCAGTCACGGGTCGATCAAAGGTTAAGCTACGTTTGCCGCGGTGGGTTAGTGGATGGGTGACCATCCATTACATATCCAGATCCCTCCGTGCCTCGGAAAGCACGTTAAACCCTTGGTTCCGGCTGTCATTCGTAGATCTTTGACAGTCGTTACGGGTAGTCAGAAGACTAAAAAGTCTGGCAACCAGTCTTACAAAGGGATAACGATATTATCCAGTAACTAAGTTGTGGAATTCAGATAGGCAGTCGCTCCATGTAAAATACTGGTATTATTCACTATATATATATTATATAGTTGGAAAAAGGCTAGGCAGATTGATTGAATTTGTAGGTATGGTTTTTTGTATTTAGAATTCCGAACCATTGATTGACCACAGTCACCGTCTGATTAAAAAATTATAATTTATTGTTAGAGAAATCAATATTATTAAGGTCACTGACCTAGAAGTAAAAGTGGCTTTAAACTTACAACTTCAAACGATGTTTACTGTAAATTGTATGCTTTGGACACATTTGTCTCATATCATTCATTACAATCATTACACTTGCCAGGTTACACTTAAGCAGATAAACGTTAAGTACATAACACAATTTATATAATGCTTCATAATAAATACCTACATACAGTGCAACTGTTCCAATTAATTAAATTACTCACCATCATAATTGAAGTATGCATATTCTGTTTTCAACACCTCACTTGTTCCATATCGACACGGGAGTCAAACCCGGCACCATCCGCCGCTTACATCATACGCGCCAAAATAAACTCCCTCCGAAAAAAACACACGTCAATCAACAAACACAAGGTTAAACACCAACTAACCAACACTGAAATTAAAACAATAGTTTAACGTCGTAAATAATTTATAAACGAAATTAAACTGTTTAAAAGTCACTGTGATCACGTTTCAGGTTGTCATTCATAAATTAATGGAGTCACTATCAAAAACAAAACACAGTAAAGTTTGTAAATACGTAATTTGTGAATGAAAAATGTAGTAACAAACAACACCTCCGCCTCAGTCCACGAAACTGCACTAACTGACGTGACGCGCGTGCTAGCGTAGCCTGCGAGCGGCTACCTGATATCTCTAGCGCATTCCCACACGACAGAAACCTTTGCGTAAGAAAGAGACAGCCAGACCACCATACAGTGCGCCCACGAGATCGCATTTCGGTGCACTTGCATTTCTGAATATGACAGAGTTAACTTGAAGTTAAACCGTATTTAACGCTAGACACTAGAACACTGTCACCTGTCATATTTATAATCTGTGGTCACTTTTTGTAAACTCAGTAGAAATTGTTTTTACGGGTTTGTACATATTGTACATAATGTAAATAAATAAAAGTTGAAAACCAAAAATATTGTAAATTAGTAATTAATAATTATGTAACTAATATTGTAACAATATAATTTAAAGGAGTGTACGTGGACTTTCTTCCATGTTCTTCTCCATAAGTGTAGGTACTTGTGTAATGTACTACGCTTTGGAATGGGCAACTAGCTTCATCTTTCTAACTGACCGACTCCTTGACAATTCAAAAGTGCCTGGTTTAATTGAAATAAATGCTGAGCTTGAGTTTGACTAGAGACCAGAGCAGTGACTGCCCAGTGGTAACGGCCGCAACTTACAAGTTGAAGGTCGTGGGTTCGAACACAGACTGGCGCTTTATTCTGTGTAAATTATTTCATCACCCCTGCTCTCAAAACGGTGAAGGAAAACAGCGTGAGTTAACCGGCATGTCCTCGAACCAAAAATTCGAAGACATGTGACATCTACCAACCCGCATTGGGCCCGCGTGGTGGATTACGGCCCTCTGGCAGTGGGAACTTTATAGGCTGATTATGTTGAGTTTGACCGCTTCGTTTTTCTAAACTACACAATAGAGTTTGATGGTCTAATAAGGGCGCCCCGAGGATTTTGCGAAATAATCGTGTTCGTTTGATCCCTTGCTGCATCGTTATTACTTAATCTACTAAAGTTTAAGTAATAACGATGCAGCAGGTTAATTAATAACTATGCAATTAATATATGAGACGTGATCGTACGTGATCACTGGACGCGAAGGGTGTATATGTATAGGGAGGGTATATCCAAGTTTATCCCGGTGTGAGGGTTGGTCTCCCAGTCCATGCGGCGCTGACGTCCAGCACCTATTGATTCCAGATATATTCAAGACGGCTACCGGCTTCTATGTAGGTACCATTGTTTTTGACGAAGAAGGGTTTTCGACTTCCTATTGAACGTCGTTTTTGACATCTGATAAAGAAGTATTTTACCTGAATAATAACACAAGTCTCCACGAATCTTCAGGAAGCAATTTTTGGGACTCTTCAGGAACACTACTTGAACTAACTTGATGTTTTTGAAAATATAATAAGTTAAGTACCTTGCCGATGACTAAAGAATTGAACTGTTTTACACGTTTGCTTAGGTACTGGCTACTAATTGTTTCCTTTTTTAAAGTTTTATTTGATCAATTTTTTCATCTGGTTTTCATCACATTTATGCTTATAAACTCTTAACTATAAGGATACATAAGACATGTTAAATAACATTGAATGCCTCATAAAATTCTCTGTGTCCTGAGGTATCTATATTAGTCATATCTGTTTCCACTGAAAGGAAAACAGAAAAATATATAATATAATTTTTAATTAAAACGGTTTTATTTCTTGATTTTCTTGAAAAATACTGAACGGATTTTCTAACTAGTTACAGAGACCTCAGGCTGGTCTATAGAAGTAAAACAATCTGATTTTTTTAAATATCACCACTATATTTTTCAGGGCGTGACGCACCTTGAAATGATGATTGGTGAAACCAAAATAACAACATTTAACAATATATAAAGTAGCACGACATACAAACTCAGTTAAATGGGCTTTTCCAAGGGACTAGATACGTAAAAGTTAGGTCCAAGGCTAGGTTTTAGGCTGGACGCACTGCAAAAACTATAAATTATGGCTCCATTCAACTGAGGTTTGTAAGGGTCGCACTTACGGTCTTATGTATTAAACACTATTTCACCACTCTTGTTATGCTTAAAAACACTATTTGTTGACGTATCGCCACGAACACTGAATTTAAGTTATTATCAAAAACACTGTAAAACACCATCTGATGACATATCGTCGCGAGCGTCTCTCTTGCCGTGCAGAGCAATGAAGCCTCGTAGCGACGTCGGTGCGGCGCTGCATCACACCGGTGAGCGACGACCGTAATCGCAACGCTTGCCGTCGCGACGCCCGCCGTGCCTCCTTGCCTCCGCTCCTGGTTACTTCGGTAGGTGGCCGAGCTTCTTCACCGGACGCTTCAAGGTGCCGCCAGCAGTGCGCACCTCAGTGGTCTGGACTTCTCCGCCAGCCCCGGGGAACATGGTGACAATACGGCCTCGCGGCCATGTGATGCAAGGCAGATGACCGTCTGCGAAGAGAATAGGGTCGCCCACCTGCAGTCCGGGCCCGCGGCTATGCAGCTCCCGCCGGTGTTGAAGCTCTGGCAGGTACTCTTTGACCCAGTGACGGCAGAATATATCGGCGAGTATCTGTAATGGTCGCCATAGTCTCTTGCTGTCTATAACTTGTTCGGTGAACAGGCCAGGAGATAGTAATCTCGCCGATCCACCGAGTAAGAAGTGGCTCGGTGTGATCGACTCGTCGTCTTCGCTGTCTACGGAAACATGTGTCAGTGGCCGACTGTTTACAGTGTACCTTGGCTCACTCAACAGTGTGGACAACACTTTTTCGTGTGGGTGTTTCTCGAGGAGCATAGTGCACAGCGCGGACTTCACGCAGCGAACGAGACGTTCCCAGGCACCTCCCATAAATGGCGCCGATGGCGTGTAAAGCGCCACAAGATGCTTCGGTGACTGGCCTCCTCTCGGAAGGCCTCTCGGAGCTCCTAGTAGGCACCGTGCATGTTGGTGCCATTGTCGGAGTGTATCTCGGCGGGGCAGCCATGACGAGCAGCGAATCGGCGTAGCGCCAATATGCGTCTGCGCTAAAGCTAGTACACGTAAATAGGGCACGGGTACTTGTGCTTTGTGAATGCGACACTGCAGACATCGTGCCGGCACCTCCTTGGCTGTTGGTCGCATCTTGACGACTCGGTATTGCTGCCGTACCGCGTTGATGGTGAGTTCTGTCCCACTATGCTGTAGACTGCGGTGTGTCCAGTCTATATAAAACTGGGTGATATGATGATCGCCGTGCAATATCGGCGGACGTCTCACATCGTCGGTTATTTCTTTGGTCGCGGCTATACCGCTCCTCAGTCGTATTACGTTGTCTATGACTTCTATTTGCAGCGGCCGCAGTCGACTATCTTTTTCTAACGTCGTCTGTTCTCGCAGTCTAGTTATCTCTAGAGGAAAAGACTGCTGCTGTACGACTTGTACCAGTAATTTCTCCGCTTTTTGGAGAAACTCTGCATCTATTATGTTTCTTTATGTGAGTCTCAGGTGCTTTCAAGGTCCGTTTCGGAAGAGGAGACGCCGCCTTTTTTGGCTTTCGCCAGTCAGGTTTCTTTTCTGTGTTCTTTCTCGTTCTTTTGTAGAACGTTTTCTCCTTCTTTTCTCGACATACAGATATAAAGTGTAGAACGCTCCCCGTAGCACGGAGTAGTCGTTCCCACCTAGAGAACCTTGCAGGATCTGGTATGGCTTCTATTAGCTTTCGATCATTGGTTTCTTCGACGGTGGTGAGTGTTCTCTCTTCCCCTGTCTCCTCTGTGATTGGAGGTTTCTCAGATGCCCATGAAGATGGTTCTTCTTACAGGAAACTGGGGCCACAATACCACATTTATGCTGTGAGTCAAAGTGTTGTGGCACGTCACGAGTAGCGATGCCAGCGATATTCATTTTCGTAGGTACCCATCGCCAGTCTTCGACTTTACTATTTACCTCTATGGTGGATATGCGATGAGCGACAAAAGGGTTATATACTCGCACTCGTTTTCTTATCCACGTCAAAACGGTCTTGCTATCTGACCAGCAGGTCACCGACGTGGGCTTGATGTCGTGTTCACGTATCACAGCTGGAGCCACACGGGTTCCCATCAACGCTTCCTGCAACTCGAGGCGCGATATCGATTGCAGCTTCAATGGCACCTTCGCCTTTGCCATTACGAGGCTGACTCTCTGCTTGCCGTCTGCTGTTGCTGCTCGCCAGTACACTGCTGTTGAGTATGCCATCTCGCTTGCGTCGGTGAACTCGTGGACCTGTATTCCCGGATAGCATATTGGTATGCTAACGTTCTTGAGGTCTCTTAAGTGCTCTATCCAACTTTTCTACTGGGTAGCTAGGCTTCTGTCTAAAGACTGATCCCAGTCTACTCCTCGCCTCCATGCCTCTTGCAGTATTTGCATGGCTTGGGTTACTGGTGAGGCGATTTTGAGCAGGTCAAAATCAAAAGTCATTTATTCAAACTAGGCTGAGAATAAGCACTTCTCGAACGTCAAAATTACATAAGACAGTCCCCAGAAACGCCCGCCCTTCACTACTTCCTAGTGCTTTACCTGGAAAGAAGAAGCGGCGCAACAAACTCCCCAGTAGCACACCTGTCTGTTTAGTTAAACTAGATTCTACAAATTGTATGCAAAGTAATTAACACTACGAAACACAAAAATACTAAATTAAATTACTTGCCATATGTTAGCTAGCACACGCCAATATTTTGTATATTGTATAACATCTAAACAATGAAAACTGTACTCAAGCAGAAATAAAAATTACAACATAAAAACGTAAACAGAACTTAATACCTAAATAAAAGCCTCCAGACATAAAGGGCGTGCCCGCTTACATAAGGCTATAGCTGTAATTTGAAGTGAGAAATGATAAACTAGCACCATCGAAGAAAAATAAATAAACAGTTAATTACTAATAACAATAATAAAACCATGGTCAGCAAGGCAACCAGTCGTAACGTAAAGTCGTAGTGACAAAGGTGGCAAAGGGTCGTACAGTGACATGACGATTTTCAATGTTTCTCTCTTGGTCGGCGCCTATTTTTCTAGTACGCCTCTTGGTAGGAGTGCGAACATCAGGTTGAACCCCAACGTATCTTCACTCGGTCTCCATATCAGGCCGAGTATCTCTGTGTCATCTGTGTTTCCGATGCTGACAATTTCAGTTCAGATCTCTGTTGGATCAATGTTTTCTATTAGTTGCGAGCTGTTTGACACGGGTACCCACACAGTTTGAACTAAGATAAATTCTTAGTTCAAACTTTGCCCGTTGGTGTGTATTTTTCACCGTGGTTGCGATGCGTATCGCTTCTTCGATTGTTTTGTAACTATCGAGGTAATCATCCATAAAATGATTCTGTATGATAGCTTCCACTGCTTCTGGATGCTCATCTATATGCCTTTTCGCGTTCCAATTATCATTCGCGAAATTGCTATTCCAAATGGGTCCCTGTTTATTCAAATGGTAACTTCACGGAAGATGAAGGCTACAACGATGGTGAAACAGGTAAAGAGTTCCGTCTGTTACAGGGTGCTTTTAGTGATTCTAATGGTAAGGCATCCGTTGTTATATCCAATTTGTCACCATTTGCTTATTACCTTAAAACCAAACGTTTTAATTGCTCGAACCATTCCGATTAAGGAACAGAAAGTATGCCAAATAAATAAAATAGCGAAATATTCCACTACTGTAGAGCCTCTCAATAGATATCGCCCAAGTAATGCTCTTTGGTATAGATTCCTACCAAACGACCTCTGACTATGGTCGTCTCCTCCTCAACATATAGACGTAAAGTTCCAATTGATATATCGGTCACATTATTTGAAAGGTATGATAAAAATAAATTTCTCATTATCCTTCATAATAGTAACAAAAAATAGTTAGATAAAATTTTGTCCTATTAACACTGATACCGGTTAAAACTCTTCACCAACCGCGAAGACAACTAATTCGGTTTCAATATCATCAACTCTGACTTCAACAGTGGATTGAAATTTCAATTTGGTAATAGAACTTTCCGAACCTTTTATGATTGGCAGATCTTTATTTTGTTCAAGAGAGAGTTATTTTATTTATTTATTCAATGACTTATTCAGTAATATATTTTTGGGGTACTGTAACAATTAAATTTAAAATATAGGGTGAATTTATTACTTACAGATGTGCACAGCACTTTATTTTGATATTGGGCCATTTAATCAAGGTACTACAGTCGCTACCGAAATCCACATATGCATCAGTCATAGTTCCGTTGACCCGAAACTTAAATTAGCAGAAAGGGTGGAAAAGGCTCATTGGCTTATTGATGTCTGTCGACATTAACAGCATCATTATTAATAATATGTTTTGAATTTAATTTCAATACCTTTTATCAACTTTAGTTTCGTAGGATAGTATGGGTTTTCTGTTGCAGTTATCTGAATTATGACCAACTTTACCGTACTTGATGAAAGTATGGACGCCTGCACGAATTGATAAAGCAATCTGATACATAGTCGTGTCACTTGTCAAGAGTCTATGGCCATGAAGTTATAGATAATTTTTTTTTTTTTTATCCTTAACTTCATGTCTATGGCGCGGTTTCTAGTGTTCTGTAGGCGTGGGTCGTTACGTGATTTTCGCGAAACGTAATGTACCTAACTAGTGACTTCGAAGGCGTCATCTGTTTTGAAAACGCGTGATTTTAGTAACTAGTAATTTGTAGGGTTCTGTAGTAAACAAGGAACCCTTATAGTTTCGCCATGTCCGTCTGTCTGTCCCCGCTGTAGCCCAGTGACGCTTAGTACTAGAAAGCTGTAATTTGGCATAGGTATACATATGAATCACGCCGACAAAGTGCTAAAATAAAATCTTTTTTTTAGGGTACCTCCCTTGCGCGTAATTTGGGGATAATATTTATTTTTCTCATCTATCCCACGGTGTAGGGTATTTTTGGATAGGCTGTTCGAAAATATTGTTGGTCTTTGAACACCATTTTTCTATTTAAGGATCCATTTGCAAATTTTTGTTAGAGTTAAGTGTGTGTGTGTGTCCCTGGTCCCTGTCAGCTAAATAGTTGTTTATGGGGATGTGAAAAAATTCATGGCAGTAGTAAATATAATGAAATTAAAAGGAAAACTATCACAGCTAAGTAGGCTTTAGAAGTTAACGAGTTATAGTCGACCAACTTAAATTTACAGTTGGAGAATTAACCACGTATATCGATGTATGGAAGAACATGTTTTTTCAACTATAATGTTAAGTTTGGTTTTGCGATAAATTCATCCCAACTATTCCCAATACGGAACCCTTCATTGTGCGTGGTCCGACACGCACTTGGCCGGTTTTTTTCAAATTGCGTTGATATATTCAGTGATTCATGGTGATTCTACCGATTTATTACAGTTACTTACGAATCGAAAATATTAAATGATTACCTATTGTGGTGTGTTTTTATTGAAACACGCTGTACGAGGCAAATTAACATATTTATATATTTCTAAATTAAAAAAAAAATACAATTAGATTCTAAAAAAAAAAATATCAGATACGGGTATGTGTAATGTGGTTGGATGTTGATTAACGACCCAATAAGATGATTGCAATCAACCCGCTAGGTCCTGTGCGTTCAAACGCCCATATAAATAGCCGAAAATAGAAAAAAAAAATAAGTGGTTATCTGTAGATCCTGTAGATGTGGCCGCAACACGAAGGACCAGCAGTTCGGCTTGACCGGTTGTGATTAGACATGCGGATTCGCGGGCCACAAAACGTTGCTCTGCCAATACACTGCTGTGAAGTAGAGATGTGGACCGCTGCGTCGTAGCAGGTGATGCGATGGTATTCGGCCTGGGCGTATGGATGGAAACGGCCCAAAGTCGAACCCTGGGTAATATCCCACTAGGTCGTTGGACTCAATATATGTAACTCTCTGTGTGTGACGACGGCAGGCAGGACTAAACAGCAAAATAAAAATTATATATATATTAAGACACATAAGACACCATTTTACATACAATTTTGGTGAAAAATTCTGAGAATTATTAGTAAAATTTTATCAAAACCGTATCTGACACCACCAAGAATTTTTTTTTATTTCACAATTTTTTGAATTTCCGTACTACCTAATATTCAAACGATAAAAAACATGTGTGCCAGTAGGAATCCACAAAAAAAAAAAACGTCTACCATGGATAGAATATATCTATAGCCATAGTAAGCAATTGGTAACGGACCGATAATGACAATTGAAATCATTTGTAGTGGTAATGATACTTCTTTTGGAAAACACATTTCTCCACGTGGTTGAGTGTTTGCGAAGAAACATATTGGAGGCCAATAGAATATCTCTTTTATTTTGAGGTAAGTTTTTATGTATTGAAGGAAAATTATTATGAATATCCCAAATTGCGAGCGGAATCTTTTCAGCGGATAAAACGATACGCCATGGTTCTGGGGACAAAGAGCTAGAGATAGGCATGTGCCTTAAAAATAATTCGCCTATTGATATTTTAGGAACCGTTTATCTCCCGGTTCAGTTTAATGGTACTACTTTTGTTCACGAGTTTTCAGTTGCTAGTTGTATGTCATCTTCAGTTATTCTTGGTATTGAACTTTGGAATAAATTTGGTTTAACATCAGTTGTTAGTAAGGCTTTTAACAAAAACATCAAAGGTAACACGTATCTACCTTCTGTCAGTCAATCACCTCCCCGGGTTGTTCTGTGAGTGAGGTCAGTTACGTTCATCTCCGTAATATCTTATTACCCGACCAAGAGCGTAGTTTACAACGCGTCATTGACGAGTTCGAAGTCATTTCGTCTGACAATGATCACACAATATAAATACGACAGGTCCATCGATAAGACAAACGACGAAATCGATAAGATGTTAGAGATTGGAGTGATCCGTCCATCTCGTTCTCCGTGGGCTAGTCCTGTAGTCATGGTTACTAAGAAAGATGGTTCTGTTCGTTTCTGTGTTGATAGCAGGAAGTTAAATAGTGTTACCATCAGCGATTTGTATCCTCTTCCCCGCATTCTGGAAATCCTAGACAATCTTAGAGGAGCAAGATACTCGTACGATAAGAAGCTCGCTTGATTTTAAGCGTGTATTTTGGCAAATACCACTCGCAGATAAAGAGAGTTGTGAGAAAACCGCCTTTATAGTTCTCCAAAGTGGTTTATTCGAGTTCCTCAGAATGCCATTTGGTCTAACGAATGCAGCTTCTGAAATGCAACGTCTTACAGATTTGATTGTCAATTTTGAATTCACTTCGACCTGTTATGAATGTATTTTTGGGTATGTCGACGATTTAATTCTAATTTCGAAAGACTTCCACAATCATCTCGCTCTCCTTAAAAAGTTACTTAACCGTCTTAAGGAAGATGGTCTGTCTATTAATCTAATAAATAAATAATAAATTAAAAACCTAAAAGTGAATTACAATGATTGAACTAAAAAAATAAAAAGCTTAATATGTCCAAAAGTGGAAAATTGAAGATCTTTTTTGATTGATCTTTTCAGCGAAATCGGGGGACCTGTAAGAACTGTTCCAAGGAACCATCCCCCGACTGCAATGAAAAGATTGGTTTTAGTTTTCCACTTTTGGGTATATTAAGCTTGTTTTTAATTTTTAGTTCAATTATTGTTATTCACTTTTTGACAAGGCAAGCGTGTTTTTTTATTTATTTATTATTTATTTTAAATTAACCTTTTAGTAATTGAACGATATTTTTGCAAACGCAGTGCCACAAAAAATAACTTTTATTTTTGAAGAAATCGAATATCGCGCAAATAATAACGCGAAACTATTTTTATTTTGTGTTTTTAATTGGGATTAAGATTTCTGAGGCGAGTTAGTTCTTGCCTGTTATACATATATGTTTCTTATGTACTAAGCAATCTCTAGATGATAGTTAATGTAGTCGATTTTTTATTACAAAAACAACGTTTCTGTTTTTGCTAGGATCCGTTTGTAAACGAGAAAGGTTTCACGAGGGAGATTTACCGACACCAACTACTGCTAAATGTTTGCGCGTTTTTATTGGTATGTGTTCTTACTATAGACGTTTTGTGCATGGATTTTTCCATTATAGCTCCTCTTACCGCTCTTATTGGTACGAAAAAAGGACGGGATCCTATCGCATGGGATAACGCAGCTGAACAAGCGTTTTTCAAATTAAAAAAAAGGTTTAATTAACACAATGATTTTTCCAAGCCATTCTTTTTACAGTGTGATGCTTCAGCCGTCGGCCTTGGTTCAGTCCTTTCTCAGAAGATTGACAACGTCGAACATCCTATTGCTTATTACTCCCATTTATTTTCTAAAGCGGAATTATAGTCAGAACTTGATCTTTTATCTGTTCTTGATTCTATAAAACATTTCTGTTGTTATTTAGATGGAATGAAGTTTTCAGTTATAACGGATCATATGGCTTTAAAATGGCTCCTTACGCTAAACAATCCATTAGGGGGGCAACCATCACCTCTTATAGCAGTATTATTATAATATTACTTCACAGTGGGAAAGTGATGGAGCTGTACAGGGTGGAGCTGTACTGCTACAAGAGGTGATGGTTACCCCTCTGGACGATTAGCTCGTTGGGCTACTATAATTTCCCAATATACCTTTGACATCGTTCACCGCAAAGGAACGCAACATGTCGTTCCAGATGTTTTATCTAGAATTTACGTAAGTCCAGTTACTTTCAATCAGGGTCCCAACCATACTAATGATAGATGGTATAAGAAAGTTTATTTAGGTGCTCAAAATTCACCCCAAATGTTTCCTGCATAAACTGCATACGGTGTCACAAAAACTTAGCTCAAAATAAAAGAGATTCTATTGGCTTTAAATATGTTTCGTGATGTAACCGAAACTTTGAGACAATGCGGAGTTTGTGAAGCTTATAAAATCGCAAACACTCAACCACGTGGAGAAATGTGTTTTCCAAAAGAAGTATCATTACCACTACAAATGATTTCAATTGTCATTATCGGTCCGTTACCAATTGCTTATTATGACTATAGATATATTCTACCCATGGTAGACGTTTTTTCGCAATACGTCTTTATTAAAGCGTTGGAATCAGAACTATCTCTATCTAAATATACCTGTAAGATTTTAATATTTTCCACATGTTCTTGAATACATCTCAAAAACTGCTCAAATGTCCCAACGTCATGTCCACACTTCACAAGAGAATCAGCGGTACGCTTTATTACCGCGCCTACGCCACCAGGGGCACCCTTTCCGTGCCCTGCCTCAGACTAATTCCATGTATTTTTTTTATGTTAGGGTAATCTTTCCACAATTGAGTTATCATTAAAAAAAATATATTTATTCCGGTATTGTGAGGTGGGCGAATCCGATTGAAAATGGATGATTTCTATAAAAGGGTTTTCTTTCACGGCCACATCTATTAGAGGGATCAAATGAGCCCAAACTGCAGAGGCATCGTGCCTTACGCATGGACTGACGGTATATACGCAGGTTTTTCCAACTGCACTCTGATGGAAGTCGAATGTGTATATTCCAGCAGTATGAAGAGACACTTCTTTACGGCTTCCACCAAAATGAAACGATTGGACTTCGGTTCCAAATTTAAGGCCATAATTTTCGGAGAAATCAATATGTATAACAGCTTCTACTACGGTCAAGGATTCCTTAAGGGTCTTCATATCCTGCCGGGCTCGCGAGAAGGTACTAATGGGTCACCGAGGCCCCCGCAACACAGGCAACGGAAGGAATACGGGTGGGTTTTAGTCAGTAAGAGTCTGACACACCCTCCCGCTCCACTCAGAGCGGGAGAAGTTATTTAATGATTTCCCATCCAAAAAAAGAAATAGGGTCTTCATATTCATATATTGGATTTGTATTTTATATTCAGCAGCTGCTCATTGAGGTTCTCAAGTATATCTAGAGGAGACCCAAGAAATTCTTTCTTTGCAGTTGTTGTGGGCACTTTTGAACCCTTTTTTGAGTGTACAGTTTCTCTGCAGCGAACCCATTGATGGTAGACCAACATTCGGTCATTTGAGAACTCGTTACATGGTATAACTACTTTGTCTTTGCATGACTGACATATTCGTCATTTCGATCGAAACAACACACGTGTGCGTTACCCCAGCAAAATGATGTCGAAAATAGTCATTTAAATCTTACAGATATTTAGTTGCCCAGCTTCTGTAATTGTTGCGCACATTTTTAAATTTGTTGCAATACATTTTTAGGTAAGTATTCTCCTTTATCTTACGAAGAGACGAACACAGTTCATGCACAGGTTGAGGCCATTTTCAATTCTGGACCTCTTACTTCTGTCTCCAGATCCCTCTGATCTTGCAGCGCTCACACCGTCTAACTTTTTGATTGGACGATCGTAGCGTTGCTTCGTCGATCGTAGGTCAAGGACGATGCTGCTGTGCATAATCTCTGAAGTTATAAGAAAACGCAGCTTTTAAAAATCCAGTTCTTAGTGCTATTTCACCCGTGAAAACTTAGGTGCAGTGAGCGTGGAATGAGCTGTCAGTGTGATGCTAGGGATTTACCAAGCATTACATTTACAATCCTTAATCGAGATTTTAATAATATTTTTATGCTAATTCTATTGACAATTTCATATTATTTATATTTCTATGGGGTTTCTAAATAAAATAGCAAAATAGAGATTCAGTGAGAAACACAATCTTGTTTTTTATTTCAATTTTTTTTGTTTTTTCATATTTTATACATAAAGATTTTGTAGTACATGAGGGACTTAAAAAGTATGCATTACTATAACATGGTGTAGGTACTATTGGCAAAACTTAAGCATGCTCACTTTAGAAAATATTTCTGCGGCAAGCGCAGCTAGTGACAAACCACACCCCTTCCTGGTTTCGTCCAATTAGAGACAATATGAATTTGTGTGAGTATAGGGCGTGTAACAAAAAATATAAATATGTGTGGTATGTTGGTTACTCACTGCACGAGCCGGTATTATTCGCGCGAGCCGAGGGCGAGCGAGCTCGATAAGGGAGTCGAGTGTGTGCGCGTTTCATACGACGGTTTTCAACTTGAGAGGAAAAAAAGAGACTGGTATTGTTATTAGTTTCGTACGCCGCTAGGTATTTCTCTCTGGATTTTGCAGGCAACAGGCTGTCACTAGCGTTTCGTGCCTAGATTAGTATTTCCGGGGGGTTAAATCTACGCGTTGCTCTTCGCTCTTCTTTCCTAATTGAAGTCAACATTTTTGATAATAATTAACCACACAATGAAAACGTTAACAAGTATTTCTGGAAAATACCGCGCTTGTTTTGTTTATCCCGCGCGCCGCAGGTGTAAATAAAGGCGCTGGAAAAACCGCTAAACAGCCTATATAAAAAATATAATAAACAAAATAATGTTTTGAATAAGCAAATTAAGGTTAATATGTAGTGAAAAATATATAATTTTATGAAATGATGATAATTTTGATGATTGATTTATCTGATGTAACGAATTTTTTTTTCTCAAAAATATTCATTGTTTTTGGACAAAAACTGCGTATATTGAAAAAAGAAATGTAAAGTAAAAATACTTCTATATAATAAGCTGAATTTCTGAGTCACTTTACAAGCAAGTGTGTTGAAGAAATATTTCGTAATTTTTTGCGACCGTATTTTATGGCCGTTCTATAAAGCCGATCTATTGTTTAACCATATGTTCTGACGTTCCCACTGAATAACAATGGTGCTTAGATAATGAACTTATTTTTATTGCAGTTGCAAAAGTTGCGACAGCAATAATAAAAAAATCTGATAACATTGTATAAACTGCGCCAAGTAATGGTTCAAATACTACTGTAAGTAATTTTGCTATTTTAATCAAAACAGCAATAAAAGAAAGAGATAGCAAATGACAATTTCTAACAAAACTACGTATGTTGCTTCGTTTTAGGGTTCCGTAGTCAACAAGGAACTCTTATAGTTTCGCCATGACCGTCTGTCTGTCTGTCTGTCCCCGGCTTAGCTCAGAGACTCTTACTAGAAAGCTGTAATTTGGCAAAGTGGTAAACAAAAATGCAAAATAAAGTTTTTTTAGGGTACGCGTATAGCAATACCAATAATACATTTTCTAAACCAAACGGAAGATATTAGTACGAAATTACTTCTTGTCAACAATAACAATTCATAAAGCGCTCTCGCTGGCCGTGCCCATTAAAAAAATGTCTTACAAACAAGTGAGCATAGCACGCGCCTAGTGTGACTGTCACACACACTATACATAATTACATTAATAGAAACACGGCTAAAATACGCTTCATGCATCCCATTGGCCAAAACGCTTGCATCGGGCGATCGAGTCGTGAGCCGTGCTATACGATTATCGCCTTAGAGGTGAGCATGCGGAAGATTGGCCGATAGTACATCGAATCGTTGGGAGAATCGCTGCTCAGGAGAGCACTCATACATACAGATTACTCAGTAATCTAGCTAGGAAGCTAGATTACTGAGTAATCTGTATTTCTAGACTTGTACTCAAAGCCTGTGGGGTGAGCACGTCACGCACGAACAATAAAAAATATAAAACAAACACGTTTAAGCTAGCTATTAAATAAATGGGCATGGTCATTGTTAGAACGCATCGTTAACTGATTAAATAAACGCAATACCAAGACCCAATCGTTATGTCATGTGTTTTGAAGAAGCGATTGTCGATCGAGTCAAGTAAAGATTCATCATTCATCAAGATCAGATCAGCGTTGTTATTAACCCAAATCTATTGAATAAGAAGAGATAACTGAGCGAGTCAAGCGATCGAGTGCTAAAAGTGTGCCTGGCTGATAGACCATAGAATTTAACCCCACACAAACTATGAGGGAACCTAGCTAAACGATGTGTGTCTATCCAGGACATTCAAATAAAAAAAGCGTGCGGATTAAAAGCACATAATATTTTATTGTAGATATATACCTACATGCTTACTGAGTCCTTGCCAATAATAAAATAGTATAAATCAATATATCATCACCATGCTATTACAAAATGCAACTGACACTCGCGCATCGCGCTCACCGACTCACTTCACCTAGCCGATTCACTTCGACGCGGGCGGTTGCAATGGCAACGAGAATCGAGTGAAATGACAAAATCACGCCGCGCTAGCGGCTTCGTCCATACGGATCCCTAGTCCCAACTCGCCTGGTCCGTCGTACAGCTAGAAGGCGCAAAAGTACACACAGCTTTCTAGTACTAAGAGTCTCTGAGCTAAGCCCGCAGACAGGCAGACGGACACGACATGTAAGGGTTCCTTGTTGACTACGGAACCCTAAAAATAATGCGTGGTCAAATATAAAAAATATACCTACATGGCGACTTGAGAACTTTCTCTTTAAGGTTCCTACATACTGGCGCGACTTGTCGCGCGACGCGTCGCGACACAAAGGCACCGCTTGTAGCGCTACACGCCGCGCCGCGGCGCACAGTGGAACGAATGTATGGGAGCGGTTGGACGTAGACATGTCCGAAAAAAAAGAGTAAAATTATGCCAAACTAATGATGCCATCTTATTCGATTACTTAATGCCTTCATAACTTGTGGTGATGAATTTCTTCATAACTCCCATATTTCGGGAGTAATTTGAGAAAATGTGAAATTTTACTATGAAAATGAGTGTATCGAGCTCTCTCCCTCCTGATTCCGGGCTTGTTTCAAGTAGCGGTCTCTAATATCATAATGCTAATACTAAGAGCTATATTTAATACTAAGACACATAGTGCGCCAAATGTGCACTTTCTGGGATAAAGAGTGATGTTTATTTTATAACACAATTTTTTTATTTTTTGTTTATTTTGTTGATTAAAACCGTTTTTCTAAAGGTTTACCTTATTACAATAACATTTCTGAGCAGCCAATTAGAGAAGATATAAGCTAATTAGGATATATAATTAGGGACTTAAGGTTTACATATAAAACTGATGCACTAATGATTACTGATAAGAACATTGCTATTATTTAATTACTAAATGGCTCTTAATACACTAATTTAGCATGCATCATTTACTAATTATCACAATAACTAATTACCTTGCAATATTTAACAAAGGATACCTGGGATACCTGGATTTTATATAAATAGGTCACTATTAGTAACTTTAAAATCAGTGTTGATTTACACCTCGTTGTATCCAAGCTAATCTCGCAATGTATTTTCCAAATTTTAATACAAATCTTGATATTCACGTTGCTTTATGCGCACGCGCACATAAAGATTTACGCGACTTTAACTATTTGTTCAGTGTTTTAAAAGATAACAGTTGTGTTCAGTTATGTGAAAGTGCTGAAACAAGTTTAAAAGACTGGTGTCGTCGATTTTGCTACCGCATTTATGCAAAATGGACACAGTCTGGAAGAAGCACAGATAAGTTTCGGAAGAAACATGAGATTTGGCTACAGGCTGCAATTCAATGGCCGGAATTACAGAATGAAAATATGGAACCTTCTACAGAAAATATAAGTGACGTCATCGAGCCCATAATTTCTCCTGCTAAATCTGATGCTTCAACTTGTACACATCCTAGTCCTCGTAAATCTTTTGAGGACCTTAGTAACCGGCAAAAAAGAAGACGCACTGAAGATAGTCTTTCATGCAGCAGTAGCAGCGCTGAAATTATGTTTTCGGCCGAAAGGGCGCTTCAAAAGGCAGGACAAAGCGATACAGCTTATGTTATGAAATACTTGACGGAGAATCCAGAAGAGGCCTCAAAAATCAAAGCCTTCATTGAAGGTAAATCAATTCAGGTACGGGAAATATCCCCTTTGAAGGCATTGGCTCTTTATGTATCGATGAACTTATCGAAATGGCGCTATAACACTCTTCGGGATTTCAACACTCAAGAAGGAGCTCTTCAATACCCGAGTTACTACATGTTGGTTAAAGAAAAAATTAAGTGCTATCCGGCCAAAGAAGATCTCACAGTTACAGAGAGCTCTGCAAAAATCAAATTACAAGCCTTGATGGATTTAACCTCAAGAAGACTTATTAGGTCGTTAGAAACCCCTGTTGATCCCAATCAACAGCTCGTATTGACCAGCAAATGGGGTTTTGACGGATCATCTAGCCAAAGCATTTATCATCAAAGGACGAGTGAAGATGAGCAAATCGATCTTGCTAGTAATTTTATGATTAGTCTTGTACCACTGCGGCTCGTCTCAAAAGGTGTAACAATTTGGGAAAACGAGCGACCATCTTCCACTTCATTTTGCCGGCCAATATTGTTTAAGTTTATAAAGGAAACCAAAGAAAATGTGCAGAGAGAGATGGCTGAAATCGAAGCAGAGATTGAAGCCTTAACTCCATCCACCATCACTGATGGAATTAGTGTCAAACACCAACTGCTGTTGACAATGATTGATGGTAAAATTCATTCCATTATATCCAATACAGCAGCTTCAGTGTGTGACATATGCAAGGCTTGTCCTAAAGAAATGAATAATTTAGAGTTAATCAAAGATAAACACGCAAACGAGGACATGTATAAATATAGCTTAAGCACCCTTCACGCTTGGATTCGCTCAATGGAATGCTTATTACACATTTCCTACAAATTAGACATAAAATCATGGCAAGTAAGGGGTGATATAGCAAAAAGGCAAGTTGATGACAGGAAGAAAAGAGTTCAAGAGGCTGTAAGAAGAGAAACGGGCTTACTTCTCGATGTTGTGAAACAAGGCAGTGGATCCACCAACAATGGCAACTCGGCAAGGAGATTTTTTGAAAACTACACTAAATCTGCTGAACTGACCGGAATAGATGCTATGCTTTTAAGAAAAATCTGTGTGATCTTGCAGTGTATTTCATCAGGAGAGAAGATCAACGTAACTAAATTCCGAGAGTTCTGCTTTGATACTGCTAAGCTTTACGTGGAGTTATACCCATGGTATTATATGCCTTCTTCACTTCATAAAATTTTAATGCATGGGCCAGACATAGTTCAGAACATGTCAATTGTGCCCATTGGTTTTCTATCCGAAGAGGCATCTGAGGCTAGAAATAAAGATTTTAGAAAATATAGAGAGGGGCATTCTCGAAAGCATAGCAGTATCTCATGCAATGAAGATATTATGCACAATCTTTTACTGTCTTCTGATCCACTTGTTACAAGTATCCGTCCAAAAGGAAATAAGTTTGTAAAAAAATCTTCTTTTAAGGAATTTTATGAGCTTACGGATTCTGAGAAAAGTGATATCGAATTTGTTAACATAAATGATTTAGCGGACATCGATTCTGAATTTGAATTAATTGATGATGATGATGATGACGAAGATAATTAAATGATGTTATTGTTTTAAAATGTGTAACTTAGTAAATTAGAGCTTACATCTTAATTATTTATTGTACTTTTAATGAAACTAGGTAATTTATTATCAACTTACTTAAAAGTCATACTCTCATCAGTTCTTGTGAATATTTTTGTTAATATATATTTCTGTATATATATAATATATTTATAGACCTCTTAATAAGTCTGTCTGCGGTTTAAAGTAAATACAAATGGGGAAAAAACGTTTTTTTTTTTAAATTTTCATTTCCTTTTATCCCAGAAAGTGCACATTTGGCGCACTATGTGTCTTAGTATTAAATATAGCTCTTAGTAATAGCATTACGATATTAGAGACCGCTACTTGAAACAAGCCCGGAATCAGGAGGGAGAGAGCTCGATACACTCATTTTCATAGTAAAATTTCACATTTTCTCAAATTACTCCCGAAATATGGGAGTTATGAAGAAATTCATCACCACAATTTATGAAGGCATTAAGTAATCGAATAAGATGGCATCATTAGTTTGGCATAATTTTACTCTTATTTTTCGGACATGTCTACGTCCAACCGCTCCCATACATTCGTTCCACTGTGCGGCGCCGTGTCTTTGTGTCGCGTCGCGTCGCGCGACATGTCGCGCCAGTATGTAGGAGTCTTTATTGTCGTCGGTTAGTAAGAATATAACAAAAAACACTGTTGTCTTATAAATAAATAAATAAAATAAAAAAAGCCTTTTATTTCTTGCTGTTTGAATTAAAAAAATAAATACTGCATGCAATCATAATTAAACATTTCAGTTTTTTTTTTCATTTTTCTTTACAGTGCCTACCTTATAATTAAAACAATAAAAATATATTAAAGAAATTATTATTTTTCTATTAAGTAATACCTAAGTAATGAAAATGATTAAGATTATTTACATTGATACATTTATTTTTATTTATATACATATTTTAACAAAAGTTTTAGTAGCAAGAAGCCCTCTTATTCGAAGGTGAAGACCTCCTCCAGAGATGACCAGCGGTCTCTATCTTCTGCTGTTTGCAACCAGCAAGTGCCAGCGACTTTAACGATGTCATCGCCCCAGCGAGCTTTGGGCCTTCCTCTCTTTCTTTGGCCTGTTGTCTTATTTGTAGACGTAATTTCATTTCAGTAACTAGATCATAATACTAAACATCTTGAAAAAATTAAACGTCCATTATGTTTCGTTTAAACTACTATCGCCATCTATTTATTACATTTGAAAACCGTATCAACTGTCGCGCCTTTGCTGATCGAACCTACGGAATAGACCAACACACGAATACATGTAACTGTCTTTTGAACTAACAGATGTCGCTTTCATAAATTAAACGTGATTTTCTTTTATACCATTGACAGATAGGTACCTATTTTATGGTGTTACGAATATACAACCTAGTATATTCCTACTTGTACCTAGTATTACCGAAGCCATACTATTTTGAAATAGGTCTTTTTTTAAAGTTACAATTTTCTTTTCGCGAGAAAAACGCTTTTGAATTTACATAGTCACCAGCACATCAAGTTACCATAAACTGTCAAATTTTCTCATATGATTTTGAACTTAACCGTCAATATTTTAAGGTTTAAAATCATTTCGAGAAATTTTACAGTATAACCTGATGTGCTGGCTACTACATAGTGCAATCAATAAAGCAAATTAAGTTTCTGATCTATAATATCGCGATACATAACTACGTCAGTGTAGTTGGTGTATGGCGGTATAGATGTCGCTACAGTCGTTTTGTAGTCATTTAAAGTATGTAGGTGTTTATACACACACAACGACATAACAAGCTATACATTTCTAGTAGGTAGGTACCCCTTTTCGGTACGATAGGCTAATATTTATATTCCCCACTTGACCTAAACAGGGTGACAATTTCATTCCGCTGTTAATTCCGTATTAGATATTTAATTTAAGGTGTAATATCCACAGCCCACGAAATTTGTCGTCAGCACAAGTGCAAGGGTCCACTAGGGCCGATGCCTGCCAGGGTTGCGGGAAGGTACTAAAGGGTTACGGAGGCTCCTGGCAACACAGGCAACGGAAGGAATACGGGTGGGTTTTAGAGTCTGACACACCCTCCCGCTCCGCCCAGAGCGGGAGAAGTTATTTAATGATTTGGGAACCCAAAATAAAAAGCCTACGAAATTCAAATCATATCTATCTAATTAGATATTATCTTACGTTTTTTGCCATTTACAGATCAATGTCAGGTGAAGGAAAACATCGTGAGGAAACCGGCATGTTCTAGAACCAAAGATTCGAAGACATGTGACATCTACCAACCCGCACTGGGCCCGCGTGGTGGATTACGGCCCACTCCCTCCCTCTCACAGAGAGGAGGCCTGTGTCCCAGCAGTGGGAACATTATAGGCTGATTATGTCAGGTTGTATATTGTTCAAAATATGATTCGCGACTATAACAGATACGTATTTACAGAATTATAATATTTATAATCATTAAAATCAGTCATACTACATATTTCCTAGTTAGATAATTTGTTCCATTGAATTACTTTTTCATGAAATCATTGCACAGTCATATAAGAATAACCTTAATTGGCGATTCAAGTAGCAAATTGGTCATACTCACAATGCAAGTTATGCGAGTACAAAGTTCAATGTTCTTAGCGATAAATAATAATTTATGATAAATAAATTAACTGTAAGGTGAGTGAGAAAAAAACCGGCCAAGAGCGTGTCGGACCACGCACAATGAAGGGTTCCGTTGTTGGGATTACTTGGGACGAATTTGTTCCAAAAACAAACTTAACATTGTAGTTAAAAACCTGTTCTCCCATACATCGATATATGCCACGGTCAATTCTCCAACTGCAAATTTGAGTTGGTCGCCTATAACTCGTTAACTTGTAAAGCCAACATAGCCGTGATAGTTTTCCTTTTAATTTCATTATATGTACTAGGTACTGCCATGAATTTTTTCACTCTTAAGCGGCGTTTCATTTTAAAAAATCGGCCAATTGTGTGTCGGACCACGAACAATGAAGGGTCCGTTGGGAAGTTGGGATGAATTTATCCCAAAAACAAACTTAACATTGTAGTTGAAAAACATATTCTCCCATACATCGATAAATGCCACGCTCAATTCTCCAACTGTCAACTACAACAAATTTAAGTTGGTCAACTATTACTCGTTAACTTGTAATAGTTTTCCTTTTAATTTCATTAAGTAAATTTATTTTATGCCATGAATCTTTTCACATCTCCATAAACAACCATTTAACTGGCAGGGGGGGGGGGCACTTGACTACACTGTAATGCTTAATAAACGCAAGCGGATCCTTGAAACGAAAACGATATGTGGGGTGGGGCCCCATGGGGTAGACGAGAAAAAAAATATCATCCCCACGTGCAAGGAAGGTACCCTAAAAAAAATGTCTTTCAAGATTTTATTTTAGCACTTTGTCGGCGTGATTAATATGTATATCTATGCCAAATTACAGCTTTCTAGTACAAAGCGTCTCTGAGCTACAGTGGGGTCAGACAGACAGACAGATGGACATGGCGAAACTATAAGGGTTCCTTGTTTACTACGGAACCGTAAAAACGGGGAAAGTTAAAAAACAAAAATGCCGCTTGTCAAGGAATTCTTATAATGCTGGCAACATCGTTGTAGAGTAGACAGACACCATTTTGTCGCGTCCCGCTCAGCTCTAGGGCGTCCACCGGTTATCCCTCTTGAAACAGAAACCCAATTGGCGAATGGACATGCAGTTTTAGGAAAATGGGAATTTGGTTTGTCAAGAAAAGAAGTGTTATCGCTTGTAAAGGAATTCATCAAGATACAACAATAATGGTGTTCTAGGACCAGATTGATTTAATAACTTTCGAAAGCGACATAGATTGTCATTAAAAAAAGCTCAGCCTATTGAGCATATCAGAAGAAAGAACACAGACCCGTTCATCGTGCGTGACTATTTCAACCTGCCGCAGTCTACTCTAAAGACATTAGATCTAGAACAAAGGCCAGAGCTCATCTGAAACCTTGATGAAACTTCAGTGAGTTTGGATCCCTCTAAAACTAAAGTAGTTGGGCGAAAGGAGGCGCCATGCTCTCGGACAACTCACGGTACAGGCAAAGAACACATAACAGTTCTAACAGCGGTAAGTGCACAGCGCAAGTGGATAGAAACTGACTCCTTTAATTATATTTAAAGGAAAATATGTATGGGATAGCTGGATGGCTGACACACGTATTTTAGAGTTATCTTACGCCGCTAGTAAAAGAGGATGGATGGAGACGGAAATATTCCACAATTACATGGAAAAAGTATTTATTCCGGGACTTGGCAAAGAAAGGCCCATTTTGGTAGTTTTCGGACAACCTACGGCCATAGCACTCATGTTGATATAAAAATGGCTGAATTCGCATGGAAACGTAATATCACAATATTAAAATTACCCCCACATACGTCCTATCTTCTACAGCTACTGGATGTGGCTAAATATTTTAAATCTAGCTGGGACGCCAAGTTAGTTGAATGGCAGAGACACAACGTCGCGTCGGTGTAAAGCTACCTAAAAGAGTCTTTGCTAATTTGTTTGCAGAAGTATGGAACAATAAAAAGTTTGAAAGTATTAATAATAATAATAATAATAATAATTGTTTATTTCAGGCATTAGCACCCATAAAATTAAAATTGAAAACTTATCCTAAAAACAAAAGTTATACTAAACAAATAAACATAAAAATAAACAGTAAAGAAAAACAACAATAGAAAACAGCCCACTATTTCACACCAAGGAAGCCAAAACAAATGTACCCCGTAACATTGTTCAGTACATTTATTTTGTCTCCCTCAGTAAATGCACAGTATGAAAAACAGCTTTGACAATACTATTTTTACATGCCATTATTTATTATTTTTTATTTCTTTATCATTTATTATTTTTACATGCAATAGTATTATCAAGGGCTTTATAAAAACAAGAATATATCCTTTTAATTCACGTGTAATCTCAGTCGATAAATATGACCCAAGAGCTTACAACCGCTGGATAGAAATGCATAAAAAGGAAAACGAATGTCAGCATCCACAGCCTGTTCTGCAGCCATTAGAGGATAACTCTCCCGTAGCTTTAGTTAAACTTTGGCGCAGTGTTATTAATAAATGAGGGAAAGGCATGTTTCGCGCCCTCTCGCCCCTAGCCGCCGCAGGAGACGCCCTGGGCGTCGGGAATCCCGGGCGGATTTCCGGCCACCGTAGGCGCGGGCTTGCGGACGGTGAGCAATGGGTAGCTCACCGTCCGGCAAGGACCAGGCCCGGGTCGACGGCGCGTCGTATTCCACGCGCGCCTCAAAGAGATGTCAGCACAAATGTAGGGGTCCACTAGTCCCGATGCCTGCCGGGGTCGCGGGAAGGTACTTATGGGTCACCGAGTCCCCTGGCAACACAGGCAACAGGAAGGAATACGGGTGGGTTTTAGTCAGTAAGAGTCTGACACACCCTCCCGCTCCGCCCAGAGCGGGAGAAGTTATTTGATGATTTCCAACCCTCAAAAAAAAAAAGTGTTATTAATAAATGGATATGTGATGATGATAAAATTTACGACGTTGAAGGTTCTGAGTCTTCATTTTTGCCTCTTGAAACTTCAGAAAGGGTCCACTTGCTGATTGATGTGGTAAAACATGAAGAGCAGGCGTCATCGTTTGTAACAAACCACCAAAATGATTTACCGACTTGCCTATCTAGCAATCAGACAATACCGATAACTAGTGCGGAGACTAAAATTAAGATTATTTCAAATGAGGTAGTTAACTACCCCTTACAGTTTAAAAGATCTCTTACTTCAAAAGGTTCAACAAAGTCCACTGACGAATACCATAACAAAGAAGAAACGGGTAGCATTAGGCGCTGAGGTAATAACGGAGACTCTGATTCAAAATGAAACCCAAACTGAGATTGAAACACAAATAGTACTAAAGAGAGAAGAAATGATAAGGGTAGAATACTTAAGGAAATAAATACACAGATTCAGAAAACGATGATACCTGGAGATGAGCCAGACGAAAAAACAGAAACAAAGACTATTCAATCACGCCAAAATATTAAAAAGGAAACCAAAGGTACACATATGAATTTCTGTACGTATCTATATCTACTGATAGTGTATCACCCCGCAGGCCCCATTGGTTCGTAATAAAATCCTTCACAAAGAACTTGTCGCAGCTTTTATTTTATTAAAATTAATTAATAGCCAGTTCCTCGGCTCTCGGAAATCTCGGACCAATAGGGAAGTGGGGCCGGAAGTGTTGAATCGTGACCGGAAGTCTGTCAGCCATTATCGATGTGATCTAGATCTTGTTGTGTGACATTGTCCTACGTTTGGTAATAACATTACCTATATCCGTTATAGCTGTGTGTTACATATTTTTATATAGGTATAGGCTATCTACTTTATTTATTTATTATTTATATATACATTATTGTACACCACAAAAATACTTAGCAAAAAATATATAAAACACTACAAAATATACAATGGACCTTATCGCTTTCTGCGATCTCTTCCAGGCAACCTTGGAATGGACAGTGATTTGCCTGAATAAACTTTATGGTTACCTTACTAAACGTACTTTATTGTTTTACCAATCGACAAATTATCTGAAAATCTAGTAAGAAGTAATCAATAGAAAGTAGTTTATTAAATATGGAGGCCTTGGCAGAGAGTACAACTTGGTGCCGCTTGGCGTCGAGACCCTCGGTCCGTGGGGTCCCAGTGCGCATAAGTCATTTGCGGAAATCGCGAAACGTCTAGTTGATGTAACTGGTGACCGAAAAGCTGGCGGCTTTCACGCGCAACGCATCAGCATTCCAATTCAGCGAGGAAATGCCGCCAGCATCCTCGGTACAATGCCCCGAGAGCCTTTTTTAGGTTTAACTTAGTTTTAATTTAATTTAGTTAATGTTAATAATCATCTTGTAATTTGCTTATTTAAATAAAATTATTGTTATCCATACAAATATTACAAAAAGGAAAAAAAAATGTTTGTTTATTTGTTTGCTCCGAAACTACAGGACCGATTTTAACTATTTTTTCACCGATGGAAAGCTAAATTATCAGGAAGTAACATAGGTATTATATAGAAAGTGTGGCACTCGAATTGCGTGACACACTTTCAATCATAACTAGAGATCGGATATTCGGATGCATATTCACCTAAGTTGAGATGTTGGCGAATGTGGAATGCGCTTTTGTATCGAAAAAAATCCCGCGGTTCCGGCATCAACAAGGTTTCTGACTATTTAATCAGATTAGTATTATAATCTACATATAACTTACTTTCAAAAGTTGGCTTATATGGAATGCACTATAGTAAAAAAATAAAAACCCGCGATTACGGAATCGACAAATTTTGTGTTTTTCCTGACTTTATAAGCGGATGCATATCTACCTACCTAATATTGTAAAGTAGGTAGGTAAATACCAAACTGCCATGCCATAGCAAACAACGTTAATATAAGATAACGGACTACATATATTTAGAATAATTGATGTAGGTATCTATTGAAACAAATAGTTAAAAATTATTGTGCTTAGTGAAATTCTGTTAAAATCCTGTCCTCTCCACATAGCGAAAAAAACAGTATATGTTAGCACCATTATATTAATAGAAAACGACGATAGGCATTTTGTGAGTTTGTGAGTGGGACGGATAATTATACCTGCTTATGCGCAAGTAGCGACCCCGACAAATAGTTATCTTAGTTTATTTAATTAAAATAATTGCATTCGTGGCTGTGCTTGCCATGCGTTCGGGTTTTTTTTTTGTTTTAACTAACACACACCACCCCTCCTCTGACACCCTAAATGTACATATTTTAGAAGTCGCTTCTTTATTATACACCCGACTAGCTATGCATTCCCGGTGTTCCTGGCATCCCGTGTTTTTTTTTACAAATAAAAATATTTTAAGCAGCCGCTTCCATACTTTCACAATAAAAATTTAACTTTAGGTAAATATGCATCCGAATATCCGATCTCTGATCATAACCCAAGGGTTTTGAAGGACATTCCAAATCCATTGCTTCATAGGTTTTAAAAATTCGTCTGCTCGACAACGTAATTAACGCAATGAACGTGGCTGAACTGTCAAATTGTCTTTATGTGTGCGTTACGCAATTACCCCGCTGGTTTAGATTACAGGATAGACTAACTGGTTGATTTGAACAACATCGCCCAGTAATAACGTTGTGATGAGACAGACGAGATGAATGTATAAGAAGTGAATGGCAGCTTGACGGCTGACAAGAGGAGAATCCTAATTAATAAAATTCTTAAATATCACACACTGACAAACATCTTGAAGCATGACATTTTGCACAGGGTTCCTTATATAACGAAAGGGGGCATTATGTTTAGAAGTCAAAACCGATATTCCGACCTCGCCGCCGAGGTCCCTCGCGAAGACCCCGGGGGCCAATTACGTGTTGGCCCCTCCCGACCCTTGCTCGATGAAGTACCAGCCCGCGCCGTAGCTGAGCCTGTAGCTTTAAATTTCCCTGAAAATAATAATCATCTAGTTCTGATCCAGCCGGTCCCATCTTGCTGTCCTCCCCCAGCGACGCCCTAAGCCGAGGTCCGTACCCCACACGGGGTACCGTTAGCGGGTCGCTTCCTAATTTAAGAAATTCGGCCCTGGCTTTGAGTTGCCGCAGGATTGTCCGGTTAAGTAGTGATGACCTCTCAAGGTCAACTACAAGATGCCATTCATTAAAAATAAATATATTAAGAAATACCTTACTGTGCACGGTAAGGGATGAATTTTTAAAAATCATTTCTAATTTTTTTTCTTTCAATCTCATGCAGTCGGAGGCAATAGCATGTCTACCAAACGGACCACGACAGTCATAATATTATTTTTTTGAACTGACCGCCAATAAAACTAATTGGTGATCCCTGCTCTAGTGCATAAACTTTTTTTCTAAGACTAAGATAATCAGGCCCAACAGCCACACGCACAATAAAACGTCCCAGATTAAAGTTGTTATTTTATTCAATTTGCTTTAATTTACATCACTTCCGTGTTTTCTATCGTTAATTTAATAAAACCAGTTTTAATAGCTGTCATTTATTATTTAAAAAACGCATAGAAACGTTTTTATGACTTGGGAGTATAAAGTACCCCAGTCGAATGACACGTTAAAAATTTTTTTAAAAAGTTTCGTGGCGAGAATTAGCTATTCTCTTTTTCAATTTTGCAACATTTTTGAACAGTGAAAAGTGATCAAACTAAAACAATGAAATATTCATGTGACAAAGAAATTACACTCTGCCTTACACGCTAATGGAGCAGAATGTGAAAAACGTGGTTAAAGAAATAATACCGCCGAAATCCAAGCAACTTTATCGCATACGACAATTTCATGCGTTGGAGATCAGACAAACAAGTAAATACTTTATGCCTGTTTAATTTTCTCGCAATCGAAGTGAAAAGCAGAGTGAATAACTCGGGCATAAACGAGCCATTTTACCCCTCGACTTAAATAAACAAACCCCTCGAATAAACGTCTCTGGGTAGAATGGCTTCTTTTATGCACTAGTTGTACAATCTACTATATTTTTGTCTGTTGTAATTTTTGTTTATTAACAAAAATTCCATATTTGGCTTCTCCTTAATCGACTGCGGCGAAGCTAAAAAAGAGAGTAATGTTTTAAAGTCTATTATTATTTCCCCAAATATGTATTCATAATACTAGTATTATATTAGTTTAATATATTAAAATCTTAAGAAAACAAAATAAACTGCTATAAAATTCATTGTGCGAAAATGTTTTGCAATTTCATGAGTCCTTGATTTTTTTGCTAACCATTGTCCATCTGTTTTAAAGTAACATTCACTTACTTCCGCTTATTAACTTTAATGATAGTGATCCGTTAAAATCCGTTTTATGTTATTTTAATTCGTGACCATCAATATGACCTAGTTACTTACCATTATTTAGCTAGATCAGATAACGATTACCTACTAAAATGTTTCACGACAAACAGTAACAATGTTCAAGAAACCGAATAGTAACGTTTTTTACTTATCGAAAATTAAATAAGTTAATATTTATGTCACGTATGAAAAATATTATTCAGTTTAAGATGCGAGTGCTCAGACGATACCGTATATACATGAAATGCCATTAACCACACAATTACTTAATACAATAATATTGAAGCCAGTGATGAGCCAGTGGTTTTGTACTAAGGCAAAGACAGACTAGACATTTTTATTTGACAAACCCTCCTTGTCTCTGATAAGATCGCCATCACTGTCATGCGCGATTTTTCAATGGACATAATTAGGTTTCGTGTACGCGGCAAACCAACCGGCGTTTTAGTTTCTCGTTTAGTTTCTCAAAAGCAACAGACGGAGGTGGTCGCGAGTGTCGCGCGAGCGCCATCTACCTCCAGTGAAACTCGTACAACGTATTGCAAACTGAATGTACATTTAACTGTGCGGATCTGTATTTATTTATGAAATAAAATGTGTAGAACGCAGTGTGTGCTGGCGTTGGTAGCGCTCTCCGTGGGGCTGGCGCACTCCTGGGGTGAGTACAAAGGGATAATCAGCTGATCGGAGACTTTTCAAACACGTGTTATTTTATATTTTACAGTGTTATATAACATCTTATTCCTAGCAAGTGATATTATTGTACGTTAAGGTAATTAACATTGCTTACGGAATTTTTGTATCAAATATTGTGGCCACGAGTGAGTCGATAAGGGTGTATCTCGCTTGGCACCAGGCGCCATTGCACGGCGGCCCTCAGTCACGTAGGCCACTTTTAGCGTACCGCGGGAACCCTGCCGCGTAAAGATGCTCTCCCGAAGTGTCGCAAAACATCTGTGCGGTAGCCGATTAGATTTAGCCGTATTGCATTGCTGAAATTTGGAATTAAATGATAAGAATTAGCTACAAAACACACACTGAACGCTGACGTAGTAATTAACGTTGTATTGTTTTTAGTATAAGTCTATTGAGGTTAGAACGTTAGATGATACATTCATAAAATAAATTAGGTATCGTAATAGCTCTTTTATTAATTTACCGGTGTTCCATTAGAATTGGAACTTCTCCGGTACAACAATCCTAGAATATTCATAATCATAACTAGTTGTTGTTGGGTATAAGTTAAACGTAATAAAACTACT
This sequence comes from Atethmia centrago, assembly GCA_905333075.3. NCBI lineage: Eukaryota > Metazoa > Arthropoda > Insecta > Lepidoptera > Noctuidae > Atethmia > Atethmia centrago. The sequence goes on from HG995384.1 coordinate 22,268,985, forward strand.
AGGTTAAACATAAGTATTATATAAGAGTACCTAGTGTAAAATGACAATGTAGTTGTGAGGGCGACTGTAGGGCGTCACGGGCACTCACGGGCGGGAAAACTACAGACGATGGACGGGACGGGCGGGCTTTCTATATGACGTTAATCCTGAATGAAATGTCACATATTTTGTTAAAATTCTTACACACTACATTTGCAATATTCTTGAGCCATGTAAATTGGATATTTCGTTTCTGTTCTCTAAAAAAATATTTGATATTCTTTTACGTCGGTAATTATGTTTCTTGACAAAAAAACCAGGTAAGAGTTTAAGGTATATTTCTTCCCAGTAACTTTAATTACTGGCGACATGTAGGTGCACTTTAGCTACATCTCTGCTTCTGCTTCTAGGAAAACAAGCGTGTTAAGTACTGTCAACAATGGCATCTTTACTTTCCATGAGTACTGTACTTAAATATCTCTCGATTAGTAAAAATCTGATACAAATAGGAGACTTTTCTACTTTTGTATAGCTTTGATCAACTTTGCCCATGAGTACTGAACTTATTATCTCTCGATTAGTAAAAATCTGATACAAATAGTCGATTTTTCTACGTTTGTATCGCTTTGATATTAAATGGCGACGACAGATTTTTTGGAATCGAGATTTAAGTAGGAATACAGTACTCATCGGTAAAGTTGTTCTCGGAAAGTAAAGATGCCACAGTTGACTGTACCTTTATACAAATATAATTATGGCAAATCAGTAATACAGGCAGTGATAATATTGATATAAGTATTCACGTTATTATTATTATTATTTGCAGTATTGCACATATTATTATAAACATTCGACATAACTAAATAAGACTCTAGAAGCATACAATGTGTGACGGTATTCAGTAAACAGACTCGACCAAATATGTTTAAACCACAGGGCACAGAACAGAACTGACAGAACACTTAAGGGTCGGGTAATCGCCGTTGACCTTGGCCATACAAATGTGCGTCGCGCTCACGCCGCGTGGCCGTTGAGTTTCATAGGAAATATTTATTTTTAGTAGCGAAAATATGAATATTTGAAATAAAAACACAGATGGAGTTATAGATAATAAAATAGTCTGTTCATACAAAAAAAAAACCATGAAAATATGATAAGTAGTTTGAAAGTAATATCGTTTTTAATGCTTTGGGTAGACATTACTTCCTGAATTTGTTTCACAAAGTATTATACTACAATACTTAAATATTCATATAGAATTGATGTGTATGCGTTCTAGTTTTTTAACATACATTTTTTGTATAACTTACTTGCATTATATGAAGGCGTAATAACAGATTAAAGTCACTAAAATCATATATCTGCGCCTTAATACTCTAGAACCTGTTAAGCCCCGCGCGACATCTATTCGGAGTCAAACAATAGAAAATCAATTGTGTCTCATTAGCTGTCCTAGACCAATAAACTCCTACAACTATAATAGGGTATTATATGTCTTCGAAAACACAGCAATGATATGAAGAAGCAGTCCCATGATTCTGTAGAAAATCGAGAATATCATCCCTTACCGAGAATACCTTCCCTTTTTGTTTCCTTTTTCTTCCACCAGAGGGCGGTTTATTAGGTACTTTACCGCCAATTTAGACGTTAGGCGCCATTGCATTCTTGTGATTCTTTCTAAATGTGACGAAACTTTTTAGAAAAAGTATTTTGAAGTGAAAACTACTATTATTGTGATTTAAAGTGGTAATAAGTGTGTTGTTAGTGGTGAAAGGAAACACAGCAGTGTATTTCATAATAAAAAATGGAGCCGGTAAGTAAGGATAACGAGAATCGTGAGCAGGACGTTGTTGTTGCTTCGGAGGGAGGACAATCAGCGTCATCGAGCTCTGGGGCATCGGAAAGCAGCTCCTCCTCATCCTCGGAGTTTGAGGAGGGCATAACGTCACCTTTGCCCAATAAACGTTCTCGTACCTCGGCCAGGAACCGTAAGTACAAGTCGAAACCTGTTCGTACCGATCCTCGTATTGATACCTTAATGTCTCAAATGTCATACGTTTCGAATTATTTGAATCAGTATCCTATCTATTGTGTTAATAGCGATAAAGTTTTGCCCAGTAGTACAATTACGAGCACCCAGAATTTTAATAGGACTGCAGAGAGTGGGTCAGGACAGTTCATCACTTTGCCTGCTCAGCCTGAATCTCTCACTCTCAATTGGGGTTCTTTAATTACCAATATTGATGATAAAAAGATTATTCCAGCAAGTGATAAAGATAGATTTGCAGAATTAAATAAGTTACAGCAATTTGACTCTCAGGCTTGGAAGGGTATAAGATACAAGCAAGCTTTACAGAGTTGCTTGGCAACTCCAGGATTTACAAGTCTTCATATAAATGATGAACTATGTCACTTTAATAAAAATAAAGACTATTTGGCATCAACGGAGTTGCTGTTAGCTGGCTTATCCAATAAAGTTTTGGAGCAGAGACAGTTATTAAAATCAGGTTTACAGTCTATTGTTGATTGGGCTAGTGCGGAACCACAAAGCTTAAATCCAAGAACTTTATTTGAAAAATTTTCTGATCTGTTTGGACCGAGTTCTTTATCTCATAAAAATTCAGAAACTACCATGCAGCTTATATGTGGAAAACGTTCTGAGTGCATTGAGGTTAGGCGTGACCGCATTTTAAAAGAAATTCCTAATTCAAATCTTAGAAACACATTAAGAAATGTTCCACCCAGCTCGGAATTCTTATTCAGTAGGGAGGCCTTACAACCTATTATTCAGTCCCTCGGAGGGTCTCAGGTGTGGCTCAATACACCAGCCTATTTAAAAGAAAAGAAAGTTCCAGAGCAGGGGGAATATGTCCAACATTTCCATAATAAAAAAGTTTATAAGAACAAATTTAAAAAATCAGATAAGAAATTTAAACATACAGTTAATAAAAGTCGGCCCTTTCGTAAACGTCACGGCAATACAGAAAAGTCCGCTAAGTCCAAAGAAGATTGACTCACAATGGATTTTCAGAGGGGGGTGTCTAAAATTTTACACAAAAATATGGGCTCAGCTAGGAGCAGACCATTTCATATTAAATACAATAGCAAATTACCGTTTACCTTTCAAAGAGAAGCCTCCTCTGAAATATCCAACCAAAAATTTTGTAAAATGCCTAACTACCCAAGTTACCCCGGAAATGACCCAAGTAATACAGGATTTAAAAAATCAGGGAATTTTGGAGAAACCACCATTGCTAGACCCAGGTTTCCTATCAAAAATGTTTTTAATAAAGAAAACGGATGGTGGGTTACGGCCAATTTTCAACCTCAAGGCCTTAAATACGCATATTGCAACCAAACATTTTTATCTGATTTCACAACCAGACATAGTCAATTTTCTCCAACCGGACGATTGGTTGGTGAAGATAGATCTTCATCAGGCTTATTTCCATCTGGGGGTTGCGGAGACCCACAGAAGGTTTTTAAGGGTTGCTTACAACGGAGAGATTCTCCAGTTGACAGCGTTACCGTTTGGCCTGTCTTCGGCACCCCGAGCGTTTGCAGCAGTTTCAAACTGGGTGTCCGAAATCCTCCGGGGCAGGGGCATACGCCTTTTAGTTTACCTGGACGATTACCTTCTGGCTTGTCAGGACAAATCCAAGTTAATGGCACAGGTTGCGGAAACGCTGACCATCTTGGAATCACTGGGTTGGCACATAAACTACCTGAAATCGGTAACGGAGCCCACACACAGATTGGAATATTTGGGCCTGGTCTGGGATACACAGAACCAGAAAATAGCTTTGCCCACCCGAAAGATACAGGGCATAAAAAAGTCTCTGACAAAAATTTTAGATCGGGACAGCTGCTCTTTAAGAGAGCTCCAGAGTTTGTTGGGCACGCAAAATTTCGCCAATTATGCGGTCCCCCAGGGCCGTCTTCACTGTCGCAGAGCACAGCTTTTTCTGGGAAGATTTTCCCAAAAAGGCCAGAAAAAGGCACTATGTCCCAAAATGCGGGAGGACTTGCGGTGGTGGTTGGATGCAGTAGAGGGCAGTCCAACCCCCCTACACAAGAAAGAAGTAACTCATTTCTTGACCACAGACGCAGCGGATGCGGGCTGGGGAGCGAATCTAAACAGTCAGTACCTTTCGGGCAAATGGGCCAAAAACCAAAAAGCCTGGCATTCGAACATGAAGGAGATGTATGCTGTTTTTGCCGTAATAAAGTCCCAGGGCGCACTATTACAGAATGCCCATATCTTAGTCCAATCGGACAACAGGACTCTAGTAGCATACATCAGGAATCAGGGCGGAACTCGCTCCTTAAATCTATTGGGTCTGACATCCCGGTTGCTGGAGTTGACAGGTCGGTTAGACATTATGATGACAGCTTATCATCTGCCAGGGAATCTAAACGGCATCGCGGATTGCCTGTCAAGAGGAAGGTTAGTCCCCGAGTGGCATCTGCTGCCAACAGCTGCGGAGGCTGTATTCAGGCAGTGGGGTATTCCCGAAATAGATCTCTTTGCAACAAGAGACACCGCTGTAGTCTCGAGATATGTAAGTCTAGACTCAAGGGATGGTTCCGCAGAATTCTGCGACGCCTTCAGCCGAAAGTGGGAGTTTCGGATAGCGTGGGTGTTTCCACCTCCAAGCATGATGCCCAGAGTCCTTGCACACTTGAACAAAGCGGTAGGGACATACCTGGTGATAGCACCACAATGGACCCAGTGTTTCTGGTTCCCCGATCTCAAAGCGCGCGCGCTAGCTCCCCCGCTACCGATAGAGAATCTGAAAACGGTCCTGCTAGATGTCACAACGGGGTTGGCCCCACCTCAAGTGGACAGGCTGGTACTTCATGCCTGGAAAGTTGGGGGTGGGGAGATCAAGTGAAAGACTGGAGTAGGGACGAACAACAATTGCTGAAAAACAGTTGGCGTCCTTCTACTATTAGCACCTATAATGCACCCTTAAAAAGGTGGTTGCACTGGTGCGAATCTCATAGCGTAGATAGCAACCGCCCGGAAGGTAAGGACGTAGCTAGATTTTTGGTTAGCTTATATCTTAAAAATAAATTTGCGTACAGCACAATTCTGTTGCACAAATCGGCGATCTCAACTTATTGTGCATTGAAAGGTGAGGATTTAGCAAAAAACTTCTTCATCCAACAAGTGTTAAAAGCTGTAAGTTTGGACAAACCACGCCCAGCCAAGCCCCCAGTATGGGATGTAAAAATCTTATTTGACTGGCTAAAGTTGTCTGAATTTCCAGACACTTTATTTTACCAAAGCAGACGGACTGCATTGATTCTTCTACTGGCATCTGGCCGTAGATTGCATGACCTTACCCTCCTAGAACTCAGTGAGCAAAGTTTTGCTGAGACTGAGGATACAGTAACATTTTGGCCAAGATTTGGCTCAAAAACTGACACAGGTTCTCATAGGCAATCAGGCTGGCTTCTTATGAAGCACCAAGACCCTAAAATTTGCCCAGTCACTAATATAAGGAAGTTGATTAGGCTGTCAGAAGCCAGACGCTGCCAGGAAAATATTAAATCTCTTTTTATATCAATCACTGGTTGCATAAGGCCTGCTTCGAAAATCATGATTTCGGGTTGGGTGAGATCAGCTTTCAAACTAGCTAAGATAGATGGCTACTCCCCAGGCAGTATAAGATCAGCAGTAGCCTCCAGGGGTTGGCTGGACAATAGGCCTATTCAGGAGATATTAGAAAGAGGAAATTGGAAGTGTATAGAGACCTTTACTAAATATTATTATAAGGATATAAATAGGTCTGTCAGTGAAGAGGTTCCAGCAGATCTACTATATAACAATTTCAAGGCAGTTTGATTGTATGCCGCTTAAGTTAGAGTTTATTTTATGACTATTTTTGTTTTTATGTAAGAAGGTAATAGCAGAGTTCCAACTGCTATTGGCATATTTTCGTTTTATAAGAACTTTAAGTTTTTGTTTTATGTTAATTTTGTGGAAGTAAAAATAAAGATTTTATACTTCAAATTATTGTTAAATTCTTATTCATTTTTATGATAGAAAACCCAGAGGTTAGTTAGTAAAAGTCATCTTGGTTTGATTTAACAATTTACTTTCACATTGCATTCTTGTGTTTTACTTTTTCTGAGCACCAGCAGATATCAAACAGGTCTTCATATCATTGCTGTGTTTTCGAAGACATATAATATGACTGTTTTGCATTAAGACAAAACAGGTATTATATGTTGAAGAAAACACAGCAATGAAACGAGGAGCTTGCTGATGATGAAGACTGCAATGGCGCCTAACGTCTAAATTGGCGGTAAAGTACCTAATAAACCGCCCTCTGGTGGAAGAAAAAGGAAACAAAAAGGGAAGGTATTCTCGGTAAGGGATGATATTCTCGATTTTCTACAGAATCATGGGACTGCTTCTTCATATCATTGCTGTGTTTTCTTCAACATATAATACCTGTTTTGTCTTAATGCAAAACAGTCATATTTTACTACGAGTATATACGAGAAAAAATCTATAAATATATTATTGAGATAGTTTAGGCAAAAAGGAGACGGAAAATGTTACTTTTAGTTCATAAAATAACAAAATAAATTTTAAAATTCAATTCAACGTTTTCAGTTTTTCTAATCTGTTAAATACCGCTGTGTAAACTAAAACGTGTCAACTGATAGTCAGATAATCAATGAAATGAATGATCAGCGCATTTGTTTACATAGCCAAGTGACGTCATGACCACAGAGCAACATAGCGTCCACTGCGTCCAGCGTTTTCGTCAAACTACGCGCGAAATTTGAAAATGTAAAATTTAAATGCATGTTTATGGCACTTATCGATTGAATAAAAACTTTGTGATTTTTTGGGGCATATTAGCACTATAGAATTGAATTAACCTTCAAGCGGTCGCGCGGCGTCGAATCGACCGCACTCGATACATTTTCGTTCATAATATCGTTATTTCTTATCGTATGTATTTCCTTTTCCTAGTAGCCTGTCATTGTTTCACTGTGGATGTAACAAACATTTTACCTCCCTTCCCCGTGCCCCCTGGATCGCACAGATCACATTTGCTTTAGTCACGGCGCAGGCGTCGAAAGCACGCTATGCGCCTGTCGTCGAAAAGGTTACGCGCAACGCTCAACGCGAGATATTATTTTTTGGAATATCATCGAATTATGTTTGTAATAGTGTTTTAATTATATAAAATGGCTCGTATACCACTATATAGTAGTGCAATACTTGCGCAAATACAACCAGAAGATGACGAGAGTGAATCGGAGCTCAGTGACATAGGTTCAGAAGCTTCCGACCACCTTCTAGTTCCAGAGGAAACTCAATCGGTTGAAGAATCAAGCAGCTTAGACTCAGATGAAGAGGATGTGCCTCTTTCAGATATAAACACATATTTTACTGTATTCGACGTCAATGAATAATAATAGATGGCCATTGACACTCTTCTTTCATCTTCTGGATATTGCTGGAATAAATGATGGCATTTGGTAATATTGAGGGCAAATCAAGTGGTTATACAGAAAAGGCGAAAATATTTACGTGAATTAGGCATTGAACTGACAGAAAAAGGCTACGATGGTGAACCTTGCAAGATAACTCAAAAAAAAGATAAGAGAGCATTTGAATATGAGTGTTGAAGATGCTGGTTATGAACCAAGCAGTAGTTCCAGCACATGCAGAGGAAGCTGCAAAATATGCCCAGCAAAAAAATAGGCAATTCAAAGACAATGCACATCATGTCTGAGAAATATTTGCAGAACCCACACTACATTCATTTGCAATGAATTTTATCAAGTCAGAGAAACTGATTCTGAAGAAAATTAGACCCAAGTTCATGATAAATACTTTGATTTTAATTATTAGATCTCATGCAGTCAACTTATTTTGTTATTTTTATTGTTTTTTTTATTATATAAAGCTAATTAGACGTATATGAGCAGATTTTGTATTGGGAAATTTCTTATTTCATCCAAAGAAAACTTAAGCTTTTTATTTGATTTTATAATTTTGTTTTTAGCTGATTTCAAGTTTATATTTTTCGTAAAATTGAGTCCTAATATAATGATAACATGTCTAAATAATAAATAATAAATGATTATTAATTAATTCATGTTTTAAATCCCTGCAATATCCAATAGGTCTTTTAGGTTACGCGCGACCGCTGCCGTTACAAATGACCGCGCGCCCGCTTGAAGGTTAAGACACTTTTCAAAAATGGGTGTACGACCATACTGGTAGGTAGGCACCTACTTAGGTACGGTACCTATTTATTTTTACAGGAATGCAAACAAGAGTCAGCGGGGCTTGTGGCTAAATAATAATAGTCGCACGGGGAAGGTTAAGCTACGCTTGCTGCGGTCTGTTCGGGGATGGGTGACCCTCCATAGCATATCGAGACTCCTCCGAGCTTCGGAAAGCATGTTAAGCCGTTATTCGTTCTATCTTTGACAGTCGTTAAGGGTAGTCAGAAGCCCAAACGTCTGACCCCCACAACCAGTCTTACCAAAGGTTGTGGAGGTCAGATAGGCACTCGCTCTATGTAAAATTCTGGTATTCAGCTGCATTCGGTTAGACTGGATGCCGATACTAACACGCTTTTGTTTAAATTGTCTGAAATATGACGATTAAGGCTCGTACAGACTAGCGCGATATCGCAGGCGCGACAGGCAGTAATATGATGCCTATCGCTTCCGCGATATCGCCCCAGTCTGAGGGAGCCTTTATAGTTGAAGATGTCGGAAAAATACATGCCGACTGGGAGCTGGCGTGCGTCGCTTAAACCGTTAGAATACATAAAATTAATGTTCTACAGGATTGTACATCTTAAAAAGTTCAACAAAAATGTCTACATATACAGTGTGTTTATTTATCATCGCCAAAAAATTATTTAAAATTAAAATTAATAAATCGTTGTAAATTAAAAAAAAATACTTTAGACAATATTTTGAAAAAAAAACAAAGAAACGTATGTTTTTACTTGATGGCTGTATTTTATGGGGTTTCTTTGTATTTACTATGTAGCATCAATTATCAGCCAACATTATTGTTTTTATTTTAACGAAATTCCCTCAACTAATAAAAAGTTATTACATTTTCAATACAGGCGTCTTTAATAGGCAATAAAAAAGTAAAAAAATCGATAGTAATTATTACGATGTTTTTAAGATTTTTTTTTCTAATTTTTTTGCCTTTTAATTATGGTCTAGTTTTATCATCCAGGGACACACTATATGTCTATCTTCTAAAGATGACCCACAGTGGCCACAGTAAACATTTATCTTTCAGAATTTCATTGTTATTTCCGAAGCTATTTTGACCGATATTATATTAAAGGCTCCTGCAGACCGGGGCGATCCCGGTGGTCTGTACGAGCCTTAATTGTTATCCAATAAGATATTTTAATTAAATTGGCCATTTAGTTTAGATTAAAATATGCCTTGGTCTGTTTATGTAAGGTAAGGTTTTGTGTACATGTGTAATACTAACATTTCATGTAAGAAATGCCTTGATGGTCTAGTGGTCGCAAGCGCTACTGCTGAGCATGAGCTCCTGGGTTCGATTCCCGGGTCGGGTCAAGTGTTATCGGGTTTTTCTATTTGGAATTTCTCAGTAGCAGCCCGGAGTCTGGATTTGTGCCTGGTTGATGGCAATACGCTCCCCCCCTATTACATGGGACTTAGGTTGACAACAGCTAAAGCGCGGTCACTGTTGGACTGCATAGAAAAGAAAGAGAAGCGCGATGACACAACGCTCATAATTTATTGCAAAATATGAAGCAATTATCTATTTACAAAAAATATATTGATTGGAGGAAAAAATTAAAACACTATTATGCTAATATGTTGCTTGTTGAATAATCTGACGAAAAATCGGAATAATTGCATGATTACATTGATTACTATGATTTTTAATCGTAAAAAGATTTTTTTAGAGGTTTCTTCGTGATTTTTTCTATCGTATCAAATTACTTGTATTATGTTTTCAACACACTATCTACCTAGCATATATCCTGAAGGATATCACATATATTTTTCTGATTTTGTTTACTGTAGTGGATCATATACTTTTAGGCATTATAAAACTTGCGTTTAGCTCCTGTAGTCCCCTTAAACATAACTACATAACTATAACTGGCGAAATGTGGGTTTACTACAGGTACACCTTTGCCCAACCCTTCGGGGAAACAACGCTCGATGTAATGAAAAAAAAAAAAAAAAATCTGTAAATCTCGTAAATCTGTGGACAGAGGATTACCGTAATTGAATGGTTTTTTGATATGTTGTAATAGTTGTAATTCACATTTTATTTACCTTTAACTATTTATTGTGCACATATTTTCTTGTTGTCAAGCCAAATCGTTTATTTTATTCACACTGAAGCCACTGTAACTATAATAAGATTATTCATTTAGGTATATAACTTTCTAAATTATCAAGTAATCAAACCACAATCAACACATTCAACAAGAAAGTTTCCCAATACAATACAAAACTTTACTGTGGAATACATAATTTTAAGTTGCGGGTATACTAACACAATTTCACTCCACGCATAACACTGTCACAACACCAATGTATCTCGTCTGCTCGACGTCCGTATGTCACTGCAGGGATCCAGCAGAATATCAGCGTCAGGTATATTTGCCTGACACATGCTGAGCTGGACTCCCATTTGGTGCAACCTTGAGACACACACCGCACCTTGTTCGATAATTAATTGAAGTATGTCGTAATGTTACTTTATTTCTTTAAGCATGTTTTTCTTTTTTTTTTTGTATATTGGCACCTTGTTTTTATATATATTCCTGTAATTTGTAATCCATGTATTGTGCTATTGTGTGTTGTGCTGTGTCTTTTGTGTGCACTGAATAAATGTTTTATCTATCTATCTATCTATCTTATGTGTGTGTTATGTAAAAAATATCGATGTTTTGTCTACACCACCATAATGACCATCGCCATTTCTTCTCAGGGGTAGTCAGATAGGAAATGTCGACTCCATCTAGCTAATTCTCATATCCTATTTACAGAATAAACAATTTCATTTCATCAGCCCGCGAAATTAAAATTTTCAGGTCTGTGGGTTATGTAGGTCGGTCAGAGGGGCAATTGCGTAACACACGTTAAGGCTCCTACATACTGGCGCGACTTGTCGCGCGACGCGACGCGACACAAAGACACCGCGTGTAGCGCTACAAGCGGTGCCTTTGTGTCGCGACGCGTCGCGCGACAAGTCGCGCCAGTATGTAGGAGCCTTTAAATTACAATTGATCGCAATTGGTTTCATTTTGACAGTTCACCCACGTCCATTGCGTTATTTACTTTGTTGAGCAAACGAATTTTTTAAACCTATGAAGCAATGGATTGGCAATATGCTTCAAAACTCTCGGATTGTTATTCAAACTGTTACGCAAATAGGGTGCAGGTTGTATCTTGATCAAAATATGATTCGCGACTAACAGATATATTGTACTTACAGATTATAATTCTTTAGAATCATTATCCATGAAAAGTCTAAAGTCATGAATATTTGAATTTAGCGGGCTACAGCTGTGGATTGAAAGGCCCACATGGCATGACAAATATCTAATGGATTTACAACAAAAGTGCTGTGAATGGTTACAAGTATCCATTAATGAGCGAAATATAACCTTAAGAGCAGTGGTGGCCCAGTGGTTCCAGTGTCGGATAAGGCGGGAGGAAACGCCCGGGTGTCACCACTGTGTGGGTCGCCCGGAGGACACGGTGGAGCATACGGTGGAGGTCTGCCCGGCTTGGGCAGAGCACCCTGTCCTCGTGGAGACGATCGGCGGCAGAGATCTCTCGCGTCCGGCCATGGTACGGAGCGAGAGGTCATGGGCAGCCGTCACTTTCTGCGAAGCAGTAATGCTCGCGAAGGAGAAGGCGGGATGGTTGCGGGAATGGCAAGTTCGCGCGCTCTCGCTCCCAGCCACCGCAGGAGACGCCCTGGGCGTCGGGAATGCCGGGCGGATTTCTGGCCACCGTAGGCGCGGGCTTGCGGACGGTGAGCAATGGGTAGCTCGCCGTCCAATAAGGACCAGGCCCGGGTTACGGCGCTCTGACTCCTAATCTGAATGATTTTGAAGTATATTGCTAATCTATTACTTCAAGTTCGAAAAAATTATTTACTCAACAACGTAAGTAACGTAATTAATGTTGTTGAACTGTCAAAATGAAACCCATTGCTACGGATAGGATAGTGTGTTACCCAATGACCCCTAGATTTTATCTCAAACGTCACATTTTGGGAAAAAAGGATAAAGTAACAGACTGGGGCGATATCGCCTCAGTATGCAGGTGCCTTAATCCTATTCCTAATTTAAAACCGTGTCTGATTCTACTAGTCCTACTAATATTATAAATGCGAAAGTTTGTAGGAATGGATGGATGGATGTTTGTTACTCTTTCACGAAATAATTACTTAACGGATTTGGATGAAATTTGGCACACAGATAGTTTATAACCAGGAATAACACATAGGATACTTTTTATCCCGAAATACCCACGGGGTCAAAACTTGTGCGGGTGAAACCGCGGGGCGCATCTAGTTATAAAATAATTTCTTTGTCTACACAGCTAACTCTTGTTCCCATTCATCATCTGCCTAGCCTTTACTTTACTAGTTTCTACTATAATGATGTACTTACTAGAGCATTATAAAATACGAAAATTCGTATCTCGTTTGTAGTTAAAAATAGACCGTATGTCAAAAGTTATAACGACTATTTTTATAAAAGATACAGATTATTAGAGCTCTTATCCTCAAGCTCAGTTAGCAATAATGACTCGTTTCCTTAATTTAATTAAACAAAATCGGCACGAAATGATTAAGCGTTTATAGGGTTCCGTACGACCGAATGCAACCCTTATAGGATAAGTCGTATGTGTGTGTGTGTGTGTGTGTGTCTGTCTGGCTGTGTCTGTCTGTCTGTCCGTCTGTCACAGCAAATTTGCTCCGAATCTACTGGACCGATTAAGTTGAAACTTGGTACAATATGAATTTCTGTGACCGAAATACGGACGAGTAACGTAAGTTAATTAATTGTGAATATGAAGGTCCCGGTCAGGTTGGGTGGCAAATTAGAAAAGTAAAAAAAAAAACGTTTTGAAAACTGCACCGTGTGACACAACAAATGAAAGGTCTGGATTGTGACGGTCTCAAATATATATTTTTTATAATTTTAAAATAAATAATTTTGAAGTTATTTAAGCAAATAGATGAAAATTAACCATTCCTCCTCATCTCCAAAACTACTGAGCCTAAAATTTTGAAACAATATTGAGAAAATAGTTCTTTACTTATTTATATATATTACAGGATTATAAGAAGTGTTAAAATAATATGGTAAATCTCTGAAAATTGGTATGTGAGAATACATTTTTCAACTACAATGTTAAGTTTGTTCTTGGGATAAAAATAATGGTAGATAACATATTCATTGTACGGAACCCTCACCACGCTAGTTCAACTCGCACTTGTCCCGTTTTTAAACAACTTAGATAAGCGTAATTAAATGCTTATCAACTTAGTAAATACAAATCAATAGACTCAATCTTTGTACTAACGGTACCTAGTACCTACAGGGTATATAATATGCTGTCCGTGAAGTACACCTAGGTACTTAATACACCTATGGGTAATTGAATGTTGGGAATTAAGCCACTACGAATCTACAACATATTTATGAGACGGGAACAAAAAAAATAATTAGGAAACAACACTCTGTTTTTACCCGACTGCCCCAGAAGGAGGGAAATGTTTTTCGAGAGTATGTATATATGTCTATTTCTTTGGCACGCTCTGTAGCCTAAAGGCTCCTACATACAGGCGCGACAAGTCGCGATTAATAAATCTAGTCGTAAGTACTTGCAGCTTTTAGAAAAATAATTAATAATGACTAGAAAAGAGCGAATTTTTATTTCCCTAGCAAGTAATACATTAATATCTGGCTCACAGATTAAAGGCTCGTGCAGACTGGTGCATGTTGTCGCGCGACGCGACACCAGTAGCACACTAGAACGAACCTAGAAATACCGATGCCTACCGTCGCGCGACAAGTCGCGCCTGTCTGCAGGAGCCTTAAGCAAGTTAAAGTGGCCGGCCATATTAGCCGTAGAACCGATGACCAATGGGGTAGACGTGTTCTTGAGTGGAGACCGCGAATTGGTAAACGTAAGGTAGGACGCCCTCAGGCTAGGTGGAGAGACCGCAGGGTGGCTAGTAGCAGATGGATGAGAGTTGCCGAGAATCGAGCTGAATGGCGTGCAATTGGAGTTGTCTATGTCCAGCAGTGGACTGTTGTGGGCTGATGTCGATAAGATGGAAACTATTCCACCGCAATGACTTGCTGTTTCCATCCTGTTGGATCGGTTTAGGTGCCAATGTTTGCGAATAATAAAAGAAAACCCAGAGAATTCATCCCTTGCCGACCGGTGCAGATTAATATGCGTCGCCTAGCAACCATGGATAACAAAATTCACCCATTAATAATGACATCTGTGACATCAAGCAGTAATATTGGTTCTGCACGTGCAAAAGTTAGGGTTCCGTAGCCAAATGGCAAAAACGGAACCCTAATAATTTCGCTATGTCCGTCGATTCGGATATTACACAGCCATTTAACTTTTAGACTATTTACAGTATATCAATGAAAATTGGAAAGAATACACCATGTATTCTGTGCACCCCTTAACAATGGTGTAGTAAAGTTACGGAAAAAAACAATTAAGGGTGACTCTCCCCAAATGGCGTGCCCCCATCGTAGGATTGGATTAATTGGATCCAATAACAATAATTAAAAGATTATGATATTTTTATGCGCGTTTCAATCGTTTTTGAGATTTGGGATATTTACGGCTTATTGGTCGATTCGCATGAATTTACTCGCCGGAACGGGCGAATTGACATTTTTAAATAATATAATTTATTCTGTAGGCGATTCGTACGAAGTTAATTTATCTGTGGGCGAATTGACAATTCCAGAAATACGTGTTAGGCAATTAGCACACAAAATATTTTCTTTTCTATTTACTCATAAATATTTGCCGAATAAAATATAAACTTGTTCAAAAATAAATTGGTAAGTGTAGTTTCTAGGGTAGTTTTTTCTTAACTTTATTACATAAAATTCCAAATGTGCCAATTGCCTAATACGTATTTCTGGAGTTGTACTACAAACCTACTTATAAAAATCATTTATCAATACAAACTTATTTTTGCATAAATATTCATCCCAACTACGGAACCCATCACTGTACCACGTACAGTGATGGGTTCCGACACGCATTTGGCCGGTTTTTTTATTAGTGATATTTGCGCCCTTCACGATACATGTGCGCTGACGAACTACGGAGTTGCATTTGGAAATTGGAATTATAATTAAACAAATAAAGTATGTTGCTTTTATTAGACATTAGAATGGACGACTTCAAAAATCTTATCAGCTACGTTTAAAGGCTTCTGCAGACTGGGTCGATATCGCGGGCGCGACAGACATATTGCTGCCTGTCGCGCACGCGATATCGCCCCAGTCTGCAGAAGCGTTATAAAAATAATTGTTTCTCTTCAAATAAAATAGGTATCAATAAACAGGATCAGCACTATCGGAACAACGTTTTACCCCGAACAAAACATAAAATAATTCCATACTTTCATGTTTTTTAACCTTTTGACCGCCACAGTCAATGTATTCATGTATAGATGACAGACCAAAATGTGCCCAGCACGCTACGGTCGCGACTACATGACAGATTTTAAGGTATAATTCGTAGCTTGGCACGTTTTTGCTTTTTTGACGTGGCGGTCAATAGGCTAAAGGTCTCAAACTGCAGAACGATAAATAAAATTACGGTCAATTCACTGCATGCAACATTATTATTGATTTCACTTACCTACCTAATATTTTTTTTTCTGTAATACTAGATTTTGCCGCGACTTCGCCTGCGTGGATGTCGTAAAATATCCCACGCGAACACAGGGATTAAAGTACCCTGTGTGTTAATCCAGTACGTATACCATGAGTTGTTATCGAAAAATTGTTCGCTAGCGTTAAACTCTGTAGCGTATTAACGTGGATCAAAATGCTTGCACCATAAGTTTTACGGAGTCATACGAATACACCAAAGTAAGCTCGATAGATCGTGTCATCTACCTAACTCCACCCCTTATGTGTCTCAGAGAGAGAACGGCTCATATTATTATGCTCTTAAGGCAGTCAATGGTGCCGATTCCCTTGTTCACAAACTAAACTAAATTTAAGTTCAGTGCATTTTTCTTTCTATTTCGTTAAGAAAAGGGCAGAAGATAAATTTTAGTTTAGTCCTGTCAAATTAATCAGCGCTTGACGTAAATTGACGTAATTTTAGTAGGCAAGTTTTTAATCACGTCTAAACTTGTATGGAGTAGTGACAGGCGCTAATTAATTTGACAGGAATAAACTAAAATTTTTCGTCTGTCCTTTTCTTAATGAAATAGAAAGAAAAAGATGCACTGAACTTAAGTTTAGTTTTGTTTGTGAACAAGGGAATCGGCGCCAATGTCATGAAATGATCCGACTAAATAGAAATGTTTGCAGTTAGTGGACTACATATAGTGTCTAATAATAATAATATAATATATAAATAATAGTTGTTATTTTTTTATTCCATAGTGTCGTCATTTTAATTAGTAATTTTGATGACGTTGTGTGATTGGTCACTAACGTTTCATGATAAATAAGCTCTTCCAGAAATTATTTTGACTTAGATACTTTTTGGCGCAGATGATTTTATGACTTTTAAATTTGTTATTACATAAATTTGCTATTAAATAATGCCAGTAAGTTACGCAAAAATTGTACGTTACCCTAGAACGGTTACACAATTCTATGTGTGAAAATTTAAGTATTGTAGTAAATTACTTGAAATAAATTATTATCTTAATTGAAATAAATAAATATTAAATTATAACTGAAGTAAAATGAGGAAGTAACGTAAAAGCCCAAAGCATAAAAACGAACTTTCAAACTACTAAAGATATTTTCACGATTTTTTTATAACAATACTCTTTTATTATCTATAATTCTATCTGTGATTTTTTCAAACATTCATATTTTCGTTAATAAAAATAAATATTCCTTATCTTATGGAACCGAACGGCTATTTTTCGATAGCTGCTGTCAAATTAGTGACTCACGGTGCTGTTTTGTATGGTGACAGCTGAAAAACGTTTACGTTAGTCTATCGAATAGATTACCTACGTTAGGTTTCTTGCCTATCGAAATCTATAGTGCTCATGGTACGAAGATTAATTCTTTCTGTGACCGCTAGGAGCACTGTACAATATTTCATACAAATCATTTACGGAGACGCTAGCGAGTTTTGGCTGTGCAAACTCATGGTAGAGCTACAGGTGCGCAGTACTCGTAACGTGTATTTGTAATATGTATGAACGTAAACGAAGCAAAAGGAATAATTATGTTACGATCGTAACAGGTGCCATTTAGTTTCTGCTTACCCCTTAGAAAGAAGGCGTGACTTTGTGTATACATGTATGTACTAGTATGTAGTAGGTAAATGATTTGCCAATTACGCGAGTTATGTCAGGTGAACTAAACGTGACGGTTCGCGAACAGAACCTTGCGATTTTGTTCAAGGAGACTTTACTAATTGAGGATTGTGAAATCAGTTCATTTTACAGTTAAATAATTATGTAGAGTTCTTGACCGCCAAAGTCAAATAATTTATTTGAAATAGGCATTTTTTACAAGGAAATAGAATTGGTTCTAGTTGCCCCTTCCAAAAGGTAGTTTTTTATGGATAAGAATGGGCAAGACAATCCACAGTTGAGCAGTGTCTGGTCAAAAACGGTTTGCTTTGCGGATCGGTTTGCTTCAAAAATCAATATTTCTTTACTAAAAAGCCCCTTCAAAATATCTAATTCGGATCAAAAGACAATAATTTCATCTGAAATACTGGGCAGTAATGAAACATGTTCTCAAAAACCAATATTTATTTAATAAAGTTTGATAATTACTTCAAAAACCAATAAATACTTTCACTGATTTTTTACCAATTGATTCAATCGATTAGAATCGTATTGTCTATGCCTTTTTCGAACGTTATGTCATCTGTCAATGTTAAAACTGACATTATCTTGACAGATACTAGAGGTAAAAATAATAAAATAACCATTGTTGAGCAGTGTACTAATACTCGTCAACAAGTTTCACACTAAATCCAATAATTAATTATAATTCTATCAACAAATTCTTCCTTTTTTTTTTTTTTTTCTCTTCACGTTTTCTCCACACATTGACATTGGCAGAATTGTCGACATCGGCACCATTGCCATAGAGAAAAAATAGAATAGAATAGAACCATTGTTGAGATTGAGTGAATTGCACAAAGTAATTTAGCTGTTTCTTGTTGAGACATTATAGTTTATGATCAAACGTTGTTGGAAAATGATTTAAAATGGAAACTCAGACTGGTGATCTTTTAGATTAAAAAAATAAAGATGCAATCTTTTGTGTAAACAATTTGAAGACCTTGAGGAGTTGACAATAAAAATCAAAAGTCATTTGAATAATAATGTCAACACATGTATGTTGACATGGTACCTATAGGGAGTTGTTAAATGGGCAAACACCAGCTCCAGAAGAAATTGATGAAGATAAAATTCATGAAGCATCTATATCTATGGAGGTTGAGGAAGTAAAGCTCAGAGTTTAGGTTTCCACTTTTTGTAATTTTCTTTTAAATATTTTATTTATTTAAAACAAAAACCAACAATTTTAAAATGGGTTGAAACAGAAACCAAAACTATGCTTTTTCTGTAAAACTACTTAGAATGGAAATATTGGTTATAGATCAGACAATACAGAATTTAAAGAGACTGACCTCTGAGTTAGTTTCGGCCTTCTCAGAGTAGTCGGATAGGAAACGCCGACCTCATCTAGTTTAAAAAAATATGATTGATGTGTAAAAGTGTTTGTACAAACCTACTTACAGAAATAAAATCGTTTATCACTCCTCAGTTACTCTTTTAAAACATCATATCATGCTCATATTCCTCTAAGTAGTAGACCTCTCATCTCTCATTTTGTAAAGACAAAATAAACTCTATAGACCTACAACCCAGGTAGGGTTGTAGGTTTATAGGGTCCTAATATGGTATAAGGCATGGAACCCACCAATAATACATATTTGGTTTGGTGGATAGTATATTTATTTGGTAATTACTTATCATAACATTAATAAAAATATAGTACCTATATGCCTACATATATCATCGATTTGTTCATCACAATAATAATTAGTTATTACTATTATACTTTTAGGCCACTCGCGTGCAACTTCCGAGAGCTCATAAAGTTTTGCGCGTACTTGTAAATTACGTAAGTGCAAATTTTTGTTCATTGCCATGCGTGTCGATGAACTGGTGACTTTGCTCCATATAATATAATGTACCTACAGGCTACCTAGGAAGGTAGGTATTCCATATACCTATAATATATGTAAGTAGCCACAACCGTCTCCTGACACAATGAAATATAAATTCTTTTACTTACCTACTTCAGTGGAAACGCGGTCACGTGGTCTTTGGCGTTCATTCCATTAACGTATGCCTGTTTTCTTATTGATTAATGAAACTATTAAAAAATAATTACGATACGTATAATGTTTAATAGGTATATCTATATCTACCACTGCCATGCCCCTATGCTTTGTTTTGTGGCATAATTATATTGATTGTAGAAGAAAAAAAGGATCTAAACTGCTAAAGGTAGTCTGGGATATAATACAGTGAAAGTAAACATTAATTAAATTTAAATTTATTTTAAATGCAATGGTTTTAATGTGTAACGTTTTAATGTATATGTAATGAATCCTTATGTATATTTCTATTAGCTGCGCCCCGCGGTTTCACCCGCATATGTCTTGATCCCGTGAAAATATCGGGATAAAAAGTATCCTATGTTCTAATCCAGGTCATGTTCTACCCTTGTGCTAAATTTCATCGAAATCCGTTCAGCCGTTTTAGCGTGAAAGAGTAACAAACATCCATCCATCCATACTTACAAACTTTCGCGTTTATAATATTAGTAGGATTTAATTTAGAAAATGCCTCAGGCATTAAGTCCGCCTTTGTACGGTATAATTTTTTTTTACTTGTGCATAAAGTTTTAATAAATAAATAAAAATAAATAATTTGTAGTGCTTAATATGGAACAAATTTCCTGAAATAAATAAATTAATTAAAATAAAATATATTAATCCTATGGTGCTTAGTATAAGAATTCCTTTATTGTACACTATCGATTAGTATTTTATTCGATTGCCATAAGGAACCTATTCCTCTGGGTAGCTTTTAATGAATACAGCACGCTAATAGGGTATTTTACTATATACGAGAAAAAATCTATAAATAGATTATTGAGATAGTTCAGGCAAAAAGGAGTCGGAAAATGTTACTTTTAGTTCATAAAATAACAAAATAAATTTTAAAATTCAATCGTTGGATTGAATTTTATTTTGTTATTTTATGAACTAAAAGTAACATTTTTAAATTTTAAATTTCAGTTTTTGTAATCTGTTAAGAAACACCATGAAATAGTAGCCGCCATGTTATTACGTCATACCACTGTGTAAACTAAAACGTGTCAACTGTCAACTGATAGGTAATAGATCAAAGCATTTGTTTACATAGCCAAGTGACGTCATCACCACAGAGCAACATGGCGTCCACTGCGTCCAGCGTTTTCGTCAAACTACGCGCGAAATTTGAAAATGTAAAATTTAAATGCATTTTTATGGCACTCATCGATTGAATAAAAATTTTGTGATTTTTTTTAGGGGCATATTAGCACTATATAATTTAATTAAGACACTTTTCAAAAATGGGTGTAAGACCCTATTGCTAAACACTTTCAATCACAATTCGAAATCCGTTTAAAGAAAATTTCTAATTTATGCTTCATATGTTTGAAAAATTCGCAAAACCGTCAAAATTAAAGACTGTCATTGTAAGTGTGTTACGCAGATACCCCGCAGGTAGCGACAGAAATTTTCCGAAGATACCCGAACGCAATTTTAAATGTGGAACTATTATTCGCGCAAATCGAGTCGCGGTCACGCTGACCACGCACGACACTCGACATTCGTTACATAAAAAATTGGCACAAGTACAAACTTGAACGATTATTGTGTGTCTTTTTTAGTGGTAATGATAAACACTACACACAAATATTATGCACCGGCCGTGTCCCAGTTCTAAGTTAATGATTTCTGATAATGACAATAAAAGCTAAAGGTTGTAGACTGATGGTTGAGCAATTATATTCGGATTTCTAAAATCAGGACGCCTCGCGTGCTCACGATGTTTCTCGGCCATCACTGTCACAATAATGATTGTTCTTATAATTATACCTATGATGACGGTTACTGGAAGAATTTGATTATCTTTCCAGTTCGTTTATTAATCGGTGGAAATATTAAGAGGCTGAGAACTAATCGGAATGATTGAAAAACGGTTAACGAGGAATGTGAAGAATTTTATCTGAAATTAAAGCTAAATACTTAATAAAATATCGTTTGGGAAACCACAAAACAATAACCATCTGAAATTTTAATTTAAATTAATATTAGAATTAACATAATACACGCACATTGTAAAATAAAGAAATAACAACAGACCTTTTATTTAATAAACACTATTAAAATAACTAGGAATAAAAGTATTTTATTATAATATATTTTATTTATTTTATTTTATTATTTAATCTGATTATGTACATTAAAGCGATATATTGTAATAGCAGAATTGAGAATAAAAATACTGAATAAAATAATAATTATGAAATAAAGTGGACTTACTTCGGCACCGTTACAGACAATTAAAGTGCTACGTCTTGTAAAAAAAATGCATTAACAGGTATATTATGCAAGAATACAATATATGTATAAAAGTATAAACTTATGGGTAGTAAATATATATATTCACATAGAAGAAAGAATAAGAAGAAATGTAAAAGTTTGTGTCTATTTGTATTTCTTTGCATTTCATCTTGCATATTTGCGATGTCTGTACGTGCCTTTACAAAAAAATATGATTGATTCATAAATAAACGTTTTACTACTACGTGTAATCACACTAATCACATCTTATCAGTACTTCCACAGTCAAGTTGAACCTACTCACATATCAAGTAATGTATAGCTTATCATCACTGATAACTTGATAAGAGATAACAGTAGACATTTATTTTTAAAAAAAATTGGTGTAAATCGTTCCAAGGTTTGTAACTTGTTCTTATAAAGAGCTCTTGAATTATGAAGGAAGTTTAATTAAGTAGGTACTTACTATTAATTATAATAATTAGGTATTATAAAATTGCTTAGATTAGGTACTTACGTAATCTTCTATGATATAATTATATTCAAAAAATCTCGGACGAACGAAACATTTTAAAAGACTAGAAACAAAGACTCAATTATTTTAAAAAAGGTGCATCAATAGAAGCGCATAAAGTTTTTAAAGGTTCAGTTAAATATTTCCCTTCAATTTCGAATACGAGCAAAGAGTGTATAAAATAAAACACTCTAATGTAGCTTCCTATGTGTAATGTGTGCTAGTGGCAGTCTAAGGGAAGCTATTATTACTATGACCTAGCTATCACTATTTCGCGGGAAGGTACTTATGGGTCACCGAGGCCCCCGCAACACAGGCGACAGGAAGGAATACGGGTGGGTTTTAGTCAGTAAGAGTCTGACACACCCTCCCGCTACTCTCAGAGCGGGAGAAGTTATTTGATGATTTCCCACCCTCAAAAAAAAAAGCTATCACTATTATTCCCTAGGTCAACAACAAATACAATGTGACTTTGTAGCACAAAATCTTTAATTTATACCACATTGACGTGTCAAGGCTCCTACATACTGGCGCGACTTGTCGCGCGACGCGACGCGACACAAAGACACCGCGTGTAGCGCTACAAGCGGTGTCTTTGTGTCGCGACGCGTCGCGCGGCAAGTCGCGCCAGTATGTAGGAGCCTTCATTCTTAACAAGAATATCAAGTCAATGTGTCAAGATTGGTAAAGACTTTCTTTAACGTGAAAGTGAAAGAAAGTAGTTTCAATACATTTCAATTATTTTAGTAATTAATGAAACTGCTATTTTGCTATTTTAATTTCTTTTTGTCATTATTTAAATTCAATTGATGCATATTGCATACAATCCAAAACCTACTAGATGGGAGAAATGACACTGGCAGCGCAATTTTTTTAGTCATACACACCCAAAGTACATACACACCAAACATGTTTTTAGTCGCGTCACGCCACGTTACTCATTCACATTTATCTTTTACTAAATAAAAATCAGCCAGTTTTTATCATTGATATACAGGGTTTCTTGTATATCAATGGTTTTTATCAATGGTGCCGATTCCCTTCTCATCACAAACTAAACTAAATTTAAGTTCAGTGCATCTTTTTCTTTCTCCTGTCAAATAATTCATGTCAAATGTCAAATAGTAGGCAAGTTTTTAATCACGTCTAAACTTGTATGGAGTAGTGACAGGCGCAGATTAATTTGACAGGACTAAAATAAAATTTGTCTTCTGTCCTTTTCTTAATGAAATGGAAAGAAAAAGATGCACTGAACTTAAATTTAGTTTAGTTTGTGAACAAGAGAATCGGCACCAATAACTTATTTTTTTAGTGAGGATGCTTCAAATAATTATGATGGTGACTACTTTTTTTAGAATTCGGCATATCACACTTTCTAATATGATGATGAGTATTTTTTTTATATATTTGATATTGATCGAAGTATTTGATGGATTGTGTGAGGTGGTATGAAAGAAAAGGGAGTGAATGATGGCGAGACAGTTAACAGGGAAGAATGGAATAGAGGTTGACTGGTAAAAAATGCCTATGGCATTAAGTCCGCCTCTGTACATTTGTGTGATTTAAGTACATCGAATCGTTTGGTGAATCGCTGCTCTCCTAGCTAGATGACTGAGTAATCTGTATTTAGGAGAGACAGTTTCACCTCCCTATTTGAGTATCACAATAATCATGTATAATATAAAATAAAACATCTTAACATATTCAAACTAAATTAAACAAAATTTAAAAAAATTAAAAGAATCTTAAAATTGAATGAGTGCTGGTGTGGTGTCGAGAGCTTGCGTGTGTTTGTGTATGAATGTGTGAGCGTGTGTTTGTGCAATTTAATAAAATGAAACAGAATTACTTTCATTTAAGTGGCACTAAGTAATTTTCAGTCTCGTCGTAGGTTTTATTCAGGAGGCATGCACGGAGGGCGATTTTGCCTTTTGCTGTGTGGTAAGTCATAGATGTTATGGGTCGTGTTGTTTTATTGTACAAACAAGGGCCAAGATAGTAGAAAAATCTCTTAGTGAATTAAGGCTCCTGTATACTGAGGCGATATCGCGGGCGCGAAGGGCAGCAATATGCCTGTCGCGCCCGCGATATCGCACCAGTCTGTAGGAGTCTTAAATGGAAGAAAAAAACGTGTTGCGCCTACTCCAAGCAAAACGGAACAAGGACAGAAAGATGGATGTCACTTTCTAATATAAAACCCTTTTTTTTAAAGAAAGGTATTGAACTTACGGTTGCTTGCCATTTATTAAAAATAAATTAGAATTCATATGACAGCGTAGGCATATTATAAAAATAATGATTTATATTTTTCCTACTCAAGCTTTTCAAACATATGAAAGAAGCCATGTTTCCCTAACTTCGGTTGTGTAACTGTGACGTAGCCTTATTGTTTATTTAGCCGTATCATTGTACATTATGTATATAGGTATATGAACCGTCTTTTACATAGGTCACTAGGGTTCGCAGCGAAATTGTTTCTTTGTGATAAACTTTATTTTAAATGTTTTTTAAGCGATAAATCAAGGTGATTGCTTGGAAGAACAAACAAATAATATGTTTGTTTTAAGTAACAATTTATTTCACATAATTGATAATAATTATGTTTTAAAACCTTTAGTATCAGTGATATAATATTTAATTGGTCAAGGACGGCTAATGAGACACAACTGATTTTCTATTGTTTGACTCTGAATCGATGTCGCGCGGGGCTTAACAGGTTAAAATATAGCAATGGTTATTAAGTCAGTAATTCGATATAGTAATTTGTTCTTTTGATAATAATAAAAATCTATTCTACAAAACTTTTGTTGGCAACTAGCTGTAAGTGTAGATTTACACAAAGAAAACAAACTAAATAAATAATATAGGTAAAAGTATTGTTGCTGTGACTACTTCCTTCTTCGTTTACCTACTTAAGGCTGCCCGTCCACGTCCGATAATCGGTGACCGATTTTTGTAGGAGAAAAATATAACTTCCATAGTGCAACGCTCACGTCCTACAAAAAGTCGCTCGTATAAATGTATAGAATTTGAATCGACCCGATAATCGGCTCTACAAAAATTCTGACGTGTGCGAGCGCCCTGAGGTATTTCTTATTTAGAAAATTTAATTATCGTTATTTTTATCATTAACTAACTCTCGCCTGCGTGTAGGTTGGAAATTATCCCACGAGAACGTACTAACCGGGTATTAGTAAAACAGGTTTCTATGTCCTAACTCCTAAGTCCTAACCAAAATGGTCCTGTGCCAGACAGCCAAATAAAAACACTGCTTTTGCACATAACATATTTTTATTTGTTTACTTATAAATAATACTGTCCCACTGCTATGCAAAAGCATCCCCCGAGTTCTTCTAGTACAATAACTTCTGAAAATACTTATTTCATTATACTGTAGTATAGAGGGTTGATAGTATCCGATCTACCATCTACATTGGACACTATTTAAGTAGGTACCTACCTAAGTAAAGTAAGTAAGGATCTTACCAATTTTACGACACAGGCGGCAGATAGTAATGTGTCGGGCGATGCTCGACGGCTCTTATCTCAAGTGGGGTAAATGTCACTATGGCAAATGTCAACTGACGCAAATACTCCAAAGTTCCTTTTAGCGGGTGTAAAAAGACGCTTAATGAAGCCGAGAGTCACATAGACTCCCCGTCATTGTGATAATTTTTGAAGTGAAAACATCTAGACGCACTTTGCCCTCTTTCTAAACAGTGAACGAAACTGAACAGTCACGCTCGGGTTGGTGACGCTGAATTGGGTATACTCGGCTCCTGTCGTATGTTTTCAATTCTAACGTGGTAAAAAAAGGTAAAAGAAAGTGAAAAAAAGGGGACGTGTGCTTTATACACACACCCGCCCTTTTTTGTACTTGACCTGGGACCATGACCGTTCTGGTTACGGCGATATTGACTCAAACAGGTATTGGCTCAAACTTCATCGGAGTGCGACCGACGGCAAAAATCCTCCCGCTCCGCCCAGAGCGGGAGAAGTTTTTTGATAATTCCCCACCCAAAAAAAAAAGCCTATTGCCATCAATCTGAAATTCCTGATGGAAAAACCCAATAACACTTTGTAACCGCATAGTTCGTGGTAATAATTGGACAACACCTTTTATGTCGTCGTCATATCATCATGGGCGGTTTTAGTAGGTACTCGTAGGTATTGCAGGTAAGTACTAGTTCAAATATGGGTCATATTTAATAACTGAAACAAAACTATAGGTACTTAGACAATTGTCATTGTTTCAAAACAGTAAATTCCTCGTCGTAAGCACTGATTGTAGCTCGCTAGTTGACTCGGATGTAATTGAATATCTTTCTCGACAACAAAAGCTTCGAAAATGAAACCAAACGATCTACATGAGCTAAGTCACGTACGCCAACGCCACGACGCGCCATCGTGGGCCACGATCGATGGGAAACGGGAAACAATGGGTCACACTGATAAGAGATTGCAGTGTTCTTCCTTAGTATAGAGGCTAATTGGCTGTGCAGTTAATTTTGTAACCTGTAGGTAGGTTGATAAGAAAGGAAATCGGCAATGTTATTTTGTAGATAATGTAAATAATTAATTAGGTAGGTATGTTATGTTAAAGGCTCGTGCAGACTGAGGCGATATCGCAGGCGTGACAGGAATATTGCTGCCTGTTGCGCCCGCGATATCGTGCTAGTCTGCACGAGCCTTCAGTTGGCGTGTACTTACTGCTATTCCTAAATTTGTCGAAGTCTTTTAGACGGACAGAAGTATTCAGGCTCGTGCAGACTGAGGCGATATCGCGGGTGCGACAGACATATTATTGCTGCCTGTCGCGCCCGCTTAATCGCGCTAGTCTGTACGAGCCTTTAGGTTAGTACTTACATTCCAAAATTAACCCAAAATACCCCTTTATCCAAAATAAATTAAAGTAAGCAGTAAGTAGGTACTTAAAAGTGTTTTTTAAGCTGCACCTCCAAGCTATCTACTGAAAGGAAGCCCAGGTTCGCAGGGGTTAAATTTTTATAGTGCTCTGGATTTTCAACTCTCGGTATTGTGCCGAGCATTGAGAATTCAACTGAGCGCATTCCAGCGCTTCAAAAAAAACACTGTTGGATTTTCAACCCTCGGTGGTAAACAGTGCGTTGAAAATCCAGTGCGTGACTTAAAATCGCCCGTGCGTACTTGGGCGAAGTCTGACGCATGCCATGCGGCTTTTCACCTTGACCGTCACTGTCTTGTTCATTATATTTGTGGGTCAATAAATTACTCTGTGTTCAAAGACACGCGTTTTTTCACGAGGTGCTTAATACCGACGGTACCTATGTAATTAGCAATAAAGGTCCTATGAAGTCTAACGGCCGGAGGAATCTGTTGAAGCGGAGCGCAACGCGGTTTCACTGCCAATATGAATATTGCAATCATTAAGGCTTCTACAGACTGGGGCGATATCGCGGGCGCGACAAACAGCAATGTGTCTGTCGCACCCGCGATATCGGTCCAGTCTGCAGAAGCCTTTAATGATTGGACTTTATTTTAAAATAAAGTTGAAATATTTAAGTATTTCTAAAGCCCATGAGGGCTTGAAGCGGACAGACACATAGTTTATTTTTTCGACTTTATTGAGAGCTACAAGGTTGATATTTGTTTGCTAAACCGCGCTGCACTGCGCTTCGCCAGGTCGGCCTTAATGTACTTCCAAGTAAACATAGAAGTTTTATCTTTTAAGTGTGGACGTTCACTCCTCAAGCTTTTAAGAAAATTTAGTTTTTTGTTTACCTATATTTCATTTTTTACTTTTTTGCATTAGAATTTGTTTAAATATTTGTTCTATCACCTTCACACAACAGGGCTATCTTGTTTAGTTGAAGAATGTCCGTGACCACCTTCAGGCTCCGACATCAGACCCTGGAATTTTCATCGAATTTCTTAAATAACATTAAACTATTTTTTTTTTCTTATCAAAAAAATCAGGTTCACGTAGTAAGATCTTTCATTTGATATCTCACGGTACGTATTATTATTTTTTATTTTCCTCCCAAAACTGACCCCTTATTCAAACCTCATTTATTTACGTTACACGTCCGTATTTGGGTCACAGACATTCATATGTATACCAAATTTCAACTGAATCGGTCCCTTAGATTCGGAGCAATTTGGCTGTGACAGACGAACAGACAGACAGACACGAGTGATTCTATAAGGGTTCCGTTTTATATTTCGGACGTACGGAACCTAAAAAAAGCTTTTAAATAATAATCAACTATAGCATTCTTAGGAAGTCGTTATTATGATTACAGTCTGCCCTATCGAGGGGCTTGTGGCTAAGTAATAACAGCCGCACGGGTCGATCGATCAGGTTAAGCTACGCTTGCCGCGGTTGGTTCGTGGATGGGTGACCATCTTTACATACCAAGACCCCTCCGTGCCTCGGAAAGCTCGTTAAGCCGTTGGTCCCGGCTGTCATTTGTAGATCTTTGACAGTCGTTACGGGTCGTCAGAAGCTCGACAGTCTGACAACCCAGTCTTACCAGGGGGTATCGTGATACCCAGTAGCTGGGTTGTGGAGGTCAGATAGTCAGTCGCTCCATGTAAAATACTGGTATTCAGCTGTATCCGGTAAGACTGGAAGCCGACCCCAACACAGTTGGGAAAAGGCTAGGCAGATGATGAGTCTGCCCTATCGATTCTTACATGTCACAGACAGTTGAGGTTTTGTCATAGCGAGCAATAAAAATGTCATAAAATTACACGGGTATAGTAAGTTTTAGTATTGAAATTTAATTAATTTACGTAACAAGTATGAATCAATCATTTCCTGATTGTAATCAATCTTATCAGGGAGCTAAAGTCTTGATTGATGAATTGACATCGTTCCATCGTACTTGTATGCTTTGCTTCCTATATTAAGATAAAATAGCAATTTGGAACATACAATTAGTAACAGCCTAAAGATTTTTTTTTTTGGATATGTAATTATCAAATAACTTCTTCCACTCTGGGCGGAGCGGGTGTCAGACTCTTAAGGTTCGATTCCACTGACGCGGAGCTGGGCGGAGAGGAGAGGAGCGGACCGTGAATTGGCCAATCACAGTGCTCAAAATCTCCACTCCGCAGATTTCGAGCACTATGGTTGGCCAATTCACACTCCGCTCCTCTCCACTCCGCCCAGCTTCGCGTCAGTGGAACCGTACCCTTACTGACTAAAACCGACCCGTGTTCCTTCCGTTGCCTGTGTTGCCAGGGGCCTCGGTAACGCTTTAGTACCTTCCCGCGGCAGCCTAAAGACTAAGCTCTTCAATCAGTGCGTCCTGTTTGTTTATGACTTACGAAACCGAAACGTGGACACTCACGGTAGGGCTGGTCTATAAATTCAAGGTCGCTCAGCGAGCTATGGAACGGGCTATGCTTGGAATCTCTCTGTGGGATCGATTCCGGATCGATGTCATCCGGCAGAGAACCAAAGTTGTCGCATAGCTCACAGA
The DNA here is from genome assembly GCA_905333075.3 of Atethmia centrago. NCBI lineage: Eukaryota > Metazoa > Arthropoda > Insecta > Lepidoptera > Noctuidae > Atethmia > Atethmia centrago. The sequence continues at coordinate 22,298,859 of HG995384.1, forward strand.
ATAAGTAACCTGAAGTGGCAATGGGCCGGCCATATAAGCCGTAGAACCGATGACCTTTGGGGTAGACGTGTTCTTGAGTGGAAACCGCGACTGGGCAAACGTAGGTAGGACCGGTAGGACGCCCTCAGGCTAGGTGGAGCGACGATCTTCGCTGGTAGCACCTGGATGAGAGTTGCCGAGAATCACGTTGAATGGCGTGCAGTTGGACATGCCCTATGCCAACAGTGGACTGCTGTAGACTGATGATGAAATAGTTTAATATCTTTTGAAGTTCTATCCAGAGAAGTTTGGTATTGATACCTACACCACTGTTGATAATATAATTTATATGATTGTTTTTGGCGATATTTTGAAAATCCATGGTATAACTTTTATTGTTAATTTACATTTTATAGTCGGGGAATCCCTGCATTCCCTTGCGTGAACCCATATAGGTACGTCTCAACACTCACTTCCGCCAAATTTCGAATTTGGAATTTAAACATTTAACAATAACACAAATAGGTATTGCCTATTTGTGTTATTGTTTCACAAGTATTGGATTAATATTATTATCAATATTACATGCAAGGAAGTAGGTATATGTTAACAATTCCTAAATCATTCGAAAATCAAAAAGCAGAAAATTATTTCGAAATAGCGTGTCCCATTTTTTAGGTTAACCAATAGGTGATGGAGGTGCATTAAAATACCGTTATTTAGTAGTCCCGATTTTGTTTTCTTTGCATTCGAGATATATTTCGGGAAGTGCCTGACATTGGATCGACTTTACAGTGTTGAAACTAGCTATTGTTATTTCTGTTTTTCTTATATTTTTATAAGAATCAGAAAACCTAGGTACATTTTTTTCTATCTATTATTTTCAAAATCTCAACATTATTGACTGTAACAATGTAGTGTCTGGTTTTCGGGGGATTTGGTACTCCTACCTGGTAAATCAACGTGGATTTACCTACGGGAGGAGTCGATACTCCAAAAAATAATGTAATAATAAAAAATAATCAAAATTTCGATGAATTGTCGGTGGTTTCCGCTTAGGTACTCACCAGGGTTTTCTGATAGCGTCACCAAACTAGTATTATTATAGTGAGATACGTTTATGATACAGTTATTTTTTTGCTCATGTCCGGTTGTTCAACTCTCGGACGATTGTACAGGAGCCTTGATTGATACGGAATTTATTCATTGAACAGTTCCGCGTCGATTGAATAATTTATCATAATAATCGTAAATAGGGCTGTTGAATCTTTCAATTGATTTGTCAAACAAATATCTGATTTAAAAATAACAATACCAGCCTATTATAGTCCCATTGCGGGGCGAAGGCCTGGGGGCCAACCATCACCTCTTAAAGCAGTATTATTTCAATATTACTTCAGTGTGAGAAAGAGATGGAGCTTTAAGTCCTGTACAGCTCCATCACTTTCCCAATGTAAAGTAATATTATAATAATACTCTCATGAGGTGATGGTTGGCCCCAGTTCTCGTACAGAGAAGAAACGAGTATTGATCACCACGCCACGCTTGCTCATGACGGGTTGGCGTTTTCAGACCAAGTCCAGTGGGGTAATAGGACACAACATGACAATTGATCGCAATTGTATACAAATATTTGATTTCAGACTTGTTGTAATGGCAAACATGTAATTTGGTTTAAATAGATTTTTATTATTTTATTAATATTTTACATAGATTCTTATGTACCTTGTGAATGTGAGAACGTTGTAGGCTTAATAGACTAGATATTTTGTAGACCTTATTCTTTTTTTTTTTGTTAAGTACCTGATACACCTCGACTGCCCTACACCATACCTATTAACACTGTAATTTGAAAACATTGTAAAAGCCAATAATTTTAAAAGAGTAACCGTGGAGTTTCTTGCCGGCTCTTCTCCATAAGAAACGACCAATTGGAACCGTGCACCTAGCTTCTGACGTTTCATAAGTGCCCATGTAGGTTTATGTGAAATAAAATAATTTGATTTGATTTGAATTACTTTCATTTTGACAGTTCAGCCACTTTCATTGCGTTATTTACGTTGTTGAACAGATGAATTTATTAAACCTATGAAGCAATGGATTAGGAATTTCTTTCTAAAAGATTGCATTTACCTTTAATGTGTATTATGGGTATGACTTCGACCGCGTGGTTTTTTCTAATATAAAAACAGCTATCTGCGAAAGTCCCGTCAAAATCGGTCCAGCCGTTACGGAGATTAGCCGGAACAAACAAACAGACAGACAAACAAAAATTTTAAAATTGTTTTTTGTTGTAAGTACCGTATACTTTCATATGCATTTAGTAAAAAGCTTTTCTTTTGACATTAAAAGCAGACACTTCAATTTTATTTATTTGTATGGAAGCTTTGGGCACGCCACGATTGCGGCGATAAGACCCCTCTTTGAGAAGTGGCTAGAGAGGCGACACGGCGTCCTCACCTTCCGCCTGACGCAGGTCCTCACCGGACACGGCAGCTTCGGGACGTTCCTGTGTCGCATAAGGCGGGAGAAAACGCCCGGGTTTCACCACTGTGTGGATCGCCCGGAGGACACGGTGGAGCATACGGTGGAGGTCTGCCCGGCTTGGACAGAGCACCGCCGTATCCTCGTGGAGGCGATCGGCGGCAGAGATCTCTCGCGTCCGGCCCTGGTTCAGGCCATGGTACGGAGCGAGAGGGCATGGGCAGCCGTCACCTCCTTCTGCGAAGCAGTAATACTCGCGAAGGAGGAGACGGGACGCCTGAGGGAAAGGCAAATTTCGCGCCCTAGCCGCCGCAGGAGACGCCCTGGGCGTCGGGAATCCCGGGCGGATTTCCGGCCACCGTAGGCGCGGGCTTGCGGACGGTGAGCAATGGGTAGCTCACCGTCCGGTAAGGACCAGGCCCGGGTCGACGGCGCTTTGTATTCATTTCACGCGCGCCTCAAAGAGATGTCGTCAGCACAAATGTGGGGGTCCACTAGGGCCGATGCCTGCCGGGGTCGCGGGAAGGTACTAAAGGGTCACCGACAACACAGGCAACAGGAAGGAATACGGGTGGGTTTTAGTCAGTAAGAGTCTGACACACCCTCCTGCTCCGCCCAGAGCGGGAGAAGTTATTTGATGATTTCCCACCTAAAAAAAAGACTCACGCTTATTTCCCATGGAGAAAAAGAAAACAACTAGAAACAACAAGTGCCTACATTTTTATTTATGTAAAATCTATTTGGAAGTAACTTAACCGCAATTATATTCATTTATTTTTATCTCACGGACTTAGCAGGCTTAATTAACATAGTTACCTACTTGGAAATACTTGTGTGGCGACAACTTTAATATACCCACGTATGTTTAACAAGAAACGGATATTAATAGGACCCTGTTCTTGAAACCCAGAGTAAAATATTACTAATACAGTCACGAGCATAGATACCTTACATTTACGCAACATTCAAAAGCTATTTCCTCGTGAAATAACGATTTCAACTTTGAGAAGAGATGTCTATTTCAGTAAAATTATATGTTCGTCACACCATAATATTTATATAAATAGATTTAGAATAAAATCGCTTTTGAATTTTGACAGACCTACGTTATACAAGAAACGGATATCAATTTTATGTCCGTTTTTTGTATTACGTTGGGATATTAAAGTTGTGTGTGAATTTATGCGGCCTTTTTTTTCCCTTGAGGAAATCCTCATGGATATCCTCCGTCTGGGAAGAACGGAGGATTATGTCGGACTCTAGCCTCTTAAATCCCACCGTTCCTTCTAGTACCATGAGTTAAGGACCCGGGGGATACTTGTATATTTGCCGCACCTGCGCACTCCGCACTGGGCCGCAGCGGCACCCAAATGTCCTTTCTTTGGTATTGTTCGTCGGATCGGTGGAGCTCTCTGAGCTGCACGATTACTGTGTGGTCCTTTCCTCAAAAGACCATTTCAGACACCAATCTACATAGTATTCACATGATCTGACCAAGATTACTTAAAAAGAGAACTCTGAGCTCTGAGTTTATTTCGGCCTTTCTTTTCAGAGTAGTCAGATAGGAAAGTTCGACCTAATCTAGTTTTTAAAATATGGTTGTCAAGTAAAAGTGTTTGTACAAACCTACTTACAGAAATAAAACCATTAATAATTTAGAAGATAATCGCTTTTGAATTTTGCGAAAGTGTAAGATAATTATGAGCGTGACTGTACCTGCGTAGAACATAACTTTTATTTTTATGATTACTACAAACAAAACTGTTTCCGGTAGGTACTGATACCGGTTATTTGGTAGTATGAAATGATTTGTATGTTTTATATCCTCAACTAGCTTATGCCCGCGGCTACGCCCGCATGGGGGTCGGTAATTATCCCACGTAAACGTTATACCGGGATTAAACTCAAAACTCAACTCAAACTCAAAGCATTTATTTCAAATAAACCAAATACAGGCACTTTTGAATTGCCGAGGGGTCGGTCAGTCAGAAAGATGAAACTAGTTGCCCATTCCAAAGCGTAGTAGGTACCTATCTATGGAGAAGAACGGGCACGAAACTACACGGACACTCTTTTTAAATTAAAATATTGTTACAAAAATATTGGTTACATCATTCATGTTGAAGTTATAGGTATAATTATGTGAGAACAATGTAGAAAGACGTGCCATTAAGTGTCCATATTGAAAAGATTAAAACAATTTAAAAATTAAAATAAGCCGTGCCATTAATTTATCCTATAATATGTTAATCCAGGCAATTAACTATCTGTGCTCTTCATCCAAATCCGTTCAGCCGTTTTTTCTATCGTAGTAATTAATAGCAGAAGAAAAAGCCATTGACTCCCGTGCCGCCGCACAGTGGAACGAATGTATGGGAGCGGTTGGACGTAGACATGTCCGAAAAAAAAGAGTAAAATTATGCCAAACTAATGATGCCATCTTATTTGATTACTTAATGCCTTCATAACTTGTGGTGATGAATTTCTTCATAACTCCCATATTTCGGGAGTAATTTGAGAAAATGTGAAATTTTACTATGAAAATGAGTGTATCGAGCTCTCTCCCTCCTGATTCCGGGCTTGTTTCAAGTAGCGGTCTCTAATATCATAATGCTAATACTAAGAGCTATATTTAATACTAAGACACATAGTGCGCCAAATGTGCACTTTCTGGGATAAAGAGTGATGTTTATTTTATAACACAATTTTTTTATTTTTTGTTTATTTTGTTGATTAAAACCGTTTTTCTAAAGGTTTACCTTATTACAATAACATTTCTGAGCAGCCAATTAGAGAAGATATAAGCTAATTAGGATATATAATTAGGGACTTAAGGTTTACATATAAAACTGATGCACTAATGATTACTGATAAGAACATTGCTATTATTTAATTACTAAATGGCTCTTAATACACTAATTTAGCATGCATCATTTACTAATTATCACAATAACTAATTACCTTGCAATATTTAACAAAGGATACCTGGGATACCTGGATTTTATATAAATAGGTCACTATTAGTAACTTTAAAATCAGTGTTGATTTACACCTCGTTGTATCCAAGCTAATCTCGCAATGTATTTTCCAAATTTTAATACAAATCTTGATATTCACGTTGCTTTATGCGCACGCGCACATAAAGATTTACGCGACTTTAACTATTTGTTCAGTGTTTTAAAAGATAACAGTTGTGTTCAGTTATGTGAAAGTGCTGAAACAAGTTTAAAAGACTGGTGTCGTCGATTTTGCTACCGCATTTATGCAAAATGGACACAGTCTGGAAGAAGCACAGATAAGTTTCGGAAGAAACATGAGATTTGGCTACAGGCTGCAATTCAATGGCCGGAATTACAGAATGAAAATATGGAACCTTCTACAGAAAATATAAGTGACGTCATCGAGCCCATAATTTCTCCTGCTAAATCTGATGCTTCAACTTGTACACATCCTAGTCCTCGTAAATCTTTTGAGGACCTTAGTAACCGGCAAAAAAGAAGACGCACTGAAGATAGTCTTTCATGCAGCAGTAGCAGCGCTGAAATTATGTTTTCGGCCGAAAGGGCGCTTCAAAAGGCAGGACAAAGCGATACAGCTTATGTTATGAAATACTTGACGGAGAATCCAGAAGAGGCCTCAAAAATCAAAGCCTTCATTGAAGGTAAATCAATTCAGGTACGGGAAATATCCCCTTTGAAGGCATTGGCTCTTTATGTATCGATGAACTTATCGAAATGGCGCTATAACACTCTTCGGCTCGTCTCAAAAGGTGTAACAATTTGGGAAAACGAGCGACCATCTTCCACTTCATTTTGCCGGCCAATATTGTTTAAGTTTATAAAGGAAACCAAAGAAAATGTGCAGAGAGAGATGGCTGAAATCGAAGCAGAGATTGAAGCCTTAACTCCATCCACCATCACTGATGGAATTAGTGTCAAACACCAACTGCTGTTGACAATGATTGATGGTAAAATTCATTCCATTATATCCAATACAGCAGCTTCAGTGTGTGACATATGCAAGGCTTGTCCTAAAGAAATGAATAATTTAGAGTTAATCAAAGATAAACACGCAAACGAGGACATGTATAAATATAGCTTAAGCACCCTTCACGCTTGGATTCGCTCAATGGAATGCTTATTACACATTTCCTACAAATTAGACATAAAATCATGGCAAGTAAGGGGTGATATAGCAAAAAGGCAAGTTGATGACAGGAAGAAAAGAGTTCAAGAGGCTGTAAGAAGAGAAACGGGCTTACTTCTCGATGTTGTGAAACAAGGCAGTGGATCCACCAACAATGGCAACTCGGCAAGGAGATTTTTTGAAAACTACACTAAATCTGCTGAACTGACCGGAATAGATGCTATGCTTTTAAGAAAAATCTGTGTGATCTTGCAGTGTATTTCATCAGGAGAGAAGATCAACGTAACTAAATTCCGAGAGTTCTGCTTTGATACTGCTAAGCTTTACGTGGAGTTATACCCATGGTATTATATGCCTTCTTCACTTCATAAAATTTTAATGCATGGGCCAGACATAGTTCAGAACATGTCAATTGTGCCCATTGGTTTTCTATCCGAAGAGGCATCTGAGGCTAGAAATAAAGATTTTAGAAAATATAGAGAGGGGCATTCTCGAAAGCATAGCAGTATCTCATGCAATGAAGATATTATGCACAATCTTTTACTGTCTTCTGATCCACTTGTTACAAGTATCCGTCCAAAAGGAAATAAGTTTGTAAAAAAATCTTCTTTTAAGGAATTTTATGAGCTTACGGATTCTGAGAAAAGTGATATCGAATTTGTTAACATAAATGATTTAGCGGACATCGATTCTGAATTTGAATTAATTGATGATGATGATGATGACGAAGATAATTAAATGATGTTATTGTTTTAAAATGTGTAACTTAGTAAATTAGAGCTTACATCTTAATTATTTATTGTACTTTTAATGAAACTAGGTAATTTATTATCAACTTACTTAAAAGTCATACTCTCATCAGTTCTTGTGAATATTTTTGTTAATATATATTTCTGTATATATATAATATATTTATAGACCTCTTAATAAGTCTGTCTGCGGTTTAAAGTAAATACAAATGGGGAAAAAAAGTTTTTTTTTTTAAATTTTCATTTCCTTTTATCCCAGAAAGTGCACATTTGGCGCACTATGTGTCTTAGTATTAAATATAGCTCTTAGTAATAGCATTACGATATTAGAGACCGCTACTTGAAACAAGCCCGGAATCAGGAGGGAGAGAGCTCGATACACTCATTTTCATAGTAAAATTTCACATTTTCTCAAATTACTCCCGAAATATGGGAGTTATGAAGAAATTCATCACCACAATTTATGAAGGCATTAAGTAATCGAATAAGATGGCATCATTAATTTGGCATAATTTTACTCTTATTTTTCGGACATGTCTACGTCCAACCGCTCCCATACATTCGTTCCACTGTGCGCCGTCAACCATTATAATTATTTTGTTACGCTTAATTTTGAATCTGTGATATCTTTTATTGTATTTATTTAAATGATATGATGTCAAGGCATATTTTAATCTAAATTAAATAACAACACAAAAAAAACAACACAACCAACGACAAAATCTTCCTTACATAATCAGCCTATAATCTTCCCACTGCTGGGACACAGGCCTCCTCTCTGTGAGAGGAAGTGGGCCATAATTCACCACGCGGGCCCAGTGCGGGTTGGTAGATGTCACATGTTTTAGAATTTTTGGTTCTAGGACATGCCGTGTTTCCTCACAATGTTTTCCTTCACCGTTTTGAGAGCAGTGGTGATGTAATAATTTACACAAAGTAAAGCGCCTGTTTGGGTTCGAACCTACGACATACAACGCGTAAGTCGCCGCTGTTACCACTGGGCCACCACTGCTCATTTTCCACCCACCCACCACCACCAATTCTTCCTCTCGCCACAATTCATTTCCGGGAAAAGATTCTTCACTCGTGTTAATTATAGGAATAGTAGGTATCTATATCTACCTATTCCTATAAATTAATTAACATGAGGATAACATTATCCACGTTAACCAAAAAAATTGTGTTTATTCCTTCTTATTTTACTCGTTTTTCCTGTAGACCTTACAGGATAATGTGTACATGTATGTTACTTATGTAGGTACTTATTCTGTTGTTAATAATTATTGTAAGGAAAACATAATATAAATGAAATCCGCCAATCGGTATTTTACACTTTCAAAATAAAAATAAATTTTAATGTCTTGATGGCAACCTCTGGGGTCGCCTTGCCCCTCACGAGGTTGTGGGTGTGGGCCAATCCGGGCAAGTAAATACTGATTTGATGATTTATCCATCAATATCTGTCGTCAAGATGACGGCAAATATATGTGATCATTTGTGGAAGGAATGACATGACAGCACAAATTATGTGACGTCGAAGAAACACCAAAACTATCTGACGAGACAACAGACTGTGAAATATAGGATGCTGCATCGGCTTCAAAAAGATCGTGTCTCCTCTTAGAATGCAATAAAATAACGGACATGGATTGCGTTATAAATATCTGCCTACTCAGTTTGAGAAGAATGTGATACTTCGTCAAAGAGAATAAAGTACCTCGTCATAAAATCTGATATCACTATGGCAGCATAAAAACCTAACAGTATAATGTTTCTAGTTTTCTTCTATGTCGCAATCAGTGTCGCTCAAATTACAATAATATATAACTCCCACTGGAAGCAATTTTTTGCCAATGTCCGACTTATTGTCAGAACTTTCAAATTTCTAAATGGTAACTTTACTTGTAACTTCGGATGCTAGTAACTGTTTTCTGACTTATTTTATTTACCTCATCATCTACCTACACTTTTCCCAACTATGTTCGGGTCGGCTTCCAGTCTAACCGGATGGCTCACTGCAGCCGAATACCAGTATTTTACATGGACCGACTACCTATCTGACCTCCTCAACCCAGGTACTGGGTAAAGGCTTCTGCAGGTATATTGCTGCCTGTCGCGCCCGCGATATCGCCCCAGTCTGCGGAAGCCTTAATACGACAACGACTTATTGTCAGAACTTTCAAATTTCTAAATGGTAACTTTACTTGTAACTTCGGATGCTAGTAACTGTTTTCTGACTTATTCTATTTACCTCATCATCTACCTACACTTTTCCCAACTATGTTCGGGTCAGCTTCCAGTCTAACCGGATGGCTCACTGCAGCCGAATACCAGTATTTTACATGGACCGACTACCTATCTGACCTCCTCAACCCAGGTACTGGGTAAAGGCTTCTGCAGGTATATTGCTGCCTGTCGCGCCCGCGATATCGCCCCAGTCTGCGGAAGCCTTAATACGACAACCCTTAATGAGACTGTTTATCAGACTCGGGCTTCTGACTACCCGTAACGACTCAAAAATCTACAAATGACATCCGCGACCAACGGCTTGACGTACTTTCCGAGGCACGGAGAGGTCTCGACATGTAGTGTATGGTCAGCCATCCACGGTCTGGCCATCGGCAAGCGTAGCTTAACCTGCGGTAGACCCGATCGGCTGTTATTAATTTATTGAGCCACCACCAGTTTTATTTTATTTACAATCAAAGTCAAATTATTTATTTCAAATAGGCACATAAAAGGTACTTATAAACGTCAAAATTTACAAAAAAATTGAATTGATTCTAGTCGCCCCTTCCAAAAGGTAGTACACGCACCCCTTTTTTTTACTTGAGTATACGCGTGGCCTACAATGGTAGGCCATTTTAAAATATCAATAACTTGTATATTCTTAATTATCTGAATAAAACAACAAATGTTATTAAAAGGTGTTTATTTTACTTAGTTTTAGAACCTTACTTTTTAGAATTTTTTTTAAAGAAAGTATTATTAATCAACAATTTAGTAAATACATAAGAAAAAATAACAAAAATGGCACTTCTGAGATCAACATAACTTTTTTTTAACTTAAAACTAAACTGTATTTCTATTTTCTTTGTTTTCGTAGCATTCGGGACACAATACTGCTTGGTGATCGGGACAAATCCATTTATTGCAAGTCTTGCACCACTTTTTTGTCGACCGATTTCAGGCTCTCGAGCAGAGTGCATATCGACCAACTCGTCCTATCTTTGAAGACAAGTCGCGTTGAGACTCTTTTTTTTTTGGGTGGGAAATCATCAAATAACTTCTCCCGCTCTGGGCGGAGCGGGAGGGTGTGTCAGACTCTTACTGACTAAAACCCACCCGTATTCCTTCAGTTGCCCGTGTTGCCAGAGGCCTCGGTAGCCCTTTGGTAGGTACCAAAGGGTAGCGTTCCCGCGAGACCCTTGGAGTTCTTGAACTGTGTTGCCCAAAAGAGCGTCTATCCTGAATTTAAGTTGTCGTGGTAGTGTTTCAATGGATGCCCATATGCGTCAGATTCTTCCTCTTCATATTCACGGAATTCTGACTCGCGGACTAGGGTTAGCAAGTCTGGTTTCGACTAAACTTCATCTCTTCATTCTCAATCACTTCTTCATCTTCAGTATTTACCTCTTGCAGCCACCTTTCCACTTGTAAATTATCCATTATGTAATCAGATATATAAATCTGTAAAAAAATACTAAAATAAGCAAGAAAAATACATTTTACAATTTGTAACCTATAAGATAAATAGTAACAATTGAATATAGATTCATATAAATGCATTATTAATAAGTAGAGCTATTATAATAGCGTCATAAATCGATAATACATCAAAAGTTACATACCTGAATTTGGTACACCAATACACGCGCGGCCTACTTTAGTAGGCCCACGGTTTTGGCGCCATATTGCTTGTGCGTGTGTCGCGTACGGGGTCGTGCGGGGTACTGAAGTTGTGACAAATATACCAGACGAGGCTTACATGGAATCACAAGTTTCTAGCGCGCTATACTAAAAAGTTATCGCAAAAAGAGTTACCCTGGTCTACTATAGTAGGCCGCGCGTGTACTGTAGTGTTAAGACGCTGACAACACCTAAACCGCGGTCCCTGTCAGATTGCATAGAAAAGAAAGAGAAGCGCGATGACACAACGCTTGTAATTTATTGCAAAATATGAAGTAATTATCTATTTACTCAAAATTGAGTTGAGTAATCGAAAATAAAAAACAACCAAGTTCTGTATTCAAATAAGACGTTCTTGTTATTAATTAAATACGTAACGTATGTTCATATTTGATACAGATATTTTGGATTAGAACTCAATGTAAAAGGTTAGTTTAACGTTAGTTTGTATCGAGATTTTGTTTTCAAAACGTGTTTTGGTAACAACCAAGTTCTGGGAAATATGTTCAAAATTAACATATATTTTTTCCGCTACCACAAACTATACAGATTTGGCAATTTTTTTTCTTAAGAGAAGCCTATTTTTGTCAATTGGGTCTTGTCAGCCCCTTAAGTAATATCATATATTTAATTAATTATATAATTAATTAAATATGCGAAGACGATGCATCTAGAATAAAATTACTATACTTTTAAAAATCAAGCAATGACAGATAAATTAATTATGTGATAGATACATGATGCTCACATATTTACAAATATTGTAAAAGTAAAAGGTTCCTAAAAAAAGGTAATAGGTCAGTGTGTGAGTTAAAGTAATCACAGAATGTAAAAATCAATAAGTATTGATTTATTATTTTTATCAAATAATAAATTATACAATTAAAAAAATAGAAACCAGTTTGATTTTGTCTAAACTCTAGATTGTCCTATGGAGCTGGACCAGCATGTTTCCAAGCATTCTTATCTTGGATATACTCTTATTCGTCTAATTTGTAATATGTTTGTTTACAAAGTGTACTTTTAATATGTTATATGAGTTTAAATTTTTTTTTCCATTAAAATCATTTAAATGTAACGTTATTTATGATGTCATTTACCGCTACTTACAGTTGATTTATTATTAGGCACCTAGGTGGAAGTGTGAAGTTCAGATAGCCTTCATAAACTGGGTAGGTAAGCTGTCGTAGGCATCTACCTATTTTGCTGTTTTTATGCTGAGGTTATAATAACTAGGTACATATTTCAAAATAATAATGATTATTACATTCATTAGGTAATATGACTCCAAAAACTGTAAGAGAAAATCAACTATTTACCTACATTGAATTTAAACATGAATAAACAAAATGACTTGCAGTTTTATTTGTTTTCATTATTAAAAATTCATTATTGTTTTACACAACACATTTATCGGTGTTCGATATTTGTTCAGACTTACTACTTACGTATTTAATCATTATGTAGACATTGCCGAAACAAATTTTTAAATGAAAAACATATACAGAGAACACATTCGAGTGTAAAACAGTCTTCTACATTATGTCTACCTACAATACGTACGATTATAAGTACGATTGTAAAATTAGTGAAACATAAAAAAAAAAATTATGGTCGATATTTTTATTTACTTAGATTAATTTTTTTAGTGACCGCTACGCATAGTCGATAACGGTTCTCTATAAAAATAAATACTCAACAAACAGGAAAACTTATTTCCCCATTAGATTTGCCTCAAATCCGCTGACGTAACCAAATAATAGGTTAGTTGTGATGATTTATGAGTTATTACTCATAAATCATCACCATCATAAATCATCATCATCATGAGGTATTCCTCAGCGCCACCTCACTATTTATTCTCGTTCGCACACTACTGCTCGCGTTCACGCGACCCAGCGAGATAGGGCGGCAGGGTGAAGTCTCGAAGGCTTTATGTAATTTCTTTGTACGGTGAATATAACGGTAATTTAAAAAAATATTGTTACGGACGACGAAGCTTAGACACTAATGTTAGTTAAGGTTTAGATTTAAGCTTAAACAATAAAAACGATTTTAAATTAGGAATTAATTAGGAACCTATGTACATGTAAAATAAGGCACGTGGTATTATGCTCTAGTCATAAGTACGGTGCGGGTGCAGTTTGCGCGTGGTATTATTCCCTAGCAATAAGTACGGGTACGGGTGCGGGTGCAGTTTGCACGTGGTATTATTGTAAGGTGGTAGGGAACACGATTCCGACAAGTATAAACCTGTCGACAGCGCCCGACACAACCACGAGTAAATACGCGCTCTGATTGGCGAGACGTGCTCCCCACCGCCGCACCCCACCCGCTACCTACGCCCGCTCACACTGCGCGCGGACGGGAATAAAAAGAGGGCGGTTAGCTGCAAAGTCGTCAGTCGTCACTCAGCCAAGCAGCTAACCAGTCCTGGGAAGAAAATAAAACAAGAAACAAGAAGCCTGAAGTTTAATTCAAGATACCTATACAGTCCACCTTGACAAATATAGTATCTGCTTTATATTTAGTTCAGTTTCATGATCTAATTTACAGTTTTTTTTTAATAATGACGGTTTTTTGCTCCGTTTGGACTTCTGTAATTTTTATCTCTCGAGAAAATTTTATGGAATCGTGTTTCGTCAAACATAGTTCTTAACATTAATCCTCACCATAAAATTTCAATTAATGTTGCAGTATTTTCGATATAATGATATAACGGACGACCATGCTAAGCAATTTGAGGTATTGCAGACTCTTTAGTAACTTTGCTAACGAAGCGTAGGTGTTACCTATTCCACCTCCGCGTGACTAGCTAGAGTTGCGTTGGTTATACATATAGGGTCAAATTAAATTTTGTTAGCGAAACTTCGCAGACTTGATGGGTATCGATATAGTAGAACCACGATAAAACAAAAAAATAATTAATGAGTTTTTTTTTTGGGTCATCAACCGCTGTACTTTACCCAATCACTTGAAATATCAGTTTAAAAAATCATATTACGTCAATACCAGCGGTCCCAAAAAATCATCAAATCTTTTTTATTTTTACCCGACTGCCTCAGGAGGGTAATGTTTTTCGAGAGTATGTATGTATGTCTATTTCTTTGGCACGCTCTGTAGCCTAAACGGCTTGATGGATATTAACGCATGAGGTGTCCTTAGATTCGTCTTAATTGTGGGAGTGACATAGGCTATATAAAATTTATATATTGCATCTGCAAAAAAAAGGAGGGGAAGTTTTTTTTTAATTAATTGCAAAAATATTGGTATCAAATAAAAGCTAGTAATGAGTAATTTTCAAGTATATATATTAATAAAACTAAAAAGCTTGAAATAAAATAAATTATTTAAAAAACAAAATACCCGACTGCAAAAATACATAACTGAAAAGGGAAAAACAAGCATTATAATCTATATAATTTCGGTCTTGCAGGCGGGGACAGTCGAATAACCTGAAATATAGTGTAATTAATGTCCCCGCCTGCGATATCAAAATTCTATAGATTATAATGCTTGTTTTTCCCTTTTCAGTTATGTGTTTTTACAGTCGGGTATTTTTTTTTTTTTAATAATTTATTTTATTTCGTGTTATCGATACCCATCACGTCTGAGGAGTGTCGCTAGGTAATTTAGTTTGACCCTGTATAATTAAAAGGTAGCAGGTAGATTCCTACTAATCTCTTAGTACTTGGAACCACCCAGCTTTTAATGTAAATACTGTAGTAAGAGTAGCTCACAATATTAAAACATTAAGACGCTGACAACACCTAAACCGCGGTCACTGTCAGATTGCATAGAAAAGAAAAAGAAGCGCGATGACACAACGCTTGTGATGTATTGCAAAATATGAAGTAATTATCTATTTACTCAAAATTGAGTTGAGTAATCGAAAATAAAAAACAACCAAGTTCTGCATTAAAATAAGACGTTCTTGTTATTAATTAAATATGTAACGTATGTTGATATTTAATACAGATATTTTTGATTAGAACTCAAGGTAAGAGGTTAGTTTAACGTTAGTTTGTATCGAGATTTTTTTTCAAAACGTGTTTTGGTAACAAACAAGTTCTGGGAAATATGTTCAAAATTAACATATATGTTTTACCACCACAAACTATACAGAATTGGCAATTTTTTTTCTTAAGAGAAGCCTATTTTGTTCAATTGGGTCTTGTCAGCGTCTTAAGTTGGTTTAACAATTGTTAAATCTACGATGCGATTTAAATTAAAAAGGACTATCCTTAGAATTCGATCGAAGCAAGTTCACGTTGGTCCGGCTCATGTGCCAAATTTCATTCAAATCCGTTCAGCCGTTTTAGCGTGAAAGCGTGACGAACTGACTTTCGCATTTATAATATTAGTTAGGACTAGCTGCTGCCCATGGCTTCGCCTGCGTGGTTTTTTCTAAAATAAAAGTAGCCTGAATTACTCCTTAGCATAAAGCTATCTGCCAGTGAAAGTCCCGTCAATATCGGTCCAACCGTTTCGGAGATTAGCCGGAACAAACAGACAGACAGTCAAAAATGTTAAAAATAGTTTTTAGGGTTCCGTACCTTAAAAGGAAAAAAAAAACGGAACCCTTATAGGTTCACTTGTGCAGACACACGAGTGAACCTATAAGGGATTGTTATCCGTCTGTCACAGACAATTTGCTCCGAATCTACTGGACCGATTATGTTTAAATTTGGTACACATGAATTTCTGTGACCCGAACAAGGACGTGCAACGTAAATAAATGAATTTTGAATACGGGGTCACTTTTGGGGACAATATAGAAAATTTAAAAGTTTGCCAACTGTGTGAAATATCAAATGAAAGGGCTTGTTGTAAAGATTTCAGATACATATTTTTTGAATAATATTATATTAAACACTTAAACGTTATTTAAGAAAATAGATGAGAATAGATGATCAGCAAATTGCAAAAAACGTAAGAAAATTTGAATTTCGCGGACTACCGTGGCGGATCCACCACTGAATACGCCAGGAACGTCAATACCTACTCAATACTCAAAACTCAGGGTTGTCGAGCACCCTATATGCACACAAAATATTACCTTGACATCAGTCACCTACTTCACCGGTTACCCAGTTAAACTGACCTTGTTTTCTTTTTATGTAATTTTGTGGCTGGAATGCAGCACTTTGTCTAGAAATAAGTCTGCTTATCTAGACAATTGATTTTTTTGTAATAAATGTAGTACTTATTGTCAATAATAGCTCGTGATCTTGTCTTTAATCTGTACTTTTTTGTGACATTGCGCACGAGTCTGACATTGAGTTGAGACGTTGCTAAAAATGCTCAGCTCGCACTAGTGTAGCAACCGCAAGTGCACAAGGTAGGTACTCGTATTTAACTGTTACACACACCTAGAACTTCAAACAGTGCTTCCATAAAAAAAAAACTGTAGTAGTAATCAGCCTATAATGTTCCCACTGCTGGGACACAGGCCTCCTCTCTTCGAGAGGGAATGGGCTGTAATCCACCACGCGGACCCAGTGCGGGTTGGTAGATGTCACGTCTTTGATTTTTTGTTTTAGGACATGCCGGTTTCCTCACGATATTTTCGTTCACTGTTTTGAGAGCAGTGGTGATGAAGTTATTTACACAAAGTAAAGCGCCTGTCAGGGTTCGAACCCACGACCTACGACTCGTAAGTCGAAGCCGTTACCACTGGGCCACCACTGTTCTTAAAAATAACTAACAGTTCTAAAAATACTAACAAAAAGTGAGTTTGTATGTCAACATGTTGCTTTAAAAAAAACTCTTTCTTGAGTACCTAATTTAACTTTCACTTAATGCGAATAGCGGAAATCAATGAATGCCTCTCACGATAATTGTAATCCTCTGCCAGTTGATACTCTGATATCATGTAAGTAATTAAAATTGACAATCCTATTATCAACAAAAACTTATCTGTATGAGATATGAGATGATAATTTTACATAATTTACAACGAAATAAAATTGGGTAAATAATTTAAATATATCACCGTTGGTGGCAACCCCGGTGATGTTGCATTTTCTAAGTATGCGCGTACGCATACGCACGACAACGTACGCGTTCACAGTATTGTTTCCTACCTTGACGATTTCCAATGAAATCTTCAGCAAAACATCTCACGATCCTTTGCGTCAGTCTCGTAGATCGCAGTATAACTTGTTTTTTTAAAACGTAATGATTGTGTGGTCGTTGACCTCAATATTTTGTTTTTGTTTTATCATGTTTCGATATTGATATGTCCATGTCTGTGGAGTTTTGCTTGCTAATATAATTTGACCTTGTATTCAAAGTGGTGGTGGTGGTGGTGGTGGTGTAGTAGTAATCGGGCAGTTTTGTTTGAATTTGTATGTATAAGGGCACCCGTGCCACGGCTCGGTTGTAACTAAGGCAAGAAATATGGAAAACGGATAAATTGGGGGCTTTTTCGTAATCATTTATTTCACTATTACAGCATTGTTAGTAATCGGGCAGTTTTGTTTGAATTGGTATGTATAGGGCTATAGGGGCACCCTTGCCACGGCTACGCTGTAACTAAGGCAAGAATATGGAAAATGGAAATTTCTTGTTTTAAGGCGATACTAAAATAAATTGGGGGCTTTTTCGTAAACATTTATTTCACTTTAACAGCATTGTTAGTAATCGGGCAGTTTTGTTTGAATTTGTATGTATAGGGTACGTATGGCTACGCTGTAACTAAGGCAAGAATATGGAAAACGGAAATTTCTGGTTTTAAGGCGATACCACAATAAATTGGGGGCTTTTTCATAACCCTTTATTTCACTTTTACAGCATTGTTAGTAATCGGGCAGTTTTGTTTGAATTGGTATGTATAGGGCACGTATAGGCGCACCCGTGCCACGACTACGCTGTAACTAAGGCAAGAATATGGAAAATGAAAATTTCTCGTTTTAAGGCGATACCACAATAAATTGGGGGCTTTTTCATAACCCTTTATTTCACTTTTACAGCATTGTTAGTAATCGGGCAGTTTTGTTTGAATTGGTATGTATAGGGCACGTATAGGCGCACCCGTGCCACGACTACGCTGTAACTAAGGCAAGAATATGGAAAATGAAAATTTCTTGTTTTAAGGCGATACCACAATCAATTGGGGGCTTTTTCGTAACCGTTTATTTCACTATTACAGCATTGTATGGATTTATTTTTTGGGTATGGGTATTATGTTTATTGAACATTTATGTAATATTATGACTGAAGGAAAACGCAATTGGGTTAAATTTCCTCGATAGAATTATTTAATTCCTAAAAGACTTCTACTTTTTATATTTTTTTCTGTAATGTAAAATCCTAAGTAATTTAATTTCACAATTGCATTCAAAATGTGCGTAAGTATTAGGTAATTGAAAACTGTGGCTGAAAATAAATAAAATAAGCTACTAAGCTTATTTTATTTTTAACCAATTTTTTATTTGGTTTGGAGCTCGTACGTTGTTTTATTTTGGTTCCAGCGCATTGTTGCGCTCTCTTATTTGCATTGTGGAAGTAATTGACTCTGTCACTTTCGTATGCCGAGTTCGCTATGATTTATTTTTTACTTATCACGTTAACATAAAATATATCCTAGAATTCTCGGCAAGCGCGCTCTCTCTCGCACACCGGTCGACGTCTCGCTGTACAACAGAGAACGCGCGAAGTGAAGTTCGCGTTATCGTGACAGTGTAGCCGTAGCATTCGTGAAAGAATTTTCGAAATCAAATCAGTAGTTCCGACGATAACCCTATATACGAACAAATTCACAAATTTTACCTCTTTATAATATTAGTACCTAAATGAAACACTTCTTATGTACTACGTACTTATGTAGGAACTTGTCACATGAAGGGCATGTAGGTGTGTCAGTAGCTACGAGTGGATTCAATATAATATTGTTATCAATTATCATAAACGGTCCTGTCGGCGTCGTAAAGTAATAGGTGCAGCATGCACATATTATGTACAATACCTACGGATAAGGAGTTTCTCAAGTTGGGTACCTATTAACACATGTTTTAATGAAGAACATGTAGTATTTTACGACTGTTACGTAGGTAGTCAACAATAAATCAATTAACTAAACTGACTAAACTTTTCTGATAAATTAAATAAACAAATAAATAATAAAAATGTGCAAAAATAAATTACCGACACAATTAAAAGAGTAAGTAAAAATAATTATTCGCTTAATCTCTTCCACAGCGAATAAAAAATTAATATAATCAGGGGGTAACCACCGTCTCTTTAAATAGCAGTATTATTTTAATATTACATCAGTGTGAGAATGAGATGAAGCTATACATAGGGTATAGCTCCATCTATTTCCCACTGTAAAGCAATATTAAAATAATACGGCTGGCTACTTTTCAATACAATTTATTTATTTATTTGCATAATGTACACTCAGTTACAGGCTAGGCTAAAACGAATGAGTACATGACCCTGTTAGGGCGCAGCAAGTATTACTACATTTAACTTATTTATTATCTAGGTTAAATATTTAGAAGTTTACATTACATTGCATACCTACTGATAAATGATAAATGATTTTATTTCTGTAAGTAGGTTTGTACAAACACTTTTACACGTCAATCATATTTTTTTAAACTAGATCCCGGCGTTTGGTCGCCGTTTCCTATCTGACTACTCTGAGAAGAAAGGCCGAAACAAATTCAC
Organism: Atethmia centrago; assembly: GCA_905333075.3. NCBI lineage: Eukaryota > Metazoa > Arthropoda > Insecta > Lepidoptera > Noctuidae > Atethmia > Atethmia centrago. The sequence goes on from HG995384.1 coordinate 22,318,802, forward strand.
AGGTCAGTCTTCTTTAAAGTCCAGACATAATCTTGGTCAGACCATGTGAAGACCATGTAGATTGGTGTCTGAAATGATCTTTTGATGAATGAACCGCACAGATTGAGTGGACCTGTCCAGTCAGAGCACGCATTTGTCATTAGTTGTGCAGCTCAACTCAGAACTTAAGCAGCTCAACGATTCAACGAACAATACCAAAGAAAGGACAGTTGGCTAGGCCGCAAAAAATACTAATAACTGCCAAACTGTGTATGTTAAAAACGAACTGAGAATAAAGGCTCCTACATACTGGCGCAACTTGTCGCGCGACGCGACGCGCCTGTATGTAGAAGCCTTAAAACAAAATGAAACAATGAACCACATAGTCCTCACATTTACAATAATTAAAATAATATAATACTTCAAAGAGTTACTAGATACTCGAACATATTTTATTTAATTTATATTAATTAAAGTCATTTGAACTAATATAGTAACATTAATAAAATCATTTCCACAGACGATGATGCTAAGAGATTCACAAAACAATTTTACACTATTGTCTACATTTCTTTTTCCTTTTTCCTTTCGCAGGTCTGCTGGAAGAAATTTCTTAAGAAATAGCAGTACCTTATCCCTGTGTACATATTTTTTTGGCCTATAATTAATTAAATAAATAAATAAAATAAAAAGTTTTCCTGTCAATGTCATTTATAATGCGCCAATAATCCTTGCAGTCTTGTAGCAGAAACTAAAAACATAATATCAAAAACTGTTATCGCATGTTATTTATGAGAACGATTTGCAGATAAATCGGTCGTAAAGGTAAAATAAACACGCACTTAGCATATTGGCCACCCACGGTGTCAAAACTAAGGTTTTATTAGCAATAACTTGCATACAATAAGATTCGTTTGAAGCATTGGTTAATTTTATTATTAAAGATTTATTGCAGTATTTCTTTATAAAGGAATGAGTGTTTTGTTTAAATTAATCCTTATTATCACATGTAAAGCACTCTCATTCAATTCCAATGTCATTGGCATAGGTACTCATTTTGACAATTCCATTTAATTAGTTCAACTGTGACAGTTAAAAGTCATCGCAATTAATTGATATGGGTGAATTGTTAAAATTATTCCGATACCGTTCCCAGTTCGTGCTTAAAAACTGGGATTGCAAACCTTCGAACTATGAATACTTTAAAATTAACATACATTGGGAACGACAACATGTGATTTCTTGTCGTTTAGAAAGTTACATTTCTTTTCTCCGATTTACGTACTACTCACATAGAATATTGGCTGCATAAGGCCTTTATTATGTATAAGAAGACTATCAACATACCGTCAGTGACCTGCAACCTTGATCTTTAAGATTGGCGACCATAGCATCGTGGCGGTCGACATGTTTTGATAAGAGGAATCAATTGACAGTTGGCAAATTAACGTGACTACTTGAAATAAGAATATTAATGGCAGGTACTAAATTCTTCCTCCACTTTTATTCTTCTTCTTTTGTTCGTGATTGACAAATCACTGATGTGCGTTTCCGAATCTGACATGCACCCTAATTGCGTAATCACAATCTGAATGATTTTCAAGGATATTGCTAATACATTGCTTCATTTGTTCGAAAAATTTGTCTGCTCAGCAACGTAAATAATGCAATTAATGTTGTTTACCTGTAAAAATGTAACCCATTGCTACTGTAAGTCTGTTACGCAATTACTGGGCTGGCAAGTTAGTGGGCTAACTGAAAAATCGATACAATTATGTCATCCAGGTATTTATGATATTCATAAAATAAATGCGTTACCCTACTAGTCGCACACGAAATTATTAATGACTTCAGTTTAAACCGACTCATGTCTATTAATTAATTAATACCATTGGTGCACTACACTATTAGTTTATTAATGACACTTGACTGGCACTAGTAGCCATCGCAGCATTTAAGGCGCAGATATATGATTTAGAGTCTTTTAAATCTGTTATTACATTTCATAAAATCCAAGTAAGTTTTGCAAAAAATGTATGTTAAACTAAAACGCATACACATCAATTTTATGTGTGAATACTTAAGTAACTATTGTAGTAAAATACTTTATGAAATACATTCAGGTAGTAGTGTCTACCCAAAGCATAAAAAAACGATATTACTTTCAAACTACATACCTACTTAAGATATTTTCATGTTATTTTTTTTATATACAGACAATTTTATTATCCATAATTCTATCTGTGATTTTTTACAAATATTCATATTTTCGTTACTAAAAATAAATATTCCCTCATTTAAATCGATGCAACGTTTGTGTAAACATTTTCGCAGGCTCGATTTTATCAGCAATGGTTTTAGATCGATTTACTTAATAAAGAGGCAAATAAACACCTTTATTTAGCAAATAAAAATGACCATCATGTATGAACACGAGGTTTGCTTGAAATGTATTTCAATTTCAAACTCAAAAGCATTTATTTCAATTAAACCATTTAGAGTCATTTTTGAATTGTCAAAGGAGTCGTTCATTCAGAAAGATGAAGCTCATTCCGAAGCGGAGTAGGTTCCTATGGAGAAGCACGGGCAAGAAACTCCACGAACACTCATTTAAATTATATTATACGATATATTCAATTATAATGGATTTGTACATATCGTATAACTTTGTTGGCTTACATGGGTGTACGGGAAACACGTGGAATCACGTTTACGTTCCAGAATGTCATCAACTTTTCCCCAGATACAAGTTTAGCAAAAGGTTTGCATATCTTTCATCATCATTTGTAGGAAATTACCACAAACGTATTACTCCGGGCAAAACTCCCGTCAAGATAACAGCATAAATGCAAATAAAGGCCGTAAAGCTTCTGACGTGAAGAAAATATAAAGATATGCGTCGTCGTATGACGTTGGTGTTATTTAACATCAAGAATGTCACGAGCCCGCTAATCGAGTGCTTCACAAACTTAAAATACCTTCCTATGGAGACCTGCGCACACCTACACCTTCTTAGACCCAAAAATAGTGTGACCTAGTCTCACAAAGAAATTATTGTCGAACACTATTAAAAGAATGTCAGACGTTCATTGAGCGAAGATACTAAATACTTGGACAAGATTTCGCTTCGGAGATTTGTGCGCAGCCAAGTAGGAACCATTACATCCGGTTGGTACCATCAGTCGCGTTTAATAAACCTGTTAGGATTTTCAAACGTTTCGCACCCTTGGACGAAGTGATTCATGAGGAAGGTTTAGGTGTATAATACCTACATTAAGGTTGTGTGTAAATTGGCTGAAGTATGACGATTATTGAGGGAGATGTCGAAAAAACCATCCCGACTGGGAGTTTTAGTGCCGTGGACCGCGTAAACCAATAGAGTTATATGAAAACAATGTATTACGGAATTAGTCCTCTTGAAACTGTAGCAACGCTAAATATCTATATGCATTTTTATTTCTCTCTGGACCCAATTCTGAAGTCCACCCAGACGAAGTTGCGGACAGAAGCTAGGAATAAATAATTTAATTGATGGGATACTAGTACTTGGTAGTTTCTAAGGATTCGTTACAATGTAACGAAGAAGGCGTACATTACATAGCTTAACGGATACCATAGCAACAATTGCCGATGTAATAGAGACAATCAGTTGCCTATTCACTCATCAAGTCATCATAAATCTGAGTCACAAGCCACTCGAGTTCGAACTAAACGGTGGCATTATGTAAGATGTAACTAACCTCCGCAATCAACGTTTGTAAGTCACGCGACCGCCGCTGCAGCGCTGCCAAATAATGCGAGAATTGGCACTTGCATTTACAACATTACATAACGTATTTTATATTCGTCTATTTTTCCACGATACTCAATTCTGTTTCAAAATGCCAGATGCTGTAGAAAAGCGTCAATATACGTCATCTAAGTCTATGTCTCTGTGTGTTCGTAGCTAAATCTCCATAAAATAATTAAACTTCTCATTATTATCAACTTGGATCCTCATTTTTTTATTTCTTGTTCCAGATATTGCCGTGACCACAGGATATCAAGTAGATTTTTTTACCAATGGAAGCAAAACACACTCTGAAGGCGTTCAGTTTAGAGACCTCACAGCATTAGCTTATGATGCAGTACACAACATGCTGCTGTTCGTTGACAAACAAAGCGACAACGCTTCTATATTTAGTTTTAACATATCTAGTAAGAAATACCAATCATTAGTCAAGAGAAAAGCATACGAAAATATCCAGGGTCTCGCTTTCGATCCAGTCAAAGGATTACTCTTCTGGACAGACACAAATGAAAGAAGCATATATTGGATTTCGTTAAAGCCTGGATCAAAGAACAATGTTTACGGAAATCTTTTGATCAAGATGGATGATGAAATGCCCAGAGCTATTGCCGTGGATAGCTGTAGAGGGTAAGTTCCTAATGACATTTTAATATCTCAAAAAAAAACATACTAAATTGCTTGATAATTTATGGTGATTTACAAATTACAGGTATATTTACTGGACCAACACAAACACCAAGAGGCCCACAATAGAGAGAGCTAGATTTAATGGCTCTGAGAGAGAAGTAGTTATCGACAGCAACATTAACATGCCAGTCAGCTTGGCCATTGACCAACAGACGAAGCAAATGTATTGGGCGGATGATAGAGAAGGAATACACTATTCTATTGAAAGTGCAAATCTAAATGGAAAGAACAGAACAACAATATTTGTTGGAATACATCATCAACCAAATGCATTGACCGTGTCTAAAGATTCCATCTACTGGGTGGACTGGGGCTACAAATCCGTTTGGCAATTACCAAAGAATCCATCTATTGATGCGGAACCGAAAGAGATTAGTAACTTCAAAGGTGAAACAACACCTTTCGGTATTGCTGCTAATTATAAAATTGAGGATCAGACTGCAGGAACTCATGAATGCGAAGCACTAACAAGTCTACCACACAACAAGTCAGCGATCAACGATTCCTTCAACATTCCTACGAATGCAGGCCTGTATTGTGTCCATGGCATGAAAGTCAGTGGAAAATCACTATGCAAATGTACACCTGGTTACACTGGTGAGAGATGCGATATTTCAGTCTGCCAAAACTATTGTTTCCGAGGGGATTGTAGTGTCAGTGATGAGGGACAACCCAAATGCAGGTAAAACTTTTTTGTTTTTGAACCTTTTATTGGTGCCCTTTTTAGGATTCCGTACTAAACAAGGAACCCTTATAGTTTTGCCATGTCCGTCTGTCTGTCTGTTAGACCCCACTGTAGCTCAGAGACGCTTAGTACTAGAAAGCTGTAATTTGGCATAGGTATACATATTTAATCACGACGTGCTAAAACAAAACCTTGAACAAAAAAATTTAGCGTACATTCCTTGCACGTAACGTGGGGATGATATTTTTTTTCTCTTCATGGTGTGGGGTATCGTTGGATAGGCCGTTTAAAAATCAAGGTCTGTGAACACCACTTTTCGATTCAAGGATCCACTTGCGTAATATTAAGCATTAAAATTTTTGTTAGAGTTGAGTGTGTCCGTCCGTCCCCCCCCCCTGCCAGCTAAACGGTTGTTTATGGAGATGTGAAAAAATTCATGGCAGTAGTACATATAATAAAATTAAAAGGAAAACTATCACGGCCAAGTAGACTTTACAAGTTAAAGAGTTATAGTCGACCAACTTAAATTTGCAGTTGGAATAAATTCGTTCCAAGTAATCCCAACTACGGAACCCTTCATTGTGCGTGGTCCGACACGCACTTGGCCGGTTTTTTTTTAAATAAAGGTACATTGTTTCATATTTTCGTTATTACAGATGTAATGCCGGTTATTCTGGGGAAAGGTGTGAGGTCAACGCGTGCCATGCGTATTGCTTGAACAACGGAGCCTGTTCCTTGAACGAGAAGAGTGAGCCTATGTGTCAATGCATTGGCGATTACGAAGGCTCAAGATGTGAGGCAGCTAAAATTTTCACCACTACCACCGAGGCCACCACTTCTGCTAGTCCTAGTTCTACTACTTCTAAGGCGCCAGCTAAAGAAACGAATGGAAGTTGTCTGTAAGTAGAAAAAATCGTTCACGTAGTATTACTTAGTTTTGTCGAGCGCATGAGAAAAAGGAACCACAACCAACAAAGAAATGCACAAAGACAGTCTGTTTTTTTATGATAATATCATCTTGTAATTGACCTTGAAAAGCCGTCACTACTCAACCGGACTATCCTGTGGCTGCCTTAAGCGGACTCAAAGCCTCCAGCCAGGGGCGAAATTCTTACATTACTAAGCGACTGCACGCTAAGGGCACCCCGACGAAGTGCCAGCCCGCGCCATAGCTGAGCCCGTAGCTTTAAATTCCCCAGTTAATAATAATTATCCAGTTCTGATCCAGCCTGTCCCACCTTGGTGTCCTCCATCGAGCGACGTCCTAAGCCGAGGTTCGTACCCCACAGGGGGTGCCCTTAGCGTGCAGTCGCTTAGTAAGTAATTCGCCCCTGGCTGGAGGCTTTAAGTCCGCTTAAGGCAGCCACAGGATAGTCCGGTTGAGTAGTCATTACCTCTCAAGGTCAACTACGAGATGCCATTCATTAAATATATATATATGCACTTTAAAAAAAGTCGCCATTCAGTTGAGTGCGTGCAGAATAGGTTTTGGCGGTAAATAGGTCAAATGAGAACTCTTTATTAAGGATATTAAAGTCCTTACTTGCTCGCACTATGTATAAGTTCGTAATAACGTTCGTTTGATTGTTTGCAATTGTTTATGCAATTACCTACTACGGGACAGTTGATATTTCCTTTTTTCTAAAATATTTTAGGCTTTACAGAGCGTCGCCTCTGTCATTAATTCATGTGATTCTGAACACTGTTAAAAACTGCATCAGCCTTATCTACAGCCTCGTACTAACTTCTTATTTTCGTTTCAACGGTAAATCTATACTGTTTGGGCCCAGTAGTTGGTCACGTTTATTGAGGAATCATAGTTAGCTAATGAAACTACGTAATAACATTTTATTCTTTCTTTTCAGGTGCAATGACACTCAACCAATGTCGCCGTCGCTAAAGCCTACTTCTCTAGATAATTTCAACTCAGATCAACTTTCGACTCAGACAGTCATAGAGGGCTGTGTCGACGGCTGGGACCCCGTCAGAGACCCTATCATTATAATGCTGGGTATCCTAAGTGGAATGCTTTGTTTGGCTTGTGCTGTGCTCATCACCAAAATTCTACAATTGAAGAGAAGGCCAAGGTTTGTCATATTTTCTATTTGAAGACAATTGTAGGTAGACGATATAAATTGCTGCTTTTGTTTCGTCGGTTAAAAGGGAATGAATGATAACGTGACAGCTGACAGGGTTGAATGAAGGAGCAAGACGTTTTCCGACCCCATGTAAAATGGGACTAGGCTACAAGGGCAAGCAAATTACATTTATTATAATTATACAGATGATTCATAAATTCATAATTGAATGTTTATTAGAAAGAAAGAAAAAGTATTTATTGGAACTGGCACAGGAAATCACAAATTAAACTAAAACACACTCATAGAAACATAAAAAAAACAAAAACAAAGTAAAATTAAAATAAAAACAAAAAGTCCTTTACGGGGGCAAAAGGCTCCTATCTCAGCATAATGCTGCGATACTGAAAAATAAGTGTCGCAGCGCTGGTATTCTGATAGGGCCCGCTGTGATGTCACGGATAGATACAGAAATAAATAATAAGTAAAAACAAATAAAAAATAGATGTCTGAAATCTATAATCCCTATTTCCCATGGTCACGGCATCACGCTAAAACGGTTGAACGGATTTGGATGAAATTTGGCACATGGGTGCTAACTTAAACCATGACCTGAATTAGGACATAGGGTGCTTTTTATCCCTATATTCCCACGTGATCCAGACTTATGCTCATATCATATAGAAATAAAATATTTATTTAAAATTATTGTAATTAAAAACCGCGTGTCAGAACCTGATGTAACAGTTACCTACTTATTAGGTCAGGGTAGGAGTAAGTACAAGCAAAGAGAGGCAAACTTGTGAGGGAAATTATGCTGATGATCACAAAAAACTACTTAGATTATTATGTTAATATCATTTGTGGCAGTAAGATGTAGTTTATATTTTTGCATGCACGATTGTCTTGGAAATGCAGAAATTACCACATTTATAGCGAGCGAAGTGACGCAAGAAGTTTACGTTTTCGCACTAAAGCGTCCATCATTGTTAAAATATTGCTTTTATCTTAATCTTTACTATAATAATAATATTATAAAGATAAAAGATTTGTTTGTTTGTTTGTTTGTTTGTTTGTAATGGATAAACTCAAAAACTAGGTACTTAACTGCTTTTAAAAGTGCTTGCGCCTATAGAAAGCTACATTATTAAAGTTAAAAATAAAATACAACCCATGTTGGGTTGTATTTTTTTTTTAAATTAGTATCCTTACAAATAATTGCTAAAATGTAACCCAGGGTATCTGAAATTTGCTATTTGGCGTGCGCTGCGAAAACTATTGATGATACATAAAAATATTGTACTACGTGTTTGTAGTACCATTACCCACAAAAAGTCCACGGGGTTGTATGTCTACCTATTCTAACTAAGTCACAATATTAACGTTTTTGGCCAAATTAGTTAATCAAAACACGATTTTAAATCGAAAGATGATGCGTGATGATCTCTGGAACGACCAGTCGGATTTTAAAGATTCTTTTGCATTTCATAGCCCAATTCTTGAGAAAGGTTAAAGGCTATTTAACATCACGCTACGACCTTTGGGAGCCGAGCAAACAGAAAGAAGTAAAAAAACGAACGCTAAGCGAAAACGTATTAAATTACTTCGTTTTCGCTTAGCGTTCGTTTTTAGCAGCGCGGGCGGGGGCGATGGGACGCGACGGTGGGTCGGGGGCCGAAGTTTCTCACGGACGAACTCGCGGGCAGGAGCTAGTAAATACTATTATCTATATATTTTTAATGACGATTGTTTGTAAACTTTTTTGCCTTAAACACAGGGAGTACGTAATAATAATTGAATCAATTGTATATTTTAATAATAATTTTCAAACAGGCGCCTAATATAGGTAACTCACTCGCAATTACAATAGATTATGCTTAAATGCGAACTTTCAAGTTCAATAAACATCGTTCAACTGTCAAATTATTATATTTATATTTTATTACTATAATTACTACCCGAGGTAGGTTTATAAAGACCTGATCATTGTGGACCCTATCGGACACAGCAACGTAGGAGAGAGCATTGTTTGGAGGATGGTTGGTTTATTTACTCTAATATATTACTTATTTCTCCTCCTATTTTTTTAACTACCTCGTTGGTCTAGTGGTCGCAAGCGCTACTGCTGAGCACGAGGTCCTGGGTTAGATTTCCGGGTCGGGCAGTGTAATAGGGTTTTTCTATCTGGAATTTCTCAGTAGCAGCCCGGAGTCTGGAATTTGTGCCCGGTTGATGGCAATAGGCTCGCCCCTATTACATGGGACTTAAAAAAAACATAACTGGCGAAATGTGGGTGTACCTACTACAGGTACACCTCTGCCCAACCCTTCGGGGAAACAAGGCGTGATGTTATGTTATTACTTATTTAAGTATTTATTTTATGAAACATTCAATAACAAGCAATTTGTCATCGTAGTCAGGTAATGTTTTACTTTCTGGAAATCCACACAGTATTTTCTTTTCTTGATCTTTATTAAGCCCCACTTGCACCCAAAAAACATCAGTCAAAGTAAAAGTCAAATTATTTATTTCAAATAGGCACATACAAGGCACTTTATAACGTCAAAATTTACAAATAAAATAGTATTGATCCTAGTTGCCGCTTCCAAAAGGTAGTTTCGTATGGAGAAGAATGGGCAAGAAACTCCAACGTTACTCTTTTAAAATGTTTTACAAAATTTTGTATAGGTACATTATATAATTATATGTGAAGACGATGCACCTACAATAAAATTACTATACCAAAATAGGTAAAAAAAGAATTTTAAATGAAGCAATGACAGAAAAAATAATTATGTGATAGGTACATACATGATGCTCACATATTTACAAACATTGTAAAAGTATACGTTTTCCTAAAAAGAATAAATAAAGTAATAGGTCACTGTGTGAGTTGAGGTAAAGTAATCACAGAATTCAACATTGATTTATTATTTGTATTAAATAATAAATTGTACAATTAAAATAGCAACCAGTTTAATTTTGTCTAGGATTCTGTCTCTTCAAACGATTGACAGAAATAGAACGATGTCTTAAATTAGTTTAGCGCTGAATGCATTGAGTGATTTGTGGTGCAAGCGAGCCTAAAACTTTTAAACATCATGTTTTAATTGTTCCAGGATCAAGAAGCGTATTATTGTGAACAAAAATGTAACACCGATGACAGCGCGGCCCGACCAGTGTGAGATCACCATTGAGAACTGCTGTAACATGAACATATGTGAAACTGTGAGTACCACCTTTAACTAAGCATCTAAATTGACTTCAAGTTACTACATGAGATGTTTTAGAAATCTAAATCTCATACGATTTCAGCTTGTGTTTTTTTAAATGAAATTGCGTGAAGTCGTAGATAGCATAACAAAAACAATCACTGCATTATTAGCATGATAAATGCTACATTACTAAATGTTACGAAACGATTTAAAAATGCATCCTGTTTTGGGCAAAAATAATTTAATCAAAATGATATTGCACGCTTAATAGACCATCTACTTTTTTGATTTACTCAAACAAGTAGATGTCTGAGAAATCGCCGTTAATTGTTTTGCAATTGGAGTCTAGTCGGCTTATTAGCCAATATAATAAATATGAAATTTACAGTTAAATGTAATACCTACTTTTCAAAACCCATTGTTTAAACGGGTGCAAAAAAAATAAAAATTAAGTAATCCTAACTTTGACTCAACTCAACCTCTAATAGGTCTGTATTCTATAAAGCGTGCGATATATTTAGTATTTATATTTATTTGTCATAAAAATAATATTCGTAAGCATGATTCGACGTATTTTTTATAAAACAGCAGATAACAAGAAAAAACGCATTAATTAATTAATAATTAGGTAATATAATTCGACGTGACATTTAGTTAACAACGAAATCATCTGTTCAAATATCAGACAAGCATTTTTCAGACTGTTGTTGATACAGCTACAGCAATGTTTGATCGCTTCCGTGTTGAGCAACGTTTTCGTTTTTGTTTAAAAAATGTCGCGTGTCGTTTAGGGAACGGTCGAATCGTATTTTTCAATACGTTTTCATTGTGCGTGGTCTATAGTTGCAGGTTGCACATGTGCGCTTTAAACTTCACTTTTTTCTCGGTTTCTGGGGTATTTCCCCAGTAACTGGGCTGTGGAGGTCATAAAACTACTTATAAACTATGTTAGCAAAACATTAACACAAACAATATGTGACATCACTGCTGCAAGGTCACAGGCTCAGCCGATACCCTGCAGCAGTGGTTCACAAACGCACAATCCAGCCTGCTTGCTACCATGGACAGAATGCTGTTAGGGCTGCCCCGCACCCAACCACTACTACTACCTACCAGGGATGCGCACCGCTTCCGCATCACAGTGTAGAAGCAGTAGACGCGAGCTTCAGCAAGCATCCCCGATGCGCTGCAGTATCGGGGCAACCCCATCAGCACCCTGAATGCGTTATTGTATTGAACGCGAAGGGCGTTGTATGATTTCTGAGTATAATGAGCCCAGACTGCAAGAGTAAAAAGACGTGCAGTAAGCACTAAATATAGTGCGCTTGACCTCTTTAGAGGCACGCCTGAATCTGCGGGCAATCATGTTAGCTCTCACACACAGCGACCGTTAAATAGCCCTTGGGGCGGTTGCTCTATTTAAAATTATGCATAGAGTATGCTGTGCTGTCATTGATACAGCAAAGTTTGGACACATCCGTACGTACCTATTGTTTCCACGCTTGAATATTTGTTCAATAAAATCACGTGTCGCGTATAATGTCCACGCGACGTATATTAGTCAACTACCGTGTCGTATTTTTCAAATAAAATGTCTGTCGTTAGGCGTATGCAGTTGTTACATTAAATGACACACGCCTTACGTGCGTTCTTTTTTCGTGCGTTCAGAAATCCGCAGGGTTATTGCGTAACACACAAAATGGCAAGCGATCGCAATGCCTTTCATTTTGACGTGCATTGAGTTATTTACGTTGTTGAGCAGACGAATTTTTCAAACCTATGAAGTAACTGATTGGGAATTTCATTAAAAACCCTCGGATTGTGATTGAAAGCGTGTTACGCAACCGGGGTGCAGCAGGCTTAGCATGACGCTTTCTATTTCTACGAAGAATAGACACAGCTCTTTCTATACAAAGTGACATTTCGTTTCTCCATTTTTGACATCGCACCGTAGATATCCTTCTCCATAAAAAAGGACCTAGACGAAGATCGTTAGAAGCGAAAGCCAAAATGACAGATTGTAGAAGGATTTCTGCGGTGCGATGTCAAAAATGGAGAAACGAAATGCCACTTTGTATAGAAAGAGCTGTGTCTATTCGTAGAAATAGAAAGCGTCATGCTAAGCCTTTATGACACATTAACGCATGCCGCAAAGGCAAGTTGAAAGCGCAAGTTTTAAAAGAGGAGTGTAATTTACATTTGTTCACTATGAAAATCCAACCTGAAATCGCGAAAAGAAATCAGCTGTTTTATAATTTTTTTGATGATTTAATGCACGAGTGTATTTTATAGTTGTTCATTATGAAAATAATAATCTAAAAAAACACTTTGGTATACATGAAGTGGTAAAAAATACTGTTTGATCTAGGTATTAGATTCGATCAAAAAAAGATAGGTATACCTACAAAGTTAAAAACAGCTGCAAAAGTAATTAAGTTCGGCAGTTACCTACTTTAAATATTATTCCAGTTTTAATGTCGTCTGTAAAGTCTGTGTTTATATTTTGGAGAACAACAACGGTATTAAGAATCGCTGTATATTAATTATTTTATTTTTGACACTACGATCATTAAAGCCAAAGATTTCAAACACATTTTTGCTGTTTTTTTTAATCAACAAAAAACTTGTTTTCGTATTTTTTGTAGAATATTATCTCAGTTATTTACAAAAATACCATGAGAAGATTAAAATGATATCCTTGAAAAGGACGCTATCTACGACTTTACCTACCCATAATTAAGATCTTGAAAAGATACAAACACCACTTCAAATTAAATGGATATTAAGTTGTACTTACGTATTTTTGAACCGCACGCATACAAATACAGCACTTACAATAATTTTACAGAGAATCTATTACAACCTGACAGCTTGAAAAACAAAAGCAGTCATAAACAATTCGTCACATTCACACTAGCATCTTTATTACGTAACGCACTTGCAATGTCAATAGCTTTCATAGACAAATCAACATCCATTTCAATCGTGTTCACGATAACCCGCTCAATGGTTTTCTTGTCAAAATGAAAGCGATTGTTATTACAAGTGCGTAACTGAATAAGGAAGCATTTGAGATATACTGGGTAATCTGTTATTGTGCTTATACTCACGGATTCCTGTGTCTGTTATGTTCGTATCTTGTTTTGTTCATTGTGTTTGTCCTGAATTCTTGAAAAATAGTATATGTCTTAGTGAGACCAGCCATTGTTGGGTACTGTACAAGTACAAGTAATACGAGACTAGTTTTTGCCCAAAACCCGAAAAGGGGTCACTGTACTCATCATGCAGTTTTTACTATGGGACTAATTCCGAAATCGCGAAAAAAATCAGCTGTTCGCCTGCTGTTATCTATACTATACCCTTACTAATAATAAAGGCTCGTGCAGACTGGGGCGATATCGCAGGCGCGACAGGCATAGCGTTGCCTGTCGCGCCCGCGATATCGTGCTAGTCTGCACAAGCCTTAAAGCTGAAGAGTTTGCGTGTTTGTTTCGCGATAATCTCAGCAGGCTTAGCATGACGCTTTCTATTTCTTCGAAGAATAGACACAGCTCTTTCTTTAAAAAGTGACATTTCGTTTCTCCATTTTTGACACCGCACCGTAGAAATCCTTCTACATAAAAAAGGACCTAGACAAAGATCGTTAGAAACGAAAGACAATATAACAGATTGTAGAAGGATTTCTACGGCGAGATGTCAAAAATGGAGAAACGAAATGTCACTTTGTATAAAAAGAGTCATGTCTATTCTTCGAAGAAATAGAAAGCGTCATGCTAAGCTGGCTGGAACTACCAGACGGATTAGTAAAAATATTTTTGCATTTGCATGTTCAAATTCAAATAAATCGAAAAACCATTTGCCCAATTCTTGGGGAAGGCTAATTTAACATCACGTGAGGACCCTTAGGAGCAGAGCAAGAAAAAAAGTCACAAAGAACGCTAAGCGAAAATGAAGTAATAGCGCGGGCGAGCCATGCGATGCGAAGGGGTGGGTCGGGCGGGCGATGCGATGCGAAGGGGTGGGTCCCAACAAGAAATTTCACGCGGACGAAGTCGCGTGCTTAGTTAGTGTTCACATAAAACGTATGAAACAGCGGTATTTTTTTTTTCCGCAATTTCGGGTTTTATCTCATAATAAAAGTTGCTCTTAAGGCGCTGACAAGAGGCAAATGACCAAAGTAGGCTTGTCTTAAGACATTTTTTTGCCGAATCTGTATAGTTTGTGGTAGTGGAAAAAATATATGTTAATTTTGAACATATTTCTCAGAACTTGGTTGTTACCAAAACACGTTTGGAAAACAAAATCTCGATACAAATTAACGGTAAAATAACCCTTTACTTTGAGTTCCAAACAAAAATATTTGTATTAAATATCAATGTACGGGCCGTATTTAATTAATAACAAGAACGTCTTATTTGAATGCAGAACTTGGTTGTTTTTTATTTTCGATTACTCAACTCAATGTTGAGTAAATAAATAATTGCTTCATATTTTGCAATAAATTACAAGCGTTGTGTCATCTCGTGTCTCTTTCTTTTCTATGCAGTCTGATAGTGACCGCGGTTAAGGTGTTGTCAGCGTCTTAATAATGAGCACGTCGACCCTTTTTCATGTTTTCAGTTATTTTAATAACACCTTGTACGAGTATAATTGAAATTTGCAGACAGGCGACTCTAGTAGACCAATTTCTTAGAAATTTTTCTACTAGAGTCGCGTCGCGCCTGCGGAAGCACAAAAGGGGGATGTTTTCTAGTTTATTTTTAAACCAGTATGTTATATGCAGATTTTAATGTGCCAATGACATTCCATACAGGTTGATAACGCTATAGCCACCTGCAATGATTTTTGAAGTTTGGTCCTTGAGCTGTTTGTTTTAAGGTTCACATTTTGATGTTACTGCTTAGCCCCGCATGGTTTGGGTACACTTGCTTACTAAATCTATTAATATGATATACCCGAATCGCTTTAACCTACATATTTTAGCATTTTTTATTCCAAAAACTGAAATAAAGTCCGTTACATCCTCAATCAATGTCTATCGTGATCTTCCACATGTTCAAATTCAAATAAATCGAAAAAACATAAATAGGTTATTATTTAGGTTCCTACAGAGAGATAATAAGGAAAGAGCAATGACCACTATTGCCACGCTAAGCGATTCGGGTATACTTAGTTACGTTTTTTTGATTTCGTCTTGAAAAAAAAATCTTGAGACTTTTTTGACGTTTTTCTTTGGGATGCGAAACTATCAAATAACTTCTCCAGTTCTGGGCGGAGCGGGAGGGTGTGTCAGACTTCTACTGACTAAAACCCACTCGTGCCTGTCTTGCCAGGGGCTACGGTATCCCTTTCGGACTTTCCCCACCCCAGCAGACCCCGGACACCTAACAATAGCTTTTGGTTTTGTTTTTTTTAGTCCTTAATTCTATTGATGATGCCTTCTAAAAAACTCTTTAAAAAAACAAATGGCAAGTGCGAGTTAAACTCGCGTGGTGAGGTTTCCGTACAATATGTTATCTACCATGTTTTTATCCCAAGAACAAACTTGAAATTGTAGTTGAAAAACATTTTCTCCCATACATGCCAACTGCAAATGTAAGTTTGTACGCAAAATATAGAGTATTACGATGTTATTTTAAAACACCATAGACTTATTTTAGGTTTTCCTGTAATCTATAAGTAAATAACTATTTTCTGTATTTTCTTCAAAACTTCCGGCCCAGTAGTTCCGGAGATAAGGGCGGGGAATGGTCAATTATCATCTATTTTCTTAAATTGATTTAAAACGGTGCATTTGAAAATGATAAAATAAAAAAAATATTTGAGACCCTCACAACAAGCCCTTTCATTTGATATGTCACGGTAAAGTTTGCAAATTTTTATTTTTTTTTATTTTCTAATGTGCACTCCAAAGTGTCCCTCATTTCAAAATTGATTTATTTATGTAACATGTCCGTGTTAGGGTCACAGAAACTCATTTGTGTACCAAGTTTCAATATAATCGGTCTAGTAGATTCGGAGCAAAATGGCTGTGAGATTGACAGACAGACAGACAGACACACGAGTGATCCTCTATGGGTTCCTTTTATTTTCCTTTTGAGGTACGGAACCCTAAAAATAATGGTGTATGTAATAATAACTTGGTTAAATTATAGATAGGTACTACATACCATTTTGTTCATTGTTTGTCGCATGATTTTCAAGATGCAAGTGTCTTGCGTTTGTTTACAAGAATGCAACTAACACTAAAATGCAAAGTACTTAGGAACGTGCTAACCCACAAATAACCTAATTTAACAAATTCACCCAATGCTGATCGTTAACTGTGCTTTATATGTTACATAAAGGTATGAATAATTATTGATAGCTGGTTTATATTTGTAGCAGGAATATTCTAGTTACTAAAGGTCATTTTATACTTCACACAATTAAGTAGGCTCTTATATGTGATTTTTATGTAGTTGTAATTAAAACCTACATTTGTAACTTCACCTACACCTACTCACATATAAAATACACCTATATTACAAACTAAGTTCTAAGTACTTGTACAGTCAGGGAAATTAATTTAAGCAAATTGACACCCTGCGCCAATACGGATAGTGACATTTTTTTTAGTCCGTCAGATACTTACCAAGATTATTAAAAAATATTGGATATTTTGTTTTTCCTTTTTTTACGCAATTAAAAGTTTACGGCGAGACAAGTTGAAATCGGACATGACGGTATAAAATCTTGCAAGGCGTGAGCCTTTATACTGAATTGTGACGTAGCGAGCTCCCCAACTTTAATGAGTTTTATTTAAGTCATTTTTTATTAATATGATAAAGCGAAAAATACGTGTCTAATATTTTTTTATTATCTGAATGATGGACTTAATAGGTTTCCTTTTTTTTACCCAGTTATCATCCCTATTAGCTAAAGATGAAGCCAATGCATACAACTGTCAAAGAATGACATTTGATTATACGGACAATAAGTTCGTAGACAAAAAATTATTTGCTTAAAAAATAATTTCTCTGACTTTACATACTCATAAACTAAGGTGATTGTTTCAACCAGCCTCCCAATTGCGTGACTGTCTCACAATACCCTTCTATTTTGATAAACAATACCTACAAAACAAAATCCATTGCTTATCACTTCATAAATGTTTGAAAAATGCATCTGGGGGCCAACCATCACCTCATAAAGCAGTATTATTATAATATTACTTCACATTGGGAAAATGATGGAGCTGTACAGGACTTATAGCTCCATCTCTTTCTCACGCTGAAGTAATATTGAAATAATACTGCTATAAGAGGTGATGGTTGCCCCCCTGCTCGTCAATGTAAATAACGAAATGAACATTCAATAGTCAAAATGAAAGGGATTGTGCTTATAAGTGCGTTAACCTAGGTAGCACGGGTGATTTTTAACGCGGCGATTTTTCATCGTGCATTGTATTTTCAACTCTCAGTGTTGAGCATTAAAATCCAACAGAGTGAATCCCAGCGCGTCAAAATAATACATTGTTGGATTTTCAACTCTCGGTGCTAAGGCAGTACGTTGAAAATCCAGTGCGCGATCAAAATCGCCGCTTTAAAAGGTAGCCCGTGGGTACAAGGGCTTACGCTTAAGCAGTTAGGCTGTAGCACAGAGCACGGAAAGGCCTCGGCGGTCGATGTAAGAGGCGGCATTGTCATTCATACAAACCAAGCGATGTCACCGTTTACTCGCACTACGCTACGACACAAATGACGAATAGAAACTGACGGTTTTACTGACTCAAACGCACTATCGGTACCACGAATTGGATAAGTTCTGCCGTCTCTAGACGCTGCACAGTGGAACGAATGTATGGGAGCGGTTGGACGTAGACATGTCCGAAAAAAAAGAGTAAAGTTATGCCAAACTAATGATGCCATCTTATTCGATTACTTAATGCCTTCATAACTTGTGGTGATGAATTTCTTCATAACTCCCATATTTCGGGAGTAATTTGAGAAAATGTGAAATTTTACTATGAAAATGAGTGTATCGAGCTCTCTCCCTCCTGATTCCGGGCTTGTTTCAAGTAGCGGTCTCTAATATCATAATGCTAATACTAAGAGCTATATTTAATACTAAGACACATAGTGCGCCAAATGTGCACTTTCTGGGATAAAGAGTGATGTTTATTTTATAACACAATTTTTTTATTTTTTGTTTATTTTGTTGATTAAAACCGTTTTTCTAAAGGTTTACCTTATTACAATAACATTTCTGAGCAGCCAATTAGAGAAGATATAAGCTAATTAGGATATATAATTAGGGACTTAAGGTTTACATATAAAACTGATGCACTAATGATTACTGATAAGAACATTGCTATTATTTAATTACTAAATGGCTCTTAATACACTAATTTAGCATGCATCATTTACTAATTATCACAATAACTAATTACCTTGCAATATTTAACAAAGGATACCTGGGATACCTGGATTTTATATAAATAGGTCACTATTAGTAACTTTAAAATCAGTGTTGATTTACACCTCGTTGTATCCAAGCTAATCTCGCAATGTATTTTCCAAATTTTAATACAAATCTTGATATTCACGTTGCTTTATGCGCACGCGCACATAAAGATTTACGCGACTTTAACTATTTGTTCAGTGTTTTAAAAGATAACAGTTGTGTTCAGTTATGTGAAAGTGCTGAAACAAGTTTAAAAGACTGGTGTCGTCGATTTTGCTACCGCATTTATGCAAAATGGACACAGTCTGGAAGAAGCACAGATAAGTTTCGGAAGAAACATGAGATTTGGCTACAGGCTGCAATTCAATGGCCGGAATTACAGAATGAAAATATGGAACCTTCTACAGAAAATATAAGTGACGTCATCGAGCCCATAATTTCTCCTGCTAAATCTGATGCTTCAACTTGTACACATCCTAGTCCTCGTAAATCTTTTGAGGACCTTAGTAACCGGCAAAAAAGAAGACGCACTGAAGATAGTCTTTCATGCAGCAGTAGCAGCGCTGAAATTATGTTTTCGGCCGAAAGGGCGCTTCAAAAGGCAGGACAAAGCGATACAGCTTATGTTATGAAATACTTGACGGAGAATCCAGAAGAGGCCTCAAAAATCAAAGCCTTCATTGAAGGTAAATCAATTCAGGTACGGGAAATATCCCCTTTGAAGGCATTGGCTCTTTATGTATCGATGAACTTATCGAAATGGCGCTATAACACTCTTCGGGATTTCAACACTCAAGAAGGAGCTCTTCAATACCCGAGTTACTACATGTTGGTTAAAGAAAAAATTAAGTGCTATCCGGCCAAAGAAGATCTCACAGTTACAGAGAGCTCTGCAAAAATCAAATTACAAGCCTTGATGGATTTAACCTCAAGAAGACTTATTAGGTCGTTAGAAACCCCTGTTGATCCCAATCAACAGCTCGTATTGACCAGCAAATGGGGTTTTGACGGATCATCTAGCCAAAGCATTTATCATCAAAGGACGAGTGAAGATGAGCAAATCGATCTTGCTAGTAATTTTATGATTAGTCTTGTACCACTGCGGCTCGTCTCAAAAGGTGTAACAATTTGGGAAAACGAGCGACCATCTTCCACTTCATTTTGCCGGCCAATATTGTTTAAGTTTATAAAGGAAACCAAAGAAAATGTGCAGAGAGAGATGGCTGAAATCGAAGCAGAGATTGAAGCCTTAACTCCATCCACCATCACTGATGGAATTAGTGTCAAACACCAACTGCTGTTGACAATGATTGATGGTAAAATTCATTCCATTATATCCAATACAGCAGCTTCAGTGTGTGACATATGCAAGGCTTGTCCTAAAGAAATGAATAATTTAGAGTTAATCAAAGATAAACACGCAAACGAGGACATGTATAAATATAGCTTAAGCACCCTTCACGCTTGGATTCGCTCAATGGAATGCTTATTACACATTTCCTACAAATTAGACATAAAATCATGGCAAGTAAGGGGTGATATAGCAAAAAGGCAAGTTGATGACAGGAAGAAAAGAGTTCAAGAGGCTGTAAGAAGAGAAACGGGCTTACTTCTCGATGTTGTGAAACAAGGCAGTGGATCCACCAACAATGGCAACTCGGCAAGGAGATTTTTTGAAAACTACACTAAATCTGCTGAACTGACCGGAATAGATGCTATGCTTTTAAGAAAAATCTGTGTGATCTTGCAGTGTATTTCATCAGGAGAGAAGATCAACGTAACTAAATTCCGAGAGTTCTGCTTTGATACTGCTAAGCTTTACGTGGAGTTATACCCATGGTATTATATGCCTTCTTCACTTCATAAAATTTTAATGCATGGGCCAGACATAGTTCAGAACATGTCAATTGTGCCCATTGGTTTTCTATCCGAAGAGGCATCTGAGGCTAGAAATAAAGATTTTAGAAAATATAGAGAGGGGCATTCTCGAAAGCATAGCAGTATCTCATGCAATGAAGATATTATGCACAATCTTTTACTGTCTTCTGATCCACTTGTTACAAGTATCCGTCCAAAAGGAAATAAGTTTGTAAAAAAATCTTCTTTTAAGGAATTTTATGAGCTTACGGATTCTGAGAAAAGTGATATCGAATTTGTTAACATAAATGATTTAGCGGACATCGATTCTGAATTTGAATTAATTGATGATGATGATGATGACGAAGATAATTAAATGATGTTATTGTTTTAAAATGTGTAACTTAGTAAATTAGAGCTTACATCTTAATTATTTATTGTACTTTTAATGAAACTAGGTAATTTATTATCAACTTACTTAAAAGTCATACTCTCATCAGTTCTTGTGAATATTTTTGTTAATATATATTTCTGTATATATATAATATATTTATAGACCTCTTAATAAGTCTGTCTGCGGTTTAAAGTAAATACAAATGGGGAAAAAACGTTTTTTTTTTTAAATTTTCATTTCCTTTTATCCCAGAAAGTGCACATTTGGCGCACTATGTGTCTTAGTATTAAATATAGCTCTTAGTAATAGCATTACGATATTAGAGACCGCTACTTGAAACAAGCCCGGAATCAGGAGGGAGAGAGCTCGATACACTCATTTTCATAGTAAAATTTCACATTTTCTCAAATTACTCCCGAAATATGGGAGTTATGAAGAAATTCATCACCACAATTTATGAAGGCATTAAGTAATCGAATAAGATGGCATCATTAGTTTGTCATAATTTTACTCTTATTTTTCGGACATGTCTACGTCCAACCGCTCCCATACATTCGTTCCACTGTGCGCTGCCGGCGCGGCCATACCGTGCTCTATGGGCTGCAGAGAAAAAAAAACACTTAGGCTTAACGAACCAAAAATAATGATTGTTTATATTTTTGTTGCAGCCATGTTTCGAACCGAGATCAACGATACGGCCATCTCTACTAGACTCAAAACCAGGCAAAGAAGAAAAGAAGAACTTGATCGCGAACATGGAATATCCAGACGACCCATACTAACATCTATGGATCTTTTTTGAGTGGCGTACAATACTTTGGCTATAACACTAAAGCACAATATAAATAAGGAATTATACGGAATTCACGGAAGCATTACAGCATCCAGCAATTTCTGACTGAAAAATGAAGAAATAAAAAAGTTTAGCAACTTTTTTTTTATCAAACTGTGTTACAGGTGCGAATGTTATACAAAGTAATCAGTTTGCGTTCAAAGCACAAATACACTAACTGTATTTTATACAGGCTGTGTATTTTATATGTCTGTATCTGTATTTTATACAACATATTGTGTACTTAAACTTCAAGTACGTTATTTATTTACCTTCAATTGTACCTGGAACTAAACTAGTAAAATCAAAACGATTCAAAACCATTGTACTATCGAATGATGTGGACACTATTTCCAGTTATAGAAAACAATGGGAAATCTATATGAAAATATAACCCAAGCATGCCTAGATATAAACTATAGTTCTTCCGACACGAATATATTCCTTATAATATTGTGCTAAAGGTTTACATATATGTGATATTTTATTAAGGAGTGAGAAAAAGATACACATAAACGATTACATTAATCTTTATGAGTGATCTAAGGGGCTGTGTATGGTTGCTTAAAATCTGAGTGCATGGAAACTAGATTTTAGGTGTTATTATTTATTTGGGTTCAAAGGGATCAGGCGCATATCGTGAATACGTAAACCTTGAGGATCCTCGCTAAAATTTTCATGCTTCGGTCGGTCGTTATTTTGTTAGCATTCACAAGGTGCCTTCTTGTTAACTTAGTGCTTTAACTTACGATTAACATATCGATGATTAAGTTCACAATAAACTTACCGAATTACTTACATGCTAATTTTAGCAGCGATCCTATTGAAATGGGCATTTGAGTCGATTTTTCGTTATTTCAAAGAATAGAGAATATCCTTGCTTTATAGAATCATGTTTGAATAGAATTTACTAATTCTATTTAAACATGATGGTTTGTTCTTAGAAAAAAAAATATGTCGAATTCTATGTTCTTTTTTTTTATTGATTAAGTTTTAGTGACTGTGCCAAAGTTTACTTGTTTCGTATATCGAATTGGTTGCTTCCATATACGGTATTTTAAAAGAAAATATATAATCGGCAACACTATACAATAACGTGAAATGGTCTCGATACAAAATATAACGTAGCATTTATAAAGAAATAAAAATAGTGTACTAATTGTACAGATTTTTGTTATTATTTTGTAATTATTGTTACCAAATTTTTTAGTAATTATTATGGACATTTTTTATTTAATCATCTTATATTTTTTTGATCATTTTCGACATGTCTGTAGAAATTAATTGAAAATTATCAAGAAACTAGTTAAAGGGGTTGTATTGTACTGTACGTTTTTAAGAATAATTTGAGACTTTTATTTTTAAACGTCTTATTTCGTTTCTGTGTTCAATCCTAATACACCAATTTGACATCAGCCTGTAGCTTTCAGCGGTTTTAGTGCACACAATGGCCCATTTTGGACATTCAGCATCGGCCATTCTAGGAACTACCGGTAAAAAAACAGTATATGGGTCATTATGTGTTCCAGAACAAAAAGATTGTGTTCTTCCATGATTCTGAAAGTACCTACAGCGATTGTTGACTAATTATAAACATATTAAAATGTGAACAATACTGTTTTGACGTGGAGTATGATGTTTTCTAATTTGCATGAACTTAAACTTACTTACACAAACATATAAAATTAAATTGACAGGGAAAATTAATTAGAATTATCTCAAAAAGTGATTTTAAATGCTCCTGGTTAGCAATAAGGAGCAGTTCTTTTTATTAGGAACTGGCCAACTCAAGACTTTTCTTAAAAGTCACACAATACTGCCTTTAGAACGTCAAGCTGTGGCTCAAAAGTTTTAGTACAGTCAGCGACGTTTTAAACTGATGGTAGAAACAAATAGGACGTGTGAGAGGTTGTTCATTTAGTACCTATGTAGTCATAGTAAGAATAAAACTATTTCGGCTGCTTGCAGACTGTTTTCTTTTGCCAAATATGTGAAAAAATGAGTGAGAAATTCTAAATTGTATACTAGTTTGAAAGTGGCTAAGCAGTGTGAATAGTTTTGTTTCATTATTTTGTAGCGCGGTGCCTCACTTCTCGATGTAATGTTAGCTACCCTGGAATACTGACTTGTATCGGCCTTTTTATAATTTTGATAAAGGACGCAGGCATGGTATAGTACCATTAAGAAGTGATGTCCGTAGTCCTAGGTTCAAGCCTCGGATCGTTTTGAACGATGTAACCCTTGTTTAGGCTTTTAGTGTAAGAATTTGCGTTCCTATAGTAATTCTAAAAATATTTATCGGAGTACCTCAATATAGATAATTTATTTGAAAAGAGAGATTTATTTAGTAAACTTGCAAATTAGTGACAAATATATATTTTTAGTGCAGTTGTAGTGTAATGTATTTTGTTTTGGACTTTTATTATATAATTTTGGTGCTAACTGTACTTATTCATTAATTTGTTTAGCATGGAATCTCAAGTTACTTAATTGATTTGTACTTACCTCCTAGCTGTGAGAAACTATTAAAATATGAATTTATATTTGTGAAAATCAGAAAAAAAGCTTTTAATAAACAATAACAGAGTAATCTTTGTACCTATATAGGTACTTAACATTTTGTAGACTTTACACAAGTAACTGATTCGCCAGTATAATGATTTAATTTATCCTATTCGCAGCTGAACTTATGAAGAGGCACCATTAATTTATTTGCCCTATATTGGAGGTACTTAGCTAAGTACTTAGACAATTTAGAAATTACTTTTTTAGTAGTTAGTTTTAGTCGTGGATTGATAATATCCACATGAGAAATGTGATATTATTGAGTCTTGGTATAAGCCTACGTTAGTGAATATTGTGATTAATATATTAAATTAAAAAGCTTGCATAAACAACTTTGTTTCATTATAATAAAACCCGTTTTCGCTTGACAACTTCATTTATTTCATATAGATAAGAAGATACAAACTTGAGTACTTTGGACACACGGTCGATTTGGTCGGAGAACAGTTTAAGGGCCTTATCACACCAGCGAGTTACGTGTGAGAGGATCGTGATCGCCACGAGTGCGGTTGACGTGAGTGTACAAGAGAGAGCGAGACAAGCGAGTGTAAAATATTGTGAAAACGCGGTGAACACGTTGCGCACTCGTGGCGATCACGTTGCGAACTCGCGGCGAGCTCGCTTTCCACTCGCTCGCAACTTGCTAGCGTGAAAAGGCCCTAATGGTACAAAATTAAAGCAGTCCATCCACTATAGGCTCTAAAACGTATCGCTTACAAATTACACACAGTTGTGCCTTACACAACCAACGTTTCTCGACAAACGACTTGAGCCTCTATTTGAACTATTATCACATACAATAAATACTTCTTTGTTTAATAATTATAATCTGTGCATTTTTTTCCGTGAAACTATAATTCAGGATAATAAATATGTTCTCATAGACATAATATATGTTTAAATAAACAACGATTAGGCACAAGACATCACGAGACAACACAAAGATCGCTACTGACAATCAAGGGACCGTAGACAACCAGGATAACATTTACGAAAAGTTTGAATGAAAGAGGTACCTAGTTATTAAGACCTTGCTGGAACCAGGGAAACAAAAGTTGAGCAATAAACAATTATCGCTAAACAGAATGTTTACGCGAACCGACCGGCAACAAGTGCAACCTCTACGAAGAAAATATATGAAATTACAAACATCACGCCTTGTTTCCCCGAAGGGTTGGGCAGAGGTGTACCTGTAGTATACCCACATTTCGCCAGTTATGTTTAAGTCCCATGTAATAGGGGGCGAGCCTATTGCAATCATCTCCATCTGAGAAATTCCAGATAGAAAAACCCAATAACACTGCCCGACCCGGGAATGGAATCGAGGACCTCCTACTCAGCAGTAGCGCTTGCAACCACTAAACCAACGCGGCAGTCTACAAAAAAAACAAACACGGTACATGAAATGCATCTATGGGTGTACTATATGGGTACACCTCTGCCCAACCCTAGGAAAAATCAGGCGTGATAGTATGTTAGTGTTGTTGAAATGCATTTCGAGAAAAATGGTTAGCCAAAAAATCCTATCATCTTTTAGTTTTTTTGAAGTCGTGTGCGGTCGCGTTAAAACACAGATTTTTTACTACACACGCAATAACATTATACACACACACACACACACACACACTCACACACACACACACAATACACATCATATAACATCTACAGCTGGGTTTTTGCATTTATATTAAAAAAACAACGCATCAGATTTCTCAATCGTCTCGCAAGCAACATTTTACACATTGTATATTGATTAAATACAAGAAATCTTTACGTAACATACTGGTTTTATCAGCAATTGATCTATTAAACAATTTAATTTCAAATTCCACATACTAATACATTTACCAGAAGTTTTTTATTATACAGGGTGCTTGGTAGAAGGACCGACACAAGTTTTTGGGGGATTGGGAATGTCATTTGCTACCACAAAATTGCTTTATTTTTTATTTTTATTATAAATATTTAAAGTGAAATTTTTCTTACCTTAACACAATTTTAAGACTAAGAAGCACACTGGTAAATTACTACAAGAATTGTACATAAATGTACATTGCAGATAGCCTAAAAAAATATAGTGTTACAACATCAAACAAAAAAGTAGTAACGACATTTCGGGTGATTGAAATCATATTATTTTCTCAATTATCTACCACTACTACACTATTTATTACTTAAAACATAGGTTTTATGTGGGAAAACTAGAATATGACGCTACCTATCCCTAAGAAAATTGTGTTGGTCCTTCTATCAAACATATACAGAATGTGGCGTAAATAGTGGTCCAACGTTAAGGGGTCGATACACCGTATATTCAGCTACCGCACATTCATCATTCATTCACATACCGCAATTTGAACCACTTTTTTCCATCGGTCTCAGAATAAAATATTTTTTTATATAATTTTTTAGACACTTCTATGCACATATCTAGCAGTTTGCATATGTGTTGCACAGTCATAAACAAAATTAAAATATAATGTCATTTATAGAAATCACAGCCAAATTATTAAAGAAGTAAATTTAACTAAAAATTAAAAAAAAAAGATATTCTGAGATCTATGGAAAAAATGGTTCAAATTGTGGTATGTGATAGCTGAATATACGGTGTATCGACCCCTTAACGTTGGACCACTATTTACGCCACACACCCCATAGCCTATAACGTTCATAATCAGCCTATAACGTTCCCACTGCTGGGACACAGGCCTCCTCTCGGTGTGTAACTGACACTGGCATGGCCACCATCAGGGATTTTAATTTTGATAACAAATTAGTCGCTAATTAGTCGAAACTAGTTGCTAAATATCAGAATTAGAGAGTAAACAGATCTTCGCTAGGTGCCCTAGCTTTTGAGATTCAAATGGGCCAAGCTGAGGTAGGCTCTCTCCAGATCGGCCACCTATAAACCTTTATAACTTTTGAACCAGTGACCGACTAATTCTGATATTTGGCGAATAATTTCGACTAATTAGCGACAATTTTTTTGCGTTATCAAAATTAAAATCCCTTATGGTGGCCATGCCAGTGTCAGTCACACCCTCTCGGTGAGAGGGAGTGGGCCCTAATCCAACACGCGGGCCCAGTGCGGGTTGGTAGATGTCACGTCCTTGAATTTTTGGTTCTAGAACATGCCGGTTTCCTCACGATGTTTTCCTTCACCGTTTTGAGAGCAGTGGTGATGAAATAATTTACACAAAGTAAAGCGCCTGTTAGCGTTCGAACCTACGAACGTAAGTCGCGGCCGTTACCACTGGGCCACAACTGCTCTCATAATATGTATTATATATTCTTAATTCTACATAATCAATTTTGAGCATACTTTAAATGATTTTTAAAAAAATAACACGTTATTATAGCGACCAATGGATTGCATTAGTATTTGCAATGAATAAAACAAAAGCTCAATTTTAATTTAGTGTATGGTAACTTTAGTTGTGATTAAATATTTAATGACTTTTGCACTTAAAAATTAGGCATGAAATTAGGTGCACAAAACTGCATTGAATTTTAGTATGAGTACACAAAATCGCAATTTAAAAAAATAAATATGCAATTTTATAAAATACTACACCGTTTTAGTATTATATGAGTGAAGGTCTTCACTAATAAATAATACTAAAACTGTGTATAGCCACTAGTAACAATTTAATTGCAAATTCAAAATTCTACTACATTTACCAATAGTTTATTTATTATAATTATTTTCTTAATTCGACATACAAAATTTGAGCCTACTTTAAATAATAAAAAAAAAACTTCAACTTTATATTTAATAACTTTTGCAGTTGGAACATGTGGCGTGAAATTAGGTGCACAAGACCGCATTGTATTTTAGTATAAGTACATAAAATACCTACCTATAGTTATTTAAAATATAAATATGCTATTTTATAAAATACAATCACGCTTAATGGCGGCTACACACCGTATTATACCGTTTTTTTTTTCTTTCTACATTTATATCTGTAATTTTTATGGTGTACATAATAAATAGTATTTTATTATATTTATTACTGAATACAATAATGGCTATTATCTAAGTCATTATAAGGAAAGCGTATCATTAAATATTTTCTAGTTTGTCCAGGATTATGCACATGGGTAAGTAACAATTTATTTTGTAAATAAAAAAAATGCAATATATAAAAGCAATACAATGCATAAATAAAATATAATAACTACGATCGATTGCGAAATACATGCTTATGTATGAATACCTATAAGGAATGCATTGTATTGTCAACATATAATTATAATCTCACTAAGAATGTTGTAATCACATACATAAGATCGAAGCATAGCAACACTGTGATTAAAATACGTACGACATTTTAATCAGTGTTGCCATATCCAATACAATTTATACGCCATGAGAATGATAAAATAATTTACGTAACAACAGAATATATTAAACACTTATATACTAAGCAAACATAATAATGTATAATATAAATTAATATAACAGAAAAATATTGCACATATTAGTATTGTGGCTTATTTTAACACTAAAATAAAACTTCATTTGAAAAAACTTGATAGTTGTTGCATTTCAAGTGCGCACGTCAATCATTGTAATTTGAATCTTATCACAATACTCATAAGTCACATGACGCGCGCTCTTGATTTCCAATGACTGTAGTAAGAAGTGAGTGCGTTGTGTTATTTTTTATAAGACAGCTTAGTGATGTAAAAGTATCGATATCGATACAAAAGTGGTACCTACATTAAGTATCGAGACAAAACAAACAAAAGAAGATAAACTTCTTGTATTCCTACTAGGAATGTTAAAAAACTAACAAATATTGTTTACGAGAAATTCGTTCTAGATGTCAGAGAAAACAAAAAAATACAATATTTTCTTATATAAATATACATTTAATTCGTATGTTTACTTAACTAAACCCTACCAATTAATGTTTATTTTTATTTTATGTCAGACAACATTTTAACATTATTATAACCAAGTTTCATAATATGTGCATATGTCTCTAAAAGCTGTGTTATACGTTCTCACGTACAACTTTGTTGGGCTCTATGGTGTAGATCAATTCTTTGCAATTGCTTCTGTAACAAAAAATATAGCTTAAAATAAAGTACTTTCAATTCACAATATGTACGAAACTTCACAGATCTGTGTAAATAAAGTGTTTTTAACTCCTAATGTCTGTTCCAAAAGCGATGACTGTAAACAAACATTGTACAGGTTAAATTACGCAATCACTCACTAACACGGGAATTAGTACTTTTTTTTGTGGGAAATTATCAAATAACTTTTCCCGTTCTAGGTGGAGCGAGAGGGTGTCAGACTCTTACTGCCTAAAACCCACCCGTATTCCTACCGTTGCCTGTGTTGCCAGGGGCCTGGGTAACCCTTTCGAACTTCTACGCGACCTCGGCAGGCATCGGCCCTAGTGGACCCCTACACTTGTGCTGACATCTCTTTGAGGCGCGCGTGGAATACAACGCGCTGTCGACCCGAGCCTGGTCCTTATCGGACGGCGAGTTACCCATTGCTCACCGTCCGCAAGTCCGCGAAAGGGAATTAGTACTTAACACATTCATCTATATTCAGAAAGTTTTAACTTTACATCTCGCCACTTTTTGCAGCAATAATTGTTTGAATAACATTATTAAGGTCTGATTGTAAAATCATCGATGACAATATTGAGGTTGTAAAATTAACCTCAATTGAAACATAAAAACATCTTTAAGGTGATTAAAAATTGAATTTCGGGTATTCAAATAATCAAATTGCGAATCAAATCAATACGAATTGGCATCATGACAGCGTTTATTGAATCATTTGTTTACATTTTGATCAGATACTTTTGGAACAGAACATACCTTTAAATTCAGTTCAAGTTTCCATGCTGAGTATCAGTGAGCAGCGCCGCCAGCTCGGCCACGCGGTCGCGGTGCGCGTGCATGTAGGCGTGCGCCTCCCACAGCATGGTCACCAGCGTGTCGTCGGCGCGCTCGTCCATGGCCACGTCGCGGGACATCTGTGGCGAGAAGCGGTAGTACGGCACGCCCACGGCGCTACACCACGCGCGGGCACGTTCTACGACGCGACCGTCTGATTGCGTTGCCTGGGAACACAATATACGTAGTTTAATGGCCCGGACTAATGAATCGGTGGCGACTTTACAAAAATCGAGAACGGATATGAAGATTGTAACTGTACGAAAGATGGCGACTCTAAGTAAGGTCGAGACAATACGAAGTGACCTTAGTGTTAAAACTATACGAAGACCAAAAGAGCAATAGGGTTAGGTTTTCTAGGTTTATTTGTTAGGTTTTCTTTTTCAAAACCAAGACAAAATATAAGGGTTAAAATCTAGTATCGTTTGACTGGAGAAGGGGAGCGGGTAGGTAGGGGGTGCCCCCTGCCCGCTGGCACCACTCGCATGAAAAGGTAACGCACCGTTCTTGAGAAAAACAAATTATTGTAACCTAACCTCGAAACACTTAGTCGCTTAAAAGGCGTAGTATGAGGGGGGGGGGGGGTGAAAGGGGGGATGTAGGGGCGTGCCCCCTGGCACCACTCCCATGAAAAGGTAACGCACCGTTCTTGAAAAAAGAAATTATTGTAACGTAACCTCAAAACACTTAAATTCCCTTAAAAGGCGAAGTATGAGGCCTCAAAGGTTAAGTCAACAAGAAAGTTATGGTAGCCTTCGATTGGCCTTTCACGATGAAGCCCCATCTCGTGCCACTGTTTACAACTGGTTTAATGAGTTAAAACGTGGTCGCACTAATCTCACTGATGATCTGCGTGAGTCAGTGTTGTGCGGCATATGATAGAGACTGACAAAAGAGTGACTTATTTGCAGATTCGGACAAGCTTAGGCATCGGTATGAGTCAAGTGCACAAAATCCTCCATGGACATTTAGCGGTCAGGAAGCTTTGTGCCCGGTGGATACCTCATAATTTGACAGAGGCCCAAAAACTCCGTCGTGTTGATTGGTGTCGTGAAATGGTTCAGAGATTTAACGGAGGTGACTCAAATGCTGTGTTCGACATACGGGTGACGAAAGCTGGATTTATTGTTATAATCCCGAAAGTAAGAGACAGTCTTCTGTCTGGGTGTTTCCTTCCGAGGAATTGTCAGCTAAAGTGAAGAGAGGTCGAAGAGTGGCAAAAAAGATGGTGGCCTCGTTCTTCGGAAGGACAGGTCATTACGCAACAATTGTTTTAGGGGATCGAGAAACAGTTACTGCAGAGTGGTACATTAACAATTGTGTGCCACTTGTCTTGGAAAAAGTCCGGGAGAAACGACCTCGCAGTACTTAGGATCCTCCTTCACCACGACAACGCCTCGTCGCACACCGCTAAGCAAACAATCGACTACTTGGCGACGTCAGACGTGGAATTACTGGGTCACCCGCCCGATAGCCCCGACCTCGCACCTTGCGATTCTTATTTATTTCCGAAAATAAAAGAAAAACTTCGAGGAAAACGTTTTATGGACGCTCAGGAAGCAGTGGCTGCTTTTCAAAATGCCGTTGAAGAGATTCCAGACAGATAAGGACGAGTCGGTAAAGTGCTTTTCTCAGTGGTCCCATCGGATGCAGTGATGTATTGATGTAAATGGACACTATTTTTGAAAAGATATAATAAAACTAATAACTTGCTAGTTTGGTCAGTTTTTGATTTTCTAAGAACTTTTAGTGTCACCCTTGTATTGTGTATCCTGTCTCATCCGCGAATTTGTCTGACATCGGTTAGCGTAATGTTGATGCTATTTGTTAGGGTGACGTTAGTGGGCTAGCTAAATGGGGCTGTGTTTTTTGAGCCAGGGTTGTGGTGTTTTGGTGTTGATTGATTCCTGCTTTGGAGTTTGCGTGTTATTGTTGTATTGTTTATTTATTTATTTATTTAATAATATAAGCACACAAATGTACAGAGGCGGACTTAATGCCGTAGGCATTTTCTACCAGTCAACCTTTGGGTGATGCAGAGACAAACAGTGGTAGGTGCAATAGCGAAAACTGTGGAATAAATATTTATTTAAATATAAGGATATACATACATATACCTATTAAAAACTTTAAATATATATACCTAATTATACATAAATATAAGACCAAATAAATACACATTATTGTTCAACTTCGTGTGTGACCCAGCTATCATAGTGCTGGTCTTTATAGAACACGTGTATGTTGCCGGATACTGATTCGCCGGCAGGTGAATACACCAGGGTGTTCTCGTTACTTAAGTGCACTTTCACATTTACAAGATAAAATTCGGCCGCGGCGATCAGAATATGCACTCTTCCCCAAAACATTGCGTTAAACTGTGCCGTTACGTATTTTGCTATCCTTTGTTCCTGGGAAAGATTGCTGTTAAAAAACAACTGTGTGTGTGTTGTGTTGCTGAGAAAGTCTTGAATATTATTCAGAAGTGCTATGTGAATTCTATCGCCACCTCGGTTCACCGAAACATACGTAGCAAGGTCTCGTCGTATAGACAAGTGGTCGAAAGTTAGCCCCATTGTGTAATTAATTTGGTGATTTATTGGTCTGAATAAGCAGTTACCCTCCCGTTCCATGGAAACAATTGTTGCCATTTTAAAAGCTGTTGTTTGGATGATAAATTGGGCGTAAATGAGCGGTGCACGTGCCGATTTGGGACACACAATGAACCACTACGGGTGCACTTGCTAGCATTTGTAAGAGCTTTGTTTTTGTGAAGAGATGTATCTTGTTATGAAGGGGTTTTTTGGCTGTTACTGGAATTCGACAGAATCGGCCTTTAACGCCCAGCGCACATGGGTCTAATAAATCTTGAATTACGACCTTTAAAAATCGGTAATTTGTTTAACTGGTGACTTTTGTAGGCTAAAGAGAAAGTCAATTTGTTTATGGTATGTAGTCGTTTCTGGGACTTTAGCTTAATGTTATGATTATAAAATACAAAAACTCAGTTAGTTAGAACCTTCGATTAATAATTGATCGAAGGTCAGAACAGTTGTATTATCATCCAACAGCACCCCAGAGTAAATGTTGAGGGTTCAAAGATTAAAATGATGATTAAGGAGTATTAGATTGACACAAACGTATTATAGTTAAAGCGGGACTGTTCAGCATATCCCTAACAGATATGGAAAGATCTCACCAGATTAGCTTGGACGGGTTCAGGTTCAGGTCAGGGTTGTCCTTCGTATGCACTGGTTCGCTCGCCTGGAATCCGCAGCGTACATAGGCCCAGACCGCCCCAACCTTGTACAGCTCTAGCGATTTTATTTAACGACACCAAGACACAACAAAATAAACACTGTTCCGAATGCTCGTGCATAAGATTTTCTTTACCAAATGTCAAAAGTAGTATTTGTGAGATAGTATTGAATCAAGAGAAATTAGAATTCGTCGATAAAACTGTTTTCCTGGGGATTACGCTCGACTCAAGGCTTCAATGGGGGCCTCATTTAACTTCCCTTGCAGGACGGCTAAGTTCAGCAGCATATGCTGTGAGAAAAATCCGTCAATTTACTGATGTAGATACCGCACGGCTAGTATATTTTAGTTACTTTCATAGTATTATGTCGTACGGTATTTTACTATGGGGACGGGCTGCAGACATCGAGTCTATTTTTATTCTGCAAAAAAGAGCCATCAGAGCCATATATGGCCTCGGCAGGTGCGACTCTCTAAGGGAACTGTTTACAGAAATTAACATCATGACGGTACCTTGTCAATATATCTATGAAAACATCATGTACGTATGGAAAAATCTACATCTTTTTTAGTAAAAGAGGTGAAAGACACAATTATTTCACTAGAAATAGGGACCAATTAGTTCAACCAGGTTTCAGGCTGGCTAAAGTAGACTCATCTTTTATGGGGTACTGTTTAAAATGTTACAATAAAATACCGCCCCACATACTTCAACTGAAAGAGATGAAATTTAAATCTTGTATAAAACGCACGCTATTTAGCCAAGCATATTATAAATTGGGGGATTACATTGCTGATAAAAATGCTTGGCTCAATGCTGGTCCTGCTCCACAAGGGCGCAAAAACTAATTGATCAGGTATTGAAAATAGTGTTGGAGCTGCTGAAGATTTTAAAAACTCTTTGCATTGTATAAATTCAATCTCTTAGTATTGCATAGCTGCACAGCACATTGTTATGTGAGTACTATGTACTATAAAGCTGCCATTTACTGGATACGTCTTTCATTGACTTGAATGTGCCCTGGTGGCTGGGAGTATGTCGTGCTCACTCTAATGTCTCGCTGATGGTGGCGCGTGTGTTGGATCATTTAGCTCCCTTCAAAATGGTTGAGCTGAATGGTGCTGATCCACGCGTCATGTTCGTGAACGGGCGCCGTCAGTAGAGACTGGTCATCTCTTAGCTGCCACGGCTTATTTTAACTTTAATTTTTGAATTGCTTTTGTTTTTGTTGTAATCTTTTTATTACGGACGCTTTTACGTTTTGCATCGTTCTCACATGTATAATTTCAAAATTAATGATGTAAACAATATTTTGTAACCATAACACGTTGATTTAAAAGAGTGTCCTTGGAGTTTCTTGCCCGTTCTTCTCCATAGGTACCTACTACGCTTTGGAATGGGCAACTAGCTTCATCTTTCTGACTGACTGACCGAACCCTTGACAATTCAAAAGTGCCTGTAATTGGTTTATTTGAAATAAATGCTTTGAGTTGAGTTGAGTTGAGCTCAAAGTCGACCCATCTGTCGCGCACGGTGCGGTGCACAATGAAAAAATATATTTGGGGATTTGACGGAGAAGACTAGCGACACTTCCGTTCACTGCGACGACCGACGAACGACCCCTATCTGATTTAGGTTAGAAACATTTTTTCATTAATTTCTCGAAAAATATGCATTACCTTTTAATAGAATTTTATAAGAGTGGTTGCGTTATAATCGGGGACCCAACCCCTACCAACTTTAGCCCCTTTTACCCCCCAACTCCTGCCAAACGATACTAGATCCAACCCGAAATATTTCCACCATCTTTTTTACTAGTTATTTTGTCAAGTTTGAGGTTCTTATTAATTAAATATCACATTCAGTAGAATAAATTAACATTAAATTAAATTAATTTTACAGATTAGTGAAATGTCAGATTGCTGCTTTTGATTCTATACTACTCAATTAGCCTTCAGCTATACGAAGGTAGAACTAAACGGAGTTGAGGATTACACAGACTATTTGAAGATAAAGAACAAATATAACATAGTCTTACCTGATCAACAAGTAGACCTCCAATAGCCGACAACCCCCACGCGAGCCGAGCAGTGTCCCAAAAACTCTCTGGCTTGAAAACATCTATATCTTTTAACTTTGATACGGGTATCAGACCTGCGAATAGGACAAAAAGCCTTAGTTGGTTAGTTAGTTCATTTTTTATTAATATTTTATATTTTGTGAATGTGAGAACGTTGTAGGCTTAATAGACTGTAGATCACTTTGTATTTTGTTAAGTACCTGGTACTTGTTGACAGGCCTACACTGTCCTCCCATACTTAACACTGTAAAGGCCAAAGAGTGACCATGGAGTTTCTTGCCGTCTCTTCTTCATAGGAAACGACCAATTGGAACCGTGCACCTAGCTTCTGACGTTTCATAAGTGTCCATGTAGGTTAATGTGAAATAAAATATTTTGATTTTGAGTTAAACGAACTGGCCGATGGCAAATTAGCTAGCATATTCGTCTAAAACAACTTGTAACACCCAGGCGTTTGCAAAGACGCTGCCAATCTTGACAATTAATTAGAAATGTCACATGTGCTTATAATTGCACTGGAATCCTCTTTAATTAAACCGGAATACAGTAATACTTTTTGGCAAATAACTTCATCACTCAATATAATATCGATTGCATTCCCCAATATGAACTAAGGTGTTAAATTTACAAAGAAATAATCATTGTGGATGTGGACCCTGTCAGGCACAGC
The DNA here is from genome assembly GCA_905333075.3 of Atethmia centrago. Lineage (NCBI taxonomy): Eukaryota > Metazoa > Arthropoda > Insecta > Lepidoptera > Noctuidae > Atethmia > Atethmia centrago. The sequence continues at coordinate 22,355,263 of HG995384.1, forward strand.
AAAGGAGAAGAAGAGGACTTTAATTATTACAAAATTCAATTACAAACATGATTTAGTGATCACCTTTTAAGCTAAAATTGCTTGTGTTGGGAGATTCTGCTCTTCCGCTTAGCATTTACAGTGGCTTCGCCCGCGTGCCTGTCGGTAATAATCCAAAGGGAACGTATTACCGGGTTAAAAAGTATCCTACGTCCTAATCCAGGTCATGGTCCAGCCATGTGCCAAATTTCATGCAAATCCGTTCAGCCGTTTCAGCGTGAAAGCGTAACAAACAAACTCACTTTCGCATTTATAATATTAGTTACGATGACAATGGTGCCGATTCCCTTGTTCACAAACTAAATTAAATTTAAGTTCAGTGCATCTTTTTCTTTCTATGTCATTAAGAAAAGGACAGAGGATAAATTTTAGTTTAGTCCTGTCAAATTAATCAGCGCCAGTCACTACTCTATACAAGTTTAGACGTGATTAAAAACTTGCCTACTAAAATTACGCCAATTTACGTCAAGCGCTGATTAATTTGACAGGACTAAACTAAAATTTATCTTCTGTCCTTTTCTTAATGAAATAGAAAGAAAAAGACGCACTGAACTTAAATTTAGTTTAGTTTGTGAGCAAGGGAATCGGCACCAGTATCATCAAGATCATCAAGAATCATCCTGCGAAGATCGTTGCACCACCTTGCCTCCTCCTACCTGGCAGTATGTCCTCATGTATGAGGTGTAAGCTTTAGTACAGGGATGCACTGACTTACAGAAAATAGGGGCCACTCGGGCACATTATGAGCCAAAGACGGGCCTGGCACCCGCCTTTGGCTCATAATGTGCCCAATGAAAAATAACTAAGTAAACTTTTTAAAATAATTTAATTACGTACCCTTTTTTTTGTAAAACTTTCACTATTTAGTTTGATGCATAGCATTGCATTGCCGTGACAATTTTTTTGCGTGCTGCGCCCGCCCCTCTGGCCCGAACTCACCCAAGTGCTACCCGAATATTTCCAATCGCAAGCTCGCATAATGTAGGTAATTAGCAGTGATAGGAATAGGTAGTGCCTATTAGCCTAAACTTCGAAGAACAGAGACAAGAAACGGAGACTTCCTTAGGACTAAATTATTTCCGGCACATCTGTCTCGAAATTTCGAGACAACACTTAAATACATTTAAAAAAATGTGTTATTTGGAATAAGTAATTCGTCTATATTTATCTAAAGTTTGTCTATAAATGTGATAGTTTGTATGGATGTCCATTACTCAATGCCACTGAAAATGCTGATTTTGGTAGTGATATAGATTAAGGTGTGGAATAGCACATATGCTACTTCCTATTAAAAAAAAGTATAGTTCCCATGGGATACAAAAACAATAATACACGCGGGAAAAGCCGCGGGCATTAACTAGTTAAAAAAAAAAACGTAAGGGTCCTTTCACACCACCGATATTGTCTGGCGATTTTTGGAGATTTCTATGCAAAAAAAAAACGAAAGAAAAAATGCTCAAAAATCGCCGGTCGATATCGCTCTAGGTTCATTAAATAATTAATGGGCTCTAAAGGAAAAATAAAACACATAGAATATTGTTGTAACAAATATATGTATATTTATATTATTTTAAAATATGACGTAATTGGAAACCATGAAACAAAATGTACAGAAGGAAAGATTTAAGAAACAAATTTATGTTTATCTATCTTTAAATATCTATGTCATATTTATTTTACTGACGTTGAGGGATGCAATTTTTACTCAAATCAAAGTACAAATTAACCTTTGAAGTTTACAAATTAATATTTGAAGCATTTAGGACAATCAGTTTTAATACTGAACTACTAACTGTTCGGTTTTGATAAATAACTTGATGCATTAAAAATTGCTAAGAATTTGAAAACCTTTATTTGTGTTACAAATACCATAAAAAATAAAGAACTATTTTAATTTAATCATCGAGATTCGATTCGTCAAGTTCAGTATCAGAACCGAAATTTTCTTTGTCAGATGAGTCATCTAAGTTAAAATACACAATCATAATTTTTTCTATATTTTCAACTGTCAGGCGATTTCTTTTTATGTTAAGAATCCATTTATAAGTTGAAAATGACCTTTCAACATCAACTGAGGTTAAAGGCGCGTACATATAGTATGATCGCTCATCCTTTCCTGCTGTTATCGCTTCACATATGTCTCTAATTTTATCTAAACCGGGATTTCTGTCCATGACATTTACGAGTTTATTTTTTATAAGCTCAGATGAACACCAGGTAAGCACAGTTCTCACGTAATCAAATATTTCAAAGGATTCCGTTAGAGTTAAATTCGATTTTTGTAATTTCTTTAATCCAATTTGTATTATATCTTTAAAATATTCCTCAATGTAGTCCAAGTCCGATTTCAAGTTTTCCTTTTGAAGAACATTTCTGGCACACCTAATAGATAGCGCGTCGGAACTTCTTAAAAGATTTACAATTGTTTTAATTTGATCATAATATTTTGCATAATATGACACTGCCTCCACCCAAGTACCCCATCTTGTAATAACGGGTTCTGGAGGAAGCGGCATGTGGGGAAAGGTGTTTTTTAACAAGCGCACTCTATTAGGTGATTTTAAAAATATTTTTTTTACGTTTGAAATTAATTCATCTACATCTGAGTATTCGTATCGTATTTTTTCTGCCACGAGATTCAGTGCATGTGCTAAGCAAGTGACGTGTATCATGTTGGGCAAATAATTTTTCAGCACACGTCCCGCTTTTAGCATATATGCTACACTTTTAGCATACATACACTTTTAGCATATATGCTACTTTGGATTCATACAAATCGCACCACATATTTTCAAAGCAGTCTATTACAAATTGGGCAATTGTGCTCCCATTAACAATTTCTAGTACTTTGCAAGCAACTAAAAATGGTTTTTGTGTGATCGCATAGGTTTTACAAGTAAATGTACCATGTATCTGCCTAAAAAATCAGTTGTCTCGTCTAAAGATACCCACAGTTTTTGATTTGCAATTTGTTCATAAATCGAGTCAATTTTAGTTTTAAAAATCTTATCTAAATAAACTTTTCTCAGCAATGATTGCTCAGGAAGCTTTTGTCGATTTGTACAATTGCAGCAAATATATTTATGGAAGAATTTAATGAAAGCGGGGTTGTTTACTTGAATCCAAGGTATATTACATAATATGAGAAATTGTACTAGGTCCAAATAAAATTCTTCATTTGGTTTTTTACTTGTCCCTTTCTGTTTCGGACCTTTAACGTGCCTCTTGACACTACTAAGTTTAGCTGTTATACTGCTCTCGCACTTAGAACAGTAAATCAAATTACTGGCCGGGTCGTAATATAATTCAGGATGAAGTCCAATCCAACTTTGTACTGTTGCTTTCTTAGGCTTGTTCGCCATCTCCAATCTTACTGGTCTCCAAAAAGATGTACGATGGCAAGTACCTAAAATAAAATAAAATTTTAAGTTTTCCATGCCTCAAAAGGAATAACGAACCTTTATAGATACAGGGAGGTGGAAAGGAGAGGGAGAGGTGCGCGCATTCCAGCTAGGTGCATCGATTGTATCGATTTAAAGATTTTATTCTTTCATTTTACGCTCTAATAAAGAAAAACGGTTAGATAATATGAACACGCGTAACATCATTGTTATTGAAATTTTTTTTTCGCATTTTAGTCAATGCGCAAAAGACATATTCCTTTTTGGTTCAAATATTAAAAGAACCGGCCAGAAAAATAATATATTTTGATATAATTCGTCCACCTTAGCAATTCTTTATGACACCAAAGATATAACATTACTATGCTTGGTAGTATTGAAGTTCACTTTTATATTTGAACCAAAAGTTAAATGCGTATGTTTTTTTTCTTTAACTACGTTTCATACACAATAATATCTTAAAAACTCCACTAAAAAATATCAAGTTCATACAATTGCATATCAATCTAGACTGTCAAATTGCTAGTTTAAGATAAAATAATATATACATTAATGTTCTTCTTTATATCTAACTTACTGTTTGTTTCCCTACAAGAAATAAAATAAATAACTTTAGCCAAAACATTAAAAAGTAATAAATGTTGACTTACCGTATTATTTGATGTAGACAGACAGGAACAATGTTATTGCAGCAAATCGTAATCCATAAATTCAAGCCAAAGTAGTCGTATTAAGAAGATCCAATGAACCAAAAAACGAGCGAGGGTGAAAAACAATATTCACAAAAACAATACAGGAAGATGCGCACTTAACAAACCGAAGTACAGGATTGAAGTGAAGGTAACCTGCGCGCACGCGGGGCGGTAAGGATTAGGGGGGGAGGGGGTATGTAGACCCTCCCCGCGCCGCACAAGTATGCGACCATGGCGGTTACCTTTTGTAATTTCTAAGAATAGATAACGAAACGCGCTGCCGTAAAATGTGATAATGTGATACCATTATTATGCAATTATTTTAATATCATGCACATTTTTAAATATACTTTAGAAATATATTTCATTAAGATGAAAGAAAAAAAGGTATTTGTATTTTCATTTGTAACTAAATATTTGCACATCATGTATAACGGTAGAATGTAAAGGGACCTCATTAATATTAAGATCATACCACTTTGTATACCTACATTCTGGCAAATAAATGAATTATTTATTTATTTATTTTAAATACCGATAAAATCAAAATCAAAGCATTTATTTTAAATAGACCATTTACGCACTTTTGAATAGTCAAATGTCGGTCAGTCCAAGAAAAGTGAAGCTAAATTGCACGTTCCAAAGAGTAGGTCTCTATGGAGAAGAACGTGCAAGAAACTCCATGGACACTCTTTTAAATCATATTATGCGTTACATATAATGACTTTTTTACACTTGAACTTTAGAAATCTCATTAAACGTAGCCGAGAGTGAGCTAGAAAGAAGATATTTACTTCGAAACGTGTACGGCTTCTTATTCAAACATTGTGATTCATTGTGTATTACGATCAACAAGTCATTTACAAAATGTTCTCCAAAAAAATAATTCAGATAATTTTATGGTTGTAACGACTGTGTATGTTATTTATTATGATATATCTAGTCGCAAACTTTAGGTAAATATAGACGAATTACTTATTCCAAAAACATTTTTTTTAAATGTATTTATGTGTTGTCTCGAAATTTCGGGACAGATGTCTCGGAAAAAAGTTAGTCCTAAGGAAGTCTCCGTTTCTTGTCTCTGTTCTTCGAAGTTTAGGCAAATAGGCACTACCTATTCCTATCACTGGTAATTAGGTATACAACATTGTCAACATTTATTTTATAATTTTCTTTTATTTTTCGCATTTGTTTAATTTGTTGGCGGGCCGCACGTGTACCGACAGCGAGTCGCAGGCCGCGGTCTGTGCATCGCTGCTTTAGTAACGATAGCATCATCTGTCTAGCCTTTTCGCAACTATTTCGGGGTCGGCTTCCTGGCTAACCAGATGTATTTAGTTGAATACTAGTATTGTACATGTAGCCACTACCTATCTGACCTCCACAATCCAGATATTGGGTAACACGATAAGACCCATTGGTAGGACTGGTTGTCAGACTTTTATCATAATGTAAATAAGAAAGTCTTCACTTACCAGTACCGCACGACACAACTACTTTAAGGTTGGTCTTCTTAGCGGCTTCCTGTTGTCCTGTGGCTCTTAACGCTAGGTTTAATTCCGTCAGTTCTGTCATTACGTCCAATGTGGGATTGTTGCCCATCAGTCCTCCGTCTAAATACCTGTAGGGAAATATAATGTTATTAACACAAAATAATAGCATTTTATAATCAAATTATGAGTTACGATTGAGGCGGGATACAATTGAAATGACATTGTAACGATTATTAAAATTAAGTAAAAAATTCGAATAGTATAATTATAATAATAATAATTACAATAAGTATATATATATAGTGGTGGTGGATCGAACAGAGCGGCGCGCAATGATTGTTGACATAACAGTCCCTCATGACGGGAATCTCGTGAAAGCCGAGAAAGATAAACAGATGTAGTATCTTGACTTGGCTCGCGAGGTTGTCGACATGTGGGATGTGGATTCAGCAATCATTGTGCCGATAGTCGTATCAGCCGATGGCTTAATTGCCAAGAGCCTCGACCAACACCTAAGGAGGCTCACGTTGGACGGCTGGATTAAGGGCTTGATTCAGAAAGCGGTACTTCTGGACACGGCTCGCATTGTTAGGAGGTTCCTCTCTCTGGAGCCCTGACCGCCGGTAGCTTGGACCCTGTTTCCGATACCGGTGGGCTACCATTTTTTATATTTTTAAATGTTTTTATATATTTTTGTATATTCTAATATTTAAAAATATAATTATATTGTGTAAATAATGGAATAAAATAAAATAATAATAATAATAAATTATAATTATTATAATAATAAATTATAATTCGACTTTAAAAGCTATTTTAGATTCCGACTGATTACTAATTTTAAGCGGTGCTTTGGCCTGTTAGGAAGCTTGCTGACCTGCCCGAGGCTCGGAAGTAGGAAGGCGCAGCACCAGTTGCCCGGGCAGCCTGCCACACCAGCTGTTCAGAGGGAGGGGGCGGGGCCGCCAGGGACACCACCGAGGCCTGGTCACCGGCTTCGGCGCGAGGACCTGGAAACAAGATTATAGGAAACTGATATTTCAAACAAAAAACTAACAAAATTGACTGCACTCTGTTTCTTTAATCTTATAATCCTATGGGACGGCAATCTGCCTCGACCGGGGAGAGATCAAGGCGCAGGACCAACGGATTACGTACTTTCAGAGGCAGGGGGTGTCACACCAACGATTCCGTGCTACTTACTACTCAAAAATTCCTAACAGAAAAACCCAAGGCAGCTTTGCCCGACATAGGAATCTAACCTCACGCTCGCAACCACGCTTGCGACCACTAGGCCAACGAAGTAGTCAACAAAACAACAAAACTGTAGTGTAATGTTCAAGGACTAGGCGCGATAGTAACTTTCATCATCCAAGCCAATAAGTCTGCATGAACAATTATTTTGTGCAAGCGTGGTTGAGCGTCTGTATGATGATCTTGTACAAGCGTCTTCTTTGTGCAACCGGAATGAAGATTGATAGAATTTTCACTATGCGACTTGAACAAGCCACGCCTGTGCAAGCATGATTGAACGTGTGTATGCAGGTTAAGCTACATGCGCTAAGTTTGAATAGTTCTTTGTTCTGTTGCAGTCAGGGGCGTGCCGCCCATAGAGGCAATTAGGCCTAGCCTACCCTACCAACAACGCCAAATGCATTTATTTTAACTATGTAATACAATAATACAAAATATAAAAAAAAGTTACACTCCTGTTAAAACACTTATAGCAACTTGTCGCACCCGCTGTGTGACGTACTCGTAACTCACTGTTCGACGGAGCTTGGTACGGTACGCGCTATTTATTAGGCAAGCACTCGGCTAGCCTATATACCACTGATAAATTTACGCACACTGGTGTATATTTTCGTGTGTATGAACGGCACACCACCGAAGACATCCCGGACGTCAGCCTGTACGAGATTAGGATGGCTCTGAAGCAGCTCAAAAACAACAAGGCACCGGGTGATGACGGAATTACGGCTGAACTTCTGAGGGCCGTTGGAAAACCCGATCTCGAGGCCCTCCAGAAGCTGTTTGGTTCCGCCATACTCGAGGGCAAAACGCCACAGGCATGGAACAGAGGTGTGGTGATACTGTTCTTTAAGATGGGCGACAATACCCTCCTTAAGAATTATAGGTCCATCTCACTTCTGAGCCATGTCTACAAGCTGTTTACAAGAGTCATCACGAACCGTCTCGCGCGCAGGTTTGACAACTTCCAGCCTCCCGAACAAGCCGGATTCCGTAAAGGCTTTAGCACTGTAGACCACATACATACGCTGCGGCAGGTTATACAGAATTTGCAGTTATGCCTCTCTTCTTAGCGTTTGTGGACTACGAAAAAGCCATCGATTCGATCGAGACATGGGCTGTACTGCAGGCTCTTCAACGGTGCCAGATCGACTATCGGTACATCGAGGTGCTTAAATGTCTGTACGAAAACGCCACTATGTCAGTCCGACTCCAGGACCAGACCTCGAAACCTATCCTTTTGCAGCGAGGTGTGAGGCAGGAGACGTTATCTCTCCGAAACTGTTCACCGCTGCACTGGAAGATATCTTCAAGGTTCTGGACTGGAAAGGGCCAGGCATCAACATCAATGGCGAGTACATCAATCACCTTCGGTTTGCCGACGATATAGTTGTCATGGCTGAGACTATGGAGGACCTCAGTACAAAGCTCGATGACCTCAGTAGAGCATCCGAAAGAGTGGGTCTTAAAATGAACATGGACAAGACAAAGATCATGTCAAATGCCCATGTTTTCCCATTCTCATGAAAATCGGAGACGCTACGCTCGAAGTTGCGGACGAGCATGTTTATCTAGGACAAACTGTCCAGTTAGGTAGGTCCAACTTCGAGAAAGAGGTCAATCGTCGAATCCGACTCGGCTGGGCAGCGTTCGGGAAGCTACGCAATATCTTCTCGTCCCACATACCACAGTGCGCAAGACGAAAGTCTTTGACCAGTGCGTGTTGCCAGTGATGACCTATGGCACTGAAACGTGGTCGCTTACAATGGGCCTTATCAAAAAGCTAAAAGTCACTCAAAGGGCAATGGAGAGGGCTATGCTTGGAGTTTCCCTACGTGATCGAATCAGAAATGAAGAAATCTGCAGGCGAACCAAGGTCACCGACATAGCCCTAAGAATTGCCAAACTTAAGTGGCAGTGGACAGGGCACATTGCTCGCAGAACAGATGGCCGATGGGGCCGACAGGTTCTGGAATGGCGACCACGTACCAGAAGACGTAGCGTTGGAAGGCCTCCTACAAGGCGGACCGATGACCTTGTGAAGGCCGCAGGAATCCGCTGGGTGCAGGAAGCACAAAACCGGTCGAAGTGGCGGTGCTTGGGGGAGGCCTATGTCCAGCAGTGGACGTCTTTCGGCTGAAATGATGATGATGATGATGATGAACGGCACACAATAGTGACATGGTTTAAATTATGGACGTAACTCCTGCCGCTGGAACTCGCCACCGGTTTTAGTAGCTGAAGTAAGCAAACCGTCTTCGTCCATCGCTCAAGCAAAAACTGATGCTGCTCCAGGTTGCTTGTACAGTGTGTAGGGAAGTTGTGTACGCTTGCACAAAATGATTGTTCATGCAAGCTTGTCATGGTTGCAGTTACGTGTGTACAACAATCCTTTTGCCTTGAGCTCGTGACATCTTCACTATTTTTGGAGGTTAAAAATACTAAATCCATAATGATGGTTACTGGTTGACAGTATAATAATAAGTGATTTTGCAAGTGCGATTTTGAGTTTATAATCCAAGCGTGCAAAAACGAACGTTGGAAATATACAGGGTGATTGGAAGATGGGTGCAAAGCTTTAAGGTGAAGATAGTATAGACAATTTAGAACCATTTAAGCCATGGTTGTCTCAGACGAAGTCTTACCAAATTTTTTTAACCAAATTTTTAAGTTTTTTTTCGGAAATTCTCAAAATTTAATGTAAACTGCATAATTATGGCCAAATTGAATGATAAATGAATTATTTTTTTATTTATTTAATTAAAGTAATGTGTAAGCAACCAAGCAAAACATGTTTTAGGCTTCTGTGTCATTAGACATTTTTTTTACAGATATTTAAAGCTCAGAAAAAATAAAAAATTTGTACAATACGTCTTTTAAACCTTATTTAAAAAAAAAACGGAGGGTGCTTTTTTTGTTCAAACCTTTTTGAAGACATGCTTGATAATCGCTCTTTCTTTTGAGGTATCATTTATGCGGATATCTTACAAATTATTGAAATTAGGACCTACAAACCAATTCGAGGGAGAAATTTTAAATTTTAGGCAGTCTAACAAAACACAAAATTTTTGCTTAAAAGAATACTTTATGTGCTCGAAATGATAACATTGTTCAATTCTAAGAATTTTTGGCACATGCAGGAACCAATTGAGGGGAACCCCTTTGAGGGGATTCTCTAAACAATGGCCACCGAGCGCGGTGCGACGGCATTTCCAGGTAGAACGCCCAATGAATAGCAAAAAGCGATAAGAGTTGGTTTTTACAGCAAAATGGTCTTAGTTACTGCGGCAACAAAGTCGTTTTTCTTTAGTCAGGGTCAGTCGGTCTGTGATGAAGCCGTTACATCTTTTACTTATTAGTCAAACTACTGCCCTTGTGAGTGGACGTTGTCGTGTTGATTCACAATTTACCGTGTTCAGTAGTAGCCCTTTGCGTTCCTGCACGTGTTGATTTTTGACTTAATTGTGTTGAGTTGACATTTAGTGCGCTCCTACGCCGTTTTTCTTAATTGTTAAGTGACTATGGCTACTTTTTCCAATCAAGAATATGCGGATATCGTATTTATGTACGGTAGAGCAGACGGCAATGGATCTTTGGCGCGACGGATGTATCAAGAGCGCTATCCGAATCGCAGGATACCGAATGTCCGAGTGTTTTACAACACGTTTCGTCGTCTTGCCCAAGATGGGTTTCACCGCGTGGAACCTGGAGTCAACCCGGGCAGACACGAAACTGCCGTCGACGAAGACATTTTAGCAGCATTTCAAGCGGATCCTACTACCAGTACTAGAGCAGTAGCTCGAAATTTAAACATTTCTCAATGGTAGGTGTGGCATACAATGCACCAAAATGATAAGTATCCGTTCCATGGCAGGAGTGTGCAAGGTCTAGTAGAGCAAGATCCTCAAAGAAGAATTCAGTTCTGCCGTTTCCTCCTCAACAGAGACATCGAAGATGCGTGGTTTCTGAAATCAATCTCGTGGACGGATGAAAGTAAATTTTCAAGGGAAGGTATTACAAACTTTCACAACATCCATGAATGGGCCGACGCAGACAACAATCCACATTTTCAGAAGCAGGTGTCATTTCAGATGAAATTCTCTGTGAATGTATGGGCTGGAATAATTGGCAGATCATTGATTGGGTCCCACTTTTTGCCTGATCCATTGAATGGCGAAAATTATTTGCGATTTCTGAAAATTGATTTACCACTGCTGGTAGAGGAATCAGGTGTCCCGATCTTCAAAAGAGACCGAACAGTCATCTTTCAGCAAGACGGCAGTCCAGCGCATTGGACTTTAAATGTAAGGGAACACCCTTGCTTTCCTGATAGCTGGATCGGCAGGGATGGACCCATCCCTTGGCCCGCTCGCTCCCCAGATCTGACCCCGTTGGACTCTTTCGTGTGGGGCCGGGCCAAGGAACTGGTGTATAACAACATAGAAATAAACACTAGAGAAGAATTGATACAAATAATAAATTCAGCGTTTGAGACTGAATGAGAATGAAGCAGGAGATGATGTTGAAAATAACGACTACAGAAGTTAGAAGACGGGGCCGTGCTTGTATTAGGAATCACGGCCGTCATTTTGAACATGAAAAATAAATAATTTTAATTCAAATGTTGTTTTAATTAGTCTGCCTAAAATAAAAAATTTCTCCCTCAAATTGGTTTGTAGGCCCTAATTTCAATAATTTGTAAGATATCCGCATAAATGATACCTCAAAAGAAAGAGCGATTATCAAGCATGTCTTCAAAAAGGTTTGAACAATAAAAGCACCCTCCGTTTTTTTTTTTTAATAAGGTTTAAAAGACGTATTGTACAATTTTTTTATTTTTTCTGAGCTTTAAATGTCTGTAAAAAAAATGTCTAATGACACAGAAGCCTAAAACATGTTTTGCTTGATTGCTTACACATTACATTACTTTAATTAAATAAATAAATAAAAAATGAATTCATTTATCATTCAATTTTGCCATAATTATGCAGTTTACATTAAATTTTGAGAATTTCCGAAAAAAACTTAAAAATTTGGTTAAAAATATTTGGTAAGACTTCGTCTAAGACAACCATGGCTTAAATGGTTCTAAATTGTCTGTACTATCTTCGCCTTAAAGCTTTGCACCCATCTTCCAATCACCCAGTATGCACGAACTCTAAATTTTAAACATAATTAGTTTAAAAATATGATGAGTAAAGTATTCATTAATTACTTGTAGTTCCATTATGCTCATCAAGTATCTCTTGTGCTGACTTGTAGTTCCTGAATATGTGCAAATCCACAGGTTTTCGGTCAGCCAGTACAGCTAAAATCATCAACTTTGGTTGTACAATATCTGCCATTACTGTTTCGGTCCCTGAAAACAAAAAATATGTGTTTCAAACTTGAATTTGTTGCCATTTTCAATAAAATAGAAGGAGAATAATTAATTTGTATACCATGAGCAGTAGCAAGTCATCTAAAAAATTTAATCCCTAGTTGATGCTCATTTTATGTAATTTTTTTGTAATGTGCGTTGTGTTAATGTGCAGAATAAACAATTTTTTTTTCTTTTTTTTCTCATGCAAATATTATCTACATATATCTACAGGGTCAAATTAAATTAGCAAGCGAATCTCTGCAGACGTGATCGAGTATCGATATCTAAACACGACAAAAAAAAAATGATTTCATTTTTTTGGGGGTCTACAACTGTTAGTGATGTTACTTTAAAGTACGAGTGCGACACTGAAAGTTGAACTGGCCACTTGTAAATGATATAATAAAAAAGAACAGTTCAAATTTTGAAAATAGAACTCTTTGCCAATATTATTGTTTAGGTATTTTATTCAATTGTCATTTGTTTACGATTTGGCGGCAAATTGAAAATTGTCTGTGTCACGTCAGCATGAATTCAACACGAGAAAACTTTCGTACAATGATTTTTTATGACTTTCGATGTCATTGAAGTCAACAAGAAAGTTATGATAGACTTCGATTGGCCTTTCACGATGTAGCCCCATCTCGTGCCACTGTTTACAACTGGTTTAATAAGTTTAAACGTGGTCGCACTAATCTCACCGATGATCTGCCTGAGGGACGGCCTTCTACGGCGACGACTGAAGATAACATCCGTGTTGTGCGGCGTGATAAGTCACTCTTTTGTCAGTCTCTAACAAAAGAGTGACTTATCAGCAGATTCGGACGAGCTTAGGCATCGGTATGAGTAAAGTGCACAAAATCCTCCATGAACATTCAGTGGTCCGGAAGCTTTGTGCCCGGTGGTTCCCTGATAATTTGACAGAGGCCCAAAAACTCCGTCGTTTAGATTGGTGTCGTGAAATGGTTCAAAGATTTAACGGAGGTGACTCAAATGCTGTGTTCGACTTACTTACGGATGACGAAAGCTGGATTTATTGTTATGATCCTGAAACTAAGAGACAGTCTGCTGTCTGAGTGTTTCCTTCCGAGGTGTTGCCAACTAAAGTGAAGAGAGGTCGATGCGTGGGAAAAAAGATGGTGGCCAGGATGGACAGGTCATTATGCAACAATTGCTTTAGAGGATCGAAAAACAGTTACTGCAGAGTGTTACACTTGTAAACGATATATCTTTTTTTTTAAATGGAACTCTGTCAATATTATTGTGTATGTATTTTATTAATTTGTCATTTGTTTACGATTTGGCAGCAAATTGAAAATTGTATTATTAATTATATTGTGTAATTGTAAGTATTGTCACAAGTGAAGATTATTTTATCATACAACTTAAACATGAGGAAATAAAGTAGGGTGGCCCGTACTACCGGAATTAAAAGTATACACGTATCTTAACCCAGGTTATGGTCTAAAGTGTGCCAAATTTCATCTAATTCCGTTCAGCCGTTAAGGCGTGAAAAGGTAACAAGACGGAGTTACTTTCGCATTTATAATAATAAGTATGGATGAATTTAAATAACTTACCCAAACAATCCTTCAGAATATTTTCCAGTGGTTCCGAAGGATACGGCCTCATGCCAACAAAGGCGAACTCTTTCATCCTAAAGTACAGTCTCTGGCAGTCCCTCAGAGACTTTCCACTGGCTAAAGCCAAGGCTAGGATGCCTCCAGTACTGGTGCCTGCCACCCAGTCGAAACATTGTACGATTGGCCTGCCAACGGCTTCTTGTAAATTGATGAGCACTTGGACTAAGACCAGGCCTCGAATACCACCACCATCTAGGCAGAGTAATCTGAAAGGATAAAAGAATTGGTAAGTAACATTCTGGAGGGTGTGCATTTTGTTTCAACGTCTGGCTCTTCTTCTTCTTTTCGAGTTTAGTTAAAATCCTTTTCTAAAGTACTTGGGCCCAGTAGGTGGTCTAATGTAGTCAAGTCTTGCCGATGAGTAAACTCCTTCACGTTGTCTTGACTCAAACATCGTTGGGTTCATAATCTATACAAGTAAATAAAATTTAAGTGTCTGTTTGTAATGGCCAAATAACAGCTTTTTAGGATTTTGTAGTGAATAAGGAACCCTTATAGTTTCGCCGTGTCCGTCTGTCTGTCTGTCTGTCCGCGCTTAGCTCAGAGACTCTTAGTACTAGTATGCTGTAATTTGGCATGGGTGCAATAAAATCTTGAAAATCATTTTTTTTTATAATTCCTTCTTTGCACGTAAAGTGGGGATAATATTTTTTTTCCTCGTCTATCCCATGGTGTTTTTTTTTTTAGGTGGGAAATCATCAAATAACTCAAATAACTTCTCCCGCTCTGGGCGGAGCGGGAGGGTGTGTCAGACTCTTACTGACTAAAACCCACCCGTATTCCTTCCTGTTGCCTGTGTTGCCAGGGGCCTCGGTGACCCTTTAGTACCTTCCCGCGACCCCGGCAGTCATCGGCCCTAGTGGACCCCTACATTTGTGCTGCAGACATCTCTTTGAGGCGCGCGTGGAATACAATGCGCCGTCGACCCGGGCCTGGTCCTTACCGGACGGTGAGCTACCCATTGCTCACCGTCCGCAAGCCCACGCCTACGGTGGTCGAAAATCCACCCGGGATTCCCGACGCCCAGGGCGTCACCTGCGGCGGCTAGGGACGAGACGGCGCGAGATTTGCCTTTCCCTCATCCGTCCCGCCTCCTCCTTCGCGAGCATTACTGCTTCGCAGAAGGAGGTGACGGCTGCCCATGCCCTATCGCTCCGTACCATGGCCTGAACCAAACAAGGAACCCTTATAGTTTCGCTGTGTCTGTCTGTCTGTCCGCGCTTAGCGCGGAGACTCTTAGTACTAGTATGCTGCAATTTGGCATGGGTGTACATATTAACCTCGTCGACAAAGTGGTAAAATAAAATGTTGAAAAACAATTTGTTTTTAGGATTCTTCCTTTGCTCGTAAAGTGGGGGAATATTTTTTTTTTCTTGTCTATCCCATGGTGTGGGGTATTGTTGGATAGGCCGAATATTGCGGGTTAATGAAAACCATTATTCGATTCAGGGATCCATTTGCGTAATATTAAGCTTTAAAATGCATTTTTTTTTGTCAAATATCGACGTGCCAGCTAAGTGGTTGTTTTTGGGTACGTAAAAAAAAAAGTCATGGCAGTAGTACATATAATGAAATTAAAAGGAAAACTATCACAGCTAAATGAGCATTACAAGTTATCGAGTAATAGTCGACCAACTTGAATTTGCAGTGTGGCATAAATCGATATAACATGTTTTTCAACTACGATGTTAAGTTTGTTTTTGGGATAAATTCATACCAACATCCCAACTACGGAACCCTTAATTGTGCGTGGTCCGACACACACTTGGCCGATTTTTTTTAAGTAAGTAAGCAGACATTGATTGACATTGAGATATGATAGTCTACATGAACAATTATAAGTACAGGAATCAGCTTTGCTATAATAGTATTTTGTGTTAAATTATGAACCTTGTTGGAGTCAAGACTACGTGAAGACGACCCAACAGCCAGAGTTTGGCTTGTTAGACAGTCCAAAGGAGGGGTCCCTTTGGAGAGTGAAACACCGGCACTTTGGCGGATATAAAGAACGCCTCTTGGCGATATTATCGTAACCACCACTGGGCGATGGAAGAAATGACCAATTGGAACCGTGTCCCTAGCTTCTGACGTTTCATAAGTGCCCATGTAGGTATAAATTATTTTGTTTTATTTTTATTTTGATGGACACCATATACAGGGTGTTTGGTGCATCGTGTGCCAAATTGAAATGGTCGACTGAAGGAGTCATCCGCTAGCCTTTCAGACCCTATAACACCCCTCATGCTCTGTGGATTTTTTTTTATCGACTTTTTATTGTTTTCCAAAAAAAAGACCCAAATTTTACATTCAAATACAGATTTAAAAAAAAAAAAAAATAAGGCGTAGACTCTGAATTTTAATTTTATTTCGATGTGTATTGTTTAAGAATACTTTTAAATACAAAATTAGTGATATTAGTCACCTAGTTCTTTTTTAATTCACTCGCAACGGTAAAACTTAAATTAAAGCTGTACATGTTACAGCTGTTTATAAGGCTACAAAAAAAAAAATCAAAAGCGACCGGGATCTTCCAACTCCCTCATTAATTCTCCAGTCTATCCTCTTTCTAATGATGTGCCACATGCCATAAAAGTATTTTAACAACTTTGTGAATTCGCTAGAATTGTGAATCGAGTCACCTAAGGCTAATATTCAAAATTATGATTTAAAAAAAATCTCTTAAATGATACCTGTCAAACCTATAAATCTGCTATCTCATTCTTATGGTTAGGTAAATTCGTGTCTCATATCTGTATCTTTCGTGGGATTTACTTGAAATAAAAAAACAAAATTGCATTTTTAACATTTATTTAATCATTGTTACAAATCTTGCTCAAATTGTTGGCCTCTGTTGCGAATGCAGGCCCGACACCTGTTTCGTATTTCAACAGTTGTTGTACGAAGTCGTATTTCCTCCTTAATAGTATTGAATGCCGCTTCTATGCGTTGAACTAATACCTCCCTAGTTGGAACCTCCGTGGCATATACCAACTCTTTGGCACGTCCCCAGACATAAAAGTCTAACGGAGTTAGATCTGGGGAACGTGGCGGCCATGGAATAGTGCCATCGCGTCCAATCCATGCATTGGGGAACACATTGTCGAGATATTCCCTCACAGTCAATCGCCAATGCGCGGGACAGCCGTCATTTTGAAATACAATGGGCACACGTTCATTAAATACGGGCACATCGGTCACTAATTCGGGCAGGTCATTTTGTAGGAATTCCAGGTAGTCTTCGCCATTGAGATTATCGGGCAGGTAATGCGGTCCAATTACCTGATTCCCAATCACTCCTGCCCAAACGTTTACACTAAACCTTCTTTGAGAAGATTTCTGTCTTTTAACACGTGGGTTTTGCGTTTTCGTTGTCCAGTGGTGCAAATTGTGTAAATTGAGGATCCCATCCTTGGTAAATTTGGATTCATCCGTCAGCAGTATTCTTTTTAAAAAATCAGGATCATCCACATCCGTGTGTAAAAGAAACCGACAAAAAGCCACTCGTCTCTCAAAGTCGCCACCCTCAAGACCTGCAACAAACAAAAAACTCTTTTAAATTTCTCTTGGGCAATAAGTAATTGCACAAGAAAGGACCCGCTGTTCGTGCTAATAGATTCACTACCTGGAAGTGACGCCATACCATACCCATTACCTGCTAAACAAAGGCAAGGTCAAACAAAGCTTGCACGGGTTTAAAGTTAGTTTAAAATTACGTACCTTGCACCGGGGTGTAGTGGAATGGATGCTTTTTGTTTTGACGAAGTACTTTCCACACTTTCCATATTGAAATATCAAGATGTGATGCCACATTTCTAATGCTTCTTGTAGGGTCTTCCTCAAAAAGTGCCAGTATTCTCTCGTCTACTTCAACATTATGTCGCACAATATGGCCCCTTGGTTCATTAAAAGTAACACTGCCAGTCTCGCGTATGCGTCGGTATGTGTCTTGGAAGACTCTGCGGCCAGGTAATCGTCTACCAGGAAAGCGTTCCTGGTAAAGTCGTTGCGCTGCACGAGCGACGCCATTAGCGGCTCCGTAAGCCATCATGATGTCCGCATATTCTTCGTTAGAGAATGTCGCCATTGCAATAACAAAAAACTCAAAGTTTAACAAATACAACAAAAATTAAACAAATGTAACAAGAACCAACAAAACTTAACGATAACAAAGTAATAAAATAATCGCGGAGTATGGTGAACTAGCACACACGTTAGGTAGCAGAGGCAGTGATGTCTCGACTAAAAGAATGGCGGGTCGGGCGGCGCGATTTGTTCAAACCGATTTAAGGTATGCAAGAAAGAGATAGATCATAGATTTTACTGTGAAAGAATGAGAAAACAAATTTTACCTCTTTCTCAAGTAACAGTTCCGCAATAAATATTTTTTCATTAGAATTTGGAATGTAGTTTTATGTGACTTGATTCACAATTCTAGCGAATTCACAAAGTTGTTAAAATACTTTTATGGCATGTGGCACATCATTAGAAAGAGGATAGACTGGAGAATGAATGAGGGAGTTGGAAGATTCCGGTCGCTTTTGGTTTTTTTTTTGTAGCCTTATAAATAGCTGTAACATGTACAGCTTTAATTTAAGTTTTACCTTTGCGAGTGAATAAAAAAAAAACTAGGTGACTAATATCACTAATTTTGTATTTAAAAGTATTCTTAAACAATACACATCGAAATAAAATTAAAATTCAGAGTCTACGCCTTATATTTTTTTTTTAATCTGTATTTGAATGTAAAATTAAGGTCTTTTTTTTGGAAAACAATAAAAAGTCGATAAAAAAAAATCCACAGAGCATGAGGGGTGTTAAGGGGTCTGAAAGGCTAGCGGATGACCCCTTCAGTCGACCATTTCAATTTGGCACACGATGCACCAAACACCCTGTATATTGAATTTACTACGCGAAGTCTTACCGGCCTTGTTTCTGATTGGCATCGAAACAGGCAGCTCTCTCCATGGCGGCCACGTTTAGCATCTGACTGACGACGTCTCGAGTGGCGCCTCTGGCCACAGGCGGCGGGGGCACTCCATTATAGTCACCGCGAGCTGAGCAGCTAGGACCACAGCCTGGCACTTCTGGGACGCATCTGGGGAACAACGCAAGGTATTAAAACTTATTTAAACTTTCTGTGAGACAATAAATACCAATTCGATTTTCAAATGTTTTTTTTTGAAAGCCGAAGTGGGACCGTGGTGTGGTCGCAGTGGACAAGGGGCTTACCCCACTTTCTATGGCTAAAGTGAACTGGCGCAAACCTGTAGTACTTACTACCGATGACCGCAAGGGGATATGGCAAAGCAGGGACGGACGCTTCTATCGGGTCTTCATGAGCCCGTTGAAGACTTCTTAGCGTCTGTATCCTGACTATATTTTGGGGACCTTTTCGGGGAAACTGAAGGTTTTGTCTGCGCAATTATGGACGAAGTTATCTTGTCGAATAACTACCCGAGACATATTATGAAGGACAGGACGGTTGATGTGGTTCGGGCATGCCACCTTCCGGGTGAGTCTATCAGACATATTATCTCTGATTGTTCTCGTCTGGCTAACGGCGAGTACTTGCACAGACATACCTAACCAAGTGTGATTATTCACCAGCCACTTGCTTTAAAATATAAACTTGTTAACTCTGAGGTACCGTATTACAAGTATGTGCCCGAGCCAGTTCTCGAAAATGACCATGTCACGTTGTACTGGGATCGGTCTATCATTACTGACAGGACTATTGTCGCCAATAAGACTGATATTATAGTGGTCATAGATCGATTAGCGCGCCGCGCAATGATAGTCGATGTTACCATTCCACATGACGAGAACCTCGTGAAAGTTTAGAAAGAGAAACAAATACAATATCTCGACTTAACACACGAGGATGTTGACATGTGGAATATGAACTCGGCTGTCATTGTGCCGATTGTCGTAACGGCCAATAGCTTGATGGCTGATAGCTCTCGAGGCTCTCGTTAGGTGGGTGGATCAAGGACCTGATTCAGAAGGCAGTACTCCTCGATACGGCTCGCATTATCAGGAGGTTCCTGTCTCTAGAGCCCTAACCACCGGTAGTTTGGACCCTGCTTCCGACACCGGCGGACCACTATTTTATATTTTTTATATTTTTAAATACTTTTTATATATTTTTCAAGAAATATTTAAAAATATATGTTATATGGAAAATTAAATTAAATAAAGGAAATAATAATACGAACATCTTTTTTAAGAAATATTTAAAAATGTATTTTATATGGCAAGAAATATAATAAGCAAAATAATAATACTACCTAATAATGTCGAAGTACAGCATGCCAGAGTAGACTATGTCGAAATTGACTCATGTCGGACTAGCATACGAGGGTCATTCAATAAATACTTAGCCTACAAAAAGTAAACGAAAATTTTGGAAAAGTGGCAATTTATTTTTCAACAGTCTCCTTTTAGTTCGATACACTTAGCCCAGCGATGCTCCAACTTTTTTAACCCGTCCGAAAAATAGTTTTTGTCAAACTCTGCAAAATAGGCCTCCGTGGCGGCGATGACCTCCTCATTCGATCCATATCTATTCCCGGCGAGTGATTTTTTCAGATTAGGAAACAGAAAGAAGTCACAAGGGGCCAAATCTGGAGAATACGGTGGATGGGGCAACAATTCGTAGCGTAATTCGACCAATTTGGCCATGGCAACGGCAGACGTGTGAACCGGTGCGTTGTCGTGGTGAAACAGCACATTTTTCTTCGCCAGATGGGGTCGTTTTTTTCTTTAATTCGGCGTCCAATCGGCCCAATAAATCGGCATAGTAAAGCCCTGTAATTGTTTTACCCTTCTCGAGGTAATCGATGTAGATCACACCTTGTGAATCCCAGAAAACGGTGGCCATAACTTTTCCGGCCGATTTTACAGTTTTCGCCTTCTTTGGAGCACGTTCCCCGGTCTGGATCCATTGTTTTGATTGCTTCTTGGTCTCTGGTGTGTACCAGTGGATCCAGGTTTCATCGACGGTCACAAAACGACGCAAAAACTCCGCTGGATTCCGCTTAAACAGCGCCAAACACGTCTCCGATGTGGTCTCACGATTGCACTTGTTTTCTGGTGTGAGGAAACGCGGCACCCATCGCGCCGACAGCTTTCTCATGCCGAGTTCCTCGTGAAGAATATGATGCACTGTTCCTTCTGAAATGCCTACAGTCTCAGCTAGCTCCCGAACCTTCAATCGGCGATCTGCCAATACGAAATCATGGATTTTTTTAATGTTTTCCTCTGTAGCAGCTGTTTTCGGTGCACCTGGACTTGGTTCATCAAAAACCGACGTACGGCCACGTGCAAACTCGTTGAACCAATTCTTGACGGTGGCCATCGATGGAGAAGAGTCACCGTACACAGCATCCAAGCGCTCTTTGATTTCGATGCGCGTTTTCCCTTCCAAAAATAGGAATCGAATCACCGAACGATATTGCTCTTTTTCCATTTTTGTAAAACCGATCGACACGTTCGCTTCCATAAGTTGTCAAATTAAAACAAATGAAGGGATTAGAATGAAAATTTGAAAAAAGAATTAAAAAAGAATGTGCTACACTGTGGTAAAACTCTTTTGAAACTACAGCGCCCTCTGGCGATGAGGCTAGGTACTTATTGAATGCACCTCGTAGTTGTCGAAGAAATATGTGGTCGAAGTTGCATCGTTTCCTAGTTAAGTCATGTTGAAGAAACGCTTTGTCAGAGTACAGTAGTATAGGACTTAAGTATTGTCGAAATAAGACATATTAAACTTAAGTATTGTCGAAATTAAGACGTATCTGAGTTCCAGATTGTCGAGGTTTGGTCCCATAGTAAAAGTTGTTCATAACGATGAGTACAATGACCCCTTATAAGGTTGATGGTGTTTAAAATTACACCCTGTATATTATATATATATAATATTCTCATAAATTGCAAAACACACATCAAAAATACACATAATCCAGTAAGCGATAAGGCCGCCCATTGTATATTTTGTAGTGTATAATTTTTATAATGTGTAATCTGGTGTACAATAAAGTATATAAATAAATAAATATAATTCCATATAGTATTAGTAATAACGACTTAAAAACTATGTTAGTAAAACTTCAAAACTAACGCAACAATAACTAATAGCTACGTGGCTCAACACATGTTGGGACGTGCCTCCGCACCCAGAGCCTAAAAAAGGGGTCTCCACCTTGTCATAAATAATGTTTTTAGGATGCTGTTGGAGCTTCCACGCAACCTTTATAACCTGAGCAACACGCTGCAATGGTGTTCCACTTACAGTCACAGGACGAACTTTACCTAACGACAGATGTTTGCTATTGAGAACCAACATTTGCGATTTCTTGACGTCGTATGTAAGCAATTTCCGGAGTGCACTGATTGATGGGCTCCGCAGCACCATATAACTCATAATTCAGACTGTTAACCATAACAGCATCTATTGCACAACCGACACTTGTTCTGCTGAGCTTATCATCATGTTAAAATGAAGTGATTATAAATGAAGTTATTATTAGTTATTAGTGGTCTTGTCGTGCTATTTTTAACCTAGAGTAAGTACTTAAGATTACAAATGACATATAATTTAACATTATCGAACAGGTGAAAAAACATGTAATTGTAGAATGAATATTAACTGTGCTGTCAACTTTCATTTCCAGCTCATTAAATTTCTTCATAATCTAACAAAATTCAGACCGCAATCCGTAATGACTGAATGGTTCATTGAAAAAAATTACGGGCAAGACGTGACATTTGGACGGGCAAAATGTATGGAACAGCTGATTTTTTGTATTTATGGTAACAGTTTGCGTGTCGTCTCACGTCTATACATCCTGTATTAGGAACGGAAAATCTGTTTTGTTATGATGAAAAAAAAAAAGAAGAAAATAAAATCTGTCTTACCTTCTAGCACCAACCGCATGCAAAGCATACAATATTCTATCATAGTTACTGTTCGACATCTCTGTAGGCAAAATATGTCTAGCGGTATTCCCCGCATTGTTCTTCGCTTCCAAATCCGCACCAAATACAACCAACGCTTGGACTATGGCGATATTCGTTTGTTTCACAGCCAAGTGCAACGGTGTGTTGCCTTCGTTGTCTCCAATGGAGTGTTCGGCACCTCTTGATAGTAAGGCTATTGCACACTCTAAACGGCCACGTAATACCATTATGTGTAGGGCTGTTCTCCCATCGAAGTTGAGGGCGTTTATATCACAGTTTTTCTCCACTAAAGCCTCGATGACTTCACGGGATATTGCCCAGTGTATGGGTGTGCCTCCGTGCTTCATGTCTTGTTGGTACAATTTGGGCTGGTGGTCGTGTAGGAGGTCACCTACTATGCCTGGAATTAAGAGTAACAATACTAAAATTATTCTCAAGGATTTGTAAACAGGGTTATTTAAATTAGTTGGCGAAACTTCACAGACAGATTATTTTTTTGGCTGTCGTTAATGTAATCGTCTGTGTATTTGCCCAATTAATTAAAATTAAATTTTATAAGGTATAATTGAAAAGATAAATAGTTTTAAGCAAAACTCCTATAAATATGACATAGGTGATTTTGGTATGGGCGGGACTCAAAGTAAACATGTAGAATAAATCGAAACATGGTCATTTCATGTTTCTATTGCACCACGTTGGTCTAAAACCCTCTCGAAATAGTACGATCAGGTAACAAATAATACTTCACTAATTAAAGACCTGAGCTGATGCATTCTGCCAGTGATCCTTGTTTGATACATGACTCTGCTGCTTATTAAATAAATAGTAAAATAAAGACAGTTTATTTATAAACGTTGCGTTGCGTAACGTTAAGTAATGAATAACGTCTCTTTACCATACATTTTAAACGTTTAAACTAGACATGGGTCGGTATGCGAATTCGTAATACTGAAACTATTTATTGGTATGATTACCAATACCAGGTATTTAAACTATTTATTTTAATCTGTAACCATGTACCTATTGGTTATACTGGTCTCGAGGATATTATGGAGGAATATTTGAACGTTTGGTCGGTATTAAAAAAAGGTTGAACTAAACATTTTTGTTTACAGTTTGAGTAAATGAACTTTTCTTCATACTTCATCCAGGCTTAGGACTGGCTACAAATTAGTTTAGCATTGATTTCCAGTTCAGTTCCATTTCGGCAGCGCTCGGCTCGGTCCGCCCGTGGACCGTATCGGTGTTCTATCGGGTGTTGTCGCTAGTACTCGGTAATTCGTTATCGCGTATCAAGCCAATAAATAGTGTTACGCAATACATAGTTATTCTGGAAGCCAATACCATATTTATGGTATTACGCCAATACATAGTTATTGAAACTATTTATGGTATATAAATATACCACCCATCTCTAGTTAAAATGTCTCTTAACTTTAAGCAACGTTTATAAACAAAGGCGTATATCTACCTGACAGCATTGTTGAAGATTTCTGAATAACCGTCACGCTGCCTTCGGCGCAAGCTAGAAATAATCAAGCACAAACAAGGCGTTAAAGCATAATGCAACTACAACACAGTGGTTCAACAAAGCCGCACCCGTTATACCGCAAGCAGCCATATGTTTTAACGTTATATGTATAGAGGCATGAGGAACTCACACATGAGGGTGTAAAGTTCACTCTATCCTCTATAGAAAAGGGAGGATCCTCCGACCAGACGGGTGTTGTGTCTGGTGGGCAACTGCCCGACGGTTGATGTCGGGACGTTGTATATATCCTAGTTGCGCGGTATACTCTGCTTGCGCGATACAGGCTTTTGCTTGACGTCAGTGTGTTGCGTAGTTCGCATGTGGCGATGTAGATGCCGCTACATTTACATTAAGCAGTAAGTTTAGCGTAAGGTATGGGGCTATCCCTTAATTACGTCACACAAATTTCTTGATTTTTGGATTACCCGTCCTTGTCACAGATGGTCATATTTGTGTGACCCCCCGTCTCCTGGAGTAACGTCACTTATTCTGCAATTTTAAGTTAAACTTTATAACAATAATGATAAGAGTTGGTAAAAGTAAGTTTAATATTACTAGATTTATACATGTGACGTCACAAAGCTTACAACTCACATGATCACATGATGTTACACTTTTTTGAGGCCCTCCCTCCCTTGTGACGTTATTTAGGGATAGCCCATAAGAAAGGATGAGGAATTTAATGTATACTGCATTAGAAAAGACATACAAGTTAACCAAAACCAATCAAGTAAGCAAGAATAAGGGTACTTTAGTTAAAGACATAAACTGGTACCTGCGAATGTGTTCGTAAATCGTAGATTTCTGAGCAGCCGTCAAGCTGATATCCCCTGACTAAAACTCACCGCCACACATAAATAAACTATTATATTAAAGTCGATAAATGAAATGGTGGAGCACCTTTAATTGCATTACATCACGGTATGGTTTATGGATGCTTGCGCATTTAAAACGTTTTGATTGATACATTGGTGCTGCTAAATCTGTTCATATAACAAAACAATAACGAATTTTGTCTGTTTGTCTGGATATATGTTCCGGATTGGCGCAAAAACGGTGTTAGTTACACGAAATAGTTACTATTATATTTTTTTAGTTCGAAAAATTTTTAAGGCGCTGACAAGAGGCAAATGACCTAAATAGGCTGGTCTTAAGAAAAAGTATTTAATCCAAGTTATAAACAGACAAAAATTCTAAAAAACTATATTTTCGGCATCAGACTCGTTCCCACACCTCGTAGCATTTTTTTTTTTTCAAAAACATTTATTATACAGTTTTACTTCGTTACTTATATTTGTAGATTATAGACCAGACAGGTATACCTGAGAGCATGGGTGAAGATTTCTGAAGAGCCGTCCTGCTGCTATCGGCGTATGCTAGAAATAATCAAGCACAAACAAAGCGTTAAAGCATAGTGCAACTACATTACAGTGGTTCAACAAAGCAGCACCAGTTCCACTACTGCAAGGAGCAGGGGTCTACTCTCTAAGTCCGTCTACGAATATACGGGCCCGTCCGAAAGTAATAGATCCGTCCAAACAAGCGACAAATTCATTTTTTCTGACGGGCAAATACACATCGGGATTAAGGACAACTGTCAAATCATGTTGTCATTCTGAGTTCGGGCCCCAAACTAAACTTATGTCCGTAACTGATGCGGTGTAGGATATGCCCGTAACTTTGGCCGAAACTACTGAATTCGTGATAAGGGAGCAGACCCCCTGTGGTTTTAGCGTAAGGTACATAGATTGCATTTAGGTCCAATACCGAATAAGAACGCTGATGTAAACCGCAGCAGCAATACCACCCAATCGCTTTGATAGATCGCAGAGACACGACTGGATTCTATGTATAGCTGAACAATTTTCTCTTGGCCCGTGGCCATAATCGGCACTAACACCGCCATCTTGTTTTTAAGGTTCCGTACGTCAGAATAAGAGAACCCTTATGGAATCATTCGTATGTCTGTCTGTCTGTCCGTCAGTCAGTCACAGCCAATTTTCTCCGAATATACTGGATCGATGCAGTTGAAACTTGGTACACATATGAATTTCTGAGACCCAAACACTGACGTATAACGCAAATAAATGGATTTTGACTATGAGGGTCACTTTTGGGGGAAAAATAGAAAATTAAAAACAAAGTTTTGCAAACTGTACCGTGTGACGTATCAAATGAAAAGGCTTTTGTGTGGGTCTCAACTATATATTATATTATTTTTAATAACTTTAAAATAAATAGTTTTAAAGTTATTTAAGAAAATAGATGAAATTTGACCATTCCCCCACTTATCCCCGAAACTAATGAGACTAAAATTTTGAATAAAACACAGATAATTGTTCTTTACTTATAGATTAGGTACAGGAAAACCTATAAGTCTATGGTGTTCAAATAGCATGTTAAATCTCCCAATGTTGTGCATAGAAACTTACATTTGGAGATGGAATGTACTGGAGAGCATGTTTTTCAACTACAATGTACAATTTGTTCTTAAAGGGATAAAAAACATGGTAGATAACATATTCATTGTACGGAACCCTCACACTACTTGTCCGGTTTTTTTCAATACATTTCCCTAAACGATTGCCTAGTGTGGGTCTATGAAAGGACTTCCATAGATAGGGCAACACTGCCGCCTGTTGCCGTTTTCATCAGGGTATTTGACTACTATCAAAATAAAACATTAATTAATACTTATTTTA
Source organism: Atethmia centrago (assembly GCA_905333075.3). Lineage (NCBI taxonomy): Eukaryota > Metazoa > Arthropoda > Insecta > Lepidoptera > Noctuidae > Atethmia > Atethmia centrago. The sequence continues at coordinate 22,382,335 of HG995384.1, forward strand.
AATATGTTAATAAAAAGAGACGTTCTATGAAAAAACAAAGAAAATCAGTGGAAAAATGGAGAAGTTATAAGCTTTTGAAATTATTCTTCTATCCTTGTCACGCAAAACGATCATTGTACGGAATGGCGCGAAGTTGCTATGGCTCTCCTGTGTTGTGACGTTAGATGCTAGGAGTGCTGTTTCTGTCTAGCATAGGCTAACGCAAACAACTTCGTCTTTTTTATATTATTTTTTTTTTTTTACTGTTGCTTATCTTTTTCTAGGATTCGAAAAATCTAATTTAAAAAGAACAGTCAAAGTCGTACGTTTAAGCAGCGAGTTAAAAAAAAAAGTGCGCTACTTCGAATTTGTCTAAATGTAAGGTTAGTTTATATAAAAGGCAGTTTATATAAAATACCTTATCTTTTCTTAAAAAGATAAGGTATTTTATATAAACTGCATTAGAAAAGAAGCAATAAAGTTAACCAAAACCAACCAAACAAGAACGTGCGAACGAACTTTACAAACAAACAAACAAAGTCACGCCTTCTTCCCATGGGGTAGGCAGAAACTACAGAACGCCACCTGCTGCGATCCTTACATACTACTACTGGTACTTTAGTTATAAACCAACAAACTTTTACCTGCGGATGTTTTCGTAAATCGTTGATTTCTGAGCTCACACACTAAATAAAGTTTGTACAGTAGAGGAATTGAAAGGTTGAGCACCCTATAGCTACAGTACGACACAGTTTAATTATGTTGCTAACGGATGTATTGCTCAGCCAACCGCACATCAGTAGTAACATTTGCGCACCAAAAACCGCTCTTAATCGACATAAAGGCGCTGTCAATGTCAACTTTATACCACTGAAGTGCGGTTGACGATACCTGCGCAGTCTACAGGTTTTGTTTGATACATGGAGCTGCTGCTAAATAAATAAATATCATAGGCTATCTACCTGACAGCATAGATGCAGATTTCTGAAGAACGGTCATGCTGCCTTCGGCACGAACTAGAAAGAATCAAGCACACACAAAGCGTTAAAGCATAGTGCAACTTCTAGACAGTGGGTCAACGATTGACTGCTTCATAAATCAGTTTCCGTTGGACTACTGCAAAGAGTTGGACTGCGGTATTAGCGTGTATGTTGAAGGAAAAAGTGCACAACTACAAAGTGTACTAACTGTACAAGTGCAAACAGGTAAGAGGTAAAGTTACAAGGAGTGCGATACAAAAGAAGAAATAAAGTTAACCAAAACCAAAAAGTAAGCAGGCACAAGATATTTTGTTGTTATATACACAAAAACATTACCTGTGGATGGACAACGCCTGACTTTAGCTCACTGCCTCACATTCAGTCGTACGTACAGTCGAGGAATGAAAAGGTTGAGCAGCCTTAGGTAATTTTGTTTACTCCTTACCCTATCTTTCCGCGAGTGTTAAGTAAAAAAAAACACTGTGATATTACTTTCATTATACCTGGTAGTAAGCTAGTAGATCTCTTAGCGGCCGTCAGGTTGACGTCGGCGCCGGCTAACATAAGTGCGCGCACGCAGTCCGGTGCGTCTGCCAGACATGCTGTGTGTAGCGGGGTGTAGCCCTGCTTGTTGTAAACATTCAGGGATGTAGGACTCTTGCTAGCTAACGCCTGGAACAAGCAAAGCTTAATTTGGATCATGAATGAATTGGGCAATGGGGACAGATGCTGCAAATTATGAAATTATTACTGTTTAATTTTAAAGACACAAAGCAATGCAATGTTTGTGGTCTCAATATATATATTAGTCTATGGTCTGTGGTTCCTGGCCCTAACATCAAGCATTGGACAACATTGTTAATATAATGGTTTAAATACGAGGCATTTGGCTACTTTTTATGTGTTTATTTTATGTAATCTTTTTTGCAATGTGCGATTTGTTTGTGCAGAATAAACATTTTTTTCTTTCTTTTCTTTTCTTTTACAAAGCCACTTACATAAGAACCATGTTTCTAAGGTAAAATTATAAATATTAAATTAGTTACAATCGTCACTGCATCAATAATTATGAAACACCCATCCAATGTATTTAGTTTTTAGGAAGGGTTCAATATTGAGCTAGTTGAGTTTTTTATACACTGTCTTATTGTTTTCCTTCAAATGGTAACATTTCTTGCCCAACTTGGTTCTCTGTTTTCTTTAAAAGACGGTTTGAATAAAAGCGACTTTTATTTCACCGTGACAGTTCCAACAATCTTATTCAACCACAATTTTTATAATCAACAACAACAATCAGAACACACACCAAGACAATAAATCTCGATGAGTCTAAACTTTCCAAGGGAAATCCATGGACATTTTCCCCGCAAAGAAATAAAAACAAACAATAAAATTAATCTAACACGAGGGCGACGCTGAAAGTTTTTAGAGCTGGCCACTTGTAAACGATTTAATAAAAAAAATTTGAAAACTCTTTGTCAATATTAGTATTTTATTATTTTGTCAATTGTTTACGATTTCGCGGCAAATTGAAAATTGACTGTGTCACGTCAGCATGAATTTAACGCGAGAAAATTTTCGTACAATGATTTTTTATGACTTTCGATGTCACTTAAGTCAACAAGAAAGTTATGATAGACTTCGATTGGCCTTTCACGATGAAACCCCATCTCGTGCCACTGTTTACAACTGATTTAATGAGTTTATACGTGGTCGCACTAATCTCACCGATGATCTGCGTGAGGGACGGCCTTTTACGGCGACGACTGAAGATAACATCCGTGTTGTGCGGCGTGATAAGTCACTCTTTTGTCAGTCTCTAACAAAAGAGTGACTTATCAGCAGATTCGGACAAGCTTAGGCATCGGTATGAGTCAAGTGCACAAATCCTCCATGAACATTTAGCGGTCAGGAAGGTTTGTGCCCGGTGGATACCTCAATTTGACAGAGGCCCAAAAACTCCGTCGGGTTGATTGGTGTCGTGAAATGGTTCAAAGATTTAACGGAGGTGACTCAAATGCTGTGTTCGACATACTTAAGGGTGACGATTTATTGTTATGTTCCTGAAACTAAGAGACAGTCTGCTGTCTGGGTGTTTCCTTCCGAGGAGATGCCAATTAAAGTGAAGAGTGGTCGAAGCGTGGGAAAAAAGATGGTGGCATCGTTCTTTGGAAGAACAGGTCATTACACAACAATTGTTTTAGAGGATCGAAAAAGAGTTACTGCAGAGTAGTACGCTAACAATTGCTTGCCAATTATCTTGGAAAAAGTTCGGGAGAAACGACCTCGCAGCAGGATCCTCCTTCACCACGACAACGCCTCGTTGCACACCGCCAAACAATCGACTACTTGGCGACGTCAGACGTGGAATTACTGGGTCAACCGCCCTATAGCCCCGACCTCGCACCTTGCGATTTATATTTATTTGCGAAAATAAAAGAAAAACTTCGAGGAAAACGTTTTATGGACGCTCAGGAAGCAGTGGCTGCTTTTCAAAATGCCGTTGAAGAGATCCCAGACAGATAAGGACGAGTCGGTAAAGTGCTTTTCTCAATGGTCCCATCGGATGCAGTGATGTATTGATGTAAATGGACACTATTTTGAAAGATATAATGAAAATAACTTGCTTGTGGTCACCCTCGTAGTCATGGGTTTCTGAAAACGATGCATGAACTTATTCTAAATCATTGTCGAAGTTTGTGGATAAAAAAAAACTGGCTTCCTGAAAAAAAGAGTATAAAACTTTAATTAATTATCGTTTACGTACCAACAGTATTTAACATCAAAGGTCAATTTTTATAAATATCATCTGAAATGATAACAATGACCGCAAATAATTACGAGTGTTTCGCTGCTAAGGATAATTAAAGGGTACTTGTTTTGTACACGCAACTCATGCAACTGGTTTAAAAGCACAAAACAAGAATGTAGCATAAATCATTAAACTGGTCCCAGAGCATCCCGAAGAGGCTACAAAGATAACGGAATTGTTAAAGCCAAAGAAAACTGTGCATATATATTCTGCAGATAAAGCTTTAGATATTTTAACCTCATTGAAGCTTTCGAAGTGGCAGCATTTCACATCAAGATGTTGTGCAAAAGAGGAAGGAATACCACTGTATCCTTCTTATACTGCTATCTTTGAAGCGAAGGACTGCTACTCCTCAAAAGATACCATAGACACATCACGGAAAGGGGTTAAACTAAAGATCCAAGCAATTTTGGACAAAAGGCTTGGAAAATTCCTACGTGTGGAATCTTCGCTGGGTGGCAAAGAGTTAAATGCAAGTGGGGCTTTGATGGTGCTTCAGGGCAAAGTTTGTATAAGCAAACTATGGCAGAAGAAGACGATTCTAGTATTTCTGTGTTCTTTTGTGTCTCTGCGCTTAGTTTAGGGCGAAGAAAAGGTATGGGAGAATCCCAAGCCATCTTTCACAATGTTCTGGAGACCAGTATATTTTAAGTATTCCAACGAAAAATAGTTGAACATAGTGGAAGAACAAGCTCTGATTAAGGCTGGGATTGTAGCACTGCAGCCTCCTATATCTTATGGGAAGCCATGCTGTTAAGCACTTCATGCTACCATGATACGATGACAGAATCACTTCGCTGCTATCAAATACCTCAACGCAGACTTGTGATATATGTGAAGCTACTCCTTCGGAAATGAATAAGTTGGAGAAGATCTCAGTTTTCAAAAATTTTATAAATTTAACAATATAATATTCTTTTTATTCATTTTAGTTATTTTAAAGTTATAACTTTAGAATCTTTTTTTTAAGTAATATTATTCATGTATACCTCTTTTATGTACTTTTACACAGTCAAGTACTTTTGTTTTGTTTCAGGTTCGGGACTACATATGATGGGATTACAGCTAGGAATAGCAAAAACTGCGGCTATCACAGGATTGGACGCGAGTTATTTGATAATTTCCCACCCAAAAAAAAAGTAAGTAATCAGTAAGGACTGTTTATGAAGAGACAGGACTGACAAGCATAAATACTTGGTGTGTGTGTGATGATGAATGTGATTTTGAGTTATACACACGCCAAGTATTTGTGCTTTGCAGTCCTGTCTCTGTTATACAACTCTAAATCACATTGGGATCAACTTTTGGAACATTGTCTTATCTCAGTTAGAAATATTGAAACTCAAAGTACAATAATCACGGACCATTTATCGAGAGAGTGAAAGAGAGAGAGAGTATTCAATACTATCATGTTATCGATGACACATTGTTATTATTCATATCTATCTAATACTTTCATATCTGCATTAATGTTTTGTATTTATATGTGGACATGTTTTATCTAACTGTGCAAGTTGTGCATACAAATGTCGTGTGATTCCTAATTACGCCTTTGACACAATTATGTTATTAATTTCAATAAATATAGTATACACTCGCATGGATTTATTGGTCGATTCGCACGAATTTAATCGCCCAAACCGGGCGAATAGTACCACAAATAATATTATTTTTTTCTGTAGGCGAATCGCACGAACTTAATTTATTTGTGAGCGAATCGAGTTGAATCGGCAACTCCAGAAATATGTATTAGGCACACAAAATATTTTCTTTTGTATTTACTAATAAACATTTGCTGAATCCATACTAATATAAAAAATTCGAAAGTAACTTTGTCTGTTTCTCTGTATGATACCTTTTCACGCCTAAGCCACTGAATGGATTTCGACAAAATTTGCCAAGGAGATAGATGGCATCCTGGAGAAGGACATAGGTTACTTTTTGTCGCAAAAATAATCCTAAAGGGGGTGATATAGGGGATGAAAGTTTGTATGGAGAACTCTGCATTTCTTAAGTTATATGAACATTCTAATTTATGCTTTTGATAAGAAATAAAAAAGTGTTTGTTTCAGCGTTTTTGTAAAATCATCCCCCAAGGGCGTAAGATAGGGGATGATTTTAAAATTCACATGATTATTAAAATTATTGTGTACCTCTTTTTAAGATATTTAAAGATTTTTAAATATAGTCAGAGTCCTTACCTTGAGGTAATATTTATTTTAGTATTTATTTAATTAAAATTCGTCCAACCGCTTAAAAGTTATAGCTAATATGTAGATATTGCGTGGTCAATGGTGGCGCTATAGTATTTAAAATTAATGGTGATAATATTAAAATGAATTATTATTAAGTTAGACGAATTATAATATTATATCGAATTATAAAAACATGTTTAATAAAAAAGTACAAGATTATTTACATTTATTATCTGTCTATCGGTCTATTACCCTTTCACAGCTAAATTGGTTTGGATGATAGGACATGACCTGGGTATATACTATAGGATACTTATCCCGGTAGCACGTATCAGTGGGATAATTTCCGACCTCCACGCGGGCGAACTCGCAGGAAAATCTAGTAAAATATAAATTTGTACAAAAATAATTGTTAAATGTAGTTTCTAGTGTACATTTTCATAACTTTTTTGCATCTAGTTCTAAATGTGCCAATTGCCTAATACGTATTTCTGGAGTTGTCGATTCGCCCACTAATAAATTAATTTTGTGCGAATAGCCTACAGAAAAAAACATATTATTTAAAAGTGTCAATCTGCCCGTTTCGGGCGAGTAAATTCGTGCGAATCAACCAATAAGCCATTTGCATAGCAACGGTGCAAACATTTTTACTAAGACACATTCGCACAGGAACAGCTTGGAGTCTGGATTTGTGCTCTCTTGATGACAATAGGGTCGTCCACTATTACATAGTTTAAACATGACTGGCGAAATAAGGGTGTACTTACTATACACCTCTGACTACCCTTTCAGGAAATTCAGACGTGATGGTATGTTTTGTTATTCGCGCAAAAATGGTCGTTGTATGATTAGATGAGACCTGTGTCCAGCAATGTCTCTCGGCTGAAACTATGAAGATGATGACGAAAGAGAATAAAGTTAATTATTGTTTATTCACGTGTTAAGTGGCTAAACACACTATGCCGAAGTTACGCGACCGAAGTTCGGCGGCTGATTTTATGTTCCGACGTATTCGGCTGATATGACACACCATAAGTGCCGAACTTACGCGGCAGAAATTCAGTTCCGCAACTTTGTGTGTGTATTCAGTGTCTCGAGCGCTGTCGTGGCGTTGTGTCGTGTTATCTACACAGTTGGACAACTTTTTTTGAACCGAACTGCGGTAGCGTATAATGTGTGCTCACAGAATAAGTTGCCGCTGAACTTACGCCCGACCGAAGTCAGGCTGTACGCTATGACGCGACGTAATTTAGGCATAGTGTGTCGTCAGTTATTCAAATAGCATTGCAGGCGTAATTGTGCTGAACTTCGGTCGCGTAACTTCGGCATACTGTGTTTAGACACTAACTTTTGACTGGCGACAATGCTTCTAGATAAACTAATGAATAAGGGATCTTTGTAGAACGAAACTAGACGTGCAACCTCGAAATAAGTGAGTGTAAACAATAATTATCAAGCTTTAAAAGAACTTCGATCAATAGTAAATGCTCTGCTCCACAGCAGTCTACAGCTGGCTAACATACGCATGTAAACTTAGCTTTGCTTTGTATACAGATGTACGAGTGTGGGACAAAAAGTTCGCGGAATGAAGAGGTTAGAGGAAAGGAGGGTAGTTATTTTTACCTATCACTACTTGTTGACTCAATACAATCATAATAACAAAGTTTCACCCCAATCGGTTCAGTGACCTTTGAGATATCGCTGGATAAACAAGGAAATCGGGAAGAGAATGCTCACAGCGCTTCAATAACAGCAGCGCGTCGAGTATTCGCGCGAGCTGTGTAGTGAAAAGAGGGATGAGATTATGAACCTAATTGTGGCTGGAGATGAAACTTGGATTCATCATTATGAACCTGAGTCAAAGTAGGAGTCAATGGAGTGACACAAAAAACCGGCGCAGCACTGCCTAAGAAGTTTAACCCTTTGACCGCCACGTCAAAAATGCAAAAACGTGCCCTCGGCGCCAAACTACTAATTATTCTATATAAATCTGTCATGTAGTCATGACCATGGCGTGCTGGGCACATTTTGGTTTGTCATCTATACATGACTGTGGCGGTCAAAAGGTTAAGGTGTCACAATCGGCCGGAAAGATAATGGCTACAGTTTTTTTGGGATTCCGAGGGGATTTTATTGATCAATTATAAAGATGAAGGTGTCAATATCACGGGAAAATACTACGCTACACTACTAGAAAAAAACAAAAGAATTAAAGACAAGAGAAGGGGAAAATGGTCTCGAGGTGTGCGTGGTTTTGCACGACAACGCAACCGTTCACGAGAATCATGTTGCGATGGCTGCCTTACACAAGTGCGGCTTCGGAAAGGTGAACAGCAGATTTCGTACAGCTTACTTTTTTGTTGTTTTGTTATAGAATTTGTACCATATATTAAGGCAACTAAGCCATTTCTTTTCATGTAAGTGTACTATTTTTAGAAGTTCGGATTAATTAATAATGTTTAAAAAAAGATTTTAATTACTACACGTAATTTAGTCGTAAACTAAACGCTGTATGTTGGTATTTAAGCTATGCTCGCCATGACGGTATTACTCGACCTGCCCCCTTCTTAGATGATGTAATTTACGAATTAATGAAATGTAAATAAAATAAATGTACTTAAAAAAACTATTAACTGTATTGTTTTATTTACCTACACTTAAAACCCCATCAGGACTTCATCATTATCAAACTGTTGCAGTCAGCTGCTGGACATAATAGGTATCTCCTAATGCACTCCGCTGAGTAGGTACGATCCTCATCTCAATTTACCTACTTGATAGTAAGTAATATACACTTAGTAATACACTACAAAAATAGCGACAAGCAATCTAGAACTATACTTTATTACAGAAACAATGTTCATGTGCCTTGTAACAATCTACATTGATACACGGAAAAAAGGATCTCTTCAGCGAAGAATATCAATATTCTCAGAAAAATTGTTTCAATCCAAGTAAATATTTTCTTAACGTAAGTAAATGTACTCAGTCCAAGAAAACCTGTTTACTCAAATTAAGAATAATAAATACTTGGTTTTTATTCTTGACTTAAGCAAATATTTTTGATTCGAGACTATAATAATCTTAATTGAAGAAAATATTCTAAGAGAGAAATAATATTCTTAAAATTAAACTTAATTCTTCATATAAGTATAATGTCTTCGAAGAAAACAATAAAACTAAGACAAAATTTTACTTCATTCAAGAATATATTGTTTTCCCCTTATATGAATCAATATTTGTCTTGACCAAAAGGATATTGTCTTAATTTAAGACATCCTTTTCCTAGTACTTAACCTTAAGAAATAAAACTGGTTATAACTTTTAAGTCCCAAGTTTTAAAAATCCAAGAATTTAAAAAGGGCTTGTCTATCGTATTAACTACCAATTAAAACAAAAAATATCCCAAAACACGAAATTTTATTAGCTGTACGAAAGTCCTATACAAGCCTGCCGTTCGCCTTTAAACCACCCTCCCTATAGCCCATATTTGGCCCCTTCTGATTATTATTTGTTCTCAAACATGAAAAAAGAGCTTCGTGGAAAGAAATTTACTGGTGACGAAGAAGTGAAGTCGGCAATTTCTGCTTATTTTGAAGGCCATGACAAATATTTTTATTTCGAAGGTTACACAAATTATTTGAAAGGTCTGAAAAGTGTATAGGGTTAATGGGAAATATTTTAAAAAGGAATAATAATTTCATGATTAATTTCACATCCCTTCCCTTTCATTCCGCGAACTTTTTGACCTCCCCTCGTATTATAGGCTCACGGGCTAGCAAACGAAGTGAACCACGCAGCTTAAGGCGCAGATATATGATTTTAGTGACCTTCATTTATTGCAAGTAAGTTATGCAAAACATATATTTTAAACTAGAACGCTTAGACATCAATTCTACATGTGAATATTTATTTATTGTAGTATAATACTTTATGAAATTAATTCAGAACGTAATGTCTATCCAAAGCATAAAAAACGATATTACCTAATTTCAAACTACTTGATATATTTTCATGACTTTTTATTGTGTGAACAGACTATTTTATTATCTATAATTGAATCTGTGATTATTTTCAAATATTCATATTTTTGTTACTAAAACTAAATATTCCTTATGAAAACGAACGGCGGCGCTGCGTGAGCGAGACGCACATTTGTATGGCCAAGGTCAACGGCGATTACCCGACCCTTAAGTGGGACCTTTCTGTGCACAGGACAGGTCCACTCAATCTGTGTGGTTCTTTCCTCAAAATAAAATTTCAGATACCAATCTACATGATCTTCACTCGATCTGACCAAGATTATGTCTGAACTTTAAAAGAGATTGTGACCTCTGAGTTTGTTTCGACCTTTCTCCTCGGAGTAGTCAGAAAGGAAATGCCGACCTCATCTAGTTTTTAAAATATGATTGACGTATAAAAGTGTTTGTACAAATGCACTTACAGAAATAAAATCATTCGTCATATCCTACGTAGTAGTGGCCGCTCGACATAATGGTGGTCGACACAGCTAAAATCGGGAGTAAATTACTAGATCAATCCTTGTGCTTACCTGTAGTTTAGTTAAAATCAAGGTGTTCCGAAACGTGGACACTTGCCAAATAATTGAAATTCCAATGCATAGCAAACAGAATCCAACATTTCCCGAGTCAAATGTAAGCGGAAACTTCAGTCAATGTCAAATTAGGTTTGTACATCTTCACCGATAGAAATACCTACACATCATACCATTTTACACAAAAATCAACTTTAAACCCGTTGAAACAAAGTTGTTTTTAGAACGACTAAACTTACCGAATAGAGCGTAAAAAAATATTTAAATAGCAATAGAACCTGTACCTTATCAAAAAGAAATAGTTCTAATCCAATGCATATAAAATTTAGAGCCTGCTATAGAGTGAAATTGAATAACACAAACAAAACCAATAATAGAAAAATCAATAACTCACATTAATAATTTCTTTGTTGCTTGCAGCTGCATAATGGAACACCGTGTTTCCTTCAAGGTCGATAACGTCGAGGGAACTGTTCAGACTGACTAGACTTTGGACCATGCGCACATTACATGATTTCACGGCCACCTGAAATAAAAACAAAATGTTCAATCTCAAAACATTTATTCCAATTAAATCATTTACAGGCAAACTAAAACTACATGGAGATTCTTTTTGAATCAAAATATTGTTACTTTCTACTAATATTATAAACGCGAAAGTTTGTGAGTATGTATATATAGATGTTTGTTACTCTTTCACGCAAAAACTACTGAATGGATTTTAATGAAACTTTACAATAATGTAGCTTATACATCAGAATAACACATAGGCTATAATTTATAAAGATATTGTGTGTATTGTCCAAAATATACTGATAAGTGTCAAGTAAGTAGGAAACAATTCTGCCATAATTGATACCATTGATACCTTATTTCTAATTAGGGTAGGTAGGGAAGGTAGGGTAGGTGGGGAAGGTAGGACAGGTATGAAAGGTAGGGTAAACATAGGTATGGCAGTATGTCAAGCTAAGTTCGGAGAAGAACATGGCGATATTTTTAATTGGCTACCATTTATTTAGATTTTTTAAACGTTGATACAGCTTTTATATTATTATTTCAAGCTGTCCATGCATGTATGTCTAAAAGAAAAGGAGATTACATCAACGGTTAAAAAGACTTCCACGAAATTCCTATTTAATATATATAACTGACAATGTGAAACATTTACACATTTTCATGACAGCATGGTGCTGCTTACATAATCAGCCCATATTGTTCCCTCTGTCGGGACACAGGCCTCCTCTCTGTGAGAGGGAGTGGGCCGTAATCCACCACGCGGGCCTAGTGCGGGTTGGTAGATATCACATGTTTTTGATTTTTTGGTTCTAGGACATGCCGGTTTCCTCACGATGTTTTCCTTCACCGTTTTGAGAGCAGTGGTGATGAAATAAATTACACAATGTAAAGCGCCTGTCAGGTTTCGAACCTACGACCTACAACTCTTAAGTCCGTTACCACTGGGCCACCACTGCTCTCTGGTGCTGCTTAATAAAGCAGAAAATTTATGCCTGTTGGTTTTATAGGCCCATGGTCACTACTATCCATTATAATTGGCGTATTGTGGTAACATAAACCAGGTTCGCAAAAAAATCTATTTAAAGTTTAACTTTAAATAGGTTTTTTTAAAGTTTTACTGATACAGCAACGAAAATATTACACGAACAAAACATGACGTCATATTATAATCTCTGTCTACCCTATTTGGGAACACAGGCGTGACGATACAACTGTGTTGTTGATTACTATAAATAAAATTAATTGTAATTGTTTTCGCCTGTTGTGTGTAACGCTATTTACAGTCAGGGAGTAACAGACTGAAAATGACTTTAGGGAATATTCCTTAAAAAAAAAACGCTTTTACCATTATTCATATCATTCCATGAATATTGATGAGTTCTGTTCTACTTTAATAAATATATTAGAGAAAGGTTTTCATTAAGTAAATGAAAATATTTGCCTCCTTTTTTTTATTACTTTTATCAACGGCACAGAATTACTGATAACAGAATAGGAAACAAAAAAAAAAACAAATTATTCAAAAAATAAAAAACCTGACTGCTAAAACACTTAACTGTTTTTTTATTTTTTTAAATAATTTGTTTTATTTCTAGCTTTTTAGTACATTGTTGTATTTAAAAAAAAAAACCTTTCTCTCCCTTTTTTTGTATTTGCAGATGCAATATATATATTTTATATAGCCTATGTCACTCCCACAATTAAGACGAATCTAACGACACCTCTTATGTTAAAATCCATCAAGCCATTTAGGCTACAGAGCGTGCCAAAGAAATAGACATACATACATACATACATACATACATACATATATATATACATACATACTCTCGAAAAACATGACCCTCTTTCTGGGGCAGTCGGGTAACAACATGGCTTACAATGCAATTATACTAAACCATGTAAGGCTGAGTCATCGTAGTTGAACACTTAAGAGGCCTAGAGGAGCTAAATGCAAGTTTTATAACGCCTAAAGTATATGATCCACTGCAGTAAACAAAATCAGAAAAATATATGATATTTTTCAGGATATATCCTAGGTAGATAGTGTGTTGAAAACATAATATAACTAATTTGATATAATAGAAAAAAATCACGAAGTTACCTCTAAAAAAATCTTTTAACGCGTAAAAATCATACTAATATACATGCAATCATTCTGATTTTTTGTCAGATTATTCTACAAGCAAAGTATTAGCATAATAGTGTTTTAATTTTTTGATTTAATCGATGTATTTATTGTAAATCGTATATTCTTATTTCCGAGCATAATCCGTACGCATGTGTGCGTAAACGCCTGTGTACCGACAGTGCCGGCCGAGGCCTGATGCTATATGGACGTGTCGCTCTTTTCGCCGCATTATTTCCGCCCCGATTGTTTAATGTTTTTGTAAAGTTTTGTTTGTGAATTCATTGTTTCATATTTTCTTTGCGTAAATATTTTTATTTTGTGTAGATATAAAATACTTTAAGTTAAAATAGCGTAATAAAGTACTAGTTTGTTATAAAGTTGTATCATTTGTAAAAGAAAAATCAACAAAAAAAGAAAAAAAAAGAAAAAAGAAATGGAATGTCATGGGAAAGAAAGTGAAACCCGTTGCGAGGACTAAAAATTAAAAAAACGTTCATATAAATCAAATGCCGAACTTATGAACGAAATTAAAAGGTAAGATAGAGCATTATATTATTACTAAATATTTATTTTTATAATCATAAAAGTATGAATTTTGGAAACGTCTAAGTAAGTGCAATCAGTTCATATGGTCTGTATTTTCGGTGCCTCTTTCAAATGATACAGTAGCGAATTTAAAAGAAGTGTGGATTTACAGTCTAGAATGCCTGGGTTCAAATCTCAGGGATTGTGTTTTTTATTTGATTTGAATTATTTACTATATTTTGCACTGACTCTAATTTTATATGAAACTGACATTAATTTAATTCATTAATAACATATAAATATTTTATTAATGAATTAAATTCAGGCAAAACATGTTGGTCCGGTAAAATAAATGTTTCCATCTACATGTGCATATTCATGTATCATGTTACACATGTTTGAACAAATAAATTTATCTTTATCTTATTTAAACTACTACGATGTACATATATTTATTAAATACATTTCTATAATTAAGTATATAAATTAAAAAAAACCTTTAAAATCGAATTGTTTTTACAGGAGAAAAACGGTCGAATATATCAACACGGAAGTTATTCCAATACGTAAGTACCTCCACCTTATACAGGGTGGCCCAAAAGTCGTGGATAAAACGCAACTAGGGGTTAGATGGGGTCATCAGCTGCAAAAAGTTGTTCTACGGGAGGTCCTTAAGGTCAACCCCTGCGTTATAATTTATTTTGTGTTTTTTATGAGAAAATTGACTTTTTTTAACTAATTCTTATTTTCTTATATATTCGAAAAAATCTACATCCTGTATCTTTTTTATAATTTTCACTAGATTGGTACTGATGAGTGTTTGCGTTAGACATGCTATTTATGGTTGTTTATTGGGTGTGTTGAAGATAATATTAAGTTCGACGATTTTTTTTTTCCTCAAATCATAACTTTTTATTTACTTCGGACCCCACTGTGAAAAAAAAATACTCTACCGAAAAGTGATCCTGTATTACAAGTTTTGGCGCATATAATAGGGATTCTGAAAAGGTATTACACATGGCTATGCGTGGCTTTGATATCATTCAAGGACGATTATTCGTAGCAAGGCCAATGTTAACCCAACCATAAAACTCGGTTAGGCTTATTTAAAAATAAACTGGAACTAATAGAATTAATGACATCTTTGTCATTAATTCTATTAGTTCCAGTTTATTTTTCTCTGCCTCTCTTTTACACTAACCATTTAATCCTTTGTCAATAAAAGGCCGGTTCGCCCGTCAGTTCTGGTAGCGATATCTTTTCTAGGAAACAAAAGGCAGGGCCAGCCGGGGCGGGGGCCGGGGGATGCGCGTGAGCATGTTTCTCTAGAATGTTTAGTGTTCTTTAGTGACTCGCTTCCTGCCTGTGAGTACGCACGTGTTCTTTTTCTCGGTTTTACGACGACTTGTGATCAGTTTCTTTCCTTTGACCTACGCTTTGTTTTTCGGACTTGTGACAGATTGCCTACCTGTGACCAGTGCTGTGTGAATCGGACTAGATTCGAAATCGGACGGATCGGCTACAAAAGTGGACAGATGGCTGCTGCGAGGAGAGAATACACCCAACGGGAGTATGCAGAAATGCATTACCTGTATGGCTATTGCGGCGGTAATGCCCGGGCTGCTATCAGGGAATATCGCCAACGCTACCCTAAAACGATCACGGTCGTTTTCCGGACTACAGGGTCTTTATGCGCGTACATAATTCGTACATGGAGGGAGTCTTACCCGGTCAGCATGCTCCGAGAGCAGGCAGACCAGTGGTGCAATTTGAAAATGAAGACGAAGTGCTGAGAGAATTACGATTGGATGCTAGTATAAGTCAACGCCAAATATCCCGTAATCTCGGGATTCCAAGATCGACGGTGCAATGTGTCATTAATAGAAGCAAATATCACGCCTACCATGTGCAAAGGGTGCAAGCTTTGCTGCCCGGTGACTGAACCTAGAGTGCGGTTTTGCAGAGAGATGCTAAGATACCACAGAGTGGATCCGCAGTTCTTCAACAAGGTTTTATGGAAGGATGAGTCAACTTTTAGAAGAATGGGAGTATTCAATATCCAGAATCTACATTTTTACTCCAGCGTAAACCCCCATATCATAAGAAATGATCGATTCCAGCATCTGTTTGGTATTAACATGTGGGCTGGTATAATTGGCCAGCAGTTGGTGCTGCATGAAATGCCAGCAAGGCTGAATGGTGCTCAGTATTTACATTTTTTGCAAAATAATTTAAACCATATTCTTAACGAAGCTGAAGTTCCAGTAGAAAGAATAGCAGAAATATGGCTGCAACATGATGGCGCCCCACCTCACTACGCTCGAGCAGTTAGAGATCATTTGAACGAGCGCTTCCCCAACCGGTGGATTTGTCGAGGCGGACATATTACGTGGCCACCCCGGTCGCCCGATTTAAATCCATTAGATTTTTTTTATTTGGGGCTATTTTAAAGAAATAGTTTACCAAGGAGAGAACAATAGCGAACAAGAACTACGACAAAAGCTCGAATTTGCTAGGGTACAAGTTACTAACAATATAGGTGCATTCCGTAGGTTACGTAGGAATTTTATTAGACGGTGCAGATTATGTATTATGGTCAGAGGCAGGAATTTTGAGAATTTATTGTAAAATGTTTTGCTTTAAAACAATTATTTCACAATCGTTGTTTTGTTTTTTCGTCCTAGAAAGATATTAGAGCCACTCATGGCCATGTGTAATACCTTTTCAGAATCCCTATTAAATGCGCCAAAACTTGTAATACAGGGTCACTTTTCGGTAGAGTATTTTTTTTTCACAGTGGGGTCCGAAGTAAATAAAAAGTTATGATTTGAGAAAAAAAATCGTTAAACTTAATATTATCTTCAACACACCCAATAAACAACATGCAAGCATGTCTACAAGCATGTCTAACGCAAGGACTCATCAGTACCAATCTAGTGAAAATTATAAAAAAGATACAGGATGTAGATTTTTTCGAATTTTAATAAGAATTAGTTAAAAAAAGTCAATTTTCTCATAAAAACACAAAATAAATTATAACTCTGCAGGGGTTGACCTTAAGGACCTCCCGTAGAACAACTTTTTGCAGCTGATGACCCCATCCAACCCCTAGTTGCGTTTGATCCTCGACTTTTTGGCCACCCTGTATAAGCTATAATAACAATAAATAGAAGCTAAAAATACCAAATGTTTTTGTTTTTTTTTTTCAGAAAACGACCTCAGCTTATTTGATAATAGGCATGACGAAATAACTGGTTCATCTGAAAATTGCGATGTTATTTGTCACAAGTAAGAATTTAAATTAATGAATATTATAGAAAACTTAAATTATTATTCAAGAAGATTTTTCCGCAAACACATTTTACTCAGATTGATTACTTAGAATTCTTTTAGGTTTAATATTTCAATGTATTATACGAATAAAAATGTATTTTATCTATCAAGAAATTATATTTGTATTCATTTCTTTTTCAGATGGAAAACTATAGGTACTCCTGAAAAGAACATCCAAATTGGACATAGGATTATTAACGTTTACCACGTTTTGGAAAAGTTATATGAGATCTCAAATCACGGACCATTAGATAGAAACCTAACAAAAAGCTTGAAATTAAATTTCACATAACGTTAACCTGAAAAAGAGCGTAAAACTTTGTATTTTTTTTGTAATAAAAATGTTTTTAGTTTAATTGAATCAGTTTTATTTAAAAATAGCTGTTCCCGCGATCCAGGATGAAAAGTAGCCTATGTCCTTCTCCAGATCATGGTCTGCCCATGTCCCAAATTTGATCTAAGTCCGTTTAGCTGTTTCAGCGTGAAAGCATAAGAAACAAAACTCACTTTCGCATTTATAATATTAGTTAGGAACGCATACTTAATTTTTCAAGTATCACATAAAACAAATAAAAATAATTTCATTGTCCTATTTATTTTTTGTTAGATCTATACTATCGCGCTAAACGCGCAAACTGTAAGAACTTGCGCGTCGTTGCTGCGCCATCTATTAGAATACACGGGCGTAACCTCGCTATGCCGTTAGTTATATCGGCGTCGTCGTTAGATGGCGTTCACGTCGATTGTGTAAATGTGTGCGTGCGTTTTTCAAGGACACTTAGGTCTTGTAGTCCTCTTAACTTCGCATCATTGAGACTGAACTGACCTTTAGACGCTTAGGAGAATAACTACTTACATATACTGAGAACTAAAACCAATTTTATTTACTTGACCCTTTTATGACACAATTTTTACAGTGTTTTCCGAAACCCACTTGACCTCCTTAGTCGCCTTGGAAAACAACAAAATAACTTTTAACTTACAAGTACAAATTACTCAGCAAATTATTTGCCTCCTATTAGTAATGAAAAATCAATAAAGATTTTAACCTATTTGACCACAAGTCCAAGAATCAGACCCAATTAATTGATTAATTGATTTTCCTCAGTTGTCAGGGAAATCAAGTACTTATTATTTATTCACATTGTTTAATAACACTTTTCTGGAACTGTAGGAAAAAAATAATTGCTAACATAAGAACTCAAATATACAACATCAAATAAAATTATCTGGCGAAACTTCACACTTCAGAGATGTGTTCCCACAATTATTATTTTTTTAGCTTGTATCCCACTTCTGGGCCTTCCCTTTTCCCTTCCAAAGCTCGAATATCTTGTGCGATCTCTGGCCATGTTAGCCCTGCAAACCTTATATCATTATCATTTTCATTATGACCTACATATGTAATATTATAAATTAAAGTCACTTTTCGTGTCTGTGTAACCGCGTTGTTCTTCTAAACTACGCATCATTTAGAGAATTTATTCCAGAATGGTTGTGTATAATACATTAATAAATATTAATATTAAATTACATAATAAGAAAGAATTATATTTATTCCAGTTGTAAAAAGCGTGCTAAGCAAGGCCGTGTCGCTAGTATTTAATATGATGCAGTATTATAATTTTAGGGCAACCTGATCAACAATGAAAGAAAAATTAATAAATATTTTATTTTATTTGAGACTCTCATTCATCATCATGACCTTGTGATCTAAAGTTCATTTCGATGACGTCATTCGTGACTAAACCAGTCTATTTGAAAGCAGCAACTATGGCTGCATTTTCAACAAATAAATGGCCAACCCTATACAGCCAAATGATACTAGTGATTGTTAATTTACTTACCATCAAAGGTGTGGCCCCAGTCAATGCATCAATGCTATCAATGTGTTTCTGGACTTCAGGGTCATTGAACAGCTCACTCGGGCCAAAGTGAGCCACCATGTGAGCAATAGTCCAGGACTGGTGTTTTGATAGTGTGTCGCAGAGTTTCTGAAGAATTGCTACTGTGCACTGCAAAGGATAGTGTTTCATTAGTATTCATTTAAATTATATCAATAACGTTGAGATAGCATTTAAAGTAATACATTATTTAAATAATAGTTTTTGCTTAGTGATCATGCAAAATTTTCATTTTTTTGGTTTGAATGTGGAGTATTATTTAAATTAAACTTCATTGTTTAAGTATGTACTGTTTTAATTTAATGTTATGTAATGGACTGTCTGTAAAATAAACGAAATATTATTAGATATTGTGCACCATGATAATTGTGACAGACAAAGGCATGATGATATTATTACTATTTAGTGTGGTTGAGAAAATAATAAATAGTAGAACCCCCGGGGGCTTCATGCAAAGAGCAGTGCTTCGGGTGGCTTGAACTCCTTGAGGGTTCAAGCCACCTGAAGCTCTGACCACTGTAAGTTTAGATCCTAGGTAACATTACAAACTGGCTTCTGTTTTTATTACTGAGCTGTTCACATAAAGCTTCTTCCAATTAGAAAACATTAAGTGTGCGTTACCCCAGCAAAATAATGTCAAAAATAGTCATTTAAATCTTACAGATAATTAGTTGCCCAGCTTCTGTAATTGTTGCGCACATTTTTAAATTTGTTGCACTTATAGTTTTTTAGTTATTTCACAAAAACATTTCCTGCTGGGGTAACGTTTCAAACGTTACCGCAGCCAGACATTTTTTTTTAATGGGAGTATTGAAACAAATATTAGCTATATAATTAGTTGTCTAGACGAGGTAAATGTTGCACCTTATTTTGTATTTGTTCTTTTTTCGGCTCCGAAGTTATTCGAGATCCTGCTGGAGTAACGTTTGTGGTTTTGCTGGATCTCTGAAACGGTTAAGCGGATTCTTATCATCTTTTGTACATAACTTCTTAGAAATTAGTTGTAATTAGTTGTGCAATAAAAAAACCAAAATAATGCACCGTTTAAAGGTTATTTAATTAAATATAAAAACACTTCAATAGGTCCTAACACTCTAAATAAGAGCTCTAAAGGCTTATTTTAAACGTTGTTTTGTAGCTTGTAACTGCCTTCAAATGTATGTGAAGTTTCATTAGTATCCTGTAAGTAACTAACAAATTATGATGATATTCAGTTCTCCACGTTCACGGTCACAATGCGCGCGGAGTTATTTGGCCACCGATAAACCTGTATGTGGATATATGAACTGAATTTTATATCAATAATTAGTTGCTTAGTTCAATTTTATACATGTAAAATTTCAGCGTAGTGCATACAATAATTAAGGAGATAATAAAATAAAAGTGCAAGACCGTGATAACCCGACCAAGTTTAGGTGGTTACAAAAAAGCGACCGCGTAGTACATTATGCTATATTTTAAAATATGTAGAATAGTGTTAGAAGTTTAGTACAGACGTGTACACAAGTGTTAAAAAAACTACGTTTCTTAAATAATTTTTATTCACAGGTACAATAATTATTTCAAATGAACTTTTAAAATATTAATTAAACTTTAAAACAATCACAGATAGCAATTTTTCTTTTATGGCATTTTCCATTATTTAAATTTAAATACTAAGTATGTAGTTAAAATTCAATATTTAGTACTATTGCCTTTAAAAAAATGATCAATTTTAGATAAGTACCTATCAAAATGTACTAATAATAATAATATTGCAACTATTTCTGTGTAGATACATTATGCAAGCTTACCTTGTTCGTGAATTCATTAAGCCACACACAATAATTATGGTCCTTAAGAGGAGCTGTCCACATTAATTATAAAAGTAATTAGGTACACACTTATTGATTAACTCTTACGCACTCGTTAAATATTTGGAAAAATAGAAAGCGGAATTGCGGAAGCGCACACGCATTCTACAAGATGAATTATGTAACTAATGGTCAAGTTTAGTGCGCTATGCAAACAATGAAGTACCCCTTCCGCGTCCCACCTGGACGTGTTATCGTCGATTCTTGGTAAGTATTTGCAATTGTGCACATAATAATAGATACCTATCTAATAAGTAGCCGAAAGATAATAATAAGAATAATGTTTTCATAGTACCTACAGATATTATAATATTGTTATGTATTTAACAGTGTACGCGTCTGTACCGAACTTGTAAGGTGTATTATACTAAACATTTTAGAAGATAGCATAATGTACTACGCGGTCGCTTTTTTGTAACCACCTAAACTTGGTTGGGTTACTACGGTCTTGCGCTTCCTAATGACTTTTATTTTATTATCTCGTTAATTATTGTATGTACTACGCTGAAATTTTACAGGTATAAAACTGAACTAAGCAACTAATTATTGATATAAAATTCAGTTTATATATCCACATACAAGTTTATCGGTGGCCAAAAAACTCCGCGCGCATATTGACCGTGAACGTGGAGAACTGAATATCATCATAATTTGTTAGTTACTTACAGGATACTAATGAAACTTCACATACATTTGAAAGCAGTTACAAGCTACAAAATAACGTTTAAAGTAAGTTTTTAGAGCTCTTATTTAGAGTGCAGGGACCTACTGAAGTGTTTTTATATTTAATTAAATAACCTTTAAACGGTGCATTATTGTGTTTTTTTTATTGCACAACTAATTCCTAAGAAGTTATGTACAAAAGATGATAAGAATCCGCTTAACCGTTTCAGAGATCCAGTAAAACCACAAACGTTACTCCAGCAGGATCTCGAATAACTTGGCAGCCGAAGAAAGAACAAATACAAAATAAGGTGCAACATTTACCTCGTCTAGACAACTAATTATATAGCTAATATTTGTTTCAATACTCCCATTTAAAAAAAAAATGTCTGGCTGCGGTAACGTTTGAAACGTTACCCCAGCAGGAAATGTTTTTGTGAAATAACTAAAAAAACTATAAGTGCAACAAATTTAAAAATGTGCGCAACAATTACAGAAGCTGGGCAACTAATTATCTGTAAGATTTAAATGCCTATTTTCGACATTATTTTGCTGGGGTAACGCACACAAACATTAACACTAAACACTAATTTTGGTACAGCATTTAACTAATTTATTTTATTAAATAATAGTTACTTCTTTGGTAATCTTGATAAATATTGGTATTCGATCCTTGTAAACAATGAATTTCCCTTCTGCATCCTCTAAGGTTTTAGCACGAAATAAACTGCAAAGTAAGAACAGAATTTAATAATTATTATATGAAGTTAGTACTAGTATCATTATATGGATAATTTTGCATCTGATATGAAAATAAAAAAATAATATCATAATTCCAGTGACATGTCTAAAAATAGTAAGTAAATAAAATTAGGTTAGTACATTCATCTGATAGCTGACTGATGAAATGAGAGTATTAGTAACAAAACATTTAATTTATTTTCATATCATCATCATCATCTGCCTAGCCTTTTCCCAACTACGTTGGGGTCAGCTTCCAGTCTAACTGGTTGCAGCTGAATACCAGTATTTTACATGGGGCGACTGCCTATCTGACCACCACAACCCAGTTACTGGGTAATACGATACCCCTTGGTAAGACTGGTTGTAATCTAAGGAAGAATTATGGAAAATTCTACCCCTAAGTGGGTCAAAAGGGGGATTTTGTTTGTATAAAAAATCTCATTTCTTGGGTTTAGAAACTAGAAACTTGGTATTCTAGTATTATTACTTACTTAGGTAAGTAATAATGTGTGACATTATTAGATTTCTAAAACAACCACCCGTAGGGGGTTTAGGGGTGGTAAAGTTTGTACGGTTGAATCTTAACAACTTTCCACTTACATAATAAATTTTAATGTTATGTTTCAGAATATTGAACATAAAAGGCTGAATGAGAATTATTATGTTTTTAAACATTATTTATGTTCAAGTAATGGTCTGAAACATTCTCAAAATAAGGACCATAGCTTCCTTGCTGAAAGAAAAATATTATACATCACTAGGTAGGTATAGCCTAGCTTAGGCCTCTTCGCCTTTTTATTCTCATTCTAATGTAGTAAAATTTAAATATTATTCTCATTCATTATAAGCTATACTGCCCTACTAAGCGCAAAAGCGGTATCTCAATGAAAGCGAGTTTCGAGATAATTGGAGATATGTAAATATCGTTTTTTTTTACTTTATATATTGACTTTTTTGCTTATTAGATAAAATTTATATATTATATTGGATCTATTTGTTACCACAATAGTTAAAATATCAAAAATGTATGTGGATATACCTTTTTCATGAGATACTGCTACACCGCTTAGTAATAATAAAATTAAAATTTGAGTTACCGCTTTTTCGTTACCTCTTCTCCTACATGTATGTATACAAAAAAATATGAATTTTCTATCGAATAAAATATGTATTTTTTTAAAGGAAAAAAACAATCAAAATAAATTTTTAAAGTCTTTTATTAATCAAATTTATAATGGCATCAAAAAATATTTGAAGAAAAAACGGATTCTATGAATAAAATCTAGTCAAAAGTAAGCAGTTCTCACCAAAAGGACATTCTATTTTGAGGTATAATATTTTGAAAAGATTTCAAAATATTTTCTTTTTTGCTTTTAGAAATGCCTTCCGCTGCAATTTTCTTCTTCGGTGGTGGCAAAACTTTAGTTTTCATAATTTTATTTCCGATTATGCTCGCAGTGATAGGGTCTTTATTGAGTCCAGTTCTGTATGTCAAATCAAAACTGCCTCTATTGACTTCTACTTCGACCATTTCATTAATGTATGGACGCGGTGTAATTCGAGACAGTTTATACTGTGTCGTGTAATCTTCCCAGTCATAAAAATCTTGTAGAATCATCTCTTTAGGTTTTACGTTTTTTCCTGCAGTACTAACTGCCTGAGAAAAATCAGAAAAATCATAAATTTTGTTTTTCATGCGTTTCATCGACAACTCCACCCTATGGTGGAAACTGTCGGCCGACATAAAGGTGTGGCCTGGTTCGAAATATTTTATCACAATCTTGTCGGCGTTGATGTCATTTGAATTCACAACGTAAATTAAGAAAGAAAAAAAGTCCAATTTTTGTTCTGGGATGAACAATTGTCAACCCACAGTATGATCTTCTTTTTATCTCGATGAAAATGGCTACTACCATGCCGTTTCGGCAGCCATTTTCGATAGCCATTTCGGCTTTGGAGCGTCCAAGCAACCCTTCATACCATAGTACAGGAAAAACACTCAAACCTTTTCGGCCTTGACCAGTCGGCACGAAACTTTCGTTGTGACCAAGTTTTACAAAAAAAATATTTAATTCCGCGATCACTTCTCGGTATTTGTCATAAGATACGTTGTGAGAGGGATTTTTTTCTAAATAGTCTTTGTGCATCACATTGATTATCAAATCACTGGGTAAGTATAAACGATTGGGGGCGTGTTCACGCCTGTAATGAGAAATGCTAGGTTCGAAGCTCATTATGTGTTCCTTAATAGGATTTGAGTCAATTTTATTGTGAGGAGTAGCTCCCAGTCTCTTGTCTACTGGCGGTGCAACCGTGTCCTTGGAATTGGCCAAAGCAGTCTGTAAAGGTTTGTCATTAGGTGGTTTGTAGCCCAAAGTTGTCAAAAAGAAAGTTTTACATACTGCGTACGTTGTACCAATGTCGTCTTTAAGTGAACAAATGTAGCTTATTTTTTTTCTGTAGTCCTCTGATTCAGGTCTTATTACTGTCCTTTGTTTCACAGAATTTGCTGAAGTGTGATGCAGCATCTAAGCCTTCCTCTCTTTGTCACTTAAATCCCAGAAGCTTTTATTTATAATTTTTCGCTGATCCTCTGATATATTCTGGATACATAGCTTTTTTCTTTTTTTTTTCTTTTTTTATTCCATAAGTCAGTACTTCACGCGTTATTCATATTTGCCGCTTATCGGCCTAGAAAAGTTGCTGTTCTTTTTTAAGAGATTTGGCGGTATTCAAATATACGGCCGTTTGCCTACGTAATATTGATATACCTCTAATACCCTTAGTGATTTATGGTAAAACTGGGATAGGGAAATCTTTCTTAAGGTTTTTTTTGTATGTTCTAAACAAGATACCGCTAAAAGGCTTAGTTCATTAGATGCGTATTTTTTAAAGCTATCCGATGGCATAAAAATCAACTTTTCGGTTTTTTTTGAGATACCGCTTTTGCGCTTAGTAGGGCAGTATAGAGATTGCCAAAAAGATCAAAACAATTGGCAATTAGCATAAAATCAATGAGTCAAACCCATGAATAATATCCATACCTGTACATCTGATGTAAGCTCTCGGTAAAAGGCTTATGAAGTACTATTTCATAGTATTTGTCCTTTGAATTCTTGCCATCGGGCGGATTCTTCGGTCCATACAATAAAATAGAGTCTTCTCGATAATGTATCGGCCTTGAAATGTAGTTGTCTGAACGCACCTCTATAACTTTAGTAGGAGCTTCTTCCGTCCCCAGAAGACCACGGAAAACTAACAAATTAAGTATCGAAAGATAAATATTTTCTTCAGACGCGAAAAATAATGTTTACAAGAATCTCACTGCGTGCGACTCTACATTAGAATTTACGATATAAAGGAAACTTACTTGAATTCAACATTATGTAGGAAATAATCTTGGATTCTCAGAAGTCAATTAATTCTGTAAGTCCAATTTTAATTTTATTTTACTGCTTACACAATTTGCAAAAAATCGCACAATCCTGACGCTAGTCAGCCCACAGACTGATGTGATTGACAACTGACTGACAGCGTCAGACTGGCAAGTAAAGTTGACACTGTTGACAGCGACACTGAAGCTTTCTACATAGATTTATGACCAGAGAGAATACGTTAAAAATAAAACTATTTAGCCGTTTTTCATTCATAGATCTTCTTCCACCTTTTGCAATAACTTAGTATCAGGAGTAATAGTGTTATGTGCTTAGTATGCTCTGAGACTACATCGTAGCACTTATTATGAGAAGAACCTGTAGAAATACTCTACGTTGCGTCGTGAAAACGCACTGTGGCAGTAACAAATTTAATTTCAAATTATCTTCCTTTAATTATAATCAACAGTGGTGCCGATTCCCTTGTTCACAAACTAAATTAAATTTAAGTTTAGTGCATCTTTTTCATTCTATTTCATTACGAAAAGGACAGAAGATAAATTTTAGTTTAGTCCTGTCAAATTAATCAGCGCTTTACGTAAATTGACGTAATTTTAGTAGGCATGTTTTTAATCACGTCTTAACCTGTATGGAGTAGTGACAGGCGCTGATTAATTTGACAGGACTAAACTAAAATTTATCTTCTGTCCTTTTCTTAATGAAATAAAAAGAAAAAGATGCACTGAACTTAAATTTAGATTAGTTTGTGAACAAGGGAATCGGCACCAGTATCAAATAAATTGATCAGTTGTGTGTCAGAAATAAAGCGTCAAAATCATAATATTTTATCAAAGTCATATAGATCTATGAGACAGTTTTTTTTCAAAAATATAGTTTTTTTTTTTTTTTCTTTGGCTTCGCACGGTTTGTGCATTTAGCCAATGCAAAAATGTAGTTATGTCCTTGAGAGTCAGTCAGCGAATTGCGTTTGTTCAACATGGCCGCGTCAGTCGACGTCATGAAGTTATAGATAATATAACTCTATAGTTATAGATTGATATTAACTTCATGTTCGACGTAAGCTCTGCGCAGAGTAAAGTAATTATGTTCTGCGACAATAGCACCGTACGCTCCCGATTTTTATTGTTTCTTTTTATTATTCTGACAGTTGCCATGGAATATTGTGTCACCATGTAAAGACCGCAAATGGCCTGCTATAAAACTTTGCCGTAATCCACACTGAGATAAATTGCACTTAAAGATAGATAAATTGCATTCCATGTAATAGGTTGAATTGAATTTTAAAATTTATTTTGTTATTTTATGAACTAAAAGTAACATTTTCCGGCTTCTTTTTGCCTAAACTATCTCAATAATCTATTTATAGATTTTTTCTCGTATATAGTATTGCTATATTGCACTATTGCTTTATTCATGAAATATACTAAAAACTTTTTCATGAAGGTTAGTGACCTTTCACTAAAATATAAAAATTAAAACATATTTGAATAATAAATATAGAATTCAATTAAACACAATACGCAGATACATTTTTGTTTAATTTAAAGATCAAAATTGGAATGCACATAACACTAACAACTAAATAAAATACGAAGGTCTACAACTAAAACAATACAATTCAGAATATAAACAATAAAGCATTACATTTTTTGGTTTAGTTGTGTTTAAAAGCATAAAATTCAAATGACTAGACATATTTATAAACTGATTACGAAAACGGTCCATTAAAACAATAAATACGATTTTCTCTCCTTGATGTTATACAAGTTAAACAGCATTATGTTTATCGATAATGTTTATTTATTGTCAAATATGCTTGGTCTAGATTGTTTTCAAACAATAAACCAGTGCAAAAAATAATTCTTCTCAATCTTTGTAGATCCAAATTAGTATCAAAATAGACCTTGGAATATTAACGTTGTTTGGAATGCTGGGAGTATGTCGTGCTCACTCTAATGTCTCGCTGATGGTGGCGCGCGTGTTGGGTCATTTAGCTTCCTTCAAAATGGTTGAGCTGAATGGTGCTAATCCAGGCGTCATGTTCGTGAACGGGCATCGCGTCGTCAGTAGAGACTGGTCATCTCTTTGTTGCCACGGCTTATTTTAATTTACGAGTTGTTTTTTTTTTTTTGTTAATCTTTTTATTACGGACGCTTTTACGTTTTGCATCGTTCTCAAATGTATAATTTCAAAATGAATGATGTAAACAATATTTTGTAATCATAATATGTTGATTTAAAAGAGTGTCCGTCGCGTTTCTTGCCCGTTCTTCTCCATAGGTACCTACTACGCTTTGGCTTGGGCAACTAGCTTCATCTTTCTGACTGAACGACCCCTTGAAATTCAAAAGTGCCTGTAATTGGTTTATTTAAATAAATGCTTGGAGTTTGAGTTTGAATGGAAATTAGTTCACTTCACATTTAAATCAAAGTTTAAATACCTACTACAATCGCATTACATAATGGGGGCATTACGCTATAATATATCTAGGATCATACATAAGATCTTTCCTGTTATCTTAAATATATTATGACCTTTAGAATCATATCTGTGTAATTATATTATCATAGTTCTTTGATCCTATTTTTGGTCATATTTGATTGCAATTGTAGTAATTGCAGTGTGTACTATGTTATTATAAAAAAAGAAGAATAATAAAAGGAAAATAAGAAAAATCGAATATGCCTAAGATCGTGGATCGCACGACGAGACGAGAAACGAATAGTTAGTTCAAACTTGGTTCAAGAGATGAAAGGAGGACACAAAGCAAAGCACAAAGGCTTTTTTAGTATAGCAGTGTTGCAAACAATAATTTTAAAATTCAACTAAACATATTATGAACTTACGCCAAACCTCCATTGTACTTATTTTTTAGCCGTCACAATAATTAATTTCCGTACAATTTAGAATACGGCAGTGGCAAAACTGAAAAGGCAAAATCACATCATTTTAAGGACGGATTTTGTTTATGGAAATTATGAAAATAAATGTGAAAATTTAATATATTATATTCACTATGGCAAGACCTGTTTCTACGATCCTATCTAACAACAAATGTCAAAAATCTTTGATCAAAGACGAAATGATTCATGATTCATTATCATAATATATAAAATATGACTCATAGATCCGGGGCCCTAGATATTGTATTTTAGTGTAATACCCTCTATGAAAGTTTCATTCAGTGAATAAAATATTTGGTTATATAAAATTAAGTACCTACGTCATTACAATATATTTTAATCTAGACGTATCAATAAACAATTTAAACAGGAATTCAATCACACAAAATGAATACAACTTATATACTATGAATAATAAATTATCAAATAAAAAATATTCCATTATCAGGTTTACTTGTTGTGAATAAGATATTCGTGTAGAGAGCATACATTATATAAAATGTACATAAAATACATGATTATAAATAGTGTAAGCTAATGAGCATATTACGTAATACATTCATTGTACTAAATGAAGTTATCTCTAAAACCCATTGATCACTAATAAGTTCTTTATTAGAGATCAATGCTAAAACCAAATACATTATTGTTTATACATATTCTCAAAATTCTCCTATATATATTAATAAAACCTCCTTTCACATCAATTAAATCACTTATTTATCACTGGGTATAGTTTTTCAAGACATTACCTAACTAAAACTTATCTTGGCTGACGCGTCATACTCATAACCATCTGGATGAAGAAAAAGGAACATTATGGCCCTTCAAAATAGTGCCATATCAAACAAAATAACCCATTTTAACAGAGCAGAGTTCTAAGTTAGCCAAAAATAGTTCATTTAAACATAAAGTCTAAGCTCTTTTGCCTAAAAATATTCTTTAACTGATTAGGCTGCATGGCTATGATTGGCGTTGGAGCCAGGGAGGTTGTCGGGGTTAGCAAGGGGATCCAGTTCAGCAAAGAGTTTGAACCAGGCTGCTTTATCTTCTTTCTTTGGGATAGCTTTACTCGGAGTGGGATTAGAAGTTTGCTGCGGAGACTTTGGTACTTGATTGTTGTTGCTGCTGATGGGAGCCATTGGACCTTGCAGTAAACTGGATGAGTTCTGTAATTGGTTAAGGTTAGTATGTAATATGATGTGAATTGAAATTCATGTATTTAGTGTTGATAGAGTATGCAAGTTGATATGATTGATTGGTGATGATTCAGACTTTGTATAATTCAGATAACACAAGTTCAAATAGAACTGTCACATGTTAAGCATGTCCAGTGTAATTATTTACATGTACAAAATGCAATCAAAATAAGAATGAGATGCTGACTCATAAAGATTTTAAGTGACTAACTACTCACTAGCAGAAAGGTAGGTTTTGACCCTATCTTATACAGGAAAAGTTTTTAACCAGGGCACAATTTTTTTTTATAGTGTCCTTTTCATTAGTAATATAACACATTTCCATTAGTAGTTAAATATATATATTTTTTTTTTGTTTGACTTGTAATCAGAAAAAATGTGGACACAATCTATTCGTAATATTATCAATGGGTGCGCGTCGACCGCCGGGCCGTACGGCCGGCAGGGCGGCGGTCGTCACCGCGTCGGCGGGGTTACCCCCCTCCCGAGAGGCAGGGCGGCGCCGAGGCCCAGCGTTGCCATCTGTACGAGGTTTCTCGTACATGTACGAGATTCAGAGGTCCTGGTATGAGGTACGATCTTACATCCATCCTCGTACGATTTTGTACGAGATTCGTTGATACAAATTTTAACCATATTTTGGAACACGCCGCTAACTAGATGCAATTAATGAACGTTGTGTACATACCTAGAAAGGTTTAATTTTGCTTGTATTGTATATTTATTTAGCTATGATAATACGTTAACGTAGAAAACATATTATATTTAACAAAATATCCGTCCACTATAGTAGGTACAGTCCGAATAATACAAAGTAAAATTCCGGCTGTACGACCTGCCACCTGCGACCATGGACAATATGGACACTAGATTGTCCAGCACGGTGTGTGAGCTGTGTTTGTACAACTTGTACAAACTACCCTGTACTACTTTTTGATGAAACTGCTTTGTGGACTGCTCGTTTATGAGATAGTTTACTAGAATATCAATAGATTTTAAGCAATTTATTAAATAAATGGTATGTTCGAGGTTCTGTTGACAAAATACGAGATATTAGACCATGTCTGTACGGGGACACGGCAACACCGCCGAGGCCGCTGGCCGCAGGGTGCGTAGGAGCAGACCACGTAGCAGAGTGTCTGCTCGTACGCACCCTGTCGTGACGTCGCGTCGCTTTCCCTCGCAAACGCTGCGCTGCGCCCGTGTCGTAGCTACCGAACACGATACAGGGGGCCTACTCTCTAATGGCGACAACGACGAATCGGGCCCATCCGAAAGTAGTTCGAAACTTTGGAGTGAACCCTACATACGATTAATTAACTTTTTTTTTTTTAGGACGGGCAATAATCCGCAGGAGACGCCCAGGGCGACGGGAATCCCGGGCGGATTTCCGGCCACCGTAGGCGCGGGCTTGCGGACGGTGAGCAATGGGTAGCTCACCGTCCGGTAAGGACCAGGCCCGGGTCGACGGCGCGTCGTATTCCACGCGCGCCTCAAAGAGATGTCGTCAGCACAAAAGTAGGGGTCCACTAGGGCCGATGCCTGCCGGGGTCGCGGGAAGGTACTTATGGGTCACCGAGGCCCCCGCAACACAGGCAACAGGAAGGAATACGGGTGGGTTTTAGTCAGTAAGAGTCTGACACACCCTCCCGCTCCGCCCAGAGCGGGAGAAGTTATTTGATGATTTCCCACCCTCAAAAAAAAAAAAAAAAAAGGACGGGCAATAATACGTTGGGAGTAGGAACAACTCTCAAAGCATAGTTTCATTCATTCTTAGGTCGGGCTCCGAACTAATCTTATGTCCGTAGCTGGGAGTGTACTCTCTAAGTCCGTAAACGAAGATACGGGTCCGTCCGAAACTAGTTTATCCGTCAAAACAAATGTGCAATGCAATTTTTTGGACGCGCAACATCATATCGGGAGTATTATAACTGGCAAATTGTGTTGTCATTCATTTTTAGTTCGGAGCCTTATGTCCGTAAGTGACACGGAGTATGAAACACACGTACCTTCGGTGGAAACTTCGGAATTCGTGCTTAAAGAGTAGACCCCCTGATACGGTGCAGGAATCGCTCGTCACTTGGGCCGAAACTACGGATTTCGTGCTTACGGAGTAGACCCCCAGTTACGAATTCTCTAAACGCGAGTTTTACGAGAGGTGCAAGTGTATTTCTTTAGTGGTGAAATCTTACGAGCTGCTCGAAGAATATATGCGAGGAAGCGCATACCTCGTATGCGAGCCAATGGGATCCGTTACCCCGCGGTCCCTAATGAAAGGTGCATTTTAGCAGCCAATTAACGGCAAGTATTTATGAAAAATTGGAATTACTTTACAAATAACTTTGGGTCACGGCCTAAATTTAAAAAAGTCTAGTTCGAACCTGATAACATTAGCGGTCAGTAGCCCGCGTACAATATGTGTACGAGTTAACTAGGCATCTGGCGTTGTGACGTCAGTACTGTTCAGTACAGGGCCTCAAGTCTGCTATTACAATAGTGTCAGAATGGTCTATCATTGATTTTATAATTGTTGATTTTGACAAGTGTGGTAATCTACTAACATAATGGCGTCATTAATGAGGATCAAAACAGACAATTCTGACACTATTGTAATAGCAGACTTGAGGCCCCTGTGTCTAGTTAATTCGTACGGGTTGTTACATACCATGTGACGAGTGTGACTCGTTAGGAACAAAATATTCTCATGCAGTAACACTGCGACATATTGGAAGTACTACCCAATCAGTAACACCGTTGAGATTCACTCGTGTTTTAAAGCTTGGCAAAGCATGTTTGTTAATTATTGAGAAATCACAAAACAATGACAGTTTCAAATTAATATATCTATCACACCTTTTTAAATATATATTTTTTTAATAATAATATTCTAATGTCACGGCTAGTTTTTCAAATAGAAGTACACCATTAAAAATGTAAGTGCGCATGTAGCGTAGCTACTTCTGCAATACCTATATTATTTATTTAAATTATAAGGTATATTCAGTAAATTGAGTCAGCATTAAATAAACAAACTATCATAAAGTAGTATTTACACTAAACATCATATTTATACGCTATACGTAATTAAATCTAATATAACGAGGGCGGCACTGAAAATTTCGGGAATCAAGGAAGTAAAAATGTATTTATTGCTTTTCGAAGTATTTTCCGCGAAATTTGACACATTTTTCCATACGATGGAACCAATCATTGAAGCAACCATTCAATTCGGAAGTTGGGGTCTCCAAAATGGCCGTTTTGTAGGCGTCCACAGCTTCTTCAGGTGATGAAAATCTCTGTCCACGCAATTTATTCTTTATTTTAGGGAAAGTATAGAAATCATTAGGGCTTAGGTCGGGGCTGTACGGCGGATGGTCTAATAATTCTATGTTTTCTTGCTCTAAAAACTCTTTTGTTCTGTGCGCGGTGTGAGAACTCGCATTGTCGTGATGGAGGATGATGCGGCGGTTGCAGTTCTCTTTACGGAGTTCAGAAACGACCTGTGGCAAACAAATGCTAGCATACCATTCTGCATTAACCGTTCTTTGTCCCTCAAGAGGAATAGTCGTAACATGGCCGGTTTTGGAGACAAACGTGGCCACCATTTTTTTTGCTACACTCCGTGAACGAACAATTTTTGTTGGCTTTAACTGATTTTCGAACACCCAAACTCGTGACTGGTTTTTTGTTTCGGGTTCGTACGCATATATCCAGGATTCGTCACCGTCATACAGCATTTGAGGATCCTGCGAATCTTTCGAGAGTTCTGACGCACCAAGTAACGCGAGCCGCTTTTTGCTCTTCACAGAGCGAATGCGGTATCCATCGGGAAAACTACTTTTTTACACCTAATTGTTCATGCAAGATTATTTGTATTTGACTCATGCCAATGTCTAAAGTTGCCTGAATTTCGCGGTATGTCACATGTCGATCTTCCTCAATCAGCTTACGCACAGCATCAACGTTTTCTTGGATGACTGCAGTTTTTGGACGACCTTGACGGGGATCATCACTGAGCTTGACACGTCCACGTTGAAATTCAGCAAACCAGCGATAAATTGTGGTTTTGGATGGGGCTTCATCACCAAATGCAGAAATCATCCGGTCAACACACTGTTTTTGTGTTAAACCACTTCGAAAGTCATAATAAATCATCGCTCTTGAATTTTCTCGAGTCAATTCCATTTTCTCAACGACTAATTAAGTTTGACAAAACCTTGTGACAAGACCGAGAATCTTTTTTTAACCTATTGACCGCCACGTCAAAAAAGCAAAGACGTGCCCACGGCGCCAAGCTACGAATTATTCTTTAAAACCTGTCATGTAGCCGTGACCGTGGCGTGCTGGGCACATTTTGGTCTGTCATCTTTACATGACTGTGGCGGTCAAAAGGTTAAGTAAATAAATGGTATTCGATTTTTAAAACCAAGGAGTTTTCAATTAAAAATATTTTAATATGACAGGAACAGTGGAAATATTCCATTCCCGATACTTTTAGTGCAGCCCTCGTATAAAGCTAAAAACTTAATTATAACCTAATATTATATAACTTCTTCATAATAATATCACAAATTAAAATTTGGACATCAGTACAAACAGATTATTTAGTTATTAGATATTTTTTATCTAGTCTTGTGGAATGCGGACATGTTACCGCCGTTACCGGAGCGGACGCCACGCCTTGTCTATCTATCTCTTTCAAACTCGCGGCGCTCGCACGCGGGCACAAGTCGAGAACCGTCTCTGGTCGTATGCGCCTGTCGCTCTCGCTTGTACAGTTGTACCCGGTAAACATTAGTGCATATGAACTTTTATCTAGTGCTTGTTGAAGACTTGTACCTAGACGTGCTATGTAGTGCTGAACTATTAAATGTGCCTATCGCTTGCTTTCTGTGTTCCTCATTTCGCCTTCTATCGTGTTATCTATGCCTGTGAAACTTTGTACAATGTATTTCTTCCTTTCCGTAAGCCGCTTACCGCTTCACGCACACATAACCTAGGTAGTTTAGGAGCTACGAAGGATTATATGAACAAACATAGACTGTCAAACTCATAACCCTTCATAGTCGGGTAAAAATGCCGGAGTATCAGTACATATTAAAATAATATTAAAACATTGTTCCAATGACAAATAGTTTAAATTAGAGCTATTGCCATTTTGATAACAGTTACCTATTTTCTGTTTAGTAAGTACAAAAAGTAGGTACATATATTGTGTAAAACATATTTAGTTAAAACGATTTAATGTGATAAGAACAATTTTTTTTTGTGTATCTTGTTTTGTTGTGATTTTATATTGTTATGCTGTGATTTTATTTTGATATTTTGTGATTGATAATTATATTAAAGATGGTTGATTTTTACAAATTATCATTAATTATTTGCATTAAACAAATCTTGAATTAATCAAAAATCATGAACAAATGGTGAAACTCAACGGTGTTACTGATTGGGTAGTAGTTCCAATATGTCACAGTGTTACTGCATGAGAATATTTTGTTCCTAACGAGTCACACTCTTCACATGGTGTGTGATCCGATGGGAATAAACGCAAAAAGTTGTCCTATCGAGTAACAGTGTGACTCGTTGGGAACAATCGGTACCTACGCGTTCCACCAGGCCGCGCGCCAGCGACTGACCATAAACACAGTTTCAAAGTAATTTTGATAAAGTAAACATTTTTCGTAAACTATAACTTAATTTTTATTACTAAGACATAATTATCAAAATATTGTTTTAATAAAACTCTTTAAAAGTTTACTTTATCAAAATTTGCTCATTGGTTAAAAAAAAAATCCTGTATAGTAAACTGTTACAGTTCTAAATTTATTTTTGTGCACCTATCAAAATGTTGTCCACTTGCCTTTTAATACAAAATTTGACTGGACACACACAGAATGCTGTGTGACATTAAATGCGTCAGTTATTTTTTTTTTTTGACATATCTTGGGACTCTGGGGTCCCGAAACTTTGGAAGGCTTACGAGGGGCCGACGCTAACTCGCTCTATGGAAAGACCTAACCAATGTTTAAAAATGTTTTAAAACAGCAGGGGGTGACTTGCACACTCAATAATGAGCACCCAAATATGGTTGCCAGCACATAGTGACGAAGCGACAAGCGGGCAACATGTGCTGTGATGATGAGTGGAGAGCTATTCCATGGCTATCAGGACAATCCCAGAAGTACAGTCAAGATACCCTACCAGCATCTTACTGGAATACTTCTTTCCTCCAAGCACTTTTGCTCTTGCGAATCTCCACTCAAGCCAAAAAAAGGCAAGAATGAGGTAGGAGCTCTGTTCCTTGTCAGTGTTCACTCCAGCTGATCAATAAAGGCAAGTCAGAAATGAGGAATAAGACTTCTCCCTGGAGATAGGGTCCATGGGGTTGCTACTGACCAACAGCTCGCCACATGCTGCCCTGGGGGTTTCTGTATCTCTCTTGGTCTGGCTCCTTTTCCTAGACCTGTTATTATTTGGAAAGACACACTAACAGCTAATTATCTGATGCATGCATTTGTACCATCTATAGCCCATGTACCATCACTGTACATGAAATTTAAATAAAAAAACAAATTCTGATAAATTCATTCTATGTGAAAGGGTGGAAGCTATAAAGATTTGTATTAAAAATAAATTACCTGTAACAATTGTGAAGGCAAAAATGTTCCTAAACTCCCTTGCACATCTCTACAATCCATCTGTAGCCCGGCTAATTCAGACAGTATTCCAGCATTTCCACTAGATAACTCAGATTCCAAACTTGTATCAATCAGGTTGACTGAAGTGCTTGGTTTGACTTCCTTCTCATTGGACGGTTGCTTTTCATTTTCTGCTTTGGGTTTCACATTTTTCGGTTCACTACTTTTCTCTGGATTATCATCTTTGAATTCATCCTGGAATCAAACAGTAGGTGATGTTTTAAAGGAGTTGTGGTACCTGTTTCCATAAAATTCTGTAAAAGGTTTGAAATTTAGCTGCCTCTTAATAATTAACAGCTTAGTGATTACAAGCATGGATTTATTGATGGAAAGTGATTTTCACATAAAAGTACTTACTAAAGATTAAAGGTTGCCTTGCCAACATGTCTTGTAATAACACAGTTGAAATAAAATCAGTATTATGTCACAGCCAAAAAATAAGCATTAGCTGTAATTCTCACCTGGAAAAACAGCATCTGATCCTTATCCTGTGGTGTGACATCCTGCTTGATTTCTGCCTCACCCAAAGTCTGAGACAATTCCTTAAGTATAGAAAATTCATACAGGGGTGCAGCATTCATTGTGTCTGCAGTTGCTACTAAAGTTTGTGCCACTTTAGTAGCAAATGTTACGAAGGAAGTTTGGTAATTAGATAAAACATGGGAAAACATATTGCATCTTGCTGCGGCTAGCAAGTCAATCTGAAAGTAGGGAATATTAAGTTAATTTTACCTAGACTTTTGTGTTTATTATATTGTATAATCAATTTCTATCAACATTTATGTTTATAATAAATAAAATGATAATGCAAACATCTATATTGGTTGATAACTAATGCAGCAAGCATTAGTTATCAACCAATATAGATGTTTGGTCACCATGTTACTGCGTAACAACTTATAACTTATAGATATAAAATAAAATAATAAAATGAAATCATACTTTTTGCAGTACATCCAGTGTCAGTTTATCAAACACCTTTTTACTCTCGCGTACTTGCCGCTGGGCCTTTCGGAAGTTATCGAGGCCGCGTCCTGTGTCGGGATCTAGCTGTGCGCTCGTCGATTTCATCCAGCTGAGGGCGGCACGATATTCGATTCGGGCTTTTTCCATAGCAGATACAGTCGCCCGCATATCGCTCACAGCGCGACCTCGAAACGTCTCCACTTCATGATAAAGCCTCAATAGCGGCCCCCTCACTGATAAGCGCTGTTGTCCAGAATATGAAATTGCTTTGCCCGCAGATACCATGTGTTTACCCGACGCGTCCGCATTTTTTCCAGAGTCCCGCAAAAACTTCCCTAGAGCATTTTCCTCTTGAGCTAAAATACATAATCGTTCTTGATATTGGTCCAATACTCGCTGTAATTGTAAGCAGCTGTCTGATATTGATCGAAATAATTCCAGTTTAGCATCAAGCTCTGCGTCGGACGCAACAATACACTCATCTTCTTTCGTTCCTAGTTTTTTTAACACAGTTTTTTTTGTTACCCAGTATTGATGTTGCATCATTTTACTGGAAAAAGAAACGAATTTCCACTGTAAGCTATCAGAAAATTAAAAATTCTGAAACTGGAATAATCCAATACAAGCCCAATTGTTTGACACTTAACTTTTGACATTTAAAATTTTGACAGCTGAGCTAAAACAATGTTGCCAAGAATCAAGTTGTTCTAGCTTTTTCCATTTTGTAACATTAATTCCATAAAGTTACATGAAATCCAAAAAGGTTTTATTTTTCAGGTTCCTATTCAAGCGCATTATTATTATTATTATTATTATATATTATTATATAATTATTTATGAGAGTATACCTTAGTAATATAACATCGTTTTTTGTAAATTAAGTTGGTGATGATTCTATTACAGTGTGCTTGTCACCCTCAAGGAGTGCAAAAATACACTAGGCTTTTGAAATTAGACTAATTTATAAAATATGCAACTTGGTCAGTGGTAAAAATAAACAAAACAATTTTGTATATTTTTCGACAATTAATTTTATAGTTTTGTATCCGAATTTTGGATACCAAAATTTAGATTTAGGAAAGCAGAAAATAATTTGTTTGTAAAAGTGTTGAAGATATTTTAAAATTTAAAGCCCTTGGATTGAAGAAATTCATCATCAAAACTTTTGAAAATATGGAAGTTTTTAAAAACAATGTTATCTGTGGCAGATAAATGAGATTGTCTAATTTGTCTATGACACGAATATTTACAACCGGAATGTGGAATGGCCGCCGCGTTTCGAGTGCGAATGTATTGTGTTATCAAATCGTCTTGATAGTAATATGTACAATTTTATTAGGTGAGAGTGACTTATTAACACAATCGTGTGGAAATAATTATAATGTACTGTGCTGATAAAACTATCCCCGGTGTGTCATCGTCGCAATCTTCGAAGAACGTCAAAGATGGTAAGTTTGGTTGTCACATTATGTGCTTTTTATTTTGTTAATGCATGTAATATTTAGTTAGTTTCGATTACGCTTGATATTTGTTAAACATTTGTCGGCATGGATAGCTTCCGATATTCGTTATACCCAGTGATCTAATTGTTTTTTGTTTATGTCAAAAGTTTGAGGATACTTTCCAAGTTTATTAATGTTTAAAATTGTTGAATGCATAACAGAAATCACTTTACTTGCACGTTAGTTAACAACTTTAGCCTAGGAATTAAATTACTTTATTAAGTGCATTGTGTGTTTTTAAACTACAAGTGCTAATCATGTCAATCATCAATGTCCTAATTATTATTACTAGGCATTCGTCTTCAGGCCCAAGACTTTCAAAACGTAACGTAACGTAACACACGCGATAAACGTCCGATTCACATTTTGAATATTCAGGTCATAGTGGATTGTAATGTACCTAAGTTTTTTTTTTGTTTTTGCTTGCCAGTATTATTGCTTTACTATTAATCAAGTTATGATATTATTCTATTTTTTTTGTGGTACCATCTAAACTTAAAAATTGTAAAAAGATGCGATTTTTATTGTTTGTTACATGATACCTACTTATAATGACAGCATAGCATACAAACATTTCAGATAATTAAAAACAGACCTGTTCTGCTATCTGCTAATGTTTATTTACTGTCTAGAATTAATAAAGTTGTTCAGTATTTATTGATTAAGTTACTATTTTAGGGTGAACATTAAAGATAAATCAGTGTGACCTTCCCAGCCTTACTTCTTTTTGTGATAGAGATTGCTGCTTAGTGGGGCTAAATAATGTATTGAATACAATACTTTGGTAAACATGACCAACAAAATATTATTTAGCGACTTGTCATGTGAAAAATTATTAACAAGTCTGACAAAGCGAAAATGCAACCTTCTTTTAGGTGTTAAAAAGTATAAATCATGTGGTATATTTTCATTATTTGTTTTTTTTTTCAAGTCAAATATTACTAAAAGCATTGATAATAAGAAAATATAATAACACCCAAAATAACTTGATGTTGCGGTCAAGTCATATGATTTGTTATGTGTTATGTTTAGCATATTCACATTAATTTGTATATTAATCCTTAATAAGTTATTACTCATTAGGGATTATAATAAAATTTGTTTGTTGGTACTGCAACATTTATTCGTCTCATTCCTCATACTGTTAAAGTAGCTACTTCCCTTTAGTCATGCCGTGCTTCCCTAGTATGTATTTATTAAATCGCATTTAGTTTTTCATGCAATACCTACTTTGCAGGTCATCAATATTATTCCCTCTTTTTATAATGTTCCAAAGGTAATGATAAAATGATAATGTTTATTGGTGGTGTTTATGATTTATCCTTCTGACTATTTTATGATTAGTCTATTTTTAGTCTGATTACAACTGTCAGAATTCAATTGTTGAATAATTATGTGCTGTGTCCTTTTAGGTTAAAATTGAATTGATCAGTCAGTGCCTCTGAACATCTAGAGACACCCCTCTTATAGGTGTATGATAAACAAGAGTCAAACAATACCAAAGCAAAGTCACCTTACAACAGGCAAGTGACTGGCAGGTCGAAAAGACAGCTAAGTACTCTTAGTTTACTCACATCAGTCGCGTCATTGTTAAAAGAACCGTATGAGCGAGGGTAACATTTGGCGGTAACCGGGTCAAGGTGGCCGTTTGATTCGCGTCGCGTGTCTATTCCCGACATATCGATCTTACAGCTCTTAGGCTCGATATCACGACCGGCTTTTAGTGCCGAATTAGCAGGCGAAGGGAAGCACGAACATATTTGGGGATTTAGTACAATGAGTTAAAAGTTTCCCTGCCTTTTCCAAGCTTTATTGGGGTCGACTTCATTCTTTTTTCTTTCGCCCAGGTGCGGCAGAATATCAGAATTTTATGGAGTGTCTTTCATCGAACGTGTTCTCGCTGTTTTTCAACTAGCACCGATGGCAGTTATCCTAACTAATATTATAAATGCGAAAGTCAGTTTGTTTATTTGTTACGCTTTCACGCTAAAATGTCTGAACGCATTTGGGTTAAATTTGGCACATGGGTATACCATGGCCTGGAGTAGGACATTGGCTACTTTTCATCATGGATCGCAAACGAAGTGGCGCGCAACAACTAGTTTGCGTTAAAGGCACGGAAGATCCTGAAAGTAAAAGAACACCCACTAAAAGTTCAAAAATAGTATTACGTAACTGACCACGAAAGACTTTACACGAAGAACAACCCTCTTCGGCCAGCCTAACCCTCAGGACAGGACCAGCAGAGCTATAAGATAGACCACGGAGTAAAAAAAAATGGTCTTAAAGTCGAATTATTAGTTCACTGGAGTAATCTGACATGTGCTAGCTGTCACTTGTGTAATAAAATGGTCATATTTATTGTAATGGTGATTGTTTAGTTTAATCGATTTATCTATGTGTAAAATAAATGTATAATAATAAGCAGAGATCGGATATTCGGATGCATATTTACCTAAAGTTAATTTTTGGCTATGAAAGTATGGAAGCGACTTCTTAAAAATCTTTTTTTTTAACAGAGGCCACGAACAACGGGAATGCATAACTAGTCCGGTGTATAGTATGGAAGCGACTTCTAAAAAAATAATTTATTAAAAAAAAAACCCGGGATTATTGGATTGCATGTTTATTTAAAATTAATGTTTCTACCTACTTTACATCATAATATTAAGTAGGTACATATGCATCCAATTACATATGTAGTCAGAAAAAAACATAAAATTTGTCGATTCGGGAATGGCGGGCGGGATTTTTACGATCGATATAAAAGTGCATTCCATATAGGCTAACATTTGAAAGTAAGTTAATATACATTCGATTCTATAATCAGAAACCTAAATTTGTATTCCCAGAGCTGCGGGATTTTGCCGCGCGATACAGAAGCGCATTCCATACTAGCCAACATCTCAACTTTAGGTGAATATGCATCCGAATATCCGATCTCTAATAATAAGATCATCAAGATTTCTACACAAAACGCGAAGACATCCAATCACAGTACACACTTAGGTACCGATCTAGGCTAAACATACCAAAATCCAAGCTAAAAATACATTCTACAAGTCCCTACGTAATGTCTATAAAAATATATAATAAACTGCCTGACGTAATAAAGAAAGAAGAAAAGTTAAATATATTTATAAATAAACTTAAAACATTACTGTTAAACAAATGTTATTACTCCTTAGACGAATATTTAAATGATAAACATAAATAATAGGAAAAAACATATTAATAATAATATAATTTGTATATGTTAAAGAAATTACTAATATAATAATAAATAATATACTTAATAAAAATAATTCATAACAACAATTAATGATAATCACGCAACTTGTAGGTATGTTTAAAATATATTAATATAACAATAATAATAATGAAATGAAATAATTATTCAAAGAAAAACAATTTATACCAAAAAATAAACAGCATTATAATACATATGTACAGGTATATAAAATTAGTTTAAAATATTTAAGTACTTTTTCAGATAGAATAATAAATAAATAAATAGTAGATAGGCGAATTGTTAGTATCATATTTAGCGATCTCCTGACTTCGAGTATATGAAAGTTAAATCTCCTAAAACGCGGCTTCCTCTCTCCTACCCTCTTGCTGTGCCCTACAGGGTCCATAATGATCTCAATTATATAGTTACCACCTAAGTACACATTATGGTAAAGCAATAAAGATATTGAGTATTGAGTATTGAGTATTAAGTGTAAAAGTCTCGAACACAATAAATATGACCATTTTATTACAGAAAGTGACAGGTAGCACATGTCAGATTACTCCAGTGAATTAATAATTCGACTTTATATTCAAAATTTGAATAAAAATAGAAATAGATTAATCTCGCAAGTTCTTCATAATTATTGCTTCTATCGTTTAAAACATACTACTCGTAACAAATACTTACGTCCCTTTGCGGAAATAAACATAATTATAAAATAATTCTAGTATAATTATTAGTGAAGTAAGTACGTCAACTGTGATTACATAAAGAAAACAAAGCGAGGCACGAAAGGTCAGCGGCTCAGATAGTGAACTTTCATTACGTATGTGCAGCAAAAACTAACTAATTAAATTCTATCGCTTTTACGTCAGTATCTACTTATCTTCGCTTTTGAATCTCGGGTTGAACGTATTCTGTTGACATATTGACAATTATAAGTAGCTGACCAAAGGCAGCTTTTTCATTCGCTCGCAATTCAATCACCTAAATGTCAGATTTACCTTACTAAGTCTATGCTACTAAGTTTCCCGGATAATCGTCGATTCCAGCGAAAATCCGACCATATTAAGCTCAAATTGAATGTGCCATTCTATTACGTCCTGCAGGCTTAGCACGAGCACCGTTTTGTCCACGGAAGACGGTAGACTGCAGCAAAGTAGAAAGAGTCAACTGCACTTTTTACGAAATTCACTCTTACATAATTCGACTCAAATTTCTATGTTTCGTCACATGATTTTTTTTCTGTTTGATTCTCAATTATTACTGATATTAAGTCACGTATTTATAGACAACTACAACCTAATAACTAAATGATGTAAAATAGGAGAAGCCAGCTGGCTTTGTTCTTCTAATTATCACAGATTTGCGTTCAAAACGCTCTCCTGTAAAATCATGATTTTGTAGATAACCGTATATACTTTGAAGCGGTCGAGTAGAAAAATGCAAATTGTCTTCACTACCTTAGACAACTGTCAGTTGTCACTGTGATTTTGAAAG
Organism: Atethmia centrago; assembly: GCA_905333075.3. Lineage (NCBI taxonomy): Eukaryota > Metazoa > Arthropoda > Insecta > Lepidoptera > Noctuidae > Atethmia > Atethmia centrago. Next base: position 22,425,926 of record HG995384.1, read on the forward strand.
TTTGGGGTAGAAAACTTTCTTCTGAAATAGTCTACATAAAAAAGGACCTAGACAAAGATCTTTATAAACAAAAGACAAAATGACAGATAGTAGAAAGATTTCTACGGTGCGATGTCAAAAATGGAGAAACGAAATGTCACTTTGTATAGAAAGAGCTGTGTCTATTCTTCGTAGAAATAGAAACCGTCAAGCTATGCCTGCTGGAGACTGGAGATTAATCTCTTCCTGAACACCACTTTCAACCCGTCATTTTGCAGTGGCAAAACATTTGTCTAGTCGCTTTACTTATTAGCTAGCTAGTATACAAATACCATAACTCGTTCCCTTTAGGTCCCATGTGAAGAAAATAATATTAAAAGAGAGTACTACTGCTTCCCTCACCTAATTTCGTGTTGCGGTTTCCCAGACACCTGTCGTGGTGCACAGTATAGTCGGCGCAACACTTGTCGACCTTGCACGCAGGTATACGGACCAAGTCTATTCAAGTTTCGCACTAAGAAATTTGCTTATTTAAAAACCGGAATACCTATAAAACATGGTGTAACTGTACTGTGCTCCTTCATATTTGTTATATTACGTTTATAAAACGGTTTCCATCTTCTTTGGTGTACATAATAAAAGAGTATTCTATTCTATTCTTATTCTATAAATTTATAACACGGTAACTACAGATCCGCCTGTAATACGAGTGAAAATCTTGTCCTGCAGTCATAGTATAAAGAGAGGGGAAGTAAGTTATCTTCATACAAACGCACCGCGCGCGGCTTGTATGTGTGCGCCAAAGTATCTATGCGTCGCCGCACGCACACAGTAGAGACAGTAGGCAATTATGTCGCGGATTGGGCCGGAGATAGCCTACTTCCCCTCTCTATACTATGCTGCAGTCTCGACATAGATAGCGATCGCTTTATGACCGAATTCGGTCGCAAAGTCCTAATGGGGTCTCTAGGCGGTCGAAATTGCTTGACAAGATTGTGATTTTTTCGTGCTTGTCAAGCAATTTCAACAACTGTACTGTGCTCCTTAATTTTTGTTATATCACGTTTATATAAAACTTCCCATCTTCTATGGTGTACATAATAAAAGAGTATTCTATTTTATTCTTATTCTATAAATTTATAACACGGTAACTACAGATCCAGTTGTAATCCGAGTGAAAATCCGGCCCCGCAGTCTCGTCATAGATAGCGTTTGCTTTACGACCGAATTCGGTCGCAAAGTCCTAATGGGGTTTTTTCGTGCTTGAGGACTTTGCGACCGAATTCGGTCGTAAAGCGATCACTATCTATGTCGAGACTGCAGCCCCAGGTATGTTACACAAAGAGCTTTGTCAGTCGTTAAATATTAAATGTATCGCTCGAGTCTGAAATTCCAAATATATTAGCTTTACGTATAAAATAAGACGACATTTACTTGCTAACGTGAACACTGCGTTTGTCCCAGTTCGAAATAACATTTCCCAGGTTGGTGGCCTGTAATGCTCTCTTCCAAATGTCAGAGGTCGATCTGTTAGCCTGATAAGATAGAAAGAGCTTTGCGACCGTACCTACATATAGCTGGTTTACCCGCAAATTAATTCATTGCTCTGATATTTCTCTGTAATACAATCTGGGCCAGTTGGTTTGCCAGATTGTTATTTATTTATAAGAGCACTAGCTATTTGGCTGGACGTAGCTTTCCAATTTGTTTGGGTTATATACTGTTCGCTTATGATATGAGTTTGGAATAGTTCTTGTAATTAAAATCACTAAGCACAAACAAGAATTTACGATACAAATTAATGCTTAAGTGGCAATGTGGGACGTTTTATGGGTTTTGTTTAGCTTACGAATAATGATGAAATTGGTAATCAATTAACCAGCCTCTTCAGATTTAAACTATCGATCTAAAGGCTCCTGCATACTGAGGGGACATCGCGGGCGCGACAGGCAGCAATATGCTTGTCGCACCCGCGATATCGCCGCTGTCTGTAAGAGCCTTTAATCTATACGAACAATAATGCGAAATAACTTACATCTCGAAAGGTACAGTCTTTTTTGGAACACGTACCCGAGATTATGTCTGTATAAAAGACAACGAATAGCCTAGACACGTCATTGTCGGTGCTGAGCCGGCAACAATGGACTGTGTCTACAATAACTGGGTGCTATTCAACTTATCCGTTCCAACTACAGCAGACTAGACACATTCGTCCTCACTAGAGCACTATACTCAGTGGCTCAGTCCTTTTGTGAAATAGAAGCTTTTAGTGAGACAAAACATATCGGTTTTGAATGAAGTCTGATAAAAAAGTTAGGTTTACTGTTTTCTGTTCAAAACTCAGTGTTTGGTTACAGGAGTTCAGTCAGACAAAAAGCGTCTAACAGTCGTCAATTCGTACCGATAAAGAGCCTATTAATTATGTAAACATCAAATAGGTCTTTAAAACTACTCTAAAAACACTTGGCAGCCGTAAGCTCTGTTTGATTTTATTACCATTCTATTCGTTTAATTGTTGTAGAACTCATTTCTTTAGATCTATTATATTGCACTATAAAATTGGTCTGAAGACTTGTTTAACGGTTCTCCAATAAACTCGTTATGGTTCAGTCAACGACAAGTAGTTCCATGAATTCCATATTAAGAATTTATTTTATGGTTGCTTATGAACAAGAGTATGATATTGTTATGACTTGTAATAGCACTATCAAGCGGTAATTTCATTTCTTTTCGAAAAGCAGTGATTGAAAAGTTATCTCAGTCGAAATGACAATGGCAACTTTTTCGTGCTATTACTTTTTCGCATTTACATATCTGCTTATCATTCCAGGGAAAACTATTTTGACAAAGCACTCCTAATTCCACCTATTTGCTTACTATCATGTGATGTACGGTCAATCCTAAACATGTGCCTGTTTGGATTTGTAATAGAAAATCTGTGGCTGACGTGATTAAAATGCATGTGATCATGTGTGAATGATACTTGAAGTTGTATTTACTTATATGCAAGTGAAATAACTCGTGACATGTGCCGTCATCAGGTATATGACTGGTGGGTTGACGGATGATAAGCCTAGCTTTACAAAATCAACCTGTAGAAGACGTCATTCATTAAAAAGTAGAGGAAATTTCTTCGAAGTTCGGTCTAAAAATAGTACATAATAAGCCAAGGGGAGAGGGAGGGGAATGGCGCGAAAGTACCCCACTTAGCGGCTTCTGGACTCAGTGAAGAATTCCGCTCAGAGCCGTCATAAATATGACAGTTGGGAAGGCAAACTCAAAATGGTATTATACCGGCGAGGGTTATTAGGCAATTAATCGACTTAAATGGCCCCATTACCGCGGTCATTGATTCCATAGGAGATATTCTGCTTTGTCTTCTTACACCTTGATTAGACTATAATCCCTCTATTAAAGTTTAACGGAAGCATTAAACGAATACTAGAATGTACCTTTAACATTTCTAATTCATCGCAAAGATATTCACGTTGATGCGGCAAATTATAGTTTGTCAAGCCGACGGCAACGAATGTATTGATGCGTCAAACATAGAGAGAGAGGTATTCATGAAAGGCCGGGGTGCTGGGGTGCTCTGGGCGCCGCGTCTGCTGACACAGTTCCGGGCGCCGGCGCGGCGGGCAGGGGCACTGCAGCCCAGCCAGACGACACGCGGTCGCCCTCACGAGCGCTCCCGCCCTACTGACAGCTCCCGAGCCTCTACGATCGCGAACTTATAACTTCTTTGGAATTCCGAACGTTCCTGTTGTGATCAAACATTATCGTCGGATCCATTGTTCTGTTATGACAATAGTTCGTGCGTAAGCCGGCTTCCATCTTAGTAAAGTTGTCGAGGTGATTGTAAACATTTTAGCCTCCAAGTGGTGTAACGGGCTGACGAATTTTCTCTGACATAATCGGTGAAGTGTCGTTAGTGGAACTGAAACTCTTAGTTTCGAGGGTCAAGTTGTGTGTACTTTGAATTGTGCGGTTAACAGAACATCGAATTGTAATTAGTTCATTCGGGTTTGTTACGAGCACTTTGAACCGGGAAAGCTTTTGCGAATAGGAAGCGAAGAAAAGGCGTCAAGCTGTATTCATTCGATAGTTTTAAGGTTTACGAATATGATGAAGACAGAACGTGCAACGGTCACGAAGATGGGTTCGGCACTTCGAAGAGAAGTGAGTATGATTTTATAGAGTCATAAAGTTATTTTATGTTGAAATTGTTTATCCTACAGGTACGATGCGCTTTTGATGTATCGTTAAATTATGGCCGAGGAAAAATATGGACGTACTTACTTCATTGATTTATGTAGATACTTATGTTATTAATTTTTAAGCTAGCGCTAGAAGTAGTCATTGTAGAATGATGGGGACTAAAGATAATATTCTTCATTGTAACAAAGGAAAAAGTGTTATGAGTTGTATTAGCATCGGCACATCAATCATAGAGAGAGATGTTGAAACAACCAAGTTTGGATGTTTAAATTATCCCATCTTATAAACAGCGGTGTTCCGATAAATATTGGACTGATTGATGGCGTTTCTATTGATTTCACTGCGTTATTAATAGAAATTAATATTTAGGGTGTGAACAGTGACATAATTATCGGTACCTAGTCTAGCTATTTTTTAACAGTTTTTTAAATATCAATAACTAGATATTGAACCGTCCACAACTCAGGAGAGAAAAACCGTCCAAGTGCGTGTCGGACCACGCATAAATTTCATCCTAACTACGGAACTCTTCATTAAGAGTTCCGTAGTTGGGATGAAATTTATCTCAAAATCAAACTTAACATTGTAATTGAAAAACATGTTCTTCCATACATCGATATAAGTCACGGTCAATTTTCCAACTGCAAATGTAAGATGTTCGATTATTACTCGTTAACTTGTAAAGCTTACTTATGTGTGATAGATTTCCTTTGTATTTCGTTATATATACTACTGCCATGATTTTATTCACATATCCAACAACAACCATTAAGCTGGCAGGGGGGAGGACTTGATTCTAACAAAAATGAGCACTTTAAAGCTTAATATTACGCAAACGGATCCCTGGATCGGAAAATCCCTGGTTCCCTGGTTTTCAGAGACCCGGAATATTTATGCACGGCATATCCGACGATACCCCACACCATGGGATTGATGGGAAAATAAAATATCCCTATTTTACGTGTAAGGGAGGTAACCTATATTTTTTTTTCAAAGTTTATTTTACAACTTTATTGGCGTGATTAACATTGTTGTACCCAAATTACAGTTTTCTAGTAGTAAGAGTCTCTGAGCTAAGCTGGGGACAGTCAGACGGACATGGCGAAACTATAAGGGTTCCTTGTTGACTACGGAACTCTTTAAACACATTTATAACGTCTTGGCCCATATTGTATACCAGAGGCGGAATATCCACGGCCACTGCCACTTCTAGCCTCATGAAAATTTAATGACACTTATGAAACGTAACAGCGATCGATAACTAAACAACGGTTGTTTCTCATCATATTGGTTCTCCACGTACCACGGTGGTACCTTTTCCTTTCAGGAACGACAATAAATAACCATAGCTTGTTTTTCGCCAACAGTATTTTATTTTAATGAATTAGTGGACCTTTCTTTAGACTACAAAAATTTATAATGTGCTTTTTCCTCAGGGGTAAAGGTTTTCCGCTCCGTATTCCACACACTTCTGTTCTCTGCTTACATCGATTCTTTCGGTAGTCGCAAGCTCATCCCTCCAATGGGACACTTGGAGAAGCATGGGACTCAGTGGTTCTATATCGGCTAATTCAAAAGTTTGTGCTCCTACATTATCTAATGTATCGTTACCACTTTATTGTAACAGTTAGTCCATTCCGAGTTACGACTATGAGCTAATCGAATCTGAATTTTACGAGCATTTTGACATTTCCTCAATAATGTGTCCAACGCTATCTTTACGATTTCCTGACCCGATGTCACAACAAAGTTACTTCGGACCATTCATTCTGGATTCCGGTCAGCTGAAAATTTTCAAATTCATGCGATTATGTGCTTGGCTATGAATACTTACTTTAAAATCATGTACCTACTGGACGGAAAATGGACCAGGTGACTTCCGCTTTTCTCTTCTGCACAATTAAACAAAGAAATTCTTTGCATCTATATTTCCGGACCATTGCCACTTGGGACTTTTCGAGTGCAGCGGTTAAAAGGCAGGTGTGTAGGTCACATGACTAAGGTTCTGCTGTTTCTTTTCTTGTGAAAAAATCTGACTAATGCCTTAGCTCAATAAACCACAAACTTACGAGTGAAGCCACGCTCTAAAGAAGGAAAAATTATGACAAATCCAAACGTATACTTTGTACTTTCACTTCCCTATACGTTAGAAACAACTGATCATAACGATTGCAATAAAAATTACTAGATGCAATTATGTTATACACAAAGCTATTTAACTGAGCGTCCTATGCCTAATGTTTTCCTTATTGTATAATATTAGCATTTAATATACTAGCGTCTAGTTTCCCATTTTGACCTCGCACTAGCGATTTGTGATTAAGATAGTAAATAGTCTTAAAATTGACGTAGGCTCTAAGCAGTAAGTAATCTATTGGCAATTTAATATTTAATCATCTTATTGTCTCCGGTCTCTGTGATTGTTCATGACTGATTCGCGTTATCGTCCTATTAACTACTACAATATTTATTGGGTAGATAACGTTTCTGAGAATTCTGAATCTCCCAGAAATTGTCAATAAGGAAAATGTATATATATATTTTTTCCAAAAATTATATCTGATTTCAGATAGGTAGATATTAGTTTTGGTCTAAAACCGCAGTGATTTCTAGAGTACCTCAGCACTACTTGCGGGCTCTTATGGTGTAATTTGGAAGCAGCACAGGTTCAGCAGTAGACTCCTATTAACTCCGATAGGGTAAATTTATTGATAAATAGACTGCATTTATTTTTTGCCCGATGAGCTGCTTTATCGAATGATCGAATCTTCCATCCGTAACGATGAGATTACAAAGAGAAATCTTGCAAAATCTCTATCACCATTAAATCTTAGGAATTAGTGATCCGTCTTCTCTGTGATTTAACAATTTCTCCAAACAATCTTGAATTGTTATTAGAAGTTTTATTAAAACATTTCATATTAATTCAGAATGACGAACCAGCGTTTACAAGAATTCGAGAATCGATAATTTAACCAAGCTATTATCTTTCTCGAAGTAGGTACAAATTTCTTCAATTTTATCGTCGATTCAACGTGATTAATAAAGGCAGAAAACGAGGTAAAGAATTGTAAAACACCTTTTTGTGCCTTTCTCGCATAATATTGGACGTAGTGCAATCCAAGCGCGGCAACATAAACTACATTCGATGCTGTGTAACCAGTCAAGTAAGCGCAGCGAGGAATAAGCAAGCAATTACCACCACATACACAGTCATCGAAAGATAAGAGTAGGTGAACTGGTGAACGGGCGTTGGCTTGACTTCGTCTGTCTGGCTTGCCGGCCAGTAAGCCCCGGCGCTTCGCACCGACAACACGGCGTACGCGCATCCCACGTGACTACATAAAAATCTAGGCCGCTCTCGTGTGATAGCTCACCATTTCTCCCGTTTATTATGGAAAAAGTGTGCGCAGTGGTCGGCCACTGTAGTAATTTCTAATTTTTACTGTACTTTTATTTTGAGGAATGCAACGCTGACATGTTTGCAAAAATCTGAAGTGCCAAAAACTTAATTTACCACTTTTATCTATGTGGGCTACGTGATAAGGTGTCAAGTGTGTTACCGTTTTAGGTTGTTTGTTTTCAAGAATCGCCGTTAATAGGCAGACGTTACTTTCAAGTGTTCGTTTTAAGTTAGTTTTGGTGAATGAGTCAGCTAACAGGCGTCGGAATTGTTAACTTTGTCAACGTGCTGCCCACGATTTCCGAAGGTAATAATATGAAATGTTCTAACTTGATTGTAGAAAGGAATATATACTTGTTATTTTAATAGTCCAACAATGATTGTAAGTAATCGTTATGTATTGACATGACATCAGAGTGTGATGAAGCACTGTGATTGTTATAACTCAATCATAATTCATAACATAACACTCATTGTAGTTCTTTTGTTTAAAAACGGGTCTGTCTGCAACTCTGCACTACGGCGAGAATTGTTAAACAATCTCTTGGCAGGTAGCTAGTAAGATGCACGTATACTTACGTAGGTCCCCTTCATGTTGAGTTTACTACTGCACTTATAGTGATTCAAATACCCGACGTATTTATCTTATTACATACAAGTATTACGTGTCAAACTGTATTTACCATACCTACATACTGAACACAATCGTGTTCATGTTTATTATTTTATTTACGTGTTCACGTTATGTAAGTGTAGTAAATTTAGAATTGATAAACCATTACCTATCCAGCTATTAATAATATTATGTATGATTTACTGTGAAAATGTACTGCGCTTAGTAGAATAGAACTGCAGACCGTTTATTATTGTTGTACAACAGAGTTTTTGTATGGGATTTCAACAATAGTTCACAATGAGAACAAAAATGTATAAGTTCTTGTTCCGTGAAGGTCAAATTGTACAGCTCTTGCTTTTAAATCTAGATTTGAAGACATTCCCTGTTAGCCAATATTCGTTATAAGTAATTTTGCATCTATTAGCAGCTAGTATTTTTTTGGCTAGAAAACGAATTCATTATTTAGTAGTATTCTGTGAACGATGGTAGTGCTGGTTGAAATGTTCGTGAAAGTATACTTTCTTTTTTGCAAACAACGCTCATTCATTACGGTTTTATCTGTCAAAAGGAGAATCCAAAACTGGTACACTTAAACGCTTTCTTGACTGGTGTATTGTCTGTATTACGAGAAAAGTTCTTGCTGATCTAAAACAATACAACGCGAATGGAAAAGGACGCGGACGACTCTAAAGTATATTTAAGTATTTATTTTGTTTGGAGCCAAACGAGCATTGTCCCATTGGCCGTTTATAAGAATCATAAATAATTCATGTTCTGTTTTGTCTATATCAGTAAGTTTATTCACGCCGATGCCGCTTTTGTCGTATGACAGACGTCCCATAGATAGTCATAACTTGATGATGCTATGCGGAAATGGTTAAATAAATCTCGTTGTACGGCAGGAGTTGGTAGAGAGTGAGTCAGCGGCTAAAAAGCTCGCGGCCTTGGTGGCATCCGCCTTATCCGGCAGTTCGAAGCAGGCGTCGCAGGCGCAGGTGCGATAGGCCGGCGCCTCGGGTCGACGACCGAGAGGACGAGAACGATTTATTCCTTTTGCCTGTAGTTAAATCAGATGTTCTTATCACGATTTCCTCCTGTAGAAGAGCCGAATTTTAAGTCTCTCAAATGAACGATATATTTCCTTATACCTGTTTTGTATCTGAATCGATATTATCCTGTTTAGATTAGAACATGGGATTCATCTCGCAATAAAATCTTTCTTCGTTCAACAAGGAATTCTAAACTTTTAATAATACTGCAGTGCGCTTCTGACTAATATCGCAAAACGGTAAGTTTTCCATTACACAGTCGTTACGCGAGTGTGAGGCGGCTGTAATCACCTCTGTTTCTAAAGATTCTCGCATGCCGTTCCCAATGGCCGCTACCTTGCGCCGAGTTCCCGCCACGACTAGTTTTTGTCACTGCCATACCGACCGTTAATAAGAAGTTGCACAGTTGCATTCGACACACATGTGTTGTTTGTTGCAAGCTTTAGTAGTTTTTGAACATATTGTTATCAACCTTATTAGTTATATTTCAGACGTTCTTCGGCAATACTCTTCTCAGGCTTTGTTCTCATTTTTGTTTAGGCCTATGGATGGAGACAGAGGGTCCTTGAAAACACTTCAAACTTGAGGAATTCTCAATTTTATTGTCATATGATCGACACATTTAACACGCTACGTGTTGTTTATCTAAACATAACACATAACATAACGCCTTGTATCATGGTACATCCACACATCGACAGTTATGTTTAAGTCCCATGTAATAGGGGGCGAGCATATTAACTAAACATGGTTCCTCTAATAACATTACCTATCTGACGCTAAAACGCTCGCAATGGCTAGAAATCGCTTATGCAAATGAAAAACAAACCGTACATTAAATAGCACCGTTGACAGAATAATGTCCTATGAATTTTATTGTAAGTCCATATCATGCAAAAAGCGCATTTAATTGAAACGGCCGTTCCGTATACTAACGATCTTTGTTTTCAATGAAATGCCTTTTTTTAGGTGTGTAATAAAGTTGTTATCTTATGTATGAATTGGAACTGTGGTCTAAACACGTTCTGATCGTTGGATTTAAAAATGTTCGTTACGTTGGATTTTGGGAGGTCGAAAAATTTGAACTCATCTACTTTGTCAGCTAGGTTACTACTAGGGTTGCCAGATTTTTTTTTTAGCCTTTACAACAAATGGTTAAATGGTCATAAAATACGGGATTTCAGTTTTTTACCCGGGACAAATAAAAAGAAAATTATTTAGTGTCATATTTTTTTTTTGTATTTTTCTGAGGTTCGAGTCTGTTTTAACATACTTTTATTCGTTTTAAAATATCTGTAAAATTCAATACAATTATATACGTAATTAAAAACGGTCACCAACTTGCTTTTTATTAAATTAGGGGTACATTTATTTCTTACATCAGTCAGAAAAAAAAAACCCTTTCCACGAAACAGTTTGAGCTAGGAATACTAAAAATGAAGGATAAAATTCGGAAAATATTGCGGATTTCGGTATTAGAAAACCCTTCGATGACTTTCTTCCACTTTTCAATCGCACCCATACTCTTGCCATCAAAGTTGTGCTAACAATATCTGGGCTTTTTTTGATTATTTGGAATTCTTCATACAAGCAATCCATATTTATTTCTTCTATTTTAAAACGTTCTGCAGCTTCTTGAAAATTGTTGTAGTTTATTTCAGACTTAAAGTTTAAAAAGAGTACCTTGGAGAGAATGTTATTTTACGAAAAATCATATCGTGATAACAGATAGCCTATGAAGTTATTGTAGAATTGTAGAAAACCGTTTTTTACTGATTCATTTGCGTCAGCAATTAATCCACGCATTACATCTCTCGCTTGACTGCCAAAAATCTTGTATTTTATTCGATCTTCTCGCGAATCCCATGTATTTCAGTGTGCATCTCAACAACTGACAGAGTATCTGATTCAATCTTCTTCATTGTTACTTTTACCGGAAACATAAGTTATGGACAAAGGACAAATATGCCAAAGTCTTTTTCTCTTCTTCTTCATTTATAATTATTTTCTCTACGCGGACATTCATTGCGAAATTCCAGGAAATCCGATTTTAGGGCAGGCCATATTTTAATGATTCTTTCATCAGCAGGACCAAAAGATGAAAATCTTGTCGTGACATGTTTAATTATTTCTTCCCACTGCATCTCTTTCTCTTCAAATTGAAGTTGCAAGTCCGCTCTTCTTTTTGCAGATCTACACAGATATTTTCAGTATCAAACTTTCAATGTCCATTTCCAATTTATTGTAACATAGTACATGTTTTGCAGCATTATGGAGAATATGGACGGAGCAACCGGCTTTAATAATGTTTTCATTTTTGTACATTTTAAGCCGAATGCGAACGTTGCGTGTGAATACTTGGATCGATTTCATAATGAAAAATGAAGTACGGTTCAAATACGGGACAGAGTCAGTCCCGCCGGGACATTTTAACCTATGCCTAAAATACGGGACGTCCCGGGAAATACGGGACGTCTGGCAACGCTAGTTCCTACCTACATAGGTTTGCATGGTTTATTTGTACGTTACACGCGTTTACGTTAGTCTAGGAAGTTGTTAGGAGCAATTATAGGCAATTTTCAAGACAGCAAAAACTCGTCTTTGTTCGTGCTCCATCCGATGTGCAGTTAGTTTTACGTTACTACAACAATGCTGTATCATTCTAAGCGAATGAGAAAATAAATACTGAAGATATTTCTGTACGAGCTGTACAAATGTTTATTCGTAGCATGTTGGAATATTAACAACGTCCCCACATTACACAAGTGTGGAACATATTGTAACGACAAAAAAAGACCCACTATTGAAATGTTGCTACAGCGAATGTCCGTCCCATTGCGTTCGGAATCGGATACGGATCCAGACCCTATATTTTGGATTCTTATAAGGAACTTCAGTATTATGTGGGTACGGTACGGTATGTAAAGCAGTGGTGGCCCAGTGGTAACGGCCGCGACTTAGGAGTTGTAGGTCGTAGGTTCGAACCCGGACAGGCGCTTTACTTTGTGTAAATTATTGCATCACCACTGCTCTCAAAACGGTGAAGGAAAACATCGTGAGGAAACCGGCATGTCCTAGAACCAAAAATTCGAAGACATGTGACATCTACTAACCCGCACTGGGCCCGCGTGGTGGATTACGGCCCACTCCCTCTTACACAGGAGGCCTGTGTCCCAGCAGTGGGAACATTATAGGCTGATTATGTGTACGGTATGGTGGATCGATTCTTGAATGTCTGCCTACGTTTATTTTATTTAGTTTTTCCGAGTTCAAGGAAGAACAAATAAAACCAAGATTTTCCATACAGTTTTTGTGTTATTGCTGTGTTACGTGACTTTTGTTCATTACAAAATAAAAACGCAACTAAACGCAACGTTTGATAAATTGTGTTAGATTTATTTAATCATATGAATTACACGGAGAAGGTCGACGGAACTGCGAAATATATCGAGATCACGCTAACGTACAGGAGTCAATTAAAAATGAGTAATCCTCCTCGGATCTAAAGGTAATCCCAGATCTGTAGGTAATCCCATAATTCTGAAATCCATAGGGAGAGCGCAAAACGGTCGGTTGCAGCGGTGTCGACTTGGCCACGCCTCGACGGGCCCGCCGCCGCCGCGGCCGCCGGCAACCGACAATGATATGGAAACTATTGTACCACTTGCATTAATAACTATATATCTGCTCCAGTCACGAAATCGGCTTGTTCGAATGCACGTTGCATTTGAGATAGCGCACGGGCGGAGACAGCCCGTAGATTGTGCTGTAAATCAACGCAATGTTTCTCGTTTGATTTGTTAATAATGCTACGTATCGTATAGGTACTTCATCGACCTTATTGTATTCAGGTAATGTAGGTATATTTGCTATTGAGCTGTATCTATTTTGAATTATTATTCATATGCTATTCAGTGTCTGGCATTCATATTTTATCTTTCACACCCGGTGAAGTATTACTATTTTAGTCGTTAGGCGAATCCGCGTGTTCAAATAGCTTCATGGCATTTTTAGGTTAAGCAAATTTCTGTTAAGGGTCGGGTAAACGCTATACAAATGCGCGAAGGGAATAAAAAGTAACGAAAATAAAATATTTGACAAACAAAACATAATCATAAATAATAAAGTACTCTGTTCAAACAAAAAAAAAAAAAGATGAAAATATATATAGTAATTTGAAAGTAATATCGTTTTTTATGCTTTGGGTAGACATTACTTCCTAATTTATTTCATAAAGTATTTTGCTATTTAAATACTTAAATATTTACTTATAGAATTGATGTGTGCGCATTCTTGTTTATCATACATTTTTTGCATTACTTACTTGCATTATTCGAAGGCGTAATAACAGATTTATAAGTCACTAAACTCATATTATCTGCGCCTTAACGTTCTAAATATAATATCATCATGTTTAAGATAACGTAGCATATTATTAACGAGAGTTTGTCTTATCTTATCTTTATGGTAGTAAGTAAATCTGTGTAATGTTTTAATAGAAAATCAGCCTTAGTAACAGTTAATGAGCCTCGCCTATCATAATGATATAGCTCGCGTGGTAATTAATGATCTTGGACTAACGACAGCTAATGTACGTTGTTTCGCTTTCTTGGTTTTTGTGTGTTCATCTTATCCGAATTTATTGCTTAATTTTTTTCTGAATTTGTAATGTGCAATATATCATCCAAATCCCTACAACCGCGTATCAGAACTTCTTTGAGAATTTATAAATAAATATCTTTCCGTAATGACTATGACTGTATTTTATTCGACATTCTTGAGTGTTCTTTAAACCCGTGTAAATATAATCGGATTTAAAAACATTTTACATGCGTTGGTATTTATGGATTTACGAGCATTATTTTACATGCAAGCATGAGACTTGCTTTTTATTATTCAAGATGAGAAAAGAGTTACTTTTCGATTTCACCGCGACTTTCCACGCCTATCTGAGAATGAATGAAAAACTTAGTGTATTTAATACATGAGATCAATTATTGAGTCTATTAGCAAGCTGGTGGGAATTATGAAAGTGGATGACGCTCGAGAGGTGACTGAGTATGCAGATTTACTATGTTTTGCCGTGTCTACTATTGAAGCAGGTGTAAATAATTTGTTGTCTGCACTGAGTGGTTGAGGTCAGTTAGTTTATTGGCCAAAGCATTGAGAACTATAACCGATTTTGCGGTTTATCATCGGTCTTTGTTTTTAATAAAACGACTCGTATATTTTTGACAAAACTTAAGATCATTTCTTGCAGGGATATGAGTTGTATCTTAGTCTTATTTCTATTTCGGGGAAATCTGGTATTTGCAGTACAAACCACATAACAACTACTATGTATTGTTGTATGTCAAACCTGGCGTCTCGGTAAGTTATAGCTTAGCTTCCGCTTTAACACAGAGATGGAACGGTACAACGGTAGTGTTACGTGTGCATATCTGCGATTCACGAGGCTCAACGTCGTTTTCCACGTGAAATTATATAGTATACTTACGAGCTCATTCGGTGCGAACTTCGACAACAATCGGTACCAGAGTACGAGTGGCACAACGGGTTCAATCCGCATTTACATCACAATTGTTCGCATTGTGTGCAGGGTCACAGGTTCGAGGTCGCGGCTCGTGCACTCGCGCCTCAATGGGCTCCTTTGTAAGATAAAGTTGCAGTGTCTGGATCTCGCTCAGCTTAGCATACGAATACATTCGTCTTCTTAATTTTTGCGGTTTTTGCGATATGAAAAGATATGCGGATTGACCTGAATTTAAAATGCGGTCGTGAAGTCGCAATCTGTAATTTCCTATTTGGTTGTTATTAATGTTTGTATGTCACTGTTATCATATCTTTATCAAACTTTTTATTACTGGTGTTGATAAAGTCCGTAATTCCGTATTCGTGAAATCAATCGGTCGGTCGTTAACCATTAAAAACGCTCCGATACGTGTGCGAGCATTAGCATTTCCTTTAAGGCGCTGACATGACGCAAATGAACAAAATTGGTTTGTCTTAAAAAAAAAATTGCCAAATCTGTATAGTTTGTGGTAGCGGAAAAAATATATGTTAATTTTGAACATATTTCCCAGAACTTGGTTGTTACTAAAACACGTTTTGAAAAAAAAAAAATATCGATACAAACTAACGTTAAACTAACCTCTTACCTTGAGTTCTAATCCAAAATATCTGGATTAAATACCAGCATACGTTACGTATTTAAATAATAACAAGAACATCTTATTTGAATGCAGAACTTGGTTGTTTTTTATTTTTGATTTTTCAACTCAATTTTGAGTAAATAGATAATTGCTTCATATTTTGCAACAAATTACAAGTGTTGTGTCATCGCGCTTTTCTTTCTTTTCTATGCAATCTGACAGTGACCGCGGTTTAGGTGTTGTCAGCGTCTTAAGCAATTCTTATCAGGTACCGATTGTGGTGCGCTAGCCGATTTAAATTTAATGAAAGGTCGAGGCCCCGAAACACCTGCAACTCAATCGAAAATTAAAATGGAAGCGAATTAATATTCTTCGGGCGTATTTGACGTAACGTTCGGCGTCTGATTCCGAGTTGAATTGCGTTTTTTCTTCATTACTCTATTAGTAGTTATGGTCTCCGCAAGAATGGGTCGTTTCGTTTTATCCCCTCACCATTGTACGGTTGTCACCTTGCCCCTAATGGACGGTATATAGATTTATGTATGACAATTGTTTCTATGTTGTTATTATTGGCTCTTACCTATTGTTTCTTCGGGTTTATTCTTGAGTTAAGTCAGTCATCTTAAACCAAATCCGTAGTCAAACAAGAAAATACCCGAAACTTCAATTACTGGAAATATCGTAACATGTACACTGAGCAAATAATAAATTAAATCCCTGTAAATGAGCTCTCTGGGTTTTCAGACCTTGATAATGATATTATAGTGTTTGGTAACGACTGTTTGTTTTTATTATTTTATTAGCTCCTAATGTAATACTTCGTAGTATTCGTCACTGTTAAAACAATGCTATCTTTATGTCCTTGTTAGTATCGTGAAATCACACAAATAATAAAGCTTTTTCTCACACAATTATTTTGGCTGAAATGTACAACTGAGCAAGGTCTGACTGTACAGTCTTTTTACCCGACTGCCTCAGGAGGGTAATGTTTTTCGAGAGTATGTATGTATGTATTTGTCTTAATTGTGGAAGTGACATAGGTTATATAATATGTATAAATTGCATCTGCAAATACAAAAAAAAGGAGGGGTAGGGTTTTTTTTTAAATTAATTGCAACAATATTGGTATCAAATAAAAGCTAGTAATGAGTACTTTTCAAATATATATATTAATAAAACTAAAAAGCTTGAAATAAAATAAATTATTTAAAAAACAAAAATCCCGACTGCAAAAACACATAACTGAAAAGGGAAAAACAAGCATTATGATCTATATAATTTTGGTCTTGCAGGCCTGCAATACCATAATTATACAGTCGAATAACCCGAAATACGGTGTAACATTTGATTGTCCCCCCGCCTGCGATACCAAAATTATATAGATTATAATGCTTGTTTATCCCTTTTCAGTTATTAATTTACATTTTATTTATGCAACTTAAAAATACAAATACTTTTCAAGCTATTCTGAAAACTTTATTGATAGTCTATACGTGTTCATTCAATAAAGATCATTGTTTCTACTTTTATGAATCAAACTACCAGATCAACCACATTTTTCAAAGCAATGTCGTTCGTGTTGTTTTTATTTGAACGGTAGATCCACGTAAACTAGTCTGTGTTGGCAATTACTAATGTTAGAAGAAGTATAAACAACCGTGCAATGATTGAATGGAATCATCACCATGCTTCTAAGTCATGAGTCAGGTCAATCAATATTACGTTATTTGGAATACCGACTGCGTGAATCATCAGTTTCAAATGAAGATATTGAAGACCTAGATTTGACCCACGCATGAAACTAATTTGACACATCATCATGTTTTTAGCACATTCATCATTAAATTTGTTGCTTCCGATAACATACTTTATTTTTCTGAGAATGATGCATGCGGTCAGTCTTGTTTGTCTAGTGCCCAGTATTGATATGGGAGAAGACTTGTTAAGTGCTATATGTCAAATTGCGAAATGCTCTGTCAAGGCTCCTACATACTGGCGCGACTTGTCGCGCGACGCGACGCGGCACAAAGACACCGCGTGTAGCGCTACAAGCGGTCCCTTTGTTTCGCGACGCGTCGCGCGACAGGTCGCGCCAGTATGTAGGAGCCTTTATTCGCAAGCGGAGGGCTAAATAAAGGCTTCTACATACTGGCGCGACGCGACACAAAGACACCGCGTGTAGCGCTACAAGCGGTGCCTTTGTGTCGCGAAGCGTCGCGCGACAAGTCGCGCCAGTATGTAGGAGCCTTACAAATACACGTGGTAGCAAAGCTCAAAAAAGTTCTACTTGTGAGAGCTTTCACTAATTCTCAGTATTTTGATTGCCTCGTAAAACTTTTCTAAAGAAATTGAGTAATGTCTTCGTCAATGAACTTTCTCGAAACCCAGGACATGTCAGGAGATTTATAAAGAATAGAGGTTAATACACACATCAACACGGTCTAGGGATATTTCTTACTCAATTAAATAACTCGAAAAGTACTGGCCGCATTGTAATCTTTCATACACCGATTTGTTTGTAATTTATCTCAGACTAATTCCAAATTCAAATTTTTGAAAATTCTTTTGTTTCGGTGGCATAAAAATGTCTTGATGTGTAGGAGAGGGAATTTTCATTTGTGCGAAATTTAGAAAACAATACGAATTACGTTTAGTTACAGTTTTTTTTTCATTTTTAAACGAAAGATAAAGTTAAAATTGAGGTATTGTAGCCATGCAACGCCAACATTTGACGAGGGCGGAGATGTTACGAGCTGTGGGAATGCTGGAAGCTGGGTCTGTTCAGCGTAATGTTGCTGAGGCCATAGGGACCCGCCAAAATGTAATTTCAAGATTGTGGACACGCTATCGTGCCACAGGTGAAGTAGCGGAGAGGCACCGGGGGCCAAGTCGCATCACTACCCCCAGACAAGATCGATTTTTGCAAATTACTGCGCGAGCTCAACCAAATGCAACGGCGACTCAATTGGTCCAAAGGCTGCGAGTGGAACACCAAGTGCTTGTGAGTGACCAAACTGTAAGAAGGCGACTGCATGAAAGCAATCTACGCTCTCGTAGACCACTCCGGGTCCCACCTTTACGGAGAGGCAATCGTGGACGACGATTAGAATGGGTTCGGAACCACGTGGACTGGGGCCGTGAGCAATGGTCCAATGTGCTGTTCACGGATGAATCCAGGTTCGACTTCCATCCAGATTCACGAAGGACGCGTGTTTGGCGAGTTCCTGGACGATGGAGCCGTCTTCAGAACCCTCAGGAAGTTCACCCATACCAAGGAGGAACAATTATGGTTTGGGCAGGAATTCGTCTTGGAGGACGGACGGATCTCGTTTGGGTGCGGGGCAATATGACGGCAGAACGATACGTCCAACAGGTGCTGGGGCCCGTAATCTTGCCCCACAGAACACAAATGGGGCAAGATTTCCTGCTCATGCACGACAATGCCCGGGCACACACGGCGAGAACGGTAGCAGCTTGGTTACATACACACAATGTTAGGGCCTTAGACTGGCCTGCTCAATCGCCAGATCTAAATCCCATTGAGCATGCGTGGGATATGCTGCAAAGAAGAGCTCTGAAGGAAGTTCCTGAAAATCTGGCTACAGAAGATCAACTTTTTGCGCACCTCAGAAGGACATGGGACAATATTCCGCAGCAAGACATTGACAACCTTGTTCTGAGCATGCCGAATCGTTGCCGATGTGTTATGAACATCATGGGCGCTTTCTCAGACTACTAACTTCAAGTTTATAAACACAAATTTAATGATTTTTCTATTTTTTTCAGTTTTTACTCATAAATTAAAAGTTAATTCATATACGGTTTCCGTCTATGCTTAATTTTTTTTCCATTAAATCCTGAAATTTTAATCGAAGTACCTTAACCATTATTAAAAAATGGTAGAATATTAAATAACGTATCTTTTAAATATATACATGTCATATAAATAATTAACACATTGATAGTAATTCGCTTTTTTAAAAATATCCCTAGACCGTGTTGATGTGTGTATATTAATATCCTGTTGTTATTGCCTTTTAGGTAAAACTGCGGTTTGGGCCAATAACAGTTACTGACGTTTATCCCCTACAAAACGCGGTAAATATTTTGGGATTCTACGTATTTATGCTGCAATGGTAAAACTATAAAATGATATCATTCCGACTGCTTGCGTGATCAGCGCTATTCCATAAAAACTTCTGGGGCACGTTAATATAGTTATAGTATTTGGTTTTCTGATCCTATGTGCTTGTTACTGGACTCGTATTCTTGGCTTCAGTTCAAACGCTCTTTCAATTGCTGGCATTACTGGCGCTAGCTCTGTCACAATATCACTATTCATCTACAACTCCAATCTTTATTTCTACATTTTTCTTCCATCTGATATTATTAGCAAAATAGCAAAGATTGACATTGCTGTCAACTGTACAAGTTGGAAATTATCTTATGATCAAATTAATCATCGATATACAGGGTGTAAAAGGACACATCGCAAAGCCGTCAACTACGCATACTGTACATCTAAGTAGCTTTGCGCAAAAAATATTGTTGGGAACCGATTTTTATTTTTAGGTATACAAAAATTGCTATTTTTATTGCGCGCAATGTAACGTAAACCTAGGCAAACGGACTCAGTGCTGTTATGTGAGTGAAGCCTACCCCTTCGCTGTAGTTCAGTTATTTGATATTCATTGCGTTTTTGTAACTTCAAATGCGTAATTTGTTAAGAAAAAACGAAAATTCAGGTAATGTTTGTTTGGAAAAAAGTTATGTAATAACGCTTGGAATTCGTTATCTTAAAAAAGTAAAAAAAAAAATGCGACTTTGACCTTCAATATCTCCAGAACCAGTGGATTCCCAGGTATGTTCTAGTGGAAAAAAATGATCCAAATAATGGGTAAAATATGTGGTTTTCGGTTTCGGAAAGTGTCTTTTTACACCCGATATAGTGACTGATTTTATTTTTAGCACGCGCTTAGAGCCATAAAAGCTTATTTTTATATTCTGCCGAATTCCAAATGAGTGAGCAAATCTGAGGGCAGTATTTTGAGGTACCTCCGTAATTTATGACAAAGATTAAAACAACCTTATTTATTTATTACATATTTTTATCAAGGCCTGCAACACATTTAACAATTAATCTTTTAACATATTTTCCTGATTGATTGACGTGCTGTCATAGTAAAGTCAATAATTATTGCAAAGAGAAATACTCATTATGTGAGAATACGTTTCAACGTACATAGTTGATTGATCGAGTTCGCTTGTCCGTGTCGCAACGTCATTAACCATTTCGATATAACGACGTGCATGTACGTCCTCGTAATGCAGGAAATTCTTTGTTATAATGTATTGCTTTGGCATCTATTTTTAGATTTTGTTTACACAGCTCAATCATCGTTGTTATGAAACACTTGCTCGATGTTATTATAGTCTTCAGTTTTTATTTTCGGTCACTTAGGACAGTATGTGCTGGCGGTTTAGTAAGTTTATGTTAGGTGTACAGCCGTGTGCAGTAGGCGGAATGGCACGCGGCAGGCGCGGGCGCACCGCGGTCCGCGACGCTCACGGCAAGGTCGACGAACGACTTTCGCACGGCGGCCACGATAACCCGCCGTGTTTTGTCACAGTCGCTAGCTTCAGTTTACTTAGTCAAGCTCGATTGCTGCCTAAGTGCATACCAGTGGAAATGTCGTAAAACTGAGCTAGTTTGTCTAAAAATTGATGAGAACGATGTATTTCAAAATATTTCGATTGTTTGTAAATATGATTGAAACGAAATATTGTTGTAAGATCACATTTATAATATAAAGTTGCTGACATAAAACAGCACAGTGCTAATCATTCTGAATAGCATCTGCTAACAAGAGGCAGGCAGGTAGTAACAGCTGCTTAATCTTTCCGAACTCTATAGAACTGGAGGGAAATAGGTCACTACGGAAATTGCAGACGGTGCTGGGATAACGATTTATCATTAGTTGAGCATAATAATATTGAAATCCAATACATTGTACGTACCATACCGTTGTTAACTTCATTAAAATATCACCTTTGGGGTCTCTTACTGACGTTTGGGTTAAGTGCTGTGTACCAATGGTCAAAATTTGAATCATAGGTACTTAAATACATAGTAATGATAAGGTTCTCAGTATCGACGATATAGGTCTACACAAACATTCGGTGTTAACAGTTAAATTGAATATGAATCAATGTGTTCGTTTATCGGACATCCGATTAATATACATATATATTTGTCAACGTTAGGATATTTTCTGTATACGTTTATTTTGTGTTGTAATTCTTGTAACAACATGTTGTTTATTTCATGGTCTACATGTAGGCGTAGGCCCACGCGCTTGTCTTCAACTGTATTCACAATTTTCTTGTTTCGTCGCCTTTACAAGCCCTTGGTTCATAATCAAAACGTCGTATAAGTCCGAATCAAAATATTTTAGCACGTATCAAACGTGCTAAAATAATTTGATTCATATCGTCAACTGTTGTTTTGTGTAATGTGACAGAGTGCACGTAAGCAATTCCTGCGAATTCATTGAAATATGATAATTTTAATCAAGGTATGACATATATCTTTACGCCGTATTCGTGTGTTACGACACTAACATTAGAGCCCATATAAATCACACGGTATTCAAGGAAATAATGTTTATCTGCAGGACCTATTTTGATATTTGTCGCATAGTAATACGGGCGTGGACGACAGCGTGGGCGTCGGGAATGAGTTCATTGGACAGTCCCGGCATGCGGAACTGTTATTAGTTTATTTAATCTATTTACTGATTTCTCTAACACTTACGTCGAAATGACTACGCAATATTTAAAACTAAGCCCACATGCTTGCTTCAATTTAGAATGACGTTTTACTCTAAATCCCTTTGCAAAAATACTTTTAGACCTCTATGTTTGTTGTCACATAAAAGTTACATGTCACGGAACCCTTTTCTAAGAAACAAGTTTTATAGTGCGGAACAAACTTTACGACTGTCCTATGTAAACACAGCTTCCCATTATATATACTTACTAACGTTTAACAACTCTTCCGAGAATTTCACCCGTGCGGTTGCATTGACTTCAGTGGATTGAGAGTTCTTAAGACAGCTGTAACGAAACCATCAATGGATGCACACCTATTCATTTGTGTCGTATTACGACACGTTTGCTGTGCAGCTGTGCCAGAGAGCAGTGTATCGGATCCCGGCCCAATTCCTCTCAGTTCCCCAGGATGTTGCGGCAAAATGAAGAGTACTTACACTGCGGTTGATTTATAAATCGTTAATCCTTTCATAAACGACTTTTACTGAAACGTAATGTGAGATTTTAACATCGTTTATAATGGATAATAGTCTTCAATTGGCAGGTAAAATGTTCTGTGAAGTGAAATACGATATGAACGCAGATTATCATAAAATGCACTCACACACATGATTAATGAGATTACTTATGATAATGTTAATAACGGGCTCTATCAGAATATCAATTTTCACATTTCAGAGATCCGGTGAGTACTGCACTGTACTATAGTAACCAGCTGCATTTTTCAAGCAGATTTCCTTACCTAGCAAAGCGATTACCGATCGATTTGCTAGGTATGGTAATTATCGATACATTTAAAGATTGCACGTGCCCAGCAAGCACGTCTGCGTGATGTAACACTGTTTAATGGTAATATTTGTGTAGCCCACGCTATACGTATTGTTCCTGACGCTTTCCAGATTAGATAGCGTTGACATCGTGGCTGTTTGCCGATGGTGGTCATGTTTGAGCAGCCTGAAGCGCAGGGCTGTTGACTGATGCCGGACGAATTTAACCCCATTCGTCATACAATACTGAACCTTATCGTTCGACAACACGACCATAAATCAACACGCCGTAATAATCTCGTAGCACAACCAACCCGAACATTGTTTGTCGTGTTTGGTCCGACAGGTAAAACTTATTATGTCCCACGTGTGCAAACATTGCTATAAATAAATTTGTTTCCAGCACTCTCGAGCGTCTCTAGAGGAGTAATATCGCTGTGATTTATAAGCACTATTAAATCCGTTTTCACCGTGAAGATAGTAAGAAGCTTGTCCAATAAATTGGAAATCCAAGTAGATCTATAAAATTTTCCATTTGTCAAGTTCATAAAATCGGTGTGTATCATTAAGTTCGACGACGTGAGATGAGAGTAGTTGTTCATATAGCAGTAATTCGCCTTTCTAGGTCAGTGCAGTAAGACCTGCTTGCTTTGTCTCTCATAGAGCTTGATGACTGCGGACTGCGGTCTGGACTACACTGGGCCCTGAGCCAACACACTGAAGGAAACCAGACAGAATTCTTGGGAGTAAAGTTTACGATTCAATTTTACGGATTACGCTCGTTTCTCGGGAAATTTTATATCAAAACGCTAACCTTGCTTCATTACATCCATTTAAATAAACATTGGTCGTTGAACGTTGACTTTTATGGATTTTGATTTCCAAATTACTTATATGTTATTGATATTGCATTGCTCATCAGAACCTGAATAATCTTTATTTGAGGTGAAATAAATGGAAGTAAAGTTTTTGTTGACAATGTTGTTATTGACGAAGACGAGGCGTGGCGATAGCGTGGCGTCGACTGTGCGGCGCAGGCTCCCGGCATTCTTGGCACGCCGTCAATGAGCATGCACCCAATCATTACAAAGAAAATGTCGCCGGATACGTCAAAGTTGGAAAAGTTCGCCGCTTTACGACACCAATAGTGTAATTCCGTAGTAGTTGTCGTGAAATTGTGTACGATAACGTTCGGTCTTACATGGAGCATTGAACGCGTAACCCACACACTCGCTATTTTGTTTGCTTATGGCTTATCGATTATACGAGTACTTTCGAACAGTGGCAAGGGAATTAAAGTTGGACGATGCTGCAAGTATGTAATGTACTAGTTGCCATATTATAAAAAAGAAAACTGATATCTACGAATTTATGAAAATAAGCGTACTTACGAGGGTCATTCAATAAATACTTAGCCTACAAAAAGTAAACGAAAATTTTGGAAAAGTGGCAATTTATTTTTCAACAGTCTCCTTTTAGTTCGATACACTTAGCCCAGCGATGCTCCAACTTTTTTAACCCGTCCGAAAAATAGTTTTTGTCAAACTCTGCAAAATAGGCCTCCGTGGCGGCGATGACCTCCTCATTCGATCCATATCTATTCCCGGCGAGTGATTTTTTCAGATTAGGAAACAGAAAGAAGTCACAAGAGGCCAAATCTGGAGAATACGGTGGATGGGGCAACAATTCATAGCGTAATTCGACCAATTTGGCCATGGCAACGGCAGACGTGTGAACCGGTGCGTTGTCGTGGTGAAACAGCACTTTTTTCTTCGCCAGATGGGGTCGTTTTTTATTTAATTCGGCGTCGAATCGGCCCAATAAATAGGCATAGTAAAGCCCTGTAATTGTTTTACCCTTCTCGAGGTAATCGATGTAGATCACACCTTGTGAATCCCAGAAAACGGTGGCCATAACTTTTCCGGCCGATTTTACAGTTCTCGCCTTCTTTGGAGCACGTTCCCCGGTCTGGATCCATTGTTTTGATTGCTCCTTGGTCTCTGGTGTGTACTAGTGGATCCAGGTTTCATCGACGGTCACAAAACGACGCAAAAACTCCGCTGGATTCCGCTTAAACAGCGCCAAACACGTCTCCGATGTGGTCTCACGGTTGCGCTTGTTTTCTGGTGTGAGTAAACGCGGCACCCATCGCGCCGACAGCTTTCTCATGCCGAGTTCCTCGTGAAGAATATGATGCACTGTTCCTTCTGAAATGCCTACAGTCTCAGCTAGCTCCCGAACCTTCAATCGGCGATCTGCCAATACGAAATCATGGATTTTTTTAATGTTTTCCTCCGTAGCAGCTGTTTTTGGTGCACCTGGACGTGGTTCATCAAAAACCGACGTACGGCCACGTGCAAACTCGTTGAACCAATTCTTGACGGTGGCCATCGATGGAGAAGAGTCACCGTACACAGCATCCAAGCGCTCTTTGATTTCGATGCGCGTTTTCCCTTCCAAAAATAGGAATCGAATCACCGAACGATATTGCTCTTTTTCCATTTTTGTAAAACCGATCGACACGTTCGCTTCCATAAGTTGTCAAATTAAAACAAATGAAGGGATTGGAATGAAAATTTGAAAAAAGAATTAAAAAAGAATGTGCTACACTGTGGTAAAACTCTTTTGAAACTACAGCGCCCTCTGGCGATGAGGCTAGGTACTTATTGAATGCACCTTGTATGTACCTATCGGAAACTGCGCTTTAAAAATATATGGACTTTGAAATCAATCGATCTCTACAATGACTAAGTATATCTTTTACTAATATCTATGAATCATGCAACGAAGTAATTCAATTAGGCACTTATTTTCCTTCGACAGATTTGTGAGACATGTATCGTAATATTCCAAAATAATTTGGAAAATGGAGTGTCTCGTTCATTAGGTAGACATAATTGTACTACGCAATTGATTATTAT
The DNA here is from genome assembly GCA_905333075.3 of Atethmia centrago. Lineage (NCBI taxonomy): Eukaryota > Metazoa > Arthropoda > Insecta > Lepidoptera > Noctuidae > Atethmia > Atethmia centrago. Next base: position 22,451,862 of record HG995384.1, read on the forward strand.
TTCTGAACCTTGTGTAACTTGTATTGATAGAGTGAGTGCGATTGCATTGATTAATCTATTAAAGGTTAGTGCATTGAATATGTTTCCAAGGTGCCTTGTTGCGTCAATTCGATTATGACGTGAAAACTACGCGTGAGGTGATAAAATATTCATTGCATTGCTATAAATTATGGTGCTGGCTGAAATCTGTATTCGACTTCGCATAAAAGGAGTAGGAAATAGAAATCGTAAGATTTTGCGTTTTTTAAGGCATTTGTTGGTGGGTGTTTTTCCAACTGTATTTTTCTTTATTTAAGACGCTGACAACACCTAAACCACGGTCACTATCAGATTGCATAGAAAAGAAAGAGAAGCGCGATGACACAACGCTTGTAATTTATTGCAAAATATGAAGCAATTATCTATTAGGTTGGGGAAAAGTCTTTTCGCATTATAGTATGTATGAACTTGTAATAAAATCTCTTTGGGTATACTATTTGTATCTGGCTGGTTTTGGTATCGTTGAAAGTTTAAATTTTAAAGAACATAATTCCAAATTCAAATTAGGAAAAATGTGTGATTTTCATTTGTTTTTCGTACCGTTAAGATGAGTGATCTAATGAAGATGTGAAGAAATTCGATACATTTTAAAATTTTACTACAAAAAAGGTAAAAATGCAACGCAAGCCGCGAAAAAAATTTGCGATGTTTATGGACCTAGTGCAGTGTCTGTGAGAGTAGCACAAATTTGGTTTAAGCGTTTTCAATCCGGAAATTTTGATGTCAAAGACGTCGCTCTGGTCGCCCTATTACGGATAAAATGGATGCCATTTTTGAAAAAGTGGAGCTAGTTCGGCATATCAATAGTTACGACATAGCTGAAGAACTGGGAATTGACCACAAAACAGTTTTGGCGCAATTGAAAAAAACTGGGTACACAAAATAGCTCGATATTTGGGTACCTCACGAGCTCACTGAAAGAAACCTAATGAACCGTGTACTCATTTGTGATTCTTTATTACGACGTAATGAAACCGAACCATTTTTGAAGAAGCTGATATTTGGTTATGAATAGTGGATCACGTACTACAAGAACGTGCGAAAAAGGTCGTGGTCAAAGGCCGGCCAGGCTTCACAGACTGTGGCGAAACCCGGGTTAACTCTCAACAAGGTGATGCTGTGTGTGTGGTGGGATTGGAAGGGCATTATTCATTATAAGCTGTTACCATCAAGCAGGACCATCGATTCTGAACTCTACTGCGAACAACTGATGAGATTAAAGCAAGAAGTTGAGAGAAAGCGGCCGGAATTAATCAACAGAAGGGGTGTGGTTTTTCATCATGATAACGCTAGACCTCACACATCTTTAGCCACTCAGGAAAAATTAAGAGAGTTTGGCTGGGAGGTGTTAATGCATCCGCCGTATAGTCCTGACCTTGCACCTTCAGATTTCCACCTGTTTCGGTCTCTTCATAATTCTTTAGGCAGTGTCAGGTTAACATCACGAGAGGACTGCCAAAACCACTTGTCGCGGTATTTTGATCAGAAGTCCCATAATTTCTATAGCAATGGGATCATGTCCCCCTTTTATTTTTTTGGGTGGGAAATCATCATATAACTTCTCCCGCTCTGGGCGGAGCGGGAGGGTGTGTCAGACTCTTACTAACTAAAACCCACCCGTATTCCTTCCTGTTGCCTGTGTTGCCAGGGGCCTCGGTGACCCATAAGTACCTTCCCGCGACCCCGGCAGGGGATCATGTCCCTACACCTACAAGATCGCTAAAAGTTATCGAACAAAATTGTACCTACATACTTTAGTTAAATGTAAATAAACTATATTAAAAAATGTTTTGAATTTAAAAAAAAAATGCGAAGAAACTTTTTCCCCAACATATTATATACTCAAAATTAAGTTCGATCGAAAATAAAAAACAACCAAGTTCTGCATTAAAATAAGACCTTTTTATTAATTAAATACGTAACGTATGTTGATATTTAATACAGATATTTTGGATTAGAACTCAAGGTAAGAGGTTAGTTTAACGTTAGTTTGTATCGAGATTTTAATTCAAAACGTGTTTTGGTAACAACCAAGTTCTGGAAAATATGGTCAAAATTAACATATGTTTTTACCGCTACCACAAACTATACAGATTTGGCAACTTTTTTTCTTAAGAGAAGCCTATTTTGGTCAATTAGGTCTTGTCAGCGCCTTAAGTTTATTTTTCTTTTGGATACATAATGATCATTTCAAATAGAGACCTATCCAAAATAATAATACCTATAGATCCTACGCTTATTATTTCTGTATTAAACCTGTGGTTCTTTCCTCAAAAGACCATTTCAGACACCAACCTACATGGTCCTCAAATGATCTGACCAAGATTATATCCGGATTGTTATATACACATTGACATTGATGAATTTTATTTATGCAATGACATGAATATTTACTTTATGAAGTATTATATTATTTTAATTATTGTAAATGTGAAGACTATGTGGGTCATTGTTTTATTCTCAGTTAGTTTTTAACATGGTATGAGTATTTTTTGTGGCCTAGCCAAATGTCCTTTCTTTGGTATTGTTAGTTGAATCGTTGAGCTCCTTAAGTTCTGAGTTGAGCTACACAACTACTGACAAATGCGTGCACTGACTGGACAGGTCCACTCAATCTGTGTCGTTCTTTCATCAACACCATTTCGGACACCTATCTACTTGGTCTTCAAATGATCCAACCAACCAAGATTATGTCTGGACTTTAAAAGAGACTGTGACCTCTGAGTTTGTTTCGGCCTTTCTTCTCAGAGTAGTCAGATAGGACACGCCGACCTCATCTAATTTTATAAAATATGATTGACGTGTAAAAGTGTTTGTACAAACCTACTTACAGACATCATTTATCATATAAAAAATTAAGAAATATACAAGGGTCATGAATGCATTAGCAAATCACGAAGAAATAGAAAGAAAATAGAAAGTCTGTGAAGTAATGAAAACTAGGATCGCAAGATCTATGAAAATAATGTACCCTACCCCACTAATCTTTTGACATTTTATAAGATTTCTTGTTGATCTGTTTAACAAAACAAAAACGATTGAACGCGTTCCACCTGGTATTACTCTCGTCTATAAAATATAGGTACCTACCTAAGCCAGTTTTGTTAATTTTAAACATTCAATTATTCACCGAGGTAAGGACTTCATTTTTATTGATTTCATTTATCAAAACAATTATGGTTTTGTACTTATTTATTAATTTCGTCCATGAAAATAATAACAAACCTAGTTTTAAGGCTCGTGCACACAGGCGCGGTACCACGGGCGCGACAGGCAGCGCGACGCGCAGGTACTTTCCATGAAGTTTTCATAGAAATTATGCTACTACTGTCGCGTCGCGCCTGGCTGCGGGATCCTTTACCGTTTACGCAACTGTTCCAACTTAAAACATTATGTGGATTGAAATTACTAGCTGTTGCCCGCGATTTCGTTTGCGATCCAGGATAAAAAGTAGCCAATGTCCTACTCCAGGGCCTCAAGTCTGCTATTACAATAGTGTCAGAATGGTCTATTTGTGATTTCATAATTGTCGATTTTGATAAGTTTGGTAATCTACTAATATAATGGCGTCATTAATGAGGATCAGAACAGACCATTATGACACTATTGTAATAGCAGACTTGAGGCCCTGGTCCCAGTATGTCTACCTGCCAAAAAAAATTTCGTAACGAATGTCAATATATCTTGGTGTCTTATTTTCCCTTCTTTGTAGTGATATTTACGAAGATATCATGAAAAACACGTTTACTGTAGAGAAATTTTAAAACGAAATTGTGACGAGAAAAATATCTTTATGTATCAATACAAAAGTGTTTCTTTTTGCGTATGAAATGTTAGTAAGTTGCTATTACCGACTTATTGGCACATGTTGCGCCGACCCCAAATAAATAGGGATAAGGGCAGGAGAATGATGATGATGATGTTATTACCGACTTATTGACGTAAATAACAAATTTTCGGGCCGTTCCCGATAAGCGCTAGCACGTTGTTGTTGCGGAATTATTTTGAGTAAGCTCAAACCGTGATGCGAACTAACAAGGTTTTTGAAGTACATAATTGGTTAATAAATATGTGTAAAATTGCAATACGCATCAAATTTGAACACGTCTAGTTACGTTTTCGATAAAAACAATGTTTTGTAACGATACTGTTACAGTGTCGATCTAAAATAACCACAATAACAAATGACGTATCGTTTTCAAGATATGAAATAACGTTGGAAAAGTCCGTATTGTAATGTTACGTATTAACATTTTTAACAAATGTAATTTTTCATTAATATAAACTTACGCTATTAATGAAGTAAGCATTAATGGCGTAAATGTATATTAATGAAAAAATTACCTATCATTTAACAAGGTTTTTCGCACATATAGTTTAATATTGACATCGTAATTGAATTACACAAAAAATAACTTTCGTTTGATGTACCGATGTCCTCAATAGTCTGACTAGTTAAAAAGATATTCAACAAAAAAAAAACATTTCTCCAGTAAAAAAAAAAAAAAATTTTGGGTTTTTCGATTATCGACTTATTGCTTGGGGGCGTCGATATATATATAAATAAATAAATCTGTATAAATGTATAATATAACTAACTACACACACATATATATATATATAGTTAGGATTAACTGCTCCCTGTAACGTAATATTCACATTTCAGTGAAGGTGGGCGTTTTGGGGGACTGTCATGTAATTTTGACGTTCGAAAAGTGCTGATTCTCGGCCTAGTTTGAATAAATGACTTTTGATTTTGATTTTTTCAGTGGATCAATTGTCTTATTCTTAACACTTGGATTCTATCCAAGTTAATGTAAGAACAATATTTTGATACCTTAAACTTGATTTATCTCTTATGAGTACTCTTGTACCAGCAAAACAGTTTACATGGTGACTAACTATATGCTACATGCTCTATAACATGTGATCTGTGTACAAAGCACATGAGAGGTAACTTAAGTTAATTAGAACGTGGCATTTTAGCTTACACGCGACGCAAGCAAAGGCTAGTACCGTTCAACACAACAACAAAGGCCCCCGCAGACAGGTGCGACGCGACATTGCGAAGTGAAACTAATAGCACAATTTCTATTTCTTTACAACAAACTTCCTATTGCTATTCGAAATTTACCCATTAAACGATTTAAAAGCTGTATTAAAACCAAACTTTGTAAAAAAGGGTACTATAAAATTTCAGATTATTTAGAAGACAAAAAAGCTTGGGATTGAGCTGCTCGCTCTGATAAGCTTTGTGCTAAAACCATAAAATTTGATATTTAAATTATGCAAAATCATCATTATATACAACTATATGTACATATTGACATTGATGAATATTATAAGCAAAATTAAGTGAATATTTATGTACCTTGAAAAGTATTATATTACTTTAATTATTGTGAATGTGAGCACTATGTGGGTCATTTTTATTTATTTATTGTTGTTTTTTTTTTTTCTCTTAGTTTTAATGATGGTCTGGCATTTTGAGTTCTTTATGCGGCCAACCCAATTGTCCTTTCCTTGGTATTGTTCGTCGAGTCGTTGAGCTCCTTAAGTTTTGAGTTGAGCTACACGATTACTGACAAATGCTTGCACTGACTGGACAGGTCCACTCAAATTTGTGTGGTTCTTTCCTCAAAACACCATTTCAGACATAGATCTACATGGTCCTCACATGATCTGACCAAGATTATGTCTGGACTTTAAAAGAGACTTTGACCCTTGAGTTTGTTTCGCCATTTCTTCTCACGGGTAGTCAGATAGGAAATGTCGACTCCATCTAGCTTATTTTTTAATATGACGTGTAAAAGTGATTCTCATATCCTATTTACAGAATAAACAATTTCATTTCATTTCATTTCTATGAAAAATTCATAGAAACTGTCGCGCCCGCGATATCGCGCCAGTCTGCACGAGCCTTAAAGCCATCGGACATGACGCGACGTCAATAAGCAAGTCGGAGGCAGCCACTAGCTCGTTACTGGCCTTCAGTATAAGATACATTTTGAAGCTAGTGCTTTGTGATAAGCGTACTGGCTCCTGTATGGTGAGTTGGCTTAGTCTATTGGGTTGCTAACTAGCCGCATGACAGTCGGGCCTTAACCAGAGGACGGGCGTGACTGCGGCTTATAAACTTGAGTAATTAACCGCTATCCGCAACGCTTGTTACCCCCCTGTATATCATACCATGTTATTAATTAATACGTCTGCAATTATTATGTTAATTAAAGCTACTGCTAACTGTTTTGGTCCGGATCTCGATTGGTGGAAATGGTTTACGTTAGGGAAGGCAAACCTCTATAAATATACGTACTATTTTTTTTTAATAAATATTTAATGTGGCCATGACTTACCAACAGACATTCTTGACTTGAGACTATTGAAAAAAATATAAAAAGCAATACGTCGTCTTTACCAGAAGCGGTCTTGTTATGACTTGTGCATGGGTATGTGGCCGAGTAGATGTAATTAAATGAAAGTCAATAATATTCTGAATAATCACAAGTCTCTGATCATATGAGGGAATTTACAATAATGTAAGCGACGGTCCACCGAGTACGCGAGGCGCGAGCGGTAATCTATCAACTCGCTGCACTGCAAATGTATAGTCACAATGATGACCAATATCACAATGTCAACAAATCAATGCCGGTTTTCTGATTGATCTCCATGATCTTCCTTTTGGCGGGGGGCCGCCTCGGGGTTACGTCAAGTTGACAGCTGTCAAATTCGTTCTAAAATCAACTCTGTAAGTTTAGTGGTCAAACTATGAACTTTCACAATAATCCTACCTTTATTATTATTTATTATACAGTAATGTTAACATTAACAGCTTTTTAATTATTTAAATAAAATAACAAGTTAGTGCGACTTCCGTTGCAAACTGGATGATTTAGGGTACCGAAAGTCCTGAAATGATGCCGTGCCCAAATTATTTTGTTACGTGCCACCAATGGCTTCCGTGCCATTAGTTCGCCATCCCTGCATTATCGTAAACTTTACGATAGTGCAAGCTGACGTCATAGCTCGGAACGTCATCCTGAATGATTCACTTATTATGGTTTATCTAATTATCGTAATGGATGATATTATTAATTTTTGTCCTAAAAGCGTTCCAGTTGCTGGGCAGTTATAATGATTAATTATTATCAGAAAATTAGTACCATTGCACTTAGATTTATACTATTTTTATTGAGGTCGTAGGACAAGGGGTTTTTGTGATAAATTGCATAACAACATAATGATGCAGATTAGATAAACTAAGATGGACGTATGAATCATATACCTATTTCAATGTTTTCTTGTTTACATTTTTCGACATAACTAAACCTCTTTTCTATTTTGTTTCAGGCGTGACAATGAGAGAAAAAAGGGGTGGTGCAATGAGCAAAATGCAAAAGCTTAGAAAGCGCCTGTCCCTTAGCTTCGGTAGATTATGTAAGTATTATCCTATAACATACATTTCTAGTGGCACTACAACATTTTAATATAGATCCATCCACACGAAAAGATCCCTTCTCAAAGCTGGATATTTCAGAAACGGGTGCCAATATCCGGCGCGATTCAACTTCAGTAGGCGCTCATCCTTCAAGCACCTATATCATATGAAAATGATAGATAGAATTGAAAGACTGCCAGACCGTGAATATTTCTTTCACATTTGAAATCGTCTGTAATTCCCATATTAGATACTTCTACTCATATTCCCTGATCGGTTCGTATCTAGTTAATTTGATGCTTGTCTAACAATGGAGGACACTGTAAATTTTAATAAAGCGATTGCCCATGGGTTTGTAGCACGTGCTGCGAAATCGATCCGTCTGTCTATGCGACAATGAAGGAATGTCGCTTAAATGGATTTAGATGTCAATGTCATTTCTTTTACATAGAGTAAAATAATTGACATTTTAGATTTGACGGCATGTAATGTTTAGCGTACAGTTTAGTTAGTCTGACGTGATAAAACTCAAAGTTTCCGCTGCTAAAAAATTGAATGGCGCCACAAGGATTACAAAGGAAAACACGCTAATAAAACATTAGTACTCCAATGTTAATCATTCTTCTCACAGTCAACCAAAATACAATTCATGGAGCTGTCGTGAGAACAGATTCCTAATGCTTTCTAAGACCGAGATCTCATAGTACAATTATTCCAGTAAAAGCTATACATAGAACTGTCAATTATACTAATTAATTCTGCGGATCAGCTTGCTAATTAAAAAGCTAGTGAGTTCCACAGCTATGGATATTGATTGGAGGTAGTTAATGCCATCTGGCGGAAACTGACTGGTATTAACGGCATAACGTGTCTATGGGATGTCAAGCATTCGTCACACGGGTTGAAATCAATTAAGTATTTTTAACCGACTTCCAAAAAGGAGGAGGTTATATTCTGTTTTTTTTTTATTTAATGTATGTAAGTACACCGATTTCTCTATCCATTGTGGACCGATTCTGAAATTTTTTTTTTTTTTTTTCTTTGAAAGGGTGTGCTCTCGAGATGGTCCCATTGTCAGCAAGTCAAAATCTGATGAGGGGATCACATGTAAATCAAGGGAAATTCTCAAATTTTATAGGCGGCACGCCTTTAGCGATTTGGGTATTTTTTATATTAACTCGTGAATTTGCTCTCGGAAAGCACCATTTGGTGAAGTGGAACTGATGATGAAGACCACAGATGTCCACCGGAACTACTTAATACTAAGTATTTCACGGGTTGCGATTGGATTAGGTACTTTAATATGGTTGCTAAGCAATTTATGCTCGTCACAATTCATATGGTGACGTGGAGCTAACCATCAGGTGCAGTTCTCCTGGCACAATTAACGTCCCTGCATCGGGAAAAGCAATATTTTGTGAAAAGGTGATGAGCAATTGGCATTAGGCTATTGCAGCTGAGGATAAATTACAAACCGACCCACTAGAAATTGAAAAATAAAAAAACAACCGACATGAAAAATAAAAACACTACAAAGTGAAAAATTACTTTAATTTCGGAAGTCGGTGGCACAAAACTAAAATACAGATCCACCGACTTCCGTAATTAAAGTTATTTTTCACTTTGTACTGTTTTTTTTTGGAAGACGGTTGTTTTTTTTTTGTAAAAAGTTTTTACTTAACCGCTAGACGATACGAATAGAATATTTCCTTGAATTATCACGGAGATTCGTCTCGTTGTTGTAATTGATTATTGACGTGATGGGGTTTTAAAGTGGAAAATGTGTTGATAAATAATTCAAGGCTTAAATTATAGTTAAGTGGACGTGAAAATCCTGAATCACCAGACAAAGTCAGTGACGATATCTATCTACTCATTTTTTTTTCTCCTACGACTCGAATTTAATTGGGTAATTCTACAAGTTTCCACAATTTAGTCATCCGAAAAGTCTGGCTTTTAATCTTATCGATTTCTTTGGATTTTCACTTAACTTAATTATTTCTTCGTCAATTTTCCAAAGTCATTATTTTATCTATGCCCGTATAACATACATTACAGCAATGGGTGTTCCCTAGGTATTCCCCGTAAAATCGTATCAGTGTCAGCTCAGTGGATATACAAGCGAGCGTCACTCCGCACCGATTAGCACAGATTACCTATTTATAGCACTCGGATAAGATACGGCCAGTTACATCTACATCTCGCACGCACTGCCGGTTAGTTATCTCTGTGTGCTGTACCAAGTAGGTCATCCTCACTCCTTCGCGCATTAGAAATCATTTATTTTTTTCGACAGTTTTAACTTATTCGTTTCAAGAACCTTTTTTCTCTAACATTATAACTTTTTTGTGTATCCTTGTGTGAATGTGAAGACATTGTGAAGTTTCGCTGCAGACGGCAACTAAAAGGAAAAGAGTAAGTTTAAAAAAGCATTTTATCAAACACCGCATAGACGTTAGGACCCGAGAGAAATGGCGGGACGGGATCAATTCCTTCTTGAAAGATTAAAGTTTAAAAAGTTAGGATTTAAAAAAAGAACGATTTATTTTTATTTTACTTCCATATTTATGGTTTGCGGTGGCGCCAAAAAGTGTTTACTGCAGTGATTCAGTGTATAGTAAAGATAAAGTGTTTTATTATTGTTGATAAGGCTACTCAACATTATAGTATCTTGTTTAATTACTAAGTAGGTGCTGCTTTTTATTGCCACTTAAAATAATAACGCGAACGGTTAAATGATAAATAACTTTTTTCTCTAAGTAGGTTTGTAAAAATATTTTTAGTTTTAGACGTCAATCATATTTTAAATACTAGATGAGGTCGGTGTTTCTTATCTGACTACTCTAAGTAGAAAGACCGAAACAAACTCAAAGGTCACAGTTTTTTTTTAAGTCCAGACATATCATGGTCAGACCATGTGAAAACCATGTAGATTGGTGTCTGAAATGGTCTTTTGAGGAAAGAACAACACAGATTTGAGTGGACCTGTCCAGTCATGGCACGAATTTGTCAGTTTTCGTGCAGCTCAACTCAGAAATTAAGGAGCTCAACGATTCGACGAACAACACGAAAGAAAGGACATTTAGGTAGGCCGCATAAATTACTCAAACTGCCAGACTTTCTCACATTCACAATAATTATTAAAATAATATAATACTTTACAAAGTACATAGTCATGTTATTGTATATGTAAAAAGAAAACATATATATAGTTTACAAAAAAAAAACAACATTCACTGTGTAAATTTATTGGAGCAGCTAACTCCAAGCCTTTTGTCCTCAATATAATCTCTATATATTTATAAAAGGCTTACCAGCACGGTTACCGCTTTAAAAAAACATTTGAATTTATTACTTGGTTCATGAATGTGGCTAGGAAGTTTATTATAAAAACGTATACTTTGGCATCTAAACGAGTCACCTATTTTTGAGCCTGCGTATCAGTACACACAGATACACAGTATCAGTCACTATCTGAATGATTTTTCAACATTTCCAGTTTACGCTGACCTCGCATTGTACGGAAATCCTATACAATGCGAGATCAGCTTATACTGGAAATGTATAGCTTGATGTGTAGCCGTGTGTACACCGAACTAAACTATCACAAAATTTCTTACGTTTGGCTATGAGAATTTTATAGTTATTCTGCAAATAATGTTCTCTAAATTTAAAAACTATTTTGACACAACTTAAATCGAGTTTGACAATCGCGACTCTGTGTGGTACTTGTTTGTCCTACCTAGAGAATGTTTTTTTAGAGCTGGAGGCGCGCAAGGAGGGCAGCCTCAACGTGTTTTATGTCAGTACCGAAAATTTGTATAATTGGATCATTCGTTTCGTAGATTACCCCTACATACAAACTTACAAACGAACAAATTTTACCTCTTTATATTATTAGTATCCATATAATAGGCTTCGGGGGTAGTTTTAAATGTTTCCAAGCTATTAGTACATTTTCGGTTTAACAGTGATATCTTGTTTAGTAACTTTTTTGTTTGGATTTGGAATAATGATCAATTGTCCGCAATGATCAGAGTCTATTAAATTAATAATTTCTTTGTGGGTTGGTAACATCTGTATAAATGTTGCCTGAGTATGTGGCACCAGTGGGAGTTATTCTAGTGGGCTCCAAAAAATGGTTAGCAAGATTGCATGACTGAAACAAACTTATAAAAAAAAAGTTATTTAATGGTCACAATCTTTACGTTGAAAAAATGCGTACTTTAAATGTAGATACTGCTTAAATGTATTGTGCCAAAAGTACTGATACTGATTCCCAAACTAAGCTGCAGCTTGTATTCTGGGAGACAGTGTTCAGTCGTGGAATATGACACGATATTACATTTTATACAAACTTCAGGTGAACGTTACTGCAAAAGGCCCTCGAGAGGATAATTACAGAAAAATATATATAAAAAAAAATATAATATAATTTTAGTACTTAAACAATTTTCTAACAAATTAACATTAAAATCACCGCAAGTGATGTTTGATGGACTTGTTCAAGTAACAGATTTTGTGCAACACTTAATTTGGTTGCTAAGCACAAAGCAAACTTAATTGAACAGACGCAAACTTTTAATTCCCGCTTTCAACAGGATACTAAGGAAAATTAAATGAAAAATCTTGAGCGAAAAATAACGTTCAAAAAGGGTAAGAACAAAATGATCTATTTAGTAGCTTTTAAAAATAGCGTTTTAACAAGCGCTAATTAAATAAGTTTCAGTAACAGTTGGCTTAGGTAAATATGACCGCGTGACGGTATAATTAGCGCGTTATTTCGGTCCACGTTAAAAATAACCCCTAATGACACTAATACGGTCAATTACATAGCACAGTTCGTATAGTCATGACTATAGTTCGTGATCAACCGATCGGTTTGCATAAACTATCGTACACATTATCGCCTATTTATATCGTCTATGACGTTATTAATAATGTTTTGTCACATTGAAAAGATAAACAACTGTTTGTTGTTTATTAAGGCGCTGACAAGACCCAATTGACCAAAATAGGCTTCGCTTAAGAAAAAAAATTGCCAAATCTGTATAGTTTGTCGTAGCGGAAAAAAATATATGTTAATTTTGAACATATTTCCCAGAACCTGGTTGTTACCAAAACACGTTTTGAAAACAAAATCTCGATACAAACTAACGTTAAACTAACCTCTTACTTTGAGTTCTAATCCAAAATATCTGTATCAAATATCAACATACATTACGTATTTAATTGATAACTAGAACGTCTTATTTGAATGCAGAACTTGGTTGTTTTTTATTTTCTATTACTCAACTCAATTTTGAGTAAATAGATAATTACTTCATATTTTGCAATAAATTACAAGCGTTGTGTCATCCCGCTTCTCTTTCTTTTCTATGGAATTTGACAGTGACCACGGTTTAGGTGTTGTCAGCGTCTTAAAACGATAATATTTCGCAAAAGATAAGTATGTTATGGCCGTTTGAAAATAAATTCGGAACTGAAAACATTATAAATTCTTGAACCGTGTCTATGGTAGGTATGTTTTTTTTTGGGGTGGGAAATTATCAAATAACTTCTCCCGCTCTGGGCGGAGCGGAAGGGTGTGTCAGACTCTTACTGACTAAAACCCACCCGTGTCCCTTCCGTTGCCTGTGTTGCCAGGGGCCTCGGTAACCCTTTTGTACCTTCCCGCGACGTAGGTATGTTACTAATCCATTGCAAATTATAATTTAAATCACTGTAAATTATTGTGTAGGTACTATGGGTAGGAATTGTTTATGCATGGTGATGATGCCTACTTAAATACTTTTTTTATGTTATTTTATTGTTTGTGTTGTTATTGTATAGTATTTATCGATCATAATGGTTATATTATTTTCTAAGTACTGTTTATTTTGTTATACTTTATTACCTGTTTTTTCTAATATGTATGTAAAAATCTCATAACCTGACTTGGTTTCCGTACGTCGTTTTCGGGTGACCACCGAAAATCAGCGCTTTGCTGTGGGTCCCCCATAGCACAGCATCATGCTGAGTGGAAGCCTACTTGTCACAGTCACGGCGTGCAGTTGCCGACTATTTGTATATGTTCTGTCTCTCTGTGTAAGTCTGTTTAGTTTTATTATTTATAAGAATTACCCCTTTTATGTGCACGTGTTTCTGTGACAAATAAATCCATTTTTCTTTCTTTCTTTCATTGCTTCATAAGTTCCAAATTTTTGTCTGCTCAACAACGTAAGTAACGCAATTTATGTTGTTGAACTGTCAAAATGAAACCGAGTGCTACAGTACATTTATTTAGCCTAGTGTCTGATTGCTTCAAAGGTACATTCAATCGGCTTTTACCAGACTCACGATAAATTGGCTATCTCTTGTTTTAATTTGGGTAATTAAAGTAATAAATCACACGTTACGTACTACGCTGCGTGTGGCGCAACTTGGGAGAGAGCACTTTTGCGAATCAAATAGGTCGTGTAATCGCGTTGACTAGTGCACATGAGTCATTATTCTCCTGCACTGATCTCAATTTATTTAGTATCAGCGCATGTATTCGTCTTTTTTTGCGGTTCCGTAGTAAACAAGGAACCCTTATAGTTTCGCCATGTCCGTCTGTCTGTCTGTCCCCGCTGTAGCTCAGAGACGCTAAGTACTAGAAAGCTGTAATTTGGCATAGGTATACATATTAATCAAGGCGACAAAGTGTTAAAATAAAATATTGAAAAACAAGTTTTTTTAGGGTACCTACCTTGCACGTAATGTGGGGATGATATTTTTTACTCCAGTGTGCAGTATCGTTGGATAGGCCGTTCAAAAATATTGCGGGTCTGTGAACACCACTTTTCGATTCAAGGATCCGTTTGAGTAATGTTAAGCATTAAGGTGCAAATTTTTGTTAGAATCTGCCCTAGCCAGCTAAATGGTTGTTTATGAAGATGTGAAAAAATTCATGGCAGTAGTACATAGTTTGTTTTTGGGATAAATAATTCATCCCAACTTTCCAACTGGTCCGACACGTACTTGGCCGGTTTTTTTTTATTTTAATAAGAATTCATGTCTTCGTCTTTTATACATACATATCTCTTTTAGTCGTCCATCTTAGTGATCAACCCACATTTTACCATATCACCTTTCACACAACATTATCTATTGTTTCTTTGTCCGTCCTCAACTATTTATCATCTTCATTTTGTTGAGTAACCGACTCCTTAACAATTCAAAGTGCCTGTAAATGGGTTAATTGAAATAATTGCTTGAGTTTATAACATTCACAGTGAACATTAGGAAAATAAATATATCAATCGCTTAGGTAGGTACATACAATTTATCCGTTACCCATTAAATTAAATAACAAACGTCATACAATAAAGAATGTTATCGTTCATTAGCTTTCATTGTATGTATAAGGCCGACGAAGTACAACTTCAGCTTTGTATTTTCTCGTTTGCTCCTATTTCCATAGCAGGATAAACACAATAGTGATCATTTGGTACACTTGTTCTCATATGAATATTACTATACACGGCAAATTCACCGAGCGTGGGCGAGTTTCTTAGATGCTCAATGCTCGCATGCAATCTACGATGCAAATAAACTTCGATCACCCACGCCACTTTCAACAGTCATGTTCGTGCAGTAATTCGATTCGATCGTTCGTAGATACTTATACTAACTGTATAGCATGAATAATGTAATAAGTAAACTTAGTGCCTGTCGGGGTACGTAAAGAACAGATTACCTACATGTGAATAATACAAAAAGGGTTACCCCAACTTCCTAATTAAGTTACAATAGGCGCAGGCGCATTCTGAGGCGAAAGTTAATAAAATCGAACTCAGTATCGAAATTGACAACCTCTCTATTCCAATCTGCTTAAGCCTGGAATACACATGCTACTGATAACCATGCTTGTTGATTACTAGGTAGCATGCTCATTAGTAGAATGCTCTCTGTGCCTGTACAATACTCATGCTCTTTTCGTATATACATGCTATTTGAATGGCCACTAGAATTAGAGAGTAAATTTAATTTAATTAAGTAGAATTTGCTCGAAAGTAGCATGCTCTTGTACTACTAGGTAGTATGATTACTTTAAGCTACAGTTATCTTATTTCATTCTTATCCTAAATTGTTGTTAAGTACATTTCCAACTTTGCTTTTTAGGGTCCGTAGTCAACAAGGAAACCTTATAGCTTCGCGATATCCGTCTGGCTGTCTGTCTGCGGCTTAGTATTACTAAGCTGTAATCTGGCATGTGTAATAATCTCACCGACAAAGTGGTAAAATAAAAAAAAAAATTGTAGGGTACCTTGCACGCAGTGGGGATGATATATTTTTTCTAGACTATCCCGTGGTGTGGGGTGTCGTTGACAAGGCCGTTCAAAAATATTGCGGATCTGTGGTAGCCATTTTTCATTATTAAGCTTTAAAGTGCACATTTTTGTTATACAGGTTTCCACAGTTGCCAGGTGAAATAGTTGTTTTTGGATAATTATGTAAAAAAAATATCACGGCAGTAGTATACATAAATACATATGCAATATCACAGCTAAGTAAGTAGTCTAACAAGTTATAGTAGTAATAGTCGACCAACTTATATATGCAGTTGGAATGTATGGGAGAACATGTTTTTCAACTTTGCTTTAAATGAAAAACAATTGATTCATCTTTGTTTGTAATTGTATTATCATTGGGAAGTTAATATGTAAATTTATTAATATGTGTGTAATGACTTATCACTATCCTTATAGGGCCAGTTAAGATTGTGTCAGTCATAATGAATGCTGTATTCATTTAAGCCTTTGGCTAATTATAGACACTTATTTATTCCAGTTGACATCGTTGTGAATGATTCACTGTTTTGTTATGTTTACCTGTGATAAGTAAAATATTATAAAATCCCATGATATACCTATCAGAAAAGGATCAAAGAATAGATATAGTCCCGTACCTTTTTCCAATGATTCCCCGAGCGAAGCCGTACTATCTCCTAGTGTTACATAAGTACACGATCATTACTCGGATATCGGAGTACTGAAGTACTGAAACCTTGTTATGAAACTCTCGTGTGTTATGTTTTTAGACCCTCACTTCTGCCATGCGTAGTTGAATGCGCTTTGCTTCGTCTCTTTCGTTGCAATAGTTTACTTACCTGTCCTAATATTGATGGTTTCGTATTCCACAATGTAAAGGGAATAATAATCTTTTACTCAGCTCTTGTTTCCCAGTTGCCACAGTTGATTTTGTCAAGTTTCGTCTTATCGTCGGAAGTTGTTTAAGTCACTTCAGTGTTTGGGATGACACTAGCCTTTTCATAGGGTGTCCTAATATTGTTAAAGATGACTATTTTTTGCTTGTCTACAATAAATAAATCTAGGTGTATAAATCTAGGTTAAGGTAGATTAACAGTTCCTAATCTTTTCACAATACGATCTGTTTTTGTTTTTCTCATACCCCTTAGTAACCCTGAGTAGCCCTTAGTAAGACTGGTTGTCAGACTTTCGGGGCTTCTGACGACCCGTAACGACTGTCAAAGATCTACGAATGACAGCCGGGACCAACGGGCTTAACGTGCTTTCCGAGGCACGGAGGGAAAAAAAAATGGTATGTAAAGATGGTCACCCATCTGTGGACCAACCGCGGTAAGCGTAGCTTAACCTAATCGATTGTTCCGAGCGGCTGTTATTACTAAGCCACAAACAAGCCCCTCTTACTGGCAGCCAAGTAGATCAGTATAAAATGGTTTCCACTTGCCTTACTTCTGAATATAGAAACTTATCGTTTCCGAAAACTGGTGGAAATAGGTCGTTTCTCACTTAGCAGTTAGTTAATTATGGCTACTAGTGTACAGTCACCAGCACATCAAGTTACTACAAACTGTCAAATTTCTCCAAATGATTTAAAACCATATAATGTTGATAGTTAAGTTCAAAATCAGTCAGTCAATTTGTGCTGGCGACTGTACCATTCGTCCATTACTTCATTTGGCAGTTTCTCAACTGCCAATGATATGTTACAAATTGTGGTATCTAATGTTTTGAACTACCCGTGGCTGTTATATCTGGCCTTCGTCGGTTCGTTTCGTATGTATATTTATATCAGACAGCTACAAATGTTAGTTCTTTCAGGAAGTCAACAATGAAGTACATACTATAGCGTATTAAGGCTCCCACGCCCGCGATATCGCGCCAGTCTGTACAAGCCTTTATTGGTTCATCATTTATTTATTTATTTATATATACTTTATTGTACACCACAAAAATACATGACAAAAAATAAATCAAACACTACAAAATATACAACGGGCGGCCTTATCGCTTTTCGCTTTATCATTTCGTTAGTAGGTACAGTTAGAATTTAAATAAATAAGAGAGCTTTGATTGATCTAGGTTTTTTCATTGATTTTGAACGTCCCAAGTCAATTTTGGTGGGCAGAGCACCGCCGTGTCTTCGTCGAGCCGATCGGCGGCGGAGATCTCTTGCGTCCGGCCCTGGTCAGGCCATGGTACTGAGCGTGAGGGCATGGGCAGCCGTCACCTCCTTCTGCGAAGCAGTAATGCTCGCGAAGGAGGAGGCGGGAAGGTTGAGGGAAAGGCAAAATTCGCACCCTCTCGCCCCTAGCCGCCGCAGGAGACGCCCTGGGCGTCGGGAATCCCGGGCGGATTTCCGGCAACCGTAGGCGCGGGCTTGCGGACGGTGAGCAATGGGTAGCTCGCCGTCCGGTAATGACCAGGCCCGGGTCAACGGCGCATTGTGTTCCACGCGCGCCTCAAAGAGATGTAGTCAGCACAAGTGTAGGGGTCCACTAGGGCCAATGCCTGCCGGGTTCGTGGAAAAGTCCGAAAGGGATACCGAGGCCCCTGGCAACACAGGCAACGGAAGGAACACGAGTAGGTTTTAATCAGTAAGAGTCTGACACCCTCCCGCTCCGCCCAGAGCGGGAGAAGTTATTTGATAATTTCCCACCCAAAAAAAAAGTTAATTTTTGTAATAATATTATAATAAGTAAAATGTAATAAGTCAAACTAAATAGCAGTGTTTACTATGACTTAACAAAAATAAACGGTAAATAAAGTGGGTGTTTAAGTCAATGTCGTGTCTATTTTTGTCTTAAATAAACAATTTTTCTGTCTATTGTTGAGATTGCCTTAACTTAAACGAACGACCTTTGTTAATATTACGTTCCGTTTATGCCTTGTATTGTCCTAAAATGGTCTTATTTACCGTTTTTTTTTATTTTTCTTACATTACGGTATTGTTGCGAACAATAAAGAAACATTTTAATACAAATATGATCTTTCTGAGGAACATTATTCCTTTAAAACGTCCGTGTCCTATTTTTTTTACCGGATAAGCCAAGCCGTCAAAATTAACACAAATAATAAATATTAATTCCGAGTAAAGGCTTCTGCAGACTGGGACGATATCAAGGGCGCAACAGGCAGCAATATGCCTGTCGCGCACGCGATAGTGCCCCAGTCTGCAGAAGCCTTAATGCTAATGCTGTGGAACAAATTAACCTTTGTTTATAAAGTCGGAACCATAAGTGTAATAGTTTACTGTGCTCGGCTATAATATAACAATAATAAAATAATATATCAGAACCTATGCAGATTGTAGAACATCAATAATATTCCCGGATATCAGTTGCCTCTACAAATATTTGATTCCACGCGATATTAGAATCTCTTGGCAGACAAAGGACACTCCTCTAATTTTGTTTTCATATCACGAACCGTTCCTGTTATTGTTTCATTTAAATACAAACTATTTAATATTCAGCTTCCAAACACAGAATCACGTAATAGATCGATCATCAAAGATTAGGCACCCATTGGCGGTAGCCTCGGCCCCTCCCTTATCAGTCAAAAGTAACAACAGAGCAGTGACACGGTTGATCGCATACGGTGACGTGACGCAGGAAGTCGACTGTGAATCATTCAACTATTCAAGTACGAATTTGTTTATGGTAGGTACAAAGTAGTCGGGAGCAGGATCACTATCAAGTACTATCAACACAAAAATAGAGCGTCTGAGAGCGTTAAAGCTTTGACTGCACATTCAGAATCTTCAGGCTTGAAACACGGAGACTTATAGCTAATACATGCAAACAACGGTCAGACGAGCGTGATAAATATGGACGATGCGCTCTTTTGCGGGAAGCAAATCCATCAGCTAATGAAGATTTTTCAAAAGGTTTGCGTGAGCTGGTAACGCTTTATAAAATAGACCTTCTGTCCTGCAGATTTAGGTGCATCAATATTCTGTATAGTCGTTATTGGATATTTTATTGTACCAGCAATTCCCTCTCACCAAAGTTTTCACAATAGAATTTTCCAGTGTCTTATTACTGTTCATTTTATGATGGCAATATCATTAATGTTAATTCAAACGTTCGAAACCGATATCAACAGCATCATCTGGAAAATCACCATTGATGGACTCATTATGAGGCACTTTAATGTAGTCCGCTAACATAACATATCAGAGTATCTACTTGGTTCCCGTCTTCAACTTTTTCAAAGCTTATAACAATGTTTTAATTCGCAGCGTAGAAATCTTGAAGTGTTTCTTCAAACTTTACTCCGTCTTCAGCCTCTATTTCAGGAGTACTCGCTTTGCCATTAAGATAAACACCATTCTTCTCAAAAGCGACAAATACTTCAATGTTACGATTGGTTATATCCGTTGTCATCAGCTGGACTGTTTCACAACAGTAATTAAAATGATAACACAAACAGCATTGTGGCACGATTTTAGACGGAATTCTGTTTCGCAGAACACAATCCGTCCCGATGCAGTTGATAGCCATGCATTGTTGATGAATGTTATCAACATTCAATGAAAATATGTTGCCACGCTTTTTGACATTGCGACCGGAATTCCGAGATAACATAGGATTTGATGGCAGTTAAACTTTAAAAACAATTTCCTATCCTGTGAAAATATGACTAGGTTGTCTTGAACAAGCCATAGAGTAAACGTTGTGAAGTATGTTAAAATGAAATTGGTAAGTTTCGGATGAAAATGGTTATTGCTGCAGTAGCTGTCTCGTTTATTTAGTTTCAATAACATTAATACTTGAATGCTCACAAACGTATATACCACGCTAAGAATTGAAACATTGAGGTTGTCCATTACATAACAAAACGATCTGTTTGGAAACGTTTACAAGCTTTACTGATTGTTTACGTACTGTTATTCGCTTGTTACTATTCCCCGTCAATGTTTTTCAGCTGTCCCATGTTATTTACACATAACATTATTTAACGCCGGCTAGCTTCCTACTGTTTGAACAGCACTGCGCTCACAATTTATGTATTTGACGAAAAAATAAACGGTTTGCTAAGTAACTAATAGTTGTTGAATATCAATGTTGTTTGCTTTACTAATTGTTTGGCAGTTATATTTGTCACGTTAATCTATTTGCTAATGTTTATGTGATAGTTCAGTTATGTTCAACTCATTTTAATCCAAGTAGATTGGAATGAGTTCGCAAAAACAGTGCCAGTAATACCAACCGATCGTGCTAAATTAATTGGCGGTCTATTGTTAAAATACACGCTTTAATTTTCAATTCTAATCTCGTGACGAGTTTTCTATTTATGGTCTTTTTGCCGCTGTTTCACCACGGCTATTGTTTGTAAAGTAACTGTTATTAACAACTTAACGTTTATGGTGTCGTAAACAGCCATATACCTACACTAAAACTAGGCGGCACAAACCACGTATGAATCACAGCGGTTATGTAATGTAAGGCTCAATCGCATCGCGACTACCTACGCTGCGCTGCGCCACACGCTCTTCACAGGCGTGAGGGTATATAAAGTTTAGACTTGCGCGAGTATGTTGGAAATTTTTTGCGGAAATTTCTAGATTTGTTTTATATATTTTATACTGGTGCAATTCTAAACTTGCGCAAGTATATTTTAACGTGTATGGCTACCATTCTTCGCATTCGGTAAAGAATCAACACCATAGCATATATGTATATTATATATACACTCACTAATAAAACGGTTACGAGCATAGAACGAAAATACTTCCGAATTTTTTATGCGATTGTAATCTTTGACATGAAAAATTTACTGCAGTTCTTACTTTACATGTGTTGAATGATTTACCATCGCAGTTCGCCAGGAAATAAAATATGAGACTTCGTATTGCATTACATATTTAATTCATCATCATCATCATTTCAGCCGAAAGACGTCCACTGCTGGACAAAGGCCTTTCCCAAGCACCGCCACTTCGACCGGTTTTGTGCTTCCCGTATCCAGCGGATTCCTGCGGCCTTCACAAGGTCATCGGTCCACCTTGTAGGAGGCCTTCCAACGCTACGTCTTCCGGTACGCGGTCGCCATTCCAGAACCTTTCGGCCCCATCGGCCATCTGTTCTGCGAGCAATGTGCCCTGCCCACTGCCACTTAAGTTTGGCAATTCTTCGGGCTATGTCGGTGACCTTGGTTCGCCTACGGATCTCTTCATTTCTGATTCGATCACGTAGGGAAACTCCAAGCATAACCCTCTCCATTGCCCTTTGAGTGACTTTTAGCTTTTTATAAGGCCCATTGTAAGCGACCACGTTTCAGTGCCATAGGTCATCACTGGCAACACGCACTGCTCAAAGACTTTCGTCTTGAGATACTGTGGTATGTGGGACGAGAAGATATTGCGTAGCTTCCCGAACGCTGCCCAGCCGAGTCGGATTCATATTTAAGTACTGACGTACAAACAAAGGCTTTACAGTAATGCTTTTAAAACATTGCTCGCATTCTTGTTGAAGTCAACTGGCAGACTGTGATGCTCCGCAGATTGCGCCCAAAGTGACGAATTGCATGGCGTCCTTCGCTACTAAAATCCTGATCTTTAATATAAAATGTACCGCTTTGTTATAAAAAATACCTATAATAAAATTGCCGAAAAGTAGCGACGAAGCGTCGTATAGCCAGCTTCCGGAGTTCGTCACGGGGGTTCAACATCTCCATTATCTGGTCGTTGATTGATAGCAGACTTCCGCGCAGTCCATTGATAATAGTTATTTGCCCTATTTGCCCTACGTGCTCGACCGAGCCACGTCGCCGGTGGACGAGACGAGACACCGACTCGCATTATTAGTTCCTTGACACCCTGTATCGGATTGCTTCTATTTCCAGTATTTGTAATCGTAGATGTTTCCTTAAACATCGTTCGTTACATCGACGTCGACATTTTAATTGTTTAGATAACTGTTTCAATTTCAATACACGCTCACGAACGATTAGTTCCAAGGCAATAATTTAAAAGGGAAACGTTTCACTATGTTGTAATAATGTTCTTCGCTTTATTTCACATTATGCGGGTATATTGAGTCACTCGACCGCACAGGAACTTTACCTATTGTGTTCCCAGCATCACAACCGCGAAGCCTGGACGTACGGTACGGCCTTTTGTCGACCTGCCCCATTGTCTTCAACCTATTCAGATACTTTTGTATAGGCGTCTACTGTATTTTTTATTTTTTAGCGTATCAGGTTCAGCTTCACTTGTTATTTTCCTAGTCCACGTACAATGCGTTACGACAACGTGTTCGATTCCCTGCAATTGTTGAGAAGTGGTTGTGTTCCTAATGCTACATTAATAGTGATACTTGCCCACTTGAGTGTTTTCGTCTTTATTGAGTCAATTGTCTGTTGCTCAACTGTCGGTCATTACGTAAGCACCTTGTAATGTCTTGTGCGTAGGGTTCGATGCACTGACATCATTGTTAGGGTTCCGTGTTTTCCACACGGAACCCTTATAAGATCCCTCGTTTGTCCGTCTGTCACAGCCGATTTGCTCCGAATCTAGTGGACCGATTAAGTTGAAATTTGGTAGGTGCACATATGAATTTCTGCGACCCAAACACGGACGTTGTAACGTTGGGGACAAACAAGAAAAAAAAAAGTTTTGCGAACTGTGTCGTGTGACATACCAAAGGCTTGTTGTGAGGGTCTCAAATATATATTTTTTCATAATAAGGAAAGGAGTTTTAAAGTTATTTAAGGGCCATTCCCGAAGTATCTCCGAAACTACAGATCCTAAAATAAAAAAAAAAGACAGAAATTAGTTCTTTACTTAAAGATTTACAGGAAATACTATAAGAAGTCTATGGTATTAAAAAAACATATTAAATCTCTCAATATTGTGCGTACAAACTGACATTTGTAGTTAGAATGTATGGGAGAAAATTATTTTCAACTACAATGTTATGTTTGTTCTTGGGATAAATTATTTTGAGATAAAAAAAAACGTGGTGGATAGATAACATGTTCATTGTACGGAACGCTCACCACGCGAGTTCAACAAGCACTTGTCCGGTTTTGATGATTTAACCGTTACATGTAACAACAACGCTCAAATGCATTGCAATTATCTTGACTAATGGTCTTGATACACAAATTAATGATATTCAGGCAGTTATGCACTGTGATGTGTTAGCAGGCATTTCTGTCAATAATATCAAAATGAAGTGAACAGTAGATTTGAATCAAGTAACAGGTCACACGTAATGTTTATAAGTTGTAACTTGTTATTCGCTCGCACGATACCCAAAGCGCAATCGCTAACGATCGCCGCCGGCCAGCGGAATTTATTGCTTCCATAACTTATTCAGTTTACTCTTGAATTATCGTTACTTGATTTATTTCTTCTATAATTTCCACAAATAGTTACCCTTTGCTACGATCGTAATATTCTGCGTCGATTTCATTTTATCGAGTTCATTGTACTTGTGTCTTGTTTTGCTCTTGCGCTATTTGCTTGGCAAATCATCAACATAGTACAAAATTAGCTTCGAATCAAAGTGTCTGTCATTGCTGCATTCTGGATTTGTTATTCAAATGTTACAGGCAATTATGAGCGTGTCTTTGATGAAGTTAACTTCGTCGACGAAGTTCTGTGTGATCAGAGCAAACGTCCGTGTGTCAGTGCGTTTAATTTGGTGAGTCATGTTCGTCTGCTCCGGTAATAGAGTCTGTTTGCTCCAAGTGTCCCTCTCATCATCGAGCCGATTGTTTGGCCTAAATTGTTTACAGCCGGGTTAATGACTGTCCCTGACTTCTTAAAAGAAAGTTTATTAGTTTCTCGACACCAAATGTTGTCACGCATGTCATTAAACGTCTATCACTCATCAAATTAGTCTGTTAATTACACATCGAAGATGTTCACCATTTTGGTTGTAGCCGTTATTGGGTGGTAAAGTAAATTCTGATGTTATTTTATCGGTAAAGAAAAAAACGCTTTTAATCTTGGTATCTCGTCTCTGCAAAAGGAATATCAACTATTTCTTGGAAAGATATAGAATAAAGTTATTCCATTATGCAAATTCAATACATGACTAGATATTAATATCAAGGAGACGAGTTTCCGAATCACTGGAGCGTGGATCCATGTAATATATTGAACGATGTGAAGGTAAGGTCCACATGTCACACTGGCCTACAGATAGCCCATAACTGTCGATCATACGGGAATAACATCAGGTTCACGAACCTACTGCACTATATACTTCATCATCATCATTGTGCCCTTATCCCAATTTCTGCCTCGTTGGTCTAGTGGTCGCAAGCGCTACTACGGAGTATAAGGTTCTGGGTTCGATGACCAGGTCGGGCAAAGTGTTATTGGGTTTTCTATGAGGAATTTCTCAGTAGCAGCCCGGAGTCTCGAATTTGTGCTCAATGGTGGCAATAGGCTCGCTCCCTATTACATAGGACTTAAACATAAATGGTGAAATGTGGGTGTACTATGGGTAAACCTCTGCCTAATCCTACGGGTAAACAAGGCGTGATGTTATGTTGTCCAAATTTATTTGAGTTCGGCGCAACATGTCTTTTTCATCCACACTTCTCTACTCTATTAATCGTCATCTCGGTAGTCACCTCCCCCTTTCTAGCCATATCATCTTTCACACAGTCCATCCATCATTTACACTAAACTTTATACATTACGAGCCATTCAAATTCTTATTTTCTTACAGTTTCATATACATTTTATATGATTCCCTACTTTTATTCTGATTAATTTACATATACTTACCTAGGTTTGTTATGTAATTATGATAATAAAGTGAATGTACATTGGCCCTTACCTGACCTTTTGCTGAATCGATATCATCCTATCCTGTAGGTATTCAAGGCTAAATAAAATTAAATTCCATAGACATTGTAAAAATACCTCAATCGCTCAGTAAGCGTAAAAAAAACCTGAGTAATCTGCCTCTTATCTTACTGACATTAGACGGTTAGTTGTTTGTCTAAATACATTTTTAGATTTTATAAGATATTCCTTAAGAAAACATTTGTTCAAAACTTAATAATAATAAATCTTCTACGACAACATTTGCAACAGATGCTCAATTTCCGGATTCTAAATTGTGCTAAGTAGCAAAATCTAAATTTAAATTTTACTGCTCGTTATTCTAACGTGCAATTTCCCCTACATCAACAAAATTTGGCAACATGAAATTTAATTATGGTAATCATATGACTCCCATGTAAATTTGTCCACTTACCCAAACTCACACTTGTACTAGATAAGTCGTGCCGGTCGTTTATAGTCGTACGGGTGGCGTTTGTGTGAAGTTTAACCTTTTCGTTTGCGACATTGGGTCCCCCACCCTTCCTGGGAAGTAGGTCGGCTACATTACGTAATGGATTTTAGTATTGCCACAAGCTACTTGAGGGATGCTTCAGGGATGTATGCTTAGACCAGTTTTATTTATGTGACGTATGGAAATGTGTTCAGATATGGAAAGTGAGCTGCTCCGTGACATACTTCCTTCCTCTTTCGTTTTGTAGAGTTTTGGCGTTGACATATTTTATGATGGTTATTTTTACGTACCTACACTTTTGCTAGAGAATACTGGTCAATGCATAACCGTTAGAGCAGTAATAAGAACAAGCTGTTAATTATTTACTGTTGCTATACGGTCCACAGAAACATATTCTATTATATTTTTAACGTAAAGTAGGTACATAGTTTTACTCCTCCATCTATAAATTCTTACCCACCATAGTGACCGCAAACAAACTTGTACAATCAGCTTATCAGTTATCAGCACCGTTACCCTAACACGAGAAACTCCCAATTGACTTTTTATCGTCTGACATTTACTTTGTCGTATTATTGAGGTTTGTTGTCGCTTATTTTCTGAATGGTCCCCAATCTTAACGAGTAGACGCGTCCGAGGAAGGGTTCTTTAGGGCATCTTCCCAATTGCGCAGGGAGTTCGTTTCAAAAAGGGGAAAATAGTATGAACGAAATGCTTCGGTTCCATCATGGAGTTTATCTATTTTATACTGTCAAGGTTGACGACTTATGGTGCTTATCTTTTCCCATCGACATCTTCATTTTAATTTAGATGTGAAAGTAAAAGAAATTTATTTTAAGCGAGTCACTTTCCCGTAACTGATGTCTCAGGTCAGTCAGAGGTATCCGACTGTTTAGTGCGTAGGAAAGGGAAAAACTAACAACATTTTCAATTTTTGTTGCAATGCTCACTAAGATAGCTATCACTAAGAGAGATGTGACACCGACAATATGGCTTCTTTTATTTTAGTGAATACTACAATAAAAGAAGGGGTGAGATTGTTGATAAATGATAGTATACCTAATTATGATAACGATTCGTGTTTGCCTTCTAATGGCACAAGGTACTAATATTAATTCTGTTACAAAAACGTCAATGCGGTCGCATTTAGCACGTCAAGAGTAATGGGAAAATATTTGTAATGGCGGTAAGTGAGCCGTCACACTTCAGATAGAGTAAGGCAAACAGGTCTAGTCTAGATCTAGGCTCGACCTACATCGCCGGTGACGGGGAAAGCGCGTGAAATGTCGCCCCTCGCCTTTTCGTGCTACCCAATTGTGATTCCGCAAGCCGTTAAACGTCTGAGCTAATTTTGTTAACATTTTCCGACGCCCTGACCCGTGAAAATACTGAACGCCTTTGTTTCAGTATTATTAGAATATTTATTAGACCTTGGTCATAGTGATCGTCAATGTAGCTACCTACGTGGTATTTCCACAGTGAATAGTTTGAACGAAAATGCAGTCTGCGTTATTTATTTTCCGTGTAGTTAAAATTTTGAGACAAGTGATTATTAGTTCATGAGTAATGTTTGCTATTTCTTCCTGTTTACATACTACACTACAACGACCTATATTTGTTATGACTATTAATTACACTTTGGCTTTTGGTTTACGAAGGTTTGTAGTATTATCATCCCTATATCAGTGCCTATTTGAGTACCTAACTGCTTCTAGTCTTCTACCAAACCTTAAATCATATTATACATTGGTGGTACTGAATGTTTAGTTTTATTGCGCAGAAATATCAGAGACAATCCTCATCTCTATCTTCGATAACTCCAAAATCGTTAAACCCTATTACAGCAATGTCAAAAATGATGACACTACAATCGAAATCATATCTACGACATCCAAACAAAAACAATGTTGTCAACTGTAGCACAATCCACAAAGTGAACTGTAAGGTAAACCAAGTCGTGGCTATCGATCCAATCGGAAATTCGCGATAAGTCGTCGCCGTTGAAAGCGACGCTGACCGCAGGGGGTCGCAACTACAACCCTCGTCAACTTTGACATCCTGTCGTACAACTTCGTGAAATCCAGCCAGCAAACAGCATGGGTTTTATTGTAAAATATGATTTGTGTTTTGTTCTTCAGTATTATTCACTTTCAAATCTATACAAGGTATTTTTTTTGATATCCCATAACTCTAGGGAATGAATGAGTCCATATCAAAGAATCAACTTATCTATTTATCTTTTTTTTTTGTTTTGATTTTTCATAGAAAATAATTCGATAAAGCCACGATTATTAATAATAATAAATAATATTATTAAACAAAATAATTTTATTTTATTAATTTATTTTATTAATGTTTTACATTAATAAAATAAATAAATACTCTTATGTGAAATATGACAACGACGCATTTTCTTAGCTTTAAATACGAATGATTGCTTTGAATAATAATAATAATCATAACACCGGCGGACCACTATTTTTTATATTTTTAAATGTTTTTTTTATACCTTTTTAAGAAATATTTAAAAATATATTTTATATGTAAAAAAAATGAATAAACGACATAATAATAATAATTTAATAAAAAAAACGTTTACAAAAAGTGTACATTTACCCAACAGTAGTAAATATTCTATACAATAATAGTGCCTAATAATAAACTAAAACTAAACTACTTTTAATTACAGGTGCAAGTAATAATGGTTTGGAATTAGAATGTTAGGTAGCGACCCGCCCGATCTAGGTTTATTCAAACCTGTGTTTCAGGCCATCACTTTACATTTCACTTATATTGGGACATTATGATTTTATGTAAAACTAATAATCTATTTACAACTATGAGAAAAAGCATATTGTTACATTAATACCTAAATCTAGCCTATATAAATATACAAAAGTATATACTTACGAGGGAATAAATTATCATGACAAAATTTCTAGAAGTTTTTCTGTGTCTGTGTAATTGAGTATCACTAAATATTCTGATAACATCGTATTACATTTTTTATAGCATACACTATAGAGGCTTAGTACCTTGTTGAGTCTATTATATAGAAAAAGTCCTAAAAATACATAAAATCGATTTGCAAATGCATGTTTAGTTTGAGGCTTTATGCAAACCAAGTCTTTCCTTCTCTTGTCGAAAGGTACTGGGTCAAAAGGAAGTGCTGTGTGCTGGTGTAGTACCTACTATGGCCAGAATAAATAATTGCCGCACTGTTACCATGTAACACATTACATGCTATGTAAAGCTGGTGCGTAGGGAATCTAAAAGGGCGAAAGGTAGCAACCTTTAGAATTATTGCTCTTTGAGCGCGCTCTAGCGGGAGTAAAATTGTTTTAGCAGCACCACCCCAAGAAGTTATGCAATAGGTAAGAATGGATTGACACAAAGCCAAATAAACCTGTTTAATTAACTTATAGTCGGCTATGTTCCGTAAATTCTTAAAAACATATGTATATTAATTTGCGCACTCTAAACGATATGTTTATCATAGCACATAGTAAATGTTATGTGAAATTTAGATTGGGGTCAATAGTGACACCTAAATATTTCAAATGGTCAGCTTTAGCTAAAGTGGGGCAAGAACATGCAGTGTCAGCGCACGTGCTGCAATTATGTGTGCAATTATGTTTAGATTAGTAAGCGGTATGTTAGTATTTCTCATTGTAAATAAAATGTGTTTTGTTTTATCTGGATTTAATGTTAGGAGATTATTATGGAGCCAATCAGACACAAATTTAAAGCCGTTCTGAGCATGTTCATAGACCTCATCTCTTGATCTAGCTGAGAACAATAAAGCGGTGTCATTCGCATAAGATATTATGATTCCATTTTCGAGTGGCAGGCTGCTCATTTATATAGATTAAAAATAACGTGGGGCCCAAAACGCTGCCTTGTGGAATTCCAAAACAATTATTTTTAAGTTCAGAACTTGTATACTGACCTATTTTTACACATTGATGACGATCGCTGAGATAATCCAAAAAATAGTAGAAGTTGTGCTCCTCTTATCCCAAGTGTTTCAAGCTTGTGCAAAAGTAAAGTACAAGAAATAGTGTCGAAGGCCTCGGCAAGGTCTAGAAAAATCCCGTTTGCGTGCTTACCTTTATCCAGATTAGTAGTAATATAATTAGTTAATTTGTGTACTGCTTGGCTAGTTGATCTTTTGGGCCTAAATCCAAATTGACTGTCTGCAAGTAGTCTGTTATCTTCCAGATATTTTATCAATCTACTGTTAATGATTTTTTCTAAAATTATTGAGAGTCCTGTTAAAACTGAAATGGGTCTGTAGTTATTTACACAGTATTTGTCTCCAGACTTGAATACAGGTGTAACCACAGCTTTTTTAAGCAATTTAGGGAATATACCTTTAGATAAACATAGCTGAAAAATGTGTGTTAGCGGAGGGGCAAGTAGGTATTTAAATCTTATAAGTATATTATTAGGTATGTCATCCCACCCAGTAGCACAAACATGAATGAAAATTAATTGCTCGTATTTATCAAACGAAACTTAAATACTGACACACATCAAGAGTCTAGTTTTAGTATTATGATATCTTCTTTTATATTCTTCATAATCTAATAGAATAGGATATAAAAAAAAAAACAAGTTGAATGAAACTCAATAATGTATTTTAGGAGTGGAGTATGTCTTCGTCAGTGTTATTACTATGCTCTTAAATCCTATTGTCTTTTAATCTAATCTATGTGTCATCAACATAAGTATCATTGTGCTTATCTCATAGGCAATCAACTATTACATTAGTTTACGTAATCAGCCGGTAGCAAACAGCATGTGTTTTATTGTAAAATTTGATATGTGTTTTGTTCTTCAGTGTTATTTACTTTCAAATCTATGTAAGCCTTGAATGAAACTCAGGAATTTATTTTAGTAGTGGAGTATGTCTTCGTCAGTATTATTATTATGCTCTTAAATCCTATTGTCTTTTAATCTAATCTATGTGTCATCAACGAAGTATCATTATGCTTATCTAATAGGCAATTAACTATTACATTAGTTTACGTAATCTCAAGGTAGAATATTTGCTTGAAGAAGGACAGATAATATGATAGCTACTTGGTAATGTCTGATCGCGATGAAACTGATCAGGTTCGCGGTCAGACGTTGAGAATATTGTAAACCTGACATGCGATTTATTTAGTCGTACAAAAGGCAAATTATAGACTATGTAGATTATATCACTGACGATCTACGTTTCGATAGTAAGGAGATATTTTCCAGCGGATGAGTTTAATCTTGATATCAAAATGACAATAACATTAACTGACTGGTGATTACTTTTATGCATGCAAATATCCATGCTTTAATGAGATCCAAATCGAGACTCAATTTTTGACACGACGAATTGTGTCTAACCCTACTCAAATTTACAACCCACTGGCTCAGACATGAACGTATATTGAAATTGTACCCTCTTAAACCCTTTGCATAAAACTTAGAACTTTTTCTCATTCTAAGTGCTAAAAGTGGCCGTTACTTCGACGATTCATTAATTAACGTTAACTGTTCGTTAGTTCCTTCAACGCAAACTTGCTAATGACAAAAAAACTGCCGACTAAGTACTCCCTATTTTCTTTTAAAATATTTAAGTACTCATTTTAAAGTTTGCTACAACATCATCGTCTTGGATGTAATATTTCATCAATTTTATTCGTTTCATGGATCGAGGAAATAAAATGCAATGAACGCTTGTTATTCATCTTGTGATATGTTGGAAGTTTTTCTAGATCGTTAAACTGTATGACTCACATTTTTTGATATAGCGTTTATAAAGTTACCATTTTTACTTGCTAATGCAATCTGGGAGCGAGCAAATGAATGGATCTTTGAGAATAATATGCGGCGCAGATTGTTTCAGGAACTCCTCTCAATATTATACCAAGAAAAATATAATCTCTTGCGTCAACTCGTCTTGCCTAGTATGCCGAAGAAAGATTTTTTTTTTTAAATTTTATTTACTCCGGGAATTGTCAGTGTTATTTTTCTTGAAAGTGTTTCTAACAAACTTACGAAGCTTGCTCTTTTAACCAATGTTACTATTTTAAGTACCTAATGGCTGGTTGAAGATTCGAATAAACTAAGTTTCAATGATTAAATCTTCATAGCGGGTTTTTTTCTTCGGAGTGGTTTTATAAATACTGATACTTATTTTGTTTGGTCTAGGTACGTGTAGCTTTTGTTGTGTCTACTATAAAGGTTCGTGCCGACAGGCGCAACGCGACACCAGTAGAACAATTTCCGCGTAGTTTTCATAGACATTGTACCACCACAGTCGCGTAGCGCCGTCGCGTCGCGGCAGTCTGCACGAGCCTTAAAACGGCTTACCCCGCGTCCTATTTTATAGCGATCGCCGCGCGAATACGCGATCGTCGCGTGCATATGTCACTTTTTGTTCGGAAAATCCTGAACGCAAAGTCCACCTACAAGTTTGGTGAACCTGAACGCGTGGTCGCGCCGGACAGAAAGCGTTTTCCACGCTTTCTGTCCGGCGCGACCACGCGTTCAGGTTCACCAAACAAAAAGTGACATGATGACCATGACGATCGCCTTTAAATAAGACAAGGTCTTGAATACAGAAGTCCCTAAGATTTATATTTGAAAATATTGCTACCTTTCGTCTACCTACATCAGTAGCGCATAATCTCATAATCATAGTGTTGACTATGCTTACATACTATGTTTTTTTTTTTAATTCAAAAGCCATTCCAAAATAAAATCCGGAGATCATAATTATATCGTGTTAGGTAACCTTACCTGTACCCTAATTGCTTAACACAGTTTGAATCACAATTCGAGAGTTTTGAAGGATATTGCTAATCCATTGCTTCATAGGTTTGAAAAACTCGTCTGCTCAACAAAGTAAATAACGCAATGGACGTGGGTGAACTGTCAAATGAAACCCATTGCGATCAATTGTCATTTTTTGTGTGTTACGCAATTACCCCGCTGATTCATTATGATAAAATACATGCT
Organism: Atethmia centrago; assembly: GCA_905333075.3. Classification (NCBI taxonomy): domain Eukaryota; kingdom Metazoa; phylum Arthropoda; class Insecta; order Lepidoptera; family Noctuidae; genus Atethmia; species Atethmia centrago. The sequence continues at coordinate 22,484,897 of HG995384.1, forward strand.
TTCAGTTAATGATGAAACCGCAGTGTAGGTACGCAAGGTCGCAGCTCGTTGGTCATGGTATTCATTTCCGTAATAGGACACCATCTTCGATATTAAATGCAATATTACCGCGTTATGGCCGCTCCTCGTCCACTTTAGCAGAACAAATTGTCATTCATAACAGTCAACTGACTATATTTGCTCTAGAATTTTCAAGTTTTTCGTTTTATGAAATAGCTTCGGGACAGAATCACAAATTGTTGCTGTAACACACACCGGGGAATAGTAGTTTAGGTACGGTTTAGCAAATATTTTCGTAGCATGTAGATATACAAACTTGTAGGTGGACTTTGCGTTTACTTAGTGTTCTCAAACATTATGTACGTGCGATACGGTGCCTTTGTTTCCTACGACAATAAAACACAAGTTATGTGTTATGACCTCAAGTCGAATAGTTTCCGAGTTACGTTCGTGATCGCGGTATTATATTTTATCACTTCGATATAACAAGCTTGTAAGTTCTCGTTACTAAACCTTCCGTTTAATTTTAACTTTAAGACAAAGACGTGATTTTAGAAAATAAAGCACCGCGTTATTCTGCGTGTGTGCTGGAATTTCTCGTATTCGACGCAGCAATAACAAGGCGGCGGCGGAATAGTCGTTTTATCCGAGAGCTCCAGCCGAGAGCAAATCTACGCTTTATTACATCCATGACTGCCACTTGATGCAAGATAGCTGTCTTGATGAGAACGATAATTCCGTAGCGAGGAAGCTGCAAAGTAAACGCGAGTTTCCCTAGTTCTAATTCAGTGTCGCAGATTCGCAATTACTTCTCATTCATTTAGTTGGCTGAGATTTCCCCTTCCGAAAATGCAATCTTATTTGACAAATCACAGACGATCCCTTATCTGGCTCGAGGAAATAGTGATTGATCGTCGGGAGTGATAAAGAGTTTCTCTGCCGGAATCAGGGAAGGTGAAACACGGAAACAAAGCTCACCTATCTAATTGCATCGACGGAACCTTAGCGTCGGCACGAACGTGAGAACTGTGCACATTATTCTCAACAACACCACATATTAGAGGGAGCTTATCGCCGCCGCACGTGCTGGTAGCCGACTCACTTCTAATCCCACGATAATCCAACCCGGAAATAAACCAATAACCATTGTTTTGTTAGCATATTTACGCTACATTCATGGCATGTTTGCACGAATATTATACGTGTGAACACTTGGCTGTTACTATTTCAATAACGTAATCCGACTCTCGTGAGTTATTCCACTCGGAACTTTCCGCTCGTTCTGATCTTTCCGAGGCTTACGAAGCTGAGCCGATGCACGTTACGTGGCTCTAAAGAGAATAAATTGTGTGTGTAAAATTGTTTCACGTGAGTTGTGCAAGAGGAATGCTCAACCGCGTCTCAATTAAACCCGACCGCCCGCCCCAGGGCACCGGTTGTCGCCTTACTTTGTGTCTACGTAAAATAGTGCTATAGAAATTGTGTGTCTCTCTCCGGCAAACAGCTGCATGTGAATTGTGAGCGTTTGAGACAAAAGTTAAGCCTCGTTGTTCCAGGATTGTGATCGCAATCTCGACGCAAATTTTGCATGAAAGTTACATTCATGTTCCACATGTTCTTGGCGTTATGTACGTATAATGTTACAACCGCAGAAGTATTCACTAATTTGCATTCAAGATGAATATGGACAGCTCTTAAAACAATGTATAAAGTTATTACTGGCGCCAAAATGATGGATAATATTTCGGTCAAGAAAGTAAGCCCGTGTTGCCTTGAAACGCCAGATGTCTACTTCTTGTTTTGGAGATGCACGAAATTGTGGGGAATGCATAATTAATGTGCACGAGGCGCACACTTAATTTACTAATTTGCAATCGAGGCTGCGGCAAATTGTCTGCGTTATTCGTCATGAATAAGTGCTGAAGTGTACGTCCCCTGTAATAATGGAGTTCCACATGTAATTGTGGTCCTGCATATTGATTAGAGAGACATACATGAGATATTTGTGGAGGATGCGGCATTAATTTTTAATAGATATTTTTTCGCCGTAAAGTTGATAAATTTTCTACATAGATCACAACTTTTCTCACTGTCAAACTATGGAAATTTTTTGAATTTCAGCAAAGGTGAAGTTTCCCCTTTAACGTATAAAATGCTTTGCAGACAATTTATGTTCCAACTATGTGCTATAAAATAATAAGACAGCCGTACCAAGTTGTCGGCTAAGTTCCGGGGTGCAGCTAATTAAAGTTTGGTGGCCTTTGGCGCCAGTTGTCACTTCATATCCTGTCTGTAGAACAGTATGGCTCTAGGGTAAGTTGGAGGCTTGTTATGTGCAAATTAGTTGCTAACTTATTTGAACATTGGTTATTGTACTGGGTTAAAACAATGAATGAAAACAATTCTTTTAACTCCTCCAACGCTAGATCATAATTATGTGACCCAATTAAATATTTAACAAGTAATGATTAACCGATCGATTAATTATTCATACAGAACACCGCAACCATAATTTAATTAATAACAATCAATAATGAATCTGAATTTAAACATTCATGATGTAAATGCAATATGTCGTGGTCGCGCCTCGCTGCCCAATATATTCATTGATGCTATTCAATAAATTAACCTGTCAAAACGGTGCCTGCTCAAACTACGACAATTGAGTTCGATCGGAAACTCTGGCACATCATGACGTGCGATTTATTTACAACGACCTACCGCGGCACTGATGGAATTATTGTGTCAACAATTCCTTGCAATTTTGGAAAAAAATGCATTCTACTCATAATGCCAAGCCAAGTGTCCAGCAGTGGGGTTGAGTGTGGGAGTAATCCCACACTCAACCCCACTGCTGGACACTTGGCTTAGGCCCGTGCCATCAGTTCTACCGGCTAGACCGAGGAAAACAAATATAGAAACATAAATAATAATAATAATGGAATCCGAGGGAATTCAACTTTCGGATTCCATACACCTTAAATCCCTTTCCTCAGCCGAAAGCTATAAGTATTTGGGTATGTCAGAAGTATTAGGCATCAACGTTACTGACATGAAGCAATCGTTGAAGGAGCGCTTTTTTCGCTGCCTGAAGAAGGTATTGATAAGTCTTATTTCAGGCGGTTGGGTCATGCAGGTTTTGATGTACTCTTTCGGCATACTCAAATGGACTCAGACCGAACTTGACGCCCTGGATAAGAGGGTCTGTACACTGTTGACCCCAAACCGGATGCATCACCCACGATCATCGGTGATGAGACTGTACATCCCGCGGAAGTGCGGGGGTCGAGGCTTTTTAAATGCGAAGACCCTCCACAACCGCGAGATATGCAGTCTCAGGGAATATTTTTTGAAAGCCGAAGTGGGTATGCACCGTGATGTGGTCGCAGTGGACAAGGGGCTCACCCCACTTTCCATGACTAAAGAGAACTGGTGCAAACCTGTAGTACTTACCACGGATGACCGCAAGGAGATATGGCAAAACAAGGAGCTACACGGGCGCTTCTATCGGGCTCTTCATGAGCCTTAGCCTTATTTCTTAGTGTCCGTATCCTGGCTACGTTTTGGGGACCTTTTCGGGGAAACTGAAGGTTTTGTCTGTGCAATTATGGACGAAGTTATCTTGACGAATAACTACCGGAGACATATTATTAAGGACACGTCAACCGTCCTGCGGTTGACGTGTGTCGGGCATGCCACCGTCCAGGTGAGTCTATCAGACATATTATCTCTGGTTGTTCTCGTTTGGCTAACGGCGAGTACTTACACAGACATAAGCAAGTAGCTAGGATTTTTCACCAGCAACTTGCTTTGAAATATTAACTTGTGAACTCTGAGGTACCGTATTACAAGTATGTTCCCGACCCAGTTCTTGAAAATGACCATGTCACGTTGTACTGGGATCGGTCTATCAATACTGACAGGACTATTGTCGCCAATAAGCCTGATATAGTGGTGATAGACCGATTAGCGCGCCGCCCAATGATAGTCGATGTTACCATTCCACATGACGAAAACCTCATGAAAGCTGAGAAAGAAAAACAAATAAAATATCTTGACTTAGCACACGAGGTTGTTGACATGTGGAATGTGAACTCGGCTGTCATTGTGCCGATTGTCGTAACGGCCAATGGCCTGATGGCCGAAAGCCTCAATGAACATATCTCGAAGCTCTCGTTGGCGGTTGGATCAAGGGCCTGATTCAGAAGGCAGTACTCCTCGATACGGCTCGCATTGTGAGGAGGTTCCTGTCTCTGGAGCCCTAACCACCGGTAACTTGGACTCTGCTCCCGATACCGGCGGACCACTATTTTATATATTTTTAAATGTTTTTTTATATTTTTTCTAAGAAATATTTAAAAATGTATTTTATAAGGCAAAAAGTTTGATAAACGAAATAATAATAATAATATTAAGTAAAAATCTTTATTTATTTATACAAAAACCTTCAACAATGCTTAAAAACTAGGTCTCATGAATTTCAGTGAATAAAGGTCATACAGATAAAGTAAACCCTGACTCCCAAACTGAGTTTGTTTCGGCCTTTCTTCTCAGAGTAGTCAGATAGGAAACGCCGAGCTCATCGAGTTTTTTATCTAAATATGATTGACGTGTAAAAGTGTTTGTACAAACCTACTTACAGAAAATAAAATCATTTCAATCATTTCAGGAGATCCTGTGACTTAGTAGTAACAGTGGAAAAGTATTCGAAATAATTTGTATTTCGCTTGTCTACTAACGCTGAATACGAGTTGATAAGTAAAAGACATTTATTAGTTTTCGCGATACTTAATATTTTCGGAATTAAACGATTCTACCCCTCATTGAACCCGATAATGGTGATATTTACTAAGATGTTGACATAAAATGTTTAAAATATTGTGTTTTAGTACCTACCTACTCTGTTCTGTAATAAAAAGTGATAAAAGTTAAAGAAATACATTTTATAGTAAAATGTGTAAATAATTCCGGCTATTTTTGTTATATTTGTGGTGAAGTGGTACTTAGTAAACAAAGGTGTTCTATATCGCCTACAACAAAAAGAGTCTAAACTTACTACTTTAACGAAGACAATAAAACACCAGGATAGAAGCTGAACTCCACAATATCTGCTGCAGTTCGTGTGCTGCAAGGTTTTTGAAATTGGCTGAGTGGCAAAACACATCATTTCATTTCGCAGTGCCAATGCAGTGGCGAGAATCGACAAATCACGTGACTGAATGTTATTTTGTGCCTGACAACTCATATATTTGGGAACTCACCGCCACATAGAATAACGAAAGCTGAATTAAATGAGCTTGTACGGGATTTAGCTAGAATTGCCAAAGAACCAAACAGTACTTCTAGGCTCAAGACTGCAACAATGGAAACTTAAAGAAAGAACTCGGACAATATTTTGAAATGGCTTAAAGTTTAGTTTTTTTTTTGTAATTATGACAGTGATTTGATCGTAATCTTCAACATTACATACAAACAGAATGAGGGGCGATTTTTTATAGCTCTAAGTTTAAAAGACGTTACAGTACAGCAGCAGAATATAAGAGGGTAGCGAAAAACACGTCACAATTCCGCTAATGAATAGAAGAACGTTACATAATTTCGGTGAATTTTTGCAAAAAAAGCTTGGCTTTTTTTTCTAAAAAACGGAAGCTAATTTCATAACAATTATTATTTTTGTATTCAGCATGTCATTAATAAAAAAAATGTGTAGTTTTATGAAACCACGATGCAAGTGAAGCTTTTTTTCGGATGGTAGGCATTTAACTGAAAATTTTCGGTAAATTATTAGATTTAGGGTATTAAAATCGCGTTTTTAATCTTAACTTAATAATTGGAAAATGGGAATGTTAATGTAAAATCAATAGTAGACAAGATATCCAACTATAAATTTTAATTTCAATCAGCGTATATTCCGTACTCTACGGAATGGACGCCGCCATATTGACCTTGGCTGCTCTGCCAAGTGCCTTTCACTTTACTCCTACTCCGCGTCCGGCTGTAATGCGACATGCGATAGATGGACTAAAAAAAATGAGACGATGGACAAAAGTTTCACTTTAAATCTACTTTACCTGAAGAATATTTTTTTAAAGTCAAAATTTGTAGACCAGTAAAATTAACTGATAAATAAAAATAAAAACAAAATATTTATAAAAAATTATAGGCAGCTGCGTGTCGTGACTGTGACAAGAAGGCTTCCACTAACATACAACTTTACGTACCCTAATTATTTTTTATTGCTTCCTTATTATAAAATCGCCAACTGGTCCATACTCTTTCCTATTTTTTCCACTTGTACATTTATTCAAATTTTTAGGTCAAGTTGGCCCTTTTCTTTTTATTCTCCATCTCTAGTTCCCATTTCCACTAATGAGTCGCTAGATGCAGACAAATTACTGTCCGTTTCTCTCGTTACTGTTTCTGGTTTTCTGGGGTTACTTGAGCGAATTTAGTTTGTAAAACTTTGCTTGTATCCGTGCCTTTGTAGGATCCCCGGCCATCATTATAGCTCTGCATTTAATAGCCGACGCTGCATTGAAATATTTGTATGTAGTTAGTTTCATTGTTGGGGTTCACAATGCTATTAAATTCATCTGCCGAGTGGCCGAAATGGGCTTTGCCGAAGTTTCTCTCAATTGAAACCCGAGTGTCGTTTGTCAACCCGTAATGATCTTGGCTTTGAACCGCGTCGGGAAGTAATACCATTATACACTGTGTGGTAGGTACGTGTACGTAATTAATTTACAGTTTTATATATGGTTTCGTAACTCCAAATACTGAATAAGTTTCTGTAGTCAATGGGATAAAATAAATTGCAGCGAAATTAACCATTTTCCGTGTAAGCTTTTCGAAAGTTTGCGTAAAAAGGAACGAAAAGCATTGTTTTGTTTCAGTTAATTTTGGTTCTGTTTCGAAGCGCTGTGATGTGGGGGACATTGTTTTAGGGTTTGTTGCTTTTTTTATTAACAGTGTGTTATTTTGGTTGCAGCAACAAAAGACGAGCCTGACGGCGACGGCAGCGAGTGTCGTGGGCGTCAGCAGAACGGTGGCGGTCGTGGGAAGTTGCCTTACAACGGGTACTCCGAGGAGTGCCTCGACCGGCTCGAGCCCAACGGGAACATACCACACGATAAAGAGCCCCATTATGGTCAGTACCTTCATATTGAACACGTCGTCATGTCAAAATGCATAGCAGTTTGTCGGTAGAAGTGTTGAGCAAGAGATTATTCTTGAAAGTGACTTCAAAGCGAGAGAGATTACGTACCTACTCAACAAAAATATTTTTGTTTTTTTTTTGTTTTTGTGATTTCACCCTTTTGTGAACGAGGATCCTCATGAATTTTGATGACGACGTCTGCCATTGAATCATGACTCGTAATCTAAATAACTAAAATATTTAAAAGTTAAAGAAACTTCAGACTTTACCAAGTCTAGTAATAAAATTATTACAACTTAATTAGCACGCCAAAGTTGGGACATCCTCGTCGGATATAAAGTTCAATCGAAATCAAAATCTCTAGAGCAATAAATACGTAGAATTTACCAGAAGTAGTTTCCTTGTTCTACATTTGAAAGTGATGATTGTAGTTACACTGTACACTGCAGTGTACTGAAATCATCATCTGCCTAACCTTTTCCAAACTATGTGAGGGTCGGCTTCGAGTCTAACCGGATACAGCTGAATACCAGTATTTTACATGGAGCGACTGCCTATCTGACCTCCACAACCCAGTTACTGGGCATCACGATATCCCTTGGTAAGACTGGTTGTCAGACTTTCGAGCTTCTGACGACCCGTAACGACTGTCAAAGATCTATAAATAACACGGGACCAACGGCTTAACGTGCTTTCCAAGACCCCTCGTCTTGGTATGTAAAGATGGTCACTCATCTACGGACCAACCGCGGCAAGCGTAGCTTAACCTGATCGATTACCCGTGCGGCTGTTATTTACTGAGCCACAAACCCCGCTTTGCACTGCAGTGTACTGAAATGGCCTACATTTAATAAACAAGTGTTGGTTTCAATGAATCAGCGAGACGTCTAGTGTTCTAAGTAAAAGTAAGTGCACACCAAGGAGTAATAGGAAAAGTGGAGTCGGAGACAATTATGCACAAACGGTGGACCGCGACAGTGGTCAATTGGGAATCCCGTTTGACGTCATATCGTCAATGATTCTCCAATGACAAATTAATTTTTGACTAGGATTTAAGAGTAGTGTAATCGCCGTTGACCTTGGCCATACAAATGCGCGTCATGCTCACGCCGCGCTGCCATTGATTTTCATAAGGAATATATATTTTTAGTAACGAAAATATGAATATTTGAAAAAGAATCTGAGCAAATTATAGATTATAAAAATGGTCTGTTCATACAAAAGAAATCTTAAAAATATCTCAAGGAGTTTGAAATTGATATCGCGTTTTATGCTTAGGGTAGACATTACTTCCTGAATATTTATTTCATAAAGTATTTTATTTAACTACGATACTTAAATATTTACATATAGAATTGTTGTGTATGCGTTCTTGTTTAACATACATTTTTTGCAAAACTTACTTGCATTAAATACCTATAAAGTCACTAAAATCACATAACTGCGCCTTAAATGAACATTCTATTTTCCTTCTTACTACATGTTGCATTCATGACGTATTCCGTATTCGACCACATGTCACCGTGTGCGTCGAGTAGGTACACTTGCTGACTATTTACTTTGTGGCAAACTGCCTAAGGGTCACAATCGCGTTAACCGAAGTTCTAAATATCTACATTCATGAATACAACGCGGTTCACGTTGATTTGCGTGTTATTACGCGTAATTACGCTCAAATGACTAAGTATACAACGGCGCTTTAGACTTGACATAGGTATGAACTATTATGGGGTGGATACTTACGTACCTAGTTAAACATTTAAAGCATGTCGATGTGATAAAAGGGGCTCGTGGCTCAGTAATAACATCCGCACGGATCGATCGATCAGGTCAAGCTACGCTTGCCGTGGGTGGGTGACCATCTTTGCATTCCAAGACGCCTCCATAACTCGGGGAGCACGTTAATCCGTTGGTCCCGGCTGTCATTCGTGGATCTTTGACAGTCATTACGGGTCCTCAGAAGCCCGAAATTCTTGACAACCAGTCTTACCAAGGGGTATCGTGTTACTTAGTAACTGGGTTGTGGAGGTCAGATAGGCAGTCGCTCCATGTAAATTACTGATCGGTTAGACTGGAAGCTGACCCCAACAAAGTTGGAAAAAGGCTAGACAGATGATGATGTGTTAAATAAAATGTGGTTTCAAGAAGCGGTCAATAGATTATAAAAAAATAATAAAGGAATCAGATTTGGCCAGAGTAGAAAATCCTATTAAAATTAAAAACATCCCTCATTTTACCGCGTTCAGGTAATAAAGTAAATAAAACGATCAAAATTCAAAACAGCGTGTCGTAAAATTCATTGTTACTTTTTTACTGAATCAGCTATTTTCATCATTTCCTTTCCTTTATGTGGACTGTCTACATTTCTAAAATAGGGAATTTTATTTTGAATACGATATCTTTTGAGAGAAACTCATTTCACGCCCATTCGTGTACAAAATATTATATGATACTCGCGATAAATTCATAAAAAAAAATCTTTCCTGAAAGAAAGTTTTCTTTTTATCTGAGCTTCCCTTTATATTGCATGTTTACGTAACCTCATTATGATATAATTCCCCGGTTTTGCTGAAGATAAAAACCGGTTTATCTCCGGCAAGCTTAGCAGATTGTAGATGACAGATTGTAGAAGGTTTTCTACGGTGCGATGTCAAAAATGGAGAAACGAAATCTCACTTTGTATAGAAAGAGACATGTCTATTCTTCGTAGAAATAGAAAGCGTCATGCTAAGTCTGCTGATGGAGATATGTCGAGAAGAGGGCATTGGTCTGCGCCGGACATTTGCACGCAGCTGTTAATGATGATAAATAGAGAAATGTTGGTTACTTCCATCTACCTGTTTGTTACTAATAATTACTGGTACATATTAACAACTATTTTAATTCTATTCAAATATTAGAGTTGCTTGCTAACGGAGTAAACTGTGCCTAAGTGATACATTACAAACACATTTTAAATTAAAATAGACACGTTGGTTTCAAAGAAAGAAAAAGTATTTATTGGGACTCGCACAGTAGATCACAAATTAAACTAAAAAACACTAATAGAAACATAAAAAAAAAAACAAACTAAAATGGAAATAAAAACAAAAAGTCCTGTACGCGGCCAAAAGGCTCCTATCTCAGCATCATCATCGATTGTTACCAAAATAGAATTGAGGAATCCTGTATAAATGCGAAAGTTTGTATTTAGTTTGGATGGTTGTTAGTCATCAATCACGCGGCTGAACGGATTTGGATTAAATTTAGCATTTTGTTTATAACCCGCACCCTACTTGCGTAACACACTTTCAATCACCGTTTTGACAGATCAACTACTTTCGGACAGGCCCGTATCTTCGTTGACGGACTTAAAGAGTAGACCCCCTGAACCAAAAATGCCTCATACTCCATCAAAAATATAAAATCTTTGTTGACGGACTTAGAGAGTAGACCCCCTGAACCAGAAATGCCTCATACTCCATCAAAAATATAAAATTAATTAACGGTATTCGAAATAATCGCACCAACATCAATAAAAAGTTTTTAATGCTTGTTATACAGCGAGTTCAATAATTTGGGTATTCGATTATGTTATGAGTTAACTGCTTTCAAAGTCTCGATGTTGGCAGTATTAGGTAACTTCAATCTTTCGTTGTTTCGTATTAATTCTTTCAGCGGGCCATAAACTTTTAATTTTAACGTTTCTTACGAGGGCTGCACTAAAAGTATCGGGAATGGAATATTTCCACTGTTCCTGTCATATTAAAATCTTTTTAATTGAAAACTCCTTGGTTTTAAAAATCGAATACCATTTATTTATTTAAAAAAAGATTCTCGGTCTTGTCACAAGGTGTTGTCAAACTTGTTTAGTCGTTGAGAAAATGGAATTGACTCGAGAAAATTCAATAGCGATGATTTATTATGACTTTCGAAGTGGTTTAACACAAAAACAGTGTGTTGACCGGATGATTTCTGCATTTGGTGATAAAGCCCCATCCAAAACCACAATTTATCGCTGGTTTGCTGTATTTCAACGTGGACGTGTCAAGCTCAGTGATGATCCCCGTCAAGGTCGTCCAAAAACTGCAGTCATCCAAGAAAACGTTGATGCTGTGCGTAAGCTGATTGAGGAAGATCGACATTCACATACCGCGAAATTCAGGCAACTTTAGACATTGGCATGAGTCAAATACAAATAATCTTGCATGAACAATTAGGTGTAATAAAGTTGTTTTCCCGATGGATACCGCATTCGCTCTGTGGAGAGCAACAAGCGGCTCGCGTTACTTGGTGCGTCAGAACTCTCGAAAGATTCCACGCAGGATCCTCAAATGCTGTATACAACATCGTATCAGGTGACGAATCCTGGATATACGCGTACGAACCCGAAACAAAAAACCAGTCACGAGTTTGGGTGTTCGTAAATGAGTTAAAGCCAACAAAAATTCTTCGTTCACGGAGTGTTGCAAAAAAAATGGTGGAAACGTTTGTCTCCAAAACCGGCCATGTCACGACTATTCCTCTTGAGGGACAAAGAACGATTAATGCAGAATGGTATGCTAGCATTTGTTTGCCACAGGTCGTTTCTGAACTCTGTAAAGAGAACTGCAACCGCCGCATCATCTTCCATCACGACAATGCGAGTTCTCACACCGCGCACAGAACAAAAGAGGTTTTAGGGCAAGAAAACATAGAATTATTAGACCATCCGCCGTACAGCCCCGACCTAAGCCCTAATGATTTCTATACTTTCCCTGAAATAAAGAATAAATTGCGTGGACAGAGATTTTCATCACCTGAAGAAGCTGGACGCCTACAAAACGGCCATTTTGGAGACCCCAACTTCCGAATGGAATGGTTGCTTCAATGATTGGTTCCATCGTATGGAAAAATGTGTCAAATTTCGCGGAGAATACTTCGAAAAGCAATAAATACATTTTTAAATAGTAATGTTGTGTCACTTCCTTGATTCCCGAAATTTTCAGTGCCGCCTTCGTATTTAAAAAAAAACTTGGATGTGTGACTCGATCTATAAAGAATATCTTTTGTTTTTTTTTTTGGTTGGGAAATCATCAAATAACTTCTCCCGCTCTGGGCGGAGCGGGAGGGTGTCAGACACTTTCTGACTAAAACCCACCTGTATTCCTTCCTGTTGCCTGTGTTGCCAGGGGCCTCCGTGACCCTTTAGTACCTTCCCGCGACCCCGGCAGGCATCGGCCCTAGTGGACCCCTACACTTGTGCTGACTACGTCTCTTTGAGGCGTGCGTGGAATACAACGCGCCGTCGTCTCGGGCCTGGTCCTTACCGGACGGTGAGCTACCCATCGCTCACCGTCCGCAAGCCCGCACCTACGGTGGCCGGAAATCCGCCCGGGATTCCCGACGCCCAGGGCGACTCTTGCGGCGGCTAAGGGCGAGAGGGCGCGAAATTTGCCTTTCCCTCAACCGTCCCGCTTCCTCCTTCGCGAGCATTACTGCTTCGCAGAAGGAGGTGACGGCTGCCCATGCCCTCTCGCTCCGTACCATGGCCTGAACCAGGGCCAGACGCGAGAAATCTCTGCCGCCGATTGCCTCCACGAGGACACGGCGGTGCTCTGCCCAAGCCGGGCAGACCTCCACCGTATGCTCCACCGTGTCCTCTGGGAAAGAATACCTTTGGGATTCGTTTTAATATGACTACAAAAAATAAATAAAGATTGATGTAAATCGATTACTCCCAAAGATGCAGAGTGAGGTAATCTCACTGTCACCGTCTGACTTATAAAGCATGGTTTGTTTGCGAAAGTCCCATAGTTTTTTAGTACATACCTAACCTTTAACCGGATTTATTTATCAATCTGTTAAGTAAGTCTGTACAAACGAGTTTGTTGAAATAAATGGCGTTGAAATGAAGCATGGCGTATGGCCGCCGAAGATGCATGACACTGTAAATAAACTTCCATAAGTTAGGGATTATGTCAACAAGGAATGTTCCTCTCGTGGTGGCCGCCAATAAAACATATACATATATATCCGTGTGAAAGATAAGAGTAAAACCACAAAATATCAAAACTTCAACACATGCGGACACAATTTTAACATTACCTGTTACCGAAATACCGTTATCAAAGTTACATAATACATGCGCCATGTTTTATGTAACAAAAGTAAGTATTTATACACATAACTGTGCTATAAACGGATACAATATTATACCACACATGTAGGTACTGCAAACATGTGCCATAATACTAAAACGATAAACCTAATCCACACTGAGATTAAATCCTCTAGAGGCCACTTCACTTTGGTATCTTACATTTAATTCCTAAGTAGATTTCGTAATACTACATATAATCCAGTATAAAATCATGGACTAGAAGATTAATTTAATCATTCTCTAATGGCTTTATGTTGTAACTGCAAAGATTTGTCACGTACGACAAATATTTTGTGTTATTCACCAAAGTAAATATTTTCAACAGACCTGCCTCTCGAAGCGGACTACACAATTTCAAAATGTGTTGTATCCCGACGTTCTCCACCATAATACACAGGGAAAACCTTAACTTTCTTATGTAAATTGCACATCACAATATTTGTATTAAATCTAGGGAGTTTGTTCGATTTGAACATGTTAGTTCAAACTATTAAAGTTTGAACTAACATGTTCAGAAATTTATTTTAATCGTTTTGCTTCGCTATCCTATCACATAAAACTTTAACAGCGAAATATGTGGGAAAAGGGTTTTCTTCGGTTCTGTGCACTTTTAAACGTACATCGGTACATGTGATATCAGTAAAACTACGGTATCTAATGGCTTCTCAATTTAAACTTGTTGAAACAGAGACTCGTTCGTTAAAACTTTTTCGTGTTTAATTTTGAACGCTCTATTTGTAAAATTGTTTACTCCCGATTGTTTTTCGTAAAATCCTGGAGTTTGCTAGACACCCTCGGGCGCTACGCCCACTAGTTTATGTAATCAATTTATGGTTTTCCCGCCAAAGGGGTTCTTGTAAAACTTCATGAATGTGTAAACAACCACGGGGTATGCGTTTGAACGAGTGTTTCACGTCACCCACTGTCTTGTGATGCTTCATTTTCATGTTTGTTTACACCGATTTGTTTTTCTAGTGTTGTTCATATGCAGTATTATGTTATAAGTGCTCTTCTGACGTTATAAGCATTTCTTTGACGAGGGAAAGTATTTTAGTCTTGGATAATGCACATGATCTTGTAAACTTTTTGTTTACAAACTTTGTACATTATCCAAGACAAAAATACTTACAATACATCGATGTTACATTGAATCTAATCTCTCATTATAAACTATGTTGATAATGTATGTTAATCGTGATATGTACAATTTTCCAAAATCTATTAATACAATTACTTAATTACTCTATGAGACGGCGTCCTAAAATGTTTTCCTGTAGCTGCAACGGTTAAGGTTGCCCTTACTGCCCCATCTCAATACCCTTTCCACTCTGTATAAATTGTTAATGATTTGACGGTAGTTAAATATTTCATCGTTGACATTTCCCCAGTGTATTACTTATACACCGTCTCCCCCACGAACTATATCATCCCATTGATTGATAGATACTCCAGATACCAGCTCGCTTTGTGGTAACGATCCAGATAATTTAATCAGTGTTGCCAGTTCGCCACCTAGCTAGATACCTATCTAGCTAGGTGGCGAACATTAGTACCTACCTAGGTACTAATGCCAGTTATGAATGGAAAGGCCTGAATGGCCCAAAGACATTCAGGAATTCAAGGAAATGATACAATTAGGTCTAATTATAGTGTACCAGAGCAAAATACAATGTTTATTGTAATGAGGGTTTTCACGCAGCACTGAGACGTCAGGTCAGGACCTGTCAAAAGTGTCAAAGCGCCTATATTTTCGTCGCAAGCCCGCGCCTACCCGAGGAAACCCGCGCCTACGGTGGCCGGGAATCAGCCTGGGATTCACGAGCGAAC